>OX382276.1:26753564-28129427 GCA_947507595.1 Pyralis farinalis | reverse complement strand
TACATTTTTCAACGCTTCCACACTGATGAAATCGTTTTTACATTGTTGCATAATGCCCCATAACATTTTACAACCCCGTAAGCTCTGTTGTCATCCGGATAAAATGTTTGCAAAGCTTTTTGCATGACAAAACATTATAACTTAGAATGTCGCATCGGAAATAATATCACAAGCAACGATAGACTCCGTAGCGGAGTAGTTACCAATGCTACTTTAACGCCAACGCTCGTGGGTTCGATTCCCACACAGAACAAACATTTTAGTGCATGAACATGTCTGTTTGACATAGTGTGAAAGGAGTAGGACGTATCATAGCAGCCCAACCTCAAAAAAAAAAAACTACAGCTCAATGACAATTCTCTGGAGGGTTCTTTTGTTCCTGCACATGAGTGAGTTTACCAGCAGACACCTAAAGAGTTACTGTGTTACCTACGGTACAGCCTACCTTATATCTTACAGGTCACATAACGAACTCGCAGCAACACAACCCTCCTGGGAGTCGTAACCCTGTAATGTGAATGTTATCCTCTAGTCGAGCTGCTATAAATATAAAAATAAAATAAATAAATATTGTCGGACAAGTTACACAGCGCCATCTAGCCCCAAAGTAAACGAAGCGTGTGTTATGGGTACTAGACCATGATAAACATACGTAAACACAATTTATTTTTTGTAAATACATACTTATTATACACAGAAAATAGCCAGACCAAGACAAACGGACATTTTCACGCACACAAATGTTTGTACTGTGTGGGAATCGAACCCACGAGCGCTGGTGTTGAAGTATCACGGCTAACTACTCGGTGGTGCTTGGTCTCAGCTACTTCCAGGTTCGTTACAGCTGCTACTTCCGCATTACTGAAAACCTATATCGCATATCTGAATAGACTGAGTTTCATTGTAAATCCAACCTAGATACAAGTTCTTTTTTTGTACAACGTTGGGACGCATACATATACAACCCACATGATATAAAGCAGTATACCGTACCGTAGCCTATGAACGCTTGGAAATACATTGTATCACCCGCGCGATGTCACCTCTACTGTTAACACATCAGCTACTTAGGAGCTTACTGGTGACCTCACTCACACTCAAGAACAATAACCCTCCAGAAAATTGTTATTTGGCTGTTTTTGTGGAGTGAAACTACTTCCAGCCCAGTCCAGATGGGCTGCTTTGTAACAAGTAGTAGCTGAAATCTGAACTTGATTGACTTTAACATAGGTTAGACTTTAAGATAGCTAGAATAGGAATTCTACCCTTATTCCATATACTGACAGCGTGAGAAATCTTAGAGTTATCGACAACTAGGTTAACTAGGTTAAGGTATTTTGAAGTACAGTGGATAAGGAACCGGCTCATTGATCAACTGGTCCCGGTTCGAATCCTGGCGGAGGCATGTACCACGAAATTTGTTTTCGGATTCATGTACATATTTATCACTTGAAAGAATGTGAAAGAAGCGAGTGAAGTGTGTAAGGACCGCGTCTTATGGCGCTCGGTTCTCTCTGCCTACCCCGCATGTAAAAATCGGTGCCTTCGCCAAATCCATTGGGATAGGCTAAGCTTAAGGATTGGTCCGCTAACTAAGCTTACGGATTGGATTGATTAGGATGCGGATGGATTAAGAAACGGGATAACGCAAAGAAGAAGAAGAGAAGGAAGAGGTTAAGGCATTTTGCAATTTGTATGTAGCTTACTACCGTTTTTAGAGACAATGCTACAGCCTGATGATGCCTCGTGGAGAGGCGAAACACGTGTCGCAGCGACGACCAGGCCAGTCGTGGCAGCGACGGTGGTGGTGGGGGCATGCGGATTCTGTTCCAGATGGCGGACGACCGCAGCAGCCGAGGCAGACACTACCGGAGCAGCCATGGCAGCGTCGGCATGTTGCCCTTACTAACAGTAGTGGGTGGGTGCCGGCCGGCGCTACGCAGCACACAAAGCAGGTTAGATTAAATTGCATACAATGCTACAGGCACGCGGTGCACCCTGCCTATCAACAAACGATGTGTTACAGTAGCCATTGATAATCACTCGACTGCCGCGCTTGTCATACCGTCTCGTCGTATTGATGTGTATTTTTTGTTTCTAAATCGATTTCGTATGAAAAATGTTTTTTTTCAGAAATTATCGGCTAACTCTCAATCCGTAGACCTGATTATGGTTATTGGTTTGGCGTGTAAAGATACACTAGCTGTGCCCGCGACTTCGCCCGCGTGGAATATTATTATTAACAAAATAAATAAAAATTCTAAAATAAAAGTAGGCTAAGTCTTACATCAGTATTACATCAGCTATCTGCCAGTGAAAGTCCCATCAAAATCGGTCCAGCCGTTTCAGAGATTAGCCGGAACAAGCAGACAGACAGACAAAAATTGTAAATCTATATGCATTTAGTAAAAAGCGGTTATTTTTATATTACAAACAGACACTCCAATTTTATTTATCTGTATAGAAGACTAGCTGCTGCCCGTGGTTCCGCCCGCGTGGAGTCAAATAACGTAGCCTATGTGTTAATCCAGATCATAATCTATCTACATGGCAAATTTCATTCAAATCCGTTCAGCCATTTAAGCGTGAAAGAGCAACAAACATCCATCCATACATACAAACATCCATACATAAAAATTTATAATATTAGTAGGATTAAGAATGTCAATTTAGTAGTACGGAACCTCCGGTGCACTAGTTCGCCTCGCTCTTGACTCGTTTCATTCTCAGACATTCACGAGAGTCCCAAAGTATGTTCATTCGTTGCTGGCTCTTTGTATCTCATCGCTTGTATTGCGACTTTAATAAATTCTTGTTTTGTTTCAGCGCAACGTAAACAAAGTTGTATATTACAACACAACAAGAGTATTTTGGAGGTGAGGACAAGTTTTATTTATATTACTTTTACTTTCGAGACTTCGAAGATCATACAAAAGGCATTGCAATGAGAAGAGGCAAACTCCGATGGACGGACATGTGGAAGGAATGCAGGAAGAAAAACAAAGTGCGAGTCGGACTCGCGCATTAAGGGTTCCGTACCATTATCTATAAAAACGGCAAAAAAATCACGTTTGTTGTATGGGAGCCCCCCTTAAATATTTGTTTTATTTTAATTTAATTATTTATTTTTAAAGTGAATATATACCTAAATATTCTGTGAATATATCAAGTGTCTACTTGGTGCCGTTATCAATATCGAGCAAAAACGAGCAAAAAATCACGTTTGGTGTATGGGAGCCCCCTTAAATATTTAATTTATTCTATTTTTTAGTATTTGTTGTTATAGCGGCAATAGAAATACATCATCTGTGATTTTTTTAAACATCGTCGTGAGGCATACGAGCATACGGCCCTCCTCATGTACAGCAGTTACCGTAGCCTATAAACGTTTGCAATATATCAAGTATTACTCGATCGATGTCACCTCTCCTCTAATATAAAAAAAAAACATGGAATTTCAGTTTTCTCGTATGATGTTGCACAGATGCACAGAAAAATCGTCTTATTGACAAGTCAGTTCTTCAGATGTAATGAGTCAAATTACGAATATAAATTAATATGATTGGTATATATTTTACTCAAATTCCCCATACCTTTTACCTCGAATTCTCTTCATAAACCCTAGCTTAAGCCGGGGCTTAAAATGGTGTAACCTATTTATAAACCAGTTGGGAATGCGCAAGCTTGCATTGCCAGAGGTACACCTGGCTCGTCAATTATATAACATGCAATTTGATCAACCTGCTTTGTGTGCTTCCGCCACCAATTAGTTCATGCGGCCTAGCGCCGGCCGGCGCATGAATTAATTGGTGGCGGAAGCACACAAAGCAGGTTAGATCAAATTGCATGTAAATTTGACTTTCGCAAACTAACTAACGCCTGAATCTATTAAGTAATTATATAACAATTCAATTTTTTTTTAATTTTCGGCCATTTTGACCATGTTCCGACCATGAGACAGGAACGGTGTTCCTGAAGATTCCTATTCTACTTTTTTATGCTGATTACGTCTCTGAAGTCAAAATTCGAATATTCGAAAAAAACGCACGCACAGACAAACATATAGATTTCATATAGGAACGGCGTTCCTGAACAATATAATGGCAGAGTGTCAAAATACATCTCTTCTTCTTCTTCGCGTTATCCCATTTCCTAATCCTTCAGAATTACCGGGATCCGCTACCTAAGTCAAAGGATTTGGCGAAGATACTGATTTTTACATGGAGCAAGCAACTGCAGTCAGACCTCCATAACCTAGAGGGAAAACCAGATCTTTCTTAGGTTCGGTCACATGTCTTTCGAAATATAATTTCTTGGACGTATGTTGATTTCCTACGATGATTTCCTTCACCGTCGAGCAAGTGAAAAATATGTAAGTACATAAATCCGAACACACGAAGTTAGCGGTACATAACCCCGCTAAGATTCGAACTGAGGACCAGTTAGTCAATAGACCGGTCCCTTATCCACTATCCATAGTATTTTGACACTTTAGAGCGGTTATAGCCCATCACCGCTCTAAAGTGTCAAAATACTTCTAGTTAATTCTAATAGAATCTGATACAGTTTGTAGAGGCAGACACAGGTCGTATCAGATTCAACGGCGGTGTATTGTTCCTTCGGTGGCCTAGAAGTGTCTATACAATACAGTGCAGAGTGAAGGAGATACGAGACGAGTATGTACATACATAAACACAGAATATTACAAATACAGAGATAATCTAAGTGCTACTTCTTCAGAATGCCCCCGAGTCTTATTATTATTACCCTATAACGTGAAAGCTTTAAATTTTTTTCATTAAAATGCTGGTGTAATCTTGTACGAGTGCACATTCTTTGGTGAATTTACTCTTTCCTTTTGTTGCTGTGACTGGCATTTCTTTTCCTCTTTATATACAGGATTAATGTTTTATTTATGCTGATGCTTCATACTGCATAAAGTTATTTAAAATAAGCATAGTAACCGTGTTTTATTGTACAATCAAAATTAAAAGGCTCTACATTAATGTAATTTTTGGTCAATTTTGGGATGGGGAAAGGCACTGAACTCGCATAATCGTCACGCTCAGATACAGGCATTTTTTCGCACACATCTATATGTAAATATATACATATAGCTGTGTGTGAAAAACTTGTTATAAGTTTGACCGCTATGTGTGTCTGTCTGTCTGTAACACCGTAGCTCTTAAACGGGTGAACCGATTTGGATGCGGTGTTTTTTATTCAAAAGCAGGTTTTTTAGCGGTGATTGTTAGACACGTTTTATCAAAATCAGTTAAGTCGTTTCAAGGTTATCAACTCTTTTGTTAGCTGCTGTATGGATCTTAAATGCATAATGGTTATTTACTTTACTTTCAAACGTGCCCTAAAATTTGAGACACATATATGCTACATAACTATGCAAGATTATGGATTTATTTTTACTTTTAATAGAGTTTTAGTGTAACCCCGACACAAAATATTTAATTTATAAAATGTTTGCCATGAAGGATTCGACCTCTGCGTCCCACCAGGCGTCACCTTTCATGTCTATACCAAGACCATAAAAAGAGTGAAAAATTAGAACATAAAAGTAAAAGAAATATTAGCTTGTTTAGACATCTTCGAGCATTAGTACTTTAAAATTTTGAAAGGGACTCATTCATGCTTTGGGCAATGGAAACTTGGTGAAAAGCGAATTTCAAAGTTTTGAACATTTTGGGTCAGTAGGCCACTTAAAAGCTTACCAAACTTTACTGTGAGGATGTGTCAAGTATTACCATCTAAACGAGGCATCCATTAACCCTAATTCTAGTATCCATTCGCTTTTATTTTATGTAGAGAAATATCATCATTAGAAATTATTACTTTACTTCATATATGTGGAGCAGAAATTTAAGCATTAATAATTACGTAATGTCAGTCCATTATTATGTTATGTCGTCTAGATGCACGGTAGCTAACGGCCAAGTTCGGAAAAGAAAATGGTGATACACCATTCAGTGTATTCGTTCATCATCATCATTTCAGACGAAGGACTCACTGCTTAACATAGGCCCTTGGGGATTTTGCCGTAATCATCATGCTTCGTATTCGCCTTTCGTGTTGGTGATTGCAGTATAAGGAAAGAGAAGGCCAATATAGATCTCTTTTTAGATATTACAATACATTCCCATCAGCATATTGATACAATAATTATGTCAAATGGTAGAATTAAAGATTATTAAGGAAAGGTAGTATGTGCTGCATTATTTCTAGACATCATTGTCAGTTACATATTCATCATTTCTGTAATAAGCCTTTTATAGAGAGTATTTTTAATGTGCTTTTTTGAATACATTATCAGGTGAGGACAGAACTGTTTCAGGCAACTTATTATAAAATCGAATACAATTTACAACTTACACAACTTATTTCTACTTCCAAGTTTTTCGCTGAAGTTTGAAAACGATTTTAAATTTTTACGGATATTCATTATGTTTTTATAAATATATTGAGAAGTAAAAGTGACGATATTTATTTCTTTGAACAGTTCCCTGAGTGATTCTCTGGATGTTATAAATAGAGCGAATGGCTGTTTTTTGTAACATAAAAAATGTCACAATGTCATCCGCTGTTCCCCACAACATTAAACCATACGACATAATGCTGTGAGAGTAGCTAAAATACAGTAAGCGCGCAGGAGCCAGATCCGTGAATTGTCTAATTTTCCTAACTGCATATGCAGCGGAGTTAAGCTTACCGGCAAAGTTTATTTAGCCCCATTGTAGTTTGAAGTCTACTGTAATTTCAAGAAACACAGTATTGTTAACAAATTCTAATTTATTATTCTCAATGAGAACTTCTGTATTCGAAAGATTAAATTGGATGCATTTGGTTTTGGCAGAGTTTAACAAAAGATTATTACATGTGAACCAGTTTAAAATAGCACACACAACACCATTTACCTTGTCAATATTTTCCCACCGGCGGGCCATATTCAAAGTTAGAGAGGTATCATCAGCAAATAGTACTATATCCGTCGTTTTCTGCACCATGTAATGCAGATCATTTGCAAATACCATAAATAAAAAGAGACCCAAAGTAGAACTCTGGGGCACCCCGATAACATTACTGCCTTTAGATTTAACCCCATTTATGTCAACTGTCTGTAATCTGCTATTTAAATAAGTGGCAATTAAATTCTGGGCTTTACGGAATTAAACATATTTTCCTAATAGTTCAGCTTGAATAACAAGGTCTGATGATAGACACAATCAAAAGCAGTAGAGAGATCACAGAAAGCCCCAATAGCATCCTGTGATCTCTTCCATGCGTAAAGGATACGCCTAACCAATGCCACCCCCGCATCCGTAGTAGATTTACCAGCTGAAAAACCGTATTGCGCATCATGAAAAATTTAGTTGGTCAAAAAGAAAGAGTTGCAATTGATCAAGCATTATCCTTTCGAATATTTTACCCAAAACTGGCAGTATAGTTATGCGTTTGTAATTCCCCGCCCGCTCTTTTCCCCTGACTTCAATAAAGTAACAAGTTTACTAAATTTCATCAAGTCTGGGAACACACCTATATCTACACATACATTAAAAATATGTAACAAGTGTGGAGCTATTGCTTCGATAATACAATAAAATACTTTAGTAGACATTGCCCAGTGATCCACTGAGTTTTTAATGTTCGACTGTTTAAAAGTTTTATTTATTTTAGTTGGTTCAATATGTGTAAACTGATAAAGTTCCACACGAGGTCGTACATTTTCTTTTAACAACTCAGCAGTACTATCTGGAGATGAATTAAGGGAGTTAGTCGTAAGTTAAGGGATATTGATGAAGTAGTCTTGAAATAGATCTACTATATATTTACTTATTTCTTTACTAACAATATCCCATACAGCCTAAATTTTATTTGATGATTTCATAAATTGACAAATAAAGTTTTACCACCACACGCTTCTTCCTAGCGTTATTTTGTTTGAACACTAGACCTTAGTAGAGTAAGGTTATACGTCTATTGAAATATAATTTGTTAGGCGTGCGGGTTTCCTCATGATGTTTTCCTTCACCGCCGAGCAAGTGATAATTACTAATCCTACTAATTTTATAAATGCGAAAGTTTGTATGTATGGATGTTTGTTCCTCTTTCACGCTTAAACGGCTGAACGGATTTGAATGAAATTTGGCACGTTTATGATCTGGATTAACACATAGGCTACGTTATTTGACTCCACGCGGGCGGAGCCGCGGGCAGCAGCTAGTATGTACATAAATCCGAAAACACGAATTTAGTGGTCCGGTCCGGATTCGAACCTGGAACCTGTTTAATAGGCCGATTCCTTATACACTGGGCTATCAATGCTCTGCTGATTTGACCAACACTATACTATACCAATTGTTGCGTTGTATAATTTGTTTTATATTAGGTAAATTTGATATTTTCTTTTGTAACGCGGTACATTTCCATGTTAGCACAAACAGGTAATGACAAAGATAAAAACTGCAATAACGCTGGTGTGCGCATTGCGTACTTTGCACAGCAAATAACAGCGGAAATGGACGAGTTTACATTTTCCCTGATGGTATTCAACAAGATAGCAGCCTATATTACTGGTTACAACTTATAACTCATTTGGGCTTGGTGGGATTTTACATAAAGGTTTCTATTTTAAATATTTATTTGCTTTTTGAAACTACTGGTCTTTTTAAGCAGAAAATATAATTAAGTTTAAGTTATGTCAAGATACACCTAACATAAAAAATCAGCTGAACTGCAGTACAGTTACATTACAGTTTAGCAGTTCCGTAGAAGCGAGCAAATTATATTTACTTCTTCTTCTCCCTACCGTTATCCCGTTTCCTAATCTTATCCACTAGGATTGGCGGGGTCTGCTACCTAAGCCTAATGATTTGGCGAAATTATTGATTTTGACATGGAACGACTGCCGTCCGACCGCCACGACCCACAGGGAAAACCTGACCTTTCTTAGGTAAGGTCACACGTCTAACGAAACATAATTTCTTGGACGTGCGGGTTTTGCTCACGATGTTTTCTGTCACCGCCGAGCAAGTGATAATTACAAATATGCACATAGCACTACGATTACTGGTACATGCCAGGATTCAAACCGGTGACCGTTGTTCACTAGGCCGGTTCTTTATCCACTCGGCTATCACTGCTCAAATTATATCTACTTATCAGCGAATATTTCTACATACATACTTAATAATAATAAATAATAAATATTGTCGGACAAATTACACAGCGCCACCTAGCCCCAAAGTAAGCGAAGCTTGTGTTATGGGTACTAGACAACTGATAAACATACGTAAATACATTTTTTTTTTGTAAATACATACTTATTATACATAGAAAATACCCAGACCAAGACAAACAGACATGTTCATGCACACAAATGTTTGTACTGTGTGGGAATCGAACCCACGAGCGTTGGTGTCAAAGTAGCGTAACAGCGCGTTTCACCACTGCGCCACCGAGCTCGTCGACAATACAAACATACGCAGTCTCTCTCTCAAGAAAAAAAAACAGAATAACTCAGTCAGGTGACTGTTGATGACCCGTTCTAACCCGTTCTTAAAACAGTAACAATAAAACGTGTTCTTCATTTTTGTAGATAGTAGGTACGGTAGTACGATGTAATTGTCATTCATAGCATGTTATTTTAACGACTAACATATACAGCGCTTAAGGATGCCTCGAGGAGAGGCGAAACAAGCGTCGCAGTCCGAGTTGAACGTTTGATCGGAGAAGTCAGGGCAACAGCGGTGACGGGTTTGTACGGGAACAGGAACAGGAAGTTTTACATAGTGTACATGACATGCAGCGACGATGTACCTCCTTTAACGATAGTGGATAGGCGCCATATAGTGCTACTTCTTATATACTGCTGACAGAAGTATAATTTAGTTCATATTGTCAATGAAGATTAATTTCCTCAAAATAACTCCCGATTATTTTTCATTTTTTAATACCTGCCTCATCAGTAGCAAAATATAACGCTTGACCTTAAGTGGAGCGATTAACGTATGATATTGATGTTGTGTGTAGTGTAGCCCGTCCATAGGGTATAGTGACTTCACATAATGTGAGCTTGTAATTGTTTACCATTTTGTGATTTGCGATACAAGGAGTTTCGCTTGTGCGTTACCATCTCCATTCATATCAAAGCACCCCTTGATGAGCTTCCTATTAGCCATATTCTCTTGCAGAAACACGGGAAATGATATTTGAATGTGTGGAGTAAGGTGAAGTCATTACCCAATAGGGCTGCTCCTAAATGTCTTCTAGTGAGGTTAAATATACACTTTGAGATCAATATCCTTGCAGCTTACAGACAACCGCAACTACGAAAGGATGTCCATTCAAGGTTTCAAGTTGTGCACAGTTAAGATTAACATTAAAAATCAAATTATTAATTTTCACTACATCTCCCAAAAAGTTAAGCCATAATTTCTCCGGAGAATAAATTACATAGAAAAAAACACTTTGATATTATTTATAGCGTAACTTAAGTTCCGGTTCGCGATTTAAATGAAATTATTGCCAGTTCTCAAAGGTAAATAAAACACTGGACTGAACTAAGGCAGTCAATTGAAAATAAATATAACACAATCTACCATTTATTGCGCAAAACTTATACATATTACCTATATTTCGATGACAACTGATAACTCTTTATGTATATTTTCACTACTTACGTGTATTTAAAAGACGAAAAAGTTTCAAAATCGAGCATCTCGTTTGAATTAATATACCGCAACATTGATGGCAGTCTTGAATTGACAAATGTATGTTTGATGTTTCGGCTTTTGTTCTGTTCTATGCGAAACTATACCTACAGCTCGTTTCGCCCTTGTTTGAATGCTTTATATCATTTCATATTCTTGTCGTAATACGACGAGTTGAGCTTGTCTAATATCAAATAATAATATATTAACTACGTATATTATATGGCTGAATTATGACGATGATTGATGAAAATTTCGAAAAAAATCATGCCAACTATAGGGTAAACATGAACATATTAGAAACTCGTGTCGTAATCGTATCGAGTCCTCGATAGCTAGGGAGCTACGTAGGTACAGGCTCTGCTACCCGAAGCCGAATAATAAATAGCTTAAAATATTTACTTATTTATGCCTCAAATACGTATATACGAGTATATAACAGCTACCTATAATCCGACCGAAAAATGTAGGTACTTATTACTGGTCAAAAATAATATAAAACGGAGAATTTTATTTCCGTTTTTCTTGTAATTCCGGAGTTATTTATAAACAATGTTACTTTTATTCGAATAGATAGTTGAAGCTGCACAGATAGCAGCAGGTTTTATTCCTGTACAACAAAAATAATATTAAACCAAACTCCATACAACAACGGGCATTCTCCTTTATCAGTGGGTAAAGAACTATTAATCAAATGACCTAGATTCCTGTGTCCTTATGTGGGCATGTGCCACTAAATTAGTTTTTTCAGATTTGTGTACATATTTGTAATTATTACTTGCTCGGCGGTGACGGAAAACACTGGACTGGAAAAAGTAGCACACGAAATTCGCACGTCCATGACTGGGTTATGTAGGTCTGTCGGCAGTCTCTCCATGTCGAAAGTAGTATCTTCGCCAAACTCTTAAGGTAGTGGACCTCGGCAGTGCTAATGGGTTGGGAAACGAGATAACGCTAAGAAGAATAAGTAGAAGAATGTCATTACGTAATGAGAGAGGGAATGCAATCTCGAGTCGAGATCGAAAGTTCGAGATTTTGCGGGATTAGAAATTACAATTCCGCGAGATCTCGGCATTTTTGAAATCTCAGCTAGTTTTCGAATATTATTTTAATATTATGAAAAATATATTATTTTGGTAGTATCGGATGAACAAAAATGATGAAAACTGCTTGCTTGCATTTATGAGGTTATGATTATCTAGGTACAACATTAAACGAAAAAAAAAACTTTATTATTTAATTTAGCTAATTCCATTATTAAGTTACTATTTTTATATATTAGAATTAATGTATGAAATTTTGCCGTCGTAACAAAAAAGGGCACATCTAACATTTTCTAAAGGTCGAGTAAATTGAGGTTAAAGATATTTTTACATTTATTCACAAAAACACAATTGGCATACGCTAATACAAAATGTAATGATGTAAAAAGATCGACAAATACTCCATCTAAATTACAGTTTGTATATTTATTTATTTTTATTTTGCAGTTCTTTTATAATAAACATTTTTTGTTTCAACTTAGTAAAATAAATGTAGTAAAAATAATAAAAATGCGTAGGAAAGGCAAAAATAACCAGTTATGCCTTTTCTTTGTATTATTTAAAGAAAAAATATGGAGTTTTACAATGAAAAGGCATTTTTAACTATCTGATCCATCGTGTTATAAAATCATTATAGATCTTAAAAAATGTTTTAATATAATTTTTGATAGCAATCATAAGATAGGTAGGTAGAAAATGAATAAAAAGCAAACAAAGAAGAAATATAACTAGGTTTTATTTTTTGAATTTTCGCCACTTCACTTCAAAATCAATTATTAAAATGTAACAAAAAATAAACAGATCTCCTAAATATCAGTAGCATCATTCTTCTAATGAACAGTATTCCAGAAACAGTCAGTTTGTTTCTATTAATCTTTTAACAATAAACTCATAATTATTACTATTTTAGAGAAAAATAAGTATTATAAAAAAATACTGATCGCAGATTATGGACTTATGAATTTGTGATAGTCAATTATTTATGAAATTGCATCATATTTATTAAAGCAAATAAGACTTATTAACATTATCATTACCTTAATTACACTAACAGCACCTCGCAATCAATCATTTTAGCTTTTAGCTTGTTTGGTATTTAATCAACAATACACTAAAAATATTATCATTAAAAAAAAATAGTGATATAGTTTCAAAATTAGCAAATTATTAGGTTTGAGTACTATTACTTATATTATGATACTATTTAAATAAAACACATTTTTGGAACCACTTAGTTATTGTCAACATGAATAATAATAAAACATGAATAATCATAAAATTAATTATATTAATAATGAGATGGACGTTTTTCAGAACGTTTATAACAAAATGAGAAATATAATGAGAAATCAGCCTCCTTAATCTTAGCCGCAATAGGTTCACTGCCGTTGACTTCCTAGCTAACCTAGCTAAATAAGCCTTAGTTCAACTAATTTAAAATTCAGTCTTCGTAATTTGTACTGAGATCAACAGCATTGTCGTTTTCGGGCAAAGTTTCCCAGAAAACCCTTCTATTAGCAGCCATGAGTGGCCCGAGCTTGGCAAGTATTGTAGATTTTCTTTCAGATGTGATACCACGTGGAGTAGGCTTTTGGCATGGTAACGGAACTCCAAATTTAAGATTTTTAACTTTTAAAATTCAAATTGGTCTGTTCTTTGCTGCTGTGACTAGTCTTGTCGAATAGAGTATAAAATCCTCTTCTAAAAGTTACATCACACATATTTTTCATATAAGCTCGAGGATTGCTATTTTGCAACTTGTATAGCGAAGCACAGTCTTCAATATCATAAAAATCTTGAACTGATATCTTTTTTATTATTGTATTCGGGCCAGAATCAGATACGGCACTGCAAAATTTTTCAAAATCGTATATTCGTTTTTTTCTTTTTTAAAAACTGGTCACCTTATGGTGAAACTCATCTGCAGCCATAAACGTGTGGTCAACTTCCAAATATCGCAAACTTAATATATCCTCCATTTTCCTACCGGAAGTAGCTTCATGTCACGTCGTTTTACGAATATCATGTATTTTTTTTAGCTCCCATTGGAACAAAACTCTGTATAAAAACAATAATACGAGGGCAAAACATTACTGTTTTGAACTCGTCCATACGCGATAACATGATAACTTTTTTAAATCAACAGCAAAGTAATAAATGGTGTCACAGTTCCTTTTCAGCGTCTGGTTAATAGCATTTTCATCATACTTCTTATGCGCTGAAATATATAGCTCGTAATGATTTTCGTAATCTTTACATTCTTGACAATTTGTGTGTTTAATTTCAACGTTGGTATTGTGAATGAAAATTTTTTCACAATATTCACACATGCCTAATCGGAAGTGTATTTATGCCTTTGCGAAAGAACTCTGAGGATCTAGATTCGACTAACTGTGTGAATGCATTTTGTACTGCCTCCTGGGAAGAAAACTTTTTACCACGTAGAAAATTGTCCAAATCACGAACAAAATGGTAGTCAGTAGGAGCAAGGTCTGGCGAGTACGGAGGATGACCAAACAGTTACCATTACCTTTTTATTGGTAGGCTTTAGTGCACTATTGCGCCGTTTGACCTGGGATCAGCCATTACATTTTTTGCTTACGGTTATCGTAAAGAATCCACTATTCGTCACATGTCACAATTCGATCCAATATTTCTTCATTTTTGTATTGATACAACAAGGCAACACAAGTTTTAACACGCGTTTCTTTCTGCAGATCAGTCAAATCATGAGGCACCCATTTTTCATATTTTTTTATCTTATTGATTTCGTGCAAATGAGTCAATATTGTAGGTAAGGTAACGGTAAACCATGCCATGCCGCTGATTTCTTGGTAGTTTGACTCGGATCGGCTCCCACCATCTCCTTCAATTCAGCGTTATTCACCTGTGTGGGTGAATGGGTCTTCCACGTGGTTCGTTCTTCAAGTTGAAGTTGCCATTACGAAAGCGTTTAAACCAAAAATGCTGCGTTTGGAGAGGAGACTGCTAATGAACGCACCATTGATATTGCGAGCCGTTTCTGCCGCGTTAGTTCCGCGTCGGAACTCGTATTCAAAAATTACTCAGACTTTCCAAGTATCCTTCCCGTCTAAACTGAATAAAAAAAAAAATCAAATGTTGCACATTTTTTAAAAGAAAAGCCTCATAGGACCTCATGTGAATAAAGTTTCACTCGAAAATCTCACACCATGAAGGTTTAATGTCAATTCAAAGAATCTATTACTATTAAACGGCAATTTCATATTTTAACCCCTATCATTATTTTTATATTAATAGCAAAAATAATAAGACCGTCAATCAAATTTTACGGGTGATATTGAAAAGAATTTCTTAAAAAAACAAAGAGTATTAAGAGTGCTGTCTAATAAACGGTATTTTATGTCAGTAGATATATACCCAGCATCTGAAAATGCCCTCTCTGACTCAACACCGGTTGGCATCACCAAGTTGAGAACTGTTATAAGCGAACTGTAAAAACTACCCCTTGTTCCCCTACACTCATACAGATTCATCTTTCACTTTATGAGTCAGCGCATCGCTCACGCACCGTGTGGATTTGTGTAGCGTCGTTAACTACCACCGCCCAATCCCGTCGATCTGTAGCGAGATCTCGTCACGTTATGATACGGGATTGATCTCGAAAAATGACACGAGATCTTGCGAGATAGGTATCGCATTCTCTAGTTATACCTACTGTTAGCACCGGACATTGTACAAACAAAGTGAAGACATATGGAAACATATTAAAACTTAACATAATAACACGACATTGTCGGATGACAGAAAAGAAGAAGTAAATAATACTATATTACCGAACAAAGGTCTCGTAATCCGTTTATTGCACGGCTCCGTTTACATATTATGATAATAATGTTATTTATATTCGCTTTCAGTTTATTTATAAATAAAGGCTATAATGTATACGACGGGAACTAGCCCGAAGGAGTTTCATATTGTTCCATTATTTTTTTATTATTCTTTAGGCTTAGAAACAAAGAATATCAGAATCTTGTTATTTTTTGCACATTTATCATATCCGATTGAAAATGAGTAAGGGCCGATGTACACGGGCAGCTTTTAGTCTCTGAAAAAGTTGCGATTTCCGCATGAAGTCTATGGAGTTGTGTTAGTTTGCAACAGTTTTGTCAGAAGCGACGCACAGTTAGACGTCTAATATGTTTAAAGCAATTTATTCTAAAGAGATGAAGATTCAAAGTCAAAGTCAAAATCTTTTTATTCCGTAAAAATGGCTACATTTGTTTGGAATCGTCACAATTTTTTCCCCTACCGTGCAGTTCATGACTAGGTGAGCACTGATAAAAATACTGACAAAAAACTCAGGCATCCCTCTTTTGGTATCCAAACAAATTTACATAATTAATTATTTACATTATAATTGGATCGACTCAATCCCAGGCATTTTTATCATTAATATAGTCAGATATTTTATAATATGCCCTGCTACAAAATTTGGCTTTAATAGTAGTTTTAAATTTGTTTATTGACAATTCTCTTATATTGCTGGGAAGTTTGTTATAGAACCGTATACATTGCCCCATAAAAGAATTACTTACTTTGTGGAGACGGCTTGGATGTAACACAAGATTATGCTTATATTTAGTATTTATGTTATGAGTATCACTCTTTTTACAAAATGAGTCTATGTTTTTATGGACATACAAAAGATTTTCATAGATATATTGCGATGCGACTGTTAGAATATTTATTTCTTTGAATTTTTCTCTAAGGCTCTCCCGGGGACCAAGTTTGTAGATAGCTCTTATGGCTCTCTTTTGCAATAAAAAGATGGTGTTAATGTCCGCGGAGTTACCCCAAAGAAGAATTCCGTATGACATAATACTATGAAAGTAGCTGAAATAAACTATTCTAGCAGTATCAATATCAGTGAGCCGTCTAATAGTTTTCACTGCATAGGCTGCAGAACTTAGTTTTCCTGTAAATTTTTCAATTTGTGGGCCCCATTGTAGTCTGGAGTCAATTGTTATACCCAAGAACACAGTTGTCTCCACAGGGGCTAAATTAGTTCCATTAACATGTACATTGGTAGTCACCTGTCTTACATTAGGTGTTGAGAACTTAATTACTTTAGTCTTTTTATCATTTAAAAGCAGATTGTTAACCTTAAACCAATGCATAACTTTAGAGAGAACATCGTTAACTTCGTCATAATTACCTAACTGTCTATTAATTTTGAATGTCAAAGAGGTATCATCCGCAAACAATACAATCTCATGTTTATCCTTTACATAATAAGGTAAGTCATTTATATATACTGAAAATAAGAATGGACCTAGAATTGACCCCTGTGGGACTCCCATAACTACAGGAGACCCCGAAGATCTTTTACCATTAACATCGACCTTCTATATCCTATTGCCCAGATAAGAAGACAGAAGTTCGAGAGCTTTGTTCCTCATACCGTAGTGGTGTAATTTTCTGACAAGAGTGTCATGGTGCACGCAGTCAAACGCTTTAGACAGATCACAGAAAATTCCCAAGGCATCTTGCGAACCTTCCTATGCCGCGAATATACTTTTAAGCAAATGAATCCTTGCGTCTATAGTTGCACAACCTCTCGTAGATCCGAACTGTTTCCTATGAAGCAAATTATGTGTATTGAAATGTCTGAGCAACTGGCTAAGCATTAGTTTTTCAAAAATTTTACTGAGAATGGGCAGTATGGAAACAGGTCGAAAATTCGAAGGGTCCGACTCTTACTTACTTACATAAATAAATAAACACATCAATCCTAAAACAAGAATATTATCATATACAGTGATGTTGCAGTTTTTCAGTTCAATAAGTAATTTATAATATAAATGTTTTATATCTAATCTAATTCTGTTATTATTTTTTTACCTGTAGTATTTTTATTATCATTTATTATTTGTTCCTTTATTAACAAGCTATAGATGTAAAAAAAATGTTATTGCTTATAAACGATATTTTTACTGTACCAACCGCCATTTTTGCATAACATCTTTGCATATTTTGGCATACTCCGTTGGTTCGTACATGTAGAAATAATGCCTGCGTTCTTTTCTTCAATACACGTTGTCATCAAATGCAGCAAACATGACTTCGAAGTTGCAAGTTGCACACTAGGGAAAAGACTGAAATTAAAAACTTAGTCTGGAAAGGTATATCTACTCTAACTAAATACTTAATTTTAATGTGTAACTTCAAACTTGGTACGATTGGAAATAAAAAAAATATAACAAGAAACGTAAGAAAAGCAATGAATTTGAAACTGATTGAAATTATTATGGACTGTTTACATGTACAAACAGAAACAACAATGTACCACATTTTCGTTTTACATTAATACGAGGCGTGTACAGAGATGACGTACTTTTCTCTCACTTGACTTCTAGTGTGAGAGATTCTCTCTTCCTTTACGACCCATAGTTAGCCAGATTGACACACCAACCTACAAACTGGCTCGACATCTATCGAAGGTATTCTCACAACTTCGTGGACATACAAGTGCATATGTTAAGGATTCCTACCATTTCATTAGCCAAATAAAAGACCTAAAATTGACTAGTGATGAAACTATGGTCAGTTTTGATATACAGTCACTATTCACCTGCCTACCTGTACAAGACTGCATAGAAATTGTGAAAAGGAAGCTTTGTGAAAATGACATGCCTGAGGAATATGGAGAACTTCTAGAACTTTGCTTAACATCTGGCTATTTTCTTTGGAATGACGAATTTTACACCCAAATCGATGGCGTAGCTATGGGCTCTCCCATTTCTCCTTTTGTAGCTGACATTTTCATGGAAGACCTTGAGGAGAGAGCGCTGTCGATGGCACCGGCTGTGCCGAAGATGTACAAACGGTACGTAGATGATACTTTTGTTGTCATACCCAAAGATAAAGTGTCTATATTCCTACACCACCTTAATTCCATCAACAACAAAATCAAATTCACCATGGAATTAGAGGCAAATAATTCACTAGCATTCCTTGATATATTAATTACCAGGAAACTTGACAACTCACTTACTCACACAGTGTATAGGAAACCCACCCATACAGACAAATATCTCAATGGTAACTCACACCACCATCCATGTCAGTTAGCTACCGTAGGCAAATCTTTGTTTCAGAGAGCACAAGGCATCTGCGACGCTGAGCATCTAGAGGAGGAACTCCAACATGTCAAACAAGTACTGCGGAGCAACAGTCACAAACTCCCTCGCATGCGTCACAGAAGCCGCCCGAAGCCACCTACAGTTGAACGTCAACCTGCCATCTTACCATACTTAAAGGGAGTCACAGACAAAATTGGCAACATCTTACGGCGAGCTTCAATTAAAACTTATTTCAAGCCCCATAAGAAGATCAGTCAAATTCTAAGACCTATCAAGTCTAATATCCCCTTACAAGATGCAGGAGTATACAAATTAGACTGCGAATGTGGTTTATCATACATAGGGCAAACAAAGAGAAGCGTAGGTACTCGTGTGAAAGAACACATTGCTGACATGAAGAATAGGCGCGATAAAAACTCTGCAGTATGTGAACATACACTGGACCAGCCAAACCATTACATCCGGTTCGATAAACCACAAATCCTCGCCAAGGAGAATCGCTACATGCCGAGAATGTTGCGCGAGGCTATTGAAATAAGAAAACACCCCAATTTCAATAGAGAAGATGGTTGGCAAGTACCACCTGCTTGGGATCCAGTCCTAAAAATAATCAAGTCCCAAACCCAAAGATCTAAAAAATGTTCGGACACTGTGAGCGATTTTTGTGTGAATCGGAACATATATAATTAATCCATCCATGTCGGTAGATGTAATAATTGAATAACTAATGTAAGACAAATACCACCTTAGTCTTCCTGCGACCACGGACGCTGCAAAGCGTTCGAAACGTCAGGTTCAACAAAATAAATAAAATACGCGATACTTCCGTTAAAAATTGTTTAATTCAAGATTCTCTCTTAGTAAAAATGGGGATCAAGCGAGATTTTTTGGTTGCAGCATATGTGAATCCTGTGATCTGCGAGTTCAGCCAGGCGCTAAAGAAGTTTAGCGAGACTGTAAGGGATATTCTGGATTTCCTTGAGTCCAAACAAATTAGTTACGACGACGTTCTTGGTTCACATAGAGATAAGGGTGAATTATACAGGTAAGTTTCGACGAGCTGTGGCTCAGTCGTGAAAGACGCGACTTTGACACCAACGCTCGTGGGTTCGATTTCCACACAAGAAAAACATTTGTGTGTATGAACATGTCTGATTGTCTTGGTCTGGATGTTTTAAGAGAGGTAGGGCCCATCAAAGCAGCCCGTCTGGGGAAGTACCTCCACCTCACAGAAAACCGCAGCCAAATAACAACTCCCTAGAGGGTTGTTGTGTTCCTGTGTGTGAGGGTCACTAGTAAGCTCCCAAGGAGTTGCTGTGTAAGCAGCAGAGGAGGTATCGCGCGAGTGATACTCAATATATTAAACGCGTTAATAGGCTACGGTAAGTGCTTTACATCAGGTGGACCGTATGCTTGCATGACTCCCGACGTTGTATAAAAAAAAACAACTAATTTTACATTTTATATGTAACAAAACCTCTGTTAATCAAACACATTATTCCATCACCTATTGTATATTGAGCTCCAAGAACCGGCGAGCCTGCATGAAACGACATATGAATAAGAATAATAAGCGGAGAGGTATACGACGTCTGCGTCTTGTGGCGCTCGATTCCCTTTGCCTACCCGCCAACGGACCAGGCGTGAACAGATAGATAGAAGAATATGACTATGCTTGTAACATAAATAAGGCGTAAATCTGTAACTTCATGCCAAATCACTTGCGGGGTAGGCAGATACAACCGAGCGCCACGTGAGCCCGTCCTTACATTACCAGAGGGAGACTTTATACAAAAGTCGTCTGCATGGGTACCTCTGTCTCACCTATTTCTACCGCCAAGCAGCTATATTTATATAGCTGTGTTCCGGTTTGAAGGGTGAGATATGGCTGAGAAATTACTGGGTACTGTGACGAAACATCCTTAGGTCACAAGATTGGCAGCGCGCTAGTAACATTCCCGTAGTGTTGCGAGCGTAAATAGGCTGCGATGACCGCTTACCATCTGATGCGGGCCGCAAGCTTGTTTGCCAATTAGTTTTATAAAAAAAAATCACTTGATAAAACACGATAATTTTGGTCATGGTAGTAGGTAGGTCTTCTACTTTCGCGATGTATATACGTTTCGTAATTCTTTATTCCTCCATTCGTTCTACATGACCGATATATATACCTACACATAAATAAACTTGCCAGAAAGTTCTGCCGCAATTCATGGCCGTGGCTCCTCCCCTAGTCTATTTCAATTACTATCACTACTTTTTGTCACCTGGCATACTGCTGTAGGAAAAAACACCGACTGATATTGCAACAGTTGTTGTCT
This sequence comes from Pyralis farinalis, assembly GCA_947507595.1. Taxonomy (NCBI): domain Eukaryota; kingdom Metazoa; phylum Arthropoda; class Insecta; order Lepidoptera; family Pyralidae; genus Pyralis; species Pyralis farinalis. The sequence goes on along the minus strand of OX382276.1, from coordinate 28,108,218 downwards.
TGAAAAAGAGAGCCATCTGTTCTATTCATAACATGGGCTCCAGGGAATCACTTAGGGCAATAAATAAATAAATATGTGGTTGATTTCAATTCAGTGAAAACCTTAGAAGCAGAAATAGTTGCACATGCCGTACATCGGCTTGTTAATACAGGTAAATCTTTTGTTGTAAATAGTATTCAATTGCATAATAAATTGTCAGAAACTGTTCTGTACTATCCTGACAACATCTCTAAAGGGCACATCAAAAATAATTATGTATATATAATTATGTTTTATTATGCAATAAAGGTAATAATCAAAAATACTCTTTGTAAAAGGACTTATTACAGAATTGATTAATATCTAACAGACAAAGATGTCTGGAAATGATTTAGTACATGTTTATATTTTCTTATTATTGTATTGTTATTCTGACATACATTTATTATATCAAAAGAAAGAAAAATCTACATTGACAAGTTTCTTCCGGCATTTCTTCTTCACCAATGGACATTGTCGATGTGCTGGTAATTCAAAAAAGAACGGAATAAAACACAATACGATTTGATTATTAAAAAAAAATATCTTTTTCAAAACCAAGGTAGCGCAGATAGATGAAGGGCCAATCTACAATTAGTTTTCTTTTACTTTCTATTTTAATTTTTTACTCTACCTACCCGTAAGGGGCTTATCTCAAAGATGTACATAGACAGATAATACGCATTAGGCAAAGATGTAGTTTCTAGCTTTCACTGAGATGGCGATATAGGAGCGAAGTCATGTATGTTGATAAAGTACCAACGTAAATGTAAACTGGTAAATTTCCACATCTTGACGAAAACATATGAGGCAATTTCCTCATCACATATTTCATGGAGGAAATATGTAATTTCTCTCGCTGTGGAGTAAACAAACATAGCGCTATATATCCCCTTGACATATTTGCTTACTTATGGCGATTAATAAGTCGCATTATCCATTCATTTTATTTACTTGTATCGAAAAAATGTTCAATGTAGCTTAGCGGCCCTGAATTCTACTCATTTTGGTTAGGACCAGTGTTGCTGTTTTGCTTTTCCTTGAGGCATTTCAAATGTTAGTGTATAGTGAGCTGCCGACTGTGAGCTATAGTCAGCCTCTTGTCAGTGAGCAAACAAAGAATATTGTATAATTACGATGTAGCGTAGTAGTCAAAAGTGTTTATGTGAGATAGATTGGATCCAATAGACATAATTGTCATTATTAGAAAGTTAATAGATTCAGGCGTTATTTTGCGAAAGTCAAATTTACATGCAATTTGATCTAACCTGCCTTGTGTGCTTCCGCCCCCAATTAGTTCATGCGGCCAAGCGCCGGCCGGCACCCACCCACTACTGTTAGTAGATGCAACATGCCGACGCTGCCATGGCTGCTCCGGTAGTCTCTGCCTCGGCTGCTGCGGTCGTACGCCATCTGGAACAGAAACCGCATGCCCCCACCACCACCGTCGCTGCCACGACTGGCCTGGTCGTCGCTGCGACACGTGTTTCGCCTCTCCACGAGGCATCATAGGCGTTGTAGACGTTAATCGTAAGAATAACATGCTACAAGTGACAAATCCATCACAGTGTCGTCTTTTATATTGAATTGAGGGTGGGGGTGGATGGTGTTCATCCACTGACTACCGGAGCAGCCATGGCAGCGTCGGCATGTTGCATCAACTAATAGTAGTGGGTGGGTGCCGGCCGGCGCTAGGCCGCATGAACTAATTGGTGGCGGAAGCACACAAAGCAGGTTAGATCAAATTGCATTATAAGAAAGGTAACAAGACCAAAACAAAACAAAGTATTGGGTTCATTCAATGACTTCAAAAGACTGAATATTTGACAATTTCATTGTTTACATGGTGAGATGAACAAACTTAAATAAAAAAAAAAATAGAAATAAAAACAAACAGATCAAACGTGCAGTAAGCAGATAGACTGATTGATCACCAGGCGCCGCTCACTGGCAGCTCACTGACGCTGTGCGCGAGCGAGTGAGCATACAAGCATGCGGCCCACCAGATGTAAAGTGGTTACCGTAGCCTATGAACGCTTGCAATGTATTAAGTATCGCTCACGCTATGCCATCACTGCTATTCACACAGCAATTCCTTAAGAGCTTGCTTTGGCTTAGGTAGCGAACTCCGCCAATTCCAATGGATTAAACAACGGTATAATGCTAAGCAGAAAATAATGAATATCTATTTATGTATATCTTCACGCCAAATCTCTGACGAGGTAAACGGAGAGATCCGAGTGTCATAAGACTCGGTCCTTACTTGCCTCACACATTTCATTAACATTAGCCCATGGACGCTCGGTTTCCAGGGCTCCTGACATTACTCTCTCATCAAGCGGTAAGTCCCGGTTGCATCCACTACGGAGCCCGGGCTTCGCTATCCAAGATGTGGCGAGTCCAGCTATTACATTGCAACGACTGCCATCTGACTGCCGTAACCCTTAAAGGGGAACCATACAAGACAATGAATTATGATTACACATCCAGAAGATCTGCATGTGCAAGTTTCCTCATGGTGTTTGCCCTCACCGGGGCAAGGGGTAACGCAAGTAAATTGTACCTACTCGTAAAAACCGAGTAGGCACATGAAGGTGTTCGAAAGCGGAACCTCACGCTTGTTAGGCGTGCGGTTATACCGCGGGGCCACCACCGCTCTCTCTAGGGCTCCTGACATCATCTTCTGATAAAACGCGACCATATTGGTAAATAATATGTATGTAGCTCTTTTCATGCACGCTCGCCGGTTCCTAAGGCTCCTGACATCACCTTCTGATAAAACACGACCAATTTGGTCATGGTAGGTTAGTCTTGGTCTTCCTCGGCTCCTACATCCTTCCACTTTCGTATCAAAAGAGCTATGAAAGTGAAAGAAGCGAGTGAAGTGTGTAAGGACTGCGTCTTATGGTGCTCGGTTTTCTCTGCCTACCCGCAAGGGACCTGGCGTGAAGATATACATACATACATATCTATGTATACTTTGTTTTAGTGTTCGCGCCGAATGTCGAAATTCGGCCACAATCATGATTGAAAATTCGGGGAAAACATATATGAATTTGTATTTGTCCAAATTTTTTACTGTTTTTTTTTTTATTTATAGTATTAAAGTTCTTATTACGATTGACGGGACCCGCTACCTGAAGGATTTGGCGAAGATATTATCTTTTACTTGGAGCGACTGGCAGATCTCTACAACCCACAGTGAAAATCAGACCATTTTTAAGTAAGGTCTTTACAAATATAATTTCTTACGATGTTTTCTCTTCAGCTACTAAATAAAAGAAAGGAAATCCTTTGACAAACAGAGGAGAAAAAGGCATTGTTTTTTTGTATTTGCCTATTTATTCATGTTATTCATAGATACTAGACCAGATAGACCAAAGGGACTTTGAATGAAATTGAAGAGGCTTTTTCAGTATTATTTATCAAAATCTGATTTTGTTGTTTTTTTGTTATGATTTGCTACGTCGATAAGCTAAATAGAACATTAGGTAGATTACAAAGTAATACGAGTATAATATTTTTAGTGCGAAAATGTTATTCTAAGTATAGACTGGAGTGAGCGCATCAAAGCAGCCCGACTGGGATGGCACCTCCACCTCTCAATAAACCGGAGCCAAATAACAGCTCCCTTGAGGGTTGTCGTATTCCTGCGAGTGAGTGAGGTTACTAGTAAGCTCCTATGGCGTTGCTGTTAGCACCAACAATGTGCGATCGATACTTCCTGAATGGCAAATGTTCATAGGTTACGGTAATTACTTTACATTTTACGCAGTGGTGCAACGCGTTGTTACATTACTTTGATACCAACGCTCGTGGCTTCGATTCCCACACAGGACAAACATAGCCTTGCTCAACTTACCTCACCTATGGGTTACGTTGCATGTGGGATTTTCTTCGCTATTATGTCAGAATTTTTGATTATGACTTATTGAAATAAATTACTGTGGAGACTTTTATAAAGGAATAAATATTACCTATATAAGCTTACCTATATATATATATATATATATATATATACATATACATCATCATCATCCGAGCGTTAATCTCGGTCGCGTCCTCGGCTATTGCTGCTCCATTTCGCGCGGTCTTCGGCATCCCTCATAGTGGGACCATTGGCACGCATGTCATCCCTCACGACGCCAAGATAGCACTTTTTGTGTCTGCCCTTTCTACCGGACCCGGTGGAGGTGGCATGGCTAGTCATTTATTCGCCACGTAACTTGCTTACCAATATATACATATAGCACTAATTTTGGGCTTATCGTTGAGGACCTATGTAGGTTCAAGTGAAATTTTACCAACTAGCCCCGTTTTACATTAGGTAAGCGATATGAATATGCAATCCTATACATTCTGTGTACTAAGTATCGGGAATTTGTCAATAAAACAAAAAATACAAATTATTCATCTAAATTTATTTTATCGCCTTCAAAGTAGGCCCCATCGCTTGCAATACAACATCTCCACCGCTTCACCCAGTCTTCCATACATTTTTCATAGGCTATTTGCGGTATGGCCTTTAGCTCATTCAGCGAATTTTCTTTTATGGCTTCTATCGACTCAAAACGTTTTCCTCGAAGTGGTAATTTTAACTTGGGAAATAAAAAAAAGTCAGACGGAGCCATATCAGGTGAATACGGTGCTTGGTCGAGAACTTTTGTTGAATTTTTCGCTAAAAACTCTTTCACTATAATGGCTGTGTGTGATGGTGCATTATCATGGTGCAGCATCCATGAGTTGTGTTGCCACAAATCTGGACGTTTTCGGCGGATACTCTCACGCAAACGCTTCATGACGCCTAAATAATATTCTTTATTCACTGTTTCTCCCTCTGGAAGGAATTCGGAGTGAACCACACCACGGTAGTCAAAAAAAACTGTCAGCATCACCTTGATTTTGGAGCGACTTTGCCGCGGTTTTTTGGGTTTCGGCTCGTTTTCGAGACGCCATTCTGAAGACTGTTGGCTTGTTTGCATGTCGTACTCATAAACCCATGTCTCGTCGCCAGTTATTATACGTTTCATAAAGGTCGGATCCGTAGAAGCTCGGGAAACCATGTCTTCAGCGACATGCTTTCGCTGCGCTTTTTGAACAAAATTGAGCTCTTTTGGAACTAGTCGAGCGGCGACGCGTTTCATGCCTAAAATGTCAATGAGAATGTTGTGGACGGACTTAAAAGATATGTTCACCTCACTAGCCAACTCTCTCAGACTCATACGTCGATTTTCGAGCACTAGCTTCTTGATTCTGTCGATGTTTTCTCTGGTCGTAGCGGTTGAAGGTCTACCAGAACGAGGCAAGTCTACTACTACTTCTCGGCCTTCTTTAAAAGCCTTATACGATTCATAAGCCCTTGTTTTCGATATACACGATTCGCCGTAGGTATTTGGCAACATTTTTAGTGATTCACCACATGAAATATCATTTGAAACACAAAATTTAAGGCACACTCTTTGTTCAACAATATTTTCCATTGTAAAAATCGCCGAGGACTCAAAACTATGACCAACAAAAAGTGTAGTTTAAAACAAATTAAATGACAGATCCCGCTCAAATTTTGCGCGCTAAATCAGTACAGTGCTACCAACATGCAGTAAAAAAATTAGAACGACCTCTTTTACGCGGGTCTTTTTATTGACATATTCCCGATACTTTTTACACAGAGTAGTATAATTGTTGAATTATCCATTTATAAATTATTGGTCTGATATTTGTTTTTTGAAAAAGAATATAAGAATATTTTTGAAAAAGATCCGATGCTATACAAAATGCCAACTTAAAGTTTACAATACAATTTTTCTAGGTAACAATACAGTCTAAGTCTTGGGGAAACTCGTTTAAAACTTGAATCTCAGATCAGAGTTTACACGTGCGACAGTTTTCATTTTACATTAAAGTGTTGTTCAAAGAAGTTCAGTGCGGAAACTATCACACTTAGGAATAGGTACTTGCTTTGTTCAACGTATGGAGTGAGTTTTTAAAACAAATGCTCAATGTGTTTTGATGTTTTTTGACGAGCTATGTAGCGCAGTGGTAATGCTACTTTGATACTAACGCTCGTGGGGTTCGATTTCCGTACAGTACATACATTTGTGTGCATGAACGTGTCTGTTTATCTTGGAGCGAGTGTTTTATAAGATATGTAGGATGCAGCGAAACAGCCCGTCTAGGGAACCTCCACCTTACAGAAAACTGCAGCCAAATAACTACTTCCTGGAGGGTTTCAATCAATCAATCAATCAATTTATTCATGAACAATTTTGCAATTATGTTTGTATGTCACCAGGATAATAATAATAATAATATATGCCTATAATGGCTGGGTCATGCCGGTTTTAATATATTTCTTTATAATAAAAGTGCATGAACATGTCTGTTTGTCTTGGTCAGGATATTTTCACTGTATAATAAGTAAGTACGAGTATTTACAAAAAAATGTATTTACGTATGTTTATCAGTTGTCTAGTACCCATTACACAAGCTTCGCTTACTTTAGGGCCAGTTGGCGCTGTGTAATTTGGCCGACAATATTTAATATTATTATTATTATATTTACAAGAAATTTAATCCAAACTACTTTGTGTATTTTCGCACTCACCCCAAAACAATAAAAATTGATATTTGAATAAAGTCTATAATTTTTTATTAAATTATTATATATATATTTTCTCTAAAGCCTACAACAAATAAATTACTTGGATTACCGATTTATTTTCGCGACATTCCCAATTACGTCGAGATTGCTATAAACTATCCAGGAGCTCCTGTAGCCACCCGCGACTCCATCATCAGATTGCTTCGATGACATCATTTATTTTATTTCATCGCAATCTAAACTACACTGCTAGCTACATATATCTTCACGTCAGGTCTACTACCGCAGCCTATTGACGGGCGCAACACCACGGGGATGTTACTCGCGCGCTGCCAATCTTGTGACCTAAGAATGTTTCCTCACAGTACCCAGTAATTTCTCTGCCATATCTCACCCTTCAAACCGGAACACAGCTATATAAATATTGCTGTATGGCAGTAGAAATAGGTGAGACAGAGGTACCCACGCAGGCGACTTTTGTACAAGGTCTCCCTCTGGTGAATTCAAAGTGGGTTTTTGGATTCCATCACATATATGGGATGTAACAAAATTACTCCACACACTCAGCAGGGGTAATGCATAAGCTGTACTTATTACGAAAAACACACAAATTTAGTCAATAAACACATGCCACGATCACGAAAGGTCAATGGTGATAGGGCGGCTGAGCATCAACAGTCTGTGGCTAATGGACTTTGACCTTACGTGACATTTGTTTGCAAACATTTGTAATAGGTACAATGCAAAATTCCTGGTCGGTAACGCCATCCAATTCAATTACCCGCCCCTTAATGCTTTGCTATGAAACCCTATTATCCTCATATCGTTAATGTAACCTAGCTGAAACAATACCAAATCTACATCCGAACTGTCCATTTGTATATAATATGATTTAAGGAAACCGGGCTTGTGTAATTAATTACACAGTTTGTATGAACAAGTATTTTTCAAAGTCTGTTGTTCCCTTCTCACTTATGTCCAATTATTATATTATTGTATGTGAATGTATATCTTTACGTCAGGGCCTTTGCATATAGACAAAGAGAATAGAGACCCTTATTACACACCCTCACTCACTTCCTTAACATTCATAGCTCTGTTCAAGCGCGCTCGCCGGTTCCTAGAGCTACTGACATTAGACCCTGACCGTTTGATAAAAGACGACCAATTTGATTATTATTATCCTTTATTGCACAAAAACTCTATATAGATACAGATTTAAAGTATTTCGTTCGCAAAGGCGAGCTTATCTCTAGAAGAGATCTCTTCCAGCCAACCTCCAACAGTGGGATATATTGTTAGGTACGGAATAGCTACTAGTATAAGTGCCTGATAAATGTTATATACATACATACTGTAATGATACAACGTAGATTATATTTTGATGAGTTATATTGTGGAATTGATAGCGAACTTAGATTTGTATACATGTATTTCGAGGGGTTGTATGTTCCCCTTCGACAGCGGAGGGTTTTGGACATTTCATACGTGTGATTTCGGGCATTTATAACCGCATGTCGTATGAATATCATAAAAAAATGCTATGCATGGTGACAGGAATTTGTAAATTGCATGGTGAGCATTGAAAATAAACCAATTAGTTAGGCCGTCCGGATGTCATAAAATTGGAAAGCGGCCGTCTACAAATTAAGCACAAAGCAAATTTTAAAAGCTATCGATAACAAAAGACAGCCGAAGACAAAGGAAGGCGGCCTATCAATTGTATCGTATTGAAACATGAACGGGGCTCTAAAAGGTTTGCACGTGCATGAAAGAGCGGCGACAGGGAGTCGCCGGCTCGGGCGTGGGAAGTCGCCGCTGTTACCGGGCGATAATTAAGTTGACGAATCAGAGTGCGCGTCACCCCAGCGCATGGGACGGGTGCGCGGTGGAGCGGGGTATGTAGGCGCGCGGCTGAACGAGGCATTCGGTTTTCGAGAGTACTGGCGGTCGGACGTTCGACATCGTGGCGCGTATCATAATAATTACTGTCGATTCGATCCCGGAGTTCGCGCGGTGCGGTCGTGCGACGTCGCGGCTTTTATCATAATAATTAATTCGGTTTAGAGATACTTCTTGACGGGAAATAATACGCGTACAAAGGGTCGAGTACTCGAACTCCCCACGACACGCGAAGGCGCCGAGATCAGCGTAGCAACACCGCCGAGGACAGCCCACGGCCGCCGACTCCACGCTGCACAGTACGAGACCACGAGTTCTTCGCGGGACCGCAGCTTAGCCCAATTAAGTTAACCTGCTAAAGCTAAGTTTAGCCCTAAGAATAGTATTAAATATATGTTGAATTCTGCATTGTTTATACAATTTCTATGTCGTGTCTTTTCCACAGATTACGCGTCCGCGAGTAAAGTAAAATCATACGCCTATGCCTAAAATCTGTGGCATAGTGGCTAAGTTAAAGTTTGTCTTGAAAGGTACCTCTGAGTAAGTGAGATTGGATGACGAATTCATACAATCTCGCTGAGGCGAAGGGCTTTTTTATTTGTTGGCGTATATGAATGGCGCACTTGTGTTAGCCAGGGACACCATTTATATTCGCTTTTTTAATTTTAGTGGCGGCAGAGTACCTTTAGCTTATAGTATTATTCTAGCATAGCTTGCGGGGTTGATAAGTGCATGATATTATTACATCTGGAGACCGCTCTCCAGGTGAGCCGATTTGCGGCAAAAATTACACACAGCCCGATTTCTGTAGACTCAACTGGATTCGCTAGCGGCTCTGAATTGTTTACTCAGACCACTTAAACTCACATGTGAAATTGCCCAGCCTATAAAATATACCACAATAATCCTGTAAGGATAATTAATGATAGTGTACACTATACTCAAAATAAGTATAATTATTTGCGCAGCGATCAAAAAAATAAGCAAAATTCTACGAGATTGGTATAATGACAGAAGTCACTATATTAATCGCGTAAGCTGATTATAGCAAAAGTCAGAGGAAATTTTCCTGACCTCCAATTAAAAGACTGCGCAGACGCTGAGGCTAGCTAAAGGTTTAAGACCTAAGCATTATCCTGGTCAGTAAAAGGTTCAGGCGCTCCTGTCAAGTATTCCACAAAGAACCGTTATACACGCCATAATAGCGTGCCTACAACCGACTAACTATCAATTCCCTGAACCGCTCTTAATGTTTGTAGATTCACGCTAATAATTAAAATTCTAAACAAAACGAAACAAACTAGACGATCATTTTAGGTCACTACAGGCTGCATTCCAGCAGTATCAAGGCCACGTCATTTTGGGTTGCCTTACAATACATATACATATACACAAACAACATATATATATATATATATATATATATATATATATATATATATACATATGTTGTTTGTGTATATGTATAGCTTGTGGCGAGCTGTTGGTGCGTAACGACACCACGGGTACCCGAGTGCTCCAGAGAGTCGATCAGGGCCTTCGTCTCCGGCGTGTCTTCGTCGGTCGGAGTGGAAATCCAAGAAGGCCCGCAGGACTCTCAGCTCTGGCTTGCCTTCATTGGCCGTCCAGAGAGGAGTCGATAGAGTATATTGCTCTAGCAGGTGATATACTCCAGGGGTGGAAGTGTTAAAGGGCATAACGCCGCGAGTAACTTCAGAGAAAGCGCAGCACACCTCTCGACACCCCTGAGTCACTCACACCGGTGTTGCCCCCGGCCGACTTTCTCTGGCATTTCGGGGGTCCATCTAGTGAGTGGCGAGCCACCGCCTGCCAAAAATAACAGTCAGATATGATAGTTATGGCAGGTGTCCGTCCCTCTTCTGCAATAACCCAGTACCAATAATCCCTCCAGACCTCATTACAATAGACTAATCATTTCCTACACATTCGCAATAGTCCCAATACCTGCCGTGACCTGCTCATAGATATATGGTTCTATCGATATTTTTAGGAGGGGGTCTCGGTGGGTGTACAACATATCATGAATCTTCTTAAAAGGGCCTCTACGCGTTGGATCCATATCCCCGCGCACGCCTATCAAATGACCGGGATAATACCCGTGAATAAAAATAAAATAATAATAATAATAATATTTGGTAATGGTTAAGGTTAGTCTTTCTCGGCTCCTACATCCTTCCACTTTCGCATTGTATATCTGTTTCGTAATTCTTACATTCTGTATTTTTTCTAGAATCTAGAATGACGCTAAAAAAAGTTTGGAATAAATCTACCATCGAAATTATATAGACCCAAAAATCCCTTTCTTGTTTTCCTTTTTTGGTACTGGCAACATTTGAATAGCTTTAACCTTGTGTTAGGTCTACCTTCAACTCTCAAATTAAAATAATATAACCAAGCATTTTCACCTCCTCAAAAAACTGCAAAGTATGTCGAATTGGTTGTATTACACCTCCTGTAGTTGCATACATACAGGACTTAAAGCATTAAATTATTTTTTATCATTAGTAAAGCATTTTGAATATGATGTACCTGATATTTCATTTTATTAATTTGACTACTCCGTTGGTTCGGACATATAGAAAGAGTGCAGGACGAAAGAATGATGAAACAGATGTACAATGCAAAAGTGGAAGGATGTAGCAGCCGAGGAAAATCGAGACTAACCTACCATGTCCTAATTGGTCGTGTTTTATCAGAAGGTGATATCAGGAGCCCCAGGAACCGGCGAGCATCCATGAAAAGTACTATGTATGTTAGAGAAGCGAGTGAAGTATGTAAGGACCGCGTCTTATGGCGCTCGGTTCTCTTTGCCTACCCCGCAAGAGACCTGGCGTGAAGATATACATACGTACATAATTGAAATCGCAAGACATTAATATGTATCTATTGTGGAATATAGTAGTAGTATAGTTATAGATAGGTACTTTGAACGCCAAAAAAACGTAAAATTGGATGTGTGTTCGTTGGAAGTTGCAATTCTTTGGCGTAACAAGACAAAATAACTCCAAAAATTTCACCCTGCGTGCCAGTATCTACGTTAGTAAAATAAAACGATAACTACGTCATGGTGTCAATTTTAGATTTTAGAAAACGGGTATGGCTGTGTTTTGGACATAGCCATGTGTTTTACGTGAATGAGTCTTCGTAACGGATAAATGGAAATAAGTTATAATAAAGGAAATATGCAACGAAATGATTTCAAAATGGCGGCTCTCCCCTCCGCGTGTGATGCGTTTTGATTCTTGGGGTTCTTAAGCTATATTTAAATTTGAATATAAATCATACGTTTTCTAAAAAACCTCCGTCTATGGAAGCAAATTTAGTATCAAAATTCACTCTCAAAATTTTCCCCTAAAGCGCTGGAAGAAGTATAACTTCGAAAATACAATTGAAAGTGCCTTCATCATCATCATTCAAGCATTTGCTTCGGAACCAGTGGTCCGTTTTCTATTGGCATGCACGTCCATGAAATAATATTTCGAAAGACGTGTGACCAAACCTAAAGGTCTGTAAACCTAAATGTGACTGCAGTTGTTGATCCATGGCAAAATCAGTATCTTCGTCAAATGCTTAGGCTTAGGTAATGGAACCCGTCAATCCTAATGTACTCGTAATAGGATTACGCTAGGAAGGAGAGATGTTACTTTTACTTTTTTCAATCGCCCATTAGTTTAGTCTACGTAATCCTATTACCCAACTGGTTCTCGATTTGAATCCCGGAGGGAGCATGTATCACTAAATTCTCGGTTTCGGATTTATGTACATATTTATCACTCGCTAGGCGGTAAAGAAAAACATCATGAGGAAACCAACACATCCTAGAAATTACATTTTGAAAAAAGTGTGACCTAAGTTAAGAAAGAGACAGAAACAAATTGATCCTGACAAATTCTCGATTGGCTCTGCACTCTTCGGGCCCTCTGGCTATATCCATTAAAATATATAATAAAATCCCACAAATAATTAAAAACTTAAATACTGACATGCAATTTATAAAACATTTAATATTTTTAGTAGACAAAGCCTATTATAATTTGAATGAATTTCTAAATGACATAATAAAATAAATTCATGATTTTTAATTATTTATTGACTGTTTTTTTATCTTTTTTTTTGATTGGTTAATTTAATTTAAAATTATGTTCTGATTTTAATGGATTTGGTTTCCTCCTCTCTTCTATTGCAGTGCCCATCAGGTTCCATAATGGTCTGAATATGTTTTCTTATTTACACCACCTATGTATGTAACATTATGGAACCAATAAAGACTTTTGATTTGATTTGATTTGAAGAGCTGGTTTTCACTCTGAGTTGTGGAGGTTTGATGGCAGTCGCTCCAAGTCAAAATCAGAGACTGATTTTCATCAAATCCTTAGGATTTGGTAGCGGACCCCGCTAATCCTAATGGATTAGGAAACGGGATAACGCGAAGAAAATGAAGGAGTTTAGTATATGAAAACACAGGCGATTTAAGTAGATAATGTGTCTTCATTATCTACTTTTGTAATTTGCAACTAGAACTGAAATAAAAAGGTCTTAATATTCATATATCTATCTATATATATAAAATAATAATCAAGTGTTTTCGGATTTTTGTACATATTTGTAATCATCACTTGCTTGGCGATGAAGGAAAACATCGTGGAAAACCCGCACGTCCAAGAAAATATATTATCATAGACGTGTGACCTTACCAATAACAATTGATTGATTAGACTTAATAATATAAATTAATAAAAAAATAATTGTAAAGACATGCGAAAGCAATGAAATATTGTAGTGCCCCAACGGGGCTCATGTGTTGCGGACAAATTTTAATATTAAGAACTATGTATCCACATGAAACAATAAATTTTATGACTATGACTACCTAAGAAAGGAGCGACGTTCCCTCAGGGTTGTGGTGGTCTGACAGCGGACGCTCCATGTAAAAATCTGTATCTTCACCATTTACCTTAGACTTAGCTAGCGGACCCGTCAATCATTCATAGCATATTTATTTACGTGTTTAGCACAAAATAAATCTAAATTAGATAGAATATACTCGTATATATAAAAATCAAGGTAAGTGTGTTTGTCTTCTATGGGCTCGATAACGGCTGGACTGATTTTAATAAAAAAATCAGGGAATATTCAGTTTTGCGCAGTGAAAGAAAGAAAGAAAGAAAGAAAATGGTTTATTTGTTGCCTCACATGTAATCACTAACATTTAAAACCTACAGCCAGTAAATAATATATAAGACAACAAATAGGCATCCACTCAGCATAAGCCGTGGGGTCGTCTGACACCACGGCGCTGGTCTTCCATAGATGCCTGTTTGAAATATTGTCACTACTGTGCGCAAAACATACATTGGTACTTACATAAGTTTAAACATAACAAAATAGTAAGTGGTACCTTAAATTTATAGTTTTACATATATAATTCTATGCTCTGTGGGAAGTAAAATTACTAAAAGGTAGACTAAACCTAGGGCAAAGTGAACGTGAAATACCTACTACACTGAAAACCGAAACGCAGATACAGAGAAAAAATAAATAAATAAATAAAACAATTTTGATAACCAGGGGGAGTTGTAATTTATGGTTTTTGTAGATCCAAAAGGTAAGCCTTGAAATGCCGCGTGGGCGATGCTCTGAAGTGTGGTAGCGATCGGATCACTCGTACGAAGCCGGGCGGGCAGCTAGTATGTTATAAAATTACCACTGTTTATTACGAAGTACTTTCACACGCGAGTTCGACTCGCATTCGACTACCCTTTTTAGTTTATTGTGAGCTGCAAATACACATTATGTCATGTTAGAACCTGTCTGTTTGTCTTGGTCTGGATGTTTTAAGAGAGGTAGGGCGTATCAAAGAAGCCCGTCTGGGGAAGTACCTCCACCTCACAGAAAATCGCAGCCAAATAACAACTCCCTTGTTGTGTTCCTGCGAATGAGTGAGATCACCTGTAAGCTCCCAAGGAGTTGCTGTGCAAGCAGCAGAGGAGGCATCGCGCGAGTGATACTTAATATATCGCAAGCGTTAATAGGCTACGGTACCCGCTTTACAACAGGTGGGCCGTATGCTTGCATGCCTCCTGACGTAGTATAAAAAGAAAATCACTTAAAATGTCAGACCGCACACAACCTAACCTACTTTCACGATCCCCTTAAAAAAATCAAGGCGCGTGAATATTTTACGATTCTAAATGCGAGCTGAACCCATTTCTCGGAAGTATCAAAGGTGAAAATTACGCATCTAACACGAGATTGAGGTGAATTGAGTAATCTGTACGAATTCAGGATAGCTCTTTTGAGACATCACGAAATAGATTGCTGAAGTCGGAAAGTGACATCATCGGTGGAATTGTGAAGATCACTCTTATTGCCTGATTGACTAAAATGAGCGTATTATATTTTCCGATTTCTTTCTTATTGCGTGATTGACTAAAATGAGTGTATTATTACATTTTCCGATTTATTTTCCGCGAAAACCCTTTTTAACCACTGACGCATAAAAGAGGGGCGTTATAAGTTTGACCACTATGTGTGTGAGTCTATCTGTAGCTCTGAAACCTGTGTGGTTTTATTATTCGAAAGTAGGTTTTCTAGTGGTGGTTCTTTAACACGTTTTATCAAAATCGGTTCAGCCATGTCAAGGTCATCAACTGTTTTGTTAACTGCGGTAGAGTACTTAAACGCATGGTGGGTATTTATTTTACTTTCAAACATACCCGTGACCTAAAATTTGAAACACCCATGTATGCTACATAAACGTACAAGATTATGGATTTTTTTACTTTTTATAGGTTTTTGTGTCAGGGGTTCTTTAAATTTATATTATCTACAATGATTATCCATAGATGAGTACACAGTTTAAGAAAAATTTTAAGAGAGGTAGAACGCATCAAAGCTGTTTACCTTGGGAAGTACCACCATCTCACCGAAAACCGCAGCCAAATAACAACTCTCTTGAGGGTAGTTGTGTTCCTGCGCGTGACTGAGGTCATTAGGAGTTACTGTGTTAGTAGCAGAGGTGGCATTGCGCTAGTGATACTTAATGCAAGCGTTAATGGGCTACGGTAACCGCTTTACATCAGGTGGTCCGTATGCATATATGCCTTTCCACGTCAAATACAAAAATATTAGCACATTTTGATTTTCAAAGTTAGTACATTTATATAGAATGTCCTAGTGTGTTATGTATCTTAGCTTCACGAGTATCGCCGGTCAGTATTTAGGTAAGTGCTACGCTTCATGGAAAACGCGCGATGTCGGCAACGTATCAGGTGAAGCGAGACCACGCAACATAACAGCGTCTTCGAGATCGCACTGAGTGTTGGCAACCCCAACAAACAATTAGCATTTTTATATGGCAACAATATAATGTGACGGTTTCCGTCTCCGTTTGGATGTCGTCGAACGTTGTTGTACGAAGCATATGGTGTCGTGTAATAATTATTAATAAAATCAGTGCCTTTGGAATCTATTGTTTGCTTCACATCCGAAGACCAGCCCTACAAAGGAGTCGACCAACCAGGCTCCCTACACTGAGTTAATTTTAGTTCACTTTTGTTCCATACATCAGGCAATTGTATCGTGTAAAGTGGATTATAATTTTCATTAATAAATATAAAGCTCGGTGGCGCAGTGGTGACACGCGCTGTTACGCTACTTTAACGCCAACGCTCGTGGGTTCGATTCCCACACAGAACAAACATTTGTGTGCATGAACATGTCTGTTTGTCTTGGTCTGGGCATTTTCTATATATAATAAATATGTATTTATAAAAAAAATGTTTTTACGTATGGTTATCAGTTGTCTAGTACTATTATAAATTATCACTTAGATATTCATTAAGTGAGTTGTATATTTTGTCAAGTAGTAAAAAAAAAATACATTTCGCCTGAATATATGAAAATTAGGTTAGTAGGTATTACTGTTTACTATTAATCATACACGTAAAGCTCAGGTAAAAAAAACTTTCGACGTTTTGCTAAACTTTTTTTTTTAACCTGGCCAAAGGTAAGCAAAAGCAAAGCAAATCGCATACATATCGCGAGGATTTATATAAAATACTAGCTACCCGCCCCGGCTTCGCACGGGTGATTCGATTCGATTTCTTGAAAATTTTATGAAAATCGTTCCAGCCGTTTTCGAGCCATGGAGAACATACATTGGTTTTTATTTATAAAATATTAAAAGAAATGTAGGAAGGTTCGTCGCAAATGCTTTTAAACGTATATTATAATATATCTGCATTTGAAGACTGCTTAAATATAAAATGAAAATGTGTTTACGAGAAATGGAAATAACGTTGAGACTTGTGAAGTCTTGTCAGTCGTAGGTAATCGTCTGTTTCGTCAGGATGAATTAACTTATTTTCTAGAGAGGACTTGAGAATTTTTAAACAATCTTCATAAGGTACGTTAGTAAATAAACTTACAACATCAAAAGAAATTATTTTAAAATAAGTGGGTAGTTTTCTATCTATCTATAACTTCACGCCAAATCCCTTACGGGGTAGGCAGAGAGAACCGAGCACTACGTGACTCGATCCTTACATATCTCAATCGCTTCTTTAACATAGCATAGGAGGTAGTTTTAAGTATTGTATACTATATATATATTGTAAATTATTTGCAAATGTAAATTATTTATAAGACAGTCTTATTTATGTATTGTGTGTGGATTTGTCACTTGTAGCCACTGCTTGTAGCATGTTATTCTAACGACTAACGTCTACAGTGCCTGAGGATGCCTCGTATAGATGCGAAACACGTGTTGCAGCGACGACCGGAGCGGCCGTGGCTGCAACGGTGGACGGTACTTCCAGCCATGCAATTCTCTAAGCGACTCGTAATGGCTGTGTGCGTCGCTGTGATCACAGATGTCACAGCAAAAGCGACACAAAGGAATTGCAATTTTGTGTTCAAGTCTATAACAAGTATAACAACCGATGTTTCCGAGGATGTAAGGATGTTTAGTCTTATAGAATTGCATGGTAGGTGACTAATTTTGTAATTATGCGATCTAGTAACAGTGGTGGATTCGTGCCGGCTGGTGCTAGTTCGCATGAACTAATCGGTAGCGTTTTTATAATCTTTTATACATTTACATGATTTGATTTCGAGTTCGATCGATTAGCTCAATCAGTTTTTAGGGTTCCGTACCCATAGGGTAAAACGGAACCCTATTACTGAGACTCCGCTGTCCGTCCGTCCGTCTGTCACCAGGCTGTATCTTTTGAACAGTGATAGTTAGACAGTTGAAATTTTCACAGATGATGTATTTCTGTTGCCGCTATAACAACAAATACTAAAAAATAGAATATAATAAATATTTAAGGGGGCTCCCATACAACAAACGTGTTTTTTTTTTTTGCTGTTTTTATAGATAATGGTACGGAACCCTTCGTGCGCGAGTCCGACTCGCACTTGGCCGATTTTTTAACAGGGCTTTTTCCTCAAAAACACAAAATTTTGCTCGTAAACATCTATTGGCCTCGGTTTAAGTAATATCTTTATGTATAATTACAAAAAAGTAATTGCATAGATAGATCAATATAATAATCATGCATTCGGCTACCACTTGCTCCCGGTGATGGACACCGTGAGGAAACCTGCACATGCAGATCTTCTGGATGTGTAATCATGATTCATTGTCTTGTGTGGTTTCCCTTTAAGGGTTACGGCAGTCAGATGGCAGTCGCTGCAATGTAATAACTGGATCATGATCATAGCGAACCCCGGGCTCCGTAGTGAACGCAACCAGGACTTACCGCTTGATGAGTGAGTGATAAGTGAGTTATTAGTAAATATTCTGTAATTAATTTGTTAATTAAAATAAGTATGATACAAACTTAGCTTAACGTACAATTTTAAATGTTCACGGTTGCTTATGCCACTATAGTAAGTACGGGATTTACCGCGATTTGTTTTTCTATTTTCTAAGTCTTGCCTACTCTTTTTTATACAATGTCGGGAGGTTACCGTAGCCTATAAACGCTTGCAATATATTAAGTATTACTTGCGCGTTGCCACCTCTGTTGCTAACACAGCAACTCCTCAGGACCTTACTGGAGACCTCACTCGCGCGCAGGAACACAACAACACTCTAGGGATTTGTTAGATGGCTGCGGGTTTTTTATGAAATGGAGGTATTTCCCTAGACGGACTTCTTTGATGCGCTTTACCTCTCTTAATAACACCCAGACCAAGACAAATAGATATTGCACACAATACTCTCTCTTAAGAAATAGGAGTTTGATTATTATTCTAAAGATGATGATGAACAATATTCACTCCAAAACATGCGTTTACCGCTTTTATTAATTTATTATCATAACATAAGTGTAATAACCATATTTCGTTCGCACATAAAATCTCAGACAATTTTGCAGGCGTACACAGAATTGAACGTTTCCCGTAAAATTTTATAGCGCGGCCCGATTGCCTATTTACAGTCGACTGCAATTGATCATTTTACGGCCTACCGTACTTACAAGTAACGGTGAAATTAGAATCGCGAGCTTTCTATACGACGCATTTGTTTTGACATTGTAAAATTGGATATTTCGTGGAGACGACCAGAACAGCCAGGGCAGCACAGAAGGCGATTGCATGCGGTTCCTGTTCTAGAGCGGTCACGCTCGCAATAGGGACGACTAGAGATCTTTTCAATTATCTTATATTTTATTGTAACAACTCAAGCAGATACGCACTCGTACCCACTACAGCTGAAAATCAGTGATTTGCTTTTGAGCAATCTCACCATTGAGCTGTGGCCCATTCGTGTTGTTGCAGCACACGCATACCTTTGTGCATCATAATTATTACATTATTATTTTCCGACTTGTTCTGTATTACATTTGTTTGTGTGTGTTAGTCAGCAATGGAATAAACGTTTTATCTATCTATCCATCTAGAGCAGTCACGATAGTTCCGGTATGCATATTCTAATGGTAATGGGTGGACGGTGCCAGTTTCCTTGAACTAACTGGAGGCGGAAGCATATAAAGTATCTTAGATCAAATTGCTTGAAACATATAGAATACTCTGGTAAGTAAATGAGCGCATAAAGAACAAAACTTTCTGAAGGATATGTTTTCAATTTACAGTACAATTGTACTACGTCAATGTCCCAACTTCTTAATTAAAATGGAGGGTATCGAATTGTTAGATAAGCGAAAGCGTTGCTCTGGGAACAATACGTTTCTACTTGTAACATTCTGAACTAACAAAAGGTGTTTCATTTTCTTTCGCCATTTTATTTGATACTGCGACACAATTAAAGTTTTTAGTGAACCTGATAGTTTCATTTAAATGGATTTAAATCTAGATGTAGACATATCTAGTACGTAGGTACATAAGCGTTATCTCGTTTTTAATATATTATGACTAGCGGAGTCCGCTATAAAAGCCTAAAGATTTGGCGAAGATACTGATTTTGATATCGAACAACCCAGAGGAAAAATCAGACCTTTCTTAAGTTAAGTCACCCGTACATCACATGGCGTTGTTCACAAATTACATCGTACTGTGGTTTCGTTTTCATCAATCTGAGCCAAGCGAAG
The DNA here is from genome assembly GCA_947507595.1 of Pyralis farinalis. NCBI lineage: Eukaryota > Metazoa > Arthropoda > Insecta > Lepidoptera > Pyralidae > Pyralis > Pyralis farinalis. The sequence goes on along the minus strand of OX382276.1, from coordinate 28,088,118 downwards.
CATGAAGCAGAATATGCACTTTTTTAATACAATTTTGCGTAGAAATACATAAATAGCGTAGAAAACATTAATTAACAAATTTTTCAATTCGTATTCTTACGAAGTTTATAATATAAAAGCAATTTAGTATTTTTTTTTTACGACTTTTTAGTTACGACAGCAACATGTGTAAAGATCGAGTTATATAACACTTGCTCACTGCCTAGCCTAGGGACTTGGCGTGAGAAAATTGTTAGATACACTGTATCAAAAGAGAATAGTATAAATTAAGGCAAATTCGGTAAAACCATCTATTTGTATGGCTGTATTATTCAACGCTTGGGTAATTTAACTTAATTAATCTCGTTTTCTAGTGGCATAATAGCACCCTCAACGACAAAAACACTCTCGATCTTGAAACTAAAGCATCTATCTCTTGCAGGCTATAAACAACTTTCAGAGCCACTATTTAAGATGTCAACGTTAGTGCTCTTGGCGTGTCTTAACTGTCTGAAGCCATCACGAATCCGTTACGGAGCGGTAGATCTTTTTTTAAACAACCCACGGAGGCAACAAGTAAACGCAACCTGATGTGAAGTGTTTCCCATAGACTATGGGTTGTTGGACCATGGGTGCCGGCAGAAAAAAAAATCAAGGGATGCAGAATATTATTTCCATTAATAGATTGTTGTGTTTTAACGGATATCAAATTTACAACAATAAAATTTAAATATTGGCATTGCAATGTATAAAGAAATGATTGATAATTACAAAACTATATTTTATATATTTTGAAAGTGCAATTTAATTAGTGGATTAATTTCACAACTCTTCAAAAAAGAAGAGTAATATTGTCAGTATTCATGTACGATTATGAATTTTTTATTGCCCCATTCCACCATTCTAATCCACCTTAACTTCTTAAAATAGTATTTAATTAAAGTGCGTAAATTAATTGTTTGTAAGTATATAATTTGAAAACAATTTCTACTATCATTAAATATTTAAGAAATTTAAACGCACGACGTAATATTTTATTTGCTGCATACCAGACTACTAGACTAAAAAGTCAGTTCATAATTGAAAGAAAGTAAATGGGTGTGGGTATACCAAAAAAGTTGTGAAGGAAAATGTCTAAATCTCCTATTCTGAATTTTGGATCAGTATTTATATACCTGACTTGCTTCTTCAACAATATTAAAAAAATACCTATTAATAAATTACCATGCAGCGTCTAGTAATTTTCCGTGCATGATAATTCACTTCCTGAACTCACTTGATGTATTCTTGTTTTATTTCAGGCATGTTGAAGAAGCATGAAATGTTTTTAAAAATTTTGAATAATACCAAGGCTACGAAATACTTCAAAAACGTAACGCAAAATAAGAGAAATATGTAAATGGTTGGAGATATAAGTTAAACCAAATCTTCCAAATTGCTCGACATCTGGAACAGAGACCGCATGAACCCGCCACCGTTGCGAGGCATCCTCGGGCGTTGTAGATCTTAGTCGGTAGAATACATGCTGCAATGCAAGCGACGAATCATAGTGCATCAACATCGTAGTGCCATCCGTTATATTGAATGGAGGGCTGCGGTGGAAGGGGTGAGTGAAAAGAGGCGAGTTGCTTAGGTCTGTATGTTTGTTCATAAGAGTAATTTTCGAATTTTTATGTTTAATAATTTCTAATTGTTTCTTAACATTTAGTTTTAAACCTTTATCCTTTATTTATTTAATTTTATATGTATTAGTGGGAAATAAATTATGTTCTTTAACTATAAGATGTTCGGCGAAATGTGACCCTTCTGGGCGATTGATTTATGCGCCGATACGTGTTCATGAAATCGTGTCTGAAAATTACGACCAGTTTGACCGATACATGTTAACATTCAGCGCAGAACTACTAATAGACGCTTTTTTTATTAGGCGGGATTTTATCTTTTGTGATTTGAGAGAATTATGGGATTCAAGTGTAACATGTAGGTATGTTATTTTTTTCTAAATATGTGAACTATTTTGTCAGTAATTTTTCCCACGTATGACAAACTCGCAGTGTATTTATTTGTCGAAATATTCAGCCGGAGCAGTCATGGCAGCGACGGCATGTTGCATCTACTACCGGTAGTTCCCATGAACTAATTGGTGGCGGAAGCACACAAAGCAGGAGCAATCCGCAATTGAGCAGCGTGACGAGAATGATCTGGACGCCTTCGGCTGAAGAGAGATAGTGTTCCTGCAGTGTGATAAGTATAGGTAATATATTATATTATGTATCACGATTAAATCCTAATCAGATTTCGATTCAGTAGCTTAGAATATGTTTAAGATAGGTAGGCCGCATCAAATCAGCCCGTCTGGGGAAGATCAAATTACAAGATATTATACCTCGACCACCATTAGATCTATCACCTCCCATCGAGTTGCGCCCAAAATAATCTGTTAATATAAGTATCGCATAAGTTCGCATAGCTGAAGTTGTAATAAAGTACAACTTAAGCTATGCGAACTTTTACAACCAGTACATCAAGTTATTGATACACGTGGCTGATTTGAGGTCGCTACCTGTGCATCAAGACTGTGAAGATACATACACTAACTACTGAAGCAAATAAAGGACTAAAATTCTATTTTTATTATTTTATTTGGCATTGCTATTTTTATTCTTCTTTAGAATTAACTTATTGTGGCAATGAAATTTTATTTGCGGTAGGAAATTTCCTTCGCTCGCTTCTTTTTAGTGTTGCCATTCCCGAAATCATTCAACGCCTTCAATCAAAGTTAATCGTTTGGTACTCGGACGACAGGACGTGGCCGATGTTAAAACACGACTTTCTTTGTCGTGGTAGATGAGATTTGGCCTTCCTCTGCTCCTACATGCTTCCACTTTCGCATTATATATCTGTTTCGTCATTCTTGCGTCTAGTATTCTTTCTACATGTCCGAATCAACGGAGCTTTAACTTATCTTAACACAAACACTTTCTTTCTTACATCATTGCGAACGCGGTCAGCAAGCGTTACTGCTCGCATCTCGACCGCATTTATTCTACTTTCATGCTCTGCCTGCCATACATTTATTTTTATTTATGCAACTAAGATCGGCAACAAGCATATGCCTGCTTAATTGTAAGCAGCCACCGTAGCCTTTAAACACTATCAAAATTTCTCAAAGTTTTCATTTTTCAATGAAATTGGCAATAATTTTATCAGCTAGGTAATTTTAATATTTCGAAATTGACCATTGGCAAAGAAAAATCCTGAATGAAACTTATCAATGTATGTGCATTATCGATTAAATATTGCAATAAGTTTATGTCAGGATATATACTTGTGTGTTTGAACATGTCTGTTTGTCTAGGTGTTTTAAAAAGAGGTACGGCACATCAAAGCAGCCCGTCAGGGCAAGTACCTTCGCCTCACAGAAAACAGTAGCCAAATAACAAGTCCCTGGAGAGATGTTGTTTTCCCGCGAATGAGTGAAATTGCATGTATGCTCCTCAGGAGTTGCTGCGTTAACAGCAGAGCTGGCATCGCGAACGATACTTCAGGTACAAGCATTTTTAGGTTACGGTATCCATTTTATATAAGGTAGGCCGTATGCTTTTAAGATATTGTATAAAAAATTACAGTATATGAAGAAAATAGCAATGACATCAAATGGTATATCTAGTTAAAGATATAAGGGTGCCTTTACTGAACCATTTTCGACATCATTGTCTGATAGATTAACATCAACGCTGTGATGAGTCACATTACAAGGAGCATTTTGATGTGCCTTTGAAGATATTGTCAGGAAAGGACAGAACTGTTTCAGACAATTTATCGCAGAATATAATACTATTTATTGTAAATTATATCCTACTACTAAGATTTGTAATGTATTTTGAAAACAACTATGTTTTACGAACATACATTTCGTATATCCTAGAGAAATGATGAATGCAAGCAGCACAGAAGGGATTGTTGTAGAAGTCTAACGGGGAAGTCTACGTTCAGCAGTGGACGTCCTTCGTTTGAAATGATGATTATAATTTGTGATGACATAAATCCTGTTGCAAAAAAATGGGGATATAATTATATATATGACCGATGTTAAGATACGAATAGGTATGCCCCGATGGTTCGGACATGTACTAAGAATGCAAAGATCTTCTATTAACGTTGTCAATTTGAGCTTTATACCCAGAGACATGTTACTAAAGGACCAGCCTCGTAGGATCATTCCCCTCTGTCATGGTACAAGATATTGTGATCCATTGCGCGCATAAATACTTCGTGCGTAATCGATTCTCTAACAGTCTTGTAATCGTTATCGCTCAGGTAACATCATAAAGTGTTACACTAAAAATGCCAAACTGTGCAGTTATGTCATGCAAAAAAAGGTCGAACACTTCTAGTTTGCAAAAATATTGGGTTACCTTTCACATGCAAGTATTATTTTATTTGCTTTCATATAAAAGAAATTAAAATGGTGTGATAACGATTAATACATGAGAAATCGATTCAGTAATCGAGTACTGATGCAATCGAATCATATTCCGCGACTTTGACTAATTTCCTATCCCAAATTAGCGTAAATTATACAAACTAGGGACATAGGCTCTCTAAGCGTATTTTTCATTTACCATGGCGAGTGCTCAGAAGAACTGTTTTCCCTTATCCCACCCTCACCCTTCCGTCATAGAACCACACGTGCGGGCTTGCGATGTCATAGTTCCACGGTTGAGAATATCTTTTCGCGTACCAAAAAGTTCGGCAACTCCTATCTTTGTCGTACCATCAAAAAGTGGAACGCCTTGCCTGCACATGTGTTCCCTCCTTCCTACAATATGGGATCCTTCAAACGAAGCGTGAAGAAGCATTTTGCGGGTCAGCATGGCAGCGTCAACTGACAGAATGCAGGATGTAGTATGCTGTCAGTTGCAGTTGCGATTTGGGCTCCTCTTTCGCTTACCATCAGGCAAAGAGGGGCCACTATGCTGAACTAATATAAAAAAAAAAAAAAAAAACAGTCCTTCATGCTGTATAATAGAGTTCATTTAGCTAAAAACAAAAAAAAAGTATATAAGACGTTTCGTAATTTTGAATCTACCAGCTTCGATTTACGAAGAAGTTCAGCTATTCCACAACAGATGGCAGGCAGCGGTAAGAAAATAACTTTGAACTGTAGGTGCCTCGAAATAAGGTTGACATTTCCTTAAAACATTATTTACGTTTCTAGGTAGTAGTTACCTCGTCCCCCGTCAAAAATGGCAGAATTATTTACTAACAGAATCACGCGTATGGCGAGTCCTTTAGTAACATATCTCTGTTTATACCCGAACTTTTTGTGTTGCCCGCGTTGTATTTGATTATCAAAGGAGGTCCAATTAGAGATGTAAGTAAGGAATCTTACATTGATTCTAATTATTTGCAGAGTCTAATGTTGCGTATTGTTATTAAGATCCTTTGAATACCGAAGTTCGCAATGGTGAGCTCTATTGAAATTCGCGCTTTGGTTAATTAAGCGAATTCAATAAGGTTGTGTTTCTTGCGTATATTATGTAACGGTGAAATAGATTCTTCTGGCTTCCCGGGTATTTATTCATGTAATTTCAGTCATTATTATTTTTTATACATCGTCGGAAGGTACACAAGCTATAAACGCTTGCAATACATTGAGTATCACTCGCGCGATGCCACCTCTGCTGCTAACAGGTAGGGTGCATCAAAGCAGCCCTTCTGGGGAAGTACCTGCACCACACAGAAAACAACTCCCTAGAGGGTTGTAGTGTTCCTGCGTGTGAGTGAGGTCTCCAGTAGGCTCCTTAGGAGGTGCATTGTTAGCAGCAGACGTGGCGCCGCGCGATATTACTTATAGTTTAATTTAACCACTTTACATCAGGTGGCCCGTATGCTTGTATGCCTCCCAACGTAGTATAAAAAAAAAATACGGGTCGAGGGGCAAAGTAGAATGCGCAGCTAGTTCACGGATCGAGATCCAGTCTCTTATCTGCCTATTATTTAAAAAGTCCCCTCGTTGGTCAGTAGATTTGCTGAGACCTTCATGCGTACTCAAGTGAACACTACGTCAGATGGGACGTAGCTTGTATGCTTTTCGACGTTTGTAACAAGCAAAATTAAATTAAAAATTAAATTAAAAAACCCCCGACGCAAAAATAACCTATATGATATACACAACTCTCGATTAAGCCCCCTTTTAAACAAAAAAAAACAAAATCAAAATCGGTTCATCCATTTCGAAGCAACGATGCCACAGACAGATACACAGAAACACACGTCAAAATTATAACACCCCTCTTTTGCGTCGGGGGTTAAAAAAGGAATTCATCAGAAAAGACATAGAAACAACATTTTTAGAGGAGGCATCGCGCGACTGATACTTAATATATTCCAAGTGTTAATAGGCAACGGTAACTGCTTTACATCAGGTGGGCCGTATGCTTGAATGCCTCCCGACATTGAATAAAAAAAAAATAAAAAAAAAATCAAACATGACATGACAATGACAATGCATTGGAGGTCATACGCAGTCGGTCACTTTCGCGATTTGTCTTGTACTCTGTTTATTTTTTCATCCTAAAACAGCCATTGATCGACTCATTAGTAACGTATGATACGAGTATTATACGTATTCGACATTTTGAGTATTCGATATTCAGCGTGTGGCATTTTGCGTACGTATTTTATCATTATGAGTTTTTGACGAGTTGCGTATCTAACATTTTGCGATGAAGTCCGCTGATATGACATTATGTGTATCTGGCGTTATACGTATCTGACGATTGTAGACGATTGCTTTTTATTTGGTTTACTATAGACCCATACACCGGTCTATAAAAAATAATTTAATCAATCAATTTAATGTAAAAAAAGTGACGAATTGCGTTAAATGATGAAATGCATTAGTGACAAATCTCGTTTATGACATTTGTGCCGTTGATTATTATGACGAAACGCATAAAAGAGAAAACGCGGATGTTACTCTTCGTCTAAGATTTTGTGTTATATTAGTGTAGTGATTTTTCTTCTTCCTACCGTCGTCCCGTTTCCCAATCCATTGGGATTAGCGGGTTCCGCTACCTAAGCCTAAAGATTTAGAGTAGATATTGATTTTGACATGAAGCGACTGCCGTCAGACCCCCACAACCCAGAGGGAAAACCAGACATTTCTTATTTTAGGTCACACGTCTTCGGAAATATAATTTCTTGGACGTGTGGGTTTTCTCACGATGTTTTCCATCACCGCCGAGCAAGTTAAGTAAGAGATAATTACAAGTATGTGCATAAATCAGAAAACACGAATTTAATGGTACATGCGTGGATTCAAACCGGGGACAATGTTCTATCTATAACTACGACACCAAATCCTCTGCAGGGTAGGCAATCCTGGCATCACCTTCTGATAAAACACGATCAATTTGGTCATGGTCTATTTTAGTGTTATAGGTATGAATAAAACTTCAGTAAAATCATCACCACGTCGCCAATGGCTTCCCTGACTGGCGTCCGCGTATAACTGACGTGTTTAATTTGAACCGATTGTAATCGAATAATGTCTGATACTATTTCTATTACATGAACGGGGCGCAAATATTACATACAGGTTAGTTAAATTAAAATTGTATATTAATATGAAGAAATTGTGTAACTTTTTAAGTGAGGTAGGGCGCATCAAAGCAGCCGGTCTGGGGAAGTAACTCCACCTCACAGAAAACCGCAGCCAAATAACTCCCTAGACGGTTGTTGTGTTCCTGTGTGTGAGTGAGGTCACCAGTAAGCTCCTAAGTTCTGTGTAAGCAGCAGAGGAGGCATCGTGCGAGTGATACTTTTTTTAGTTAAGACATAGCGAAATGGGAATATTAAGATAACTGTCGGAGGTGTTAATTCATGAGAATAAATATTTCGTAATTTGGATTCTAGAGACCTAAGCCCAGTGCGTGACTTTTATTACGTATCAGCTGTTCGACGTGAGCTCTTCAACAATTAGAATTGAACTGCATGCCATTGGATCTCATTGTGGCCATTTTATCTTACTCTGTACTGTTAGAAGATGTACCTTTCTCTGTATGCTCACCATGATATGGCTGCTATCCAGAGCAGGCATGGTAGCGGCGAAATCTTTGACAAATATTTGTCTTTTGTGGGAATCGAACCCACGAGTTTTGGTCAAATCAAAGCCGCGTCAATCACGACTGCGCCACCGAGCTCGTCAAAACATATTGGCACGATTCTCTTATTGGCTAGGGTGAGATCTCATAGTTTTTTCTAAACCCTTGAAGAATTCCACTGTCCACCTCCGGGATGCATCATCAGGCCCATTTTATTAAGTATAATATATTCGACTCATTGACATAAACCAAATGAGCCCGAACGAAGAGATTCACAATCCATCTCCAAGTGGTATCACCAGACCTATCCAAATGTAATGTATATATTATAAATATATACATGTAGATTTGTTAAAACAAGTCAAATAAATGAGAGGTTAACTTGAGGTATTGAAGAAGACTTATCTGCCCCCTGTTTTATCATCAGATCAGCTGAAGAAATGAAGTAGATTTATTATCATGAGAATTTCATTTTTTTTTAATACGTCGGGAGTCATGCAAGCATACTGCCCACCTGATATTGACTTATTATCGTGGCTTAAGAACGCTGATACTCGTAGTATCTACATGTACGAGTAGTATCACTCAGGCTTTGCCACCCCTGCTGCTGATACAACAGCTCCTTAGACGCTTACTGGTAACTCCACTCGCTCGCAACGAGTGTAATTCCACTACCTATAAGGGAATTGTTATTTGACTACGGTTTTCTGTCTGCCCAGTCGGGCTGTTTTGGTGTAGATGGTCCTATGTTTTTTAAACACTCGCACACTTTGTGAAGTTTCTAGTCGATATGATGGGTATAATTTTGTTAAATTCCTCTTCAAAAATTTCTTTAGATAAATTGTTGTAGGTGAAGAAGCATGTTAAAACATTAAAGCTCAAGTTTCATTAGGCGGCTTCTTTGCGTCTTGTTCGAAAATAACGCCGTATTTTATAATCTGAATTTGATTAGTACTCTCTGATGAAGGTACTACATTGAGAAGTTAACAAATAAAAACACATAAACAGACAAGTCATTTTATTATAGCAGTGATAGACTAGATTTTTTAAGAGAGGTAGGGCGCATCGAAGTAGCTGGGGGAGTACATCCACCTCAAAGAAAACCGCAGGCAAATAGTAAGTCCCTAGAGGGTTGTTGTATTCATGCGTGTGAGTGAGGCCTCCAGAAAGCTACTAAGAATTTACTGTGTTAGCAGCAGAGGTGGCAACGCGCGTGTAATCTATACATATAAATAAAATTGAAGTGTCTGTCTGTGATTTCAAAATAAAGCCTTTATCTTAAGCTCATATTATTATTTTCACGTTACCAAAGCCTAAATACGCATTTTTAACTTTATTGTCTGTCTGTCTGTTTGTTTATCCGGGCTAATCTTCGAAATGGCTGAACCGATTTTAACGGGACTTTCACTGGTAGGTAGAGGACTGTTCAGAGCAGAATATAGGGTACTTTTTATCCCGTAAATATTTAGGGTTCCTGCGTAAAAAATAAAACTGTTAAAATTAGGGGGAAATATCTTCCCCTTCGGGGGACTTTGCAATTTTACTTTTATTATTTTCATAGAATACTATTTTATTTTTGTATTTTTGTAACATAAAATAAATACGCATTTTTTATGTAATATAAATAAAATACATATACGTTGCCTCCTGTAAAAGCCAATAGATGGCGCTGTACGAAAATTGAATCGCTCTATGGTTGCATCTACGACCCTGAACTTTGTTTTTTTTTTTTTTAAACAGAAACAATTTCACGTCTACAGAGAAATAAAGGCTACTAAAAGCCCAAATCTCATGCGTGCGAAGCCGCGGGCTTCTGCTAGTACTTGATATATAGCAAGCGTTTATAGGCTACCGTAATCACTTTACATCAGATGGGTCGTATGGTTGTATGCCTGCTAACGTTGTATAGAAAAAGCCTAGTGTATAAATATCGGCCTATTATTCGACGAGGTCGGGTTCGAATTCTGTTGTAGGCTTTAGGCTTTTTATCATTTGCTTGGACTTTATATTATTATAACAAAAATCATTTATTTCGGACAACAGGTTTTACAACACGGGTCCATAAATACATACCTTAAATTGAAATATATATCTTAAATTGAGTTTTTTAATACAATAGGCTTAAAGTGGTTTACTGTTAATTTAATAGGCATTTCCACGAACTGTTTAGAGCCTTTATGGCAATGATTGATGATTAGGTGGAATTGCTACCGATGCCAATTCCAACTTTAAGCCTATTGTATTAAAAAACTCAATTTAAGCTAAAATGTCAGTTAGGAGGTATTGGCACTTCATCAACGATTATAAATTTAACTTAAACTAATTCTAAGTAGAGTCGGCGACGTGTAGCGCATGTCGTTATGCAACCGTCCTCGCAAGTTTCGAAATACGATTCCCTCCGGCCAGAATTCTTCCTTCATGAAGGTCGGCAGATGATGAGTTGGAACCCTCACCACGAAGGAACTCAAATTTACTTTATGGCGAGATTCCAGTCGCTCGATCCTCAAACTGAAGTCATAGTCCACAACCTCCCGACCTTTATTACTAGCTCGGTGATGGAAACCATCGTGAGGTAACACATCCAAAAAAACATATTTTCTAAAGACGTGTATCTGACGTGACCTATGCTAATAAAGGTTAGGTTTTTTCTCTGGGTTATGATGATCTGATGGCAGTCAATTAGTATCTTCGCCAAATCCTTATGCTTAGGTAGCAGACCCCGGCAATCCTAATGGATTAGGCAACGGGATAACACCAGAAAGAAGAAGACAAGCCAATTTATTAAGAAACTGAAAATACACCTGCTATTTTCTAAAAAAATCTAAACAGGATTTATGGATGAAATTAAAAATAAATTGTTATATTTGCGGGGTGGACAGAGAGAACCGAGTGCCATTACACGCGGTACTTACAGAACTCGCTCGCTTCTTTAACATTCATAGATTTTTATGAATTCTCGCATGTTGCTAAGGGTCCAGACCCTATACTTTCGCATCGTATATCTGTTTCGTCATTCCTTTATCCTGTATTATTTCTAAATGTCCGCACCAACGTAGCATATCTTTACTATAGTGCTCTTATCTATGTAGATTTTCTCCCCTGGCGTGTACGCCGACTGATAGTTTTTGACAAGCATATCCAAAACAGTTTTTATTTTCGCGCTACATACTTTAGTTTTGTTGAATTTGTTTTCTGTTAATTTCTTGTCGAATTTTATTTGTTTTCAGTGCTGAAGTGTGGTGAGTTGTTTTAATTTGTATTGTGTGTTGTGCTGACCGCCGTATAGTCGTTCGTTGGTTCGTTATGGCATTAATTCATGTAGATTGTTGTCTAACGTTTCCCGACGAAAAATTGTCATCTCTGTTGTTACGGTTCCCGCAAATGTTTGATTTTACTGGATTAAGAAACGAGTTAAAAGTCTTGTCTACATCTACGACTGTATCTTCAACTTAAGAATTTGTCTCTGTGTGATGCGTTTCCACAAGTGCTTATTTTGTGTAATTTATTTTTGACTCAGCCGGTAACGGTGGCGTCAGCGGAACGATCATTTTCAGCTTTTAAGTGCATTCACACATAGGTATGTACGAAATACTCAAAAAGAGGATAGGTTGTCGGATTTGGCCATTATGTCAGTGGAAAAGCAGTTGTTAATTAAAATTAAAACTCAAACCAATATTTACAACAGTGTTTTATCTTATTTTGTTAAAAAGAACAGACGAATTGCTTTAGAATATAAATAAGTCCTAGGTCGTCGTAGTGGTCGTAGATGGTCGTTTTTTTGATAGTCATCTTCTCTTTTGTTATCCTTTCAATTTGATTTTTTACTAACACGGTTCGAAATATTTTTCAAAGTAACCAAGCATTTATCAAGACTAAAGAACGCATGCACTCATATTTATCAAAGCCGCCATTATCATACTTGAAAGACATTGTTACTCGTATATTAACATCAGCGCTTCTATGTATGATGAAGGTGGGGCGTATATTTTTGCATCATGGAGCGGGCAGCATTTGGTGAGTGGACTTTTTATACTCCGGCTTCCCTTCTGAAAATATCCGCCCTTCACCACTGATTATTACTAACCCCATGGACAGTAGTCTGCATTAAACAAATTATTATTATAACTCACTCAAATTATAGTTTAAATGGGTTTTATATTTCAACGTACATAACTGGAAATTTAACGGATTTGCTGATATAAGGATGGAAAAAATTGGCAATAAACTCATAGAATACTTCTGTGGTCATCCAGCCGTTATTAGGTTTTCCGATGCCCCATCCTATAGGAAATGATTCACATACATTTCCGGTAATCTTAAGGCCTATTATTCACAAATGGATTAGGTCTTAGATTTTCCTCTAGAAACTTTTGAACACTGTCCAAAATATTGTCTTTATTCCTGGGATCACTTTTGTGCTGAAGTTATTAGACGGTAGTCAATACGGTATTTTTTACTTAAAATTTTTTGAATAACAACCGATCAGGCTGAAACAGGATGCATTAGATGGGAAAATATGTAGACAAAAGGACCCCAAATTATTTTTGTCCACAACTTATTCCATTCCTTAAATTTCATTCAATAAATAAAAATTGAGAAAATATTTTAATAATACTGCCGAATAGGCCTGAAAATGTCAACTCGGGGGTTTTCAGGGTCGCTGATCACGATCCCGTCGTCACGAATTTCCCAAATTCCTCTTCCCCCCTTCTCTAATTAAACCCCCATGTGTTCATCCAGCATTTTTTGAAAAAATCCATCAGAATTGGATGAAACTGTAGACTTGGGGGTTTTTTACGATCCCGATTTCCATGCTGTTCATCCAGCATTTTTTGAAAAAATCCATCAGAATTGGATGAGTTAACATAAGAAATGAAAATGAAAGGTGTATCCTTAAGAAATTCTTTAACAAACTTACATTTTCGACGAGATACACATCTGTTGTTAACACAATCTGCCATGACACTATTATTTCTTTATAAATGTTGCCACTTTATTATTAAAAGTTCTACTGAAAAGTTCCTTAATGCCATCTAGCGAATTCAATTCGAAATAACTCTTCATAAATAGGTTTAAATGTATCGAATTCTTACTATGGGCAATATCTATATACTGGGAAATCACTGTAGTGTTTCCTATATACCTATTTATCGCGCTTCCTAGACTAACAATTAAATAGTTGCAAGCATAAACAAATAATAATAATAATATATAATAGTTTCTGACAAATTACACAGCGCCACTTTGACCCAAAGTAAGCGAAGCTTTTGTTATGGCTAGGTACTATGACCACTGATAAACATACGTCAATATATTTTTGTGGAAATGTTGTTTGTGATGATACATAGAAAACACCCAGACCGAAACAAACATACATGTTTATGCACACAAAATGTTTATCCTTTGTAGGAAATGGACCCACGAGCGTTAGTGTCAAAGTAGTGTTATTAACCACTGCACCCTATGCACCCTACCTCTCATAAAATAAGTTAGGTGGCCTAAATTATTTTATGAGAGGTAGGGTGCATCAAAGCAGCCCGTCTGGGCAAGTATCTCCACCTCACAGAAAACCACAGCTAAATAACAACTCCCTGTATGGTTGTTGTGTTCTTGCATGTGAGTGAGATCACCTGTAAGCTCCTAAGGAGTTGCTGTGTTAGCAGCAGAGGTGGCATCGCGCGATTGATACTCAATATTACAAGCGCTTATAGGATACGGTATTCGGTTTACATCAGATGGGCCGTGTGCATGCATGCCTCCTGACGTTTTATAAAAGAAAAATATGTTGGAGGGGTAGTGCAGCCTAGGAACGACATATTAAATCTTTAAAGTTGCATCAAAGTGTACACGGGATGCTGGTAACACACCAATAGTGAGCGACATGTGCACCTAATGTGCATTTTATGTAATTAATTATGCTGGCGTGCTTACAATAAATCTAGCTAAGTTCTGACGCTTATCGAAGAAGACGTGTCGTTCATTAAATGCAAAAGCGCCACAATTCGACATTGGAATATTTAACAGGGCGAGCAAAAAATTTTTTTTTAATTTTGTTTTCCTATCAATCCTATATGAATATATTGGTATAAGTATATAGTAAAACTGAAAGCGAAGTTTTAATTAATGCGTCTATGAAACTGAAAAACAAGGTCTGACTAAGAAATCATGAAATAACATTTGAGAAATTGAAAGATCTCGTTTTTCTGATTTTGTACTGTCTTCTTAGCGTTAGCCCCTTTCCTAGTCTATTAAGATTGGCGAGGTCCGCTACCTAAGTCAAAGGATTTAGCAAAGGTACTGATTTTTAAATGGAGCGACTGCCTTTAGACCTCCACAACCTAGAGGGAAAACCAGACCTATCTTAAGTATGGTCACACATCTTTCGAAATATAATTTCTTGAAGTTATTCTTTACCGCTGTACTACGTGTACTAAACAACTTATAAACATATGTATATACTAGCTGCTGCCCGCGGCTCCGCCCGCGTGAAGTCAATAAACGTAGCCTATGTGTTAATTCAGATCATAATCTATCTACGTGCCAAATTTCATTCAAATCCATTCAGCCGTTTAAGCGTGAAAGAGCAACAAACATCCGTACATACAAACTTTCGCATTTATAATATTATATAGTAGGATTTACAATCGGGAATCGAACCCACGAACCTTCGTCTATCTAATAGACTTATATTACGATGACATTCCTAGACTGACAAAATACAGTAAAAGCTGTGTGGCCATGTGCGTTAAAATATATAATGCTATACCGAGTTCTCTAAAAATGCTACATGTCCACTTGTTTAAAAAGAAATTGCATGAATGGTTGACTACAAACAATTTCTATGATCTCAAAGACTTTTTAGATAATAAGTAATTAAGCATATATTTCATTCTATTATATTTGCATGCCTCCATTTGTTGGCTAAACATGATTGTTCTTTGTCAAATGTCACGCCTATTTATACCATCTTTTTTGAGTAAATAAATATTATTATTATCTAATTATTCGTAGGTCGTACTTCTTGGCTGAGTTTGATTAGTTATTTTTATTACGATTTCATACCTAACTGTAACATTAGAACCTTATTCCTAATATTGTCTCTTGCAGACAATAGGCAATTTAATATCCTTCACGCTCGCGACGGACGGACCGACACGCACGCACGGAGAGTGTTCACTGGGAATTTCACTTGGTTCTTCTTCATCTTCATAAACTTTATTGAACATTAGCGCTTAGAAGCACTTTTTTCGCATTCACATTATTATAGTGGTTGCCAAAAGTCACTAACTTATATCTCCCTCTCAACTTCAGCCCCCCCCCCCCCCCCCCCCCCCATGCACCTCTCTCTAATTATTATCCTTTATTGCATAACATTATACATAGATTTTGTTACATTAAAAATAGTGTACAATGGTGAGCTTATCTCTTTAAGAGATCTCTTCCAGCTAGCCGTAGCGTGTGTGCAGTAATTTTATTTTGGCTGGGATTTAAAAAGTTATGCAAAATTAAGTATACAATATATAAGTATATAAAATACATAGATAGTCTTTAATAATATCAATACATATAAATAACTACACATATAAAATATATAAGTACTATACATATAATATCACTTATTGTGAGTAAGTTAGTACTCTCTCTAATATACGAAACGTAACACTCTCTCTTTCTATCTTCACTAATTTATATCTCCCGCCCGATCACACTTTTCGTAACGCTCTCCGTTCGCCTCGCCGGAACACACGCATTCACCAGCTTACTCCCCAAGTCAAGCGTTCGTAAAGTTTTACTTCAAAAATATACGTAAATATCTATTTCTACCGGCTTCGTTCGTCCCGTAGCGAGATGTTATATAACCTACTAGCTTATACCCGCGGCTTTGCTCGCATTTTTTTTTAAATAAAAAGTATCCTATGTTACTTCTGATACCTCCAAGAATATGTGTACAAAGTTTCCTGATGATCGGTTGAGTAGTTTTTACGTGAAAGCGTAACAAACAAACGGATATTCACATTTATAATATTATATATATATTATTAGGATTAGGATAATCTTTCTCAAGAATTATGCTATCAAATGCAAAAAGAATTTTGAAATCCGACTGGTATGTCCAGCCAGAGATTAGCGCGTTCGAACAATACAACAAGATTAGCGTGGCAAACAACCATACGGCCTGCCTGATGGTAAACAGTCACCGTAGCCACGTCAGGGGTGTCACTCATGCGTTGCCATGTCTTTCTAGACTATTTTTACTTGGTTATATATATCACATGGGAGCTCGATGGCGTCGTTGCGCGTGTCATTCTAACCAAACACGCAGGTTAAGCAACGTCGACCGCAGCCTGTCTATGGATGGGTTTATCTATCTCGAGTTTCTCCGTGTTTCGGAGCACGTTAAGCCGTCGGTCCCGGCTGTTGTCGATAGATGACAGTCGTTGACCTAAGTCAGTGGCCCTCGGGCGGCTTGAAAACACTGGCCTCCGCCAATCAGCATTTGAGCAGCGTGGTGGAGTATGCTCTAAACCCCTTCGGTTGAAGGGAGACCCGTGTCCCTGCAGTGGGATGAGTGAGGATTGATGTGGTATATACATACAGTTTTATATGTAAACTTGCACTATATGTACATTGTGGTACAAATTAAGAATAGTTAATAGATTCAGGCGTTATTTTGCGAAAGTCAAATTTACATGCAATTTGATCTAACCTGCTTTGTGTGCTTCCGCCACCACTTAGTTCATGCGGCCTAGCGCCGGCCGGCACCCACCCACTACCGTTAGTAGATGCAACATGCCGACGCTGCCATGGCTGCTCCAGTAGTCTCTGCCTCGACTGCTGCGGTCGTCCGCCATCTGGAACAGAATCCGCATGCCCCCACCACCACCGTCGCTACCACGACTGGCCTGGTCGACGACTGAACTAATTGGTGGCGGAAGCACACAAAGCAGGTTAGATCAAATTGCATACAAATTAAGAAGTTAATATAAACCTGCCATGTAATTCTCTTAGCGACTCGTAATGGCTGTGTGCGTCGCTGTGATTACAGATGTCACAGCTTTGACATCGTCTACTGCGATCACGGCTTTTTATTTGGTATTCTATAAGGTAAGCGTACGCCATGCTGTTTGCCTTGTACAATTCCAATTCCAAACGCAGCCTTGCGGCGCTAGTGTCGCACAACCATGAAAAGCGACACTAAGGAATTGCAATTTTGTATTCAAGGCTATAACAGCCGATGTTTCCGAGGATGTAAGGATGTTTGCTCTTACAGAATTGCATGGCTGTATTATTGATATTCTGTTACAAGTAGTGAAGCGAGTGAAGTGTGTAAGGACTGAGTCATGTGTCTGTACTCTCTGCCTATCCCACAAGGGATTTGTCGTGAATAGATAGATAAAATCTTTTACTATGTTTTAATTAAAAACTTTGAAATTAATAAACTATAAACATACTATATACATATAATTGACGAGCTCGGTGCCTCAGTCGTGAATGACGCGACTTTGACACCAACGCTCGTGGCTTCGATTGCCACACAAGACAAACATTTGCGTGCATGAACATGATTGTCTGTTAGTCTTGGTCTGGATGTTTTAAGAGAGGTACGGCGCATCAAAGCAGCCCGCCTGGGCAAGTACCTCCACCTCACAGAAAATCGCAGCCAAATAACAACTCCCTAGAGGGTTTTTGTGTTCCTGCGTGTGAGTGAGGTCACCAGTAAGCTCCCAATGAGTTGCTGTGTAAGCAGCAGAGGAGGCATCGCGGGAGTGATATATGCTACAAGCGTTAATAGGCTACGGTAACTGCTTTACATCAGGTGGACCGTATGCTTGTATGCTTCCCGATGTTGTATAAAAAATGTGTGGGAATCGAACCCACGAGTCTTGGTTTTGAAGTACCGTTATTAATCACTCCGAATCCGCGCTCGTCTATTTACGAGTATATAACAACGCCTAAAGTTTCGTCGACTGTACAAATTTGGGAGATAAGGCACGGCGAATTCGTTCTTTAATGATTTTTGATGACGTTTGATGAGGGTAGAGTGGTAGTGTATTATAGTGGAAGTTTGTTAACGAGTTCTTACAACTTGTGCTACTTAAAATATAATTCTACTTTAGTAAAATATCCACAAAGCACTTTATTATATGCAGCTATTTCAGATTTTCAGGAACACCGTTCCTATATGAAATCTATAGTCTGTGTGTGTCTATCGCTTTTTTTTGAATATTCGATTTTTGACTTCAGATTCAGCATAAAAAGTAGAATAGGAATGTCTGAAAAACCAACCTTCTATCTCTAAGGAACATGGTCAAAATGGCCGACAAATTATAAAAAAAATTGAATTTTTATTTCAGATTCGAAAAGTAAATTAAAAAGTAGAATAGGAATGTCTCAAAAACCAATATCATATTTCTTAAGGAACATGGTTTAAATGGCCGACAAAGTTTAAAAAAAATAAAATAAAATTGTTATATAATTGACGAGGCAGGTGTTCCTCTGGCAATGCAAGCTTGCGCATTCTGAAATGGTTCACTGTATTAACGGCGAGAATAAAGGCCTGGAAGGAAGGAGGTTGGAACCGGTGAGTGTCCATGAAAAGACTATGTTAAATATTCGGGAGAGTGTGCAAGCACCGTGTCTTACGGCGCTCGGTTCTCTCTGTCCACCTTTGGACCTGGCTTAAAGATAAAGAACATGGCTGCTGGATAGACAAACTTACATTATAGCATTTTAAGAAGCACTACGTCGGTAAGCATACGCCCTACCTGGATGTAAAGCATTACTATAGTCTATGAAGGCTTGCAATACGTTAAGTATCATACGCACGATGTGACTTCTGCTGCTAACACAGCAATTCCTTAGAAGCTTACTGGTGACCTCGCTTACACGCAGGTTGAGCTCTAGAGAGTTGCTACTTCGCTGCAGTTTTCTGTGCGATGGAGGTACTTCCCCGACCAACAGACATATTCATGGACACAAATGTTTGTCCTGTGTGGGAATCGAACCCATGACCGTTGGTGTCATGGTGAGGTAGGTACATTAAAGCAGCCCGTTTGGGGAAGTAACTCCATTGCCTCCTCCACCTCCAGCTTACAGAAAACTGAAGCTAAAGAACAATAGGAGTGTTGGTGTATTCCGGCATGTGAGTGAGGGCACCAGTAAGCTCCTAGGGAGTCGCTGTGTCAGCAGCAGAGGTGGCATCGCGCTAGAACTAATAATTATGTTACAACCGTTCATATACTACGGTTGCTGCTTTGGTGGGCCGTATGGTTCCATACCTCCTGATGTTTTATCACAGAAAAAGTAACATTCAACTATTTAGAATACATGCAATTTGATCTAACCTGCTTTGTGTACTTTCGCCATCAATTAGTTCATGCGGCCTAGCGCCCGGCGCTACAAGTGGCATGTTATTCTAACGAGTAACGTCTACAGCGCCTAAGGATGCCTCGTGGAGAGGCGCAACACGTGTCGCAGCGACGACCAGGCCAGTCGTGGCAGCGACGGTGGTGGGGGCATGCGGTTTCTGTTCCAGATGACGGACGACCGCAGCAACCGAGGCAGAGACTACCGGCGCAGCCATGGCAGCGTCGGCATGTTGCATCTACTAACGGTAGTGAGTGGGTGCCGGCCGGCGCTAGGCCGCATGAACTATGGTGCCGGAAGCACACAAAGCAGGTTAGATCAAATTGCATGTAATTTGACTTTCGCAAAATAACGCCTGAATCTATTAACTATTTAGAATACAATTCATTCCAGAACTCCATAAAAATGAATAAATATGGTTGTGATATTTCTGTGGTAGTAATATTAATCTTTGTCCGTAAGTAATTGAATGTCACATAGATAGCGTATTTTACATGTCATATCAATTA
The DNA here is from genome assembly GCA_947507595.1 of Pyralis farinalis. NCBI lineage: Eukaryota > Metazoa > Arthropoda > Insecta > Lepidoptera > Pyralidae > Pyralis > Pyralis farinalis. The sequence continues at coordinate 28,068,152 of OX382276.1, read as the reverse complement.
ATTAATATCTATGTTCGTTACATGTTAGTAATTTTAGGATAGTGGAGCATGAATACGCAATTATTATCTAATGCTCAATGGAACGAGGAATGTGATAACCTCGAGGCTTGTGCCGGTATAAAACATTATAATTAATAGTGAGTAAGCGAAGTTTCGTCATTGTACTACGCACATACGTATTTACGTAGATATATGTGCGATACATGCTCAAACCAAACAACTACTTGACTGTGCGTGAAGGCACCCGCGCTCACAAAAGCGTTGTGATTTAGTGCCTAAATCTCGATTCGAGCCTATTGACCAAAGGGAGATAATTTTAACGAATAAGCCGATAAGTGCCGCAATCTTTATCCGCGAGCAATTGTGAGTCAAATAATACAATAAAATACTTTTATGGATATCCCCTAATTGGTGGTAATTGGCGGTAAGAATCTAGTCATCTGCTGGCTGCTAGATGTAATGAAAGTGACTAGTGCTTAAAGACGATTCATCATTTTATAATGACGTATTCATGAAATTATTTAAGGAATATATATATATATATATATTATTACTATCAATTTCAGACACAATTGTACGTTGTTTATGAATAAATTGAGTTTACGACATTATATTACAAGGTAAAGGAAGGTGAAATGAAGAACATTATTCCTGATGGAAAGCGTCAATGAAAACTATATGAGAGAATAGCCATCACAATGATTACCGCTGTGCTAGCTGTCCCGTTGACCGTAAATTTTATGTAGAGATTCGAATTAACCTGTACTTTTCGTTTTAAAATAGAAAATTCAAACGTTATATATTTTTTTGTTTATTTGGTACAATTTTTATTATTGAAAACGTAACCTATTGGAGGTTATACACGTTTACAACAACAATAGACATTAATTTATTTGCCACTTCAATACACACATACAGCAAGTTATAGTGCCATATATAGTAAAGTTAGGTTCTAATTACTTATATTTATAAACATTTTTTTTTACATGCATGTGTGTGCTGCAAATACAAAAAGACCATGGCTCAGTATATTTTTGCATAAGAACTTACAAAAATACTGATTTTGGGACCTGTGAAGTGCGAGTGCAACAGGTTTAATTCGATTAAAGTTGTGTTGGGTAATAGTTGAGTAGAATATTTATATTTATATGTTGTTTAACAAAAGTGTAAATAGAGAGAGAGATTATAAGGAACGTTAAAATAGAATACAAACGGATGATACAGCCGTGCAATTGTAATTAATATGACCCATATGATAGAAATAAAAATATAATTTATGGATAGATTAAAATAACAATGATAATAGACAATAATAATAACAAAAAATAAATAAATATAGTATTGCTTTAGAATATTTCAAGCAGCAACCACTACAGGAAATGCTTTGGGATACCATTTCTTTGCTTGTCTAGACGAAATACTCTCAAGTGTTTTTAAAGTAGTGTTTCTCGAGAACTCGTATTCAAAAATTACTTGGACTTTCGAAGCATCCATCTTTTCTGTCTAAGCTGAAGAAAAAAAAAACAATTGAAATGCGAAAATCAAATGTTGTACATTTTGTCATGTGAAAAAAGTTTCACTCGAAAATCTCATTCCATGAAGATTTAATGTCAATTCAAAGTAACTTTTTAACCCCTATTTTTTAAGGTAAGAGATTAGTTATAGATGTAGTTAGTAGAGCGTAACCGGAGGTGAATATTTAAATGACTATGTTAAAATTTTAATCATGTGAAAGGTTTCTCGGTCGCTAAATATCTCCCAGTAGGGTAGGGTTTGCGAGAGAAGTAGAGGGTATTATAAATAGGATAGTAAATAGATAGTAGAATAATAATAATAGTAGAGATATATATAGAATAGAGTATAGTAATAATATGGAGGTGGGGTTAGAAAGAGACTGTTTAAAATACGTACTTAGTACATAATAAGATTAATCCGTACTATAATGACAACGCTTTTTAGTTATAATTTATATACATTGGACATTGGACTATGTCATATGATAAATCGGGTCGTTCAAACCCACGTCATCGGCCGTGAAAATATTTGACACGTCATTGTCTCTGGGCTAACGGATGGTTTGAGAAACAGAAACTGTGAGTGCGACTTTGATTACTTTGTTTATTTCAGGAGTTGTTTATTTCACTGATAAAAAAATATATATTAGCCCTCACTGGTACTTAGACACGACTTACATTCTCGTTTTTGATAGTCATAATTTTGATTTCTCTTCTTTAATCTAACAGCATTTCGAAAATGCCCATTGACGAAGAAGAAATGCCAAAATAAACTTGTCAACATAGACCTATGTCTTTTCAAATCGTCAATTTCTATGTAAAATATTTTTTTGCGAGTGTTTATCTATAATGGTTTTAAGTGGTACAATTAAAGATATATTAATACATGTGCTGAATCATTTCCAAACATCTCTGTCAGTCAGATATTCATTGATAGTGTAATGACCCTTCTTACATAGAGTATTTTTGATCTGCTTTTGAACATATTGTCAGGCAAGGACGAAACTGTTTCAGGTAATTTATTATAGAATCGAATACAATCACAAAAAAGGTCTACTAGTCTTAGCAAGCCGATGTACCAGCATATACAATCTATTCTTGCTTCCCCATTGGAATTTTGAGTACATTGTAGATGTTATTCTAACGATTAACATCTACAGCGCCTGAGGGTGCCCCGTAGAGAGGCGAAACACGTGTCATAGAGACGACTGGAGCAGCCAGGGTAGCATCGGTGGCAAGTGCATGCGGTTCACAGATGGCGAACACTCGCAGAGACGATCGCAACAGCCGAGGCAGAGAGGACCGGAGTAGACATGGCAGCGGCGGCTTGCATCTACTAACGTTAGTGGGTGGGTGCTGGCCGGCAGTAGTTCGCATGAACTAAGTGGGAGCGTAAGCACACGAAGTAGTTTAGATCAAATTGCCAGTACATTCTAATTCCATGGAACACAATATCATTAATAAATACTTGTACTTTATTGCCAACAAGAACTTCAATTAGAAGACTAGATTTTATACATTTGGTTTTAGTTGAACTTCTAAGTTGTGAAATGTACTTCCTGAATGTTGTTGTAACTGACCGTTGGTTATAAGGTTAAAGTAACTCACCATCAGGCAGGCTTTGTTGGTACCTTAGTGGTATAAAAAATCCATAGTTCATGGAATTAGTTAACTGCTGAGTTCTTCCTATAACAGTCACTGGTTCAGATCACCTACTTCTCCTTTCTAGCGTTATCCTGTTTCTTGATCCATTAGTATTAACAGGGTCCGCTACCTAAGCCTAAAGATTGGACGAAGATACTATTTTTTACATGGAGCGACTGCCGTCAGACCTCTACAACCCAGAGGGATAACCAGACTTTTCTTAGGTTAGGTCACACATCTTTCAATTTATAATTTCTTGCGGTTTCCTCACGATGTTTTCCTTCACCGCCAAGCTAATAACTATAAATATGTAAATAAATCCGAAAATACGAATTTAGTGGTATCAGAATTCGATCTGAGGATCAGTTGATCAATATACCAATTCTTTAACCGATGCTCGGCATCAGAACGACCCTTTTTATATATATTTCACCTGAGGTATTTCCTTTTACGTTACGTCAAGAATTTCCTATGTATTCTTTAATGTATTTCAATACCAGCTTTTACCCGCGGCTTCGCTCGCTTTGATAAAGAATATATATTTTTTTTTTAATAAAAAGTATCCTATGTTACTTCTGATACCTCCAAGAATATGTGTACAAAGTTTCATGATGATCGGTTCAGTAGTTTTCGCGTGAAAGCGTAACAAACAAACGGACATTCACATTTGTAATATTAGTAGGATATACAAGCAATATTGTAGTGGTTTCTAAGTGCAAGGTATGTATATCATGGTGATCAGTAGATAGTTATGCGTCAGTTTGGTGACTTCAGTGGTTGTCGAAGTCTTTCCTCGACATTCGTTACTAGGGATAAAACTTTTCGAAAGATCTGCTTTTCGGATTTATGTCTAAGTTTCCTCATCCTACTGGATTGCCGTAATGAGTTATTTCTAATTAAAAAGATTATTCCTTGAATTAAAAAATAGGGCTTTTTTGTACATACCTTTTAAACACCCACTTATGGGTGAATCGTAATAGATGGAACTATCTATGGAACCGATCCTTTATTTACTAGAATAAAACTTTATTGCGTCAGCGACAGATTTGTAGTAAAGGCACGTGCGCAATGTTTTACAGTTGCGTCAAACTCAATCCTAAGCAATATACTGGCTCTCCCGACGGCCATACTTGTATATAGAGACCCTAAAACATTGATGTACGATAGTGGAACATGGAAATGGCAGAATAAGCAAGAAAGTAGGATAAACTCTGTAGAAATGAGCGCGTTGTGGAATATGTCGAATTTTAGATTGATTTATAGAATAACGAATACCTGGGTCTTTTATTGTTTGTACTGTTCATAAATGACGTAGGTAGCTATTTTTAAACCACCCATTTGCCCTAAATCTTAAAAGTTTGTCTTGTACCAATTCCAAAAATAATAATAAATGTATATTATTGTACTAATTAATTGATTTATTTTTAAGTAATCTATATATTTCTAATTTCTGTTTAAGTACAAATAGACACGATATTTGTTTCTAGTCATTTTAAGACACAAAGCATTTATTTTGTAGCTTTTATTTTACAACAGATGTAGTTCACTACTGGAGGAAAGATGGAAGATTAACTTGTGTCTAAAATTGAGAGTACTTTAACTTAAGTATCTGACTACTTAGTTAAACTTAAACTTTGCTAATTTAAGTTCAATTTAACCCCAAGAAGACACAAGTTTACGCTTTTACCGCTAAGAAAACCACATTTGCTGCGGTGTCTCAATACACTTTTTTCCATCGTAAATAGCATTGGGATTCTCGGTGTCGACATCTCCAGCGATGTTCGATACCAAAGTCACCTGGAGGAGAAGGTCAAACTGGCGTCCAAGAAACTATACAGAGTGTGGTGTGGCATACAGAGCTCTATACAAGCTCTATACAGAGCAAAGCAGGTACTTCAGTGCGGGGCAAACACTTACGAGTATATTGTGTAAATCTGAAGTCAGACCGCACATGGAGTACTGCAGTCACCTTTGGACGGGAGCACATGGTTTCAGAGACGACGGTTCTGACGAGCTCGGTGGAACAGTCGTGAATGACGCGACTTTGACACTAACGCTCGTGGGTTCGATTCCCACACAGGGCATACATTTGTGTGCATGAACATGTCTGTTTGTCTTTGTCTGGATGTTTTAAGAGAGGTAGAGTATCTCATAGCAACTAGTCAATCAGAAAAAATACCTTCACCTCGCAGAAAACCGGATCCAAATACTTTCGATTTAAAAAAAAACAAATCGGTATATAAATGACGTAGTCCTGAGGTAATACACATTAAAAAAATGCAACCGAACTGATTACCTCCTTTTTTTAAAGTCAGTTAAAAATAGAAGGCTTAGTGTGTTTGTTATAGTAATGTCATAATAACTTTGATTGTATAAATTTAACTAGTCAAATATCTTACCGTATTCCAAGTAGTTCTCAGCGCATACATGATGCAATCATATAATGAGTACTTCAATTCTGTTGACATACATATTTTGATTATCTGAAATCGGATATACACGACAAGTAATTGACATCCTCACCTCCTTGTAATATATTTTACATAAAAGTATATATCAAGGTCATAAATTTACTTTTTGTAACATCATCTGTACAAAATACCATTTACTTCTATGTGGATTTTTTTTATGCAACGTTGGAAGACATACAAGCATACGGCCCACCTAATGTAAAGCGGCGTTGGCAATACTTTATCATAATACTGAACATTGTATACCTACATTTTAATGTACTTACTGTTTGTTATCCTGAACAAAATAAAATAATAGCACGATACGAGTGCTGGACAACGGTGTGGAATGTGGAAGATTATGTGGTGGCTAAAATTGAAAACGCTATGCTGAAATGGTTTGGTTATTTGGAAAGAATGGATGACAAATGAGATACGAAAGAAGAATATTGAGCTAGAGTTTGTGAAGATATCAGCCGGGGCTGCCCTAGACGTTCACACATAGATCCAATTGGTGATGTGGCAAAAAAGGGACAGATGAAAAGCCACCGAAACTGAAGAGAATGCAAGAACTATTAGATTAGTATGGAGGAACCGAGAGAGATATGTTCGGATCTGTGTTTGTTGCATAGTCTCTGCGCACCCCGATGGGAGTCAGGAGTGTTGACATGTATGTGCGTAGATGATAAAAAAAAAATATTACTTTCTCGTCAGTGTTCCAGGACCGTTACAAATTAGTTGCACTCCCTCGTTTTTTTTCAAATTCTTTTAATACCTAGCAGATGTCTTGAATAAAGCTCGTTTCGTCGAGTTTGACGAGAAACACGCGTATGTTTCGGGCGTGATTTATTGTTTTTGGTCTTAACTTTGAAGTTAAATTGAATTTGGGGATTGTTAGATATATAACGTATGATCCTTTAGAATCGAATCTGACATGAAAATCTTAGATCAGTGTGTGTTCTCAGTGATAACTTACGGCACAGAAACGTGGTTGCTTACTATTGTAATTATATGGAAGCTAGATTGCACAAAGCGCGGTGGAGAGAGCCATAATCGGAGTGAGCACATCCGTAGTAGAACAGGAGTTACTGACGTGGCTCTAAGGATCAGCAAGCTGAAGTAACAGGACACATAGCTCGAATAACCGATGGCCGCTGAGACAGACAGGTTCTCGAATAACGACCACATACCGTGGTGCACATAGTGCGGTTGTAAAATGATGCTGTTGGCACCATACCATACAACTCTTCGGAACATAATATATTGCATGGGTAGAATACTTTGAGTGAGTCTATCCCTAAACTTAAGGATTTATTACCATGTGTAAGCTTAGCTCACATCACGTCTCTAAACCGAATCACAAGGTCCCAGCTGGTATCCGGTTTGGTACTATTTATCTTTACATTGGGCTACGTAATGATCCATACGTAAAAGGTTCAAACGAGCCGGATTGTATACTTGTTCCGATGCAATATAATAAAAGCTTAGTCAATATTTCGTAAGTTATTGTCACGTATAAGTAACTTCAGACAAAAGTTTAATCTGAAAACTTTCAGGAAATTTCCCGCTTGATTTATTATAGCACCAAACTTTCTTTTCGTATACAGGTGCCAAAAAATGATATAAAGGTATTTGTCCAATGTTTAGAAGAGAAATACCTAAATATATTGCTATATGTTACTTCTCGTCAAATCCCATGCGCGGTAGGCAGAGAGAACTGAGCGACTTGACCTGGTCCTTATGCATCTCACTCACTTCTTTAAGCATCATAGTTCTTCCCATGCACGCTGGCCGGTTTCTAAGGCTCCTGATATCACCTTCTGATAAAACACGATAAATTTGGTCATGGTAGGTAAGTTTTGGCCATCCTCGGCTCCTACATCCTTCCACTTTTGCATTGTATATCTGTTTCGTAATTCATTTTCCTGCATTCTTTCTACTTATCCGAACTAACGGAGCATGCCTCGTCTTATTTTAATACCGATACTATCTTTCAGACTAACTCTGTTTCTAACATCATTAGTCACAATACTAATTTGGCGCAATGCTTTTCGACCGCGTTTATTCTACTTTGATTCTCTCTCCGCTATATCCAGCCCTTGCTTCCATAAGTAAGCATTTCGACCAGCACTGCATTGTGTATAGCCGTGCCTTCTGGCTCAAGCTTCTGCTGCCAAGAAGTTTTTCCAAAGCACACTATTCCCAGCAGTCACTCGTCTTTTCACATCAGCGGTGTGCACCTCCCATCCCTGCGTTCCGACGCTTCATCATCAACCGTAATCCTTCCATTGGTTCTGGTTTGTTATCTTTCAAATGCCATTATCTTTGTCTTCTTCACATTCAATAGTAAGCCCTTCTCCATACAATCGTATTTCATTATTGTGACCAGTGTTTGCAGTTGAGATGTTGTTTCTGCTAACAACATGGCATCGTCTGCATAAAGCAGACAGTTCACCACTAGATCACCCATGTCACTCAAATATCTTCATATTGGCCAGTATCCTATTTGGTGTGGTAAATGACGGGTATTGTATATATATAGCCACATAGATGCAGAATGCACCTAAGTAGTCTACTCGGTCATCCCTTTATCGTTTTTCCACACCGTGCTATAGGACAGCATCGGGGTAGTTTTAAATATGCAGCCACTCATTAAATAATAATAACCGATAGTCGTGACAGTGAATGGACTAATAGCTAAGAGCCTCGACCGTTACATTCAGAGGCTCTCGCTCGGCAGTTGGTTTAAGAGCCAAAAACAGAAAGCAGCTCTTCTGGACATGGCCCCTATTATGAGGAGGTTCCTCACTCTGGAGCCCTTATGACCGGTAGCTTGAACCATTTTTTTATATTGAATTTCTATATATAAAAATATGAAAAAGAGGATAAAAGTCAATGAGTGATAATAATAATAATAGTTTCTTTATTTCATTGCTGGAATAACATTCCCCCACCAATCCGGACCCTATTATAAAAAAGGAGAAATCGTTTATCGCAGCTTTTAAAATGCATCTATTAAATATCCAAAAACTAACCTGACTGAACTTGCATAGTTCAGTTGCTAGCATAAGTTTACCTACACGTGCACTTATGAGCATAAATAAGTCTGTGCTAGTCTGACAGGTAATAAACATATGTTAATATTTTACTTTAAAAAGTAATACGCGTAAAGTAGCAATCCCTACTTCACGTGCTCAACATAGCTGTAATTACACGTACCCGGCAAAGGATGTTTTCCAGGTGAGATACGCATATTATCCCGGTTTAACACTGGTTTTCATAAATAAATTGAGTTTTTTTACCGGACCAAGTGACCTCACTCACACGCAGGAACACAACAACCCTCTAGGGATTTGTTATTTGGCTGCTGTTTTCTGTGAGGTGGAGGTACTTCTCTAGACGAGCTGCTTTGATGTACCCTACCTCTCTTAAAACATTCAGACCAAGACAAACAGACATGTTCATGCACACTAATCTTTGACTTGTGTGGGAATCGAACCCACGAGCGTTGGTGTCAAAGTCGCGTCATTCACGACTGAGCTACCGAGCTCGTCATAGTTCGGTTATCTACTATAAATACCTCCATGTAAGAAGTATCATATATGCATACCCAGTATAATTTTAATTAGTAAAATTACATCAAAACTACATACTTACAAATAAAGCGATGTTTTGATTACGGCATACGATAGTTACGGTCTCTACTATCGATATAGGATACTAAAACATAACTAGAAATATTCCAAACTTTCCTACCACGATTTTATTACAAATATTTTTATTTGTCAGCACTAGATCTCTTTTAAGAGAGGTAGAGCACATCAAAGTCTGGGGAAGTACCTCTCACAGAAAACCACAGCCAAACAATAACCCTCTCTTGAGATCCTGCGTGTGAGTGAGGTCACCAATGAGCTCTTAAGGAGTTGTTATGTTAGCATCAGGGATTCGCGCGAGTGATACTTAATGTATTGCAAACGTTCATAAGCTACGGTAACCACTTGACAATAGTATGCTTGTATGCGTCGTGACGGTGTATATATAAAAAACAAAAGTTTATGAAACCTACATTATACGTACTATCTCAAGTAGCACACAACCTGCATACGCAAATTTATACATCTCCATAGCTCTAAAATAGTTGTTCAACTGCTGAACCACCCCGTTATAGAAAACCGTATGCAAATAACAACTCCCTGTAAGGTTTTTGTGTTCGTGGGAGTAAGTGACTTGCAAGTGAGTGTTTCAAGCGTTCATAGATATACGGTAACCATTTGACATCAGGTGGGCGACTGTCCAGGCAGTCCAGACAGGTCACCTGGCGACTGTCATCATAGTCTATTAAGGTTTGCGTTTCGAAAATGTGTTAAGAACTGAATCTAAATACTTCACCAAAGTTGCGTCGTTGAGCGAACGTGTGAACACATGACTAACAAACTTGGGTAATTAGTGGTGGTAAGTTACATGTGGAGGGAGCGGCAACTTCAGGTTGGGGGAAGACTGATCACTGTGAGTTTTGGGCAACTTCTTAATCTTACTTTAGTTACTGACGTTCGATTTATGTGAGATTTTTTAACTCACTTTTATTAGATTAACTTGTATAGCTACTTGTGTGTGAACCCAATTAGAACTTTTTTTAATTTCTATATCAACTTGGAAACTTGGCAGTTTTGAAATCAAATCGCTTCTTTGCGGGATATCTATATCTTTACGCCAAGTCTCTTGCGAGGTAGGCAGAAAGAACCGCTGCATGAGTACCTCAATACTCTCACTCTCTGTGTGAGCTATTAAATTCTGGTATTACTTGTATTTTTGAAAATATATTTTTCATTTACTTTATATCAATTACAACTACATTATGTCCTTACATTATTTTACTTTCATAAATTTTAATTGTAAACCAAATAAAATTTATCTACTTTTACATGTGATGTCCAAACATTTCACCATGCCGTGATATGCAAGCTGCCGCCCGTTTTCTTCAGAATGTTTTGACGGAGAGTATTAAAAGCATCTTCAGCTGCATTTCTTCTGCTGTCTGGCACCCAGTTTCGTACACCATTTCTTTAATAGTGCCCCATGCGAAAAGGCCATTGCTATCAAATCCAGTGACCTTAGAAGCCAACGATGATGCCTATATTTGCCTATCTACTGGCCACCAAATACGTAGTTCAGTTTCTGCCGAACTTTAACCACGATGTGCACTAGTACACCGTCTTGCTGGAACCAAGTTCTTCGTCTTTGGGCTAGTAGCTGGTCATCTACATTGTCGTCGACATCTGTATTCAAAAGCCTGTCTATTAAAAGATGGCGGTAAAAACACAGGTACAAAAATTTTGATAAAATGTTTTTAACCATCCCAAAATATTTTTGACTCGTGTGTTGAAACTAGAATAGGTATTCTTTAGCATACATGAGCTCGTTCCGCATATTCCTAATGCCATTGTGTATGAATAAGCTCTCGTCGGTTCGAATCACGTTTAAAGTCGTGATCTTCTAACCACTTTTCTATCAGTCACCGGCAGTTGATTTTACGTACTGGGCAGTCCCTAAGCAATAATTCTTGAACCCGTTGTATTTTGTAGGCATGTTGCACGTCTACCACCACCAGCAGTAGATTTTATGTACTGGGCAGTCCCTAAGCAATACTCGTAATTCTTGAACCCGTTGTATTTTGTAGGCATGTTGCACGTCTACCACCACCAGCAGTAGATTTTACGTACTGGGCAGTCCCTAAGCAATAATTCTTGAACCCGTTATATTTTGTAGGCATGTTGCACGTCTACCACCACCAGCAATAGATTTTACGTACTGGGCAGTCCCTAAGCAATAATTCTTGAACCCGTTGTATTTTGTAGGCATGTTGCACGTCTACTACCACCAGCAGTAGATTTTACGTACTGGGCAGTCCTTAAGTAATAATTCTTGAACCCGTTGTATTTTGTAGGCATGTTGCACGTCTACCACCACCAGCAGTAGATTTTACGTACTGGGCAGTCCCTATGCAATAATTCTTGAACCCGTTGTATTTTGTAGGCATGTTGCACGTCTACCACCACCAGCAGTATATTTTACGTACTGGGCAGTCCCTAAGCAATAATTCTTGAACCCGTTGTATTTTGTAGGCATGTTGCACGTCTACCACCACCAGCAGTTGATTTTACGTACTGGGCAGTCCCTAAGCAATAATTCTTGAACCCGTTGTATTTTGTAGGCATGTTGCACGTCTACCACCACCAGCAGTTGATTTTACGTACTGGGCAGTCCCTAAGCAATAATTCTTGAACCCGTTGTATTTTGTAGGCATGTTGCACGTCTACCACCACCAGCAGTTGATTTTACGTACTGGGCAGTCCCTAAGCAATAATTCTTGAACCCGTTGTATTTTGTAGGCATGTTGCACGTCTACCACCACCAGCAGTTGATTTTACGTACTGGGCAGTCCCTAAGCAATAATTCTTGAACCCGTTGTATTTTGTAGGCATGTTGCACGTCTACCACCACCAGCAGTTGATTTTACGTACTGGGCAGTCCCTAAGCAATAATTCTTGAACCCGTTGTATGTTGTAGGCATGTTGCACGTCTACCACCACCAGCAGTTAATTTTACGTACTGAGCAGTCCCTAAGCAATAATTCTTGAACCCGTTGTATTTTGTAGGCATGTTGCACGTCTACCACCACCAGCAGTTGATTTTACGTACTGGGCAGTCCCTAAGCAATAATTCTTGAACCCGTTGTATTTTGTAGGCATGTTGCACGTCTACCACCACCAGCAGTTAATTTTACGTACTGGGCAGTCCCTAAGCAATAATTCTTGAACCCGTTGTATTTTGTAGGCATGTTGCACGTCTACCACCACCAGCAGTTGATTTTACGTACTGGGCAGTCCCTAAGCAATAATTCTTGAACCCGTTGTATTTTGTAGGCATGTTGCACGTCTACCACCACCAGCAGTAGATTTTACGTACTGGGCAGTCCCTAAGCAATAATTCTTGAACCCGTTGTATTTTGTAGGCATGTTGTACGTCTACCACGCTTCAATATTCTGAGGACTGCCATGTGGGTCATTTGGAATTGTCGGCCGGCCTGACTCGAACTTGCCCTTGGATTACGGTCGAAGTACCGCAGCACTTTTTCCAACTTCGGACGAAATCGCACGGCTCGCTTCTCCACGTTAATTGTCTTGGGCAGTACGAGGCACAATTCGTCTATTACTTGCGACGTGGTCATAGGCTAATACGAGTAGGTTCACTCTAGGATTCGTTGGAGATGGTTGCTTTCGACATGGAACATTAACAGGTATAAATACACGTGATCACTTAGCGGCATTTTGAAGAAGTACATACAACTGTCTTTACCAATAAAATCCGATAAGCAATACAATCCTCAAGTTCGTCGGTTGGAAAGGGATATACACTAACATAAAATTCACAATCACACGCACTTTCAGATTAAACCACTCTGATTACACTAATTTACGTTTAACCACTGTATATTACAAAACTAAAATGTACCGATCAACACTGAAGTGACTAACAAAAAAGTTGCTTTGTAGTTGCGTTTCGTTCGCGCGAATCGCAAATGTTGCACTGCTACTGCGCCGAAGCGCCACGGACCATCGCCATCTCTCCGTTTTAATTCTCTATAAATTATATTTCACGACTATTAATAACTTACTTGAAATTCATAGTAAAATAATTCAATCTATCTATCTACCTATAACTTCAGAGGTGCTCTGCCTGCCCGAAGTTATGGAACCGAGCGTCACATGCCTCGATCCTTCATTCATTCCTCTTCTCATGCACCTCGCCGGTTTCTAAGGCTCCTGACATCACTTTCTGATAAAACACGATCAATTTAAAGAGAGGTAGGGCGCAACAAAGCAGCCCGTATGGGGAAGTACCTCCGATTTACAGAATTACAGACAAATAACTACTCCCTAGAGGGTTGTTGTGTTCCTGCGTGTGAGTGAGGTCACCAGTAAGCTCCCAAGGAGTTGCTGTGTAAGCAGCAGAGGAGGCATCGCGCGAGTGATACTTAATATATCGCAAGCGTTAATAGGCTACGGTACCAGCTTTACGTCAGGTGGGCCGTATGCTTGTACGCCTCCTGACGTAGAATAAAAAAAAATTTGGTCATGGTAGATAGGTCTTTGCCTTCCTCGGCTCCTACGTGCTTCTATTTTCATGTTGTATATCTGTTTCGTAATTATTTCTTACTGCATTCTTTCTACATGTCCGAACCAACGAAGCATGTCTCTTCTTGTTTTAATATCGACACTCTCTTTCCGACCAACTTTGTTTCTAACATCATCATTATGAATACGGTCTACAAGCGTTACGCCACAAATTTAGAGCAACGCTCGCATTTCTTTTTTTGCGGTTATCCTATTTTCATACACTCTCTGCCATACACAGCTCTCGCTTCCATAATTAAGCATTGGGACCAGCATTGCGTTGTATAGTGTTGTGCAAGTCGTACATTCTGGATCACGCTTTTAATGCCAAGAAGTTTTCCTAACGCTCCATTCACACTATACTCAGCACTTTCTCTTTTTATTTCGCCACTAATAAGTAAATTAAATTAGTAAATTAATTAATAGTGAGATAATAATGGAATATTATTTATTTTGAAGTTATTAGTGAGGTTTCGATACTACGAAAACTTTTATTTGTTTTAAGTGTAGGTATTGCGATATTTAAATACCGGAAATCGAGTGAGTTTCAGTAACCAAACCAAGAAGTGCCCGGTCATTGATACATTTCGCACGCTTCACGTGTAAATAGCTAACTTAGGAACGAGCATATCCCTTTTCTATGAAAAACTTTCATAAGCTGTAATTTGATAACGGCTAATAATAAAAGTATAATTTCTTTGGAAGAAATGTTATATTATATATGCACCATCTGTCTTTTTTCACTGTGCCTGTGTTTCCAGGGTGGCTCTTTGTTATAATACCAGACAAAAACTACATATATATATATATATATATATATATATATATATATATATATATAGCAAGAACATAAAATAAACTTAGCGTACACATAGCAGACAGTGTTGTGCGATGTAACAAATTAGTCTGGACTCAGTATGTTGTTGAAGCCTGTTTGGCAGACCGCACACTGATTTTCAGTCGAGACAGTCTGTTGTGATACCGCGTACGCAATAAACAACCACTGTGAAGTTATTCAAAGTGACAAAACACAGAATGATATACAGTTTTATACATTATTTTGAAACTAATCAGAATTGTATACATATATAATTTTTGAGTACCAAAAAACCAAATTAAAATTTGAGTCTGAAAATCTTCCACAGTAACAAAAAATATACCGGATGCATTAAGTTTGTTTGAAAATATTTTTTAATGATCAATAATAATCTAAGCTAATTAAAAGCATCGTTATATTCTTCAACTTTATTAAAATGTGAACTCATCTCGATCCAAACTTGACCCAACTTAAAATAAGACATTTCCTCAAGTTAGTACAGCGTGAGTTTCTTCAATAAAGGCGTTGGACAAAATCCGTATTCCATGACTCTCTGATCTCTCATGATCTTAATAATTTGTAACTGCATATTGACATGGTGTTAAATGTTTCACGGTATGGCCGGTGGATGGCGCTATATTTAAAAATGTATAATATCTGAAGTGTTTTATCAACAGTTCGATGTTATTTTTAATATGCCACGACTTCTGTAAAACTTTCCATTAATATGGCTCTAACTATCTCCAAAACATCTCTTCTTTGAACAAAATAGGTTTCTGTAAAATAATTTATTATGTTGTTTCTGTGAAATAATATATTATAATGGAAAGTTTTGCTTGGTTATAATTTTCGATGTACCTACTTATTAATAACTCTACGTGGCCTTATTTTTGTTTACTGATTTCTTCAACCCAACGGCAAAATTAGACTTTTCTTATCACGTAATTTTTCAAACGGGTTTGTGCCTATGTTTTTCTTCACCGCTGAGCACATGATAATTACAAATATGTACATAAATCGGGAATCACGACTTAAGTAGTACATTCCCACACCATTATATGATATATATATATGATATACTATACAGTTACAGAGTACTTGACAGACATAATATGAGGAGTGTGTTCGTATTTTTATTACTAATAATGGTTGTGATTTGCATAATTTTATTTTTAATTATTGACATTCATTTTCATCTCTTTTATTTTGACATTTTGTAATTTTAATTTAATTTATGGAAAATCATTTGCATGTATAAAAATACTAAAAGTGTGATTCTTATAATTATTAATAATTCCACCGTATGTAACATTGTAACCTCTTTTAACACAAATAAAATATTCTATTCTATTCTATGATATTTGGGGAAATAATAATATTTTTGCATATTTGTTTCAAATAACACAATAATGCTGTACCACTGTTCTGGTAGAATAGCATTAACAGAAATACTTCTTTTGAATTCCCTCGTCGTTACTTCGTGACAAATTTATTTTGTTAACTCCTTTGAAAGGGAAATCTATTTAAAACAATTCTATGAAGAGGTGTTGTTTTAGAAGGGGATGCTTACTGAATTAATTTTAGAATGCCGTAACATGTACAGGTACATTTAACTAAAGAAATTTTAATATATATTTTTCACTTTTGACGTGAACATACTTATTTTTAAATATGATCCATATTGGGAAGCAATTTCGAAAACGACGACGACAAAAGACGTATAAAAGAAAAGAAAAAAAATATTTATTTGCTACCTTCACGGGCGCTAAAACACGTCTCACATTTTTTAAATTAGATCTTATTGTATCTTATTAATTTTTCATAATTTTAATATCTCTTTTTTAATCTACCAGCACCAATATACTACCGAAAACAAGCATTCTCGAAGAACAAAATGTAAAAAGAAACTTAACAAAGTAGGTCTTTTTTTCTATTACAATAAGTTTGTCAGTGACTGCATACAATATATAATGTTGTCAAGTGGTAAAATTATAGAATTATTGATGCATATGCTGAATCATTTCCCGACATCTCTGTCTGTCAGATATTCATCGATTCTGTAATAACCCTTTTTACATAGAGCATTTTTGATGTGCCTTTTCAACATATTGTTAGGCAACGAAAGATTTTTTTCAGGTAACTTATAAATACAATAAATACAATTTACAACATAAGATCAACTACTAGTCTTAGCAAGACTATGAGTATGTTAATAAGGTGTGAATACTATATATGATCTACTCCTAAGATTTTTAGTAAATTTTGAAAACGACCTTATACTATACGAGCATACATTATCTATCATAAATATACTGTGATAACCTGTGAGGAGATTTATTTCTATGATTCGTTCTCTAAATAATTCCCTGGAGACCATGTTATAAATAGAGCAGATGGCTTTCTTTTGTTACGCATTTAAAAAAAAACTATACGTAGAACTCACGGCCGTGTTTACGACATAGCCAAGACAAACATACATGGCATGCACACAAATGTTTGTCCAGTGTGGGAATCGTCGGTGATTGAGTCGCTTTATTAACCATTGCGCCACCGAGTTCGTCAAAATGTACTCTATGGTTATATAGCATCACACAAAATCGACCTCTTATGAATTTAACTATACAGGGACAGTCGGATAATTAGAAAAATAATAATATTTTTGCATATTTGTTTCAAATAACGCAAAATTCTGTACCACTGCTCTGGTAGAATGGGATTAACGGAAATACTTCTTTTGTATTCTCTTCTGACATCTCTGTCCGTCAGTAATTCATCGATTCTGTAATTTTCGTTTATTCTCTTACATTTTTCCGTTACAGGTGTCACTCATGTTTGGCTCTAAAATAATTAAATTCATAAGAGGTCGATTTTGTATGATGTTATATAACCATAGAGTACATTTTGACGAACTCGGTAGGGCAGCGGTTAATAATGCGACTCTGTCACCGACGCAGTTCGATTCCCACACTGGACAAACATTTGTGTGCATGCCATGTCTGTTTGTCTTAGTATGGGTGTCTTTGAGAGAGGTAGGACGCATCAAAACAGATCTGGAGCAGTCTGGAGAAGTACTTCTACTCACAGAAAACCGCAGCCAAATAACAACTCTCTGGAGGGTTCTTCTGTTCCTGCAAGTGAGTGAGATCACCAATAAGCGCTTAAGAAGTTGCCGAGTTAGCAGCGAAGGTGGCATCGCATGGGTGATACTTAATGTATTACAAGCGTTCATAGGCTATGGTAACCGCTTTACACCAGGTGGGCCATATGCTTGTAAAAAAAAGAATTAGCATCTTCTCACCATCTGTCACTTTGCACACTCGTTGGAATAGTATAATACCCTTAAAAGATAAAAGCGATATTGTGCGCCTGTGAGTAAGTACGTAATTATATAAGCAATAATTAGCTTTTGCAAGGTGGATACTTCCTTTAAGGTACTTCCCGATAGTATGCGACCAACCCTGGTGTTGCAAGTGCCCATACTATGGCGTTTTGCGAAGCATGGCGAAACATCAAAGCGCACAACATATCAACATGAGACCTGACATGGGAAACAGTAGCGACTAGTTCCCTCAATTTAGTTTACTATAATTTCCCAATGCTGTTAACAGCGGCAGAATGACCATGGAGAAAGCTCAAGTAAAGAGCATACTGTACAGGTAAAGTGAAATCCAGAAGCTATAACCGGATGTAAGAGGGATATTGAAACTTAACATGAAAAGCAGAAAAAGTCTCGGCCTGGTAAAGTCTACGCTTCGTCCATCTCGGGCCCTGATCCAAAACCCCGAAAGCTTTCACCTCGAACTTCGTCGTTTCAGTGCCTATATGATTGCAACCGGACGATATCAACACCAAGCTCTTGGTAATAAAAGCTCTCGACTCAAACGCAGAATCTCATGCAGGTCAAGTGTGAAATGTTGTTGCAGTCTTCAGACGCTAGAGTTCAGATAGCTGGACATGCAGATCTCTAAAGACATACGGCGAAACATGCACCCATTTAATACAATTTGTATTAAGGAGGCGATAGAGCGGAACCAAGGCTCCAAAGTCTTCGTCAAATATCTGTCTGTTTCTGTCACTTGTACCTTTATTTCTACGAAGTCTGAGATTCAAATTGAGAGTGCGAGGGAGAAATTCTATAGACAGCTGTACACATCGTCGCTTCAGCCACGCAAAAGTGCTAGTAACAATCCAAGAGCTAAACTGACTCGACACTACACCGAAGATATTTCGGACATCTGTACGAGATTTGTATGGCTCTTAAACAGTTTAAAATGGGAAAACACTGAGTGAGCAAGGGCATACGGTGGAGCTTCTGAAAACGGGTGGAAAGACGATATTTGTAATCCATTTAGAAGCTATTAAATTCCTATTAAAGCCTGGTCATGTTGTTCTTCAAGAAGGGTGATAAAACTTTTTTGAAGAACCAGGCCGATATCACTTCTGAGCCGTATTAATTTACTATTTTCGAGAGTCATCCCAAACTATCTCGTACGCAGACTTAATGAATTCCAGTCTCCCGAACAAGCCGGATTCCGAAAAACTTTAACACCGAAGATCATACCGCCCGCCAGATTATATAGGAAACTGAGGAGTATAATCTGCCCTTATATCTGGCGTACGTGGATCACAAAATAACCTTTGATTCCGTTGAGACATGGGCGGTGCTATAGTCTCTCCAGTGATGCTGAATTGACTATCAGTACATCGAAGCATTGAAGTGCTTTGCAACAGTAAGGTAACGACGTGTATCCGAGAGTACGAAACCAATCCAAGTGCAAAAAGGTGTCAGATAGGGCGATCTTATATCCCTGAAACTCTTCACCGTAGTGACTTTGACTTTGACATCGGAAGATGTCTTCAAGCTCTTGGACTGGAAAGGATACGGTATAATGACGGTATAAATAAACAATGGCGATTACATCACTCTCTTTCGATTTGCCGACGATATAGTTCCCAATTGGAATTGGTGAAATCGCTGGAGGAACTTCAAGAGGTCAATGACCTCAATAGTGTTTCCAACCAGGTAGGTCTCAATATGAACATGTACAAGACTATGATCATGTCGAATGTCCATGATACACCTTTACCGGTCACGGTAGGAAGTACTAATCATGAATTTGTTGACGAATATGTCTACCTAAGGCAGGTTAATCAGTTAGGTAAGTCTAACTTCGACCGAGAGCTAAGCAGACGGATCCATCGGCTGGGCAGCGTTCGGCAAACTTCGACACATCTTCTCGTCAAAAATACGTCAACGCCTGAAGAGTAACGTCTTCGAGCAGTGTGTGTTGGCAATGATGACATACGGAACTGGGACGTGGTCTATCGCTGCGGACCATATGGGGACGCTCGAGATCGCTCAGCTTGCTATGAAAAGAGCTATTGTTCAGGGTTTCTCTGTGTGATAGAATCGAAAAAGAGGATATCTGCAGTAACACGTATTATCTATGTACTTACTAAATAAATAAATCTATATACCATACATGAGGTGTATCATGGAAGTTAATCCTTCCAGGGCATAAAACTGCGGCTTTTCGTGGTAGTTTTTATTTTATTTGGCAACTAAATGCTGGAATAACCTCTCGCCCCCTGTTAGGTATCTTAAATCAAAAAACTCTTTTAAAAATAAACTGAAGCATCATCTTTTACGTTATCAAAAATTAGTCACTTAAATATACGAAACCATGACCTACATATGGGCCAAAACGCATCAGAATCGGTTTAGCCGTGAAAGAGTAACAAACATCGAACTTTATACTGTTGTAATTTATTTTTTATATTATTTATTCATTTTGTAATATTTATAGAATTTTTATATTATATTTTTAATTGAACTGCTACATAATTACAGTGCTATGCACAGAACAAT
Organism: Pyralis farinalis; assembly: GCA_947507595.1. Classification (NCBI taxonomy): domain Eukaryota; kingdom Metazoa; phylum Arthropoda; class Insecta; order Lepidoptera; family Pyralidae; genus Pyralis; species Pyralis farinalis. The sequence goes on along the minus strand of OX382276.1, from coordinate 28,047,684 downwards.
TTTATTGAATTATGGTGAAATTTATAATTAATCATAATCACAATTTATTACTTAATGTACTGTAATTTCGTTTATTTTTTTTATTGAAGAGCAACTACGTCATTCGTCTGAAAATCAGCGTCACAGCTCTGGTGGGACTTTATATTGAGACGGGGACTTCTTTGCTGCCATAAAAGTGTGCAATAATGGTTTTCATAATAATGTATGTTTTAAAAAAATGTAATGTGTTATGCAGCAGAATAGTTTTTTTTTTTTGTTGGAAGACCAGTGGGTGGTCGGTGGATGGAGCGAAGACCTCAAGAGGTTTGTAGGGCTCGGGCTAGATGAATGGCTGAATAATGATGATGATAATATATTTCTGACCTTATCATTTGTTTAGAATAACTATTATTTATACATTATGTTTATATATTTTTACAGTTTGTATAAAGGGCACACAGTACGATACGGCCCCCACTAGAGGAAGCGACGACCTCAAGTGTTTAATAGGAAATAGATGAATGCAGATGGAGGATGATGGAGGATCAAGGCGAGTGGCTCTCTGCAGAAAGTCCAGCAGTCGACGAATACATGCTGAAATAAAGAAATAAGGGCATAGATTTTACAGGTTGTCCCAGCACCACGATCGACTGTCTATCTGTACTTTACTCACGTGCACTGCTTGCCTTTCGCGATCTCACCACTTCAATGCGTTCCTAACCAAACCAGTGTAAAGTGACGTTAAGAAACAGCAGTCTTTATTGTTTACTTTAAGGTGCAATAACCTCAAAGTACATATACAGACACAATATGTGGTAAACCGCCATCTCTAGAGCCAAAACCAACCTTGGCACGTGATGCATCTTAACGAGCGCAGCTATATGCATAGAACAAAAAGCAGCCCAACCACGAAAGCACCTTACAGAAGACCGTTGCCAAATGTCACTTCCCTGTATGTTTATTAAATATTCTTGCGAATGAATAGCAAGCATGTTGCAAGAGTCTATAAGTACTCGTTTTACATCTGCTGGGAAGTATGCTTATTTGTTTACCAATGGTAGTATAAAAAAATTAAGACTTGAAAGTACTACAAAGAAAGGCCGTGTAAATATTTATACATATATTCTGTACTGGCCCTGTAAATATTTATATACATGAATTTACAGGCTATTTGATGTGACCATGTGTGCTTTTGTTTTTGAGAGTAATAGTTCTGACACGTAAAATTTAAATTGTTAGAGACAGGTTTCATAGGACGATCGTTGACCAATGGTATCCGTACATGCCGGCACTTGTTTTCATGAACAAACTGAGAGCAGAGTTGTATAGGTGCAAAAAATATTATACAGATCAAACAGGCGTTTGTGAAATTTAAATGGAGTAAAACACAATATTGTCTTTGGTATACTTTAATTATTTACGACAGAGAATTGCACATATTTCATCCATTGACATTAATTACAAGGCATTGCGTCATAAATATACACATTTATTTATAATTATAAAAATATTTAGCACTATGCACTGTAATAATTTAATTTTAATATTATAAAAAAAAGAATTTCGACAATGGGCTCAAGTTCCCATGGAACTACATTGACGTAAACCCTTTTATTTGTTTCTACGAAATCTATATTTACACAAACTCATATTTATTTACACTATTTTAACTTCTATTGTGCACTTTAACGATAACAATGTACAATTTAAAGTTTTACTCGACTTATATAGTAATTTTATACAATTATATATTTACAGCGTTATATATAAAGATCTCGTTTTGCAATAAGTTGACCAACAAATTGATGAAATGTTGAAAATGGGGCGAATACAATATGATGTTAGAAATAAGAGCTTATTTTAATTATTTCTAATTATATTTAATGATATTGGGTTTCTTTATCTACATCTCGCTCCATATGAGCGAAGACATATTGTCTTCGCTAACAGTAACCGTTTTAGAAAATAAAATCATGCATTTGGTACATGAAACCACATGAAATGTAATGGTCATAATGTAGTTCTACGCTCTGTAAATAAAACCTATTTAGATTCCAAAGGGCGTGACTTTAATAATTGGTAAAAACAATAATAAATTGACTATTATAAATCATGATAAAACCATTTCAACGTCTTCATACACAATGGTCTATTAGCTAATCATTTTGGGGCAAAAAATCTTTTATTATTTCGATGTCTATTCACAGTAAAAGTGCTCCTGTTCATGATTAGAATCAAAAACATTAAATTTCAGATATTATTGAACAAAAAATACTACAACGTTATAATTAATTCCTTAAATCAAAAGAGATAATTCCATAAAGCAAAATAATAATTCTTTAGAAATATCTACTAAGAGTCACATATTTTTTATCACTATACAAAAAACATCACAAATATTTCATCAGGTCTTCTAAGAAGTCTTCTTAAGGCTTCTAAGAAAATATGGCTGACAGCATTTTCTGTAAAAAGAAAAATAATATTTATTAAAGTTGCTTACCAAGAAAAAACAGGAGTGTTAATATTTAAAGATCTCTTTGGTTTTGGAATGAACTCTCTGCCGAGGTCTTCCCAAATACCTTGAACAAGAAATTGTTCAAAAAGGGCGTGAAGGTATAGGTATATAGGATTGGCGCAAGTGTTACAGTAACTGCTAACCATCCGTTCATCTTGTTTGCCACCTTATTAGTATAAAAATGAAAGCTCCGTACGTTCCTTGGATCACGTATTTAAGTATATTCGCGAAGTGTATTAGATGATTTCAAACAACTAGTTTTATATGTATAAATTCACGTATACATTATACGCCGTAAAAGCGAACAAAAAGAGTACAAGAGACCTATAATACTCAAAAATATCAAAATCTCTTGTCATAAAAGTACAAGTTTGTAATAACATTGTATCGTACAAAAAGAAAAAATAAATATGTTAGATTAAAAATAACTTGGTCCTGATAATAAATAAATAATAGACCTGTCACCAAATAAAACAGCTACAAATTTAAATGACATATATTTCTTTTATACAACTATATAACTAATTTTCAATAAAATGTATACGACATTGTTACTTCTCCAAGTACGTATTATACGTTCGTCAACTGCTTGTAAAGCCTTATTTAACTATAATAGTTTTCCTTTTAACTTCATTATATATACTAGTATATACTAAAATAGCAGTTTTTTACATATTCATAAACAATCCATTTACGTGACAGCTTCTCTTTAATTCTAACAAAAATTGGCTCTTTGAAGCTTAATATTTCACAAACGGATCCGGTAATCAAACAATGAAGACAATTATTCGATTAACAGATCCGTTTATCAGATATCAAGCTACAAAGAGCCAATTTTTGTCAGAGTTAAGAACTCACAATATTTTTAAAGACCAATCCAACGACATTCCACACCATGTCTAAACCTCCCCACTTTACATGTAGAGAAAAAAAATTAAGATTATTTGACCACTGATCAATTTTTAAGTGTATTTGACCGATGGCTGCGGTATCAGTTTCACACCAGGTAGTATGCTTGTGTGTCTTCCGACGTTGTATGAAAGACAAATCGCTTGTCTACTATATTCTAAATATATATTCACATTGCATCATATTAATAAATAAATAAATAGTTTAAAGTCGCCCACTGAACCGATAAATCTTTATGGGCGATAAATATCGCGGGGCTATTGAAACGGTCTGGAGCACGATAGTAAATAAAAGTTATTTTGAGCACCGCGCCCATCTCTTTTAAAGGGAGGATAAAAAGATGGAAATATGAGGAGGCAATTAGTAGACGCGTACGACGTACGTAACAGCTGAATGAATGACATCGTTTTCAACAATGACTAAATGATTTCGTGACTGATAGGACAACGTAAGTCGAGCAATAGCCTGCGTACGGATTGGTTCATTTATTTCGAGTGACAGTTTCAAATTCAGTAAAACTTAGAAGGCATACCTTCGGTTCCGACTGTATTCGATTAACGACAATTTAGTCCTTAATTAACTCGTTAAGAACTTCGGTTGAAGGGGAGGGGGACCTGTATTCCACCAGCACAACGAGTATAAATTAAAGTGCTAATATGAATTAAGGTAAATAGACTGTAGAGCTCGTCTAGATTGTGATTAAACGCTCCTATTTCGCTAAGCTTCGGAACTTATTTATTAGTGCGTTGTCAGGAAAGTTTTGTCTATGATTGGCATATGATCGTGATGATGAACTCATGTTATTAGACTCGTGTGCAATGCATTTGGAAAACTGAGAATTGTAAAACAGTAGAAAGAAGCATTAGGCAAGGTCTATTCTTAACAGTAGATAAATACATATTCATAACACTACTAAACATTAGACATTATCTAATGCTTTTCACCGTATATGATGTGATCATTAGCTTCCCATATCCAACCACTTTTGGCACCGATTTTCAGATCACATGTCCATGTAGGTATGAACTCGCAACGCTACGTTGCTCATTGTCTGGAATTTGATTGAATTCCACAGATGTATAGTATTTATTACCTTAATAATTATTTTATGCCATTTATTTGAACGTGAATTTTTTACTATTTATTTTAATAATTTATTTATATGTACGCTGCAGAAATGAGAGTGCAAAGAAGTATGCGTGGAGATACGATAACTATGTGGAAAGAAATTGAAAAGGGTATGTTGAGATGGTATGGATATTTCGAAAGAATGAATGACAAAAGAGTTACGAAAGAAGTGTATCAAGCAAGAGTGAATGGAGATGCCGATATCTCCAGGGGCCGTCTTAGACGCACGCACATACGAGTATATCAAAATGGTGATCTATTGAAAAAATGCTCAACCCAAAGCACCTAAAGCCAAGGAGTGCGCATGAAAAGGTTGATGAGTGTGAAAAAAGTGAGAAAGGTATATTTGGATCGGTGTACTTGGCGTTCCATAGTCTCTGCCTACCCCAATAGGAGACATACGTGATAATATCGATTTATTTATATAAGGTAAGTACATGGAATATACGCAAAAAATCAAGGAAAATAGAATAGGAACGATAAAAGAATAAAATAAAAGCTGTTTATAATTTTACTTGTATTTCTTTATGAATTCCATAAAGAAATACAAGTAAAATATAAATATAATACACGATAACTGTTATTTTTATTTATTTAATGTTTATAAGATACTGATATTGTAAATTGAAAACGTATATATGTAATAAAAAATATTTTTACAAATACCCATTATGATTTTTTTTTAATGATAGACTTATCGCCTCTGCTATTCTTGTTTACAAGCCGTACCTAAATAGCAAGCATTATTTGCAATATCAATAAACATGTCGGCCGAAACAAACACGAATGGTATCTGGACTGGAAGTAATAAAACTTTTAACAAATCAAAGAATGTATACTATAAATACAGTTGAACGTAATAAATATCATTAACTATGAATACTCGTATTATGTAGGTATCACATCAAATAACACGCTAAAATCCCGCTCTGCGCCTGAAATATTAAAAAAATTGTATGCTTCTAAATTTTAAGAGATATAGGGCGCATCAATGCAGCCCTTCTGGGGAAGTACCTCCACCACACAGAAAACCGCAGCTAAATAATAACTCCCTAGAGAGTTGCTGTGTGTGTGCGAGAGAGGTCATCAGTAAGCTCCTAACGAGTAGCTGTTTTAGCAGCAGAGGTGGCATCGAGCGTGTGATACTTAATGTACTGCAAGCGTTCTTAAGCTACGGTAGCCGCTGTTCAACAGGTGGGCCGTATGCTTGTATGACTCACGACACGTTGTATAAAAAAAAACTCACTTGTACCTGTTTTAGATTCAAGAGAAAAGAATACTAAAGAAGTTGCATAAGGGTAGATTATTAATAGTATTAGCTATACGAATATTAAATTTGGCACGTTACGTAGAGTACTGAAATTTATATATTTCAATATTAACTTCTCAAAAATATTGTGCAACAAATTGGATGGAATTCAAAGGATAATTATTTAAATAGGTCATGTGGAATATCAAGAAAGATCTTAATAAATACATTCTTAAACATTTTTTCCTTCAGTGTGCCCTCCTCTTCGATATACTGACGTGCTCGGTGGCTCAGTCGTGAATGACGCGCCATTGACACCAACGCTCGTGGGTTCGATTCCCACATAAGGCAAACATTTGTGTGCATGAACATGTCTGTTTGTTTTGGTCTGGCTGTTTTAAGAGAGGTAGGGCGCATCAAAGCAGTCTGGAAAACCGCAGCCAAATAACAACTCCCTAGGGGGTTATTGTGTTCCTGTGAGTGAGTAAGTGAGGTCAGCAGTAAGCTTCTAAGGCATAAGAACACATCAAGTAGTGTTGCAAGCATTCATAGGTGACGCTAACTGCTTTACTTCAGGATGGCCGTATTTGTATACCTCCCAGGTTGTATAAAAACACATTCATTTATAATATTTATCTATAATATTTATCTTGGAAAACTTCGAAGTCTGCCAAGATAAATTCGGAAAAACTATTAAGTACACCAGACGCTACATGGAATCTTAAGAAAAATGAAAAATATTTTGTTTCCTACTGTTGGAGCAAGTGAATTAGATTGTATGTCTTGGAAGCGCTCACAGCTAGAATAGAAGGTACACCGCCGATATGGAGAGACAGCGAGTGCAGGGAACAGCGTGAATGGAGCGTTGGGTAAACTTCTAAGCAGCCGAAATCTAAGCCAGAAGGCACAGCTCGCTGTACACAACGCGGTGCTAATCCCAACGCTAACTTATGGAAGTGAAAGCTGGCAGAGGGAGCATGAAAGTAGAATAAATGTGGTGGAGATTGCGAGCATTGCGCAAAATTTGTGGCATAACGCTTGCTGACCGCGTTCGTATTTATGACGTAAGAAAAAAAGTTGGTCTGAAAGAGAGTGCCGGTGTTAAGATAAGAAAACGAATACTCCGTTGGTTCGGACATGTAGAAAGTATACAGGGTGAAAGAATGACGAAACATATAATACAATGCGAAAGTGGAACGTAGGTGCCTAGGAAGACCAAGACTAACTACCATAATCAATTTGGTCGTGTTTTATCAGAAGGTGATATCAGGAGCCCTAGGAACCAGCGAGCGTGCATGAAAAGAGCTATGAATATTAGGGAAGCGAGTGAGGTGAGCAATGACCGGGTCATTTGCTACTCGGTTCTCTCTGACTACCCCGCAAGGGACCTGGCGTGAAGATGTACATACATATTTTATTTCCTATGGGTTTTGCTTTTTTCGCGTGAGTTACAAAAGACATACATAGAAGAACGTAAGGAACCGAAGAACGTATGTAACTCTCAGACATTGGACCCGATACTCCATTAACCAGGATTATCGGCATTAACCTAATTGCTTTTTTGGAACAAAATTGTGTCGCTACAAAATTATATTAGTCTATAAAAATGTTAAATTTGTAAAAAAAAATTGCCTTAAGAATGGTATCTCGAAGTGTTTATGTAACCAGATAATAAGGCTTTACAACAACGCTGCTCGCACCCTTTGTTAATTTAGTTTTATTACTTCACTTAATACAAACGATGAATTTCTAAGTAGAAGTGAAATTGCAATGAAATTGCTGCTACAATTTTCTTAACAAGGCTCATAATACGTTTTTGTATAAATTGTAACATACTACGTACATACCTTTATGACTACAATGCTGAAACAATGGGCTCCTTATCCGATGTAATCACAGATTTATCTACAAACATGTACATGTTAACACAGTCTTCATTTGGACTCGGATTATCCTCCGGCTTCTCATCTGGACTTATATTCTCTGCTCCTTCATCATCGAATGCTTTTAATCTTTCGTTGAATTCAATTTTATATTTAACTGAAGGCATTTTATTTATTGTTGAAGTCAGAAGGGATTCTTGGACTGTATCGTTACCGTTGCACGTTTTCTCTGAACGAAATGCCCCTGTTCTTTCCGACTGATTGAATTTCTTCTTTTTCTTTGTGACTAAAGCCCCTAGACATGGAAGAATTTGCTTGAATTCCTTTCTGAAATTCTCATTAAGCCATGCGTACAGGAACGGATTGTAGCAAGTGGAGGACATTGCAATGAAATGGGCAACAAAAAATAAAACCGTAAAATATTTCCAGTCTTCTGCGAATGAATAAAAGTCGCTACTAATATTTATTAGATTCAATGGTAGCCATGAAATTCCAAATATAGCTACCATCGCTATTAACATCCTATTGGTTCTCCTCTTTCGCTCCCTCTCAGCGTCTTCTTTCTTACTATTTTTACTACCTGGCCTAGATTTCAGTCGATCATTCAGTTTTATACTAACACAAGTATAACAAAATGCCATTACTATGAAAGGTACAACAAATTGCATTATGGTTGTAACAGTTCCAAATGCTTTTCTAATTTCACCAGACGGCCATTGCTCATCACAATAGATATCTTGAAGGGCCATATAGTAGCCATATGGAAACGTAACAGACAGGGCAAAGATCCAAATGCAAACTATTAGTGCTATACAAGTCTTAATTTTCATTCGTGGTTTGAATGGATAGATGATGACGAAGAATCTATCTATAGCTATCGATGTGAGAGTAAGAGTTGAAATATAGACGCTGCAGCCTTGAGCATATGGCACGATATGGCAGAGCAAGTCTCCAAAAACCCACCTGCCTAACAATGTGTAAAGAGGAGTAAATGGTACAGCAAATACGCATAAGAGTATATCTGATAATGCGAGGTTCGTGATGAATAGATTAGTGACAGTTTGCATAGCACGGTTCCTTATGACGGCATAGCATACGAGAGCGTTACCGAAGATTCCCACGACAAAAATGATTGCGTATATAGTGCCAAAGGCTGCTTGAATGGCTTTGTCGTTAATTGGATTAGTTGCATTTTGTAAATCTTCAGTTAAACTGTCGTTGTATAATGATTCATCTGTACCCCATAGTTCGTCCGGCATACTTTTGTATTGTTTTTAACTTGGCATCATAAACCAGTTACGTTTGTTACTATCATATTGTTTTATTAGTTGAATCTTTATTTCTTTTTCCAAGTCACTGTCTCGCATAGTGTTCTAATTAGTGCGTTCAACTTTGTAGAAAGTTGCGTTCAGTAGATGAAGTTACCCCAGAGTTAGCTTTCTTGTCGGGATCAGGATCGCTGTTGTCTCATTACATTTTCTTTAAAGTAATTCCAAATCTGAAACAAACGGAAATTTCATGTTACTTTTACAATATTTTTTTACATCTGATTTACCTACGAACGCTTGTAATACAAGAAGCATCGCTTGCACGTTGCCACTCCGCTACTAACACAGCGATTCATCAAGAGTATAGCGTTACTTCGCTTACTCACAGGAACGTGACAACTCTTCGAGAAGTTGTTATTTTGTCTGTCGTTTTCTGAGAAGTGGAGGTACTTTCCCAGTGGAGCGACTTTGATGCGCCGTACCTTTTTTAACTTAGCGACTGTCATCTATGGAAAACAGCCGGAGAACAATAAGTAACATACTCTGTGTATGTTTTAGTGTTCTCCTGATGGTTGTCTGGCTATTGAAAGACATGAAGGAAAGCGACAAGAATAAACCTATCCACAGGTAGCCTGCATAAACGATACTTGCATATTCAAATATATGCACCACGACTCCTTTAGTACAATATATTTAAAAGTCAAGATAAACTTATACCGCAGTAACTTAACATTAAAATGAGTTATTCTATATTTAGAAAGCTGCAAGATTTAACTCTGTCCAAATAAAGGTAAATTGTAATATAACCTGGCCGCAGTATTAAAAGGTATTACGCTGTAGTATTAAAAGATGAAACGAAATAAGAGGTTTTGTAGCAATTTACAAAAATACCTTGGTTTCAGAATGAGACAACGAAAATATAAGATACAAAGGTTCATGTGAAGTTAGAGGCAAAATATCGAGGTGTACATTACATCTGTATTGACCTCTTATGACGGAGATACCCCATCTCCGTAGCTCATTATCATAGGCTCATCATTCTACCGCGCTTACGATAAGCAAATTTTTTTGCGAAGTCGAGTTAATACAATATTCATAATCATATAAAAAATTTCATATTTCCTTTATTAGACTCAGGTTTTCAGTTTCATAATGCATGAATTAAAACCTCATTGCAGTTTCACTTGTCTATATAATATATTCATTCTATTTATACCGAAAACGCAGGTTAAGTTAAGGTCGACCGCAGCCTGTCTATGGACTGATTTATCTATATCCAGCTTCTCCGTGGTCAGAGGACACGTTAAGCCATCGGTCCCAGCTGATCTTAGTCAATATAGTCAGTCGTTAAGATAAGTTAGTGACCTTTGGGCAACTTGAAAACACTGGCTTCTGCCAATCCGCTGTTGTGTAATATGCTGTAAACTCCTTCGGTTGACTAAAGAACCGTATCCCTGCAGTGGGATGAGTTAGGGTTGATGTAATAGTAGTAGTGGAACCAAGATCGAAGTATAAATAAAAAAAGCCCAGGGAGAATACCCAAAATTGGACCACTGTTGCGTCTTAAATATACACTCTAAAAATTTAAATCAAATTATTGTACACATATTTCTTAGGTTTCCAGCTTAATAGACGCGTATATATCGTGACAAACTTCTAGTTTTTTTTTTCTAGTTCTTTATTTATGATAATTTATAACAAGTTTATATATGAAATAACCCAATACAAACCGAAGCAAACCGTTAACGGTTTATCCGCGATTTGGTGAGTCGTTCGTAATAGTTATATAATGATACTTTAATATTAGTATACCTACATTATTTTGACACTATGCATTTAGTGTTGCCAGTTTTGATATTAAAATATTTGAAGATTCGTTTAATGTAAATCTAATTTAATTAGCTCTGAATACAGAATTTTTCGTTCGCGCAATAGTAAGATGGATGGATACAAATAAGGTATATTTATATTTGATCCTTTTATTTCAGTCTAGTCCTCATAATGGTGTTTTATTTACGCGCAAATACTAGATTTATATTTTTCATCACTGTGATTACGTAGGATTTAAGAGAGATAGGGCGCATTGAAGCAGCCTGTCTGAAGAAGTACCTCCACCTCACAGAAAACCACAGTCAAATAACAACTCGCTGGAAGGTTAGGAATAACCTTGCGAGTGAGTCAGGTCACCAGTAAACTCCTAAGGAGTTGCTGTGTTAATGTTAGAGCTGGAATCGCATGAGCGATATATTGTAAGCGTTCATAAGCTATGGTTTACATCAGGTGGCCCATATGCTTGTATGCCTCCTGACGTTATATATTAAAAAAAAAAACTATAGGAAGTACATCTCCAGGTGCTGTGCCCTACTTTTCTTTCGATATACTCACGTTATTAACCGAACCGATTATTGAATCGGTTCGATTTTCTGTACTTACAAAATTAAGTCTATTAACTTCTTGGCACCACCTTGGGTAATTCGCACCTTAAGGAAAGGAAAAGGAAAGAAAATAAAGATATAATAAGCATTTAGACTAATGATACAAATGGGCATGTATCTATGTATATATAATTGTTATCTTTTTTAGATCTGCTTGGGCTGAGTATATCGTAATGAATTGGCTAATAAGTTAAGAATTCAATTTCAGGGATCAACTTATTTAAACTTTAAGCGAGTGTTTAATTAACTTACGTACTTCGTGGATTTGTTCAGAATTAAAATGTCAGGTGGTCAGTTATTTTAGTTTACGACTGTGCATAGCGTACAGCAGAAAATAGAATTAATGCAGCTTTTGCTGGGACGCGTTAATTTAAACTTATAATTACCTAATCCCAAACAGGAACTAGAGTGTCGAAGTGGAGCGACGATATGCCTTTTCGATACTATGCGATGACTAGCGAATAGGTGTCCCATGAAAGATTTTGCATGAAACTATTAAGCAGATATGTACCCTTCATTGACATATTTAAGTACGAATAAATATAACAGGACATTTCTAAACATACAATCGGAAGTCAACATCTTGCTTCTTGAATATTGATTATTCAAAATCTAAATCTCTAATATATATATATATGTTTAATATCCAACTCTAATACCTAAACCCATAAAATAGTACAGTTTCTCCCTCTATTTCTCTGCACTGACATTTTGGCCTCTAGAAATAAAACTATAAATGCGATTGAGATGCGGTTTTCACCAGAAAGTCAAACTAAATTGCATCTTTCTAATGGTATCAAAATGGAGTTAATTTGATAACCGGAAGTATTTAAAAAAATACATTTTGTACTTCCAGGTTGTAATTACAGTCTTCGGTCATTTGTATAGAACAGTGTGCAGTCAGTTTATCGTGCAAAAAACAGAGATAGCGCAATAGCGATATTTTCAAGGCCAAATATTCTGTTTTTTTTTCAAAATCATTAGTGCCTTAATTTATTTTTTAAAATACACCGCAATTTTTTTAATTAAGTAGATTAACACCTTAAGCTTTTCGCCAAACGCAAAATTATAGTCTTTTAATAGTACCAAACGATAAAACATACATAGAGGTTTGCAATAAATTTAATTTTTTTAAATAATAACTTTAAAGTTTTAAAGTTATTATTTAAAAAAATTAAATTTATTGAACATTTTAATAACAAAAGCGTAAAAGTAGTGGTGGAATTTGCGCGAAGCGCAAACTCCAGCACTTGTTGTCTATAATACTTTATAAAAATATAAATGAGAGCTCACCAATGCTTCTTTGATACCAAGACTCGCTGGTCTAACACAGGATGAACATTTATGTGCATAATCCGGTCTGTTTGTATTGTGGTCTCGGTATTTTAAGAGAGGTAGGGTGTATCAAAGTAGCCTATTTGTGGAAGTACCTCCACCTCACAGAAAATCGTAACGAAGTAACAAGTCCAGTGAGCCATCTGCCAGGCTTTTGGGTCACACGTATTTTTATAAAAAAAAAAATACTAATATTATACTATATTGTCTTTCAGCGAGATATATACACTTAAACAGTTAATTATTTAGTTATGCGATACACATTTGATTTATTGGCATTTTTGTTTTTTATTTATACGTACAGTAAGTAATATGAGGAATTCTCTGAATGAATTTCATGTCAATGAATTTCAATTATGTGTATGTTGCGAAAGGTTTCTGTGGAGCTTCCGAACTGTAGTGCGGCGCAGTTCGCCCGGACCATATAATTACAATTGTTTGTCGTTAATTTTATAGAGACGAGGTTTGGCACAAGTTACAAATAAATGTTTCTTGTACTATAAATATATTATGGTAACTTGTGAAGACAAATTATGTAAGGTCTTTGGTATATAGGAACAGACCTGGCTGGATGTAGCTCACTTCATGAAACTGAACTTTGCCAAAGAAAACTAAAAGATATGTCAGCTATACAATTTTGTCAGTGTGTCAGATCAGTTCTAATGAAAGGTTTTTTTTCTATTTTTGACATAATGCTCCTTTGGGAATGCAAATAAGTTAGTTATATAGGAGGTGGAGGAGCTCCATTAAACAAGTTTGAAATTCTGTTACAATATATATATATTTTTATTGTTAAATATAAGATTTGGATATATTTCTCGAGATCAGTGTCTATAGAGGTGAAGCGCTGAAATATGTAGGTTTTTAAATCCTTATCGGATTATTTTTAAGTTGAATGTTACTTATATTTGTAATTGGATTAGGTTAGATTGCAAGTCCTTGTAGTCAAAGGTAACATTTAAAACCGTTACCTTTAACTACAAGGCAATACAAAGTACTTGTTAAATATTCTCCGCCAAAACACCAATGGTATCGAAGTGTGTATGTATGTATAACTTCACGCCAGGTCCCTTGCGGGGTAGGCAGAGAGAACGGAGCGCCATAAGACGCGGTCTTTACGCACTTTACTCGCTTCTTTAACATTCATAGCTCTTTTCATGCACGCTCGCCGGTTCCTGGGGCTCCTGATATCACCTTCTGATAAAACACGACCAATTTGGTCATGGTAGGTTAGTCCCGGTCTTCCTCGGCGCTCACATCCTTCCACTTTTACATTGTATATCTGATACGTCGTTCGTTCGTTGTGTATTCTTTCTACATGTCTGTACTAACGGAGCATGCCTTTTATTAACTTAACACCTATACTCTCTTTCAGACCAACTCTTTCGCTCACGTCATCATTACGAACGCGGTCAGCAAGCGTTATGCCACAAATTTTATATTCTACTTTCATGCTCTCTCTGCCATACTCAGCTTTCACTTCCATAAGCTAACGTTGGGATTAGCACCACGTTGTGTTAGGTAGCGAGCTGTACTTCTGGCTTAGATTTCGGCTGCCTAGAAGTTTTCCCAACACTCCATTCAAACTATTCCCTGCACTCACTCATCACTCCACATCAGCGGTGTACCTTCCATTGCCGCTAAAAGCGAATTCAAGATACACAATCTCATTGACTTGCTTCAACACTACATCATCAACCGTAATCCTAGTGTTCGTTCTGGTTGTCTCTCTTTTAAATACCATTATCTTGGTTTTCTTCGCATTCAATTGTAAGCCTTTACAATCATCTTTCATTATTGTAACTAGTGTTTGCAGTTCGGATGGTGACGAATGGGTGACTCAGTGGTCACCCATTCGTATTCCCACATTCATATTTCTTATTCTCTGAAGACAACTGTCTCGATACAGGACGAATAGCCGAGCCGACAGCACGCATTCTTTCTTTGACACCAATATTGACATCAAACCAAGGCGACAAGCTGCCGTCCATCCGCACACATGCTGTACAATCCTCATAAGTGGATTACCCAGCACGGGGCAAAATGTTCCAGAGATTCTTATAAATTAAAAAAATGCTCGGTAAGTCTTTGTTCAAACAATTCATAAAATTGATGTGTAATTGGATGAAAATAAATCCCTATATTCAATTTGAAGTGACAAAAATATATAGTGGATTTTACACCATTTGCAACGTCTGCATAGCAAGCAACCCTTTAGTTTTAAAATACGTTACAAAATCGAGAGCTTCTCCCGGATAGAGACAAATTCGATGTAGTGTATATTTGTGTGGCATACTGTACTCGTTTTATGCAAAATGTAGAATTTGTTAAAATTTTTAACAATTCTCTCTTCCTGCGACCACGGACGGTGCAAAGCGTTCGAAACGTCAGGTTCAACAAAATAAATAAAACACGCGATACTTCCGTTAAAAATTGTTTAATTCAATGTGTAACAATCGCGAAAACCTAAGACAATACAATTCTCTCTATTTTACGATTTGTAAAAACGATAACTTCAATAGCTCAATACTGTAAATAGGAGAGAGTTGCATGACAAAAAGAATCTTAGTTAATATTCAGGTGGTAGGTATTCAGATTTAGGTGTTTTTTCTTCAAAAGACAAATTTACGTGCAATTTGACCTAACCGGAAGCATAAAAGTAGGCTAGACCAAATTGCATTCAAAGAGAAACCATCTAAGTGGCAACTGACTTGATATCTATATGAATATAGAGATCTTCATCTTAGCGTACCATTTCGAAAGCAATTAGGATAGGTGGAGTCCACTACCTAAGCCTAAGGATTTGGCGAAGATTTCTACATGGAGTGATTACTATCAGATCTCCACAACCGAGAATAAAAACTAGAGCTATCTTAGGTAAAGTCACACGTCTTAATATAAGTCGAAATATAATTCTTACTTGGACATGCGGGTTTCCTTACAATATTTTCCTTCACGGCCGAGCAAGTGATAATTACAAATATGTACATAAATTCTAAAATACAAATTTAGTGGTACATGCCAGGATTCAAACCGGGTACCAGTTAGTCAATAGGCCGATTCTTTGTACTCTGGGCTATCACTGATCCAAAACACAAAGATATAGCCAGTTAACTTAATAAGTCAGAGTATCAGTACTTATCTGCAATTTCAACCTCAATATATGTCATAGAGCTGTAGCCTTTACGAAACTCAGACTGTCCCAATGACTGATACTCGTCAAGCTTTCGAGTCAGACGGCTCATGACCGTCGAACCCTCAAATAAAGTTTCTATCTGTAATCAAGAGTGAGATCGCAATTTATTAATAAAGTTTTGTCGTCTTTATTGAAGAATAACACAACCACACTCTTGATCTAAGAAAACGTATATACATGACGTAATAATGTAGAGCAATGTACATTTATGAATTATTAGAAAAGTTTATTATTAACACAGTCAAGTTCGATTGGCTTTGTTATAAATAAATTTGTCTTTTCTATATTTAATTTCAAACTTTGCAGCTTTAGAGAAAAATGGTTGCTAAAACCGAGATTTCAAACGTAACGGTTTCACATCATAGTTTGCGTGTTGGTTATGTAGACAAATAAACAATTAGCATTCCTTTACTGGAATGCTGTGAGGTCACTTCAGCAGGCTTAGATTAAATTTTGTTGCCATATATTTCTACAACCCCCACTTCGACAACCAAAAATTTTGTATAGTTCTTCAATATTGTTTCGAATGATTATTTATATTTACGCCGTTAATATTAAAGTTACAATTGTAATTTTCTCTGATTGCTTTATATATAATATTTATATTCTATATAACGTCGGGAAAGTAGAAAGTACCTGAAAGCGGTTAACGTACGAGTAGTATGAACGCTTGCAATACATTAAGTATCACTCGCGCGATCCTCGCGACCTCACTCACACTCAGGAATATAACAACCCTCCAGGGAGTTATTATTTGGCGGCGGTTTCCTGTGACATAGAGGTACTTACCCGATGGTCTGCTTTGATACGCCCTACCTGCCTTAAATAATTATTTCTAAGCACTGGTTTACAATCTTGAAAAAAAAAAACATTAAAATGTTATATCGTTTCGGTTTTACTTAATTACTTAATCTAGCATCGTCAGCTTATACCGTAACAATAATACCGCCGACGAGGGGGCGTTATCGCCCACTTTCAGAGGGGCTGGTTTAAATGCTCGTTAGTAGCTTGTTAGGCTTAATCCAGCCCCCCTTTTTATTGATATCATGGACGTTATTAAATTAATTGGTATCTGATAACATAGAAAATAAAACGTTCATAAAACAAATACAAAACGGGTAGTCGTTCCGTGGTTAATAATTATCTATAATATTCATTGTACAGGGTCTTTGGTTCATACATACAAATCTAGCAGAGTAAGTTCGGCCAGTAATATAAAACTTTGTCAATGTTACAAATGCGCCAAATGACCGATTTGTAACAACAAAAATCAACGTACTCTAAGGGTTAAAAATTAAGAGAAAAATAGCGATCAATCAGTCAGTCTGACAAACCATATACGCCAAAACCCAATAGTGAACTTCTTCCCGCGCTTTTGACGAGTGAGATTAATGTTATACTTGGAATTTCTACAATTCAGTACCTGTAAGTAGTAAAAATTCTATCAAAATTGTCACATAAAACTAATTATAAGTGCTAGTGAACTTATACAGTAATGAAACCTTGTAATATTCACTATCGTTTTATGGGTGTGGAATGGAATGAAACTTATGAAAAACAAAGATGTGGTTCAAAGGTCTTTATTACCAGGCCATAAATCACAAAAAACCTATAGTCACAAAGGACAAATAAGACTCATAACTGTTTAGGACTTCTTCCCGCGCTTTTGACAAGTGACATTGTTGTTATACTTGAAATATTTATAATTCAGTATAAAATTAGTTTTATGTGACAGTTTTGATAATATTTAGTTACATAAGTGCTAGTGAAATTATATAGTAATGAAAAAACTCAAATATAACACATTTATGCACTTTATGGAAGACGTGAATAAGTTCATCAAGAAAACCTTGTAAAAGTCTCTATCGTTTTACGGGTGGTATTTAAATTAAAGGATAGGGTCTGGGTACCCTACCCAAGTATTTTTTTAGCACAGTTCCTAAAGCTGGAACATCTAGAATTAGGATTTTGAAATGGTCCGAAACTGAAGACTTGGCTGTATGGGCTAAGATCCCTTTGCCTTTCCCCTTGGGGATAAGAGAAACAAAAAAATGTTTAAATTACTAAAAGTAACTTTTCTTGATACGTATTCAATCTAAGTAATCATGCAAATTCGATTAGCTTCGTAATCACGTATTTGGTGTAATGATGCGATTATCACGAACTCTCAATAATATTCAAACGCTTATCTCGTGATAGTTGATTTGTTCGCTTGTCGATGTTCAGTTGTTGAATAGGGACCATTATGAAATAATTCACGTTCTACTGATGTCGATGTTGTTGAACAAAATGTTACCGAATAGATAAGGAGATTAAGGCACAATCTCTTTGGAGCGATAGCGATGAGTTTGTTTATGGTGGAAATAATAGAGTTTGAGCCCGAGATATCCTGACAAATATTTGTTTTTTAGGCTGTATACGACAAACAAGTATGTGACCTGAAACATATGAAGTTAGTTGGTAGAAAGTAGGGCCCTCAGGAGCGTACCTGTGCCGTCGGTCACTCGCGGCAATGCAACAACACTGCAGTTAACTGTAATTTAATTATGGTCCATGTTCCAGAAGGTCGTAGTCATATAACAATGTAAAAACAGTACTTTACGTTTTTCTTCACGGAACTTGATCGATATAATGCTGTGGAACTTTGACATGTAAAACAATACCGTTACTGAATTATATATCCATCTTAAAACGCGATTCTTACACATCTCCCTCGGTTCTTTAACATTCATAGCTCGTTTCTTGCACACTGTCGACGAGCTAGGAGGTGCCGCGGTTAATAACTCGTGGGTTCGATTACCACACACGACAAACATTTATGTGCATGAATACGTCTGTTTGCTTTATATGCTTTTATTCCTCCCGACGTCGTATAAAAAAAGGTCACGTGATAAAACCTGATCAATTTGATCATGTTAGGTGAGTATTAGCCTTCAACGGCTTCTGTATCCTTTCAGTTTGTCATTGTATATCAAATATTATATATATAAGAAAACAACGCACAGTCTAAAACCTTGGATCTGGAATGAGGTTGAGATGGTACATCAAATCATCTTATGTATTAAGTATCAACTGTTATGAAATATTCGTTCATAATTGTTCTCTAATATCGATCCATTAAAAAAAATTCAATCAACATATTTTTCAAAACACGACGCCGATTGATAGGATGGCATGTTTTTCATATGTTGATTGATAGCCACCTTTTCTAACTTTGTTAAAGTCAAATCTTTCATTCGGCCTTTCTTCGGGGGGATAAACAAAGGTTCTGACTATGTGCAAGATGGCCTTAACGAACTTAAGAACTTATCGTTGCGTTGACATGGTGTAAGAATGCAACTTCTCGGTAATTTTTCTCGTGTGCTGTGTAACATATGAATAATATAACAATATGATATAATATGATAAACAAAAATTAACAACTTTTATACTTTTTAATCTTCAAGTGGGATTGTGTAAATGGGACCCGTATGGGAGGAAACAATACAATGACTTATCATCCACGTTTGTTGCGTGCCTAAATTTTGTCCTCATTTTGCACACCCAGTTGCAAACCACGTTTAGGGACGTGGCAATGTCGTAAATAGCATTTCAATGTCTGTGGTCCTACTTTACATATTTATGTACCAAACAACACTCGTTCGTTTCTGTTCGCTTGCGAGGAATCCAACGACAATAGAGTAGCCCAACTTTTAAATCTTCATGTAAATTTTCTGAACTTTCCTCATATCGGTCCTCAAATGTTCTCGAAGCACCTCATAGGTGATATGACGGGTTACTTTTATTAACCGCTTGTACGTCAGTTGAGGTCGAAGTTGATGTTCGCGAATGTCCTCAGTCAGAGCAAACACTCAAGCCACTTTCATCGACAACCAACATTCGCCAAGCCATATACGTACGACTCAAAGTACTTAGATGAGGTGCTTCCCTTTTTAACGTATATCGAGAATGAAAAGTGGACTTTCGAAATTACAGAAAACAAATTGCTTTGAAATCTTACGTCGTAAATTTTCAGTACGAATGATGAACTACAATGTATTTGTATTACATATTTTTTACTTATTTATCACATTTATAACATCATATTATTTTTCACCAATGCAATGATATTAGTTAACTGTTGTTTACATTTAATTCTGTGTTTTTCATATCCCTTCTATCATTTTCGACAGGCTACATTGGAAAATATCATTATCTTTTGCCATATTGTTAATAATGCAAATAGCTCGTGACTAGGGAGCGAATTTTAGCAGATTCATCTTGACATACGGAACTTATTAGCCATTATTTTTCTTGTGTAGTGGTAGTTTTAAGTGTGAAAAATATTTTATGATTTTAGATCAATGTGATGAATGCGTTAATATAACTTTGATTGCTTAATCATATCAATCTAAAATAATTCTATGAGTATATTTTGGAATTTTATTTGAGCTGTCAAGTGTACGTCTGTGTGATAATGAATTTATGAACTGCGATTAAAAATAAATTCTTTTTTTTATAACTTGATGCACAACAAAACTAACTTAATTAGCGAAGCCAAACTTTTTACACCCTAAAGAACAAGATATGCAAAGGAATTCATTTTATTTGGTATTTTATTATTTCGCCTCTCGTTTAAGAAAAGCGTTGTATATGCCTCGGCCGGTATTGTGATTGCTAGACATCCTCGTCCATCAATCACAAACTTACTGAAATTTGCAATAATGCACTCGTAAACAAATAAGTACGCATAAACAAGCATTTATAACTTTCTTTATAGTACCTATAAATGCATTATTAATCTTAACACGAAGCAATAAAATTCGAAATCGTATCCAAACAAAATTGCAATGGCGTCACCAAATATCTACTGGCTTAAGTACTGCACTTAAAGGTGCTCACATATCAACAACACACAAAAACATTTTTGATGATAAGATAACGCTTCCAGACAATATACACTGAATACTGGTTATAAATATGATATAGTATTAAACACGATATCTTTTATGGTTCCTGAGCCAAAGTAGTAATAATTTAAACAATAGTATAGGGAGACTGTTCCGTCAACGGATACAAACAAATACAAAGCTATATAATAAAAATATGTTCAAAGAAATGTTAAACCAGATTATTATTATTTTTTATTTATCTCCATCTTTTACATTTTTAAACATAAATTGATTATAAAAAATACATTTAAAAAATATCGAAAAGGGGTAGCACCCGCCGATAACGGAGCGAAGGCCCAAAGCTATCGGTGGTTAGGGCTCCAGAGTGGGAAACCTCACAATGTGGGCAGTGTCTGCGCAGTCCCCGCGCACGCCTATCAAATGACCGGGATAATACCCGTGAGAATAACTTAAATTAATAAATAATATTTACGCTCGAATAATGGATTGGATTGGGCCGCGCGCAGTACTACTCGTACTTATATTTAGAGATTTTACCTCCGTGACTTCAATACTGCAGTATTCAAATTAATACGTGACGCTGGTTATCAATTTTTATTACAAGTGCTAGCCTTCATGAGAGAAAATATTTTTCTAACCGGGTAATATTTGTGAAGTTGGATTTTATAACCCCATCTACAGTTACCATCGTCCTATGCGCGCCAGCTTTTAAATGTTATGAGCTACCGAAATCGATTACGTTAAATGTTTATAGGTAGTATGAAACAACAGAAATCCCTATTCTTAGTCTGCATTATCGTTTGGGCAACTACGGAACCCTACATAGCGCGTGACCCGACCACAAAGAGAGGTAGGGCGCATCAAAGCAGCCCGTCTGGGGAAGTACCTCCATCTCTCAGAAAACCGCAGCCAAATAACAAGTCCCTAGAGGGTTGTTGTGTTCCTGCGTGTGAGTGAGGTCACCAGTAAGCTCCCAAGGAGTTGCTGTGTAAGCAGCAGAGGAGGCATCGCGCCAGTGATACTTATATATAAATATCTCTAGCGTTAATAGGCTACGGTACCCGCTTTACATCAGGTAGGCTGTATGCTTGTATGCCTCACGACGTTGTATAAAAAAAAACATGCACTTGGCCGCTTTTTACGTATTGTTATGTTAAAGATAAAGATAAAAATTCTTTATTTGCCACTGGGCCCTCGCGGGCACTTAGACACGTCTTACATTTTTTTTTTAATATAATCTTTTTGTAACTTGTTTAATTCTCTTATTTTTCTTTTTTCCTTTTTTTTTTAATCTACTAGCATTTCGTAAATGACCATTAGCGTTTGTTGATATTGTATATTTAGTCCATTAAAAATAAAAATGTATGAAACACGCAACATGGGATATTGTTTTAGATTAGGGAAATGTTTTCGGGGATTCCCATGACAGCTTTGAGAGTCTCTCAAAATTTTATACTTTGGCCACTACCAGACAGTAGGTATTGACAGAGTATATAATCATGCACACCATTGAGCAGTCAGAACCCGTTATATACGTTTTCCCATACATTTCGCGGTCGTATTCGACCACCCGGGTTTCGAAGGGTTAATAAAGAAGTATAATGTTTGTTGGTTCTTTATTACGCCATAACTACGAGTACTAAACGCCTTAACCAATTCAGATGTAATAGGTATCCCTTACACTATTCTGGTAAATATAGGTTACGTGACGTCATAATAACAACAATATGGTGGTAACCCAATACTGTGTAGATTGTACAAATAAAAAATCTTCTAGCCCTTTCGAGTAAAATAAAAGATTTTGAAATGTTATATAAATATATGAAACATTAAATATACTTTTAATTAATAAAATATGATCGTGTTCTTTGCGTTATTCCTCTGTCTAATTCATTATGATTGGCGGGGACTGGTAACTAAGCGTAAAGATTTGGCGAAGACACTGATTTTTACATGGAGCGACTGCCATGTATGAGTGTGATTAAAAAAACCAGTTGAGAATGCGCAAGCTTGCATTCCCAGAGGAACACCTGGCTCGTCAATTATATAATAATTGTTTTTTTTTTTTTATTTGTCGCCCATTTTGACCATGTTCCTTAAGAGATAAGAACTGTGTTCTTGAACATTCCTATTCTACTTTTTTATGCTGAAGCCGAATCTGAAGAAATCAAAATTCGAATATTCGAAAAAAGGGACAGACAAACGCACAGACAAACATATAGAATTCATATAGGAACGGTGTTCCTGACCACTTCCCTACTTATCAAAATATACTTCTAACAGTTCACGAAATAATTATAGTCGATTTTAAAGAAGTGATATATTATGACAGTGATGACGTTTTATATATTTACAATGTAATATATCTATATATACAGCCATATTTCATTTAAATCACGAGCACTAACGTCACGTCTACGTCAAGGTGATTATTTATCACGCAAATAACTTCAATAATATATATTTTTTTCATGAAAATTCGTGAACATAGGAATATAAATCTTATTGGCCTATAAAATATGGTGGCAATTTCAATGATAGAATTATACTTCGTACTGAATTATGTGCAATAACGTACACTAATGGCTACAGTTAGAGATAAAAGTAAACAACATTAAATTGTGTGAATTGACGATAAGTTTACAAGAATGAGCTTAACACGCGTTTATTTGTACCAGCTGCATTCATGACTCGCGTGGTTTGTTGAAAAGATGAAAGTAGTAGAATATGTGACATAATTTTTATTTTACCAAATTTGGCAACCCTGAATATTTAGGGTTATGGAAAATTCGATCCAAGTGCGTTTAGTCAGTATTCATTATAAGATTGATACAATGTGAATAACAATATTATTGGTGTACTAGGTACAAGCGTGAAAAAAGCTATGAATGTTAAAGACGCGCGAGGTGTGTGAGTACCGCATCTTATGGCGCTCAGTTCTCTGACTAACTGCTTTAAGTCAAACAAGACTTATGGATATTTGGCACAACAATTTACTATACATTATTGTTTTATACTATGTTAGTATAAAACAATAATGTACCTATAGTAAATTGTTTTACCTAATATTAATATCCATGGATTATTCTCATCATAAACTCCTCTCATGAAGTTTCCTACGAAATGTATCTTCATGGAATCAGTAATCGTTTCATTCAAATATATCACATACTTCTAAAACATAGTTTTATTGTTAACCCATGAAATAGCTTTATTTTCTGGTATTCAAACTAGCCTCAATATTACCTCGGGACCTATAGCCGTCTAAACTTTAACCATAACCCAAGCAACACTTAAAAATATATATGCTTCTGCTTCGATTAGAGTATCACTCTATTACGATTAAAAAAAATCCATGCATTTTACATGCACGGATTTTTTCCCCAAGACCAAACAAACCTTGTTAAACATACGTATAGATTTGTATCATATTCTATCAAATGTCATGCAATAAGTTTGATTGCGTAAACCACGAAGGTATGGCAGATCATTATTGACACTACTATATCTTTACGCCAAGTCCCTTGCAGACTAGGCAGAGGGAGAGCTAGAGATAAGCGAAACATGACCCGATCCTGACATACGTCACCAGTTTCTTAACATTCATAACCTGTTGTCAATCCAGAGCAGAAAACTACCGTTTAGTCACAAACATACTGTGCGTTATCAATCCCATGTCCGGGCAAAATGTCCAATAAATCCTTTCAATCATCCAATTCATTCTCATGATCCAGAAAACCTTAATAGAATTGTCTTAGGTTTTCGCGATTGTTACACATTGAATTAAACAATTTTTAACGGAAGTATCGCGTATATAATAGAGTTTTATCTACCTCCTAACTGTAATCTCGATATGAAACTTTGAAAACTTATTCAATTTCAATGACGATACTATGAAATGATTACTAAAATGAAATAGCTGAATTGAAACGTGCTCAAATTTTAAAGAGTATATACATCTAAAATTTAATGTGAGCACGTTTTCCCTTTATTTTCTCACCGTCGCAATATAAAGGGGGAGTTTTAGGGCAAACAGGCACTGCTAAAGATATAAAGCATTATTCCTAACTGTTCGTTTGGGGCCCCTGTTTCATGCATTCGTGTGCAAATTAGATCATTTATGAGGTAAGTGTGTTTCGTCCTGTTTAATGTTAGTTCAAAATAGTCTTGATATTATACGAGATGGAAATGTTGAAACCTATGTCCAGTCCATTATTATGCTATTATGCCCTCCATCGCTTAATATATGGAAATGCATATTTTTTCGCATAGAATGTCGTCTACAAGAAACACACTGCCGACCTGATACGAACTTCTTTGTAGGAATACATCAACCCTTCAGGGAGTTGTTATTTGACTGCGGTTGTCTGTGAGGTGGAGGTGTTTTCCCAATCAGGGCGCTTTGCTGCGCATCGCATCTTTTAGAAAACATTTAATAATGATTACTAGTGACTACTAAATAAAATATTGCTTATTATTTTTATACGTGAATATGTACATGCGTGTACATAACTGTATATACGTGTACTATACACGTGTTCGTACGTAATACATAAATTAAATAATGGCCCAAATATCATTAAAATTAAAACATTAATTATTATTAATGTACACGTAAAATGCCAAATTATTAATGTTCATATTGTCGTACATGCGTGCATAACGCGTGTAAAAATTTTAGTTTTACTAATTAAGCAACTAGTACACTATTGTATAAACTATGAGATTAAAATGATAAAAAAGAAATTCACTGGTATCATATGAAATAAATAGCGGCAATAAAATAGCGGGGGAAATTATCTAACTACCCACGAAAGAAATTTGTTTTGGTATCGCGTAAAAATCGAGACAAGAAAAGGCGATACCAAAACAAATAATGTGCGACGTTGAAAGAGAACAGTTCGAGTCGATTACAGTCGAGGAAACTGAGTGCTCTTGACCGGTTTATGTTAAAACATATTGAACTATGCGCGAAACAAATTTGTTTTAGAATAGCTGCCTCGAGAAGTGAACTTATAGGGTTTTTGTATGATTGGATCGTGGGTAAATATCGACCTCCTGTGTACAGTAACAATATTGTGAAAATTGATTTCAACTGTTAAAAGTCGTAAACAAGCTGTCTATATGCGCATAATTGTTATAGCCATTATACAATTGGCGCCACAAGAGCCGTTGGTCTCCCTTTTGATTGCCTGATGACTTGAACTAATCAACCACTGGACATGACACTCAGTCGTTCTCGCCTTTTACCCCTCTGTCACGGACCCTGAATTTAATTCAGGGTGAACGATATTATCAAGTCAGTTAACTTTGAGAGCTCGACGGAAAAACATTGCAAAAAAATGGTGAAATGCGCTGTATTGCTTTGCAAAAACTATAGTGGGCGAACAGTTGATGTTTCCTTTCACTCGTAAGTACAATTTTATCCTATTAATATTGCTATTTTTTGTAAAATCAATTAAATGTTAAATGACAGCACAAAATAATACGGACATTTTAAAATATACTCATTGTTGAATGAAATGTAACCAAGAAAATTATCTATTGTAATAAGTCGGGTTACCGTTCATTCTACCGTTCGGTCATCAAATTTGTTTCTAACTAGGGCTTGACTTTGTTGATGAACGATATTGATATGAATGAATACGTTTATTACTATGCTAATCAAAAAGATATTGGAATATCGATGTAAAAACAAATTGTCATTTTGCTCCGCTTTGTCGTGCGGAACTTTATTCAGTATAAGGTGTGCGAAATAATCGATCTAAGTAACATATAAAAAAAGATATTGTTTATTTAAAATACAAATTGAATAATGTGATTGTACCTATTTTGTGCGTAAAATGTATTTGTGAACGTACAGAATAACGCAAGAAACAATTTCCTTATACGGCGCACTATTTCAAAATAACAGCGGCAAGTATACTGTGAGATCTCCCGGCAAGAGTTGCCAGGTATGAGCAACTTACAAAATCATTCCCTCGCTTAATTTTTAATTTAGACAAGCTTAGCAACAAAAAAATCCGTTCAGCCGTTTAAGCGTGAAAGAGAAACAAACATCCATACATACAAACTTTCGCATTTATAATATTAGTAGGATTTCCTCCTCCCACAGAGTTATTAGTGATTGTTTGTAATTCTTTATACTGATGATGGTTTCTTATTAAAATACAGGACCCTACCCGTTTTTGTCCCTTTCTTGAATAACATGCGGCTAGTCTATAATTTCTTATATTCAATATTTTTTCATGTCCAGCGATCATAAAGTGCTCTGTTATACAAATTACGACTATGTCAATCTCCTTGTTTCATAATTCATCTAAGTGTACCGATAGTAGGTCCGATTTGTTCAATAATCCTGCCATATTTTGATGGATAACATAGATGATGTTGTCACTCTTATTGTCGAAAAAATTCAAGTTATCTTGCACTCCCTCCTGATCATTGCAGGTTTCACACAGTTGGTATCAATATTCCATATTAAATCGCTTATATTGTGAAATATTTGTTTCAAGCCTGTATTATTTACTGTTCCATAATGCTTGTAGAACATGTCATAATCATAAGATAAGTCTTGATTTGAGTCGATCAAAAAAGAATATTCATGTATGGATGTCAAGGTATAACAAATTATTAAATGTTTCGACTCTCCAGTTGTACATGTTTGAGAAATTGTTACATTTGAATGTAGGCGGGCAAATTATGATATTTATGTGGGTTAATTGGTGCAAAGTTTGTCTCATGGTAATTAACAAATTAAAATAATTTCGTGTCCTCTTGAAGTCTTTTCCAATAAAAATAATACAAAAGTCCTTTCGTGTGTAGTTTTCTAATTTAATATGAATATCTTGAATTAGACTTATAATTCCGCAGTTTGTTTTTATATAATGACACAATTCATAATCTTGTAATGTGTTTTCGGCTATAGATGAAATATTGTTAATTTTATTGCTACTTATCATGCAAATTATTATTTTTTTTTGGATCAAATTATCTTGCTGTTTGATGAATAGATTATTATTGTTGTTGTTATTCAAAGTCAATTGTTGATTAATAGGTATTGGTGAAACATGTCTATGTCGCTGTGTTCCTATCTCTTTGCGTGAGTTTGAGTTACTTCTTTTATTTGGTGTTTTGTTCTTTTAGAGCTGATTTCTTCTATGTTTATTTTTAATTGGGTATTTCCTGTCGACAGATTATTTATTTCGTTATGGGCAGCAGCCAGTTCAATACAAAGACTCTCTAGTTGATTTTTAAGTTCTTGCACTTAGTCATCATTACCACAGTCGGATATATTAGGCAAACTACTAGTGGAGCCATCTAGTGTAGATTCCGTTGTCTTATTATATTCATTGAACGATGTTTCTGTTAGCGATGCTGCTCTCGGTCTCCGCAGAGTAATGTTATTAATAGTGTCCAATAGGTAATTCATATTTAAATTATTTCCATAAAATAAACACTTCTAAAAAGTTGAAAGTGGCTGGGATTTGAACCTAGACTCGGTTCGACATAAATGTCTCAAAAAAGTAAACCCTTAACCACTCCGCCAGTTTCTAAATAACAATCATTAGCTAATTTAGGTATTTGTTAATCACACAAATCTTAATGTGTAATGTTCGTTACGATTACTAAAGAAATGTACTCGTAACTACCGCCTGTAGTTTAAATAGGTATTACTTTTTAATCACTTTTGATTTATTATTGTATATTAACACATTCACTTTTACTATTTGTGTTATTTAGTTAATGTTTATTAGATTATATTATAGTTTATTGTAGTTTATACATCACTTACAGTACATTATTAATGTTGTGATTTTTTTATTATTCACTTAATTAAGTCTTAATTTAATTGTTATTCAACAGCGTCACAAACACTAGCACTAGATATTTACACATTTATTATTATATTCCATTGGTTTTTTGGTTATTTAACGACATTTAACAATTTTAAAATAATAATTTTTGCGAAGTATATTGTTTACATGACGAGTGGCGCCAGTCCTTCTTTACCTTACTGTTTTATTAAATGTAATTTTGAGTGCAGACTTATTGATTTATATCAAATGTAATCCAACCTTATTGGCACTGTGTAGGCCACCGTTTAGTGATAGCGGGAGTGTAGAAAATTGTTTAGAGATACAGAGTTTATATTATTTCATTCATGCTCCCGCTACAGTTCCACTTGGCCTACAACACCAAGATTGCTTTAATCAGTAGGTGCAAGTTGCTCAATATCACCTTAAGAGATAAAACTAATCACACCTGCACGTGGTGCACCCTGTCTATTAACAAACAGATTCTGGCGAAAAAGAGGTAGGTAGGTCACAGCGATAACTCCACTGTGGAAGTATCCTAGCTTCATAGAAGTCTGCAGCCAATTAAAAATTCTTTGGAGGATTGTTGTGTTTCTGCGAGCGAGTGAGGGAGTCCGTCGGCAGTAGAGGTAGTAAAGTGTGACTAATACTATTTTTGTTGCAAGCTTTCATATGTTACGGTAAGCACTTACATTTACATCACTGTGTGTTAACTGGAGTCGACATCAGAATAAGAAAATCAGAAAGAAAAAAGAGCAAGCATCTTTATATAATATACCAATAAAAAAATAAAAAAAATTAACCCGAGAATGGATCAAGTAACCTTCACTGGCTTATATAAATAGGTCCGAGTTCAGCAGTGGGCCGGTACGGGCAGACGATGATGATGATTGAATCCATACTGTTTGAAAATCCTTCGGATGTTTTGTGTTCTCCTAAATTTAACTAATTATCGATCAATGAATGAATGAATGAAAATTCATTCATTCATTAATCGATAATTAGTTAAATTTTGGAACCACTAGCGGTTGACGTAAAAATCTTTATTTGTGTGTATTGATAGCTGAGTCAGTAGTAGTAAGAGTAACAGAGATAGTGCTTTACGCGTAAATAGCGCAACAACAACTCACACAGAGTCAATCCATGATGTACGTACAAAATAAACACTACAGTGTGAATATTCTAATAAATCTTAGTCGAGTGTGCGTCCCTCGCCCCCCGCGACAATCGGTTGAACGTGGTTTTATAGATTTGCGATTGGGTTTCGCGTCCAGTGGTTGATTAGTTCAAGCCTGATGATCTCTAACTTATGGCTGATAGTGCGGAAAATTTATTACAGTGAAGTGACTGTTACTTCTAGTGGATAAATAAGTGTGATGTTAATGAATATCTAGGCAATCTTTTTTTTTTACTACTTCGGGAGGCATACAAGCATACGATCCACCTGATGTAAAGCGGGTACCGTAGCCTATTAACGCTTGCGATATATTAATTATCACTCGCGGCGACGCCTCCTCTGCTGCCTACACAGCAACTCCTTGGGAGCTTACTAGGGAGTTGTTATTTGGCTGCGGTTTTCTGTGAGGTGGAGATACTTCCACAGACGGGCTGCTTTGATGCGCCCTACCTCTCTTAAAACATCCAAACATACATGTTCATGCACACAAATGTTTGCCTTGTGTGGGAATCGAACCCATGAGCGTTGGTGTCAAAGTCGCGTCATTCCCGACTGAGCCACCGAGCTCGTCAAATATATATCAAATAAATCTATAGAAGTTTGGGTCAAATCGAAAAACAAAAATTGAAATAGAAAATCCAAGTAATCTGACAGTCAGTCAGTGGTTCTTGCAATCATGGATGGGTGCGTAGCACACACACAACATAAACTACTGCCTCTCATACACTGAATACAGGCCAACAGGCCAGTGTTCAGTTATATTTTTAAAAACCCTGGCTATTAACCACCTGGTTCGGATCCCTGGGCACACACAATTAAATTTCTGCTCTAGGTTTTATATCCGTATTTGTAATTTTCTCGGCCGGTGAAAGAAGAACAAAGAAACCCAGAAAATAACCTTATGTATTATCAAGGTCTGACCGCAATCATAATCTGTCAAAAATCAGTATCTTCGCCAAATTCTTAGGGTCAGGTGGCGGACCCACCTAATTCGAACGTATGAAGTAAAGAGATAATGCTCGGAGAAACAAGATCTTCAGCAGTTTAAAAAAAAAATGAATGAACAGACCGAAAATATATTAATTACTTCACGCCAAATACCTTGCGGGGTAGGAAGTTAGAAGTAGAAGTAAAACGGGAGTCCGAAAAAAGGGTAACCGTCTTCACGCAAACCCTGTCTAGTCATATCGTTACTCAGCAACACAACTTTGCCGCAGTCGACTTCAATAAAGCTATAAAAACTTTCATATAATGTAGATATAAAAGTTTTCAAAGAAGCGTTTCATTTGGGTTGCCCGCTGTATTTATGATACCCTTATATGTGAGCAATATTTCACTGTCTGAATGTACATTATTTGCAATTCATAGGATAATTTATAACAAGAGACCTTTAACGACACGCCTTATAAGGTTAACAATCGAATAATATACGTTCATTTATTAAATTAATTCATTCTTTGACCTAAATGTCTAAAGAGTGTCAACACTAGTGAATGGTTTAGGTGCACTGTTCACCGTTAAACATTTTTAGGGTTGTATAACTTTAAATATTGTCGGGCAAATTACACAGCGTCATCTAGCCCCAAAGTAAGCGAAGCTTGTGTCATGGGTACTAGACACCTGATAAACATACGTAAATACATTTTTTTTTGTAAATACCTACTTATTATACATAGAAAATACCCAGACCAAGACAAACAGACAGATGTTCATGCACACAAATGTTTGTACTGTGTGGGAATCGAACTCACGAGCGTTGGTGTCAAAGTAGCGTAACAACGAGTTTCACCACTGCGCCACCGAGCCTGACTTGAATGTTGGTGTGGGCATGTATAGCTAATACATGCTCATACCAATATTCGAATCAGGGACCTATGAATGTCAGAGAGCTATGAATGTTGAAGAGGCATGCCTCTTGACCTTCTTTGGCTATATCCTTCCACTTTCGCATTGTATATCTGTTTCTTTGTTCTCTCATCGTGCATTCTTTCAACATTTTTTTTTCTAACATGGCAAACAAGCATACGTCTTGCCTGATGATAAACAGTCAAAGTAGTCTACTGACTTATGCAACACCAGGGGAGTCACTCATGCGTTACCGAACCTGTAAAAACCTTTTCACGCCTTTCTTGTAGAACCTCATGCTGTAGTTCCCTGGGAAAACCTCGGCTGGGAGGTCATACCACAACTTGAGAATTCTCCGAAGATAACTTCTCCGGAATCGCACAGTACGCGACCATTGCAGTTCCAGCGCGTGAGGATGAACTCCCCGCCGCCGTCGAGCGATGCAGTTTTAAAAAAGATGCTTGCGCACATGCGGTTATAAAAATATACATGCCATGTATTCACTCCAAAACTGTCCAGACAAAGCAGGAATGCTTGGGCTAATGTTCTAATGCCGATTATGTTCAGATTTGACGAGCCATTTTCATGATACACGTGCAGGTGAAAGCTGTCTGCGAAAGATGTTACTGAAAGCTACGCGTCATTATGTTCCTAGAATTATACCGTAGTAGCCATTGTTTATGAATAACTCGTCTAAATTTAATATCTGAATTCATTCAACCCAAATAAATTTAGAATGACATAGCAATTAAATGCACAATAGGTATATAGCTGTAGGTAAAGTGAGTGTAGTGAGTGGTCACATCGTATTAAAACTACACCTTTCCCATATATAATATAAAAAAAATGTGTGCAGTTCAAACGCGATAAAAGTAAAACCTTCAAATATGTGAACTTCAAGATAATGAGGAGAACGTGGAATTTCAGGAGTAGGACAATTGCAGGGTTTCAGTATGATAATATTGATCATAAATAATTGATTTCCAATAACGAATAAAAAGATAACCAGTTGAGAATGCGCAAGCTTGCATTGCCAGAGGAACACCTGGCTCGTCAATTATATAACAATTCAATTTTTTTTTTTAATTTGTCGGCCATTTTGACCATGTTCCTTAAGAGATAGCAACGGTGTTCCTGAACATTCCTATTCTACCTTTTATGCGGAATCCGAATCTGAAGTCAAAATTCGAAAATCGAATATTCGATAAAAGCGACAGACAAACACGCAGACAAACGTACCGACAAACATATAGATTTCCTATAGGAACGGTGTTCCTGAAAACGGTCTAGCAGTCTCTATTACTTTCGTGTTTATTTTCAAACAACGTCGAGAGACATACTAGTAGATATACAGTCCACCTGTAAAGTGGTTACAGTAGCCTACGGACGCTAATATAGGAATATAGCTCGCGCATTGCCACCCCCATTGCTAACATAGCAACTCTTTAGGAGGTTATTGGTAACGTCACACACTTGTATAACCATAACAATGTGAGGTAGAGGTACGTCCCCAGTTAGACTGGCGATGCG
This sequence comes from Pyralis farinalis, assembly GCA_947507595.1. Classification (NCBI taxonomy): domain Eukaryota; kingdom Metazoa; phylum Arthropoda; class Insecta; order Lepidoptera; family Pyralidae; genus Pyralis; species Pyralis farinalis. Next base: position 28,014,526 of record OX382276.1, on the reverse strand, counting down.
CCTGCCTCGTAAAATCATCAAGTCCAGGGCAAACGGATATGTTCATATGTGAAATATTTATCTGGTATGAAAATCGAACTTACGCCGTTAAAGCAAGCCGTGATGAGAGAGGTAGGGTGCATCAAAGCAGCCCGTCTGGAGAAGTACCTCCACCGCACAGAAAAGCGCAGCCAAATAACAACTCCCTAGAGGGTTGTTGTGTTCCTACGTGTGAGTGAGGTCACCAGTAAGCTCCAAAGGAGTTTCTGTGTAAGCAGCAGCGGAGGCATCGCGCGATATTGTATTACAAGCATTAATAGGCTACAGTAACTGCTTTGCATCAGGTACGCCGTATGCTTGTATGCTCCAGACGTAGTATAAAAAAAAGCATCATTGCTAACTACTCCACCGCTCGTTAAATTTGAGGTAGAAGTTGCAGACCGGTTATTTCGTTCGTAGACGTCTAATCATGCCAGACCTGTCGGATAAACGAATTCGGTTTCCCGGATTGGAATCCCTAATTGGACGAACAGACAGCAGGCTGTCATGAATTCCCGTTTCCCCTATTAGGCACAAATGATATTAATTGTCCATTGTTTTTGCACTGGAGTTTATAAATGTAAACTATAGTTCGAGCAGTACGCCTTGACATATAAAATCCAGAGTATTGTGTGATTGACGCTCTGTTTAATAAACTGTAAACGTCAGTGCAAAACATTGTGCACACACGTTCCTAATTAAATCGCGCTGTCTGTAAATAAATAGAATTTGTTTCGTAGTCTCGCAATAAATAGAATTTGTTTCTTGAGTATTAAATGCCTAGAAAGAATTTATTGCATTAAAAAGTCGAGGAGTTTTAGAGTGCTAGGACTTACGATTTAATGAGTATACCACCATCAACTCAGTATCACTCCACACTTGACGATAATGACGAGCTCGGTGGCTCAGTCGTGAATGACGCAACTTTGACACCAACGCTCGTGGGTTCGAGTCAAACAAGGCAAAGATTTGTGTGCATGAACATGTCTGATTGTTTTGGTCTGGATGTTTTAAGAGAGGAGAGCAGCCCGTCCGAGGAAATACCTCCACCTCACAGAAAACCGCAACCAAATAACAACTCCTTAGAGGGTTGTTGTGTACTTGCGTGTGAGTGAGGTCACCGGTAAACTCCCAAGGAGTTGCTGTGTAAGCAGCAGAGGATGCATCGCGCGAGTGATACTTAATATATCGCAAGCGTTAATAGGCTACGGTACCCGCTTTACATCGGGTGGGCCGTATGCTTGTATACCTCCCGACGTAGTATAAAAAAAAACTTAGGGATACGGATTTGTTGTCATAAATGTTATTTATCTCATTCATTTATGATTTACGGCGGATGAAGTTTTGGAACAAGTGGATGAGATTGTATATCTTGGATGCGCTTTCAGCAGGAATAGAAGGTAAACCGCTTATCTGGAAAGACGAGTGAGTCCTGGGAATAGTATGAATGGAGCGTTAGTTAGAAGGTAAAACGCTTGAGTCAGAAGGCACAGCTCGCTATACACAATGCAGTGCTCATCCCTTATGGAAGCGAGAGCTGGGTACGGCAGAGGCAGTATGAAAGTAGGATAAACGCGATCGAAATGCGAGCTTTGTACAGAATTTGTGGGCGTACCGTTTGTAGACCGTGTACATAATGATGATGTTAGAAACAGAGTTGGTCTGAAAGAGAGAGTCGGTGTTAAAGTAAGAAGAGACCTGCTCCGTTAGTTCGGACATGTAGAAAAAATGCAGGAAGAAAGAATTACAAAACAGACATACAACGCGAAAATAGAAGGATGTAGGAGTCACGGAAGGCCAAAACTTACCTACCAAGACCAAATTGATAGTGTTACATCAGAAGGTTGTGGCAAGATCCTTAGAAACCGGTGACCGTGTATAAGAAGAACAATGAATGTTAAAGAAGCATTGAGATTTGTAAGGATCGAGTCACGTGGCGCTCGATTCTTTCTGCCTACCCCGCAAGGGATTTAGCGTGAAGTTATAAATAGATAAATTACAAAATGCTGAAAGGCGACTCCCAGACATTGCGACTTCGTTGAATTTAAATGGAAACGTTATATGGAGCATTAAGAGTATGTATGTAGTAGGCAGAGAGAACCGAGTTTCACAAGACGCGGTCTTTACGAGCCGCGCTCGCATCTTTAACGTTCATATCTCTATTAATGCACGCTTGCCGGTTCCTAGGGCTCCTAACATCCGAGCGTCAGGAGCACTCACAATAAAAGTATTTTTGAAATCGGTACCATATTTTCCCCAATTAGGAAATATATGCTGCCGCCAAAGAGTCTTGACACATCCACCTGCCTTTCTCGGCGTTAACCCACTCACTCGTAGGAATAACCCTACAGGAGTAGTTACTTTGCTGCTGTTTTCTGTGACATGGAGGCACTTCCCCAGTCGGGCTGCTTTGATGCATCCTACGTCTTTTAAAAAATACCTAGATCAATACAAAACGACATGTTCATGTACACAAATATTTCTCCTGCACGGGAATCGAACCCTCGAGTTAGCGTATATGCTGTAACGAGAACTTACAAACTAATCTACACAAGGCTCTTCTGAATAATTATCATTAAATTCACCCTAAAATTTACACCGTCATAATCAAATAGGTCTATTGTAATGGCGGCTAAATGATGAAACAATAGTCTCTCAAATTATCCGTAACAGGGGTATTCTAAAATATGAATGTAATAAAAAAATTATAATTGAGCGAATTACAAAATAATTAAAGTTCTGATCCATTATTGATTCCATACCTCAAATAAACAACTGTATGAATATACTTAAATATTTATAACATACCACAATTATACATGGCTCACGCTGAATGTTTTGTTCATAACTATTTGAATTTCGAATGCTTATTTAATTTTTTAAAACACAAAATCGTACTTTATTCCTTTTTAAAATATTGCCAACAAATCGTTTGTCAATTGTTTATTAAGGTACATTGAAGTTCAGCGTCCGCAGTGCAAACGAATTTTTTATGATTTATTTTATGATTTTAAAGCTCTTTCAGCAGCATTTTTCATCTTTAAAATATTAATGGGAGGGAAGTACCTCCTCTAAATATCGTAAGATGTTGGTACAAGGAATTTGAGGTTGGCTCAAATTACCAACGCCTCTCATATGTTTCTGAATGTCGACATTCATGAGGTCGGTCTTAAACAGCTACCACCGAGAGAAATTGGTTATTGTTAAGTGGTTAATTGAAGAAAACCGACTTACCACTTACGAGGGAATTCGAGGACATTTTGGAATCGGCATGAGGTGTTTAAAAAATAATTTAGAGTAATATTTAAAAATTAGGAAACTCTGTTGTGGACGGTCTCCCCATGAACTGACGCCAAACAAAGCGGCCATGTTATGATAATTGGCGGACAAAGGTCTTGATATAGACGAATAGACCAAATTCAATGCTGTTTATGATATTATAACAGGAGTAGAAATGTAGATTTATTGCTTTAAATTACTGAATAACGTCTACTGAAGAACAACAGTCTTCTGAATTGAAAACAATAGCAACGGATGTTCGAAAACAATAGCAGATGAACACAATTGAAGCTGACGTGGATATAAATTCATCGTTCGTTTTTCCTACCATATTATTTCCATAGACACAATCCCACTTCAAAATCAAAGAAGTATTGATGCCGACTGATACATTACAATATCTATGTATTGGTCGTATGTTTATAAATGAGAAAAATGACCGAGAAGTCGCATCCACTCGCAGCATGACAGTTCTTCGTAGCACATGTTGTGATAAATAAGAGTTTTGATTTTTATGAACTTGAAATAGGCTGCGGTGGCTTTCAATTGATGAAATAGTTCCACTGAATGAATGATTCAAATGTAAAGGAGATTATATATAATAAATATACTAGTTTGCTCTTTACTTGTTCTATTTATGACTTACGTAAAACATTCGTACTGACTCAAAAAGTTACAACCATTGCAATTAAATTTAACATGCAACTGAATATGAAAAAATACATGTAACTTTCGAAACAAATCAAAATTACCCTAAGTATACTAAGGCCTAATAATGGAAAAGGGAGAAATTTGTTTGAGGGTACACAGCTGTTTAAAAAGTTATCAAATGAGTTGAAACCATGCGGATGTGTCTAACTTTAAAAATATACTTAAGCTACATGTACCAGGGATTCCAGTACCAGGAAGGTCCAGTACCAGGTATCCAGTACCAGTGATTAATTTAAAATACTTAAATAATCTTTTTATGTATTAGCAATTAAAGTCTCTCGGTCTTTTAACTAACTATAACTTCACGCCAAACCCCTTGCGGGGTAGGCAGAGAGAACCAAGCGTGACACCACGTGACTCGATACTTAGATATCTCACTGGCTTCTTTAACATTAATTGCTCTTCTCATGCACGCTCGCCGGTTTCTAGGGCTCCTGACATCACCTTCTGATAGAACACGACCAATTTGGTCATGGTAGGTATGTCTTGGCCTTCCTCAACTCCTATATCCTTCCACTTTTGCATTGTATATCGGTATTTTAAGATGTATAAAAATATCATGGTTCATTTTTATGCTCCACAACTAGGCTCAAACTTCTTACCCTGAATTCTGAATCATAGACGTCGGTCCATGACTTAAGGCATCATGGTAAAAACTAAATGACTTGGTAATTAACTTCAGGTTAATTTTAATCGTAAATCTTTTAACATCAACCTCATAAACTAAGTCGTTACTTTAAAGGGCTTAGAAGGCTTAAATAACTTAACTACATTTTTTTATATACAAAGTCGGGAGTAAAGTGCTTACCGTAGACTATGAAAGCTGGTAATACATTGAGTATCACTCGTGCGATGCCACCTCTGGCTGCTAACACAGCTACTCCTTAGAAGCGTACTGGGGACCTTACTCACACGCAGGAACACAACAACCCTCCATGGAGTTGTTATTTGGCTGTGGTTTTCTGTGAGGCGAAGGTACTTCCCCAGACGGGCTGCTTTGATGCGCCATACCTCTCTTAAAAACTACATCCGGTCATGCTAATTTCTTTCTTGACTCCTAACGTTATATAAAACCAGTTGAGAATGCGCAAGCTTGCATTGCTAGAGGAACACCTGGCTCGTCAATTATATAACAATTAAACTATTTTTTTTTTTAATTTTGTCGGTCATTTTGACCATGTTCCTTAATAAATATGATATTGGTTTTTAAGACATTCCTATTCTACTTTTAATTTACTTTTCGAATCTGAAATAAAAATTCATTTTTTTTTTTGTTTAATTTGTTGGCCATTTTGTCCATGTTCCTTAAGAGATAGGAGGTTGGTTTTTCAGACATTCCTATTCTACTTTTTTATGCTGAATTCGAATCAGAAGTCAAAATTGAATATTCGAATAAAAGCGACAGACACACACACAGAGACTAGTGTTCCTGAAAAGCTAGCACTGTAATATTCCTATAGAAAATCTATTATTTGTTGGGACAGGGGTGTTAAATTTTCCAATTTATGCGAAGCTGCGACAAATACTTCCACCTGATATAAGCGATGCGACGGCGATTACTCGATGACTCTCTAGGGAATTATTGAGTTTCTGAGTAAAGCTACCAATAAGCTTCTGAGGAATTGCTGCATTAACAATAAGGAGGCAATATAAATTTCATACATTTCAAGTGATTAAATGCTACAAGAATTATGTTTATTTTATATAAAAAGCAAATAAGTAATAATATGTCAACCTGCCATTTTGAGAAAATAGCGTTTGAAATTTGTGAACTATAATGAAATCGTTTTGTATGAAAGATTTCTAAATTTGAGAACTTTCTAATTATTTTAAGGGAAAACTTCTTCAGCGCCGTTGTGATTTGAAACTCGATGAAACGAAAAAGCGACAGTAAAAAGAGTAGGTACAACCACACACATCTGGTGGATTTAACATATGAGAGAGTGAAATAGAAGGCATAATACAGTGTTATATAAATTCTGACGTTTCAATACAACCCATAAAACAATAGTGAATTTTAAAATTTCATCTTCATGGTTTTCATTATTTAAATTTTTAATTAAATACACGCACTTCAAAATCCACATACGTTAAAATACTACTTAATGTTTGCAATTTACATAGAATAAATATATTCATCGCAAAAATTCCGCCAGCCTACTAGCATTCGAGAATATTTCGAGTCAAAATGGCATAATTTTAGGAATTAAGAAGATGAAATTATTTTGATTCGAAATCGTAAATTGGGATGGATTCAAATTGCATAGCAAAGATTTCGATTTCGTGACGTACATTGTGTACCGTGTCCATGCGAAAGAAAATGAAATATATTTCACTGGAAACAACTCCGATTCAGTGTAACAACTTTTCGATTCGTATTAGAATTTTTAGAATTTTCCGTATCAAAGTGAATAACTGTGTAATTGACAATAGTACGTTTAAGAAAATTTGAATAACTCTGCTGGAGGGATTATTGGTACTGGGCTATTACAGATGAGAGACGAATGCCTGCCAGCGACGTATCAAAAGGTAGACACGTTATACACCAACATTATTGTATTTTAAAATGGCGCAAGTAGTACTATATCTACGTACAGTTCTTTATTATCACACTTTGCTCTAACAAAGAGACAAATGATAGGTCATACCTATCGTTAGAAAAAGATGAATATACATCTTAAGACATTTATGCTTTGTGTCGAAATACAACGCAAGAGCGTGGCCAACTGAGTACGAGTTGGGCAATTACCTTACTTTCGTATTGCCATTCTAGAGCATGTACGACGTATCTATAACTATAAAAACATCTTAGATTATTTTTAGTCCTTACTGACTTTAGTTTAGTTTATAAACAGGTTTTGAAAGTATAATGTGCATGGTACTTTTTTGTACGTTACTGGAGTTGCAACACAAATAAAACACTACACTACTACTACACTTAGTAAATAAAATAGTAGTAACCAATAAATGAGTATTGTTACTTACTGTCTATATCCAGGTTGATGATTTTACTCTCCGTTAAACAAGTGATGAATTGACCTGAAATAAAAAAGAGACGAATGTAAGTATTTGTTGATGTTATGTTATGATGTTTATATTTTGACGAGCTCGGTGGCTCAGTCGTGAATGACTCGACTTTGACGCCAACGCTCGTGGGTTCGATTCCCACACAAGGCAAACATTTGTGTGCATGAACATGTCCGTTTGGTCTTGGTCTGGATGTTTTAACAGAGGTAGGGCGCATCAAAGCAACCCGTCTGGGGAAGTACCTCCACCTCACAGAAAACTGCAGCCAAATAACAATTTCCTAGAGGGGTGTAAGTGAGGGCACCAGTAAGCTCCCAAGGAGTTGCTGTGTAAGCAGCAGAGGAGGCATCGCGCGAGTGATACTAAATATATCGCAAATGTTAATAGGCTACGGTACCCGCTTTACGTCAGGTGGGCCGTATGCTTGTATGCCTCTCGACGTAGTATAAAAAAATTGTAATAACAACTTTTCTATGAAACCAACTTAGAAATCGTAATAAACAACTTTTCCATACAAAAATAACCAGGTGATTGATGAATGAAGAATATGAAAATATGAAGAGCAGTGACAGGCCAGTGGATAAGGAACCAGCCTGTCGACCAGCTCCCCGGTCGAATCCTGGCGGGGAAATGTACCACTAGATTCGTGTTTTCGGATCTAAGTAGATGCACAGGTATCACTTGATAGGCGGTGAAGGAAAACATCGTGGGGAAACCCACGCATTCAATAAATTATATTTCAAACGCCGTGTGACCTTAATCTAAGAAAGAGCTGGTTTCCCCTATGAGTTGTGGCAGTCGCTCCGTGTACAAATCAATAAACAATCCTTAGGCTTAGGAAGCGGACCCCGCCGATCCTAATGGATTAAGAGATGGGTAACGCGAAGAAGAAGAAGAATGAAGAATGTGTGTTATACTTAAAGTATATAAGCAAGTATACGTATGAACAACACCACATGTAAACGTCACTGTCAATCAGTAGGCTTTTGGCATTCTACTAAAAAACTGCAGCTGCACTGCAGCGCGGCAAAATGCGTACATTCTGACGTTTTGTTAAACGTCGCTGCTGTCAGATCGCTTAACGAAACGTCAAAATGTACGCATTTTGACACACGCCGCGCTGCAGTGCAGTTGCAGTTTTTTAGTAGAATCGGCCTACAGTAGTAAAATGTGATTCTATCCAGAAATAACAGTATTTCTAGGAACGAGATTTCTTGAAATGTCCGTGTTGAATCGGTAGCCTAAAATTTTCGCCATACATATAACACCACTATGATAGCACTATGCCATAGATACATATCTATAAAAAAATGCTCACGATCGGCACAACCAACGAGAGAGATACGCGTGCTCTACGAGTGTGGTTTGCTATGTATCATCGTCATCACATCAACCCTTACTCATCCCACTGCAGGGATACGGGTCTCCCTTCAACCGAAGGGGTTTAGAGCATACTCCACCACGCTGCTCAAACGCGGATTGGCGGAGGCCAGTGTTTTAAAGCCGTCCGAGGGCCACTGACTTAGCTCAACGACTGTCATCTATCGATAACAGCGGGGATCGACCGCTTAACGTGCCCTCCGAAGCACGGAAAAAATCGAGGTTAATAAACCCATCCATAGACGGGCTGCGGTTGATATTGCTTAACCTGCGTGTTCGGATAGAATGACACGCGCAACGTCGCGATCGAACTCTCAATATTGCCATGTATATTCTAAGGTACGTACGTTTATGTACGTTTGTTACGATATCACAGGTACGGTTAGATATTATAGGTTAGATATTTGATAAACCGTGGTGCAGGGCAGTTGAGCTTCACTTGACTAGCCATCTCTTTGAGGTTTTTAAATGCCTTATTTGTCATATTGCTGTCTCTCACTTTGCCAAGAGGGGAAGTCAATTCCAAAACTTCCTACTCCTACAAATTTCTTCTGATTAAATTCGTTGTGAGTTCAAAGGCAGCTGTAGTTTAACCCCCGGGACGGCAGTGAACTTCACTGTTCATTGCCTTTTTGTTGGTCGCCGCTGTTAATTCTGGCTACACAGGAGACACAGTAGTGGGTATGAGTGGTGGACCTGTCCCGAAAAAAAAAAAATCACAAGCACGGCATTTTCATATAACAATAATGTAACACGAGTGGCATTAAACGATACTAATCAAACATAGAACATACAGACTGACCTAAGCAACCTCCCCTCTATTAAATATCTTTTCACTCACACCATGTTTCCCCACCTTCAATTCAATATAAGGGACGGCACTACGATGGATTTGTCACTTGAAGCATGTTATTCTAACTTAACGTCTACAGCGCCTGAGGATACCTCGTGGAGAGGCAAAACACGTGTCGCTGCGAGCAGGCCAGTCGTGGCAGCGACGGTGGCGGGTGCATGCGGTTTCTGTTCCAGATGGCGGACGACCGCAGCAGCCGAGGCAGAGACTACCGAAGCAGCATGTGCAACGTCGGCGTCTACTAACGGTAGTGGGTGAGTGCCGGCCGGCGCTAGGCCCCATGAACTAATTGATGGCGGAAGCACACAAAGAATGTTTCTTCTGTGCTCTGTGTTCGTATGGCAGTTTTTGAATTTAAAAATGAGAGTGCTATTGATGAACTATTAAAGTACTCGTGATCATTGACTTATGCTTAAAGACTGTCTGTCATCTACCAACAGTCCTGTAATAGGACAAAAGAAGACAACAACTGCGATTTACATAAACTATTATGAACTATAAAGCCAATACTGTGTAGGCACTTCTTTAAACAGCTTTTGACGAGCTCGGTGGCGCAGCGGTTAATGACGTGACCTTGTCACCAACGCTCGTCGTTTCGATTCCCACACAGTATAAACATTTGTGTGCACGAACATGTATGTTTGTCTTGGTCTGGGTGTTTTAAGAGAGGTAGGGCGCATCAAAGCAGCCCGTCAGGGGAAGTGTCTCCACTTTACGGAAAACCGCGGTCTAATAACAACTCTCTGATTGTGTTCCTGTGTGAGAATGAGGTAACCAGTAAGCTCCTAAGGAATTGTTGTGCTAGCAGCAGAGGTAGCATCGCGCTAGTGATAATTTATTTAATGTATTACAAGCGTTCACAGGCTACAGTAACTGCTTTACATCAGGTGCGTCGTATGCTTGTATGCATTCTGAAGTAGTATAAAAAAAATCTCCCCCTCTCTATTTGCCTTTAGAGTTTACGATTCTATTGTATTTGACAGATGTCCGAGCTTTTGTAGCAATGTCCATTGAGAATGAAGTACTACGTAATGGTACTAATAAAATCAGTTTTGTAAACTGTCTCGGCCGCAGGGGTCTTACATCTGAATATGACCTTCCTTTCAGTTATAACTATATTCATTTTCTTTGATATTATAATTCAACTGACGTTATTCATGCTGGTCAAATCATAAAAGACTATAATGTCACACGATTCTATATTATCCTGGTATCCTTGAATCATGAATGGATTCAAGGTCTTACACAGAAATAAAAGATGCTGCGATATACCTATATAATATTCATTTTAGACATATTTTTATATTCTTCTTTCAATTTTCAAGATTTACGCAGGAATACTAAACATTTTCGGGATAAAAGTTGCTTAATTCCCGGACTCTAACACATATCTCAACTTCAAAATATCTAAAATATGAGTATCTAACGGTTTATGATCATAACAAATGACTACCAAATGGCAAAATTTAAAAGTCAGTCGTTTAAATGGTTACAGTAAGTTCGTTAGGTTTTTTTTTTGTTAGCAGCAGAGGTGTCATCGATACTTAATATCTTGTAATGCAAGTATTCATAGGCTGGAATAACCGCTTCCTATCAGGTGAGCCGTATGTTTGTGTGCCTCCTGACGTAGTGTAAATACACGACGAGGGTGTGACAGAAAGAAACGTGAAGGCGTGAATTTTACATTAATTTTCTTTAAACAACGTCGGAAGGCATACAAGCATACGGTCCACCTGATGTAAAGCGGTTACCGTAGCCTATAAGTGCTGGTAATACATTAAGCATATATTAAGCAACTACATAGTAGCTTACTGGTGACCTCACTGACACGCAGGAACACAACAACCTTCTAGTGAGTTGTTAATTGGTTGCGGTTTTCTGTGAGGTGGAGGTATTTCCTCAGACAGACTGCTTTGCGCCGTACCTCTCCTGAAAACACTCAGACAAAGACATACAGACATGTTCATAGACACACAAGTGTTTGCCCAGTATGGAAACCGAACCCGCGAGCGTTGATGTCAATGTCGCGTCATTCACGACTGCGTCACAAATAAAGTATACTGCAACAAATAACATTAATTTTAGATATAATTTTAATTGTTTCTTTCACTTTTCCACTTTTCAAGACTTACACTGGAATACTAAACATTTTCGCGATAAAAGTAGCTTAAGGCCCGGACTCAAATAAAACGGAGATTCACATATCACTCAGTTTAGTTGAAGTCAAAAAAGAAAGACAAACTGTATGCATAACACTGCAAATTAAGATACAATTATTCTTCGTATGTTGTCATTTAATAAATTGTATGTCCAACTTTAGTAGCGGTAAATAAAAACTAAATCTATTGTCCTTTACTAATTTATAGATCCAGTTTCGAAGCAAAAGAAATAGTTTTTAGTGTCATCTTCCAAACTATACATTATAAAATGTAATATATTAATTTAATATTATAAAGAAAACAGTTTTTTTTGTGTTTTATTGTTCGTAATGAACGTAAAGAATACTTTACCGATTTTAAAAATTCTTCCTCATATAAAAAGCTACGTTATCACTAAGTGACATAGGTTGTATTTGATTTTCAAAACATTCAGAGGTCCCTACGAAAATTACTATAATGTAACTCAAAGTAATACTTCAAACTCAAAAATGTGCCCGCAAATGGCGAGCGCTGCCAAAACTATTAAGGATTCTGTCAAAAAAATTGAGTAGGTAAGTATCATTGCCCCCAAAATGTCCGCGAGGCTATATATCTAACGGTAATAATAATAAAAATAACGGGTTTTTTCTAATTAGTCAATCAAAACGCGGGTAAAATTAAAAAAATATTACTTTCAAACCATATTAATCTTCATCCAACAACATAGTTTCATATGGAATTGTTGTCATATTCTATTTGTAGGTACTAGAATACTAATTTATCATTATATCTATTCCATGCGAAGCAGGAGCAATCGCTAGTCTACAATAAAAATAAAATGGATTTTCGTTTTCTAATTTCGACAAAACTTCAAGCCACTGGTAAAACTTGTTCATTAATCTTTCAATTTTACAGAGAGATGCCAGAAAGGACAATTTGTCATGTCGTTATTGACTCTTCATTAACTTTGAACTTCTTCAAAATAAGGATTCCGTCCTGGCTTGAGAGGCTTTCTACAGATCTAATAGCGTCACTCAATTAAAACAGAATGATAAGTCACTGAATATGCAAATATAATAATATAAATATAAATTTTACGATTGTTTGTCAAGAGCCCTAGACACCGGCGTGCGTGCATGAGAAGAGCTATAAATGTTAAATAAGCGAGTGAGGTCTGTAAGGACCGAGACATGGCGCTCGGTTCTCTTTGCCTACCCCACGAGGGGTTGAACGCAACCTATGGATAAATAGATTGCTTGATAAACAGGTTAAATATTTATTTAATAATTTTACAACATATACACGTAATGACTAATATACTAAATTCTAGTTTTTGAAACGAAAAACGCTAAAAACAACCACATCTCTCACTTTTCTTTTCGTTTCATTATTTTATCTGTTATAATCAGAACAGTGGTAGCCCGTAGATAAAGAATCGGCCTATTATATGGCCGAAGGTCCGTTCGAATCTTAGCGTGAGGCTGTACCACTAAATTCTTGTTTTCAGATTTATATATGTCGTGGAGTGTAGAAATGGAACGTCAAGTCACAACCGACTTGGGTGTATTCGGGAGCTACGGTTGGCAACATCGAGCTATCAATGGCAAAAAAAGGGCGGGCTGAGTGGGGACAACACTACAGCGGCCACTTTTGAACGAGACGTCAAGTCGTGCGGACGTCCGACCAACCGCATTCCGACTTCACCGCGTTCCTATAATTAATCCGGCTAGATCCGATCCGCGTGCATACATTTCGCGAGAGTTTAATTGTAATCAGGACTGATTAAACCTACTGAGCGTACCACGCGTTTTAGTTTCGTTTTCTACGGCAACCACAATGGATGAAGAGCAGATAACTCGTAAACGCCCACACATCCCTCCGACATATACATATTTATAATTCACTTGCTCCGCGGAAAATATCGAGAAGGGACACCGCACGTCTAAGAAATTATATTTCGAATGACACGCGTCTTTCGACCTAACCTAAAATAGGTCTGGTTTTCCCTTTGTGTTAAAGTAAGGTAAAATTCAGTATCTTCGCTAAATCCTTAGGTTTAATCAGTGGATCTCACTCATAAAAAAGATATAAAGATCCTTCCGTAGGTTACGAGTATTATCAAAAATTGTAATAGACCCTCGAGAACGAGAAGAGGAATTCCCGAAAGGAGTCGGGTTCAACTAATAATATTATTAATGTGAAGTGATTCTTCTCTGAAATATGTAGGTATCCGAACCATTTATCACTGTCTTCCCGAGGCAAGTAATGGGCATCCCTCCTTGAATTCGAGAAATTTATCGAACCTATTCTTTTGTTTTAATAATCTCTAACAAATTGGCAATGCGATGAATAATTTTAAATTTTCTAAAAAGCTAATATTTTTTTGTTAACTTAAGTATAAAATATTTAAATATTATTCTTGGTATAATATGGATAAACAGCTCGACTGGGAAAGTACCCCTACCTCACAGAAAACCTCAAGCAAGTAACGACTCTTTTATTTTCCTGTACCCCAAGGTTGTCTGGAAGAGATTGCTATGCGATAAGACCGATTTTTGTACTTTAATTTAAGTAAATTTCGTGTATTTTATTATTTTATGTGGTGCAATAAAGAATAATATATTGTATTGTAACTCAATGAAGAGTTGTTGTGTTCCATAGAGTGAATGTGGCTGGCTGAGGAGTTATTGAGGGAATGCTATCGTATAAAATCCGAAGAGGTTCATAGATTACAGTAATTACTTTACATCAAGTGGGCTGTAAAATTGTGTGCCTCCTGATATTTGTTAAAAAAAATCTCATCACGCGCTTAAACCCTACATGCCTATGGGTTACTTGCTTTCTCAGTTAACGCGGTATTTATTATTTCGTTTGGTCATATGTAAATAGCAATGAAGTTGATGCTATTTACATATGACTAATGAAATCAATCAATCTTGACTTTCAAAAAGCGTTTGATATAGTGGACAGCGACGTATTGTAATATAAACTTGCATCCATGGGTTTCAGCCATAACTTGCTTACTTCGCTACTTATTTTCCGAATAGGTAGCAGAATATTTGACTAGTAGGTTACGAATCGGAGAATTATAACGCACCATCAGTTGTGAGTCAGGGTAGTACGCTCGGACCTACTCTGTTGATAACGATTAACGATTCACCAGAAGTTATTACAACTGCCAAGTGGTTGGTGTTAGCTAATACCGTTTATTTGGGGATAGGGAATGTAAAGGATGCGGATTCGCTTCAGCGCGACCTAGATTTCGTAGCGGAGTGGTGTATATACAACAGTTTTCCAAAGTTAAGTTTCTTCCTCAATCCAGTTTATCATTTCCGTAGAGCAATGATTCGTCCTTTCGTAGATTAGTAGCGGAGTGAAGTCTTCTGAACAAACTATCTTTAACAAACATAATTATTTTCACCGCAGCTAGATTTCCATTTCAACAGTCCTGAACACTGCATGTGATAGATTTGAATAGAGTGAACGAAACACGAGATTTGGGACAGAAACACTAATGTTGACCTCCTGCACTAGATTTTCATGCGCACATTATGGCGATTTGTAATCGTGCGAGTAAGACTCTACTCTCTCTAGGTTTTATTGCAAGAATTTCTACACAGTTTTCAAACGTGAAAACTGTCGTCTTACTTTACACCTATGTGTGCAGTACATTAGAATACGGGGCCATTGTGTGGAAACCGCATGAATTCTAATACGTTCTAATATTAGAGAAGATTCAGAAGAAATTTCCTCTTTTTATCTATAAACGGCAATATGGGTACTATTCTTTTCTATATCCATCTCTTTTTGTAGAGGGCATGGTCGGAATGAATACCCTTTAATATAGTCGTATTATTCGGCAAATAGTGTACGTTTATCAGTTACTGAGAAACATAATAGAACTTCGAACGATGATGGCGAAACTAGCAGTGAAAGTTGTAACTCTACATGAGCTGCAGCTACCATACTTCATCCTCTGTACTCGCGAGACCTTGCTCCAACTGACTACCATTTGTTTAGTGATTTAGACAATTTTCTATGTGGTAAAAAATTTTCTTCCCAGGAGGCAGTACATAATGCTTTCACACAGTTTGTCGAATCTAGATCTCCAGAGTTCTATCGAAAAGGCATACATAAACTTCCGATTAGATGGCAGCAATGTATAGATAATGAGGGTAAATATTCGGATGAATATGAATATGTTACACCTTAGAAAAAAAACGAGTTTTAATTTTTCAGTATAAATCGGCAATTTCATATTTTAACCCCTAATATACACAACAGTTTTCCAAAGTTAAGTTTCTCCCTCACTCCAGTTTATTATTTCCTTAGAGAAACGATTGGTCCTTTCATAAATTGCTCGATTCCCGTGATGAACAAACTACTTACATACTTACAAGTATGTAGATCCGTCTGTCAAGACCCTTTTTCTCAGGGACGCATCAAGCTATCAAGCTGAAATTAATATCAAATACTCAGGTCTGCAATCCCTTCGAGCAGTGAAAAAAACAAACTTCTAAGTCAACACAATCAAAAGGCACGGTTATTTAAGCCTCGTTTAAGCACATATTTTGATACTCGCAAGGGAATCAAAACCTTGGGTAAGAAGCAATATCATGAAACACAAACAAAGGAAAAAATATGAAAACCATAAATTTGTAGTTTCATCACAAACTATTTTTTATTGCGAAATTATTTGTGAAAATATGTCTTTACGTTACCCTCGGTGCACAAGTCGGACTCGCACTTGGCAGCTTTTTGTCTTCAATTTGTCCGAACAAAACGTAAGTGTAGAACAAATACAAGAGCCATCATTACTACGCTTTCCACTGCTTTGACAGTGGGATCATTTGTTGGCATGTATGGCTTTACATGTCATTTGTGAATTGGAAGGGTTGATTTACTTATCAAATATTTAGTCTAGTGACAAACTGTGACAGTATATGATTGACATTTTTTTTATGCGACGTCGAAAGATTTACATGCATATGGTCCACCTGATGTAAAGTGGTTACCGTAACCTTATGAACACTAGTATTACATTATGCATCATTTAATTAGCAGCTTACTGGTGACCTCATTCACATGCAGGAACAGAACAACCCTGCAGAGAGTTTGTTATTTGACTGCGGTTTTATGTGAGATAGTAACCACTTTTGGTACGTGAGGAGGTACCTCAGGTTCCTCAGGCTGATTTGATTGCCCCTACCTCTCTTAATAACATCCAGACTACGACAAACAGAAATGTTCATGCACACAAATGTTTGTCCTGTGTGGGAATCGAACCCATGAACGTTGGTGTCAAAGTCCGTTATTAACCGCGGCGCCACCGAGCTCGTCAAAACTACGAATATTTTGGGATGAACAAGTACTTGTTAACATAAGAGATAGCAAACTAAAGAAATTAAATTCATTTCCTCGTTGACCGAACACGCAGGCGAAGTAACATCAATCAGAGCCTGTCTATGGATAGGTTTATTTATCTCCAGCTTCTCCGTGCTTCGAACGGCATGCGAAGCCCGGCTGTTATCGATGATGACAGTCGTTAAGCTAACCCTAAGTGGCCTCTGGGTGTGTTGAAAACACTTCATTGGCTTCCGCCAATCCGCAGTTGAGCTGCGTGGTGGCGTATGCTTTAAACCTCCTCAGTTGAGCTGCGTGGTGGCGTATGCTTTAAACCTCCTCAGTTGAAGGGAGACCCGTATCAGTATCTTTGCCTAATCCTTAGGCTTAGCAGACCCCGTCAATCCTAATGGATTAGGAAACGGAATAACAAAGAAGAAGACGAAGTTGAAGGGAGACCTATATCCCTGTAGCGAGATGAGTAAGGGTAGACGTGGTTGGGAGATAAGATAACAGATACACAGATCATCACGAATACTTTTCTTTACAGTAGGTAGTACTCAGATCAAGTCGCTATATATTTCCAAGGAGATGATACTATACATACATACATATACATACATATTGGCGGACAAATTACACAGTGCCACCTAGCCCCAAAGAAAGCGAAGCTTGTCTTATGGGTACTAGACAACTGATAAACATACGTAAATATTTTTTTTTGTAGATATCTACAAAAAAAACAAACAGAAAAGACAAACAGACATGTTCATGTTGTTCATGCACACAAATGTTTGTATTGTGTGGGAATCGAACCCACGAGCGTTGGTGTCAAAGTAGCGTAACAGCGCGTTTCACCACTGCGCCACCGAGCTCGTCAAACTGTTACTATAACTCGTGACTATTATCCCACTAAACACAGATCTGTCATCAACCCTCCTGTATATATATCTATTACAATGCTATCTGTTGATGGCAGTCACTGTTTGCCGATTACGAGGATACTTATTCCATGACACGCGCCGGCATTACTCGACCCATGCTCAGGAAAGTCATAAATTTGCTTTAACAGGCAGACTAATGGATATGTTCATTTCATAATCCGTATGCGTCCCGTTTTTTTTCAAACGTATTTTTTTGTGAACGTATATTTGACGTTAAGATTATTCTGGGTAAAAAATGCGTAAGCTGCTCGTTGCGTTGCGCAAAATCTGCGGGGTAACGTTTGCCGACCGTGTTGGCGACGAGAATGTGAGTTGGTTTGAAAGAGAGTATTGGTGGTAAGATAAGAAGGACCACACACTGTTGGTCCGGTATAAGGAATGCAAGAGGAAAGAATAAGGAAACTTATATACAACGCGAAAGTAGAAGGATGGAGTTGCCGAGGAAGACGTAGACTCACCTACCAGGCCAAATAGGTTGAATAGGTTGAAATGAGTACTACCTACTGTAAAGGTATTCGTGATGATCTGTGTATTTGTTATCTTAGCTCCCAACCACATCAACCCTTACTCATTCCGCTGCAGGGATGTGGGTCTCCCTTCAACTTTGTCTTCTTCTTTGTGTTATTCCGTTTTCTAATCCATTAGGATCGGGGTCCGCTAAGCCTAAGTACCTTATTTAACTAAATTGTTACAAACTAAAAATATATTTAATAAATTTGCAATGAGTCATTATTACAGTAAAAAATCGGCCAAGTGCGAGTCGGACTCGCGCACGAAGGGTTCCGTACCATTATCTATAAAAACGGCAAAAAAAAAAACGTTTGTTGTATGGGAGCCCCCTTAAATATTTATCTTATTCTATTTTTTAGTATTTGTTGTTATAGCGGCAACAGAAATACATCATCTGTGAAAATTTCAACTGTCTAACTATCACGGTTCATGAGATACAGCCTGGTGACAGACGGACGGACGGACGGACGGACGGACGGACGGACGGACAGCGGAGCCTCAGTAATAGGGTTCCGTTTTACCCTTTGGGTACGGAACCCTAAAAACCGACCAAGTGCATATCGGGCCTCGCACATTGTAGGGTTCCGTATTTGCTTCGCTTGGCTTGCTTGCGAAAATAATTAGATAGTTACCTAAGATAATAGGAAATCGATCCTATCGGTTTCTTTTAACGTTCAAAACCAAACTTTACTACTTATAACCATACCTATTCAATATTTTTTTTCAAGATTTTATTCTACTACTTTGTCAGCATAGTTAATATGTATATACTTGCCAAACTACAGCTTTCTAGTGTCAAGCGTCTCTGAACAGACAGACGGACATGGTGAAACTATAAGGGTTCCTTGTTTACTACGAAACCCTAAAAACAGGTACATACTTTCATAGACAAATTTTTGACACTCGGGTTACATTACTGTAATTAATCGTAACGATCTCTAATTAAGAAAAAAAAATAGTTCATTAATAAAGATTTATGTACGTGAAAGATTTTTTAAAATCGTTTATGGTTAAGTCCATTACAAATACAAACCAATTTTTTTTTTTTTTTAATTTTTACTGAGCTTAATTATCATTTGACTGAGCATGAAGCCCTCTCACTCATCAAGGTACCCCCGTATCTGAAGTATACTCTTTCGAAATGATGAATTAATGTTTTAGCATCTAAATATCAGCGAGTAGAGTCTATTAGCCAATGGGAGGATGTTTTGACCAATAAGCCGATAAGTGACGCAAGGTTGATCCGCGAACTAGCCAATAAGAGCTGCGCGTTCCACTTTACCCCGTCGGTGAATTGATTTCCTACGCAAAATTACGTCATCTGGTCTCCATAGGTTATTCCCTTCGTGGTTTCCAAACAAACATACAAAATTCAAATGTTATCTCTTTAGTTTTGTTTAGTCTAGTGATAATAGTCCGAGATTTGTTGTGTTCCTGCGAATGAGTGAGATCATGAGCAGCAGAGGTGGTATAGCGCAAGTGATATTTAATGTAAACGTTCATTACCGTAGCCTATGAACGCTTACATTGAATATCACTCGCGCGATTCGCCTTAACATCAGGTGAGCCGTATGCTTGCGTGCCTCCCGGCGTTGAATATATATTTTTTTATAGACATCGCCAAAATTTTTTATACACATACGTTACGTGCACAGATCATATGGATAACGCTGACACAAACCTACTTTATTGTGCACGATATTTTTTTATATATATATGACAATAGTGTTGCTACTTTATGCCAGTGTCAAAGTCTTCAGTTTAAAACCATTTGAAAATTTTAATTCTATGTTCCAGCTTTAGGAACTGTGCTGCAAAAATATTTGGGAAGAGTACCTAGACCCAATCAACCCAATTTAAATACCACCCGTAAAACGATAGTGATTTTTACAAGGTTTTCTTGATGAACTTATTCACGTCTTCCAAAAAGTGCATAAACGTGTTATATTTGAGTTTTTTCATTACTGTATACTTTCACTAGCACTTATGCTACAAAATACTATCGAAATTGTCACATTGTCAAAACTAATTTTATACTGAATTGTAAAAATTTCAAGTAAAACAACAATGTCACTCGTCAAAAGCGCGGGAAGAAGTCCGATATTTTCGCAATAGAGTAAACTGCTGACGCCGCACCTCGTGCAACCGACGCCCGACGATTGCGACACCGCGGCCGATGGAATATTCCGCACTTCGTTCCTAGCATCGGAACAGTCAACACGTCTAACTAATATGTTCATTTAATAATTCTTTTATTTTAATTAAAGTCTTTAAAAAAAGCGGGTTTTTTGGGACCTCCGACGCCAGAGGTCGTAATTCACATTTATATATATTTATATATATCTGAGCGTGATATTCACGCGAGTTCAAAGCTTCTTCTCTATTCCAAACGCGTTCATCGTGCCCAAAGAAGTTTCACATCGTAAAAGATTTTTTGTAAATCTTATGTACAATTATACCCGTACTAAATAATTGAGGAAAACTCAAGACATAAGAAGGTAAACATTTTGTTACGCCCAGCGCCCTACTGTTGATAACATTTACGAGAATTGTGAAATTCAATAAGCCCCGGGCGACGGAATAACATCGGGAAGTCTTCGTACATACTGCCGTGGACGTTTCCAGAAACTCATTAAATGTAACGCAAAATTGAAACCAGCATAAAATTATAATGCCCTTACCAGTTGCTGCTTTTGGAATAGTTTATTTTTTTAGTTTTTCGCAAGTTCGACAACATTTTATCAAAATCTATGAGACCAGCTCGGTGGCACAGTCGTGAATGAGTTTAACACCAACGCTCGTGAATTCGATTCCCACACAAGACAACCATTTGCGTGCATAAACATGTCTGTTTGTCTTGGTTTGGATGTTTTAAGAAAGGTCGGGCGCATCAAAGCAGCTGCTGCGCATCTAGGGAAATACCACACAGAAATCCGCAGCCAAATAACAACTCCCTAAAGGGTTGTTGTGTTAGTACGTGTGAGTGAGGTCACCTGTAAGCTCCTAAGTAGTTGCTGTATTAGCAGCAGAGGAGACATCGCACGAGTGATACTTAATATATTACAAGCGTTTATAGGCTACGGTAACCGCTTTACATCAGGTGAGCCATGCTAGTATGCCTTCCGACGTTGTATAAAAAAAAATAAGTTGCGTGCACAGTGAATAAATAGACAGACAAGTCAAAAGAAAAATATACTACGCCATACGGTTGAGTTTTATCAGGTGATATTAGGTGCCATAGGCACCGGTAAACGCATGAAAAGCGCTATGGGTGTTAAAGCAGCGAGCGAGGTATATAAAATAGACTAATAGAAATTAAAAAATCGGCCAAGTGCGAGTCGGACTCGCGCACGAAGGGTTCCGTACCATTATCTATAAAAACAGCAAAAAAATCACGTTGGTTGTATGGGAGCCCCTTTAAATATTTATTTTATTCTATTTTTTAGTATTTGTTGTTATAGAGGCAACAGAAATACATCATCTGTGAAAATTTCAACTGTCTAACTATCACGGTTCAAGAGATACAGCCTGGTGACAGACGGACGGACGGACGGACGGACGGACAGCGGAGCCTCAGTAATAGGGTTCCGTTTTACCCTTTGGGTACGGAACCCTAAAAACCAGCCAATTTTTTTATACAACGTTGGGAAGCATACAAGTATTCGGCCCGGTTGATGTAGAGTGGTTACAAATTGTAATATAGGGAGTGTCACTCGCGCGTTGCCACCACTTCTCTGCAACTCCTTAAAAGTCTAGTGGTAACACCACTTACTCGTAAGAACACAATACCCGTCAGACAGTTGTTATTTTGTTACGGTTTGCTGCTTTGATGCGGCCTATCTCTCTTAAAAGAGTTCCTTAAAATAGTGTAAGTCGGTTTCTCATATGTAGAGTTCAGTATCACAATAGTAACAAATGTCCTTATTTTTTATTTTATATTATTTCTTTTATTTCACGGGTTTTTATCCCGGTCATTTGAAAGGCGTGCGCGAGGATATGAATCCAACGCGTAGAGGCCCCTTCGAAAGGATCGATGTAATGTATTATACCCGCCGTGACCTGCTTCAGCGGATATTAATGGGATAATAGACACATGAACAGGTCACGGCAGGTATTGGGACTATTGCGAATGTGTTGGAAATTAATATTATTTATTGTTATAGCGGTCACGTAGTAAAAACGTACGACGTGTCTATGTGACCATGTGGCCACGATGGTCAATAAATATTTTTAATCTTTTTTAAAATAAAAATTTAAATTATAGCCTATTGAAAATTGCAATCGCAAGACGGGAGATTCACAAATGACAGGAATATGTATTTGCCCAGTCGCTAGACATGACCTGATTGAATCACAGATGTAGGCAATAATGTTGTTTCTGAGTAGGTACCTTGACTTGTAATCCGATCCCATTATCAGATTGTGAGCGTGCAGATTATTTTATATCTAGGCAATTAGATGGAAGTTCTAATAAATGAAAGGAATTTAAAGTTTTAAGGCTCATTTACACGCCGCCATTTTTATTGACATGAAAGAACAATAATTGTATGCAATAAACTAAGCGCAAGAATTGTAAACGACAGTTTTCACGCAAGTTAAAAAATTGAATGCAAGTTTTGACTAAAAGTAATTGCAAATATCTCTTGTTTTTACACCAATACAATTATATTTTGAATATTATTGCTTTCAAGTAAGTGACTAGTCTAAATACGGGATGGTATGTGTGTATATCATTTTACGTCGCTTTACTTTAAACGACTGCACGTGTTTGCGTTAATAAATATTTCATTCAACGTTTTAGAAGAGGGCTATTAAATCCCTTTTCTGTAAAGATTTTCTAAGTAGAATGTGAAAAAGAGACATGATTTTGTAAAAAAAAAATCTAAGACTTTGTGAAACGCAAGAATACGCAGTAAAAGTTCCAGGATTATCAGATTAAAAACTGATTTACTGTGGCACTGGAATTAATGTTTGAAAACGAGAAGAAATCAAACAAAAATTGCATAAGAAATTATTGTAATGTGCTCTTTATACCATATAACTAATTATATTTGTGCTTAGTCCTCGATATCTTGATATAATTCACTATGTAGTTCCACTATTTTCCACAGTGTACGCGAATATTTAGAGAATAAAATCCTGAAAAACAAATCTCTCTCTCTGGCAACACTATATTACTTGTCATTCTACGAGTATTTAGAGCAATCTGGAATCATAAATACCAATTATTTTTCAACTTCAGTCACAGGGTATAAACAGATGTTTGGTTTGTTTGGGCATCGACGTGTTGTTTCCTCTTCCAATAAATACTCATAAAGTGACTTATCCAATACAGTTTCAATAAAGTGGTATTTAAAAAAGTTTTCATAAAGCATTTCCTGGAATTGCAGATAGGGTTTCACATAAAAGTCGAAAGGCAATTTCACGGAAAGTGGCTTCCTTTGATCATTTTTTTAGATGATAAGGATTGGGTTTTATGCTCAAAGCATAACGGAAAAAATACAAGATCATTTGATGAGATGATCACGTGTCAATATGTCACAGCTGACATTCCTACCAAATAAAAAAAAATATTTAATAATTTATCAGTAGAATGCTAAAAGTGAGAATTCAAAAATATTTTTTAAGAAATACGCGAAGGATGTTTATATGTGATACCGTATTGAGTACATTCAATATTTGATTATTATTTTAATACAAGTTGATTAGTTTTTAAATAATAGTTCAAAACATTGACCGTCCCCGTCTCCTTTAAATCTGAAGCAAAAGCTAAAAAGTCTAAAAAAATATTTTCTCTTTAATTTCTTCTGTTTTAATTACTATTTTTGCATGTATCTTTAAGGAATACTAAAATTTGAGCTTCATTATTTGTATCACGGCATTTGAATCGCGGTATCTTTTTAGACATATATATGAAGATACTTAATAAGGACAGATCCTGTCGACTAACTTTCGTCCCAGTGCTGGTGTTCGCCAAGCGTGCTAATATCATTACTCTTGTACAATGAACAAGCTGAACTAATATCGTGAATTACTTATTATAAAATTGGACAAACGGTGTGACATTTGACGTGCTAGTGTACACGATTTTGCAAACTTGCAGTATGGCGACGACGTTTCGCGGTTCGCTACGAGCGGACATGAAATAAAAGAAACACTTCTAAAAAAAGACTTAACATGCCTAGACTTCAAACTAAAGATTAAACGTACTAAGAAAATGTCGATTGTGGACCGCGCAATAACAATAACATGTTGAATTAAACAATTTTTAACGGAAGTATCGCGTGTTTTATTTATTTTGTTGAACCTGACGTTTCGAATGTTTTGTAGCATCCGTGGTCGCAATATGACTCTTCTTCTTCCGTTAAAAATTGTTTAATTCAATGTGTAACAATCGCGAAAGCCTAAGACAATACTAACAATAACATGCTAGAAAATATAACATGCTAGAAGGAGTTCCCAAACTGTGCAGTGGTCCTTTAATGGCTCTCTAGTATCGATTAATGGGCGGAGAACAAAACTAAACTCAGAGCCGGCTTATCACAACACTTTCTCTTCCGTATATATTTCTATACACCGCGAAAAATCGAACCTCCGGGAAATTGGAAAAAAAACATGCTCTAGAGTGGTGGTGCAGTAGAGGATTAGTGAAAGTATCATAAACTCTCTCCATACTCCAGGAACTCAGCATTGGGCAGCGTCTATCTGCTCTAGTACAGTTATATATATTGAAATTCTTCAGACAAGACAGTGATTGCTCTTGCGATGGACACATCAGATATATAATAAACTGTGCGCCAGGAGAGCCTCGCACTAAACTAGATGGTGGACCGCCGTGAGGCGAACAACCGTAGTCCTTAACTATCCTCCATGATCACGATCGCTCTAAAAGAAAAATAAGAAGAGGAGTGTTACATTTATTCGTAATTCAAGATCCAAGATTCACAGTAGTACGATCAATCTATCCGTATTCTCGATTTACAACTACATAAATCGGATCTGCATTCAGTCAGTTAATCAACACTTTTCCTTTTCTCTTTACGCAATAAGTTCTTATACACACTCTGTTAAAAAAAGTCTGTTGTTAAAAATGCTATTAGCAAGGTGCTACATTCCAAATAAACCAGTCACATACATTTCGGTATTGTGCTTAAGAAATCCGAATTAAACAATACGAGTGGTACAAAAATATTTATATGCAATTTAGGCAGAGGATCAAGACAAATGGCACTCTATAGGGGAGGTCTATGTACAGCAGTGGACGAATACGGGCTGAGATGAGATGATGATGATGATATTACAATATAAAATTAATAACATCGATGCGTAATTGGAATTCTTAACTTGCTTATAAAAAATAGTCACCTTAAAACTGCAAGCTGCACACAGCCCACCTCATGATTACCATAGCCTATGAATGCAACACATTAAGTATCTCTCGCACTATGTCACCTCTACTACTAACACAGCAACTTAGGATCTTACAGACCTCACTCACTTGTTAAGAACACAACAACTCCTCAGGAAGTTGTTATTGGCTGCGGTTTTATGTGAAGTACTTCCCCAGGCGGGCTGCTATGATGTGCTCTACCTCTTTTAAGTTATAAACGGTAGGTTATTGTCAATCATTAAGATATCATGTACATAAGCCTTAGTAGCAACGTATAAATGGAATTCAAAGCACGTCAACGTAAACCATCGCAAATTTCAGCAATTGTTATGCTAGCGTATCCTGCCAAGTGGACCACAATACCCTGCCAAGTGGACCACAAAGGTAATGCACCTTAAATATAAATTACTATAATAATAAGGTGCATTGTAACTTACATATTGGAGGAGAATTTAGTTAAGCTTGTGTATCTCTGCGCTTGAAGTTGGTGTGTGCACAAAACCACAGAAACTTGTATAGAGAAGCAAGTGTATTTACCTTGTAGCTAAACTTTCTTGTCTGAGGTTGAGTTCTTTGTTACATCATTAAAGGTGAATGGCAAGTTTTGGCTCAGTACTATTAGAGAGGATATATCAATGAGAGTATGTGTAAAAATAATGAAACCATACGTCATTTTTTTTATACTACGTCGGGAGGTATACGAGCATACGGCCCACTTGATGTAAAGCGAGTACCGTAGCCTATTAACGCTTGTAATATATTAAGTATCTCTAGCGCGATGCCTCCTCTGCCGCTTACACAGCAACTCCTTGGGAGCTTACTGGTGACCTCACACGCAGGCAGGAACACAACAACCCTCTAGGGAGTTGTTATTTGGCTGCGGTTTTCTGTGAGGTGGAGGTACTTCGCCAGACGGGCTGCTTTAATGCGCCCTACCTCTCTTAAAGTTAAATAATATATAGTCATATTATGTTTAAAATAAGGAAATCAAATTATAATTACAAATAAAAATATTGCTTTATATTTAATGAACGCACCGCTTTTCTTAATAGTTGTATTTACCAGAACGCATTAAGCAAATGCAAAACAAAATCTGCACGTTCTTTTATCCCGTTCTTGAATGAAATAATTTTTATTCGCATTTTTTTCTAATAATATGAAATAGATATATGCAATGCAAAAGTAATGCTTAAGAATATTGATAATAAAACTATTATTAAGTAAGTTTTACAAAGTAGGTACATAAATATTAATTTATTCAACACATCAAAAATGCTGCATACTTAAGAAGATAACGTGAAATGGTACGTAACTAGAGATGGGTATGGGTGGTATAAAAAAAGAAGTTCTGTTACATGTATTTTTTATGAAGTAATGTATTCTTACTAAAACTTATATGTACATATTTATGGAAGTCTCAAAAAATGATTCTATTCGAAATGGCTTTGATACAGGCATACAGAATTTTATCTGTCTGACCACGAAACTATGGATTTACGCACTCTTTCTATGGCAAATTTAGTCACTGCTTGTTCCAGAGATTTTTAGGGTTCCGTACCCAAAGGTAAAACGGAACCCTATTACTGAGACTTCGCTGTCCGTCCGTCCGTCCGTCTGTCACCAGGCTGTATCTCACGAACCGTGATAGTTAGACAGTTGAAATTTTCACAGATGATGTATTTCTGTTGCCGCTATAACAACAAATACTAAAAAATAGAATAACATAAATATTTAAGGGGGCCTTCATACAACAAACGTGATATTTTTGCTCGTTTTTGCTCGATATTGATAACGGTAACAGGTAGACGCTTGAAATATTCACAGAATATTTAGTTATATATTCATTTTAAGAATAAATAATTAAATTAAAATAAAACAAATACTTAAGGGGGGCTTCCATACAACAAACGTGATTTTTTTGCCGTTTTTATAGATAGTGGTATGGAACCCTTCGTGCGCGAGTCCGACTCGCACATGGCCGATTTTTTAACTCATTTCTCCCCGCTGTCCTATTTTTAGGACTCTACATTTGAAAATTTTTTCGCAAGTTAATATATTTTTTTCTATTGTTTCTAATAAAATTTGTCTACGTGTTTTTCCGAAGGACATCTCGGATAAGCAAGACAATCGTTTGGCGTAAGTGTAAGCCGTTTAATCTGAAATTCAAAATGAGTCTAAAAGTGCTAAACAATGTTTGGAAAACATGAATATGAATTTGGAAGGAGAATTAGCGGTAGAAATATTTGAAAAGTTGTTAATTGTTATGTGCCGAAATTCTACATTATATTGTGTACCAAACTGTTAGGTTATAAAAAAGGTGTTAGGTATAAAAAATATTGAACTTCAATCTCACTGTAGAGAAGTTAAAAGTTTTTAGAGGAATTTTGTTGTGTTTAAGCGCCGAGCTTCAGATCTTGTTTTATTATACGCAACAGAGTCCTAGCGGGAATCATTATTTCTCGCTATGATATTTTTTGTTTCCTAATGGGATTTGGACGAATTCTGACTTTAATAGCATTAAGCCTTTGTAGTTCTCACAGTACGCGATTGCCACGGACTTTTATGGTCTTCAATAGAGGAAGTGTTGGTATATCTGTCGATAGTACGATATACAAACATACCTGCTTACCATGCTTTTGAAATGTCTTGAATATGACCGATGGCTCCATACCCACTTCGTGCAAGTCAATCAATCACTGTATTCTTTAATACCACATTCCATATTGTAATTTAATAATAAACACGAAAAAACATAATAAACGCGTTCCAAATTCAAAATATTTAAAGAGTTGAAAAAAAGAAAAGTTTCTATGTAACATTACTTATGGCCAGACTAGTTAAAAAACGACGAGATTGTTTGTTTGAACGCGCTAATCTCTGGAACTACCAGTTGGATTTAGAAAATTCTTTTTGCATTTATCAGCCCAATTCTTGAGGAAGGTTATAGGCTGTTCAACATCACGATACGATGGCCAATAGCCGAGGAAAGCAAAATTTAACGAAAGTACGAAGAAGCGGTTCCCACGGGATACAGGGATACGTGCGAATGAAGTAGCGGGCTGCAGCTAGTAACTAATATACGGCTGAGCTATTTCATTATTACAACGTTGGAAGCCATGCAAGCATACGGCCCACCTGCAATGCACAATCCGATTTATATAAGTTTGCTATACTGTTAGAATATTGTTATATTGTTGTTAGTACCTACTCAATAGGTAAAAAATCTAATGTACTTATTGTAAAAGAAATAAATTAAAAAAAACCTCTGAAGTGGTTATACAGGAAGCATCACTCGTACATTGCAACCCCGGCTGATAACACATAACCTCTTGACGAGCTTCTTCTTCTTGACGAGCTCGGTGGCTCAGTCGTGAATGACGCGACTTTGACACCAACGCTTGTGGGTTCGATTCCCACACAAGGCAAACATTTGTGTGCATGAACATGTCTGTTTGTCTTGGTCTGGATGTTTTAAAAGAGGTAGAGCGCATCAAAGCAGCCGTTCTGGGGAAGTACCTCCACCTCACAGAAAACCGCAGTCAAATAACAACTCCCTAGAGGGTTGTTGTGTTCCTGCGTGTGAGTGAGGTCACCAGTAAGCTCCCAAGTAGTTGCTGTGTAAGCAGCAGAGGAGTCATAGCGCGAGTGACACTTAATATATTACAAGCGTTAATAGGCTAAGGTATCCGTTTTACATCAGGTGGACCGTATGCTTTAATACCTCCCGACGTAGTATAAACTCCTTAGGAGCTCACTGGTTAGCAGGAATACGACAACCCTCTAGGGAGTCGTTATTTGCCTGCGGTTTTCTGTGTGTTGTAGGTATTTTGATATAAGTGATATAGATTCTTAGTTAATAGATTCAGGCGTTATTTTGCGAAAGTCAAATCTACATGCAATTTGATCCAACCTGTACGCGACAGCGACGACCAGGCCAGTCGTGGCGCGACGGTGGTGGTGGGGGCATGCGGATTCTGTTCCAGATGGCGGACGACCGCAGCAGCCGAGACAGAGACTACCGGAGCAGCCATGGCAGCGTCGGCATGTAGCACGCACTTACAGTAGTGGGTGGGTGCCGGCCGGCGCTAGGCCGCATGAACTAATTGGTGGCGGAAGCACACAAAGCAGGTTGGATCAAATTGCATGATATAGATTCGTCATCGATACGATGTTTATTACATAACAATGTAATAATTACAGGACAATGTCTGTCAGAATTATTACAGATTAGTGACTGTATTCGTGGCGGCGAGTGTACATGACGTTAAAATAAATTAGACCATCAGTCCGTCAGCGTTAGTTCATTTATAACAATTTGCTATTGTCACCCAATAATCGGAGGCTCCAGTATCAAACGACGTGGCTTGTATCGAATTATTACGAGTGAGTCACAAACCATGAGAGAAGAGCGATATGCCAACAAGAGGAACGAACGTTTCTGTAATACGTCTCTGGTGATGAATAAATCTTTTTAAGGAATTCACAACTGAAAGTGAAAAACGGAACAAATGTATGTCCGATTGTCAGTTTATTACAGACTAGCTGCTGCCCGCGGCTCCGCCCGCGTGGGGTCAAATATCGTAGCCTATGTGTTAATCCAGATCATAATCTATCTACCTGCCAAATTTCATTCAAATCCGTTCAGCCGTTTAAGCGTGAAAGAGCAACAAACATCCATACATACAAACTTTCGCATTTATAATATTAGTAGGATTCCAATGAAGCAAAATATTTATATTCCAGTTTTATGGAGAGATTTTTGGTGTTTCTTTGCTGTGAAAGTTTTTTTTATACTACGTCGGGAGGCGTACAAGAATACGGCCCACCTGATGTAAAGCGGGTACCGTAGCCTATTAACGCTAGCGATATATTAAGTATCACTCGCACGATGCTTCCTCCGCTGTTTACACAGCAACTCCTTGGGAGCTTACTGGTGACCTCACTCACACGCAGGAACACAACAACCCTCTAGGGGGTTGTTATTTGGCTGCGGTTTCTGTAAGGTGGAGGTACTTCCCCAGATGGGCTGCTTTGATGCGCACTACCTCTCTTAAAACATCCAGACCAAGACAAACAGACATGTTCATGCACACAAATGTTTGCCTTGTGTGGGAATCGAACCCACGAGCGTCGGTGTCAAAGTCGCGTCATTCACACTGAGCCACTGAGCTCGTCATAATATATATAAAATAGTTTGCAAAAGGATTAGTCGTAAAAATCTTTCTTCGTAGGACAGTTTAAAAAAATTTTAACTATCTCCCCTCCTATTCATCCCTATAGTCAGCAAATAGAAAAAAATGTAATAATATATTTTTAATTATTGCCTACTAGTTATTTTTATACAGGACATATTTTTAAACGGGTACAAAAAGATGACATAAATAATTTATGATAAAAACAATTCCGGAAACATTTTAATTGCTTCCCCGAATCGATTCCATTTATGTACATATCAAATTCAATACGAGAACCGGTATAAAGTGGAATATCTCTTTGGAACATTCCATAACGTACTCAATCAATAGGCATCCCTATAATGATGATATGAAATTTGAATACGCGATTGAAAGCAGTTTGTGCCAAGGGTCGGTCGTACGTTCACACCACTGCGAGGGCAATTTATATTCTTTTGTATGATTTCCGAACGGCTCTGATGGCTTTGTTCAGTTTATTACACGCTGGAAGACAAGTTTATGATACTGGATTTCTTCTTAGATTTACTAGTTATTTTTGTAGGTGTTTATTTACTAATTTTATAAAACTTCTCCAAACATGGACGAACTAGGTGGTGGTCGGGAGGTATACAAGCGGTTACATTAAGTATCACTCGCGCGATACCACCTCTGCTGCTAGCACAGCGATGCTGGCGACCTCACTCACACGCAGAAACACAACAACCCTCCAGGGAGTTGTTATTTGGCTGCGGTTTTCTACTTGTGCTCCATCATGCATCCCACGGAGCATTGTTGATGTAAGGAATTACTATTACAGTATAACATGCAGTTTAAAAGCCAGCTGTTCTACCGTGGTGGTAAGAAGCTATTTTATTAATTGAATAAAAATCATGTTCCTTTCAGATACTTGCAATCAATTTAAACTTTGGCGAAGTTATAATTACTTCAATCCATTGTTATGCTCCGAAAAACATGTTTTTCAGGGAGAATCGCTCAGGGCTTTCATGTGGAAAAAATTACCAATCAGTTTATTTTTATTGAAATTAATTAATTCATTTACTAAGCTTTTTCTTTATATGTTGATACTGTTGATTATTGGCGTTAGGTGAAATTGGTGGTTTTTCTTTCTAGCATTATCGTTTCCTAATCCATTAGATTGTCGGAATCCGCTACCTAAGCCTAATCGTTTAGAGAAGGTACTGATATGGACATGGGGCGACTGTCATCAGTGGTCCATAACCCAGAGAGAGAGAAAACCTGATATTTCTTAGGTTATATCACACGTTTTTCGAAATATAATTTCTTGGGCGTGCGGGTTTCTTCACGTCTGTCTCTTTACCCCGAACAAGAGAGAACACGAATTTAATAGTGCCCGTGTACACAAGGACTCAGGTCTTGAACCAGTGCGTTCGTTTTTTTTTTTTTATACCACTAAGGTGACAAACAAGCGTACGGCCTGCCTGATGGTAAGCAGTTACCGTAGCCAATGGGCATTTGCAACACCAGGGGTGTCACTCTTGCGTTGCCGACCCTGTAAGAACCTCTTCACGCCTTTCTTGAAGAACCCCATGCTGTAGTCCCTTGGGAAAACCTCGGCAGGGAGCTCATTCCACAACATAATAGTTCTAATAATAATAATAGTCATAATAGTTCGTTACCCTGTAGCTATCACGACTCTAATTCATTTAGGTACTGATAAAAATGAAAGACGTATGAAATACCTTTTCAAATAGTACTTAATAATGAAGAAGCTTCCAGCGGACCCTAGGCTCCGTACCGAAAGCATAGGTTGCAACCGGGTTTAACGCTCGAATGATGATGATGAAGAAGGGTAGCCCCCTTACGCTATTGTTTTCTAACCTAACCAAGATTTGTCGTAGAACACTCACATAAAGGCGATGACATAAATCTAAACGAAAAGAGCTTCGCCCTAAGGTTTCCATGTCCAGTTAAAAATTGCGCAACGGGATGATGGACTTCTAACCACTCTTTATTTAATCTGTCTCGCACTGATTGAAAGAACAGATACAAGTGGCGTCCTTTAGTAGAAGTTTTCCATCTTTCTTGCCATTCAGACACCAAAGTTTCAAGTACCTCGTGGTTTGAACAATCTAAGTATTTTGTCATGGTCGCGGTGGTTAAGAAAGTCAGGGTGCAAGTTTTTAAAGGTGTAGTACATTGCAGCGCGGCGTTGTATTTCTGAGTCAACTGGTAACACACCTGCCAGCAGCGGTAGTGCCTTGGTGCTTACACGATTGCGAGTCCAATTTACATAAAAATATTAAAGCGAGACTCTGACTTTGCAGCTACTTGCGACGCGCAGCCCTATGGTAGCCCTATCAGCCCATGCAGGTGAACCGTACGTAATACATCCTAAATACGTGGCTGTGTAAATAATATTTAACGTTTTAAAAGTTAGGCCCCACGTCGAGGTGAAAATTCGAGTTAATAAAAGTTCTTTTTGACTTTTTCTCCAACCTGCTTCATGTGCTCAATGTAATTAAAACCCTTGTCTAACAGTAATTAGACAAAGGATTCGATATGTTCTACCATTTCATCAGAGTCTGGTTTGTTAATTATCCGGGTGCATTACGTGCAGATCAGGTGAGCTTTGACGGTAAAGTTGACAGTGAATCACTTACACCGAGACCACATTTTTTTAACAGTATTAACAGCCTTTATAGTTGTAACAGTACACGCTCGCCCCGATCTTCTATGGTCTTCAACAGAGGAAGTGTTGGTGTATCTGCCGATGGTACGATATACGTATATACCGCTGATACCAAGCTTTTGAAGTGTCTTGAATATGACCGAAGGACCCATACCCACTTTGTGCAAGGCAATAATTGCAATCCTCTTTTCTTTCACCCCATTCTTTTTTTTATATACTTCGTCGGGAGGCTTACAAGCATACAGCTCACCTGATGTAAAGCGGGTAGCCGTAGCCTATTAATGCATGCGATATATTAATTATCACTCGGGCGATGCCTCCTCTGCTGCTTACACAGCAAATCCTTGGGAGCTTACTGGTGACCTCACTCACACGCAGGAACACAACAACCCTCTAGGGAGTTTGTACTTCCCCAGCCAAGCTGCTATGATGTACCCTACCTCTCTGGAAAACATCCAGACCAAGACAAATAGACATACCGTTGCACTCAAATGTTAGTCTTTTGTGGGAACGAACTTACGAACCTTTAATGTTAAAGTAGCATTGTTAACCACTCCATCACTGGGCTCATCGAAACCTACTGCCAACTGCACAAGGGGCATGACGTGAAGTTATAGATATATACTCGTACATAGATAAATGCAAGATGTACGATTGTTTATCACTTTTCTAAGAAGTTAAAAATATACTCAACGGCGAGTCCGTAGTTATGATAAAACTGGCTTCTGGCACCATAACCATATACTATTATTTACTCTTATAATCATACCTATGCGATACAGCGCTGATTACATTTTATATTATATACATGAAGCAGAATAGTTTGTATGTTTGAACGCGTTAATCTTTTGAACTATCAGTCGGACTTGAAAAATTCTTATTTCATTTGGTAACACAATTCTCAAGGAAGGTTATATACTACTAAATATCTCAATACGACACTTAGAAGCCGAGGAGTATGAAAGAAAATAAGGGAAAACGATTCCCACGTGCCGACGAAGTAGCGGATTACAGCTAGTTTTATATACATATATATTTTTATACAACTAGATTGGCAAACAAGCATGCGGCCCGCATTAGATGGTAAGCCGTAAGCCTATTGACGCTCGCAACACCACGGGGATGTTACTCGCGCGCTGCCAATAATGTGACCTAAAACTGTTTCGTCGCAGTACCCAGTAATTTCTGTGCCATATCTCACCCTTCAAACCGGAACACAGCTATAATATATAAACATAGCTGCTTGGCGGTAGAAGTAGGTAAGACAGAGGTACCGACGCAGACGACTTTTGTACAAAGTCTCCCTCTGGTAAAATATATTCCGAATAGTTACACCATTACTTAATTTCCAACAACAGAGCAAATTGGTCAAAAGGTTAGTCCTAATAATAATTTCTCTCAAACGGTCGGCGTCGAACCCATTTTAAATTCAGTTTCGTTAAAGCACGGAAAACCTTAGGCATACATATTTAAAATGAAACAATTTAGCTCTATGCCTATACTGTATTCACTTAGAGTTGAGACAAAATGTAAACTGAACTGAACTAAAGCTGATACAAAACTTTATATTCATTACTTAAATGTAAAGGGCCAAATCAAAAGCACCCAAAACCGAAGAGCATGCACGAAGAGGTTGATGAGCATGGAAGGGAAGGGAGAGAGGTACGTTTGGATTGGTGTACCTGACGTTCCATAGTCTCTGCCTACCCCAATGGAAGATAGGCGTGATGATATGTATGTATGTAAATTCAATGAATATATAACGAAATGTATATATTCATTGAAATAGACAGGTGGCTACCAATGTACATGTTAATGGAACTAATTTAGCCCCTGTGGAGACAACTGTGTTTTTGGGTATAACAATTGACTCCAGACTACAATGGGGCCCACAAATTGAAAAATTATCAGGAAAACTAAGTTCTGCAGCCTATGCAGTGGAAACTATTAGACGGCTCACTGATATTGATACGGCTAGAATAGTTTATTTCAGCTACTTTCATAGTATTATGTCATATGGAATTCTTCTCTGGGGTAATTCCGCGGACATTAACACCATCTTTTTATTGCAAAAGAGAGCCATAAGAGCTATCTACAAACTTGGTCCCCGGGAGAGCCTTAGAGAAAAATTCAAAGAAATAAATATTTTAACAGTCGCATCGCAATATATCTATGAAAATCTTTTGTATGTCCATAAAAACATAGACTCATTTTGTAAAAAGAGTGATACTCATAGCATAAATACTAGATATAAGCATAAACTTGTGTTACATGCAAGCCGTCTCCACAAAATAAGTAATTCTTTTATGGGGCAATGTATACGGTTCTATAACAAACTTCCCAGCAATATAAGAGAATTGTCAATAAACAAATTTAAAACTACTATTAAAGCCAAATTGTGTAGCAGGGCATATTATAAAGTATCTGACTATATTAATGATAAAAATGCCTGGGAGTGAGTCGATCCAATTATAATGTAATTAATAAAATATGTAAATTTGTTTGGATACCAAAAGAGGGATGCCTGAGTTTTTTGGCAGTATTTTTATCAGTGCTCACCTAGTCATAAACTGCACGGTAGGGAAAAAAATTGTGACGATTCCAAACAAATGTAGCCATTTTTACGGAATAAAAAGATTTTGACTTTGACTTTGACTATACTCGTGTACTTCTTATTCCATGAAAAAGGTTATTTTAAGTAATTTTCATTGAACACTCATTTAGTAAAAAGTTTAAACTTACTTTCTTATCAATAATGATATTTATTGATAAGAAAATAAGTTACCTCTATAATTATGATAACAATTTCCGTCATTTTTACGCAACATGATTTTTTTTCTTTATTAAAGTTTCTACATTAACACCTATGTTGTTAATCTCTCGAAGTACGAGTAAGTACGTATTATTATAGTTCCTAATGAACGTTACCCTTAAGACACACAATGTATGAAGACTTTACAACTTTTGCATTTATCCGGATTATATCCGCGATTCTTACTTTTGCCAAGATGTTACTGCGAGTTTCTTCTTTCTTCTATTTATTAATTTTATTGCTAAAAGCTGTTGTTTTTGTCAAGTTTTATAGTTGTGCTCCGTTTTCATATTCAGTTACTGTTGAGTTTCTGTTATCAAAATGTTGTTCTGGGTGAAAATGAGCGAACGTGGACCGGACAATGCTCGCATATTAGTTTCATCGAACAAAAAGAAAGAAAACTTGAAGCACACTCCTGTGCGTCTTTGAAAAAGGAGACTGTTCGTAACATGTCAAGGTAATTTAGAAGTGACTTGACCTCAGTGTTTTGAAGTTTAGAAACGTATGTTTTCTTCGTTTACACTTTGTCTCACCGCATACTATAGATGGGATACGAACTACTATCGTTCGATTAAGTGAGGATTTGTGGACAGATAGTCGTTTCAGCTATTTGCAACAATGGTGTCAAAAAATCAAAATACCTTCTTAATATTATCCCGTTTTCCTAATCCATGGATAGCTACCTAAGCCTAAGGATTTGGCGTAGATACCAATTTTTACAAGGAATGGCGGATGTCTGACCCGCAAATGGGTTTCACCTTGTTTCAGCTGTTGCGGATAAATGATAGCCTTAAAGGCTAAGTCACAAGTCAGGTAGAATCTGACTCTTTAACAACTATCGTCTATCGAAGACCAGGACTCAGAATCTCCGTGAAACTCATCAGTCATCACTTCCACGGTGATCTTTTCTGTGCCGCTTCCATCCATCGGCTCTCTGCAATCTTCACAAGATCGTCGGTCCATCTTGTGGGGGCCCATCATACACTGCGTATTCCGATTCGTGGTCGTCATTGGAGAACCCTTCTGCCCCAATGGTCATCGGTTCTCCGAGCTATGTGGCTTGCCCTCTGTTACTTCAGCTTGCTGATCCATAGAGCCAGGTCGGTAACTATAGTTTTGCTACGGATCTACTTATTTCTGAATCTACCTCGCAGAGAAACTCCGAGCATAGCTCTCTCCATTGTACGCTGTGCAACCTTGAGCTTCCGTATGAGGTCCATAGTAACGGACCACGTTCTGTGTCGTAAGGCATCACTGGCAACACACACTGGTCGAAGACTTTCGTCTTCAGTCATAGATGTATTTTGCGGAACTCAAGACGAGTAAATCAGACTCGAGACGACACACTGCTCTTGATATTGCTCAACTTGCACACCCGGTTCGAACTCCTCATACATATACATACCTATAACATACCTATATATCTCACATATTTAATGGTACTATTGTTGTGCTATGGAAGCTACTATTTTGTTAATTCTTTTAGTTACTTAGTATAATTTATTATAGTAGTTACTGTAATAAATTATAAAATGTATATGTTATGTGTATACAGAGTAAAACAGTATCTTTGGTTCATAATAATTAGATCGTTTCTCCTAAAACCTAAAGCGCACTTAATCTTCTCTGAGATAAAAAGTAATACCTGATACCATTTCGTGATAGGACTTAATATTGCTACATGTTTATACTAAACCTGTGTTTCCACACATCAATATTATTTTTAGCCAGAAAAATAAAAAAAATATTGCGAAGCGATTATTAAACACTATTTCTATAAAATGTATCGCGTAAAATGTCTCTAACATTTTACGCGGTACATTAAGAGTTACGTATACAATGTGAATTAATTCTAAGAATAATTTCTTATTTTCTAGAAACGGTATGCCAGGTTTTTTGTATTTCCCACGGTGGAAACATATCCTTATTTGTATCTATTAGTGTACTAGCAGTGCCAGCGACTTTGTTCGCGCGATGTATTAGAATATTAAAATTGGTAACATATCGTATTCACGAAAATTTTCTGTTCGAGTTTCAATTGTTCTAAAACGGTATGACGTAGTTTTAAATGTCAGATAGCTGTCTTCTTTTACATATTTTGTGTTTCTAGAAACTTAATTTACATATATTTCGTTTTCTAGAAAAATAGTGTCCTGGATACTTCGAAACTGGCAGTGAAATAGGCCCGACTCGTGAATCGATCTTCCCTATTATTGCTCCATGATAAAGCAAGACCTCAGACTGCACGAGAAACCGTTGTAAATCTACAGGAGCTGCAGTTAGATGATAGTTGCTAGGAGGGACTGTCCCTATGTCCGGCACTGCTGTGACAGGCACGTCAATTGTAGTGCCGGATATCTGTGACGGACACTTTCAGCAAAATTGTTAAATTTATTGTATATTTGTGTTTATTGTAAATTGTATATTTATTTATTTGTATTTCAATCTTACTTCTATGGGTGCAAACCGGAAATAAATGCATTTTATTTATTTATTAACAAACCGAAAAAGGTAGGAAAATGAGGACGGAGTGTTACAAGAAAAAAATACCAAAGGGGTGGGGGGACTCCACCCCTCACCAAGGGGGCTCGGGGGTGAAGCCTTCGCCATAACAAAAACAACTTGACCACGGTGGGTAGGTTAAGTTCGTTAGGTTTCCTTGTAACCAAAACACGAGCGAGCGAGCGAACTCAAGTTTGGGGCGAAAGTAACAAAGACACAAAATCAACTTTGCCGCGGAGGATAGGTTAGGTTTGTTAGGTTTCCTTGTAAAAATCTATTATGGATTTTAATTATTTGTCCTTTGAAATGTTGTCTTTTCATAATATGGGATACATTTTTTTAGAAAATAAAACATCTATCAATAGTAGCTACGGTTAAACGTTGAGTTAGAGTTCAAAACATTCGAAAAAATAACAATTGAACATCGGAATTTTCAATCAATTGAATTTTCGGTCCAATGAAAATACAGAAAATAAAAAAATTACTAAACGTTTTCAGTATATTCAAATTCGTACAAAAACCACTTCGCCTTTATGATAAAAAAATTCAATTTTTTGTTAAATCCTATCAGTGAATTTTTCAAACAATTTTAAATGTTACCAATCATAAAGGCGAAGTGGTTCAGTTCTTTTGTGAACGCTCAGATTGTTGCTGCGTCGCGGCTCTGATTTTTCTAGGATTATCCAGATCTATAGTATGGTTTATTTAAAATTTAACGTGAAAACACTTTCACATTGCTAACGCGGGTTTAACAAGCATTTTAACGATTTACCACCAATTGTGTGCTTATGTAACACCTTTGCTCATATTACTTACAGTTTTTGATGAGGAATGCAAGGTTCTTTTCCAGTTTTAGGATTACCTACGTAAAAGTCATGTTATAAGTATTTATCCGTCTGATACACGTGTTCTCGGGCTTGTTTATACAAGATATTACTTAGGTTATATATTTGTACTCATTTAAAATTATTGCTTCAATTAAGATAACTTCTTCTTCTTAGAGCTATCCCGTTTTCTAATCTATTAAGATTGGTGGGTCAACTACCTATGTCTAAAGATTTGACAATGATACTGATTGGGATATGGACTGCCGTCAGGTCACCACAAGGTGGAAAACCAGATCTTTCTTAGGTTAGGTCACACGTACGAGGTTTCCTCACGATGTTTTGTAATAATTACTAATATATGCTGGTGCTTTATTCACTGGGCTATCGTTACTCATTATCTATATATATAATTCGCTAGCTTTCCCTGTCGAATAAAAATAACGAAGTGAATCAGATCATTCTAAATGAACCTTCGCTTCCGTTCGCTACATGTGTGCATAGTCAGAAAGATATTCAGGAACATCGTTCCTATATGAATTCTATATCTGTGCGTTTGTCCGTGCGTTTGTCTGTCGCTTTTTTCGAATATTCGAATTTTGACTTCAGATTCGGATTCAGTATAAAAAAGTAGAATAGGAATATTCAGGAACACCGTTCCTATCTCTTAAGGAACATGGTCAAAATGGCTGACAATATAAAAAAAAAATTGAATTGTTATATAATTGACGAGCCAGGTGTTCCTCTGGCAATGCAAGGTTGCGCGTTCTCGACTGGTTTTAATTATTGTTTTGCGTCCTTAATTCGACGACATTTTTTTCGCCGAAAATATTTTGTGTATAGATAGGGCCTCGTCACAGATTTATTGTGAGTACCCAGTAGCTATCGTTAAATAAATTTGTGAAGGCCAGAAGATTTTTTGTAAAGTACGTCAAATTTTTCTGTTTGAAGAACTTAATTTTATCAGTGAAATAAAGATAGATTTCCTGTAACGCATTGTGTATGTACTCAATGTAATATCATTTAAGAATATGTTTGTGTGTACGATACCATTCGAAGGCATCCATTTTGTTAGGTATACTATCTAATAGAATACAGTTGCCATTTTTTGCTGGGCTACAAAGTTTTGTAAGAAAATATATCACGGAAGTTCAATGTCCAGAGCCAAACGGTTAGCTGAGCGTCTGCCTGATCTTTCGTGTCACGTTTATTCGCTAAATTTATTAGTTTTCCGTAATGGGAATAACTTATATATCACCCCTATAAAGCTTATCGAGTTAAAATTGTTAGATCTAGAATTTACATGTAATCTGATCTGATCCGTTGCTGCCATGACTGTCTTGGTCGTCGCTGCGACACGTGTTTCGCCTCTCCACGAGGCATGCTTAGGCGATGTAGATGTTAGTCGTTAGAATAACATATC
The DNA here is from genome assembly GCA_947507595.1 of Pyralis farinalis. Lineage (NCBI taxonomy): Eukaryota > Metazoa > Arthropoda > Insecta > Lepidoptera > Pyralidae > Pyralis > Pyralis farinalis. The sequence goes on along the minus strand of OX382276.1, from coordinate 27,973,527 downwards.
TAGAATTCAATATCGCACTTTCGCAAACCAAATTATATTTCATAGTTCTCTCAAAAATAAAAATAAAACAGAAAAATGTATATAAATATATAATTTGATGTATGAAGCACGTCAAGCAGTTTAGATCGAGTTGTCTGTGTTTAACTTCTGTAAAATTACACCATTAGGGCTGCTCTAATTCTAATTCCAATTTATGCGAAATGTGCATTTGACAAATATAATATATAATAAACCAATAAACCACTGGACTGCGCATGAAGGCGGCGTTCACAAAATGTTGTGTTTTAGCGCCTAAACATCTCGCCGATTGAAGATTAGTCTGTGAGCTAGCCGCTAAGAGCTGCGGGTTTCACTTTGCCCCCCGACCCGTAGCGGTGAACGAAATTACTACGCAATATCGGTCTCTTTGGCTTTCCACAGGTCTGCGTCCGTGCGTCCGTGGTCGCAGGAAAGTACGTGGTCTTTCCTGCGACCACGGACGCTGCAAAGCGTTCGAAACGTCAGGTTCAACAAAATAAATAAAACACGCGATACTTCCGTTAAAAAAATTGTTTAATTCAATGTGTAACAATCGCGAAAACCTAAGACAATACTATGTCTGTTTGTCTTGGTCATGGTATTTTCTGTGTATAATAAGTATGTATTTACGAAAAAAAATGTATTTACGTATGTTTGTCAGTTGTCTAGTAGGTACCTATAACACAAGCTTCGCCTACTTTGGGGCTACATGCCGCTGTGTAATTTGTCCGACAATATTTATTTATTTAATGATGTATGTACATGGAACAGACATGTTCATGCACACAAAATGTTTGCCTTGTGTGGGAATCGAAACCACGAGCGTTGGTGTCAAAGTCGCGTCATTCACGACTGATCCACCGAGCTCGCCAAATGTGTAAATCTCGAATATCTGTTTCGTTTGTATTTAATAATACGAAGCATTTATTGTTTTAATGAAAAATTCTTCAATTCACTCATCGTGCAAAATTACATTGGCAGTAGACGAACTTTAGTTATTCTAATGTAAGTTCAACGATCCCATTGCTACTGAAACCCTGGGGACGGCAATCGATGAACTCATTAAAGGCCTTTAAACCGCCTCATGGCCATATTAGTATTATGAGACATTATTCTACTTTTTTACAAAATTACGCATAAAATGCCGTTTTATAAATATTATGAACTAACCGGTAGCGGAAGCATACAAAGCAGTTTAGATTCATTTGCATACAATTTTATATGTCGATCTAATAGAATAATAATAATAAATATAATAATAATAATAAATATTGTCGGACAAATTACATAGCGCCATCTAGCCCCAAAGTAAGCGAAGCTTGTGTTATGGGTACTAGACAACTGATAAACATACGTAAATACATTTTTTTTTGTAAATACATACTTATTATACATAGAAAATACCCAACCAAATAGACATGTTCATGCACACAAATGTTTGTACTGTGTGGGAATCGAACCCACGAGCGTTGGTGTCAAAGTAGCGTAACAACGCGTTTCACCACTGCGCCACCGAGCTCGTCTATGGGAGAGTAGTACCTAAAGCTAAGTAAAACCTCTATTTAGATCACTAGGTCTTCCTCTAGGTAAGTCGTGTCTACAGAATTACTATTACTGATGACCTCACTCACGCGCAGGAATACAACAACCCTCTAGGTGGTTGTTATTTGGCTGCGGTTTTCTGTGAGGTGAAAGTACTTCCGCAGTCGGGCGGCTTTCATGCGCCCTACCTCTCTTAAAAACACCCTGACCAAGACAAACAGACATGTTTGATAATCCTACTAATATTATAAATGCGAAAGTTTGTATGTATGGATGGATGTTTGTTGCTCTTTCACGCTTAAACGGCTGAACGGATTTGAATGAAATTTGGCACGTAGATAGATTATGATCTGGATTAACACATAGGTTACGTTATTTGACGCCACGCGGGCGGAGCCGCGAGCAGCAGCTAGTTACACATATTTACATGCAAGATACGAACTGGGGTTCAATCGTTTAATTGGGCGTTTTTTATCCACTAGGTTATCACTGCTCTTGATCATAGAAACTGACTTAGATAAAGAGATTTTGAAACCTTGAAAGCTGCTGAAATTAAATAATTGAAGTGGAACACCATTAGCGTTTCATTACTGTTGAGACTCATAAAGTATTTAATAGTACTTTCATAGAAATGATAGTACTCATAAAATATATTATTACAGGCAAATGAGAATATAAAAGATGAGGAGACATTCGTTTAACTCTATCTAACTTAGCTATGATAAAGATAAGATATCATAACAGTATACCATATGACATAATGCTGTGAAAGTAGTTGAAATAGACTAAGCGCGCAGTAGCCACATCCATCAATTGTCTGATTCTCCTAACTGCATAAGCGGTGGAACTGAATTTACCGGCAAGTTTATTTATGTGGGTGCAGTGTGATATGCTTATAAGAGAGGTAAGGCGCATAAAATCAGCCTGTCTGGGGAAGTAACTCCACCTCACAGAAAACCGCAGCCAAAAAACAACTCCCTAGAGGTTTGTTGTGTTCCTGCGTGTGAGTGAAGTCACCAGTAAGCTCCCGAGGAGTTGCTGTGTAAGCAGCAGAGGAGTGATACTTAATATATCGCAAGCGTTAATAGGCAACGGTACCCACTTAACATCAGGTGGGCCGTATGCTTGTATGCCTCCGACATAGTATAAAACAAAATGCTTTAATAATATGAAAGAAAAACCTATGAAGAACTAATGAGGCTCATACTAGTAACTCAATTTACCTGTTTGTTTGTAGCTGTGTTAGCAGCAGAGATGGCATCGTGCAAGTGATAATGAATTGCAAGCGTTCATAGGCTACGGTAACCGCTTTACATCAGGTGGGCCGTATACTTGTATGCCTTGTATACAAAAAAAATATTTTCATCGCTACGGGTTGGAGGACAAAGTAGAGCGCGCTGCTCTCATTGGCTAGTTCGCGGATTACATATTGGCTAATTGGTTACAATTTTATCCTATTGACCACTAGGCTCTAATCGGTGAGATGTTTAGATGTTACAAAAGCACGTAAAGGTTTAAACCAAAGAAAACAAGTGCCTTCCATTCCTGCTAATAGCATATCTAGGATGAAGAATCTCGTACTGATACTACGTTGACAATCATGCTTGCGGTCGTTTAGGTTTTTTCTCTTTCATATATCACTATCCTGGTTTTCTTCACGTTCAAATGTAGGGCTTGTTTACATAGACATCTTTCATCGTTGAGACTACTGTTTGCAGTTCAGATGGTAATTTTGCTAGTTGTGAGCGCAGGAAGCCTTCATTCGTCAAATGGTTTGTGGTCTAGCATTACCATTTTACGTCTGGTGCACAAGCATACCACTTATATTCCTCTTTTTAAAAGCTTTTATTTAACTTGCAATGTAAGTATGTAAGTATGTTCGGGTGAAATCTTGCAACTCAATTTCGAAGCAGATATCTTCAATCGATTGAGCTGAAATTTTGTATACACGTTCAGTTTGGATGACAATGCATGATTAACTGTGTGACGTCATTCTAAGTCCAACATGGCGGCTTACCCAAGATGACGGACCAACTATTTTTAATGCACTCCTACAATATGGGTATCAAATAAAAGGGCTTGCTAAGAATAACTCGAAAAATAATGTGACGTCACTCTTAATCCAATATGGCGGACTTCTAAAGCTTATAATCAATTTCAAAGCAGATATCTTCAGTCGATTGAGCAGAAATTTTGTATACACGTTCAGTTTAGATGACAATGCATGATTAACTGTGTGACGTCATTCTAAATCCTACATGGCAGAACACCCAAGATGGCGAATATTTTTTTCAATTCATTCCTACAATATGAGTATCAAATGAAAGAGGTTGCTTAGAAGAAGTCAAAAAATAAAGTGGAGTCTCTAAACCACATGTGGGCAACACCCGGCCCGCGGGCCGGATCCGGCCCGCTGTAAGGTTTGATCCGGCCCGCAAGACATTTTGAAAAAACCCAATTAGAAAAAATTAAGTACACAACTTATATATACTCACGGAATCAAGTGAGCAAGTAAGCCGAGTGGCGGCAGAGTGAGACGGCAAACATCAAAGCCTTTTATGTTTGTCGCCTCACTCTTTGATAATCGCTGCCAATTGGTTTGCTCGACCAAAACCTTTGATGTTTGCCGCCTCAATGGCGGCGCAACAAAAGATTTATTTCTTCTCAATTGTTCTAAACTAGACGATTCCAGATTATTCCTATATAAGCGAGTGGATGGCCCGAACTTTGTTCAGTTCTATTTGAGCTACCGAGGTGCTAACTTCGACAAGCGATTTCCTAGCCAACTGCTAGTGCCGACAACTTGCTTTGTGACTTCGTGTGCATCTTGAGTGCTTACTAATTATAGTTTGTTATTAAGTTTATTGAACGAAAAGTAAACAAAAAGGATGTCTGGTGGAAAGAAACGAAAAGTAGATACAGAAGGTCGCCAGTTTCAAGAAAAATGGACTGAAGAATTATTTTTTATCTTGCACAATAGTAAGCCTATTTGTTTGCTGTGTAATGAATCCATTTCAGTAATGAAAGAATTCAATATAAAGAGGCATTACTCAACTAAGCATGCTGCGATGGACTCACTGACAGGACAAATAAGAAAAGACAAAATCCAGAAGCTTACCGCAAATATCGAGAAACAGCAACAAATGTTTCATAAATGAAGAACACTACTTAATAATGTTGTGAAAGTGACCGTATGGCTAGTTATGAATCATTTTCCATAGCATTAGACGAGTTCACCGATTTGTCTGACACAGCTCAACTGGCTATATTTATTCGGGGTTCACTGTTACTGAGGGATTGCTTTCTTTGCAGCCGCTAAAAGCGACCACTACAGGAGAGGATATTTTTAATGAAGTTCATAAGGCATTCCAAAGGTTTAGCTTGCAATGGTCAAAATTAATTGGAGTATGCACAGATGGTGCACCTTCTATGGTCGGCTTACGTAAAGGTTTCATTGGAATTTTGAATGAAAAAGCAACAGAATTAAATGTGCAAAAAGATGATTTGATAGTCCTTCATTGCATTATTCACCAACAGAACTTCTGTTCTAAGTCCATTCGACTCCAGAATGTTATGAATGTAGTAGTAAAAACCATCAATTTTATTAGATCCCGAGGGCTTAACCATCGTCAGTTCAAGGCGTGTTTGGATGAAATACGAGTATCAGCTGAATATAACGACGTAACATATTATTGTGAAGTCAGATGGCTGAGCAAAGGGAAAATGCTGAAACGGTTTTACGAGCTTAGAAATGAGATAGCAGACTTTATGCAAATAAAAGATAAACCAACATCTGAATTGAGTGACCCAAAATGGATATGTGACTTAGCATTTCTGGTCGATCTTACAGGCTATTTGAATGATTTAAATTTGAAACTCCAAAAACAAGGACAGTTAGTAAATGATTTGTACAGCCATTTGAAAGCGTTTCAGAACAAACTATGCTTGTGGGAGACATAGATGCTGTCTGGTAACAGTTACCATTTCACCACGCTCTCTGCGTATGAAAATATTGCTTGTGCTCAATATGCTGAAGAACTGTCAGAACAATTTTCGAACAGATTTAGCGACTTCAAAAACATGGAAGACTGTTTCAGTTTATTTGCTACTCCAACAAAAAGTAATGTACAAAATGCTCCAATTCACTTACAAATGGAGATGATCGAGATTCAAGAAAACGCACTCCTAAAATCCAAATTTGAAGACGTGGAGTTGTGCGATTTCTACAAAAAATACATAGAAGAAAACAATTTTCTATTTTTTAACTTAGAAAATTCGCAAGAAGACTTATTTGTGCGTTTGGCAGTACTTATAAATGTGAACAGTTCTTTTCACTGATGAAGGTTAATAAATCAAAACATCGTACAAGACTGACTGACGATAATTTGGAAAATTCTTTACGTCTTTGTATGAGTGGAATTAATGCAAATATCGATGGAGATGGACAGACTGAGAAACGAGTCCAGCGATAACTAAAAAGTAAAAAATAAATTAAAAGTAAAAAACCTTTTTAAAAACAAGCTTTTATTTAAATGCTCTAAAAAGAAAAAAATAAACTTTTATACTAAAACTTTTACTGTTAACTTATAACGTCATTTCACATTTGACACATTGACACATTTTATATGATATAAAAGCTTGTCGCGAGATTTAAGTACTCGTATTTACTTAGTTTGAAAATTTTAATAGATAATATTATTCACATCAAATTATTTAATTTACTTGTTAATCTACACAAGTAAATCTCGCGACAAGCTTTTATATCATATAAAATGTGTCAATGTGTCAAATGTGAAATGACGTTATAAGTTAACAGTAAAAGTTTTAGTATAAAAGTTTATTTTTTTCTTTTTAGAGCATTTAAATAAAAGCTTGTTTTTAAAAAGGTTTTTTACTTTTAATTTATTTTTATATATGCTACGTCGCGAGGCATACAAGCATACGGCCCACTTGATGTAAAGCGGGTACCGTAGCCTATTAACGCTTGCGATATATTAAGTATCACTCGCGCGATGCCTCCTCTGCTGCTTACACAGCAACTCTTTTGGAGCTTACTGGTGACCTCACTCACACGCAGGAACACAACAGCCCTCTAGGGAGTTGTTATTTAGCTGCGGTTTTCTGTGAGGTGGAGGTACTTCCCCAGACGGGCTGCTTTGATGCGCCCTACCTCTGTTAGAACATCCAGACCAAGACAAACATACATGCACACAAATGTTTTCCTTGTGTGGGAATCGAACGAGCGTTGGTGTCAAAATCGTGTCATTCACGACTGAGCCACCGAGCTTGTCAAATCCTCACGATGTTGTATAAAAAAAAGCTATTTGTGTTACAATTCAGACTGCGAACCGGCTGTGATATTATAATATTTCAATATTCTATTCAATCACATACGGCGAACAAACCAATATGGAGGCAAAACTTTATTGAAGATGATTGAATAAGAATAATGTTCGGCATATCGGTAATATTCATGTTTACGTATTCAAAGTGGAAAAGTGACCAACTGATTTATTTTTGTATTACTACATTCCGTGAGAGATCCGTGCGTAAAGCAGGTAAGGTGGATCAAATAACAAGCCCGTCCAAGGAAAAATCTCCATCTTTCACGAGCTCGGTGGCGATGTGGTTAATAACACTGCTTTGACATCGACGCTCCTGTATTTGATTCCTGCAAATATTTGTATGCACATGTCTTTTTGTCTCGTTCTGGCTGTTTTAGAGATGTAGGGCTCATGGAAGCAGCCCGTCTGGAAAGTACCCACCTCACAGAACATCGCAGGCATATAACAACTCCTAGTTTTATTATGTTTTTGCGTGTGGGTCACAAGTAACTTTCGAAGAAGTTACTATGTTAGCAAAAGAGGTGATATCGCGCGAGTGGTATTTATCGCATTGCAAGCGTTCAGAAGCTACATCTGATGGGCCGCATGCTTGTATGCCTCTCGACGTTGTAAAAAAATCCTATAGAAAACGTCAGATAAATTACCATTCCTCCAGACGGTTCTTAGTCAAGGTTACCAGTAAGCTCCTAAGCCTCCTAAGGAACACGCGATACTCCTCGTATTGTAAGTGTTCCTAGGCTATGGTAACAACTTTACATCATGTGGACCGTATGCTTGCTTGAAAGAGACTGACAAAAAATTTGCAAGCGAATACCTCTTTTAAGTAACCAGTTTTGCCAGCTTTTTAAACTTAATGAAATGCAGATTTCAAGCACAGACGTCTTGGGGCCATTCTTGCAATTACCAATGATATGCTAGAGCAGTAGAATGTTTTGGGAAAAAATATTATGATTTCCAGAACGCTGACACTGTGAACAATCTGTAACTGGCATTGCAGTGGCAGTGCATTGACAGTGTTAGATGAAGATATGGCTGTGGATAAAATTGAATAATAAAAAATCTGCTGGAATCGACATGGAGCTGAGATGATCAAAATAGTTGGGACAAACGCGGGACCTTAAGAGTGACCATAGCAGCATAAGTGTATGGAAAAGTTATGTAGAGAATTTAAATGGGAAAGAAGTGAAGGGGAATAATCAAGTTTCCTAGATCAGCAATATCGTAGTGATTATATATGCCAGAAGGTTTTTGTGCAAAAGAATGCCTGGTACATATACGCCCAGATATGGGATTGACGGTTATCTACTCCCTAATGTAATATGTAATGTAGTAATATATTTACTACATTACATATTACATTAGGGTAATGATAGATTTATAGCATCATAGGTGTGAGTATATAGAAGGATATTATTCATATCTTCTTCTTAGCGTTATCCCGTTTCCTACAACATTAGGATTGGCGCAATCCTTTACTTAAGCCTAAGGATTTGGCATACGAATTTTTATATGGAACGACTGCTGTCGAACCTCCACAATTCAGAGAGAAAACCAGAGAATTCTTAGGTAAGTTCACACGTCTTACGAAATATAATTTCTTAGATGTGCGGGTTTCCTCGCGATGTTTTCCATCACCGCCGAGTAAGTGATAATTACAAATATGTACATAAATCCGAAAAAAAAGAATAGCGATACACGCCAGGATAGACTCATAGTATAAATACCTATATATCTTGTTCAATTTAGAGATTACAACAGCACCAACAACTACCGTTTCAATTTAAATATACAATATTTGTGATGACGTCAACTGCCATTTCGCGAAGATGATTTGTTTAAGTGTATGTGAAGTAAAGTCAATACATCTATCAGATTCAGTTTTATCGAGCTATTTCAGACTACCTTAGGCGATATAAATAAAAGGTATAAATAAACCACTCTAATCCGTGAGTCAACCCACCTGTGGATTTCTTTCCGCTCGTATGTGACTGGTATTATTCTATTTATTTATGTAGTATATACGTAGGTGGAGTACATGATGAGCTCGATAGCGTCGTTGTATATCAGTTTAATCGTATAAGTAAGTTAAGGAGCGTCTACAGCAGCCTGTCCATGGATAATTTTAGTCGAGTTCCTTCGAACTCCGAAGGCACGTTAAACCATCGATTCCGGATGTTCTAGACAAAAGGCAGTGTTTAAACTAGTCTAGTGGTCTTGAAAGAAGTGGCCTGCTCTCTCTTCTTCTTTTTATACAACGTCGTGAGGCATCCAAGGCCAAGACCTTTAAACGCTTGCAATACATTAATTATTACTCGCACGATGTCACCTCTGCTGCTAATACAGCAACTTCTTAGGAGATTACTGCATTTTGATTAAGTCGATCTTATACGGAAGTGCTAGCTCTCGCAGCCGTGGCAATTTCGCGTCATACAAACAGCTGTTATATATTACTAGGGGCACACTAAAAGTTTTGCACTTCTAGCTAATCGGAACTATTTGAATTTCGAATGTTATATTTTTGAAACGTTGCAACCTACTTAGTAATAAAAAAAAACAATTGGCGGGAAATCATTTGCCAATTGTTTTTTATCACACATCAAAGTTCTACGTACGGAACGAAAATGGAATTGAGTCGAAAAGATTTTAGAGCGATAATTTTTTATGATTTTAAAAGTTCTCTCTCTCCGCAAGACTGTGCTGCTCGTCTTCAAAATGCTTTTGGGAGAGAAGCACCTTCTTTGAGCACCGTGAGGCGATGGTTTGCTGAATTTGAGAGAGGTCGAGTTTCTTTACATGACGAATTTCGTGAAGGGCGGCCTTCAACTGCCGTCAACGGAAATAATGTGGCTACTGTTAAGCGGCTAATTGAAAAAAACCCGCGGATTACCTATGAGACAATTCGAGAACTATTGGGGATTGGTATGAGCCAAATTCAGAAAATTTTACACCAAGAATTGAAAGTTCGGAAACTTTGTTGTCGTTGGATCCCTCATGAACTGACAGCCGAGCAGAAGCCGGCTCACGTGGAATGGTGCTCACAGATGCTACTGAAGTACGACCACGGACATTCTAATGCTGTTTATGACATTGTCACAGGAGACGAAACGTGGATTTATTGTTTTGAACCCGAAAGAAAAACAGCAATCTTGTGAGTAGGTGTTTGAAAATGAGAACAGGCCAACAATAGTGAGGCAGGCGAGAAACGTTGGTAAAAAATGATCGCGTTTTTTTTCTCAGCTACGAGTCACATCTGCACAATTCCACTTGAAGATCAAAAGAGTGTTAATGCCGAGTGGTATTCTACCATTTGTTTACCCAGGGTGTTAGAAAAAGTTCGCGAAAGACGACCAAAAAGCCGCGTTCTCCTACATCATGACAACGCTTCTTCACACACGGCCAACAAAACAAAGTCATTTTTAACTTCCGAAAAAGTACAACTCGTTACCCATCCTGCGCATAGCCCCGACCTAGCACCCTGTGATTTCTGTATTTTCCCCAAAATCAAAGATTTGATGAGAGGTTTCACTTTTACCAACTCCGAAGAGGCAGTGATAGCGTTCAATTAGCACGTAGAAAACATGCCTTCAGATCTGTGGTCCTCATGTTTTAAAAAATGGTTCGATCGCATGAAAAAAATGTTTAAAATGTAAAGGAGAGTATTTTGAAAAGCAATAAACATAATATTTTGGTTATAACATGTTGTTTTTTTAAGTTACGCAAAACTTATAGTGTGACCATCATCCAAAAGGCATTATCTGCCACAATGGCCAAAATAAACTACAATCTCCGGATGGCAATCCGTGGCAGCGACTCAGCAGTAGCGCTGGTGAGTGCCAGTGGACGCGAGATGTCTAATTAATAGGAAAAAATAACAAGTAAAGTAAAATACTAACACTAGTAATATAATCATGATGGGGACAAGAGAGGCAAGCGAGTTATGCTCACAAAAGTGTCCAAACGGGCGGCGGCGTTGACGTCGCCATATTCCCTTCAAAATGGTTGAAATGGCGATGGCAACCTCACGCGTCAACTTGTGAAAGGTTGCTGCTCGGAGGGACTGGTCTGCGCGCACCTCTCGAATTCCGTCTACTTAATATAATAAAGAACTATGCACGTTCCATAGTTTTGAGATGAAGCACTTGTGCAGATCAACAAAACATATCAACAAAATGGCGAGCAAAGCCTACTGTTAATTTTTTTTATACTACGTCGGGAGGCATACGGCCCACCTGATGTAAGTGGGTACCGTAGCCTATTAACGCTTGCAATATATTAAGCATCGCTCGCGCGATGCCTCCTTTGCTGCTTACACAGCAACTCCTTGGGAGTATACTGGTAAATTATTATAAAACTCTCTATTTTAACAGCGTGGTTCGCCCTAAGTTCTTTCGATTCGGTTTGGAAAACCGGATAATGCTAGAAGAAGATTGGACTAGGTGTAGTTTCATAATTTGGATGTAGGGTGGATTGTAATGATAACTTATGGAGACCCGATGGCACGATTTGGCGTAGTAAATGAATTTACCGCTACGGACCGGGAGGTAATGTATAACGCGGAGGTCTTATGGACCAGTTCACGGATCAACATCCCTGGACTTATCGGCTGATTGGTTAAAATATCCTCTCATTGGTCAGTAGACTCGAATCGTTGAGATATTTAGGCAATAAAACACTACGTTTAGGTGAGTGAGGGACCCATAATACGCAGTTAAGTGGTTTATATGTTCCTATGTTTCCGCCCCTAGAGCACGTTTGTGACAACAGATTTGACTGATATATAAAAATAAAGGAAGTTCCTCTTTGATGTTCCAAATAAAACTAAAATATATTTATCTTATAAGCACAATGGCGGGAGGCATACAAGCAAGCCCAACTGATGTAAAGCGGTTACCGTAGCTTATGCTTGCAATATAATATCATTATCATTCGCGTATCATTCGTGCGATGCCACCTCTGCTGCTAACACAGCAACTCCTTAGGAGCATACTGATGACACACAGGAACACGCAGGAATACAACAACCCTCTAAGGGGCTGTTATTTGTTTAGACGAAGGCAAACAAACATACAATGCATACAAATGTTTGTCCTGTATGGGAATCGAATCCACGAGCGTCGGTGTCAAAGTAACGTAATTGCGCGTTTCACCACTGCACCATCGAACTTGTCAAAGCGTCTCTTTGAGGTCGGTACCAGAAGCGTACTCGTCGCGATCTTACCAACCCAGCAAACCAGTGGATTACATTTTTGAACCAAAATTGCTGCACAGTTGAGCGAGTTACGGCGTGCCACGTAGGCGTGCATCGCCTATCGCATCGATCTACCCCCGTCGGTGTGAAGCTAGGTAAATGCCTCAACTCAGTTTAATCAGCTTAGCAACTAAAGTGTACGGAAAAAAATATTAAATAAGACGAATGATGGTGAAACTCGATGGAATGGTTTGGGATACACAAAGTGGATTTAGAAAAGGCTGATGATGTACGGATATTTTTTTTTCAATTCGCATTATCATGGAGAAGCAGGCTACGACTCAGAAGGTTTTCTGGGTTTTCTGCGGCTTTGAGGATCTTGAGAAAGTATTTGATACGATATAGTGTGAAAGGATCTCTGGGACATTTTGTCCAGATATGGGGTTGACCGCTTGGCAATGATGATGTAGGAAAGGGAGATAGTTTAAAAGAGAGTATCGATGTTAAGATAAAGGAAGAAAATATTGAAAGTTATTCGGTCATATAGAAAGAATGCAAGACGAAAGAATGGCGAAAGAGACACAATGCGAAAGTGAATGGATTTAGGAGCTGCGGAAGATCAAGATTCACCTATAACAACCTAATTTATTATGTTTTATCAGGTGATATCAGGAACCGTCGAGCGCGCATGAAAAGAGCTACGAATATTAAAGAAGCGAGGAAAGTGAGTCTCTCTCTATGCCTATTCCGCAATGGATCTGGCGTGAAGGTATACAAACATATATTTTTTACTGTTTTATTTATTTTTATAGTGGGAGAAATATTAAACAAACAATACATATTTAAACACAAAGCATAATTTATCTATCTACCTATAACCTCACACCAAATCTCTTGCGTGGTAAACAGATTGAACCGATCGCCACATGACTCGATCCTTACACACCTCACTCGCTTCTTTAACATTCATTGCTCTTTTCAAAGCATAATCCTCACCAATATATCTGGAATCGACGGCCAAACCACATGCAGTGTAAAATTAAGTATTACTTAGATTTTACTTGTAACATTTCTACAATATTTACTATAGAAAAGCAATTTTACTTCACAGATGCATGCAGATCAGCTCGAACTGTTAATTTGACAAGTACTTTCCGCCCTTATCACATTTTGAATGGCGTGAAATTTTACAGAATTCAAATCTTATAATTCCGTGACTAAGAGTCATTATCAAAATGAAATGTTCTTTTTCGATCGACCGCACTTCACACAAAGCATGTTTCAATCTCAAGGAACTGTAGCCATTAAAATGCACTAAGCGACTTACAATGGGTTGGCAGAATTTCGCATGTGCCCATAATGCTGTGGGGAGAACGAGTTTCAAGATTCCATTAGGATCTAATATCTATTGTGTTTATATTTGTATGTATGTATATGTTCACGCCAGGTCCCTTGCGGGCTAGGCAGAGAGTTAGTTAGTTATAGTGTTTATACTTTTTCTACAAATATTAAAAACTTTTTTTTATTTCTCATAAAGCACTACTATATACTACAGTAATTAACTTCTTCGGAAATATGACACATATTTAAAAATTATATTCATTAGAACTAATACCTAGTAGTAGCAGTATTAGTAGTACACTGGAAAATGCCAAATTTAAGGATTTTTTGTCTAAAAGCCGTTTCACCTGATGGTAAGCGAAAGAGGAGCCAAAATCGCAACGGCAACTGACAAAAGACTACAGTGTCCTGTCAGTAGACGCTGCTATGCTGGTCCGCGAGGTGAAAGAATGATGAATAACGCTGTGGAAATGAGAGCGCTGAGGAGTATGTGTGAAGTGGGAAAAAAAACGAGAACTATGTGGATGGAAGATGATGTAGTGGCAAAAATTGGAAAGGGTATGTTGAGATAGTTTGATCATTTCGAAAGAATGAATGACAATACAGTTAGCCAAGAAGTGTATCGAGCAAGAGTGAAATATCGGTAGGGGGTGCCGCCGTAGACCATATCAAAAGCAAGAAAATCACAAAAACGAAAACCAAAGAGCACGAGCAAGAAGTGGTGGCTCAGTTTTGGCGAGCTCGGTGGCTCAGTCGTGAATGACGCGACTTTGACACCGACGCTCGTGGGTTCGATTCCCACACAAGGCAAATATTTGTGTGCATGAACATGTTTGTTTGTCTTGGTCTGGATGTTTTAAGAAAGGTAGGGCGCATCAAAGCAGCTCGTCTGGGGAAGTACCTCCACCTCACAGAAAACCGCAGCCAAATAACAACTCTCTAGAGGGTTGTTGTGTTCCTGCGTGTGAGTGAGGTCACCAGTAAGCTCCCAAGGAGTTGCTGTGTAAGCAGCAGAGGAGGCATCGCGCGAGTGATACTTAATATATCGTAAGCGTTAATAGGCTACGATACCCGCATTACATCAGGTGGGCCGTATGCTTGTATGCCTCCCGACGTAGTATAAAAAAAAAGAGGTTGTTGAGAGTGGAAGAAGCGAGAAAGGCACATTTGAATCGGTTCACCTGGCGTTCTATAGTCTCTGCCTACCCGAATGGGAGACTGGAGTGATGATATGTATCTTTACCAAATCGCAATCCTAATGAATTAGAGAACGGGGTACCTACCCCTAGGAATAAGAAGAAGTATTTGTGTGTGCGTGGTTCTGTACGTATGCTCGAATGTAATGTAACATGTAAAATGTAAGTAAAATCCCTTCCTTAAATTTTTTACTCGAGTGCTTTATATGAAAAAGCTGGGTTTTCGATTTCAATGCGTAAAAAAAATGTTATTTTAAAATTAATTGTAAATGTTTGAATAACCCTTCGTGTGGTTGGAACGCTTATTTTTAATTACTTACCAATTTGCTTTCTACCGAGAAGGGATAAGTGTTATATCGTACAAGCATATTATTACGCAAATGTTAATAAAGCTACTCGTAATTGCTGTATTAATGTTCGCTTCGTGAGTGTAACATATATTTTCGAGTTACTAATAAATGTAAATGCTTCATTAATGTTAATGTAAATGGGTTGAAAAATTAAATGTGCAAAAGGGAGCCAAGTTTTGTTACGACCTTGGTTGGTGTTCTTCTTCGTCCTACGGTTGTCCAGTTTTACTATAAGATAGATAGATAGATATCATTTTTATTTGCATCTTCATTCACATACATACTCGTAAAATGCTTACGTTAAAATTATTTTTTTACAATGATAACAAACAAGCACATCATATGTGCCAAAGTATGACAAAAAGGCTGCAGCTCAGTATCAGTATTGCTCAAGAGCAGAACACTGGTTTTCAGCTGTAACCTAGGCTCAGTTACAAGATACAGTTACGAAATAAAGTTATAGAACATGTGAAGAAGAATACCAACTTCACCTTGAGGGGCGAGCGGTTGGAATCTCGCCAGAAAGCGAATATAAGTTTCTTTGTGCTGAAGGTTCCGACTCATCATCTGCCAACCTTCATGAAGGGAGAAATCTGTCTGGTTGGACTAGTACTTGGGTAGTTCCGAGGACGATTACTTAAAATCATAAGCTATACGTCGCCGACTCTACGTGGAATTAGTTAATTTCATATCTATGTTAAGGTTTTATCTATATGGATATATTAAAAACCGGCAATCTGAAATAAAATGGTTTTTTAATACCACTAAGGTGGCAATCAAGCATACGGCCTGCCTGATGGTAAACAGTCACCTATGGACATTTGCAACACCAGAGGTGTCGCTCATGCGTTGCCGACCGTCTAGAAACCTCTTCACGCATTTCTTGAAGAACTCCATGCTGTAGTCCCTAGGAAAAACGTCGGCTGGGAGCTCATTCCACAGCTTGAGAGTTCTCGGAAGAAAGCTTTTCTGGAACCGCACAGTACGCGACCATTGCGGTTTCAGCGTGTGAGGGTGAACTCATTATTTAAAATGGAATTAGTATTGGCGGGGTCCGCTATCGCAAAAATAGCACTGTTTTTGATCTGGATCTGGATCTGGAGGGAAAAATATACTATTCTCAAGTTAGATCACACGTCTGTCGATATATAATTTGTTAGACGCGCTGGTTTTTGTTTCTTGGTAGCAGCAGGTAGCAGTCGATGGTGTCGCTAACAAAAGAGTTGTTTGTGAATCAATAGTACTCGTAATCAAGTTCAATAGCAGTTCCTGCGATGATAGTTTTAGGAATGTACATCTTTTAATTATTTTAAAAAACAATTTGTTAGTTACTTTGATGTAGGATTTCTTACTTGGCAAGTTTACTACTGCTTCTACATATTCACAGTAAATCCCACATATAGACTACAGTAATCATTTTACACCAGGTGGTGGGTGGTTATGTGTCTCCCGACGTTGTATGAAAACAAAAAAATGTACATTACCAAGTTTTTTGAAGAAAACTTGAAGAGTGTTATTAAAACTTTACTGGGATAAGCTTGGTTGAGGTAAGTCCAACAAATAAATAGATAGCTTATGTATTCTAATATGACAGACAGTCTAGAAATTTCAGCACATCCTCAGCAGTGTGTCGCCTTGTCATCATATTATCATCGCTCAGAAATTTGTCTCATTTGAATTTGTCTATAGCTTGAAAGTTGCACAGCGATAGCTAAAGTAATACTCAAGATTTTTAGTGGAAAATCCACGGACGATAGAAGTTTTTGATGTAGTTCTTAGTTTAAGTTGCAACTTAAAGTTTGGCCACGTCTGCCGATTAGCGACGGCAAATGGAGAAGAAACTTCTGAGACGATTAATTGTATCCGCATAGATGAACTGTAAATCTCAACAGACCTTCGGGATGAGGTAATTGGATACAAAACATATTCATCAATTATAGTATTAAGAATATCCGTCTTTTTGCAAAATTTTTGATGTGTCTTTTGAAGATATACCCAGAAAGGATAGAACTTTTTTTAGGCAAATTATGATAAAATCGAATACAATTTACAATAAAAGATCTACTGGTCCTCTGACTCAGTCCGACACTTTTACTTTTGATTTCATATTTTTGCGAGCATACATATGTTTTTAAAAATATATTGAGAGGTAAAAGTAACTATGTTTATTTCTGTGAACCTGAACGATTCGCTGGAGCCAATGTTATAAATATAGCGAATAGCTCTTTTTTGTAAATTATAATTTTGCCGCCGCCGCCGTTCCTCACAATAGTATACCATACGACATACTGCTGTGAAAGTAGCTGAAATATACTATGCACAGTAGCAACATCTGTCATACTGATTCTCCTATCTGCATATGCAGCGGAGCAGAACTTTCCTGGTAAATTTGTCGAAGTTGTGGCCCTACTGCAGTTTAAAGCCTACTTACCGTAATTCCAAGAAATTAAGTATCATTAACAAATTGTAATTTATTATTTTCTATAAGAGTTTTGTATTGGCAGTACGAGTCGCTGTAATATCAGCAGCAGAATCAATGCCCGAGCTACACTACTTATATTGCAAATGTTCATAGATTACGGTATCCACTTTACCTTATGACAGTATGCTTGAATGCTTTCCAACATTGTATAAGAAAAATGGTATACTTATGACTTCGCGACTTCATATAAATAGTTTTCTACGAATTTTAAACCTATACTAATTTAAATGAGTCTTTGAAAGTGTGAGATAGTATAAAATTATTGTTATCGTTTGAAAATATCTTGCTACTTTAATATGGATTATAATTATGTTTTGATGCTACTTCAATAAATACCTTTTCAACTCAATTAATTTATTGCAATTCTGAATAATGATTCCCCTAAATGGCAGTAACGCAATATATTAATTTTACATAAATACGTAGGGAGGCCTACGTTTCGCAGTGGACGTCTTTCGGCGGATATGAAGCATATTATTATATATTTAAGCCACAACAATATTAAATCATAATATTCATAGGTATACTAAATAATAAGCCCGAGTTATTAATTCTTTACCAAACATGTGCTTTTAATTTCTTGTCTATATATATATTGAAATATCTATCTATTGTATTTGTAAGCTATGAATGAAATTTGTAAATATTACGTATAATAAGTACCTATAGTTTGTTTTTTATGCTATTTTTACCTACTATTTTTTTTTTTTTTTGTTTTTTGTACCCAGCCAACAATGATTTCTTTTACCGCCTGTGGGGTTGGCTGGAAGAGATCTCTTTTAGAGATAAGCTCACCTTTGTACACCTTTAATGTAACAATTGTATGTGTAATAATATGCAATAAAGAATATATAATATATTTTGTTAAATAGCGATGGTAGCCATAGTCTCCTTCTAAGTAAGCTATATTTTTTGTTTTTTAAATAATATATGGCAATAGTGTTGCTTCTTTATGCCAGTGTCAAAGTCTTCAGTTTAGAACCATTTGAAAATCTTAATTCTATGTTCTAGCTTCAGGAACTGTGCTGAAAAAATACTTGGGAAGGGTACCTAGACCCAATCAGCCCAGTTTAAATACCACCCGTAAAACGATAGTGATTTTTACAAGGTTTTCTTGGTGAACTTATTCACGTCTTCCAAAAAGTGCATAAACGTGTAATATTTGAGTTTTTTCATTACTGTATAATTTCACTAGAACTTATGTTACAAAATACTATCGAAATTGTCACACAAAACTAATTTTATACTGAATTGTAAAAATTTCAAGTAAAACAACAATGTCACTCGTCAAAAGCGCGGGAAGAAGTCCGTCAAATTTTGATAGACATTCGCACATTATTGGCATCTAGTATATATAAAAGAAGTAAACCATGCATACAACCTGCTTCGCGAATATTCAAAATGACTAAAGTACCACAAAATAGGTAAATAGTATTTTAAAATGAATACTTCTGTGACAGGTTTTGGCATAATGGCAGCTATTTGGCATAAATATTTTCCAGAATTGAGCACATTTCGGTCCTAATCTGCTCTTGTAAACCTTATTATTTAGACATTCATATTTTTCCATAAATGTATTATTAAACTAAATTTCTTCTTCCTAATGTAATGTTTCCTAATCCATTAGGCTAGGTGGGGTCCGCTACCTAAGCCTAAGGATTCGGCGAAGATACTGATTGTTTACATGGATCGACTCCCGTCAGATCTCTTGCGTTGAGGGAAAAGCATACTTTACCTAGGTTAGGTCACAGGTCTTTCGAAATATATTTTCGTAGACGTGCGGGTTTTCTCTCCATGTTTTCCTTTACCGCTGAGCAAGTGATAATTACAAATATGTAACATACCACGAATGTATGTTCATATTTGTATTTATTGTACAACAGCATTCGAACCGGGGACCAATAGGCCAACCCTTCATCCAATATCCAGGCTATCACTGCGTTACTAAGCTTAATATTAAAAAAAATAACTTCGCATTGAAATTTATTTGGAATTTTATATCATATTTCAAGGGTATAGCTGTGAATTCCGAACAATGAATGAATAATTTTGCAAATGAAGTATTAGATGATTCATAGAGGACGCGAATAATGAAGAGTGGTCCAGTGAACACTGGACTATTGTATAATGGAGAATACAAATAAAATTGTTATCATACTAATAACGTATGTTACATATACCTCGCCATAGAATGTTGCCGACAACACATTTTCGCCGATCAACACAATTGCGACATCAATTCCAGTGGCACGAGTAAGGAAAGCTGCACGTTCTCAGCTGTCCTTTCTCGTGCCTCTTCTCTTTTAGAATATGATGGTGTTTACAACTAACTTTACTATATATACAATAATACGATATAATACAAAAATTGTTTATTTAATTAAAATTTTGTTGTAACTAAATACATTGGGTAATATTGGAGAGAAAATTGATGCCTGAGCTAGTTGTGGACATCTGAACGTTGTTTATCCATGAGAAAATATGATATTATACAAATATTATAAACATGAATACATAAATAAAAAGTAAGAGATATTAGTAGTAGAGAGAAAGTAACTGGGGTGCATCAAAGTCGGATTTGTGAATTACCTTCACTTCAGGGAAAACCTCATCATAATTTTTGTTTTTTTTATACAACGTCGAGAGGCTTATATATATACGGCCACCTGATGCAAAGCGGTTACCGTAGCCAACGACCGCTTGCAACATGTTAAGTATTTTTCGCGTGACGCCACCTTTGCTGCGCAGAAACAGCAACTTCGTGGGAACTTACTGGTGTCACTAATTCGCAGACAACAACTCTCAAGTTCATATAAATCTATGTCCTGTGTGGGAATCGAATCCACGAATGTTGGTGTCACAATCGTATCGAAAACTTGGAATAATCGAATTTCATGATGATACAATTATTACAAAACATAAAATTATCTAACTTGTTAGGGACTTGAAAGAAAAATAAAGATATGTAATCGAAAATTTGTATGAAAATGTATACATGAAAACATTAGTGCTCGCTTCTTTTGCAAGCGAGTGTGTACATTAGAATTTTTATTAATAATCTCTATTCGATTAGTGTATTGAAAGCAAAGATAAACAACTCATATTTTACGTCCGTCGAATAAATTTTGTTTATCCACAGACGTGGATTTTCAAATCATCAGCTTTGCTATATCGATATTAAAACTCAGCTGCATTACTATATCACAAAATATTCCATATATTTACACTATCTTGTTAGGAGTTGGCTAGGTATAAGTGTAATCTAGAGAGAGGGGACATTGTGAGACAAGCGAGCGAGTCGTGCTCAGAAAAGTGTCCAAACGGGCAGCTGCATCGTCTGGCGTGATGCTGTGTTCTCTTCAAAACGGTTGAATATGGCGATGGCTGGCTCACGCGTTAACTCGTGGACGAGTGCTGCTCGTAGGGACTGGTCTGCGCACACCTCTCGAATCCCATCTACATAATATAATAAAAAGAACTATGCTGGTTCTGTAGTTTTAAGATGAAGCACTTTATCGGAGCTCGATGCCCGTGTCATTCTAACCAAAGAGGTCGACGTTGCTTAACCTGCGTGGTTAAGCAGCGACGTTGCTTGGATGGGTTTATCTATCTCGAGTTTCTCCGTGTTTCGGAGGGTACGATAAAACGGTCGGTCCTAGCTGTTGTCGATAGATGACAGTCGATAAGCTTAAGTCAGTGGCTCTCGGGCGGCTTGAAAACACTGGCCTCCGGCAATCCGCATTTGAGCAGCGTGATGGAGTACGCTCTAAACCCTTTCGGTTGAAGGGAGACTCATATCCCTGCAGTGGGATGAGTAAGGGTTGATGTAGTGGTGGACTTTTTCAGATGAACAAAACGTATCAACAAAACTAACAACTATTAAGAACTATAAATGTAACAAAAGGATTTAAATTATTAACAACATAAAAAAACGGCCAAGTGCGAGTCGGACTCGCGCACGAAGGGTCCCGTACAATTATCTATAAAAACGGCAAAATAATCACGTTTGTTGTATGGGAGCCCCCCTTAAATATTTGTTTTATTTTAATTTAATTATTTATTCTTAAAGCGAATATATAACTAAATATTCTGTGAATATTTCAAGCGTCTACCTGTTGCCGTTATCAATATCGAGCAAAAACGAGCAAAAAAATCACGTTTGTTGTATGGGAGCCCCCTTAAATATTTACTTTATTCTAATTTTTAGTATTTGTTGTTATAGCGGCAACGGAAATACATCATCTGTGAAAATTACAACTGTCTAACTATCACGGTTCGTGAGATACAGCCTGGTGACAGACGGACTTACGGACGGACAGCGGAGTCTCAGTAATAGGGTTCCGTTTTACCCTTTGGGTACGGAACCCTAAAAAGTGTAATATTTTATAATAATTTATATTATTTTAGGAATATTATTATAGAATATTATTATAGACTTATTATAGAAATATGCTCATAAAATCAGTGATGGAAGGTTGTGGAGGTATGACAGCATTTGCTTCATGTCAAAATCAGTGTCTTCGCCTTATGTAGGCTTAGGCGGCGGACCCCGTGGATGTAATGGATTAAGAAACGGTATTATGCTAAGAAGAAGACAGAAATATACTCACAATATTACTTTCCTATTTAGCTCTGCCGCAGTCAGGTAAAAATAGCCTTTGTTGAGTAGAAATATAATATCTTTTGTTAAAGTTTGAACAACTTAATCAATGTAAAAGTAGTTTCTTAACTCTGTTAGCTTGTACGACGAGTTGCATCTTACGGCATCCACAATAAGTTGGGAACACGAAAGTACTCGGACAATACAAGGCTGTTCCACAAAGAACATAAGACCTGTGATTAATTGTACCGAAGGATATTTACGAGTATAAATATTCATACCTCTATATAATTTTCTTTTCCGTTATTTTTAAGAAATCTCTGCTTTGTTTGAGACTTTTAGGTCAAGTCAGTACATTGTTTATTACTTTCTTTTGACAAAGTTTTGTCTCTATATTATAATCCTAATAAAAAGACCTTCAGTTACAGTGGTACCTTCAGGTACAACTCCAATTATACTTTCTAAGCCCTCACATTTACATAAATGCCGCGTACGTTTCTAACCGAAATCTGCAGTAGCTCATCCTTCGAAACGATTTGTCATATAGTATGTGCACACACATTGTTCTTCAACGTCATTCAAGCATGCCCACTTAATGTAGAGTGGTTATCATGGCCTATGAAGTACAGTGTGAAAACAAGGCACGACCTTGCATATATTGTATTACAATGTGAAATGAGAGGCGCTTATTTACGTACGTAGGAGTTGAATAAAATGGAGATAGGAAAAAATATGATCTGTCATTACGTAAGTTTGATCAGTGCCAACCCTACAACACGCGTGATTATTATTATGGACATAGATTTAATCGGTGTAGTACACCTATGAGGTAAATAACCCAATGAGATTGATGTTCCTCTTCTTATCGCTATCCCGTTTCCTAATCCGTTAGGACAAAGATTTGGCAAAGATACTGATTCAAGGTTCAAGTTGAACGCGCAGCTCTTATTCGCTAGTTCGCTAGTTCCCGGTTCAACAGCGCGGCACTTATCGGCTTATGCCAGCAACTCCCCCTCTATTAAATATCTTTTCACTCATACCACCACCCTCAATTCAATATAAGGGACGCACGGCACTGCGATGGAATGGTCACTCGTAGCATGTTATTCTAACGATTAACGTCTACAGTGCCTGGGGATGCCTCGTGGAGAGGCGAAACACGCATCGCAGCGCCGACCAGGCCAGTCGTGGCAGCGACGGTTGTGGCGGAATGCGGTTTTTGTTCCAGATGGCGGACGACCGCAGCAGCCGAGGCAGAGACTACCGGAGCAGCCATGGCAGCGTCGGCATGTTGCATCTACTAACAGTAGTGGGTGGGTGCCGGCCGGCGCTAGGCGTCATGAATTAATTGGTGGCAGAAGCACAAAAAGCAGGTTAGATAAAATTGCAAATAAATGTTATCGCGAGAAATTAAGATTCCCGCTAGGACTATATCGCGTATAATAAAACAAGACCTGAAGCTCGGTGCTTATCGTCGATATATAGGACATGCCCTAAATCAAACCCTACAGTTGAGGAGTGTGGATAGATCAAAACGCCTTCTGTCCATATACGCAGGTGAAAGGCACAGAAATATCCTTTTTATTGATGAAAAAAATTTTACGATTGAAGAGCACTACAACAAGAAAAATGACAAAGTGTACGCACACTTCTTACGCACTTCGTACGCACAGTTCTTAGAAGCCACGTATATGGTTGGAAAGTTACAAGACTTCAGCCAATGTGTCAAGAGACTGTCTTGTATCGTGTTGTGAAATCTTTCAGCAATACACTTTAAAACATCTATCTATAACAACAATAAATGTATTTTTTTTGCTACACCCCTACTGGGTGTCATATGACTGTAAGTGCCTACTTTAGTTTAAGAATTTAAACCTATACTGTACTTCGCATGTGACATGCAATAAAATAAATAAATAAATAAAAATGTACCGTGGACTTTCCAGCAGGATTCTGCACTTGGTCACAAGGCACGAACTACCCAAGCCTGGCTCGAAACCAACGTTCCGGACTTTATAAGAGTTGAAGTCTGACCCTCGCTAGCCCAGATCTGAACCCTCTAGACTACAAATTATATTCAGTTTTAGAGGACATGGCCTGCTCGAAACGACACGCCGACATTGTGTCTCTTAAGAAATCTCTGGAGCACTCTGTAGCTAAATTTCCCATGGAAAGTGTCTAAATCCATTCGTGGCCAGACAATTTAAAGGCCTGTACAAAGGTAGACGTTCCGAATAGAATCATATTTTTATTTTTTGCTGAGCTTCAAATAATATCATAATCATGTCGTAAATATGTATATATAAGTTTTATTAATATTACATTACTTCATAAAAAATAAATGCATATTCATTTGTAACAGAACTTATGGTCGGGCTAGATATCTATAGTATAATATGGTTAATATCAGATTCACTTGTTTGACAGCATGATCAATTGACCTCGATAAAAGCATTGATATGCCATGTTATCATGTAAGAGATAGTGTTTGAATTGATAGGCATTAATAAATTAGAGATGCAGCGTGATACAAACATATGTTTACATGTATTACAAATGAGTAATTGAGATAGTCTTAAAAGGATAATTCACGGTGCAAGTGCATACCAAAATTAGTGGCTGTAATTGAAATAAAAAATTCAAATCTTATTACATTAAACGAGCAATTCTTGTATTTTTATTTTGTGTATTTCGGAAAGAGCTTTAATAAAATTTTGAAAAAACGCTTTGTATATAATTTTGTATTTAGATAAGGATTAGCTTTTTAAATCTGGATAAGAGTATTTCCTAAAAAAATCTAGAAAATAAAAAACAAAACGCTAAGCGATGCTCGGAATACATTTCAACAGTGGAAGCCCAGAAGAATCTAGTACTGGAAATATTTAAAACGTTTCAAATATTTTCCTGTTTGATACCTACAATATTTTAAGTATAGCTTAATTATTATTGTACATAATACTAATGCTGCTGGTGTTGTACACATATTAAATTACTTTCTTAATCGCTTCCACATATCAAATTTATGAAATTCGTTATTTATAATTTACTTGCCGGGATTTTTTCTAATGAGATACATTTTTGGGATCATAATACCTTTGGAAAATTGTGAGCGCTCATTAGCAAATAGAGAATTTTAAATGAAGTTCATCTTTAAGGTCTTGTTTGTAAACATTATCATGGAAGATTTTCATTGTGTTTATTTTTTCTGCATTAACATCAAATAAGCAGTTTTTATTCAGATTATACATTTATTTACTTATTTTTACGTTTAAAAATAATTTCATATGTAATCGGTGTATGTTGGAAGCACCCAAATAAATAATAATAGATTCATTACTTCTTCAATTAAAATCACAGTATAGGTACATAATGAAGAATAGAAAATATGCTCATATACACACATCAAAAGTGTCTAGGGATCAACATATATTTTTGCAATAACTTTTCTCCTGATTGATATTAATTAAAATTTTCTTTAAGGATTCATCAAATAAAGTGTTTTCGTTTGTCTACAGTAACGATAAACCAAGTCACCTTTGCATTAAAGAAATTTGCCATTTTCATAATAAAGGGATTTTTGACATTTGAACCACTAACATTAAAGTTCGAAAAAAAGACTGAAATAACAGTTTTCTTTAAAATTTTATTAGGTAACTTAAACAATTAATAATCCGTGTTTCTACCGCGAACACTAACAACACAAGAACATCGGTTTGGCATACTCAAAATGAGTACATCCAAATCACGCTGTGGAATGGCCGCCCATGTTCGTTGCAACAACAAAAAAAGGTCTTCTTGCGACTGGATACCCTCCATATTCGGCAGAGCTCTTCTCTGTAGCATATCCCATGCATGCTCAATCGGGTTCAAGTCTGGCGACTGAGCAGGCCAGGGCATGACATTGATGTTAGCTGCGGCGAGAGTCTGTCTTACAACTCTTGCGGTGTGCGGTCGTGCATTATCATGCATTAACTGAAATAAGGGACCGATTTGCACTTGTAGAGGAACGATGACGTCTGATACAATCGTCTCAGCATAAATTTGAGCGTTGAGGTTGCCTCTGATCCAAATCAACTCAGTTCTTCCGCCGATCCAAATACCCGCCCATACCATGATGGTTCCACCACTATAAGGATGGACTTCCTGGCAGGATTTTAATCGCTGTTGGCGTCCAGGGGTTCTCCAGTGTCGTATACGTCTTGTATCCGGTCTCATACCAAAACGAGACTCATCAGAAAAGCACACGAAACGCCATTGTTCTTCTGCCCAATTTCTGTGTTCAAGAGCCCATTGATATCGAATCCTACGATTGTGCATTGCTATAGGTGGTACCCTTAGCGGTCTTCGGGAATGAAGGTTCACTTCATACAAGCGGTTTCTGACTGTTTGGTCGCTAATTAAGTTCCCTGAAGAGTGATGAAGCGTCACGGCTAACATCATGGCGGTTATTGTTGGAGCTCTTCGAGTTGTGATTTGAATGTATCGGTCTTGTCTCCGTGTGGTGCAGCGATACCGTCCTCCATGGCGCTCAGCCACGGTACCAGTGCTTTGGTAACGTGACCAAAGACCTTTTTTTGTTGTTGCAACGAACATGGGCGGCCATTCCACAGCGTGATTTGGATGAACTCATTTTGAGTATGCCAAACCGATGTTCTTGTGTTGTTAGTGTTCGCGGTAGAAACACGGATTATTAATTGTTTAAGTTACCCAATAAAATTTTAAAGAAAACTGTTATTTCAGTCTTTTTTTCGAACTTTAATGTTAGTGGTTCAAATGTCAAAAATCCCTTTATTATGAAAATGGCAAATTTCTTTATTAATGCAAAGGTGACTTGGTTTATCGTTACTGTAGACAAACGAAAACACTTTATTTGATGAATCCTTAAAGAAAATTTTAATTAATATCAATCAGGAGAAAAGTTATTGCAAAAATATATGTTGATCCCTAGACACTTTTGATATGTGTATTTAAGGCGTTTAAGTTATTGTATTCCATCTATGATTCCAGTTAATGATATACCTACATGATGAATGTTAATGGTCTTAGATCTATGAACATGTCATCATTATCAGTATGACGTATAGTCATAGATTGCGCTATTTAAAAAGTTAAAAGTTGATATAATAATTTAATTAAAAATATCCAAAACATTCAACAGATTGTTAGTCTATTTAAATAAAACTTGTCGTAAAATTGTCAATTTAAAAAAGATAGTCTTTTTTAAATTAAATCAGCATGTTCTATCGATATTCGATCTTCACTTATGATAATTTTTGAAATACCGGTAGATATAAATAGACAATATGTCTTAGGAACGAAAAAAATATTAATAGCAATCTATACATCACTACAGATAAATAAAATTGGAGTGTGTGAATTAAAATAACCGCTTATTACTAAATGCATATGGATGTATACACGGTACATATACCAAAATGAATATTTTTACAATTTTTGTCTGTCTGTCTGTTTGTTCCGGCTAATCTCTGAAACGGCTGGATGGATTTAGACGGGACTTGACTGGCAGATAGCTGATGTAATAAGCAGTAACTTAGGTTACTTTTATTTTGAAATTTTTATTTATTTTTATTAATGTAAATAAATAATAAAAAAATACTATTCCCCGCGGACGAAGTACATAATACCTATCTATCAGTATTGTGCTGTTCGCTATTTTACTCTGCTTATTTAGGTACTTATAATTAAATCAAATAAATAAAATTATAACTGAACAATAACTTTTTTGTTAAATTCCGCGCGGTCGAAGTCGCGGTCACAGCTAGTATGATAATAAAAAAATATACGGATTTCAATATGGAAAGCATTCTTGGCTTAGTTATATACCGAAATGGCGCAGTGGTGGAACGCGCTGTTACGCTACTTTGACACCAACGCTCGTGGGTTCGATTCCCACACAGTACAAATATTTGTGTGCATGAACATGTCTGTTTGTATTGGTCTGGGTATTTTCTATGTATAATAAGTAAGTAAGTTTTCTATTTATTTACAAAAAAAAAATGTATTTACGTATGTTTATCAGTTGTCTAGCACCCATAACACAAGCTTCGCTTACTTTGGGGCTAGGTGGCGCTGTGTAATTTGTCTGGGGAAAAAAAACGCTACTTGTGAGCTAGTCTTATTTATATTAACTTACTTGCAAAATATAATGACCCACTTGTATAGTGCCTTCTAATTTGTGTCGCATTTTTTTTGTTAAGTTGTGACTTTTTCAACGTATGAAATCGTTACCTTTAGAGTTTCATAATATTGTTTTTACCTAACTGTTTTATTTCGAAAAACATTTCACTTGACTCAATAATGTGCATTGTAAAAGATTACAAATAGAAACACGAAGACGAAAATTAAAATAACGTTGGTCGCAAATTTAAGATTAATTCCCCGAACAACAAAGGCTATTTCTGTAAAGACCCTGAGAAATCCATTCTTACTAATGACACTTTCTTAGGAAATGTTAATTAAAGCTGGTGTAAAAAGGGCGTTCGGCCACTTGCTGTGTCGTACTTAAGGATTATTAATGCCAACATTCCACCTTTCATTTCTAGAATATTACCTTGATAAATAATGTTCTTTTGTGAGAAAAATTCAGTACAACAACAGAAAAATAATGTTAAATGGTGCCCTTAATTAGCACATAATTTGCGCATATAAATCCAGTGATACAATTAAGCTTGACGTTCTACCAACTGTTGAGTATAAACTTACGATACTGCCTTTTTTAGGGATCCGTACCCAAAGGGTAAAACGGAACCCTAAAAAAGGCTGTATCGTAAGTTACAACAAATACTAAAAAATAGAATAAAATAAATATTTAAGGGGGCTCCCATACAACAAACGTGATTTTTTTGCTCATTTTTGCTCGATATTGATAACGGCAACAGGTAGACGCTTAAAATATTGACAGAATATTTAGTTATATATTGACTTTAATAATAAATAATTAAATTAAAATAAAACAAATATTTAAGGGGGGCTCCCATACAACAAACGTGATTTTTTTGCCTTTTTTATAGATAATGGTACGGAACCCTTCGTGCGCGAGTCCGACTCGCACTTGGCAGCTTTTTTTTAATCTTAGTAGATTTTGACGAGCTCGGTGGCTCATTCGTGAATGACGCGACGTTGACACCAACGCTCGTGGGTTCGATTCCCACACAAGGCAAACATTTGTGTGCATGAACGAACATGTCTGTCTTGGTCTGGATGTTTTAAGAGAGGTAGGGCGCATCAAGGCACACATTTTTCATATTTTTTTATCTTACGACTATTGATTGGATGCAAATGAGCCAATATTGTAGGTAAGGTAACGTTAAACCATACCGCTAATTCCTGTGTAGTTTGACTTAGACGTGGAAGACAGTCCGGTCTTCCACGTGGTTCGTTCTTCAAGTCGAAGTTTCTATTACGAAAGCGTTTAAACCAAAAACGCCTGGTGCGTTCATTAGCAGTCTCCTCTTCAAACGCAGCACTGATATTACGAACCGTTTCTGCCGCGTTAGTTCCGCGTCGGAACTCGTATTCAAAAATTACTCGGATTTTCGAAGTATCCATCTTTACCGTCTAAACTGAATAAAAGAAATAATAGAAAGTAGAAAATCAAATGTTGCACGTTTTTTAAAAGGAAAACCTCATAGGTATCTTGGGAAAAAAGTTTCACTTGAAAATCCCACACCATGAAGATTATAATGTCAATTCAATGTATTTATTATAAAACGGAAATATCATACTTTAACCCGTATTATTTCAACGATAAGAAAGTATGAGTTACAAAATACATCAACTATTTTATGAAACACTAGCTGCTGCCCGCGGCTCCGCCCGCGTGGAGTCAAATAACGTAGCCTATGTGTCAATCCAGATCATAATCTATCTACGTGCCAAATTTCATTCAAATCCGTTCAGCCGTTTAAGCGTGAAAGAGTAACAAACATCCATACATACAAACTTTCGCATTTATAATATTAAAATAGGATATAGTAGGATGAGGTAGGGCGCATCAAAGCAGCCCGTCTGGGGAAAAACCTCACAGAAAACCACGGTCAAATAACAACTGTGTAGAGGGTTGTTGTGTTCCTGCATGTGAGTGAGGTCACCAGTAAGCTCCTAAGGAGTTGCTGAGTTAGCAGCAGTGGTGGCATCGCGCGAGTGATACTTACTATATCGGAAGTGTTAATAGGCTACGGTACCCGCTTTACATCAGGTGGGCCGTATGCTTGTATGCCTCCCGACATAGTATAAAAAAAAAGTGACGCTGTAGTGTGCAGTTATGTGCTACTTTATTGCGTTGTACAGTTTATGATCTAAGAGCAGTGATGGCCTAGTGATTAAAACAGACTTACTGACCAACTAGTCTCCGGTTCGAATCCTGACATGTTGTTACGCTACTTTGACACCAACGCTCGTGGGTTCGATTCCCACACAGTATAAACATTTGTGTGCACGAACATGTCTGTTTGTCTTGGTCTGAGTATTTTCTATGTATAATAAGTATGTATTTATACAAAAAAAAAAAAAAATTACGTATGTTTAAATTCGTTTTTTAAGATTTATGTACATATTTGTAATTTGTAATTATCATTTCCTCGGCGGCGAAGGAAAACGTCGTGAGGAAACCGACATGTCCATGAAATTTAAATTTCGAAGGACATGTGACCTAACCTAAGGGAGGCTTGGTTTTCCCTCCAGGTTGTGGAGATCTGACGCTTCAATTAAAAATATTATCTTCGCGAAATCCTTAGACTTAGGTAGCGGACTCCGCCAATCCTAATGGATTAGGAAACGGGATAACGCTAAGAAGAAGAATTTTCATAATTCACAATACGGATTTACAGCAGGTAAATCCACTACAGATGCAGGAGTAGCATTGGTCAAGCATGTTCTTAGCGCATGGGAGAGATCCCAGGACGCCATTGGGGTCTTCTGTGATCTCTCCAAAGCTTTTGATTGTGTCGACTATCGGACATTATTACTCAAGCTGTGCCATTATGGAGTTAGAGGTAAAGCCTATAATTTGATTGCAATTTATTTAAGTAACAGAATACAGACTGTTGATATAAATGGGGTCAAATCTAAAGGCAGCAATGTTAATATTGGGGTGCCCCAGGGCTCTATATTGGGGCCCTTTTTATTTTTAGTATATATGATTGATCTGCCCTACATGGTGCAGAAAATGGCGGATATACTACTGTTTGCTGATGATACTTCTTTAATTTTTAATGTTACTCGCCAGTGCAAAAATATTGACAATGTAAATAGTGTTCTATCTGCCATTCTAAATTGGTTCACATGTAATAATCTTTTTTTAAATTCAACCAAAACCAAATGTATAAAATTTAGTCTACCAAATGTGCCTTCTGCCAATACAGAAGTTTTCATTAACAATAATATACTAGAATTTATTAATGATACTGTATTTCTGGGAGTTACAATGGACTCCAAATTGCAGTGGGGCCCCCACATAAAAAACTGACCAGTAAGCTCAGCTCCGCCGCATATGCGGTTAGGAGAATTAGACAATTGACGGATGTGGCTACTGCGCGCTTAGTCTATTTCAGCTACTTTCATAGCATTATGTCGTATGGTATACTGTTGTGGGGAAAAGCGGCTGACATTGAAACTGTTTTTATATTACAAAAGAGAGAGAGATCCGCTCTATTTATAACATGGGTGCCAGGGAATCTCTTAGAGAACTATTTAAAGAAATAAATATCCTCACGGTTACTTCTCAGTATATTTATGAGAATATAATGTATGCTCGTAAAAATATAGTCATTCTCGAAATTTAGTGAAAATCTTAGAAGTAAGAATAGATTGCGTATGCCTGTACATCGACTTGCTAAGACTAGTAGATCTTTTATTGTAAATTGTATTCGATTCTATAATAAATTACCTGAAACAGTTCTGTCCTTGCCTGAGAATATGTTCAAAAGGTACATCAAAAATACTCTGTGCAAGATATTATAGAATCGATGAATATCTAACTGATAGAGATGTTTGGAAATGATTCAGCACATGTATTAATATATCTTTAATTGTATCACTTGATTTCACTATATGTACACTCACATATATTTATTGCAATATATTTTAACGATGGAAAAAAAAGAACCATATTGGCTAGTTTCTTTTGGCATTTCTTCTTCGCCAATGGTCATTTCCGAAATGCTGGTAGATTAAAAAAAAGAGATTAAAAGTAAAAAAAAAAACTGGAAAATTATTAAGATACAATATGATTTAATTTAAAGAATGTAAGACGTGTCTAAGTGCCCGTAAGGGTCTAATGGCAAATAAATGATTTTTATCTTTTATCTTTTGAAGAAGGAGTACTGCTTAGAACCTTTTTTTTATACCACTAAGGTGACAATCAATCATACGGCCTGCCTGATGGTAAACAGGGTTTCAGGGTTAAGGGATGAGTGACACCCCTGGTGTTGCAAATGTCCATAGGCTACGGTGACTGTTTACCATCAGGTAGGCCGTATGCTTGATTGCCAACTTAGTGGTATAAAAAAAAAAACAGCCCATGCGTAGCCGACCCTTCAAAAACCTCTTCACGCATTTCTTGAAGAATTCCATGCTGTAGTCCCTTGGGAAAACCTCGGATGGTATGGTATCCTATATACAAACTATACGCGTTCAATGTACGAAGATCAAAGCCAAAACAACTGCTAGCCGTTCACAGCTGACACAAAATAAATATTGTGCCGTTGAAAAGCACCACAAATCAACTCAGACACATCGTCCTAATAACCATCCGGAACTGGATTTTTTCAGTTTTGTCCAGCAATAATGGACCAACGCATAAATCACGTATGTATTGATGATTTATTTGGGAACTTGTTTGCGATCCATTACCGACGTGCCAAGGCCTCTGCGACAGTTAGGCTGGCATGAAACCGACAAATCAACATTGGTATTGCTGTGAAAATCGATTTCTTTACTTCGCATACAAGTGTATGACCCACTTGCTGGAAATGGTTATCGTATTACATTCTTTATATAATATATCCAATATTGGTACATCAAAGGCTTATCTCTAAAAGAGATTCCATCCAGCCAAACCCATGGGTGGTGAAAAAACACCGGGTGGCAAAAATAACAACCTTTATAAAAGAATATGTACTATAATAATAATAGTATAATGGTTAGCATTTACAAGATTGTTTCATAAACAACTAATAGCACAAATTTACATCAGTAAATAGATTTATGCACATAAATATATACACATACAGTACTTAAATACATGTGAAATAATCTCTAAAATAGTTTTGTTTTAATATATATATATATATAGCTATATATATTTAATTGTGTCTGACGGACAGTCCCTTATTTGCGGCGGCAGTTTATTCCAGAACAGCGCTGCACAGATAGTAAGGAAGAAATAATTATACTCTATATATATTATACGCTTACAACACAAAATATATCGCTAATCTCTTACTATCCCCTTTCTGCTGAAACAGCAGCTCCTCAGGAGCTTACTTATAACCACACTCATTCACATGAACACAACAATCTTCCAGTGACTTGTTCCTTCCTCTCATAAGCTGCTTTGATGCGCCCTACTTCTCTTAAAAACATCCAGACCAAGACAAACAGATATGTTCATACACACAAATGTTTGTCCGAACCCGCGAGCGTAGGCGTCTAAGCAGTAATGTGTTTACCAGAGGGAGACTTTGTACAAAAATCGTATGCATGGGTACCTCTGTCTCACCTATTTCTACCGCCAAGCAGTTATATTTATATAGCTGTGTTCCAGTTTGAAGGGTGAGATATAGCAGAGAAATTACTGGGTACTGTGACGAAACATCCCTAGATCACAAAATTGAAAGAGCGCGAGTAACATCTCCGTGGTATTGCGAGCGTCAATAGGCTACGGTGATCGTTTACCGTTTCATGCGGGCCACATGCTTGTTTGCCAATCTAGTTGTATAAAAAAAATGTGCCTACCACTGCCCCACCCGGGGTAGTCCTTATTAATAACTAGGGCTGCGACTCGTATGAATATCTATCATTATTCCTTTCTATGATTTTCGTTTGTTGAGAAAACCTCTGTCACAGACAGACTGCCTCACAAGTGATCTCGTAAGGGTCCTGATATTTTTCCCTTTATGGGAACGGAACCCCTACAGATACTTACATGTACATACTCGTACATACTACATGTAATTGAATCGAAGCGTTGATTATATATTTTATATAGCGTTTTATCTTTATCTGACGAGCTGTGACAGACAGCCCAGTGGATAAGTAACCGACCTATTAAGCAAAGGTACCCGATTCGAAGCTTAGTATGTACAACTAATTCGCGTTTTTGGATTTATGTATTGTATTGTATATCTTCACGCCAGGTCCCTTGCGGGGTAGGCAGAGAGAACCGAGTGCCATAAGACGCGGTCCTTACATACTTCACTCGCTTCACTAACATTCATAGCTCTATTCATGCACGCTCGCCGGTTCCTTATAGTACATAGTACAATAGGCGGTCTTATCGTTCTTAAGGCTCCTCGCATCACCTTCTGATAAAACACGACCAATTTGGTTATGGTAGGTTAGTCTCGGTCTTTCTCGGCTCCTAAATTGTATTTATGTATGTGTATGTAATTATCACTTGCTCGGCGGTGAAGGAAAACATCGTGAGGAAAGCCGCACGTTCAAGAAATTATATGTCGAAAGATGTGTGACCTAATATAAGAAATAGTTGGTTTTCCCTCTGGGTTGTGGTGGTACGATAGCAGTCGCTCCGTGTAAAATTCAGCATCTTCGCACAATCATTACGCTTAGGTAGCAGACCCCGTCAATCCTAATGCATTAGGCAACGGGATAACGCTAAGAAAAAATCTTTATCTCTTCACAATAATATATAATTTTAATATTGAGATAAAAGTAATCGCCTACCATGACCAAATGAATCGAGTTTTATCAGAAGGCGATGTCAGGAGCTTTGGAAACTGGCGAGTGTGTACAAGAAGAAATTAATATTAAAGAAGCGAGTGAGATTTGTAAGTATCAAGTCATGTGGCGCTCGTCTCTATCTACCTACCCCGCAAGGGATTTGACGTGAAGTTATAGATAGATAGAGATAAAAGTATTCGCGCGAATAAAAGCGACTTGCGTATCATTTAGTCTCGGTAGGAAATTGAATAAAAGCGACTTGCGTATCATTTAGTCTCGGTAGGAAATTGAATAAAAGCGACTTGCGTATCATTTAGTCTCGGTAGGAAATTGAATAAAAGCGACTTGCGTATCATTTAGTCTCGGTAGGAAATTGAATAAAAGCGACTTGCGTATCATTTAGTTTCGGTAGGAAATTATGTATTTTGCTATAGAGTTCAATGCTATCATCTTCCCGCTTCGCTTCGACTTTGCGTAAGTGGTCATCGAGTCTTGGGCACCAGTCAAGCCACCGACGATGAACAAAAAGAGAATCGCGAGCAGCGAGAAGCGAGTGTGCACGAGTATAGTTTTCTCGTTGGACTACAACCGAGAGTGGTTATTTTTATGCCACGTCGGGAGGCATACAAGCATACGGCCCACGTGCTCCATAGTGGTTACCATAGCCTATGAACACTTGGACTTGCATTGACACGCAGGTACACACCCATCAAGGCAGTTGTTTTTTGGCTGCGGTTTTCTGCGATATAGAGGTTTCCCCAGACGGTCTGCTTTTATATGACCCACCTCTCTTAAAGTGTGTGAATGGGACGAGTGATTACTACCACCATTCGAGTGTTCTTATTACACTTTTTGTTTTATCTTTAATAAATCGTTCCGCTGTGACAAACTGGGTATGTCTTAAGAAGTGAATTTCTTAAGGCTTGTGAACGAAGAGCTTGAATATTAACAAGTAACCATGAACGAGTCCACGCAGTCCCGCTTTTCCCTTTTCCAGGTGAGTGTCTAAAGGGAACAATGAATCTACTACGATTACACTTTCTGCCCTACACCCTTTAATTTTCCGAATCATGAGTTAGAAAATTTAGATTATGAAATTTCGGTTATTTCAAATATACATATCAAGCTTCGATATGTTGGCTATCGGTTGACTCTCGATATTTTCTGACAGCTCGATGCCGACTTACACAAAGTTGAAGTGAAGAAATATTATGTAACATTGAACTCTATATATTGTGATAGCTTGTAAATGTTAAAGAAGCGAGTGAGGTGTGTGAGGACCGAGTTATGTGGCGCTCGTTTCTCTGCCTTCCTACAAGGAATTTGGCATATAATTATAGATAATCAGATATTTTTAACGTCAATATTCCGACAAACTAGCGGAACTCTTCGCTATGGTCTCGCCAGCAGTGTGTACAGACAGTGATCAACTATTAATTCAACTTCCTAGGGTTATCCCATTTCCTAATCCATTAGGATTGACGGGGTCAGCTGTCTTAGCCTAGGGATTTGGTGGAGATACAGATTTTTTAGATGAAGCGAAACTGACTACAAAAAAATGTTTTTGTTTTATCCTATATATGATAATTATGAGATTTAAAACGAAAAATAAATATCATGGTTATTCCCTATTGTAGTAATAGCAATAACACTTTGACAACTAACCGTATATTTACTGTGGGATGAAAGAACCCCGCGGAGTGACTTCTCTCCGCGGGTGTACATTACCAACCACATTTTCTGTAATGGCTTTTTCATGTGACGGTGACATCGATGCGAAGAGCGGTGATAGCCTAGCGAATAAAGAACCGACCCATTCACCAACTGGACACCGGTTCAAATCGTGGCATGTACCACTAAATTCGTGTTTTCGAATTTATATTTGTAATTTGTAATCATCACCAGATTGGCAATTCTATTTCGAAAGACATGTGAAAACCTCGAAACATCTGACATCTTACCTAAGAGAGGTCTGGTTTATGTTCTGCGTCGTGGAGTTGTAACGGTAGTCGCTTCATGTTAAAATCAATATCTTCGTTAAATCCTTAGGCTTAGTTAGTGAACCCCGCCAATCCTAATGGATTAGGAAATGGGATTACACTAAGAAGAAGAAGAATTTATCCAATTAGTTCATTCACCGAATCCTCAGGCTTAGGTAGTGGACCCTGCCAGCACTAATGGATTACAGCGTTTTATAAAAAAAAATATGAGATTACTCTCGACATTTGAAATTCGAATTTAATTCACATGGTGGTAAAAAGACTGAACAAATGTCAAAATATCAATTGTTTCATAGTTATGGCTGTACAAGAGAAATAATCAAATACCACGAACTAAGTTACGGCAATCAACTCAAGTTACAACCACAAGTTGTTGAAATCAAACAGTTAATTACAAGTTACAATAGATCTACGCGCCATTGCGGAAATACGCCGCTGTGAAACCATCTCTAAGCCTAATTGGATACAAATAGCTTCGTGTTGAACTAGGCGACCCCACATTTCAGACCAGAGCTATAGTCTTAGCAGTTAGGTTGGCACATTGGAACGCAATGGGAAAACGCAAGAAATACGAAGCAAGAATTGAATAACTTTACTTAATATTTTCGTTTCAAATATTAAGTAAAGTTATTCAATTCTTGCTTCGTATTTCTTGCCTTTTCCTGGTGCGTTCGCAACCTGCAAGTATCGGAAGCCAAGAATGTTTCTATGCCAGTTGCGCCACTGAGCGCCCGTGGTGAACTTATTTGCTTCAAGATTTATAAACCGCTTTACGCCGCCTCTGCTGCTATCACAGCAACTCCTTAGGAGATTACTGCTGACCTCACTCACTCACAGGAACACATAATTCTTCAGAGAGTTGTTATTTGGCTGCGGTTTTCTGGGAGGAGCAGATACTTGCCTGCTGAAACGGGTTACATTGATGCGCTCTACCTCTTTTAAAAACACCCAGATGAAGATGTTCATGCACGCAAATGTTTGGCCTGTCAGGAATTGAACCCACGAGCATTGGTGTCAAAGTAGCGTTACTAACCACTGTGTCACCGAGCTCGTTAAATCTCGCTTTATCTTAAAGAAAATTGATCCAATATAATTATTAATGTAGTTAGAGCAAACCGTGCGCATTTAATGTGGTCATGAGTAGACTCACGGGCATTAATTTAACAAACTGCAAATGCAAGCTGACTTCTCACTAGCCACCAATCCTGCTGCTGCAGTCTGAGACTAGCCACATTACCTATGCAATTAAGCTATGCACATTATAATCACCGCTCCAGAATGCTACATTTATTTTCCTCCACCCGCATTCCGTGGAGCTCTATGGCACAATAGAGACATAAAACAGTAGGACAACTTCACACACGTATACGATTCGCGAAACTTGACATCAGCGAACAATCAAATCAAGTAGCACGACATATCATTTGAATTCTTGATATTTTACGTTTCCTGTAGGGCACACGAATTAGCTATCTGGAAAGGTGACAACCCTGCAGTTTTAATGAGATCGTTGTTAATTATCAATTTATTAGAAATTTGACCAGGTCAGTGGCGTAGTGGTTAGTAACGCTACACTAACGCTCGTGGCTTCGATTCGCACACAGAGCAAACATTTGTTTGCATGAACACGTTTGTAAGTCTCAGTTTGTATTTAAAAGAAGTAGTGCGAATCACAACAAGTAGGCGGTAGTACCTGCTCCTCACAGAAAACTGCACCCAAGTAACAATTCCCTGAAGGGTTGTTGTATCCTACAAATGTATGCGTAATCTGACGAGTTAATTTGACTCTATATGCATTATACATAATACACATGACAATATTGAATTTATTTTATTACGAATTCTAAGTTACGAAAGAAGTGGGCAAGAGTGAATGGTGATATCGATAGGGGCCGCCCTAGACACCCACATATATACTAGTAAATAACAGCAAGCTGTGTAGGCAGAGCTGATATTTTTTAAATTTAAAAAATATTGAAATATTTTATTCTTAATTTTTTAATTTTTTAAAAATATATGGAACCCTGTACGACATCTAGCGACGAGTGCTGTTACTTTTTCTGTTGATGGGAGTGCAGTGCAGACTCTGCACTGCAGAGTGGCCGGCCATACGTTTTCCCATATGTTTTTTTTTCTAATTGGAACGATTTTGGACCGTTCTTCCTCACCAACGAACATTTAAATTTCAAATTAAAGGATACAAAACTACAATATGTTAGCTATTAGTGTGTCGATTTTGGAGTTTCTCACTATTACCGTCTAAACGCTAGCTGGATGACATCAGTCTACCCCAAACGGCAATTTTGAGGGTAATGTGGCTCCGCTGGCTATCGCAGCTCTGCCAATGAAATTGGGGATGCGTTGAAAAAGGATCAACTCAAAAGCACCCAAAACCGAAGTGCATGCACGAAGAGCTTGATGAGCGTGGAAAAAGCAAGTGATGATATGTAAGTATGTATGAATTCTGAGAAAATCCTGAATGATTATCATAAAGCGTAGATTACAAATATAACAGAATTCCGTTACTGTTCTATTATTTAAATATTAGATTTATTAGTAAGCTATTAAATATATTACACTTATCTAATATTAGACTTGACCCTCGATACCCACTCGAAGACCATTTCTGCCACGAGTAATATCTATTCGAGAACCATCTAGAACCAGTAATAGTCTATACCCATTGTAGTACCCTAATAAAGACGATAGTGGGAAATACTGTAGAGCAATTTAGTCTTGAATGCATCACGAAATGGGCCATGGGCCATTCTTAGTGACTCTGACCACATTTTATAATCACTGCACTTATTTCATATTGCACTTTAGTAGTGCAATATAAAGAATAGAGAGATGATGCTCCTTGTGTTGCAAGTATTCATTGGCAACGATAAACACTTTACATGATAGAGATAAGGTAAAGTTAAAAAAGAAAATATTTGCCATTTTTCCCCGCGGGCACTTAGATAAGTCTTACATTTTTTGAAATATAATCTTATTCAATTCTCTTATGTTACTATTTTTTTTTAATCAGGTGG
Organism: Pyralis farinalis; assembly: GCA_947507595.1. Lineage (NCBI taxonomy): Eukaryota > Metazoa > Arthropoda > Insecta > Lepidoptera > Pyralidae > Pyralis > Pyralis farinalis. The sequence goes on along the minus strand of OX382276.1, from coordinate 27,933,509 downwards.
ACCGCATGCTTTATTATTCATAATAATTAAAAATAACCAGAATAAGGTACATACAGAATATTATTAAATGTTCTTTCTTATTCCGCCTATTGCATGCGTAAAAATGTATGTACATTTCATTATACAGTTTTTAAAAACGAGTATAAATTCGTCAATTATTTCAATTAAATGATACCAGTTTGTTATTTGTTTATAAAATATTATTGTATTATAAGGAACATTAAGATAATATATCAAAAACAGGACTTAAACTAAATTATACAAGGCGGACTTATCCCAATAGAAATCTCTTCCAGCCAACCATAATATGCTTGAAGAGGAATTCATCTCATTTTATTAGTTTAGTGCAATAATACATGATTCACGTATAATTTTACAGCTTTTTTTAACAACCGCACCGGTCAGACGGCGGAGAGTTCACCTCACACGCTGGAGCCGCAATGGTTGCGTAACTCCCAGCCGAGGTTTTCCCTACTGCAACATGGGTTGAAATTTAAAAGAGTTGAACAATTGGGGTAACTTCGGACTGGTTGGGAGTGCGTTTCATACACGTGCAGCGTGAAAAAGGATTTGGTAAAAAAAAAAATTATGATACAAATATGAAAGTGAATTTAAAATTTAAAAATATCTAAATGAACCTGTTATAAACTAATTTTGTTAAATGGAAACCTAAACCAGTTGAGAATGCGTAAGCTTGCATTGCCAGAGGAACACCTGGCTCGTCAATTATATAACAATTCTTTTTTTTTTATTATTTGTCGCCCATTATGACCGTGTTCCGGAGATAGGAATGGTGTTCCTGAACATTCCAATTCTACTTTTTTATGCTGAATCCGAATCTGAAGTCAAAATTCGAAAAATCGAAAAAAACGCACACACAAACAAACATATAGATTTTCGTCATTTAAATGAAAAAGTACAATAGACTCTACTGAGATGAGATTCTTTGTACTACGTGGGGAGGCAAACAAGCATACATACCACCGGATGTAATGTGTTTACCGTCGGATAAGAACGCTTGCAATGCAACATCGGATCGGGGGCGTATTTACACCTCCACTGTTAGCAGTGCAGCATAGTAACTCGTAAGGAGTTTAGTAGTCACCTAACTCAGTCAGGTCTGGTCAACATCTCAGTCAGGTCTGCTTAACAACTTGCCGGGGAGTTATACGGCTGCGGTTTTCTACGAGATGGAGGTACTTTTCCAGTTAGGCTGATTTAATTTGGCGTATGGTTCCGTTTTACCCTTTGGGTACGGAACCCTAAAAATTAATAATAAATTTCTATCTATCCATATCTACACGCCAAGACCCTTCCGTAGTAGGCAGAGAGAATCAAGCGCCATATAACGCCATATGAACTTTAATTAATTCATTACTTAATTTCTTGCCCGAGAATTATTATGAACAATGAATGTGTAAATGGTGACAAGTAACCTACCTACTTCTACTACCTATCTGCACATAAACGTATGTTTTTTTAATAATATATGAAATAAAATTATATCGGTCTCTCTCTACTCAATGTCTAGTATTTAAGTAATTTGTCAACTAACATAATGTTTAATAATGACTGTTTGAGCCAAAATAAAGAGATAAAAATAATAATAACATGATCTTTACAAATACTAATCATTTATTTACTCAAAACATAGTTTAACCTTACACGCTTCTTCTTCTTCATTCATAGCTCTTTATGCGCTCTCATCAGATAGTAGCGCTTTTGGCAATATCATCCGACAACACACGATCAATTGAGTATTGGCTTTCTACACCAAGTGCATCCTTCTACATTCGTGTTGTATTGTCGTATTTTCCTCATACATTCATTCGACATGCCCGAACCGTTGGAGCATATCTTTTCTTAACAACGATATTCTCATGAAGATCTATTAGTTTTACATTTTTTATTAAATCACCAGGGTTAATACCCGTCATTTTAAACAAACGTGTATTAAGTACGTGCATCTCGGAGTGTGTTATAAACCCCCATCTGTTGAGCAGTCAGAACCCGTTATATACGTTTTCCCATACATTTCGCGGTCGTATACGACCACCCGGGTTTCGAAGGGTTAAAAGAAAACTCATATCGGAAGTGTAGGACAACAACATGCCACATTCTTGCTTCTTTTTCCTGGCGGTATCTCGTTTCCTAATACGTTAGGATTGGCGGGCTACGTTACCTACGCCTAAAGATTTTGCGAAGATACAAATTTTGACATAAAGCGACTGCCGTCTTACTTTCACATCCTTGACGGAAAATTAGATCTTTCTTAAGTTAGGCCTCTCCTCGTTCGATATATATTTATTGGACGTGCCGGTTTCCACATTCTAAGTTTCCCTTCACCGCCGAGGAAGTGATAATTACAAATGTTGTTATGTTACTAGTTGAAGAAAAGGGAGTATTAAAAGCGATACTAATTTAATAGGTCTATTTTACAAAATATAATAAATATAAAAAAGGGTTCACTTTAAGTTCGGCTAAATAAGGTCTTTAAGAACTCGCGCTTTAATTTGTCTAACCGGTATATCACTGATAGAATCACTGGTGGGTGTACTAAGTGGCCGCCGGCTATAGTGGTCGACGACTGTAGACGGCAGGTTAGCGTGCTAGCCAGCACGCAGATCCAGACGTAGAAGTTGTTAGTAATGGTGGGGACCGCCTTACGGACCAGCACCGCAGCGGTATCTTTGTCAGCCGCCGTAGTCCACAACAGGGGCTGCAGGTATTATAATTTTTAGATTAGTTAGATGTCCGGAAATTATCGAGTTTGGAAAAGGTAGTAATATCCCGAGGGTTCACCACGTAGCCCTCAGCAGGAGGCTAGTGGTCTCAGACGTGGTGCACTGAATCTCTACTTCTCGAAAGCTTCCTCCAGACTGACTTGTTTTCTGTTTTCCGACACTAAAATGTAATATTTTAAAATTTTGAATTACAAATTAAAATTTTTGACAAATTGTCATAGACTAAACAGAGCATGCAAAGAAAAGATTCTATATAAATCATTAAATAAGGTTGTCACATTACAATGTACATAAATTCCGAAAACACGAATGTAATGGTGCATTCCGACATCGTTGTAAGAGGGGTAGCGTGTATCAAAGCAGCCCGTCTGGGGAAGTACCTCCTCCTTACAGAAAACTGCAGCCAAATAATAACTCTCCAGAGAGTTGTTGCGAGTGTCCTAGTCATGTCCTAGCAGCAAAGGTGGCATCGCGCAAACGATATTTAATGTATTGCCAGCGTTCATAGGCTACGTGAACTACTTAACATCGGGTGGGCCGTATGTCTGTATGCCTCCTGATGTTGTATATAAAAAAAGCAGGGTTGGAATCAGGCTCAGTCCGTTGATAGGCTGCTTCTTTATTCACCAGGCTATCGCTGCTTCTTATTTACACTAGAAAGTAGAAGAACGGCAATTTTCGGGCGGTAATGTCTTCTTATCTTTAGATACAAAAGGATGCACTACAAAGCAACTGTCGACGTACTTCCATTTCAAAGAAAACAGCAGCCAATTTCAAATAACAACTCCCTAGAGGGTTGTTGTGTTCCTGCGTGTGAGTGAGGTCACCAGTATGCTCCCATGTAGTTGCTGTGTAAGTAGCAGAGGAGGCATCGCGCGAGTGTTACTTAATATATTACAAGCGTTAATAGGTTACGGTAGCAGCTTTACATCAGGTGGACCATATACTTGTATGCCTCCTGACGTAGTATAAAAAAAAGACAAATAACAGATGGAGGGTTCCAGGAGTACCTACGTCAGGTATAGTAAGCACCTATATTAACAATGGAGGTAGTAATGCATGAGGGTTATCTATTATGAGCTACTCGTATTACAAACTACGACAATCTATAGGGTTATTCGTGACGCTAACTTTAATTACAATCCAATTCCAATGTCGTAATTTTGAGTAATATTCCGTAATCTCTTTTTTCATTCAACATGGCAATGAATCTCATTAACAGTATGAAACTAGGCTACAGCCACGAAGATGAAACCAATCTGCAGGTATTGTCGTGATCTAAGTGCTTAAATTCCAACACCAGTGTATAGAAATTGATTTCTAAAGTAACTTTACTACATTACTGTTCACAAACTAATAAAAACAATTAAGCACTCTGCGCTCACAAAAATATTGTACTTTAGCGCCTAAATATCTCTGCCATCTTGTCCACTGACCAATAGGATTTCTGATCAATAGGCCAGTAAGTGCCGCGTTGTTGATTCGTGACTAGCCAATAAATGCGCGTTCTACATTACCCTCCGCCCCGTAGCCCGATGAATTGAATTACTATGCGAAGTCGGTCTCGGACGTTCTCCATGGGTTATTCCCTTAATGATCGTATATTTGTGTACCTTTGGTAGTTGTAAAAATAAAATAAATGTTAGATTTTCCACATTAAACTCTCCTCGCAACTTCTAACATTTTCTATGTCTCAAACTGGTTCATATCTATGTACTTACTACCTAAGGACTGTATTATAGAGGATAAGATAAATATCTTGTAAGTATAGATAAGTTTTTACGTCACGAGATGATATCGCTATAATCTCTGATTTCTATGCTTCGCATGCATTTACAGGCTATATTTTATATTTTCGGGTGGCGAATAAGTATGCTAACTTTTTTTGTATAGTTGTATATACGGAACACCTGATGTAAAGAGGTTACCATAACCTACGAATGCATGCAACGTATCACTTGTGCTATGCCACTATGAGCTTACAGGCGACTACACTCACACGCAGGGAGTTATTATTTGGCTGCTGTTTTCTGTGAGGTAGAGGTATTACCCTAGACGTCCTGCCTGATAGAAAGCAGCTATAGTAATCACTGGTTACCTATGCAACATAAGGCTTATTGCCTTTTAGAGCAAAATTTATTATTTTGTTTTGTCTCGGAATCGTGGTATTCTACACGGTCGCATATGTTGCTGTGTGAATCTTGAATCTCTGTCGTCATGCTAAACTTCTTGGGGCAGTAACTAGAGAGAACCGATGGCCACATGACTCGGTCCTTACATATCTCACTCTCCACACATCCACACATCAACCCTTAGTTATCCCACTGCAGGGATACGGGTCTCCCTTCAACCGAAGGGGTTTAGAGTATACTCTGCCACGCTGATCAAATGCGAAGTACGTATTTCACTCGCTTTTTAATATTCATAGCTTTTGTACGCTCGTCTGTTTCTAAAGCTACATCATCTTCTGATTAAACACGACCAATTTAGCCGTGGAAGGTGAGCCTTGACCTTCTTCTTGGAGTTCTTGGGTTGTGGAGGTTTGACAGCAGTCGCTGCATGTCATGGCTGCAGTATATTTGCCAAATCCATAGGTTTTACGTCAAAATCAGTGTTTTCCTTGGGTTTAGTTAGCGGATGCCGCCAATATTAATTCGTTAGGAAACGGGATAACGCTAGGAGAAATAAGAAGAAGGTGAGTCTTAGACCTTCTCGACTCCTTCATTCTTCAATGTTTCCTGCTGTATTCTTTCTATATGTCTGAACCGAGCATTCTCGGTGGCTCGGTGGCTCAGTCGTGAATGACGCGACTTTGACACCAACGCTCGTGGGTTCGATTCCCACACAAGGCAAACATTTGTGTGCATGAACATGTCTGTTTGTCTTGGTTTGGATGTTTAAGAGAGGTAGGGCGCATCAAAACAGCCCGTCTGGGGAAGTACCTCCACCTCACAGAAAACCGCAGCCAAATAACAACTCCCTAGAGGGTTGTTGTGTTCCTGCGTGTGAGTGAGGTCACCAGTAAGCTCCCAAGGAGTTGCTGTGTAAGCAGCAGAGGAGGCATCGCACGAGTGATACTTATCTCAAGTGTTAATAGGCTACCGTATCCGTTTTACATCAGGTAGGCCGTATGCTTGTATCCCTCCCGACGTAGTATAAAAAAAAATCTTAACTCCGATACCACTCTTTGAGGTCAACTCTCTTTCAGTTATGATTCGGATTGCTTATATGTTACCTAATTTGTCGGTATAAGATTTTTTATCTATGTTTTAACGAGCTCGGTGGCGGAGTCGTTAGCAATGACTACTGTAACACCAACGCTCGTGGGTTCGATTTCCACACAGGACAATAATTTGTGTGAAGAAAGGTATGGCGCATGAAAGCCTGACTGAGGACGCCTTTACATAATAATAATAATAAATAAATATTGCCGGACAAATTACACAGCGCCACCTAGCCCCAAAGTAAGCGAAGCTTGTGTTATGGGTACTAGACAACTGATAAACATACGTAAATACATTTTTTTTTTTTTTGTAAATACATACTTATTATACATAGAAAATACCCAGACCAATACAAACAGACATGTTCATGCACACAAATGTTTGTACTGTGTGGGAATCGAACCCACGAGCGTTGGTGTCAAAGTAGCGTAACAGCGCGTTTCACCACTGCGCCACCGAGCTCGTCAAACCGCAGTTTACAGAAAACCGCAGACAAATAATAATGGCCAGTGATCTTCGGGCGGCTTGAAAACACTGGCCTCTGCCAATCAGCAGTTGAACAGCGTGGTAGAATAGGTATAGACAACAGCCTGCACCGACGGCTTACCGCACCCTCCGGAGAAGCTCGAGATAGATAAACCCATCCATAGATAGGCTGCGGACAACGTGGCTTAACTCACACAATGATACGCGTAACGATGCCATTGAACTCTCTTCGCGAGTCCAATTCGCACTTAATTATTTTTTAAAGCAACTAAGTGCTGTAGAAATTTCTGTATTTCTTTTCCATGTGAAAATAAGGTAGATAGTTTGAATTTAGAATTGGAATAATTCATAACATTCCATTTGTGACTAAAACAGTGTAGTACAATGAGTACTATATCTATATATTATCTAGATATTTTTATTGTAAGATAACAGATAATGTCTTCTCATAATCTGTTCAAATCAATCTGCTGTACAGTGTTAGTTTCTGTTTTAGGAAAGTTTATCTTATAGTACAGTATTTGCGGAACATTGATATAGATCTTATGTTTTAAAATAAATCGCACTACGTGGATATATTATGTTATATTATTATGTAATACATAGAATATATACGAAAAAAATACAATGGTCTCAAAAATAATGTAAACAAAAATGACGTTGTTGATTTTTGTTTACATCAATATATTTCAAAATATTTATTTTCAGCTTTGTCGTGTCCGTGATATCCTAAATTACGACTGGCAATAAAAAATAATCTACCTTTACTACTTTTTATCTGTGACGTCAGATACATTCGCCTATACACACGGAAAATTATCTACGCCTGTGTGCAATTGTTGTCTTAATATAGTCTGAATTTAAAAAGAAACATGAATAATTTAATTAAAAAAAGAACGAGTTATAAAAGTTTCGTTTTATCCGGATTTTTTTTTGTACAGTAACAAATAAAACAAGCAATCAAACTATTAATATCAGTATCTGTATCTAATGGAAATAATATTATATAATTTTATGATAAAGTCACATCGAAGTATTCAAATAAAGAATTATTATTTATAACAAAGGCAATGATAATAAAATAATAAAAATAGGAAAACTCACCAAAAAATATATATATATTTCTTCCGATTCAGTGTTAAACTTCTTCCCCAAAACTTTCCAGCCAGCCGCGAAAAACAAATGAAGTACACAAAAAAGGTTAAAACTTTTACAATAAATCAAAACCACTAATCAAAACTTATATCAATCATAAAGTCGTTCGAAATTCTATATTATTATATACTACTAACTTTTATTATACGAGACGCGAGAGATATTTCCGCGCGATGTTTTCACAGCAACGGAATTCGTGTGCACGCGCCAAAGTTCAGGACAAGACTGGTTCGACTTGTCCATCCAGTGTTATATGTCACTATAAAATAATGTCATCCGATGGCACTTTACAATGGCTCACCTTTTAGATGAGGGCTTCATAATTTTCACTCTATAAGAAAATGAAGAGAGCGTTTATAATTGCTAGATGGTAATAGATAAAGGTCACTTTGTGAAACAAGTCTGTGTTTCATGCGTAGATATGGGTATTTGAGATCATAATGCATTGATAAAAGATAAAGATAAAAATTCTTTATTTGCCTTTAGACCCTCACGGGCACTTAGACACGTCTTACATTTTCAATATTATATGAAATGAAATGAAATACTGTTTATTTGCTAGGATACATGGTACATCGATAGAAAATTTTATACGGAGTAGTTCAGCATGTTCCGCCAATATTACAAATGGCATGCAAAAGCTTAGTCTGTAGATGATTACATAAATTATATTAATTAAGTAAATAAAAAAAAAATTAAACAATTAACAGCATATTGATAATTAATTCGTCGCATTTTACGTTATACACAATTAATAGAACTATAAATGCAATAAAATATAATATGAACATAATGAGATGTCTATAGAATCCTTAGTTTTATTACAAAAATTCTTTTATTTCATTAAACATTTTTCTAATAGCCATTTTGTCAACATTGATTTAAAGCGTTTACAATCGAGCATTTTAATATAATAATTATTAAGGGTAATTTATTGTATATTTTAATCATCATGCTGTAACAATTTTTGTCAAATATTGTATTTTTACACATCGGTAGTAACAATCGCGTTGGATCTCTTGGTCTTAGTTTTGGATTAACAGGCTTTAGAGTAAAAAAATCTGAATGCGTTTTAACAAAATGGCCACATTCTAGTATGTATAAACCTGTTAACGTTAATAATTTATATTTTTTAAACAAAGGCCTCACGATTGCAATGGAATGGCACCAGCTATAGCCCTAACGCATTTCTTTTGCGTCAGAAATACTCTGTTGATATGTGTGGAGTTTCCCCATAGAATCAAACCATACCTGAGAACAGAAGTGGCATATCCGTGATATGCTATAATAGATGTTTTTTCTCCTGCCGCATATTTAAGTTGTTTCAGAGCATACATAAATGTCTCTAATTTTGCGCAAACGTTTTCGATGTGTATTTTCCAGTTACAATGATTATCTAGTATCACTCCCAGGAATTTTGTGTGATATCTTATTATTTTTTTAGGTTTTTCTCTTTTTTAAAGCTTTTCTACCAGCATTTCAAATGACCATTGGCGAAGAAGGAATTCTAAAAGAAACTTGCCAATATAGGTCTTTTTTTCCAAATCATCTTATACATATTACAATAAATACTTTTAATATGAGTGTACATATAGTGATATCAAGTGGTACAATTAAAATTATATTAATTCATGTGCTCATGATCATTTCCATACGTCTCTGTCAGTTAGATATTCATCAATTCTATAATAACCCTTCTTACATAGAGTATTTTCTTTTAAATTGCCGTACATACCGTAATCCGTCCAAGTGTTGCCATCCAACCAATTATTGGCGTCCTTTATAGACGAAAAATAAAGTTCCAATACTGTGGATAGAATGTGCAAATAGTTGGGATTCAGCACACGGATACCTTATTTTTTTTTAATATTAACTCAGTGCACTGACTGAAAATAATGTATTGGTAAAAAGTTTTGAGAGATATGTCCACATTCTTCATAAGTAATTTTTATCGTATTAGATCCTTCTTCTCTCTATCGTCATCCCGTTTTATAATCCACTAGGATCGGCGGGGTCCGCTACCTTACCCTGAGGATTTGGCGAAGATACTGATTTTTACATGGAGAGACTCCCGTCAGACCTCCGCAACCCAGGGGGAAAACCGGTAGGGTAAGCACGAACATATTAGAAACTCGTATAGTAATTGTATCGAGTCCTCGATAGTATTACGCAGCATCACGCTAGTACGTAGCACATAGCACCTTCGTCGTCCTATCGTATCCTCGACAGCATTTCGATACTAAGTAAACCGGGGAACAAACAAATTGACTGTATTGAGTGAACGATTCGTTCTGAAATTAGATGAAGTTGTTCTTGTGATTTTTAACTTATGTATTCTATGAAATATTCAAATAAAACTTTGAAACATGAATGTTCTTTTTGTAATAACATTTTAATTTGTATTAATATTTGAAAAAAAACCGAGTGTGATTTATACCACACGACTGAAGTAAAACTTCTTTGGCTCAATAGCGTGATACAGACAATAGGCTTGCACTGTGTCTTAGAAATACGAAACTTAACTCGCTATGAGAGAAAGAGAGAAAGAAAATGTGTGCTCGAACCTCTCTCTCATGCCCCTACAGTAATATACGAAACGTAACTCTCTCTCTTTCTATCTTCACTAACTTATAACTCCCTCTCAACTTCCACTTTTCGTAACGCTCTCGTCACGCATTCACCAGCTTACTTCCCAAGTCAAGCGTGCATAAAGAAGTTTTACTTCAAAAATACGAATTATGTTTTAATTTAAAAACCATAGACAGCTGGATTATTTTTATTTCTGAACGGCTTCTTGACATGCTGTCTCGGAGACTCTGACAGAGGAGAACTGTCGCAAGCTTTGATTATTTATATGGCATATAAATCAAATATGCATTTATTAGTCTCAAGTGTTTACAAGAATTTCAAGTGCTCGTTCTAAGTATAACATATAAAAAGTCATCAATCGCTTTCGTTCATGTCGCAGTATTAGCCTTATCAGCATTTATTTGTTTGTTTTTGGGACGGAGTGTGAAGTCAGATTTTGTTTTCATTTATTTCGTTTTTTTGGGTCAAGGTTGGAGCTCCTTTAAAAACAACACGAAAAGCATTAGGCAAATATCAATAGGGCTGCTAGTGGTACTGGTGGAGGGCTCGTTGTTATCTTTTAAAGACAAAACTATTTTCAAAATCAGTTTCTGTCAGATTTAGCATTTTTGTTGATTTTATTTGTTAGCCCTGCTTCTGTGTAATATAAATCAATAAATAAAATTAACGGTAGGTACTTTAGTACAAATACATATTTTTTTCAATGATGTACCTATTAGTAGGATGAAATATAAACTATATACATTTTATATAAATTTATTATTTACAAATTTTTATTTCATCCTACTAATCACTGAAAAAAAAATTGGTTTATTGTTCTCTAGGTAACTCTTGCATTTTTATGTAAAATACTACTACTGTTTTCAAGTGAAATGCTATGCTTTATGGTTTCTACAAATCTATGTTAGTTAAAAACATCGTTCGTTTTGTCCTGTTATATTTACTTTAAATTTTATGCAGAGTATTCGTCACAGTCACATTATAGCTTTGCATATTTCGGAGATAAAGTGTGTACGTACTGGTTAAAAAGATTTTTATTGCGCACGGAAGCCAGAAAAACGTTGAATTTTATTTTATTTTGATGAAAAACAGCTACGGAAATTAGGCTCGTTATGAATTTGAAACCTCGTACGTGCCTTTAAGTTTCATAGCTCATTTTGAATGCCATGAATTTCAATTCAAATTCACAGATGCATTAGAGGTTGTTCGCAACGATGATACGGCGTTTTTTGGAATACGTGCCCGTGAAGTCTAAATCGGGAATCCTATTATAGTCACTCGATGTCTGTCACGAGTCGAAAGTTTATAAGCGAAATTAGTTACAAACCTGGAAAATTTTGATATTTCATGTCAAATGTTCTATCAAAACTGAATCTTAATAACGAATTGTACATAGAACTGTTATTATTTGTATAAGAAACATGTCTTTATTCCTTTTGATTCTCTGAAAATTTGTCGAAGGTGAACAAATCATTGGCTATAAAATGCTGAGAAATTAATGCTATAGTGAAATGGTAAAAATAGCGATGACGATGAGCCCGGTGGCGAAATAGTTAGCAATGTTACTTTAATACCAACATTCGTAAGTTCGATTCCCATACAGGATAAATATTTGTGTGAATGAACATGTCCGTTTGTCTGGACGTTTTCATTGAGGAGAGCTAGGGCACATCAAAGCAATCTGACTGGAGAAGAGCCTTCGCCTTTCAGAAAACCGAATTCAAACACAACTACTCCCTCGAGGGTTCTTGTGTTTCTGCGAGTGAGTGAGTTTAACAATAAGCTTGCTTGCCGTGGATGCTTCGGTCATATCTGCTTCGGCTACTGCGATTGCCCGCAATCTGGAACAGGTAACGCATGCACCTGCCACCGTTGCTGCCATGGCTGCACTGGTCGTCTCTTCGACATGTGTTTTGCTTCTCTGCGATGCACTATCAGGCGCTGTGGACGTTAGTCTTTAAAATAACATGCTAGTTTTCATAACATACATAAACATAATGCATCTACTATCAGTAGTGGTAAAAATATTGTAACATATTAATAGTTTTCCAGGTAATAGCTAAGACTATTTTTTTTATGCAACGTCCGGTGACATGCATGTATACAGCCCACCTGTTGTAAAGCAGTTACCGTAGCCTATCAACGCTTGCAATACATTAAAAATATATCGCACGAGTAGTGCTACCTAACACAGCATCTCCTAAGGAACTGCCTCGTAACCTCACTGACATGCGATAACACAGCAACCCTCCAAGGAGTTCTTATTTGGCTGCAATTTACTGCGAGGTGGAGGTACTTCTCCAGATGGGCTCCCGTCTGGAGAAATGCCTAACAGATTTGATGCATACGTCTCTTAAAAACACCGACATCGAGACAAACAGACATGTCCATGCACAGAAATATTTGTCCTGTGTGGCAATGGAATCCACGAGCGTTGGTTTCAGAGTAGGTAGCGTTATATACGGCGCCTTCGAGCTCGTCAAAAATACAAATGTTTAGCAAAACATTGTCAAATCGCAACTGATACGGGCCCGAATGGTATTTGACCGGTATTTGATAATAAGTAGTAAACCAGCCATCAGTCGAAACCCAGTAAAGAGCTTCGGACTTCTTCCCGCGCTTTTGACTAGTGACATTGTTGTTTTACTTGAAATTTTTACAATTCAGTATAAAATTAGTTTTATGCAAGAATTTCGATAGTATTTTGTGGCATAAGTGCTAGTGAAATTATACAGTGATGAAAAAACTCAAATATAACACGTTTATGCACTTTTTGGAAGACGTGAAAAAGTTCATCAAGAAAACCTTGTGAAAATCACTATCGTTTTATGGGTGGTATTTAAATTGGGTTGATTGGGTCGAGGTACCCTTCCCAAGTATTTTTCAGCACAGTTCCTGAAGCTTAAGCATAGAATTAAGATTTTCAAATGGTTCTAAACTGAAGACTTTGACACTGGCATAAAGTAACAACACTATTGCCATATATATACATGGGGCACACTAAAAGTTTTGCACTTCTAGCTAATCGGAACTATTTGAATTTCGAATGTTAAATTTTTTGAAACGTTGCAACCTACTTAGTAATAAAAAAAAACAATTGGCGGGAAATCATTTATCAATTGTTTTTTATCACACATCAAAGTTCTACGTACGCAACGAAAATGGAATTGAGTCGAAAAGATTTTAGAGCGATGATTTTTGATATGATTTTAAAAATTCTCTCTCTCCGCAAGACTGTGCTGCTCGTCTTCAAATGCTTTTGGGAGAGAAGCACCTTCTTTGAGCACCGTGAGGCGATGGTTTGCTGAATTTGAGAGACGTCGAGTTTCTTTACATGACGAATTTCGTGAAGAGCGGCCTTCAACTGCCGTCAACGTAAATAATGTGGCTACTATTAAGCGGCTAATTGAAGAAAACCCGCGGATTACCTATGAGACAATTCGAGAACTATTGGGGATTGGTATGAGCCAAATTCAGAAAATTTTACACGAAGAATTGAAAGTTCGGAAACTTTGTTGTCGTTGGATCCCTCATGAACTGACAGCGGAGCAGAAGCGGGCTCGCGTGGAATGGTGCTCACAGATGCTATTGAAGTACGACCACGGACATTCTAATGCTGTTTATGACATTGTCACAGGAGACGAAACGTGGATTTATTGTTTTGAACCCGAAAAAAAACAGCAATCTTGTGAATGGGTGTTTGAAAATGAGAACAGGCCAACAAAAGTGAGGCAGGCGAGAAACGTTGGTAAAAAAATGATCGCGTTTTTTTTCTCAGCTACGGGTCCCATCTGCACAATTCCACTTGAAGATCAAAAGAGTGTTAATGCCGAGTGGTATTCTACCATTTGTTTACCCAGGGTGTTAGAAAAAGTTCGCGAAAGACGACCAAAAAGCCGCGTTCTCCTACATCATGACAACGCTTTTTCACACACGGCCAACAAAACAAAGTCATTTTTAACTTCCGAAAAAGTACAACTCGTTACCCATCCTGCGCATAGCCCCGACCTAGCACCCTTTTTTTTTTTTTTTCTGACGCGGGGAAAAATGCGTTACGCACACCACCGGTGCCTGGGTGGCCTCCGGTGGTAGTGTGGGACTCCCCGTCGGCTGTCCGACGGTATACCCACTAAACAACCCCGCGAAATGCCATCAGCCGCGTTGGTGTGGTGCCCCGGATCTGTCAGCAACAGGGCACCGACCTAGCACCCTGTGATTTCTGTATTTTCCCCAAAATCAAAGATTTGATGAGAGGTTTCACTTTTACCAACTCCGAAGAGGCAGTGATAGCGTTCAATCAGCACGTAGAAAACATGCCTTCAGATCTGTGGTCCTCCTGTTTTAAAAATGGTTCGATCGCATGAAAAAATGTTTAAAATGTAAAGGAGAGTATTTTGAAAAGCAATAAACATTATATTTTGGTTATAACATGTTGTTAGGGTTCCGTACCCAAATGGTAAAACGGAACCCTATTACTGAGGCTCAGCTGTCCGTCCGTCCGTCCGTCCGTCTGTCAGCAGGCTGTATCTCATGAACCATGATAGTTAGACTGTTGAAATTTTCACAGATGATGTATTTCTGTTGCCGCTATAACAACAAATACTAAAAAATAGAATAAAATAAATATTTAAGGGGGCTCCCATACAACAAACGTGATTCTTTTGCTCATTTTTGCTCGATATTGATAATGGCAACATGTAGACGCTGGAAATATTCACAGAATATTTAGTTATATATTCACTTTAAGAATAAATAATTAAATTAAAATAAAATAAATATTTAAGGGGGGCTCCCATACAACAAACGTGATTTTTTTTTTGCCGTTTTTATAGATAATGGTACGGAACCCTTCATGTGCGAGTCCGACTCGCACTTGGCCGATTTTTTTTTTAAGTTACGCAAAACTTATAGTGTGACCTACGTATATACGGTACGTATATACGGTACGGCTACGTATATATATAAAAAGAGCTTCAACTAATGATCTCACTCATGATGTCATTCTATATAACATCCTACGAATTTTATATTGCCTTCATTACATTACTGCTATGTCATAAAGAGAATTCCGTATTTTTTTTATACTACGTCGGGAGGCATACGGCCCACCTGATGTAAAGCGGGTACCGTAGCCTATTAACGCTTGCGATATATTAAGTATCTCTGCTGCTTACACAGCAACTCCTTGGGAGCTTACTGGTGACCTCACTCACACGCAGGAATACAACAACTCTCTAGGAAGTTGTTATTTGGTTGCGGTTTTCTGTGGTGGAGGTACTTCCCCAGACGGGCTGCTTCGATGCACCCTACTTATTTTAAATATTTAACCCATTGTACAAAATGTAGGAAATAGTAAAAGAAAAAGCTGAAGCTCACGAGCTCTGTGGCGGAGTGGTTAGTAAACGCTTCTATCTATCTATCTATCTATAACTTCACGCAAAATCCCTTGCAGGGTAGGCAGAGGGAACCGAGTTAATTAGTTTATTAACGCTTCTATGACACCAACAATCGTGAGTTCGACTTCCACACAGGGCAAACATTTGCGTGCTTGAACATGTATAGTTGTCTTTGTCTGGGTATTTTTAAGAAATGTACGGTGCATCAAAGTAGCCTGTCTGAGGAAAGTCTCCACCTCACAGCAAACCGCGGCCAAATAACAACTGGGGGTGTTGTTGCGTTCCTGCGAGTGACTAAGGTCATGTGTAAGTCAAGGAGTTCCAGTGTTAACAGCAGATGTGGCATCGCGTTCATGCGCTACGGTATCAGCTTAACATCAAGCCGAATGCTTGTATTATATCGACGTTGTAAAAAAAAACAATTAGAGAAAGCAATTTGATCTAACCTGCTTTGTGTGCTTCCGCCACCAATTAGTTCATGCGGCCTAGCGCCGGCCGGCACCCACCCACTACTGTTAGTACATGGTACATGCCGACGCTGCCATGGCTGCTCCGGTAGTCTCTGGCAGAGACTACCGGAGCAGCCATGGCAGCGTCGGCAAATACAAAGGCAAAGGCATGTACCATGTACTAACAGTAGTGGGTGGGTGCCGGCCGGCGCTAGGCCGCATGAACTAATTGGTGGCGGAAGCACACAAAGCAGGTTAGATCAAATTGCATGTAAATTTGACTTTCGCAAAATAACGCCTGAATCTATTAACCAATTAGAGAAAGGACATACCGCCTATTGTAATCAAACTTTGTTTCATTGATTGCCTCTACCAGCATTTTATACTTGTGGTAATTACGTACTGAAGAAAGGATTGCAAAATCAGGTGACACAAATGCGAGATTGAAAAGAAAGCCACAAAAGCTTGAACTTGATCAACAATCAAAATAGGCTCAATATGTACAGATATGTCGTCGTTGTGTTTATTTAATTATTGCACATGTCAGTTTACAGTAGGTAGCAATTATAATGATACGTAAGATACCACAACTTTACAAACATGGACCCTGGCTGGGTATTGCAATATACAGCTACAGTTAACATATTAATACTAATTAAGTTACATGTTTATTTTCCACTCTACAGATATATTCCTTGAGACTTTTATCGTCCATGTATTCAGCAACAGAGTAATAGCATTTTTGTAGTAGTAGGTCTTTCATTTATTTTTGAATAAGTGTACTTTTTGTTCGTGTTTAATAGAATTTGGTATTTGATTATATATTAATGTTTAATGTATGGTATATACAACAAGATACCAAATGACTAATTGCACAAAATCACATTACATTCCGACGTAATCTCTGTTGCTTAGGAATATTTTTTTGTGATATTAATAAGTTATTTAATGCAAAATGTTAAATGAATTGACTACATTATTTGTCACTAATTTTCCACAATATCCATATTTTCATATGAATATATACAGCGACGTATCAAAAGGTAGACGCGTTAGGTATACATCAACATTGTTGCATTTAAAAATGGCGCAATTAGTATTATATCTACGTATAGTTATTTATTATGACACTTTGCTATAAGAAAAAGACAAATGATATCTAATAGGTATATATAATGATACCTGTCGTTAGAAAGAGGTGAATATACGAGTATATCTTAAGACTGAATGCGAGCTGGGCTACCTTAATTTCGTATTGCCATTCTAGAGCGTGTACGACATATCTATAACTATAAAAACATTCTTTTTTATACTACTTCGGGAGGCATACAAGCATACGGCCCACCTGATGTAAAGCGACTACCGTAGCCTATTGACGCTTGTAATACATTAAGTACCACTCGCGCGATGCCTCCTCTGCTGCTTACACAACAACTCCTTGGGAGCATACTGGTGACCTCACTCACAAACAGGAACATAACTCTCTAGGGAGTTGTTATTTGGCTACGGTTTTCTGTGAGGTGAAGGTACTTACCCAGACGGGCTGCTTTGATGCGCCCTACCTCTCTTAAAACATCCAGATCAAGACAAACAGACATGTACATGCACACAAATGTTTGCCTTGTGTGGGAATCGAACCCACGAGCGTTGGTGTCAAAGTCGCGTCATTCACGACTGAGCCACCGAGCTCGTGAAAACATCTAAAACATCTTAGAATATATACATGAATATTGTTTTTTATTCAGCTGTGATAGAGCAGTGGATAAAAAATCGGCCTATTGACCAACTATACCCGTTCGAATCCTGATATGCATTACTAAATGTTTTCAAATTTATGTACATATTTGTAATTATCATTAGCTCGGTGGTCAAAGAAAACATCGCGAGGAAATCTGCAAGTTCAAAAAATTATACGAGAAAGGTCTGAATTTCCCTCATGGTTGTGGAGGTCTGACTGCTGTCAGACCTCCACAACCTCATGGTTGATGGTGATGACTCGCATCGAGTAAAAATCAGTATCTTCTCTAAATCATTAGACTTAGGTAGCGGACCCCGCCAATTCTAATGGATTAGGAAACGAGATAACGCTAAGAAGAATATTCTTTTTTATACAATGTCGTACAATACGAACTACCTGATGTAGTTACAGTAGCCTATGAACACTTGGAATACAGGAAGTATCACTCGTGCGTTCACGTGCAAGCAACCTCTTGTTTAGGAATACAATTACTCTCCAGAGAGTATATTATTTGGTTGCAGTTTTTCATGAGGTGGAAGTTCACTCCCAGTCGGATTACTTTGATGCGTCATACCTCTCTTAATTGTATTGTATTCTAAACGAAAATCTAGCGAGAGAGAAGTAGATCATAGTTTCATTTGATGAGGTTCAGCCCAATTAATTGGCATCCCTAGTTATTTCCTCAAAACCACAGTCAAATTACAATTTCTACTCCTGAATAAGACAGACCACCTGAAAACTGAACTAGTAAGAATAACGCACAAAAAATTAAGCCATCAATAGAGCCATAGAGACAGACGTCGTCGGTGGTAGTTACTTACCTCGAGTGCAGGATTAGCCATGCAAGCGTAGCGATTTCCCTTCAGGCTGGTTACAATATCAACTAGAAAAACATAATTAACAAAATAAATGAAGCCACATTTTGTTGACATATAAATTCAACGCACATTGATTTCAAAATCGATAACAAAACTTATTCATTTGATTACAAAACCTGTCTTTGAAAATTTTTGTGTAGGTGTATACATTTCCCGCAACGGAAATAATGAACGCATGTTCTTTATGTATACATACAATCGGAAGACTCTTATCATGTTTATTAAAATGGATCGTGTTTATCAAAGAAGCAGTGGGCATTATATCAATCCGACTCGCACTTGACTGCTTTTTTTGACATTCGACATTTGATTTCTGAGGGTTCTGAGGTTCCGTAAAAAAATATTTTCGCAAATTATTGTCGCAAATAAAGTATTTTTTTTATGATGGAACTACACATTTGCGGTTTTCGAATTTTGTCCTTTACTTGTGCTACATGACATTGTTTCTTACCAAATTTCAAGATTCTAGGTCAACGGGAAGTATATACCCTATAGGTTTTGATTCCCTTGCGAGTGTCAAAACATACGCTTAAACGAGGCATAAACAACCGTTTCTTTTGATTGCGTTGACATAGAAGTCTGATTTTTCCATTTCTCGAAGGGATTACAGACCTGACTATCAGATATTAATATTTCAGCTTGATAGCTCTTGACAGACAGACAGACCGACAACAAAGTGATCCTACAAGAGATCCGTTTTTCCTTTTTTGTAAGGAACCCTAAAGCCAGTGGCTGTGTCGTGGACATGGCTGTGAGTTTTAGGTGAATACGTCTTCGTGGCGGGTAAACGGAAGTAAGTTATACTAAATGGATATTAATATGATGCCGCGAAATGATCTGAAAATGGCAGCACTTTCCCCATCGCCTCGCGCGATCGATTCGTCACGGTTCTAACTTAATAAAACGAATTATTAATTATTTAGCTATCAAGAGGTGTAAACTTTGGATGTAAACGATAGAAATGTAGCTAACTTCACCAAACGGTATCCTCTGATTTTTGTTATCATCAGTTTTCTGAATTGCCTTCCACTACGGTAGTAAATTTAAAGACGTATTCACGTCGAGAATCGAATGCAGCGTGATTTGAACGACTTAAAGGAGCGCACTCATCCCACATTCAATGGCAGTGAATTCACAACTGTGCACAACTGTAAATGAGTTGGTGCAGATCTTCGAATTGTACACCTGTATATTAAAAAAAACGGGTTGCACTCCCGGAGTTCCGGCAGAAGTGAAAACTTGAACATTAACGTTGTGCATTTTTGAATATTTTGGAATGGTTAGGGAATAATTTCGCACGAATAGCTTTATTTATCTGTATAAAAGTACTATCATGTATGTTGTAAAATACAATATTCATTTATTGCGCTATCATACACAAACATGACAATTTATATTACATTAAAAATTTAACACCTCAGAACTATTACAATTATTTTACAATAAAAAGTTTATCTTTCAGAAAAATCAACTTTCATTCATAATTTCAACGACTCTTTCACCATCATCATTACCAGCATCATCATCGCTAATCTCTAAAACTCAAACACACACGCACACTCGCGCAAGCGCCGCTTAAACCAAACAGCGATGTTGATAAACTACGTTGAACGAATAGTTACTACGTTAGATCAAATTGCATGTAAATTTGACTTTTGCAAAATAACGCCTGAATCTATTAACTATTTAAACAGGCATGTTCATGCACACAAATGCTTATACTGCTTGGGAATTGAAGCCAAGAGCGTTGGCTCTATAGCAGCATAGCCAACCACTCTGCCACCGTGCTCGTCATTGAACCTTCCATACCCTGAACTGCCCCAGCAGGTCTTAACCTGTTTACCACCTTTTTTTTATACTACGTCGGGAGGCATACAGGCATACGGCCACCTGATGTAAAGCGGATACCGTAGCCTATTAACGCTTGCGATATATTAAGTATCACTCGCGCGATGCTTACACAGCAACTCTTTGGGAGCTTACTGGTGACCTCACTCACACGCAGGAACACAACAACCCTCTAGGGAGTTGTTATTTTGCTGCAATTTTCTGTGAGGTGGAGATACTTCTCCAGACGGGCTGCTTTGATGCGCCCTACTTCTCTTAAAACATCCAGACTAAGATAAACAGACATGTTCATGCACACAAATGTTTGCCTTGTGTGGGAATCGAAACCCACGAGCGTTGGTGTCAAAGGCGCGTCATTCACGACTGAGCTACCGAGCTTGTCAAAACCTTACCTTAGTGCTGAACTAAAAAATAAATAAATAAATATTGTCGGACAAATTACACAGCGCCACCTAGCCCCAAAGTAAGCGAAGCTTGTGTTATGGGTACTAGACAACTGATAAACATACGTAAATACCTTTTTTTTTTGTAAATACATACTTATTATACATAGAAATTACCCAGACCAATACAAACAGACATGTTCATGCACACAAATGTTTGTACTGTGTGGGAATCAAACCCACGAGCGTTGGTGTCAAAGTCGCGTCATTCACGGCTGACCCACCGAGCTCGTCAAAACATCTAAAACATGACAAATAATAGAAAAATGACAAATATAATAGAAGCTTGAAAAAAATGATGAGGCAATGGTTGTACGTTGATTTCGTCATTGTTCGGTTCACACTATGGTGACCCTAATTACAACATAAGGCTGGTTAATCACAGTTAAGACTCCTGTTTATCGCTGTTAATGGTTAGCCTATGAGTATTCCTTGGCAACTAACACAACAGTTCAAAATTATATTTTATGTTTTTTTTGTTTATACTACGTAGGGAGGCATACGAGCATACGGCCTACCTGATGTAAAGCGGAAACCGTTGCCTATTAACGCTTGCGATATATTACTTATCACTTCTCTGCTGCTTACACAGCAACTCCTTGGGAGCTTACTGGTAACCTCACTCACACGTAGGAACACAGCAACCCTCTAGGGAGTTGTTACTTGGCAGCGGTTTTCTGTGAGGTGGAGGTACTTCCCCAGAGGGCTGCTTTGATGCGCCCTACCTCTCTTAAAATGGTATCTATTTTATTATTAGATTTGGGCATCCAAAAATTGTCTATCTAGCCATATCTTTATGCCAAGTCCCATGTGGGGTGGGCAGAGAGAACCGAGCAACATAAGACACGATCCTCTCATTTCGTAAAAAAATATTTTCGCTACTTATTTCCACATTTTCTTTTGTGATGTAACTACAAATTTCCTTTTTTCAGATTTTTTTACTTGTGCTTCTTACTAAATTTCATGATTCTAGGCCAACGGCAAGTACTTACCCTATAGGATTCGATTCCCTTGTGAGTATTAAAATATGCGGTATAAACGAGGCTTTAACAGGCGTATCTTTTGATTGCGTTGACTTAGAAGTTTGATTTGTTCACCGCTCGAAGGGATTGTAGACCTGATTATTTGATATTGATTACAACTTGATATAGCTCCACTCGTCCCTGAGGAAAAGATCTTGACAGACGGACGGACAATAAAGTGATACTATAAGGCTTCCGTTTTTCCATTTTAGGTACGGAACCCTAAAAAAATGCACAAAATTTTTCTTATGTCAATAAGCGTACGACCGACATGATGACGAGCAGTTCTATTGCCTACGGTCACTTGCAACACCAAGTACATAACTCGCGTGTTTTCCCTGTACAAACCCCCTTTCCGAAGTACCTATATGAATCGCGTGTATTCAACCCTATACAAACGCCCTTTCCGACTTTCCTCTTCTATGTCACTGATTAGTAATCAGATTTATCTCACAAGTTTACGAACAAAAGAAATATTATTTTTTTATTTATTTAATA
This sequence comes from Pyralis farinalis, assembly GCA_947507595.1. Taxonomy (NCBI): domain Eukaryota; kingdom Metazoa; phylum Arthropoda; class Insecta; order Lepidoptera; family Pyralidae; genus Pyralis; species Pyralis farinalis. Next base: position 27,911,039 of record OX382276.1, on the reverse strand, counting down.
GGTGCATATAACAGAGTGTTAACTACACACATCAAAAGTGTCTAGGGATCAACATATATTTTTGCAATAACTTTTCTCCTGATTGATATTAATTAAAATTTTCTTTAAGGATTCATCAAATAAAGTGTTTTCGTTTGTCTACAGTAACGATAAACCAAGTCACCTTTGCATTAATAAAGAAATTTGCCATTTTCATAATAAAGGGATTTTTGACATTTGAACCACTAACATTAAAGTTCGAAAAAAAGACTGAAATAACAGTTTTCTTTAAAATTTTATTGGGTAACTTAAACAATTAATAATCCGTGTTTCTACCGCGAACACTAACAACACAAGAACATCGGTTTGGCATACTCAAAATGAGTTCATCCAAATCACGCTGTGGAATGACCGCCCATGTTCGTTGCAACAACAAAAAAAGGTCTTCTTGCGAGTGGATACCCTCCATATTCGGCAGAGCTCTTCTCTGTAGCATATCCCATGCATGCTCAATCGGGTTCAAGTCTGGCGACTGAGCAGGCCAGGGCATGACATTGATGTTAGCTGCGGCGAGAGTCTGTCTTACAACTCTTGCGGTGTGCGGTCGTGCATTATCATGCATTAACTGAAATAAGGGACCGATTTGCACTTGTAGAGGAACGATGACGTCTGATACAATCGTCTCAGCATAAATTTGAGCGTTGAGGTTGCCTCTGATCCAAATCAACTCAGTTCTTCCGCCGATCCAAATACCCGCCCATACCATGATGGTTCCACCACTATAAGGATGGACTTCCTGGCAGGATTTTAATCGCTGTTGGCGTCCAGGGGTTCTCCAGTGTCGTATACGTCTTGTATCCGGTCTCATACCAAAACGAGACTCATCAGAAAAGCACACGAAACGCCATTGTTCTTCTGCCCAATTTCTGTGTTCAAGAGCCCATTGATATCGAATCCTACGATTGTGCATTGCTATAGGTGGTACCCTTAGCGGTCTTCGGGAATGAAGGTTCACTTCATGCAAGCGGTTTCTGACTGTTTGGTCGCTAATTAAGTTCCCTGAAGAGTGATGAAGCGTCACGGTTAACATCATGGCGGTTATTGTTGGAGCTCTTCGAGTTGTGATTTGAATGTATCGGTCTTGTCTCCGTGTGGTGCAGCGATACCGTCCTCCATGGCGCTCAGCCACGGTACCAGTGCTTCGGTAACGTGTCCAAAGTCGACTGATAACACTCTGACTTGTATTCAGAGCTAAAGCCACAGTACGTTGCCGGGAACCAGCTTCTATCATCGTTAGTGTTCGCGGTAGAAACACGGATTATTAATTGTTTAAGTTACCCAATAAAATTTTAAAGAAAACTGTTATTTCAGTCTTTTTTTCGAACTTTAATGTTAGTGGTTCAAATGTCAAAAATCCCTTTATTATGAAAATGGCAAATTTCTTTATTAATGCAAAGGTGACTTGGTTTATCGTTACTGTAGACAAACGAAAACACTTTATTTGATGAATCCTTAAAGAAAATTTTAATTAATATCAATCAGGAGAAAAGTTATTGCAAAAATATATGTTGATCCCTAGACACTTTTGATGTGTGTATATTAATTATACAAATATACATGTGATAATGTTTCGTACAAGCTAACCCTCCAAAACACATGCACACGTCATGATCGATACACATTGACTTGTATTTCCGATTATCATAGTACTAGTATCTTGGAATTTTGTATGAGGGCAGATCAAACCAAATAAAAAGGAAAAGCCAGATTGTTTTGCATAGTTTTATGCTAACCTTTAAAATAAGCAATGCTCCGTGTGAATAAAAATGTTGTTTTAATGGTGGTAGTTGATAGAAGTATCTAATGTTTCTAATATTTGTTTTCTCATTTAGCTTTTTTATTTTATAATCTACACTTATTTAATACGAAGTAAACTAAAACTACAACTAAACTAATACAGCCTAAGAAATTTTATTTCATTTTCTTGTTTTATATACAATTTACGAGAACTCTGATATTAATTCATTTCAGCATTGGAAATAAGTATTTTGCATCAGTATGTATTTAATATGGGTAATATGAGTGTAAAACAATATTGTCAACTTTTAAATCTAATATTTATGATGACGAGGTCGGTGGCTCAGTCGTGAATGACGCGACTTTGACACCAACGCTCGTGGGTTCGATTCCCGCAAAAGACGAACATTTGTGTGCAAGAACATGTCTGTTTGTCTTAGTCTGGATATTTTAAAAGAGGTAGGGCACATCAAACCAGCCCATCTGAGGAAGTAAATCCACCTCACAGAATACCGCAGCCAAATAACAACTCCCTAGAGGGTTGTTGTGTTCCTGCGTGTGAGTGAGGTCATCAGTAAGCTCCTATCCTATCCTATCCATCCTATGGAGTTGCTTAGTAAGCGGCAGAGGAGGCATCGCTCGAGTGATACTTAACATATTACAAGCGTTAATAGGCTGCGGTAACTGCTTTACATCAGGTGAGCCGTATGCTTGAATGTCTACCGACGTAGTAAAAAAAAAAATTGGCCCGCCCGGCCTCCTTGAATGACATATTCCTATCTTGACTCTTAATCCATATGATTCTCGAAAAGTCCTGCACTCTCTATGCTGAATTTGATCTAAATTTTATCAAGTGCCTAGTCGAAGCACACATATTTGCGGCGTATTTTTATAACTCCAGCCGTCGGAACTAGTCTGGAGATCATAAAATACAGTTTACATTGGTCTCGAGTATATATTGACTAACGCTACAACTATTTGATTGCTGTAATTGATACATGTTTATTTTGATAAAAAACGGTGTAAAATTAGGTCATCCTATCGATGATCAAAATCTGAAACCGTTTTTACCTTCCTTCAGAAAGAGTATTGTTTATACCGATCGAGTCTTAACAATCATATCTATACTAAAGTGGTGTCAATATCTATGGTGTTAAGTACATAATACACTTGAACTTTTCGCTAGGGGTAAATACAGGAAACAACTCATGTGTTTTAGTAAAATTGTAATTAATTTAATGTCCAATTTTAGAAGTGACACTTTTAGTTTTTATTTGAACAACCGTTAGTGATAGTTTTTTTTTTAAATATAAAAAGTAATCATTTTTTAACAAAATAATTGACATGTCCCATTTTACCTTATTGAGAAAATATATATAAAAAATGTAATTTAATTACTTATCTCGGTATGACATATGAAAAGTTTGCAACAGAACTGTAAACATAAACTGTCAAACGGAATCATTTTAGAGATCGTTAAATTCTTCTAAGACAGGGTCCACATCACAGCTGTTTGGATTAGTGTCTTATTTCTTATAAAATTCTTGGCAATCACTGTCGATCAAATGAAGAATACATAAAATATCTTTTTTTCTTTTCCTAGCTTACAGGCAATGGTTTATCATAACATCTCTAAGGATATACCTAACGATTCATTTTCGATTCATTTCCTCTTCAACAAAAAAAAAAAAAACGAAGTAAAACGACAATCTTCCATGCTACTGTTCTCGGTGCAGCAACTCCTCTGCCGCTTTCTGTCACTGATTTAGTGAATAAATACGCGCCATGCTTTATCCTACGTTGGGACTTCATCAGCTAATTAGCACGCACATTGGTGTTGGCGCAAATGATAAATTTCAGGTAGTTCCTCTAATTAGTGCCACGATTAGATCAAACAGTTGGGTTGCGTAAATGCCAATGGAAAAATACATTAACAAGAAATATGGCGTGTGTTTTATGTGACCCAAAATAGAAAATACACTTTCCGATTACGAATAAATAAGAGTCTTGACTTTGAATGCTAACACGTGTTTGACCTTAAAATCGATGTTTACAGCATCGATCATCGGTTGGTGGTGATACGTGTAAACAAACATAAATGACTTGACCGCTTATGTTGTTTACGGTTTGCTTACCTTGTTTATATGGATTTATGTAGCACAGGAATATTTCTAGCTCCATATAAAGCAAGACTTTCGCATTGCAACAAATTATTAATCGCCTTGCGCTTCGGATCTTTTGAGCAAGAAAAGTGACAAAATCGTGTGTTACTTTTGAAAACGTATGCAAATTCTTCATTGACCTTCCGTCAATTGTAAAATGTAAGTCTCACCATCGTGTTTAGAGCCAAAGCCATTCTTGCGTGTACGTGGGACACCCTATCTATTAGTACACGAAAGTCTATCGAAACAGGTAGAGACATATCCAATAAAGGGCAGTCAGAGTGAGTAATTACTTCTTTTTTATATACAGCCAAGGTTTTCCCAAGGGATTACAAGGTGGGATTTTTCAAGAAAGATGTGAAGATATTTTTATAGGGCCGGCAACGCAGAAGTGATACCTCTGATATTGAAAATATCCATAGACTACTATAGGAATACAACAATAGTGGATCGGGCAACATTTCAAAAGGCGAATCAAATTAATTAAACAACAACTATGTTTGTTACTTTTTTAAAACGGCTTAAGAGATTTGGATGACATTTAACACACAAATAGATGTTCTGGTTTCACATACTAGGTACTTTTTATCGCTGACTCTAAAGATAGTGTTTACATAGAATGGTTCCAAATAGAATCTCCATTTGTAAGACTGGATGCTCAGCTCATCTGAACGGAGGCCCACGTTCGAGAGCCGATAAGTACATCCACTGACCGAGATAGCATCTGACAGCAGTTCAAACATTAGACGTTTTAGTCCAATAAGCTTTTCGTCTTCATTCAAGGTTAATCAGAATCAAGATTGCCCTATTTTCAGACTATGAGTGTTAGACAACTGATGACTGTACGTAAATATTTTTATTTTTAACTAGCTTTTAACCGCGGCTTCGCTCGCATTTTTTTAAATAAAAAGTATCCTATGTTACTTCTGATACCTCCAAGAATATGTGTACAAAGTTTCATGATGATCGGTTGAGTAGTTTTCGCGTGAAAGCGTAACAAACAAACGGACATTCACATTTATAATATTATTAGGAATAGGATATTAGGATAGAATGCATTTTTAATGCATTTTAACGAGTACACTAGCTGTATCTCGTGCGCATCCCTGTATCCCGCTTTTTCTTTCTCGTCAATTTCAATACCAGATTTTTGAAGACATAGTCGTCAATACCTTCCCATTTATAATATTAGTAAAATAAATTAATGACTTCAGTGTCTTGACATTTAATTAAAAGAGGTGGGACGTATCAAAGTAGCCCATCTGAAGAAGTACCTCCACCTCACAGAAAACCACAGTCAAATAACAACTACCTAGAGGATTGTTTTGTTCCTGCGTGGAAATGAGATCACCAGTAAGCTCCCAAGGAGTAGCTACGTTAGCAGCAGATGTGTTCATAGGCTATGGTAACCGCTTTACATCAAGGTGGGCCGTATGCTTGTATACCTCCAGACGTTGTATAAAGCAAACTCAGGAGTGGATACCACGTATTAGACAACGAAGGGTTGGGTGCCCCCCCATCTATATTGACCAAGAATCTGATAAGTGCGGATCGGATTTATTTTGATGCGGAAAGGGAAGATTCGCTAATGGTGGAAAGTATTGGGAAAGGGCTATCTCCAGTACTCGACAGATACATGCTGATAACAATAGATAAATTTGACACGGGAACGTTTTTTTAAACGTATGATTGTTGTTGTGAGGTGTTTTCAATCACGGATGAGAATCTGTTTTCAAGGCGTGACAAACAATTATAATTCTATTATATTATGAGACACTTGTTTGTGGTTCGCTGATGCTCTGGATGGTCTGTGTTATACGGAATTTTTAAAAACACTCAAACCTTAACAAACAGACGTGTTAATACACACAAATGTTTGTCCTGTGTGGGAATCGAACCCACGAGCGTCAAAGTAGCGTAACAGCGCGTTTCGCGAAGTGGAATTTAGTTCAACCATGCATATATATTTAATGTAAACATACATTAGAGCACCCTCCCTGATTGACCGACGTTGCAGAGACAGGATCCTCACCGTTAGGATGGTTCACTGGCTGACAGTCACACAGTTTGTCATAGAGAAAGTTATGGTCGGGGTTTTCTAAAATTGAATCCAGATTATGTAACATCCTACTAATATTATAAATGCGAAAGTTTGTATGTATGGATGTTTGTTGCTCTTTCACGCTTAAACGGCTGAACGGATTTGAATGAAATTTGGCACGTAGATAGATTATGATCTGGATTAACACATAGGCTACGTTATTTGACTCTACGCGGGCGGAGCCGCGGGCAGCAGCTAGTGTTATATAACTTATATAACATAATACGTATACATTATTTAACATATCTATTCTATACATAATTGCAACATATAACAAGACTGTACACATTTAACCCTTCGAAACCCGTGTGGTCATATATGACCGCGAAATGTATGGGAAAAGGTATATAACGGGTTCTGAAGGCTAGAGATGTAGGGCGCATCAAAGCAGCCCGTCTGGGGTAGTACCTCCACCTCACAGAAAACCGTAGCCAAATAACAACTCCCTAGAGAGTTGTTGTGTTCCTGCGTGTGAGTGAGGTCACAAGTAAGCTCCTAAGGAGTTGCTGTGTAAGCAGCAGAGGAGGCATCGCGCGAGTGATACTTAATATATTACTAGCGTTAATCGGCTACGGTAACTGTTTTACATCAGGTGGGCCGTATGCTTCTACGCCTCCCGACGTTGTACATGAAAAAAAAAAACATTAAAATAGTAGAACTAAAGGACAATGTTACATAATATGGCGACATACATGTTGCGCTGTAATGTCTAGCCGTGCCTCCCCCGTCTGGTCTTAAGTCAAAGTCAAAGTCGAAATCTTTTTATTCCGTAAAAATGGCTACATTTGTTTGGAATCGTCACAATTTTTTTCCCTACCGTGCAGTTTATGACTAGGTGAGCACTGATAAAAATACTGCCAAAAAACTCAGGCATCCCTCTTTTGGTATCCAAACAAATTTACATATTTTATTAATTACATTATAATTGGATCGACTCACTCCCAGGCATTTTTATCGTTAATATAGTCAGATACTTTATAATATGCCCTGCTACACAATTTGGCTTTAATAGTAGTTTTAAATTTGTTTATTGACAATTCTCTTATATTGCAGGGAAGTTTGTTATAGAACCGTATACATTGCCCCATAAAAGAATTACTTATATGTGGAGACGGCTTGCATGTAACACAAGATTATGCTTATATCTAGTATTTATGCTATGAGTATCACTCTTTTTACAAAATGAGTCTATGTTTTTATGGACATACAAAAGATTTTCATAGATATATTGCGATGCGACTGTTAAAATATTTATTTCTTTGAATTTTTCTCTAAGGCTCTCCCGGGGACCAAGTTTGTAGATAGCTCTTATGGCTCTCTTCTGCAATAAAAAGATGGTGTTAATGTCCGCGGAGTTACCCCAAAGAAGAATTCCATATGACATAATACTATGAAAGTAGCTGAAATAAACTATTCTAGCCGTATCAATATCAGTGAGCCGTCTAATAGTTTTCACTGCATAGGCTGCAGAACTTAGTTTTCCTGATAATTTTTCAATTTGTGGGCCCCATTGTAGTTTGGAGTCAATTGTTATACCCAAGAACACAGTTGTCTCCACAGGGGCTAAATTAGTTCCATTAACATGTACATTGGTAGCCACCTGTCTTACATTAGGTGTTGAGAACTTAATTACTCTTGGTAGAAAGGCCAAAGAAGTGCTGGCTTGTCATCGTAATAGATGACAGGGATACCGAAAATCGTGCGATGGTGGAGAAGTAAAAACCGAAAAGCGTACTCTTGTCTATAAAACGAAAGCTTAGGATACTTCAATGATGATGATGATATATAACATGTCATAACATTTGACGAGCTCGGTGGCGTAATCGTGAATGACGCGACTTTGACACCAATGCTCGTGAGTTCGAGTCCCACACAGGACAAATATTTGTGTGCATGAACATGTTTGTTTGTCTTGGACTGGATGTTTTTAAGAGAGGTAGGGCGCATCAAAGCAGCCCGTCTGGAGACGTACTTCACCTCACAGAATCTTGCGTGTGAGTGTGGTCACTAGTAAGCTCCTAAGGAGTTGCTGCATTAGTGTATTACAAGCGTTCATAAGGTACTGTAACCGCTTTATATTCGGTGGGCCGTATAATTGTATGTCTTCCGACATTGTATATAAAAAATCGGCCAAGTGCGAGTCGGACTCGCGCACGAAGGGTTCCGTACCATTATCTATAAAAACGGCAAAAAAAATCACGTTTGTTGTATGGGAGCCCCCCTAAATATTTATTTTATTCTATTTTTTAGTATTTGTTGTTATAGCGGTAACAGAAATGCATCATCTGTGAAAATTTCAACTGTCTAACTATCACGGTTCATGAGATACAGCCTGGTGACAGACGGACGGACGGACGGACGGACGGACGGACGGACAGCGGAGCCTCAGTAATAGGGTTCCGTTTTACCCTTTGGGTACGGAAACCTAAAAAGAACAATTGTTGGTTTTTAGGGTTCCGTACTCAAAGGGTAAAACGGAACCCTATTACTGAGACTCCGCTGTCCGTCCGTCCGTCCGTCCGTCTGTCACCAGGCTGTATCTCATGAACCGTGATAGGTAGACAGTTGAAATTTTCACAGATGATGTATTTCTGTTGCCGCTATAACAACAAATACTAAAAAATAAAATAAATATTTAAGGGGGCTCCCATACAACAAACGTGATTTTTAGGGTTCCGTACCCAAAGGGTAAAACGGAACCCTATTACTGAGGCTCCGCTGTCCGTCCGTCCGTCCGTCCGTCTGTCACCAGGCTGTATCTCATGAACCGTGATAGTTAGACAGTTGAAATTTTCAGAGATGATGCATTTCTGTTGCCGCTATAACAACAAATACTAAAAAATAGAATAAAATAAATATTTAAGGAGGCTCCCATACAACAAACGTGTTTTTTTTTGCCGTTTGTATAGATAATGGTACGGAACCCTTCATGCGCGAGTCCGACTCGCACTTGGCCGATTTTTTTTTGCTCGTTCTTGCACGATATTGATAACGGCAACAGCAACGCTTGAAATATTCACAGAATATTTAGTTATATATTCACTTTAAGAATAAATAGTTAAATTAAAATAAAACAAATATTTAAGGGGGGCTCCCATACAACAAACGTGATTTTTTTGCCGTTTTTATAGACAATGGTACGGAACCCTTCGTGCGCGAGTCCGACTCGCACTTGGCCGATTTTTAATTCCGCAGTACTATTCACAATGTCAACTTTCTAGGGTTCCGTACCCAAAGGGTAAAACGGAACCCTATTACTGAGACTACGCTGTCCGTCCGTCCGTCCGTCCGTCCGTCTGTCACCAGGCTGTATCTCATGAACCGCGATAGTTAGACAGTTGAAATTTTCACAGATGATGTATTTCTGTTGCCGCTATAACAACAAATACTAAAAAATAGAATAACATAAATATTTAAGGGGGCTCCCATACAACAAACGTGATTTTTTTGCTCATTTTTGCTCGATATTGATAACGGCAACAGGTAGACGCTTGAAATATTCACAGAATATTTAGTTATATATTCACTTTAAGAATAAATAATTAAATTAAAATAAAACAAATATTTAAGGGGGGCTCCCAAACAACAAACGTGATTTTTTTTGCCGTTTTTATAGATAATGGTACGGAACCCTTCGTGCGCGAGTCCGACTCGCACTTGGCCGATTTTTTTTTTTAAGTCATTCTGTTAGTGCTAAATTTATTTGTGTTCTCTACGGAAGGGTATAGGCTACGCCGACCCTCACTCATTCCACAGCATGGATACGGCTATAACTACAGCGCTACTCAACTGCGAATTAGCGGAAGCCAGCCTTTTCAACTCGCCCGAAGGCGACTGGCTTAGCTTAACTACTGTCATCTATAGACATGAAAAATTAGCAAACGAAGCCCTGTGCTTAGTCGGCGCTTGGGGGACCGCAACAGGCTGTCCTTCTCCCCAACCAAGTCGGTAACGATGACGGTGAGGGGAAGGCTGCATCGCCCCCCCATCCTGAAATTCAGGCAGGCCTCGATCAGGAGCGTCACGTCTGCCTCTGTCCTCGGGGTGGAACTAGATCCCGCACTACACTTCCTGCAGCACGCGACCCGTACAGGGGAGCGTGCCGCAGCTTGCTTCGGAAGAATGGCGCGCGTATCTGCGTCATCGTGGGGATATAGATACCGAGCCCTGAGGATACTCTACCAGGGGACTTATGTGGCTACGTTGACGTATGCCGCCGCAATCTGGTGCCATAGAGTATGTACGTATGTTTGTCGTAGTGCCGTACTAAGAAGTCAGAGAGGGGCACTAGTTCTCTTGACCAAAGCGTACAGATCCACCAGTACCGCTGCCCTGCCGGTGCTGGCTGGAGTCCTCCCAGCCGACCTGGAGATAACTCTTGCTGGGCACATGGAAGGGGTGCGTAGAACCGCGCCCGAACAGGAGTTGAGCCGCCGGAAACGCGAGATTTGGGAAGCCACGGTCAGCGAGTGGCAAACTCGCTGGGACTCGGAGTCTAAGGGCAGGGAACTCTATCAATTTTTCCCCGACGTGTCGGTAAGACTCAGGTCTCGCTGGGTCGAACCGGATCATCCAACCTCACAGCTCCTGGGGGGTCACGGATGTTTCAGGAAACGCTTGAGTGAGATGAAATGTTGTGAGAGCAGCATGTGTTTGTGTGGTGAAAGCGAGGAGAACAGGAACCACGTTTTGTGGTTCTGTCCAAAGTATGCCGATCTGCGTGACAGAATGATGGATGGGATTCAGCGCAGCAAAGAGGAGGGACCGGTTTACTTCGGGGACCTTGTGTCGTCGCCGGGGAACTTCGCGGCCTTCCGCGGGTTCGCCCATGCGTGGTTCGCGCGTAGGAGCGCCGAGGAAAAGGCCGAGAAGGCACAAGAGCGGGAGGAGGGAGAACGCAACGTAAGAAGATCGGAATACCCACGAGCGCCTTCGGACGGCAGTGAAGGCGTAAACGTGTACGTTGCCGCCCCAGAAAGGGGAGAAGGCGAAAGTGATATGTGGACAGAGATATAAACAATTTGTAGGGAGTCAAGCAAATGCCCACGGCACGGCGAAGAGCCTCAGAGCAGCATGTGCCGTGCTGCATCTCCCGCGATTCGGCTCAAATGACCGTAAGGTCGGTGGAGCCATGGGTTGGTGGTGGGACATGTCATCTATAGACAACAGTTGGGACCGACAGTTTAACGTGAAGCACGGAGAAGTTCGAGATAGGTAAACCCATCCGTGGACAGGCTGAGGATGACGTTGCTTAACCTTTGTGTTCGGTTAGAATAACACGCTCATTGACGCCATCGAACCCAGATAAGACTTATAATATATTTTCAGGTATTACTTGTTAGATAAACATATACCTAACTTGTTTTATTAACACATAATAAAAAATGTAATATTGCTTGCAAAATGTAAAATAATAAGTTTTGTTATACAGGCTGAACTCACCTCAAGGCAAAAGAAATTTATGGAGAAACAAATCGTCAAAATAACCGCTAAAGTCAGCAAACTTTATCGGCATTGGGCCTGCCATATCTTCAGAGTTCGTGATGGTAAATAGAAGAGGAAAGTTCTATCGTGCCGGCCGCTTAATTGTCGACGAAGCGTTATGCGTCAGCGTAAAAATGAGGGCAATGGATATTTAACCCTTGGGATGCCTGGTGGGTACAAATCACACGGCGTGTCTGGTAGGTCTGTCGGACCCATAAACAAATTTTTTCTTCTTTATTATTTAACTAGCTGCTGCCCGCGGCTCCGCCCGCGTGGATTCAAATAACGTAGCCTATGTGTTAATCCAGATCATAGTCTATCTACGTGCCAAATTTCATTCAAATCCGTTCAGCAGTTTAAGCGTGAAAGAGCAACAAAACATCCATCCATACATACTAACTTTCGCATTTATAATATTAGTAGGATATGTCAAAATATCAAATAACATTTGTTTAGATATTTTGAATATTGTTGTAAATAGCAAAATAAAAAATACAACTAAATCGGTTTCATAAACTTTTATTACCCAAGTGAAAAATGTACCTTGACGATTATTTATTCGCAGCCTCGACGTAACAAAATTGACAGTTATTAAATCAACAATATTAAACGTTTTGATTGAAATTGAAACATAGACTTTACGAATTAACTTATGGTCTTTTATCTTCGAACGCAAATAAAAATGACTACTCGGTGATATTAATACGTCAATTTTAGCATATAAAATTAGCATGTTCTAGGCAGGTTTAGAGAGTAGCATGTTCTAGACAGATTCAGAGAGCTGTAAGAAATATCGACGATCCTAAGCTTACACACGGTATTGAGCCCGCAAGTTCAATTAGAGATTTTGCCTGCCTTTGTGTGGTTCTACGGGTTGTATAAAGCATTGTGTTTTGAAGAATTAGTCGATATAAATCCGACAGCTTCTATTTAAAACGTACCACTCGCCGACGGCAGGAGTTCACTCTCACGTGCTGAAATCGCAGTGGTTGCGTACTGTGCGGTTCTAAAGAAGTTTTATTTCCGAGAAAACTCAAGTTGTGAATGAGCTCCCAGCGGAGGTTTTCCCAATGGACTGTGGGAAAAAACTACAACGGCAACAAAGGCGTAAAGAGGTTTTTAGAGGGTAGGCAACGCATGAATTTTGCAAATATTCTTAGGCTACGGTGGCTGTTTACCATCTGGCAGGCTGTATGCTTGTTTGCTGTGTGCGCTTTGTGGACTGCAGGAAGGGCGGCAAAATAGCCACTAGCTTATATCACCCACACCGATATATATTCTCTCCATTCTCATTAGTACCAAAGTCAACCTCAAATGCAGGTGGTGCAACTTGTCTAGTAGCAATCTGGGCATTTTAAAAAGGTGTAAGTACATATTAATTTATAAATGCAAAGGGAATTACCTCGACTCTACTCACGAGTAGGAACGCGCGTACTATTTCTTCTCCTCTATGTTAGACGTGTATATATTTATGAAAATTGTAAATAAACACAAACGCGTTGATGGCGACATCGTCCTATCATCGAGGCAATAATTCCCGAGGAAAGTAACCACTTGTTGAATTGAAGCAGATGCGAAGGGACTTGAGAAACTCTGCGTTAGTTAGTACGGTATATCTCATATAGATGGCGCTATTTTCATATATTTTGTAAGAAAATTTAATTTAATTTTCTTTTAATAAATAAAAGTACTTTACTGAAGTCAATATCTGTCATTGAAGAAGAGTTTGATTTAGGTTTCCTTGTTTATTTACCTACACTATTCTTTGTTTGTTAATAAGAGAACTGCTAGTTAATGATTGCTTGCTACTAGTATTCTTAAAAGTCCGGTAATTGCAACTATCCGTCTTATCAGCGTAAGGAAATGTTGTTTTATTAGGCAAATAATGAAAGTTACGTAATTTAATTTTTACAAGTATACTTTTAATTCGGTGGGAGCTCGGTCGCTCAGTCGTGAATGACGCGACTTTGACACCGACGCTCGTGGGTTCGATTCCCACACAAGTCAAACATTTGTGTGCATGAACATGTCTGTTTGTCTTGGTCTGGGTATTTTCTTTGTATATATAAGTATGTATTTACAAAAAAAAAATGTATTTACGTATGTTTATCAGGTTTCTAGTACTCATAACTCAAGCTTCGCTTACTTTAGGGCTAGATGGCGCTGTGTAATTGGTTTCACAATATAAAAAAAAAATTCTGGCAATTAAGTTTAAATTATTTAATTTCTAACATAAACGACATCGTAATACACGAATAATATATACATACATATCATCACGCCTGTCTCCCGTTGGGGTAGATAGAGACTATAGAACGCAAGGTGCACCGATCCAAACATACCTCGCCTCTGGAGCCTCTTCCACAGTCTTCAACCTCTTCTCGCATGCTCTTCGGTTTCAGGTGCTTTTGATTTGGCCCGTTTTTAGCACATCACGTATTTGATCCATATGTGTGCGTCTAGGGCCCCCGTACCGATATCTCCTATAGCAGCCTTAATAATCAGACGTGATATACATAAGGATGTATTAGCAATATTCATCTATATTTATTATGATAATTTACCATGATCACGTCCCTAAAGTAACGTGCTATTTTCAGGGCCATGTAAATATATATATCTGTATGTAAGTTGTTGTAATAAGAATAAAACCATTCAGTATCTCATGGGTCTACCTGGTCGTATTCACTCGTCCTAATGCCACCACGCAATCTGTAACTCACGATAAAAGATAAAGATAAGATAAAAATTCTTTATTTGCCATTGGGCCCTTGCGGGCACTTAGACACGACTTACAGTTTTTGAAATATAATCTTATTGTATCTTATTTAATTCTCTTTTTACTCTTTTCCTTTTTTTTAACTACTAGCATTTCGGAAATGACCATTGGCTAAGAAGAAATGCCGAAAGAAACTTGCCAATATAGGTCTCTTTTAAAATTGTCAATTAGATATTACAAAAACAAAAAATACATAAGCATAATGGTACAATAACGATATCAAATGGTAAAATTAAAGATTATTAAGAACAGGTAGTCTGTGCTGAATTATTTCCAGACATCCTTGTCAGTTATATATTCATCAATTCTATAATAAGCCCTTCTACAGAGTGTATTTTTAATGTACTTTTTGAATACATTGTCAGGAAAGGACAGAACTGTTTCAGGCAACGTATTATAAAATCGAATACAATTTACAAGAAAAGATCTACCAGTCCTAGCAAGCCGATGTACCGGCATATACAACTTATTTCTACTTCTAAGTTTTTCACTGAAGTTTGAAAACGACTTTAAATTTTTACGGGCATACATTATGTTTTCATAAATATATTGAGAAGTAACAGTGAGGATATTTATTTCTTTGAACAGTTCCCTGAGGGATTCTCTGGAGCCCATATCTCCACTTACTCCTTGCTCAATATAATTCTTTCGTAATTCTTTTGTCATCCTTCTTTCCAAATGTCCGTACCATCTCAGCATACCCTTTTCAGTTTTTGTCACTATATTGTCTTTTATTCCATGTTGTTCTCGTATTGTGCTATTTTTTTATTATATTTAGACCACTAAGGTGGCAATCAAGCATACGGCCTGCCTAACGGTAAACAGTCACCGTGGCCTATGGACATTTGCAACACAAGGGATGTCACTCATGCGTTGCCGACCCTCTAAAAACCTCTTCACGTATCTCTTGAAATATTCCATGCTGTAGTCCCTTGGAAAAACCTCGGCTGGGAGCTCATTTCACAGCTTGAGAGTTAGTGAGAGAGAGAAAACTTCTTTGGAACCGCACAGTACGCGACTATTGCGGTTCCAGTATGTAAGGGTGAACGTCCCGCCGCTGTCGGCGAGCGGTGCGGTTATAAAAAGTAGCTGTCGGCATCATTTCCAACAATTCTATATATATTTATATTTCTTACTCTATCAATCATTCTAACTCCACACATACTTAGCACACTCAACGAATAATACAATACACGAATAGTATAGTACAGTAGTAGCATTGATAGTCTAGTGGATAAAGCTCCGGCCTAGTAACCAAGAGATCTCCAGTTCGAATCTTGGCATGTACCAAATTTGTGTATTCAGATTTATGTACATATTTGTAATGATCACTCGCTCGGCGGTGAAGGAAAACATCGTGAGGAAACCCGCACGTCCAAGAAATCATATTTCGAATGACGTGTGACCTTACCTAAGAATGATCTGATTTACCTTCTGGGCTGTGGAGGGTGATCTTGTTTACTTTCTGGGTAATAGAGGTCCGATGGAATCATGTAAAAAAAAAACATTCCAAAAATCTGTATCTTTGCCAAATCTTTAGGCTTAGGTAGCGGACCCCGCCAATCCTAATAAATTAGGTAAACGAAATAACACTACGAATAATACGACAATGCAATTTTGTCTAAACTACCTTAATACGTACATAACACTTGCATGTGTATTCGTATTAAAATTATTTATTTGCTACAAACAGTGGAACACAGCTGGGTAAAACATGTCACAACACAAATGTAACTGAAATCATAGAACCCGTTGGAATATTAGGTATGCGAACCCGTCCATCTGTTAAATTTGCATTATTTGTAGCCTGCAGATAATGCAAATTTGACAATTGATTGTATCAATACAATAAATTATCATTACCATAACCCTTCAGCTGATAATAAATAGGTGCTCGATTTTTTAAGTAAATATTTAATTCGGCATTATCATCAATATTTATGTCTCCTGCACACCCTGGTTGAGGTTTTACATAAAAATTGCATGAATTATCAAAGAAATGTGGTAAATTGTTTGCTTATTATTTTTATGAATATTATATTAATTGCTTAAATATTGTTTGCTTAAATGATTCTTTACTATGGTGTGGTATCTGCAAATATAAACATCGAATGAAATGTAAAGAAAAGTGCGAGTCGGACTCGCGCACCAAGTGTTCCGTACCGTTATCTATAAAAATCGGCCAAGTGCGAGTCGGACTCGCTCACGAAGGGTTCCGTACCATTACCTATAAAAACGGCAAAGAAAACACGTTTGTTGTATGGGAGCCCCCCTTAAATATTTGTTTTATTTTAATTTAATTATTTATTCTTAAAGTGAATATATAACTAAATATTCTGTGAATATTTCAAGCGTCTAGCTGTTGCCGTTATCAATATCGAACATCTGGTGACAAACGGACGTACGGACGGGCTGACGGACAGCGGAGTATCAGTAATAGGGTTCCGTTTTACCCTTTGGGTACGGAAGTCTAAAAACGGCAAAAAAATCACGTTTGTTATATGGGAGCCCCCCTTAAATATTTGTTTTATTTTAATTTAATTATTCATCTTTGAAGTGAATATAAAACTAAATATTCTGTGAATATTTTAAACGTCTACCTGTTGAAGATATCAATATCGAGCAAAAAAATCACGTTTGTTGATTGCGAGCCCCCTTAAATATTTATTTTATTCTGTTTTTTAGTATTTGTTGTTATAGCGGCAACAGAAATACATCATCTGTGAAAATTTCAACTGTCTCACTATCACGGTTCATGAGATATAGCCTGGTGACAGACGGACGGACGGACGGACAGCGGAGTCTCAGTAATAGGGTCCGTTTTACCCTTTGGGTACGGAACTCTAAAATAAAAAACCGGCCAAGTGCGAGTCGGACTCGCGCACCAAGGGTTCCATAAAAACGGCAAAAAAAAACATGTTTGTTGTATGGGAGCCCCTCTTAAATATTTGTTTTATATCAATTTAATTATTTATTTTTAAAGTGGATATATAACTAAATATTCTGTGAATATTTCAAGCGTCTACCTGTTGCCGTTATCAATATCGAGCAAAAACGAGCAAAAAAAATCACGTTTGTTGTATGGGAGCCCCCTTACATATTTATGTTATTCTATTTTTTAGTATTAGTTGTTATAGCGGCAACAGAAATACATCATCTGTGAAAATTTCAACTGTCTCACTATCACGGTTCATGAGATACAGCCTGGTGACAGACGGATGGACGGACGGACAGCGGAGTCTCAGTAATAGGGTCCGTTTTACCCTTTGGGTACGTGTAAATTATCTTTGTATTGTTTCTGAAGGTGAAGTATTCGTATGAATAACAATTACTTGTATTAATAGAAGAACGTGGTTAAGCTGCTATTATTAGCTTTAATAAAGTTTTACTATCATGGGTGAGATCATCAGCGGTAAATAAAATTTGTATGCGCAATTATCTTTTTATTGGGTCTCTAATTAATTTTGCAATATAGTAGCAATCCATATATATCATCACGTCTGTCTCCCATTGGGCCAGGCAGAGACTAAGAAACGTCAGGTGCATCGATCCGAACGTACCTCTCCCGCTTCTTCCACACTCATCGACCTCTTTCTGCATGCTCTTCGGTTTTAAGAGAGATAGGGCGCATCAAAGCAGCCCGTCTGGGGAAGTACTTCCACCTCACGAAAAACCGCAGCCAAATAACAATTCTCTCGAGGGTTGTTGTGTTCCTGCGCGTGAATGAGGTCACTAGTAAGCTCCTGAGGACTGTGTTAGCAGTAGAGGTGCCATCGCGTGAGTAATACTTAATGTATTACAAGCGTTCGTAGGCGGCGGCAACCGCTTTACATTGATTTGGCCCTTTTTCAGCTAAATACCAATTTTATTTATATGTAGCATTAATAGTTTATAATTATTATTTATCTTTATAAAGATACACACGAATAAGTCAAATACATTATCTACCTTTATTATTGCGCTCGCACTATCTTAATACGTGTACAAAATTCAATCCATGATACAATCATCCACGTGTATTAAAGTGTTGTGCAAAATAGTATCGATATATCTGTCGAGAACCTTATTATTATTACTTCCTATGTTTTTAGGTTTCCAAGAAATGAAACTATTAATAGACATCTACTTTCTCGCGAGTTGTTTGAGCTCAAGAAAACAGATTAAGTTAGTTTCAAATATTTTACTGCAGTGTGTTTTACCAAAGATAACAAATGGCGTATAGCTACAGACAATATCATATAAACTTTATTCCTTCAACTTAAATCTGTAAGTCTGTGATATCGATACAATAATTTTAGATAATTTGGTAATATGAGACTTGTACACGTAGTGTTGGAGCCCCCAAAGAGGTTTATATGGGGTCGAAGGATGCAGGGGGCGCAGGATCCAGACGAATGGCGCTCTACAGGGGAGGCCTACTATCAGCAGTGGACGAAAATGGGCTGACATGATGATAATAATGATGTGACCGTAAATCAATTAATTTTATTTATTATTAAATAATTAACATAATGCTTACTATTTCTAAATTAAAATATGTTATTATCTACAAGTGTAAATGATTGAAATGTCAATAAAAATGTATGTCAAATTTGTAACTTCTTTACTTCCTAATAATTTTTACGGCTGTCCGTATCTCAAAATATTTAAAATTCGATGTGATGATGATGATGACTTGTGATACCCTATTTGCTAATTGCCAAGTTTCTGGTAAACGTCTGTTGGCGCAAGTTAAGGGAAGAATTCTTTAAATCGCATTTTTGTAGTTACAAAAACAATATCAACTTTACACCGAACTAATAAAACTAAGCCATCAAGCATATCATGACTAACTAATTGGTCTGCTTTCACTGGTTGCTCTCCCTCCAGGAACTCCACTAATTACTTTTGACGAGCTCGGTGGCGAAGTGGTAAATAACGCCCCTTTGACGCCGACGCTCGTGAGTTCGATTCCCACACAGGACAAACATTTTTGTGCGTAAACATGTCCGTTTATCATGATCTGGGTGTTTTAAGAGAGATAGGGCGCATCAAAGCATTCCGTCTGGGGAAGTACTTCCACCTCACGAAAAACCGCAGCCAAATAACAATTCTCTGGAGGGTTGTTGTGTTCCTGCGCGTGAGTGAGGTCACTAGTAAGCTCCTAAGGACTGTGTTAGCAGTAGAGGTGCCTTCGCGTGAGTAATACTTAATGTATTACAAGCGTTCGTAGGCTACAGTAACCGACTTACACCAGGTGGATCGTATGCTTGTATGTCTCTCGACATTGTATAAAAAAATGGTATCATTTGCTTGTATTCTTCTGTGAAGTGGAGGTACTTTTATCGGGCTGTTTCGATGCACTATACCTGCATTCGCCAGATAATCATTTCATAATAAACAGGCTGCCCCACTTTCTGAACCATTGTATTTATCACGTTCAGTTATTTTATTAAAAATATATCAATGAACACTATTAAATTTGCAATAATTTTCAAAAGTGAATTAAAATGGGAAAATTTAGCTTTTATATATTATACATATTAGTATTATTTTTACAACATTTAACACGACAACCTACCAGGGAGTTGTGATTTCGCTGCGGTTTTCTGTGCGGTGGAGGTACTTCCCCAGATAGCCTGCTTGGATGCATCCTACTCTCTTTAAAACAGCCAGACCAAGATAAACCGAGATGTTCATGCACACAAATGTTTGTCCTGTGTGGGACTTGAACCAACGAGCCTTGGTGCCAAAGTACCGTAACAGCGCGTTTCGCCACTGAGCGACCGAGCTCATTCATCATAATATGTGGGCCCCTAAATTTACCCCTAAATTTGTCTTTTAGGATTTATGTACTTACTAGCTGACCCGGCGAACTTCGTACCGCCTCTGGATCAATAAATGGTGTGTTAACTTATTAGATGGTATAAATTCTTTTAATACTTATTATCCTATTCCGGAGGAAGAAAAATCCAAAAACACAAAA
The DNA here is from genome assembly GCA_947507595.1 of Pyralis farinalis. NCBI lineage: Eukaryota > Metazoa > Arthropoda > Insecta > Lepidoptera > Pyralidae > Pyralis > Pyralis farinalis. Next base: position 27,890,772 of record OX382276.1, on the reverse strand, counting down.
GTCATAAAAATCGATCCAGCCGTTCTTGAGTTATAAATGGTGTAACTAACACGACTTTGTTTTATATATATATATAAGATACGCCAATTCGTACTTGAGATATCATAAAAAAAGAACTTCATATAAAATGTATGAGAAATGTAATTTACTTTTTTTTTTGTTATTTTTTCCATGTTTTAATACTTATTATCCTATTCCCGACGAAGACATATCCAAAAACACAAAAATCATAAAAATCGGTCCTGCCGTTCTTGAGTTATAAATGGTGTAACTAACACGACTTTCTTTTATATATATAGATAGATATACCAATTCGTACTTGAGATATTATAAAAAAAGAATTTCATATAAAATGTATGAGAAATGTAATTTTTTTTTTTTTTGTTATTTTTTCCATGTTTTAACACTTATTATCCTATTCCCGACGAAGACAAATCCAAAAACACAAAAGTCATAAAAATCGGTCCAGCCGTTCTTGAGTTCTAAATGGTGTAACTAACACGACTTTCTTTTATATATATAGATTTGTAACTAGGTGTGACGTGTGACCTAATTTAAAAAATTGTTTAGATTCAGGCGTTATTTTGCGAAAGTCCAATTTACATGCAATTTGATCTGACCTGCTTTGTGTGCAACCAAGTAGTTCATGCGGCTTAGAACTTGTAGCATGTTATTCTAACGATTAACGTCTACAGCGCCTGTGGATGCCTCGAGGAGAGGCAAAACACGCGTCGCAGCGACGACCGGGCCAGTCGTGGCAGCGACGGTGGCCGCTGCATGCGGTTTCTGTTCCAGATGGCGGACGACCGCAGCAGCCGAGGCAGAGACTACCGGAGCAGCATATGCAGCGTCGGCATGTTGCATCTACTAACGGTAGTGGGTGGGTGCCGGCCGGCTCTAGGCCGCATGAACTAATTGGTGGCGGAAGCACACAAAGATTAGATCAAATTGCATGTAATTTGAAAATGTCTGGTTTTCCCTCTGGCATGTGGAGGTCTGATAGCAGTTGCTCCATGCCCACATTAGTATCTTCGCAAAATCTTTACGCTTAGATAATCCGCCAATCTTACTGGATTGGGAAACGAGGTGACACTACGAAGAAGATACGATTTAGTAATTACTCCGGGACATAGTCACGTGCAGCAGCTAGGTTGAAACATTTGTAACAAGTAAGCACGTAAGAAGCACATCACAATGTCATAAAATTATTCCGATTACATAATGGCGCATTAGACCCCAATAAATATACCCATAAACTTGGCAATTTATCGTCCCAATATTACCGCCTGTCTCATCGAATATTAAATCGATATGTAGCAGATGTTGGGACCAATACGCTTTTTTGTTTAATCGATTCAGGATAGGCATTCGAGTAAAGCGATTGAATATATTCGGTTCTCAAAACTTATTGATTTTGTATTGGTCATTTATTAGGCTGATGAGTATGACAGCAGATGCATGAAAGTAGACTGAGGAGTATGTGTGGTGTTAAAATGATTAATAGAGTAAGAAATAGCACGAAATAGCACGTAGTGACAAAAACTGAAAAAGATATGCTGAGATGGTTTGGATATTTAGAAATAAAGAATGACAAAAGAGTTACGAAATGTATCGACTAACAGAGAATGGAGATATTATCAGGGGTTGCCTTAGACGCACTGATATAGATCAAAATTTTAATATGCCGAAAAAGGGCCAAAAACACACAAAACCGAAGAGCATGCATAAAGAGATTGTGTGTGGAAGAATACGTTTGGAGTATCTGGTATTCCACAGTCTTTGCCTATCCTATGTATGTTTAAACACGTCAATGTTTTTTAACGGACCTTAAAGGTAAGACGATTCTGTTGTACTATCAGAAGGATTATTGTGTAGCTGGTACGTTATTTTTCATACAGATAAAAAGATTTTGTAATGTTCTCTCTACTGAAATTCTCCTGAGGCACGAGTAAAAAAAGATTTTTACCAGGTGGACAGGGTTGCCAACAACAACAATGTTGGCAAAAACAAAGACAACATTGTTGGCAACAACAACAATGTTGGCAAAAACAACGACAACACTGTTGGCAACAACAACAATGTTGGCAAAAACAACGACATCAGTGTTGGCTATATTGTTGAAAGTATTCATAGAGCAATGAATGAAAGGAGCGAGTGAGGTTTGTAATGATCGAGTCATGTGGCGCTCGGTCCTCTCTGCTTAAATGCCTGCAAGGGATTTGACGTGAAGTTATAGATAGATAGATAGATTTAGAGATTCATAGATCTCGCCGTCTGGCAGATCGTGCGTATATTTGCGCATTAGGCGTCTTCTCCTTATCGTTATCCCGTTTTCCTAATCCATTAGAATTAGCGGCGTCCACTACCTAAGCCAAAGGATTTGGCCAAGATACTGATTTTTACAAGGAACGACTACCGTCTCACCTCCGCAATCCGTAGGGAAAACCAGACCATTCTTAGGTAAGGTTATACGTCTTCTTGAACGTGCGGGTTTGCTCACGATGTTTTCCTCCACCGCCGAGCAAGTTATAAATGTGCGAAAGTCTGTAACATCGTATGAAATCCGGCAGGCCGTGAGTTGTTTTCCACCCGACACATAAAACACAAATTAGTACCGCTTCTTTCGGTATTAACGCTAATCGCCTAACATCCTGCAGGACTAACTTATCAGTCATACTTTGATGTGATGAGTTAATGCATAATAAATCTTCCTCGGAAATTTACGTCATAAGAAAGATTTAAACTACCTATTTACAGCGTCGACTTAATTAATGTTTAATTTTTCCTACATAGTAACAGTTGTTTATTGAACAGTTACAGAACTGTTCAATAAACAACTGTTTCTCACAACAACTCATAGTAACAGTTGTTTATTGAACAGTTAGTTTAATGGGTCAAGAATCAGGTAATAACTGACTCATTCCTGGTTCGAATTTGGGAGTAAGGACGTACCACTAAATTCGTGTTTTCAGATTCACACACACACACACACACACACATGTCCGGTGAAGGACAATATCGTGAGGAAACCTCCATGAACTTATATTAATGCGTTCACCGCTAAGAAAACCCCATTTGCTGTAGTTCCCTAGTTCCAGAACACGCCGTTCAGAATTGGTAAGAGCATTGTGATTCTCGGTATCGAGATCTCCAGCGATGTTTAGTATCGAGGTTACCTAGAGGAGAAGGTCAAGCTGGTGTCCAAGAAACTCGGTGTGCTCAACAGAGCTAAACAGTACTTCAGCTCAGGGCAAAGACTTATATTATATAAGTCCCAAGTCAGACCGCATATGGAGTACTGTAGCCAACTTTGGGCGGGAGCACCTGGATACCAGCTAGGACCTTGTGACTCGGTGCAGAGACGAGCTGAGGATTGCCGATGATCCTGAACTCACACACGGTATTGAGCCCTTGAGTTTGAGAAGAGATTTTGCCTCTCTTTGCGTGTTCTACCAGTTGTATAATGGGTTGTGTTCTGAGGAGTTGTTCGACATTATGCCAATAGCCTTGTTTTGCAATCGCACAGCTCGCCGACGGCTGGGAGTTCATCCTCATACACTGGAACCGCAATGGTCGCGCACTGTGCGGTTCACTAGAAGTTTTCTACCGAGAACTATTAAGTTGTAGAATGAGCTTCCTGCCGAGGTTTTCCCAAGGGACTACAGTGCGGGTTCGTCAAGAAAGGCGTGAACAGATTAGAGATTCTTACAGGGTCGGCAACGCAAGAGTGACGCCCCTGGTGTTGCAAATGCCCATATGCATCAGGCGGGCCGTATGCTTGTTTGTCACCTTAGTGGTATTTAAAATAAATCATACATATAGGTTAGACCCTTGAGATTCGGTGCAGAGATGACTTTTAATAAATTAGTTTTAAATAAAAAAAAACCGCCTTCAAAACACACAGGAACTAAAAAGTGAAAAATAATTGGTCACAATTACTGACGATTTTTGGAGTCGGTGCCAGTATACTGATTTTATCAATTGATATTATGAGGCTGGCGGCTGCCATTGCTGAAGAGAACCACAAACCAAAACATTATCAGTGTATATATTTTTGTTTTTGTTGATTTTCTCAAAAAGCGCTAAATCAATTCCGATAAAGTTTTTTATAGGACCACCTCTGAAGAATGACTTACCAAACAAAAAAAAAGAGTTATCAAAATCAATTCACAATTGGCCGAATGATCACGTAACATACATACAAAAAAAGACAGTCGAATTGAGAACCTCATCCTTTTTTAAAGTCGGTTAAAAATGGTAAACTATCCTAAGCTTACACAAGGTATTTATCGTATTAATTTAAGGAGAGGTTTTGCCCCCCTTTTTGTGTTATACCGATCGTGCCGGTTGTGTTCTGATGAGTTTCACAATATGATGCCAACAGCATCCTTTTGCAACTTCACATGCTAAAAGTGCGGTTTTTTTTTAATGTGGCCTGCCTAAATATCTTCAGTGCGCCTGACGGAAAGCTTCAATAAAAACCAGATGAGAGAACAGCCATCACAGTGATTACTGTGCCTCCCTTGACGGCCCGCTAAGGTGCCTCTTCACACCTCGTCTGAACGACCCAGGATTATAGGAGGTGGGGAACACATGCGCCGGAAGCGAATTCCACATTTTGACATTCCGACAGAGAAATGAGTCGCTGAATCTCTTAGTACGGAAGGTCAGCGACCCAACTCTATGTGGATGCGATCTCAGTCCAGCACGAGTGTTCCGGAGGAGGAAGGGAGAGGGAAGTTTTCCTCCGAGAACTCATAAACTGTGGTATGAACGCCCTATCGAGTTTTTCCAACGATTTAGTATCTCTCAGGCTTGTTTGATACCTTAGCAGTATATAAAAAAAACGAGTGTGCTTTTGACCATACGACTGAAGTAAAACTTACAGACAATAGGCCTGCACTGTGTCTTAGACACGAAACGTAACTGGCTATGAGAGAAAGAAAATGTGTGCTCGCACCTCTCTCTCTTGCCCCTACAGTAAAAATACGAAACGTAACTCTCTCTCTTTCTATCTTCACTAACTTATATATCCTCAACCTATATCCTCTCAACTTCCGTTCGCATCGCCCGATCACACTTTACGTAACGCTCTCGTCACGCATTCACCAGCTTACTCCCCAAGTCAAGCGTGCGTAATTTGCGTAAATAAGTTTTACTTCAAAAATAGATAATCATTCTCATCCAGCGAGGTACTGCTAGAATTATTGGGATATCGATCGCTAAAGATTTAATAGAAGTAATTTACACTTTGCAACTGTCAGTTAAAAGAACATAAGAATTATCGAACTCGACAGATTTTTTCGTATTTTCTAATGTAGGTATGAAACTATTCAAAACAAACATGAACATTAGAATGTAAACAAAATCTTGCCTTGTCAGACAGCCGAGGTTGCTGTTGACTGACGTGGCTATGCTTTTATTATCCTGATACAGTGGTTCTAAACATTTTCCACTTCTTTTTACTCAGTTGTTGTAATGAGTTAGTTAAGAAATGTATTTATTTAGTTATAGTGTACGTATGTCTGTTTGTTGTGACCTGTAGTTTATACAGCTTCATTGATTTTGAAATATGCGGTATTGTTTCTGTTTTATTCAGGGATAGTGGGAGGACCCTTCGTACTTTCCACAGTAGTTGAGCTCTAATGACATAATGTATGAAATCGAACAAGGTTTATTTTTAAATTTTGTTTTACAGCTACGTAGAGTTACATTAATTTGTTAAGTTGCCTTATTTAGTTAGTACGTTACTATTATTAGCTTCTTACTATTTTACAAAAAAAATATATTTCTTACGGTTTTATAAAAATAAATATATTTCTTTCTATTTTATGATAAAAAAAAATCCTTTCTTATTAATATTTGAGTTTAATGAAAAGTGGATGATAACAGCTAAATGTAATTATTTTCTATTTGTCTCATTAATTATTTTTTATATTAACAGTCCTATTTCTGGCCAATTTAGTTGCCGACCATACTAAATAGGTAAATAACAAAACAAAACATAAATAAATTATTGTAAATACGATTTTACCTTTCCATTTCAAGTTAATGCAGTAAATATAAATAAAATAAATTGTAATAAATTTAATGTATATTTACATGCAATTAGATCTAACCTGCTTTGTGTGCTTCCGCCACCAATTAGTTCATGCGGCCTAGCGCCGGCCGGCACCCACCCACTACTGTTAGTAAATGCAACATGCCGACGCTGCTATGGCTGCTCCGATAGTCTAGTATATTTAGAATACAGTATTAGGTATGATAACCACTCCGGTTATCATACCTAATACTGTATTCTAAATGTTGTTTGATTTGTTCTTTTTTCTCCGTTAAATAGCTGAATCGAGTATTATACAATTTTATATGGAGTGACAGACCTAAGTAGTACATATACCAATTTTTACAATAAGCGGCCAAACGCTGTTATCGATATAATATTAAATCCATCGAATTTTCCCAATCCCTGTTTTATCATCCGCGTGCTCATTAATTAGAATCACTAGTTGCTAATGAATGTTGGTATTTATCTCTGTCAGGGGCTACCATGGGCTATGCGATGTACACATAAAATCATTATGGCTGTCGTAAACTGTCACAAGTGCAGTCGCGTATTTCAAGTATTGAATTATCGACTTGTTATTTTGTTTTAATGCAACGTCAGGAGAAAACAGAAATACTACTTTCTCAGTACCCCCACCGAACTGAAGACGGCTGGCAAAAAACAACTTCGTGGAGACATGTTGATTTCCTGCGAGTGAGCGAGTGCGTGGCAACACGCCAGCGATATTCTTTGTGTTGAGAGCATTCATACACTATAAAGGTTTTACATCGTATTTGCTAGGTGTATCAACCGACAATTCATAAAAAATAAAACCAGATTTTACTTTAATATTATCCTGATTATGTAATTAAACCCTTTTACTGTATTGAGACCTGATAGTCTCAGACCAGACACATATTTAATCTTCTAAAAATACTATAGAACGACTCAGGTGTATGACTATATATGACTCTCTAAAAATTACAATAATTTCTCTAAAATTCTTTCTCTCTGGATGCCAATTGTGACAGCCAACAAAATAACAAAATATTTCATTTTGAAATTAACTTTTACTTTTGGAAGTCTTATTTATTTAATTCCTGTGTAAATATATTAAATTCCAGTTAATTAAACAAACCTACAAAAAAATAAATTCCTGTTTGAGAAGTAAATATGTGAAATGAAAAAATGGATGTCAACAACTCCCAAAACATCTCACTGACTCAAAATTTAATACAGTGTTCAATATGCCAAAAACTATTTAAAAGAAACGGAATAAAACGTCATATACTCGTACATGTTGCTCACCAGAATACTTCCAGGTCAGCCCCAATAGACTCTGTACATAACCCTCAAACAAGCTCACTAGAAAATGCTTTTGGCTATCCATTTCAAAATGCGCCAGGGTCAAAATCAAACATCTGGCAAAAGCGTTGGGACCAAATGTGCCTACTTCATGGTAAACTATATGATCTGCCCTCTGGTACAGTTGGCAAGAAGTTTGTATATACACTTACGGATGAAATAAAACTACTCATAAAATCTGAATTTCCTTCTGAACGTATGCTCATATTCGTTGCCGTTATTTTACAAAGAAGCGAAAACATTAACAAAGTGAAAGATATCCGCAGACTAATAGATCGTCGCCTCACTTTTATGGACTGGTCAACAATATGATATATTGATAACTGAATCAATTAGATCAGATAAATCGCTTCGTAAAAAATATAAAAAACATGGAAATACAAATGATGCCAAGATGTTCACACGACTAATTCACCAAGGAAAATTACGAGAATCTGTAAATTGGTTACTGACGAAAGATAATAGCAAAATTCTTTGCGCAGATGATGTAATTGATTCCACAGGTAAAACTGTTTTTGAATCATTATTGGATAAAAACCCACCACCAAGTAATCCTGATCCTGCACTATTTACTGTACCAAATGACTTGGATGGATTGCCTCCATTACTTGATGTTGATATTACCAATGAACATGTTGAAATAGTTGCTAGAAAACTCCATGGAGGAGGTGGCTCTTCTGGAGTTACATCTGAATACTGGAAAGACTACTTGTTACGTTTTGGTAATGCAAGCGAGCTATTACGGGATGCCGTAGCACAACTTGCTATGAAACTTAACAATCAATTTGTTCCATGGGAGGAAATACAAGCGTTAATGTCAAGTCGCCTTGTAGCCTTAGATAAATGCCCGGGAGTCAGACCAATTGGAGTTGGTGAATGCCTAAGAAGAATTCTATCTAAATGTATGATCGAAGTTTCTGACTTCGAAGTAACCGAAGCCTGTGGACATCTCCAACTCTACAGTGGACTAAGCAGTGGCATTGAAGGTGCAGTACATGCCATGGATCAACTCTTTCAAACTCTCTGTAAACTGAAATCGAACTGGGGAATGTTTCTAGTCGATGCTAATAATGCATTTAACACTATTAATAGACAATTAGCCCTATGGCAAGCAAGAATACACTGGCCACACTGCGCCCGCTTTTTATACAATACATATAGAGGTCATGCCGAATTAGTTATTCGTGATTCAAAACATAGATTATATAACAAAGAAGGTGTAACACAAGGTGATCCATTAGCTATACCGCTTTATGCCCTTGCTACCTTACCTTTAATAAAACTCCTCAACACATCTAAAGACACAACTCAATGTTGGTATGCTGATGACTCTTCCGTTCAAGGCACAATTCCCAACCTGAGAATATGGTGGGATAAGTTATGCAAAGTTGGTCCTTCTTTCGGATATTTTCCTCAAGGAAAAAATTCTTTTTTAATAGTTGCAAAAGAAGACATGAACAGCGCAGAACATTTATTTAAACAAACAGGTCTCTCAATCGTTACTGGTGTCCGATTTCTCGGCGGCTACATTGGCGAAAAAACGGATGAATTTGTAAAAAACAAAGTCGCTCAATGGGTAAAAACTATAGAAACATTTACAGGAATCTGCAAAGAATCACCGCAAGCTGCATATGCAGCCCTAACCAAGTCTATACAGTTTCGAGAATTCTGAAATCCACTTCGGAGATTTGACAAAAACAATCCAAACTATCTTTTTACCAACATTATTCGGAGGCGACGTTTCAGCAGCTGAAGCCGACCTCTTCTCACTACCGGTATATAAAGGTGGATTATCAATCTCTGATCCGTATAATACAAAAAAATGTACATTTTATGACCTCCAAAATTGGAAACAAAATACTTATTGACTCGTTATTAAATGGCTCACAAATCGACCTAGACCGACATCATTTATCTCTTAAAGAAGCGAAAAGGGAAGGACATAAACTGAAAGATAAATATGAGAATGACCTATTGGATACAACTTTAACTAAATTTCCACCAGCCACCAGGAGAGCAATTGAGAGATCAATTGTATGCAAAATGAAAGTAAAAAATTCTACTTGGTTATCCACCATACCAACAAAGAAAGACCACTTCAACCTAACTCCACTTGAATTCAGAGATGCACTCACAATTCGATATAACCGAAAGCCCATCTCCATGCCACATTCATGCGATGGATGTGGAAACAGAAATTTCAATATTGACCATGCTCTCTGCTGCAAAACCGGTGGCCTCATAACGAGACGACATAATGAAATAAGAGACCTTTTCTGCGAACTCTGCGAACGTGCCTGGGGTAATGTAGTCAAAGAGCCCATCATTTCGGAAAGAGACTGCGGACTGCGTGCAGACCTGGCCTGTCGTGGGGTGTGGGATGCGCAGAGGGAGGCGTTGTTTGATATACGTGTCGTTGACACTGACGCTCCCTCTTACCTATCACGCCCCGTCACCAGTGTTCTCCGATCGGCAGAAGACGAAAAGAAAAGAAAATACTTAGATCTATGTGAGACTCGACATGCCACATTCACTCCACTCGTAATTTCTGTTGATGGAGTCTTTGCTCCCCAAATGTCATCTTTCATGAAAAACCTTGCAGAAACTTTAGCTGACCGATGGCACCGACATTATAGCGTTGTGACATGATGGCGAGTTGAAAATGTTATATTGATCGACGTACATTTTGAGCATCACTGGTAAACAACTCGTGCATATCGAAGAACGTCAGAAACAACATGGGACCGCGTTAAAATGGGCTCAAATGAACGCACAAAAGTAAAACAAACGCTCTTTCAGGTATAGACGTGCGTCAGTTCTGCTAGTGACATTTACAATTAATTGCAATGAATGAGGGGAGCTGCTCCGTATCCGTATACGAAAATAAGTTGACAATTGGGCTCGGTGTAACCATTCTGTAACAATTACATAAACATAATAAGCAATGACAATAATATAGTGTAGTGAAATATAGTATAGTATAGTATAGTACAGTATAGTATAGTATAGTGCAGTATAGTATATTGGAAAGAAACTAGTTATGTTGCCATTAGGTGACTCTTATATACCCACGGTTTCTCGATTGCCGGCTAACTGAGTTACACAAAAAAATTATGAGGGTAATGAACAGTGAAGGATTATAGGAAAAGAATGGCATCATTAAATATTATTTGTATGATGTGAGAAAATGGCTAGTTAAGACTGTAAGTAAATAAGGAATTGTTCAGAAACTTAGCATATTGCTAGAAAATTTAGTAAGATCGCTCTATTTATAACATGGGCTCCAGGGAATCACTTAGAGAACTATTCAAAGAAATAAATATCCTCACGGTTACCTCTCAGTACAATTATGAGAACATAATGTATGCTCGTAAAAATATAAATGCGTTTTCAAAATGTAGTGAAAATCTTAGAAGCAGGAATAGATTGCTTATGCCAGTACATCGGCTTGTTAAGACTAATAGATCTTTTCTTGTAAATTGTATTCGATTCTATAATAAATTATCTGAAACAGTTCTGTCCTTGCCTGACAATATGTTAAAAAGGCACATCAAAAATACTCTATGTAAGAAGGGTTATTATAGAATCGATGAATATCTAACTGACAGAGATGTATGGAAATGATTCAGCACATGAATTAATATAACTTTAATTGTACCACTTGATATCACTATATGTACATTCATATCATTATATTTATTGTAATATGTATAAGATGATTTAGAAAAAAAAAAACTTATTTTGGCAAGTTTCTTTTGGCATTTCTTCTTCGCCAACGGTCATTTGAAATGCTGGTAGATTTAAAAAGAGAAAAACTTAAAAATATAATAAGATATAATATTGAAAATGTAATACGTGTCTAAGTGCCCGTGAGGGTTTAAAGGCAAATAAAGAATTTTTATCTTTTTTTTTATCTTTTAAGTTTTAGCTACAAACGTTTAATAAAATTGCATACTTATTAAAAATATTATCTACAAAACATCTTTGAAGACAATATTCTTCACTAATTTGTTAGTACGTGCTAGTAGAGACTAATGTACCAGTTTTTGTTAAAAAGATTGCTGTGTCATTTTACTAACTGATATAGGTACCCCAAATATGTACGATGAGAGCAAAGATAGTAAATTTAACCTCCTAAATTATGGTTTGCAGCCGGCACTGGAGTCTAGTTTACATTTTGCGCGTACGCGTTGTTTTTGCGCTATAAATGCCATTTCCATGTCTACTGAGTTGCCTCATAAAACAATCCCATACCGGAGGTTAGATGTCACATTATGCAAGGCAAGCTAGTAGTGCAGTTTTTTCGTCCAATATATAAACCAATCTCAATAAAGCATATGAAAAGCTATGCATTTTATTACATTTTTTCTTGTTTGTGCGAACGTGATGGCAGAGTATTTTCGATATATAATTTTAGTACTATCAGTAGAATGGTTATAGTATTGAAACCTAAGTTTACGTTTGGTTTTACAGGATGAACGTAATGCTTTTGTTATTCATTTATATTTTTACGTTTAGTAATTGTATTTTTTTGCATCGTAAAACACATGCTAAAAAATACCAAATATATGTTAAGTTCATAAAATTACTGTTAAACAGTCTATTAATTAGACTAACTATGCAGTCTATAGGCAATGCTGACCACAGCTGTGTTCAAATTCTATTGGCCATTGTGTCGAAAATTTACGGTTTGTTTGTTCTCCCACACAATAGATGAAAACCACAGATGTATTTGTGTTATCTGATGAAAAGTCAAAAGATCGATGAATAGGAATAGACAATCGTAGATGAAACAGAATAGAGCTCACCGGGAAATTCCCATGTATAGATATAGATACACACATGTATAGATGTCCTCGAGATTTTATTACGGTTTCGACGACCTCGGTGGCGCATTGGTGAAAGGCGCTGTTACGTTACTTTGACACCAACGAGCTCCCTGCGGAGGTTTTCCCAAGGGACTACAGTATGGGGTTCTTCAAGAAAGGCGTGAAGAGGTTCTTACAGGGTCGGCAATGCAAGAGTGACACCCCTGGTGTTGCAAATGCCCATAGGCTACGGTAACTGCTTACCATCAGGCAGACCGTACGCTTGTTTGCCACCTTAGTGGTATAAAAAAAAAACCAACGCTCGTCGGTTCGATTCCCACATTGGACGAACATATGCGTGCATGAACATGTTTGTTTGTGTTGGTCTGAGTGTTTTTAGGGAGGTAGGGTTCATCACAGCAGCCTATCTGTGGACGTAACTCCACCTCACAGAAAACCGCAGCCAAATGACTATCCCCTAGAATGTTGTGTTTCTGCGTCTGGGTGAGGACACAAGTAAGCTTTTAAGGAGTTGCTGTGATACCAGCAGATGTGATATCGCGCGAGTGATACTTAATGTATTACAAGCGTTCATAGGCCACGGTAACCGCTTTACATTAAGTGGGCCGTATGCTTGCATGGTTCCCGACGTTATCTAAAAAATATATGTCGGGAGGCATGCATTGTAGGGTTCACACAGGTATTCTGTTGACGCAAGAGGTAGATAGAACTTTCGAGATTGACCCGATTGCGACTAATTGCCAGTCGCTCCGTACCATCAGTATTGTAAGATTAATAACTATTGAAAAATTAATTCCTTGCCTCTTTTTTAGGGTTCCGTACCCAAAGGGTAAAACGAAACCCTATTACTGAGGCTCCGCTGTCCGTCCGTCCGTCCGTCCGTCCGTCTGTCACCAGGCTGTATCTCATGAACCGTGATAGTTAGACAGTTGAAATTTTCACAGATGATGTATTTCTGTTGCCGCTATAACAACAAATACTAAAAAATAGAATAAAATAAATATTTAAGGGGGCTCCCATACAACAAACGTGATTTTTTTGCCTTTTTATAGATAATGGTACGGAACCCTTCGTGCGCGAGTCCCACTCGCACTTGGCCGATTTTTTTATACAACGTCGGGAGGCATTGAATGCATACGGCAGACCTGACGTAAAGCATTAACGGTAACCTATAATAATAATAATAATAACATCTTGCTAACGGCGAGTACTTACACAGACATAACCAAGTAGCCAGGATTATCCATCAGCAACTTGCTTTGAGATATAGTCTTGTGGTTAGTGAGGTGCCATATTACAGGTATACGCCCGAAGCAGTTCTCGAAAATGACCATGCCACATTATACTGGGATCGATCTATTATCACTGACAGGACTATTGTAGCCAATAAGCCTGACATTGTATTAATAGATCGATCGACGCGCCAAGCAATCATTATTGATATCGCTGTTCCACATGACGTTAATCTTGTGAAAGCTGAAAAAGATAAACAAACAAAATATCTTGATTTAGCTCACGAGATTACCGACATGTGGGATGTCGATTCAACAATCATAGTTCCGATTGTTGTATCGGTCAATGGCTTAATAGCCAAGAGCCTCGACCAACATCTGAAGAGGCTCGCGTTGGGAAGCTGGATTAGGGGCCAAATACAGAAGGCAGTCCTCCTTAGCACGGCACGTATTGTGAGGAGGTTTCTGTCTCTGTGACCTTGACCACTGATAGTTTGGACCTTGTTCCCGCTATCAGGAGGAAACTGTTTTTTATATTTTTAAATGTATTTTTTTTTTGAAATGATATATTTAAAAATATATTTCATAAGATTATAATTTAATAAAGGAAATAATAATAATAATAATCTGGCAACACTACATGTCAGCAGACGTGGTTTTTTAACACATTTATCAAATTTATATTTTATTATAATTTATAAGTAAAATAGCACACATTTATAGTTTCTCGGGTCTAAATTAATATATTTTACAGTTTTATATAATGGTAATAAGCAAAAATTCAATACAAATGTAAAATGAAAAAAAGTGACAGCGACAAAATGTCAACGAAAACGAGAAAATCAATAATATATACAAATTTTGGAAACTACAACATGAAACAAAAATGTAAATATAAAAAACCCAGATGCTGACGAGAGCTAGAAGACGGAACGCACACCCAACATCACAAGACCCATCGCTCGACTCCGCCTCGCAGCCGCCGCCCTCTGACAGAGACAGAACTGCGTCAGTTGCAGTAGCGTCGAGTTCGAGCGATGAGCTTTTCACTCCCCCGGCGACGCCTAGATCTGTGCGCCGGCGAGGACGACCGCCGGTTGGCTTGGGGCCACGTGGACGAAGTACCGCGAACAGGGTCCCCGCTATCGGTGGTGCAGTGCGTCGCATGAGATGGACTTCTGAAATAAACGAGAATGTCATGCGAGCGTACTTTGAGGTCACAGAGGGGGGAACTAACCTCACTGCGTACCGTGTTAGGATGCTTTCTGTGTTTCAGGCTCTTGAACCAGCTCTTAACGTCTCGGCTCAACGATTATCGGACCAAGTGCGGGCCATCCAACGCTGCCATCTGTTGGACGATGCCACACTTGACCGGCTGCGTTTTCAAACACAGAATAGTCGTGTCGCTTCTGAATTCCCACGGGATCGGACTGGTTCGCAACCAATTACTGCGATCGTCCCTGAACCCGTCCCTACAGATGGAGATGAAGAAGATGCGACTATTATTACAGGGAACAGGTATGATGAATTGAGGAGCGCTTTGGAGCATGCGATTACTGAGTATCGGTATGTATCTGCACACCTTAGACCTGATGTACCGCGTTTGCCGATGAATAGACAAAGTAAGCAACTAATGAGAGCTTTGGATTCACTGTTGTCAAATTATTTTGATAGCAGTGAAAATTTGGTGGATACGCATTCAATTTTATATTGTGCAGCAGTTGCAGCATGTCGTGTAGCTCGTGTCAAATTTCCAGACTGTGACAGAGCTACATGTTCAGCCGACCATACGCCTGCTTGGCAATATAGAATTGAGAAGCGAATAGCTGATACTAGGGTTCTCATTGGTAAACTTACTTGTTTCAAGGCGGGTAATACTCGCCCTAGAGTCATGCGTTTTGTGAATCGAGCATTTGTTGGTACTGATATTGAACCGCACCAATTTATGTCTCGGGTCATTGAACGCATAGACTCTCTGAAACAAAAAGTCTATGCATGGGCAAACCGTATACGAAGATACAGGAAGCGTGTTGATCGATATGTGCAAAATCGTATGTTCCAAAGCAATGAAAGGAAGGTATTTAGAATTTGGGAGCGACCCGAGCAAAGTAGGACTGGCATGCGTCTACCTGATGTAGAAGCTATGAATTCATTCTGGCGGAACATTTGGTCGACGCCTGTAAGTCACTCTGATAATGCATGGTATGAAACTGTCAAACAAGCATGTGAAAATATAAGACCAATGACAGAAGTAGCCATTACCGAGGACGATATAGCCAATGCAGTCAGGTCCATGGCCAATTGGAAGTCACCAGGACCTGACAGACTTCAAAATTATTGGCTTAAATGGCTACCGAGTTCACATGCTTGTCTGGCAAATCAATTTCAACATGCATTGATCATCGGATCTCTCCCTAATTTTATGACTACGGGTGTCACTCATCTCCTTTACAAATCTGGAAGTACCACAGATCCCAAAAACTACAGACCAATTACGTGCTTACCCACCATCTATAAGCTGCTTACATCCATTCTGAGAAGCAAAATCACGCAACATATTGATGCTAACAATGTTATGTGTGCTAGTCAGAATGGATGTAAGAACGGATCTCGTGGTACCAAGGAGTTGCTCCTCATTGACATGGCCATTAGCCATCAGGCTCGCCGGAACCATAAAGATCTATCGGTATGTTGGATAGACTACAAAAAGGCCTATGATTCTGTGCCTCATACATGGCTTGTGAAGGTCTTACAGTTGTATAAAATTGATGCAACTTTATGCACTTTCTTAAAGTCATGTATGGAGCAATGGAATACGGTTCTTCTACATCCAGGATGCCGATCAATCAACAGCGAAGGCGAGCTAATTAAGATTAAAAGGGGTATTTTCCAAGGTGACAGTTTGAGTCCCTTGTGGTTTTGTCTAGCTTTGAATCCTTTAAGCACATTGTTGGAGGATTCAACGCTGGGCTACAGGTTGCGAAGGGGAGGTCAGGCTATATCTCACCTTTTATATATGGATGATTTGAAACTTTTTGCATCTACCAAACTTCAATTAATGGCCTTACTAAAGGTAACTGAAAACTTTAGTAATTCTATTAAAATGGAATTTGGTGTAGACAAATGTGCTATCTTACATGTAAAAAAAGGAAAGATATTGATATCTGAAAGACTTGAACTTTCAGATAATATCCGCCTGAAATCCCTTTCGGAAACGGAAACCTACAAGTACTTAGGTATGTCTGAAAACTTGGGAATTATTGAAACCGATATGAAACAGTCGTTGAAAGAACGTTTCTTTGGCCGCCTAACAAAAGTCCTTAATAGTCTTTTGTCAGGGGGAAATAAAGTTCGTGCCTATAATAGCTGGGTCATGCCGGTTTTAATATATTCTTTTGGCATACTTAAGTGGACTCAGACTGAACTTGAATCCATCGATCGGAAAGTCCGAACACTGTTGACTGCACACCGTATGCATCATCCGCGTTCGTCAGTAATGAGGTTATATATCCCTCGAAAATGTGGTGGTCGAGGTTTTTTGAACGCCAAGACTCTACATAATCGAGAGATATGTAACCTCAGGGAATATTTCCTCCATACTGAAGCGGAAATGCATAGGGATGTAGTTAATGTGGATCGTGGACTAACCCCTTTGTCTTTGGCTAAAGAGAACTGGCATAAACCTGCAATATTAAACACTGATGATCGCAGGGATGTATGGCAAAGCAAGGAGTTACACGGTCGTTTCTACAAGGCCCTATATGGGCCTGATGTAGACACGTTGGCTTCCGTATCCTGGTTACGTTTCGGGGACCTTTTTGGGGAAACTGAAGGTTTTGTCTGTGGAATTATGGATGAAGTTATTAAGACGAATAACTACCGGAAATATATCATGAAGGATGGCACGCTAGACATCTGTCGAGCATGCCATCTTCCTGGGGAATCTCTCAGGCATGTTATTTCCGGTTGTTCTCATCTTGCTAACGGCGAGTATTTACACAGACATAACCAAGTAGCCAGGATTGTCCACCAGCAGCTTGCTTTGAGATACAGTCTTGTGGCAGATGAGGTGCCATATTACAGGTATATGCCCGAAGCTGTTCTCGAAAATGACCATGCCACATTATACTGGGATCGATCTATTATCACTGACAGGACTATTGTAGCCAATAAGCCTGACATTGTATTAATAGATCGATCAACGCGCCAAGCAGTAATTGTTGATATAGCTATTCCACACGACGTTAATCTTGTGAAAGCTGAAAGAGATAAACAAGCAAAATATCTTGATTTAGCTCATGAGATTACCGACTTGTGGGATGTTGATTCAACAATTATCGTTCCGATCGTTGTGTCAGTCAACGGCTTAATAGCTAAGAGCCTCGATAAACATCTTAAGAGGCTCACGTTGGGAAGCTGGATTAGGGGTCAGATGCAGAAAGCAGTCCTCCTTAGCACGGCACGTATTGTGAGGAGGTTTCTGTCTCTGTGACCTTGCCCACCGATAGCTTAGACCTTGTTCCCGCTATCGGGGGGATGCTATTTTTATATTTTTAAATGTATTTTTTATAATTTTATATTTAAAAATGTAAACAATAAGATACTAATTTAATAAATGAAATAATAATAATAATAATGTAATAGCCCAGTACTAATAATCCCTCCAGATATCATTTTAATAGCCCAATATTTTCCAACACATTTGCAATAGTCCCAATATCTGCCGTGACCTGGTTCATGGGTATATTGTCACATTGATATCCCCTGGAGAAGGTCACGGCAGCTATACAACATTACATCAAACTTCTCAAAGGGGCCTCTACGCGTTGGATCCAAATCCCCGCGCACGCCTATCAAATGACCGGGATATACCCGTGATATAGGATCGATAATAATAATAATAATAATCCCAACTTTTATGACTACTGGGGTCACTCACCTTCTGTACAAATCCGGAAGTACCACAGATCCAAAAAATTATAGACCTATTACCTGCTTACCCACCATGTACAAGCTACTTACATCCATTCTGAGAAGCAAAATCACGCAACATATAGATACCAATAATGTTGTGTATGCTACTCAGAATGGATGTAGGAATGGGTCTCGTGGTACCAAGGAGTTGCTCCTCATTGATATGGCCATTAGCCAACAGGTTCGTCGAACCCGTAAAGATCTGTCGGTATGTTGGATAGACTATAGGAAGGCCTACGATTCTGTGCCTCATACATGGCTTTTGAAGGTCTTAGAATTGTACAAAATTGACGCAACGCTATGTACCTTCTTAAAGTCATGTATGGAGCAATGGAGTACAGTCCTTCTCTACCCAGGATGCCGATCGATCAGTGGAGACGACGAACCAATAGAGATTAAAAGGGGTATATTCCAAGGTGACAGTTTGAGTCCCTTGTGGTTTTGTTTGGCCTTGAATCCTCTAAGCACGCTCTTAAAGGATTCAAGACTAGGCTACAGGTTACGAAGGGGAGGTCAGGTTATATCTCATCTTCTATACATGGATGATCTCAAACTTTTTGCTTGTAACAAAGTTCAATTAATAGATTTACTAAAGGTAACTGAAAACTTTAGTAATTCTATTAAAATGGAATTTGGTATAGACAAATGTGCTATCATGCATGTAAAGAAAGGTCAGCTATTAGTATCTGAAAGACTTGAGCTATCAGATACTATTCACCTGAAATCCCTCTCGGAAACTGAAACATACAAGTATTTGGGTATGTCAGAGAATTTAGGAATTATTGAGACTGACATGAAACAATCTGTGAAAGACCGTTTCTTTGGCCGCCTGACAAAAGTCCTTAATAGTCTTTTGTCAGGAGGCAATAAGGTTCGTGCTTATAATAGTTGGGTCATGCCAGTTTTAATATATTCCTTTGGCATACTCAAATGGACTCAAACTGAACTCGATGGAATTGATCGGAAAGTCCGCACATTATTGACTGCATACCGTATGCATCATCCGCGTTCATCAGTAATGAGGTTATACATTCTGTGTACTAAGTATCGGGAATTTGTCAATAAAACAAAAAATACAAATTATTCATCTAAATTTATTTTATCGCCTTCAAAGTAGGCCCCATCGCTTGAAATACAACATCTCCACCGCTTCACCCAGTCTTCCATACATTTTTCATAGGCTATTTGCGGTATGGCCTTTAGCTCATTCAGCGAATTTTCTTTTATGGCTTCTATCGACTCAAAACGTTTTCCTCGAAATGGTAATTTTAACTTGGGAAATAAAAAAAAGTCAGACGGAGCCATATCAGGTGAATACGGTGCTTGGTCGAGAACTTTTGTTGAATTTTTCGCTAAAAACTCTTTCACTATAATGGCTGTGTGTGATGGTGCATTATCATGGTGCAGCATCCATGAGTTGTGTTGCCACAAATCTGGACGTTTTCGGCGGATACTCTCACGCAAACGCTTCATGACGCCTAAATAATATTCTTTATTCACTGTTTCTCCCTCTGGAAGGAATTCGGAGTGAACCACACCACGGTAGTCAAAAAAAACTGTCAGCATCACCTTGATTTTGGAGCGACTTTGCCGCGGTTTTTTGGGTTTCGGCTCGTTTTCGAGACGCCATTCTGAAGACTGTTGGCTTGTTTGCATGTCGTACTCATAAACCCATGTCTCGTCGCCAGTTATTATACGTTTCATAAAGGTCGGATCCGTAGAAGCTCGGGAAACCATGTCTTCAGCGACATGCTTTCGCTGCGCTTTTTGAACAAAATTGAGCTCTTTTGGAACTAGTCGAGCGGCGACGCGTTTCATGCCTAAAATGTCAATGAGAATGTTGTGGACGGACTTAAAAGATATGTTCACCTCACTAGCCAACTCTCTCAGACTCATACGTCGATTTTCGAGCACTAGCTTCTTGATTCTGTCGATGTTTTCTCTGGTCGTAGCGGTTGAAGGTCTACCAGAACGAGGCAAGTCTACTACTACTTCTCGGCCTTCTTTAAAAGCCTTATACCATTCATAAGCCCTTGTTTTCGATATACACGATTCGCCGTAGGTATTTCGCACCATTTTTAGTGATTCACCACATGAAATATCATTTGAAACACAAAATTTAAGGCACACTCTTTGTTCAACAATATTTTCCATTGTAAAAATCGCCGAGGACTCAAAACTATGACCAACAAAAAGTGTAGTTTAAAACAAATTAAATGACAGATCCCGCTCAAATTTTGCGCGCTAAATCAGTACAGTGCTACCAACATGCAGTAAAAAAATTAGAACGACCTCTTTTACGCGGGTCTTTTTATTGACATATTCCCGATACTTTTTACACAGAGTAGTATATCCCGCGAAAATGTGGGGGCCGAGGTTTCTTGAATGCCAAAGCCTTACATAATCGAGAGATATATAACCTCAGGGAATATTTCCTGCATGCTGAAGCGGAGATGCATAAGGATGTAGTTACGGTGGATCGCGGATTAACCCCTTTGTCTTTGGCGAAGGAGAACTGGCGTAGACCTGTGATATTAAGTATCGATGATCGCAGGGCTATATGGCAAAGCAAGGAGCTTCATGGACGTTTCTACCAGGTCCTGCATGGATCTGAGGTAGATACGCTGGCTTCAGTATCCTGGTTACGTTTCGGAGACCTCTTTGGGGAAACCGAAGGTTTTGTCTGTGGAATTATGGACGAAGTTATTAAGACGAACAACTACCGGAAATACATCATGAAGGATGGCACGTTAGACATTTGTCGAGCGTGTCATCTCCCTGGAGAATCCATCAGGCATGTTATTTCCGGTTGTTCTCATCTTGCTAACGGCGAGTACTTGCACAGACACAACCAAGTAGCTAGGATAATCCATCAGCAACTTGCTTTGAAATATAGTCTTGTGGTTAATGAAGTACCATATTACAGGTATATGCCCGAAGCAGTTCTCCAGAATGACCATGCCACATTATACTGGGATCGATCTATTATTACAGACAGGACTGTTATAGCCAATAAACCTGATATTGTATTAATAGATCGATCAACGCGGCAAGCAGTGATTGTTGACATCGCTGTTCCACATGACGGTAATCTTGTGAAAGCGGAAAAAGATAAACAATCAAAATATCTTGATTTAGCTCACGAGATTACCGACTTATGGGATGTCGATTCAACAATCATTGTTCCGATCGTTGTTACGGCCAATGGTATAATAGCCAAAAGCCTCGACCAACATCTTAAGAGGCTCGCGTTGGGAAGCTGGATCAAGGGCCAGATACAGAAAGCAGTTCTTCTTGCGACGGCACGTATTGTGAGGAGGTTTCTGTCTCTGCGATCATGACCACCGATAGTTTGGACCTTGTTCCCGCTATCGGGGGAATTCTGTTGTTTATATTTTTAAATGTATTTTTTTTTTATATTGTATATTTAAAAATGTAATTAATAAGAGAAAAGTTAAATAAATGAATATAATAATAATAATAATAGAATTTTATTTCGGACCAATTAAAAATCCATAAATGTTATTTGACTTAATATTAACTAATTATATAAATTATGAACGCGGGTAATACATTAGTTAACACCCGTGCGATGCTACCACTGCTACTAACACAGCTATTCCTTAGGAGCTTACTGGTGACCTCACTCACACGCAGGAACACAAAAACCTCTAGGGAATTGTTATTTGGCTGCGGTTTTCTCTGAGGTGGAGGTACTTCCCCAGACGGGGCTGCTTTGATGCGCCCTACCTCTCTGCTGCAGCAAAATAACAACTGTCGGAGGGTTGTTGTGTTCCTGTGAGTGAGGTCACTAGTAAGGAGTTGCTGTGTAAGCAGCAGAGTAGGCATCGCGCGAGTGATACTTAATTTAATACAAGTGTTAATAGTCTCCGGTAACTGCTTTACATCAGGTGGGCCGTATGCTTGAATGCCTCCTGACGTTGTATAAAAAAAAAAGTTTTCTGTGAGGTATAGGCATTTATCCGGACGTGCTGCTTTGATGAAGAACTTGTAAAAAATTATGCCAAAATATTTAAACGAGCCTGTTCCAATGCTAAGTGTATATATTTAAGAAATAAAATTAATGGTTCAACAAATATTATTAAATCTGTTTGGGATATGATAAATAATGAGACGGGTAGAGCGAAAGTACGTAGTCGAGACTTTCGGTTAAAGATAAATGATATAGATATCAAAAATGATGTAGAAATTGCGACTGAGTTTGAAAAATATTTTTCTAACATTCCTCTTATTACTACGAGAAATCTTATGTCTTCTTCTATATCTGCTGAACTGGTTCTCAAACAGAGCGTGGTAGAATGCGACACAATATTTGAATTTTCAGCTGTAAGCCCAAAAGATGTTTTGAACGCTTTTAAATCAATAAATATGAAAAACACTAAAGATCTGTGGGGTCTATCTGTCAAAACCATTTCTTCTATTATTATTTCAATCGCTCCACATTTAGCTACAATTTTCAATTGTTGTGTGGCATCTGGTGTATTTCCTGACTTGATGAAACATAGTAAAATCATTCCATTATTTAAATCTGGTGACAGTTCGGACCCTTCGAACTTTCGACCTGTTTCCATACTGCCCATTCTCAGTAAAATTTTTGAAAAACTAATGCTTAGCCAGTTGCTCAGACATTTCAATACACATAATTTGCTTCATAGGAAACAGTTCGGATTTACGAGAGGTTGTTCAACTATAGACGCAGGGATTCATTTGCTTAAAAGTATATTCGCGGCATGGGAGGGTTCGCAAGATGCCTTGGGAATTTTCTGTGATCTGTCTAAAGCGTTTGACTGCGTGCACCATGACACTCTTGTCAGAAAATTACACCACTACGGTATCAGGAACAAGGCTCTCGAACTTCTGTCTTCTTATCTGGGCAATAGGATACAGAAGGTCGATATTAATGGTAAAAGATCTTCGGGGTCCCCTGTAGTTATGGGAGTCCCACAGGGGTCAATTCTAGGTCCATTCTTATTTTTAGTATATATAAATGACTTACCTTATTATGTAAAGGATAAACATGAGATTGTATTGTTTGCGGATGATACCTCTTTGACATTCAAAATTAATAGACAGTTAGGTAATTATGACGAAGTTAACGATGCTCTCTCTAAAGTTATTCATTGGTTTAGTGTTAATAATCTGCTTTTAAATGATAAAAAGACTAAAGTAATTAAGTTCTCAACACCTAATGTAAGACAGGTGACTACCAATGTACATGTTAATGGAACTAATTTAGCCCCTGTGGAGACAACTGTGTTCTTGGGTATAACAATCGACTCCAAACTACAATGGGGCCCACAAATTGAAAAATTATCAGGAAAACTAAGTTCTGCAGCCTATGCAGTGAAAACTATTAGACGGCTCACTGATGTTGATACGGCTAGAATAGTTTATTTCAGCTACTTTCACAGTATTATGTCATACGGAATTCTTCTTTGGGGTAACTCCGCGGACATTAACACCATCTTTTTATTGCAAAAGAGAGCCATAAGAGCTATCTACAAACTTGGTCCCCGGGAGAGCCTTAGAGAAAAATTCAAAGAAATAAATATTCTAACAGTCGCATCGCAATATATCTATGAAAATCTTTTGTATGTCCATAAAAACATAGACTCATTTTGTAAAAAGAGTGATACTCATAGCATAAATACTAGATATAAGCATAATCTTGTGTTACATGCAAGCCGTCTCCACAAAATAAGTAATTCTTTTATGGGGCAATGTATACGGTTCTATAACAAACTTCCCAGCAATATAAGAGAATTGTCAATAAACAAATTTAAAACTACTGTTAAAGCCAAATTGTGTAGCAGGGCATATTATAAAGTATCTGACTATATTAATGATAAAAATGCCTGGGAGTGAGTCGATCCAATTATAATGTAATTAATAAAATATGTAAATTAGTTTGGATACCAAAAGACGGATGCCTGAGTTTTTTGGCAGTATTTTTATCAGTGCTCACCTAGTCATGAACTGCACGGTAGGGAAAAAGATTGTGACGATTCCAAACAAATGTAGCCATTTTTACGGAATAAAAAGATTTTGACTTTGACTTTGACTTTGATGCGCCCTACCTCTCTTAAAAACACCCAGATCAAGACAAATACTGCTATTTAATGTTTATATCAACGACTTCCTAACGTTCCTAGCCATTTTATAACTTTATTTGCTGATACTGTACTGTATTTTTCACATCAATTTTGACAATGTAGAATATGACATAAATATTCCATTAACGTCTCTTATCGGCTGGTTTACATTAAATAACTTGACAATTAATTTGCTTGTTAGATTAGAAGACTAATTATTTACATGCAATTTGATCTAATCTGCTTCGTGTGCTTCCGCCACCAATCGGTGCCGGCCGGCTTTACGGTTAGTAGATGCAATGGATAGATCAAATTGCATGCAAATTTGTCATTCGTAAAATAACGACTGAATCTATAAGTATACACTACATAATTCTCGGGTTTGACCACAGATAATAAGTATATATATATATATATCTTCACGCCAGGTCGCTTGCGGGGTAGGCAGAGAAGATAGATAATAAGCTGACATGGAAACCTCGCTTTAATATAAAACTTAACCAGTTTTCTTATGCACTACGCAAATTGAGAAATGATGCTAATATAAAGACCCTTTTGATAGCCTATTACGGATATATGGCTTCGAGTCCTGGGTTTGGGGCTTGAATATTCTAGGGCAACTCTACCGAAAACAGAGGCTTTTAAAGCCTAAAAAATATGTCTAATTTCCATATTTGAGTTAAAACAAGACGCCTCATATAAGCCCTACTTTCGCAAGTATAATTAATATAATACTACTACTATAACTTCACGCCAAATCCCTTGCGGGGTAGGCAGAGAGAACCGAGCGCCACGTGACTCGATCCTTACATATCTCACACGCTTCTTTAATATTCATTGCTCTTCTCATGCACGCTCGCCGGTTTCTAGGGCTCCTGACATCACCTTCTGATGGAACACGACCAATTTGGTTATGGTAGGTAAGTCTTGGCCTTCCCCGGCTCCTACATCCTTCCACTTTTGCATTGTATATCTGCTTCGTCATTCTTTCATCTTGCATTCTTTCTACATGTCCGAACCAACGGAGCATGCCTCTTCTTATTTTAACACCGACGCTCTCTTTCAGACCAACTCTGTTTCTAACATCATTATTGCGAATACGGTCTACAAGCCTTACGCCACAAATTTTGCGCAGCGCTCGCATTTCGACCGCGTTTATTCTAGTTTCATGCTCTTTCTGCCATACCCAGCTCTCGCTTCCATAAGTTAGCGTTGGGACCAACACTGCATTGTGTATAGCGAGTTGCTCCTTCTGGCTCAGGTTTTTACTAAAGATAAAAAAAAAAAAAAGATAAAAATTCTTTTCTTTATTTGCCCTTGGGCCCTCGCGGGCACTTAGACACGTCTTACATTTTTTTTTTTTAAATATAATCTTATTGTAACTTGTTTAATTCTCTTATTTAACTTTTTTTCCTTTTTTTTTTAATGTACTAGCATTTCGGAAGTGACCATTGGCTAAGAAGAAATGCCGAAAGAAACTTGCCAATATAGGTCTCTTTTAAAATTGTCAATTATGTATTACAAAATAAAATTACATAAGCATATTGGTACAATAATGATATCATATCGTAAAATTAACGATTATTAAGGACAGATAGTCTGTGCTGAATTATTTCCAGACATCTTTGTCAGTTAAGTATTCATCAATTCTATAATAAGCCCTTCTACAGAGAGTATTTTTAATGTGTTTTTTGAATACATTGTCAGGAAGAAGCTGCCAAGAAGTTTTCCCAACGCTCCATTCACACTATTCCCAGCACTCACTCGTCTTTCCACATCTGCGGTGTACCTTCCATCCCTGCTGAAAGCGCATCCAAGATATACAAACTCATCCACTTGTTCCAACATTTCATCATCAACTGTAATCCTTACATTAGTTCTGGATTCTTCTCTTTCAAATACCATTACCTTTGTCTTCTTCGAATTCAGTAGTAAGCCTTTCTCCATACATTCGTCTTTCATCGTTGTAACCAGTGATTGCAGTTCAAATGGTGTATCTGCTAATAGCATGGCATCGTCTGCATACAGCAGACAGTCCACCACTAGGTCACCCATGCGCAATCCCACATTGACCTTATTCTCTGCATATAACTATCGAGATACAGGATAAACAGCCTAGCAGGTAGCATGCAACCCTGTTTGACACCAAATTTGACATCAAACTAGGGTGACATGCCACCATCTATCCGCACACATGCTGAGCAATCCTTGTAAGGGGACTGCACAGCACGGAGCAGTGAACCGTCAATCCTATATCTCGGCAATATGTCCCCAATATTTCGCACAACCCTATCAAATGCTTTCTCAAGATCCACAAAACCGCAGAAAACCTTCTGGGTCTATGGCCAGATGCTTCTCCACGATATTGCGGAGCGAGAAATCTTGATCCGTACATCCCCTTCCATTTCAGAAACCTCCTTGTGGCTTGTTCTTGTGGCCAATTAATATAATAAATAAAGTAATAAATACATTCTTACACTACCATCTATTACTACATTTCTGAGGTTGCAATTTTTATCTGAAACAACCAATACTATGTCATGACAATCCTGTTGGAAGTCGTCGTGCAGGCACAAAGAGAATAATCCATTCGTGTAAAACTTTGCTTAGTAGAACCAGCGTAAATTATATAGCAATCATCATTTATAATAAAATTCCACTGCCCATTAGGTAATAAACGATAACAAACGATTTAAAACTGTAATCAATGGCTTCCTAACTAACAAAGCTTATTATGACTTGAAAACATTTCTGAATGATAAGATACCCTTGTAATTAATTAGTGAATTATAAGTATTGCTCACTACCTACTGTATTAACGTAT
The DNA here is from genome assembly GCA_947507595.1 of Pyralis farinalis. Lineage (NCBI taxonomy): Eukaryota > Metazoa > Arthropoda > Insecta > Lepidoptera > Pyralidae > Pyralis > Pyralis farinalis. Next base: position 27,863,392 of record OX382276.1, on the reverse strand, counting down.
TTAACGTAACCTTTAATTTTTAAATTTAATAATACCCATTTAAGGTAAGGCGAATCATGGCTGCACATATTATTAACTTATTGAATACCAATGTATCAGGCGTTGTAGACGTTAATCGTAAGAATAACATGCTACAAATGACAAATCCTATTTTTCGTTTGAAGGATCCCATATTGTAGGAAGGAGGGAACACATGTGCAGGCAAGGCGTTCCACTTTGTAATAGTACGACAAAGATAGAGGTTGCCGAACTTTTTGATACGCTAAGAGATATTCTCAACAGTGGAACGATGACATCGCAAGCCCGCACGTGTGGTTCTATGACGGAAGGGAGAGGGTGGGATAAGGGAAAACAATTCTTCAGAGCACTCGCCATGGTTAAAGCGGTAAAATACGCTTAGAGAGCCAATTCTACGCTCATGCAGGAAGCCACCAATCCAATTACAAAGCTGGAGGGGCAGACCGTATGCCGGATGTTTGGAGAGAAGTGCTTTGTGCCAGACCCGATCAAACGCCTTGGCGATATCTAGGCTGACTGCCATGGATTCGCCATATTTATCGATTGCCTCCCCCCAGAGGTGCGTCACATACGCTAGAAGATCACCCGTTGATTGTTTCGGTCTAAAACCATATTGACGATTGAAATAAACAATTTTTATCGCGTGTTTTATTTATTTTGTTGAACCTGACGTTTCGAACGCTTTGCAGCGTCCGTGGTCGCAGGATATTGACGATCATTGATTATGGAGTGATCTTCTAGGTAACGGATCAATTGATTGTTAAGGATCCGTTCCATGACTTTGCACAACACTGAAGTTACGGCAATGGGGCGGTAATTTGATGGGTCAGAACGGTCTCCCTTTTTGGGGACCGGCTGCACATTGGCCTCTCTCCAAGCATCCAGAACACAACCGGTCGAGTACGAGAGGCGGAAGAGGCGCGTCAATACCGGAGACAACGCCGCTGTACATTTTTTTAGAACAATCGCTGGGATGCCGTCAGGTCCACTGGCTTTTCGGACATCGAGTGACTGTAGTTCAAAACGCACATCGCGCTGCCTGATGTGGATATCAGGCATAACGGATCCACTGAAGGGTATTGTTAGCGGTTGCGTGCTACAGTCATCGATCCGGGAGTTAGCCGCAAAAAGGCTGGCCATAAGATATCCTGCGGCTGATGCGCCAGTGAGCCATCGGGGCATCGCAGCGGTGGCAGCGAGGGCTGGCAGAACTTGGCCTGCACGGCTTTGGCCAGTCGCCAGTAGTTACGCGACCCAGTAGGGTGCGCCACTAGTTCCGTGCCGACTCGTGTAACGCGCAAATGTTTGTAATGTATGGGAATCGAACACAATTGACGCGTTTTTGACAATAACGCTCGTGGGTTCGATTCCCACACGCGACAAACATTTGTGTGCATGAACATGTCTGTTTGTCTTAGTCTGGGTATTTTGAAGAGAGGTAGGGCGGATTAAAGCAGCCCGTCTAGGGAAGTATCACCATCTCACTGAAAACCGCAGCCAAATAACAACTCCCTAGAGGGTTATTGTGTTCCTGCGTGTGAGTGAGGTCACCAGTAAGCTCCCAAGGAGTTGCTGTGTAAGCAGCAGAGGAGGCATCGCGCGAGTGATACTTAATGTATTACAAGCGTTCACATGCTACGGTAACCGCTTTTAGGTCGGCCGTATGCTTGTATGCCTTATGACGTTGTATAAAAAAAAAACAAATTAGTAGGAAGAAGTAAAAGGAAAGATTTTTCGAACCCTCGTTTTCCCTGAGAACGAAACTCGGATACGTGATCAAATTTTCTGAGACCGAAGACGAGCTGAGCCTATGAGTGATGTTTGCAATACATGAAGCATCATTCACCTGGTAACATGGAAACTACTTAGGAGCTTCCTGGTAAACTCACTCACACGCAGGAACACCACAACCCTCCTGCAAGTTGTTACTTTGTTTTGCTTTCTATCAGGTGGAGGTATTTTCCAAAGCCAGTTAGGCTGTTTTGATGCGCTCTCTCTTGAAAACATCCAGACCAAGACAAACATGTTCATGCGCACAAATATGCGCGAATGATACTTCCTGTATTAGAAGCATTCTGTATCATAAGCTATGTTAACCATTTTCCATCATGTGAGTAGTATGCTTGTATGCCTCCTAAAATGTCTTAATGTGGATACGGTCCATTGCACTTAAAAACTGACTGCCTAAATCAATCAGATGATGCGACATTTAGAGAGTTGGATATTTGTAGTTATTATCATATTTGTGTTGGATTGGATTAAGCAGTGATAGCTCAGTGGACAAAGAACCGGCCTATTATCCGACGGTCCCGCGTTGGACTCTTGGCGTGGGCATGTACCACAAAATTTGTTTTTTCGGATTTATGTACTTCTTCTACCTGCTCGGCGGTGAAGGAAAACTGCATATGAGCACCCGCGTGTCCAAAAAACTATACTTCGAAAGACTTGTGACCTTATGTAAGAAAGGTCTGGTTTTCCCTGTGGGATGTTGGAGGTCTGACGGCAGTTGCTCCATGTAAAAATCAGTATCTTTGCTGAATCCTTAGGGTTAGGTAGCGGACCCCGCCAATCCTAATCGACAGCGTTGTGAAGAAAAAGAAGAATAAGTTGGATTGGACGTCATTTGCACATACACAACACCGACACACAAAAGACGAGAAAATATCATAACCATTTTGAAACACATTTACGAAGGTGAACCAAAAAGTCGCAATGGTTTCTCGTGCTATTGTACCAAAATTTTAGTAATGCACTCCAAGGAATGTGACTACCTAGGATGTGACTACTGACCGGTTTGATTTGAAATTATTTTTGGTCATTTCTGCGAAAAATCTGTAACATCTGTTTATTTTGAGGTATTCGCTACGAATAAATAATAAGTCAGAAACTCTAACTCAGAACAAATTCCACACAATAAGTGGCGCTACGTGAAACTGAAACAACGTATTTTCAAATTACGAATCAATTAGAAGGTTACCTCATAGACGTGCCTAGTAATTGGTTTGAATTCAAAACAAGAGCACAGATTGGTTCGTGTGCAGACTGCAATACCAATGGTAGAATAGCAGTTGAGAAAAGGAACAAGCCAATAATAATATTAATCAATTTATAATAATAATGTTAATTATATGGATAATTTGTTCTGAAATAAATGACATTTAATTTAATTTAATAAAATAATAATTTTCAAGCTATAAAATAAATAGATTTTTTTTGTTATATTTTAACTACAATTATATGTTAAGTTGTTATACATACGAATGGATTCTAAATTGGTATTTAAATAGAAAAGGGAAATGATTAGGCCATAATATGTATGTGTATAATAAATTTATAGCACAAAATAAACAGAACGAATTACACAATATAATTTAAATGCAATGGCGAACTTATCCTTACAAGCCAGCCATAACGTAACATAGTTTATAGGAATTCCACTAGGAATAATTATTTATGACAATATTATTTTGACAACCCGTATAGCCTAGTTAGCAGTGTATATGTCTTCTGCGCATAAGTCCTGGGTTTGATTCCCGGCTGAGTAGATATTTAAACGATGAGTTTAAATATCCTTCTTCTTCAAGCGGTAACGCGATTGCATCCACTACGGAGCCTGGCATCCCCTATGAGCATGACTCTTGAATCATGGTCATAGGGGATTACATCTCGATGTGACGAGAGTCCAGCTTACATTGGAGCGACTACCGTCTGACCTCTGTAACTGACGTCTTTCTAGCCTAATTGCAGCTATCCAGTTATTTTGACGAATTAAATCGGTAGGAAAACTAAAAATATATATGATAATTTTATCGTTTTAAATATTTTATCAAGAGGAAAAAAATCGGCCAAGTGCGAGTCGGACTCGCGCACGAAGGGTTCCGTACCATTATCTATAAAAAAGGCAAAAAAAATCACGTTTGTTGTATGGGAGCCCCCTTAAATATTTATTTTATTCTATTTTTTAGTATTTGTTGTTATAGCGGCAACAGAAATACATAATCTGTGAAAATTTCAACTGTCTAGCTATCACGGTTCATGAGATACAGCCTGGTGACAGACGGACGGACGGACGGACGGACGGACGGACGGACGGACGGACAGCGGAGCCTCAGTAATAGGGTTCCGTTTTACCCTTTGGGTACGGAACCCTAAAAAGATCCTACTAAAGTCTAAAATTGACTGACATTATTTGGCATAATATTGACGATCTCAATTTGATATAGTATTAGAATATTTTTGATTATAATTATATTTGAGCGACTACTAACTAGAGAAAAGTGATCCCAGGATATTTAAATCTTGTATGGCTCCTGCACCACTTCACAACACAACTTGGCATGATGACTTTTAGTTAATTTAGAGCGGTAAAAACGAAAAGGTACACAAATATTTGACATGTGCTCGCTTGCAAGAAAAATGTTCGACTAAGTCATAAGTGACGCGTTGACACGACTTTTAAGCCCCGCCTACTTGTACATGATTTTTGGTGGGTCATTTTTTGAGTGAAGTTATTTCCTGACTTATTATTTATTCGTTGGGTATTCGCCTTAAAATTTTTACTCCCATTGAATCCTGTAGTGTATTCCTTTCTAAGGAATTGCTGTGTTAGTAGTGCAAATGTATTGCAAGCGATCAAAGGCTACGATAATCGCTTTACATCAGTACGCTTTAGTTAGTAACGCTACTTTGACAGCAACGCTCGTGGGTTCGATTCCCACATAGGACAAACATTTGTGTATGAACATGTCTGTTTGTCTTGGCCTGGGTGTATTTAAGAGACTTACAGTACATCAAAGCATCCCGTCAGGGGAAATACCTTCACATCAAATGACAACTCCCTGGAGGGTTGTTGTGTTCCTTTTTTTTTTTTTTTTTTGTGACGCGGGGAAAAATCCGTTACGCACACCACCGGTGCCTGGGTGGCCTCCGGTGGTAGTGTGGGACTCCCCGTCGGCTGTCCGACGGTATACCCACTAAACGACCCCGCGAAATGCCATCGGCCGCGTTGGTGTGGTGCCCCGGATCTGTTAGCAACAGGGCACCACTGCGACTGGCCAGCCCCTCAAAGGGGGCCGGACTTCTTCTCTCTAGGGGCCGTCCCGGCAAATTGGGACAGCCCCTCCGGCGGCGGGACCATTATGGGGCCAGGTTCCCATCCTGACCCCTAGTCCCACAGGTTAGGGAGGCGGCAGTAGGTGCGCGTAGCGCCTACGCCGCACTCCCGTCCGCCGTCTCCGGAGCGGGACAGCCAAGGGATCGTCCTCCCTGTCCCGCTCCGAGAGGGTTGTTGTGTTCCTGCTTAGAGCCACTTCGGTGACTTTAGTTCTAAAACGGATGTACTCATTACTGAATCTATCATGTAGAGAAACTCCGAGCACGGCTCTCTCCACGAACGGCATAGCATAACGAGGCACGAAGGCCCCCCTCATCCAGAAAAAATGTAGTGTATATCAATTCTTAAGCGTTACAAATTTGACAATGAATGTAGATGGAAAACAGTATAAATCTAGTAGGAGGTCGTAGGCTTTACATGCAGTGGAAGGAATATACGTGAATAACGCTCATGATACAATATATTGCCTCTGTCATAATTTCTCTTTCAACTTTATCTGTTTACTGTTTATATTATAGAATAAACATTCAAATAGACAGATTTATGACATAGATGAAAGTTACAATATATCAAAAATAAATCCGTAATAAATATCTTTTTTTACATATATTTATTTATAGTATATCTGAAGTAATATTTCATGAGCGAGTGGTCATAAAGTGGCATTAGATGCTAAATTAGCGGATAAAGTTTATATGCAATCACGTGGCCGTAAGAGGTCACCGGGTGGTCTATTTTAGATGCCTTATAGAGTTAATCCTGGAGCATAAAGCACTTATTGCATTGGAGCTATAAAGTTAGCGATATTTAACTTTGTCCTGGCTTTTTAGGTTCTATGCCTAGGGAATAAAACGAAAAAAATATTTGTTACACCTCGCGATCGGTCTGTCAAAATAAATACAAGCTAGATCCGTGAAATTTTGATATTTTATGTGTAAGAATAGTTCGCCCCTATATCTCGCCCTTCACTTATATACGTATCTACTCGCCCCTTATTATAAGATAGAACAAAGTACAGTTAAGTATATAAAAAAATGGTAAAGAGAAATTAAGGTCAATCTGTACGATTTTCAAATTTGTCTCTCTTCTGTCTTTGCTAGCCTAGAACCCAATGTTAATTTAAATTCAGTTTATTGTCGTGACGTGAAAAAATCTTATGATCGTAATTCGTGAGTCTTTGTGCACCTACTTCGGTCCAACTTTTATTCCTTACTAGCTTTTACCCGCGGTTTCGCTCGCATTGATAAAAAATATATATTTTTTTTAAATAAAAAGTATCCTATTTTACTTCTGATACCTCCAAGAATATGTGTACAAAGTTTCATGATAATCGGTTCAGTAGTTTTCGCGTGAAAGCGTAACAAACAAACGGACATTCACATTTATAATATTAGTAGGATATTATATATTACGACCCAAATGATGGAAAACAGTTTTTGTAGCATTTGTGTGCTTGTAACGAAAGGATACTACGAGTATTGTACTACTATATAATGGAGTCGAGTCCTATCGCATTAACATCTAATGTGTGTCCTCCTCGCTAAGCGTATTTTACCCCCTTTAGTGTGTGCTCTGAAGAAATACGTACCAAAAAGTTCGACAACTCCTATCTCTGTCGTACCATTTAAAGGTGGAACGCCTTGCCTGCACATTGTGTTTGCTCCTTCCTACAATATGGGATCCTTCAAACGAAGCGTGAAGAAGCATTGTGCGGGCCAGCATGACAGCGTCAACTGAGAGGACACTATGTAACCTTTTGACAGTTGCCGTTGCGATTTAGGCTCTACTTTCGCTTACAGGTGAAAAGAAAGCCACTATGCTGGCTTATATAAAAAAACCTATCCTTAACTTAACGACGATTATCTATCAAAAAACAGCTGAGACCGAGACCAACAGTTTATCGTATCTTCCGAGTACAGAGGGACTCGAGATGACTAAATCCGTACATAAATAAACTACGATTGATGCTGCTTATATATTCACTAAACGATTAATACACACTAATTGTAAGGTCGACAATGCATCAGTGATATCCTGGTGTTGTATATGTCTATAGACTACGCTAACTGCTTGCCAGCAGGCAGACCGTACGCTTATTTGCCTCTATAGTAGTATTAAAAAAAACACACGCTACGACGCTATGGGTATGTTCAAACTTTTAAAATTGAAACGTCTAATGCCCTTGGTTGTAAAGATGGAGAACTCTTTCATAAAAGAATTAACATATAACGTTTAGCGCTTTTGGGTTACTCGCCGGGCGCCGCCGGTTGGGCATTTTAATTATAATTATAAATTGTAATTAAGCTTCACATAAACCCATTTTATATGATACCCGTATTAAGGCGAGTTTAAGTCATATCTAATGGGACGCTATTCGTTCAAATTGCTTGATCCTTTTGGGCGGTACCTAACCTCAGGTTAAACCACATTTATTATGGGTACCCACATGGCAACGAAGGTATATGTCTAACCTTACGCATGAACAGTAATTTGAAGACGAATGGTATGTTTGAATAATGGTTATCAAAAAATTACCCCTATTTAGTCTAATAATAATTTAGTTACTTAACATATGATGTACCTATAGAAATTACAAAAAGTTAAAAGATCTCATGCTTTGTTATAATATAGGATGCAAATTTAAATTACATACAAAACAATGATAATAATAAAAAATACGGTCTACAAGCGTTACGCCACAATTTTTGCGCAACGCTCGCATTTCAACCGCGTTTATCCTACTTGCACGCTCTCTCTGCCGTACCCAGCTCTCACTTCCATAAGTAAGCATTGGGATCAGCACTGCATTGTGTATAGCCAGCTGTGCCTTCTGGCTCAGGTAATTACTGCCAAGAAGTGTTCCCAACGCTCCATTCACACAATTTCCAGCACTCACTCGCCTTTCCACATCCGCGGTGTACCTTCCATCCCTGCTGAAAGCGCATCCAAGATATACAATCTCATCCACTTGTTCCAACACTTCATCATCTACCGTAATCGTTACATTGGTTCTGGTATTTTCTCTTTCAAATACCATTATCTTGGTTTTCTTCGCATTCAATAGTAATGTATAACTAGATAAACAATAAATATATAAGTATACATACTGTATATAATAAAAGAACAAGAGACATATAAGCTATACGGGAATGAGACTCACTAACTTTCTATGGGCCAAATAGCATCTATGCAGTTAATATGCTCAAATACTTGTGACTTCAACTACACATTGCCGTGCAGTCGTGGCGTCGCATAAGTTCCACCGTTGATGTATATTCTATCGAGGAGCTTATCAATAAGTCTTTGACGTAGATTTTACCTTTTTATACAAGGCTTTCATTTTGACGTGTTTATTTATTTAAATTAAATTAACATGTAAATAAAAGGCGCACACGCTTAGCTAAAATGCAATAAACAAATTTCTATTTTTATAAATAGATAATATAATCTTTACAGATTATTCTAAAAGTAGATAGTAGAATAGTAATATAGGTAGGGTTGCCAATCATATCCGAGAATAACTAATGACTTTATCTTTTTAGTAAAACTCATTTAACTTTAGTAAAATAGATCCTTATTAATGGAAATTAATACTGTAAGTTAAAAAAACGTAAAAATAATATTAGCGTTAGAATCAGTTGTGTAACTGATTCAAAATATTATATTATTTTTCTTTTACGTGTAGCATGTACCTCCATGCCGTTTGCACGCAGATACATTAATGCAGTCATGTGACTTTGGTGATACTTATCAAGTGAGCTACGTATTTAATATCACTATTCCCTGCCCCTCTTTTACTAAGAATCCCATCTGCTAATCAGCAGTATGCATCACGTGCATGTGGTGATTTTACTCTAAAGATAATGGTGATCGACTTATACTACTTTTACTCATACAATAAAATAAAAAATACTAAATTACTTCTATTGAAATAGACATTTAGAATTTAGGAACAATGCAATTCCTCTAACTTATGGAATATTCTAAACAAGTGCTGAAGTTCGCGCTTCGCGCAAATCCCACCACTACTTTTATGCTTTTGTTCTTTGCACGATTCTGTTTTTTGCACGATAAACTGACTGCACACTGTTCTATACAAATGACCGATGACTGTAATTACAACCTGGAAGTACAAAATGTACTTTTTTAAATACTTCCGGTTATCAAATGAACTCCATTTTGATACCATTAGAAAGATGCAATTTAGTTTGACTTTCTGGTGAAAACCGCATCTCAATCGCATTTATAGTTTTATTTGTAGAGGCCAAAATGTCAGTGCAGAGAAATAGAGGGAGAAACTGTACTATTTTATGGGTTAAGGATACGTTAACCCGTTTTCTAATTCGTTAGGACTGACGGGGCCCGCCTAACGTAACCCTAAGGATTTGGCGAAGATTCTAATTTTAACATACGATATCTACTTATTTGCTATCCAAGTAAACAATCAGATCTCTCTTAAGTTAGGCCACACGTCATTCGAAATGTAATTTGACTTACGTGCGCGTTTCCTCACTATGTATTTCTTCACCGCCGAGCGAGTGATAATTACAAATATGTACATAAATCCGAAAACACGAATTTAGTGGTACATGCCATTCGAACGGGGGGTCTGTTGATCATAAGGCCGGTTCTATATCCACTATGCTATCACTGCTGCATTTTTACACCTTAAGTGTATGAACAAAAAAACACAGATATACGAGTATGTTACATAAATCCGAAAATATGAATTTACTTGTACACGGGGCACTCGAGGACCGAACGAGGACCGGTCGGTTATTTTTGATCTAACAAGGCAACACAAGTTTCAACACGCGTTTCTTTCTGCAGATCAGTCAAATCATGAGGCACCCATTTTGCATATTTTTTTTATGTTATTTATTTGATGCAAATGAGTCAATACTGTAGACAAGGTAACGTTAAACCATGCCGCTAATTCCTGAGTTGACTCGGATCGGCTTCCACCACCTCCTTCAATTCAGCGTTATTCACCTGTGTGAGGTCTTACACGTGGTTCGTTCTTCAAGCCGAAGTTTCCATTACGAAAGCGTTTAAACCAAAAATGCACGGTGCGTTCATTAGCAGTCTCCTCTCCAAACGCAGTATTGATATTGCGAGCCGTTTCTACCGCGTTAGTTCTGCGTCGAAACTCGTATTCTTTTTTTTTATACTACGTCGGGAGGTACCGTAGACTATTAACGATTGCGATATATTAAGTATCACTCGCGCGATGCCTCCTCTGTTGCTTATACAGCAACTCCTTGGGAGCTTACTGGTGACCTCACAGAGGAACACAACAATCCTCTAGGGAGTTGTTATTTGGCTACGGTTTTCTGTGAAGTGGAGGTACTTCCCCAGACGGGCTGCTTTGATGCTCCCTACCTCTCTTCGAATTTAATTAAAATTCAAAAATTACTCGAATTTTCGAAGTATCCATCTTTCCCGTCTAAGCCGAATAAAAAACAAATAGTGCGTGGAGTCCCTTCGCGCGGAAGAAATGAAACTTCACGCTGTTTACTTCGCTATAATATTGGACGCTACTCGTTGCTAACGTATAAGTATACTACGCGCATGCGATCGAGTGCCACGCATTCACTCTCGCTCTGTCTCTTTCTATTCCCCCTCCATGGTAGCGTTAAACGTTTAACGCAACCTTGTTGCAATTCGCATTAGAAGTTTCACTTCAAAAATTGAAGTTCGACACTCAAATGTTGCACATTTTTTAAAAGCTCATAGATATCATATGATAAAAGTTTCACACGAAAATCTCACACCATGAAGATTTAATGTAAATTCAAAATATCTATTACTATAAAACAGCAATTTCATACTTTAACCCATATTACAATAAGTGATATCGACAAATTATCGTCTTATTGAGGAATGACAAAGTGTACAATTAATTTTCTTACATGAGTGCATCGTGCATGAGTTACGCTTTAATGAGCTCCTAAGGAGTTGCTGTGCTTACAGCAGAGGTGGCATCGCGAGTGGCAGGTGGTGTCGTGATACTTAATATAGGTATTACTTAATATAGGCTGCGGTAAACTCGTTGTTAATTTATTAACAGTTAACTAGTTCGTAATATGTTTTTTTTGTATTGATTTTGTAGAAATAATTGTGAAATACTCAAAAAGAAATATAATATAATGTATATAACATTATATTATATTTCTTGGACGAATTGTTGGATTAGGGATAAAAGTACAATTTAAGGTTCACCAATGCTGCGATACCCTAACATCATGTAATACTTATAGCAATTAAATAATATAATAATATATATAATATAATAATATATAAATTTAAATAATAATTTTGCAATTAAATAAATAACCACTTAACTTCGGGTGGGCGTTATAGTTATATGTCTACCGACATTGTATGAAAAAAGACAAGCTATTTTCCCTTTTTAAGATTTCCAAGTAATTATAAAAAGGCAGAATCAATTTCGGAAGGCATATAACCCACCTGATGTAAAGCGCTAACACACTACTGCTAACACAGCAACTCCTTAGGAGGTTACTGGTTAACTCACTCACACGCTGGAACACAACAACTCTATAGGGAGTTGTTATTTGGCTGCGGTTTTCTGTGAGGTGGAGGTGGAGGTTCGTTTATTAATAACCCGCATGTCATAAAAATATAAAATGTCTGAAGATATTAACACAAGTACCTAGTTACACCTTTATTACGCTCTTTTAGTGGCTTCAGTCCCATATCGCCGTTAAAATACGTCACTATTGACGCATTATTTTTATGAGTATAATTATACTATAAAATTAGGGATTTTTGCTTATCTTTTAATATCCGCAATGGCATTATCGGACTTCTGAAATTGCCCAAGGGTTTTATAAATGTGATAAATGAATGATTACTGATAATTATATTATTATGATTTATCTATAGGTCTTTATGTAACATATGCCACTTTTCTCAATTATGATATTATATACCGCGGCGATATGGCTTGTCTCTGCAATCACTTAATGGAAAAACCTTTACCTATAATAAAATAATCGTATTTTAGGTAATTTCTCCTAATTTCTCCAGTACTTAGCTTTCTATGTGTATTTTATACGTTTTGAGTAATTTTATTGCTATTGAAGTCTTCTTTGAAGTCTTCTACTTAAAAAAAAACGTCAAGTTCGAGTCCGACTTGCGCACAGAGGGCTCCGTAAAAAACATTTTCGCGAATTATTTTCCCAAAATTTTTTTTTGATGTAACTACAAATTTACGTTTATCGTTTTTTTTCCTATACGTCAATCAAGAGCCTTTTTCTCAGCAACGGGCGGAGCTGTCAAGCTGAAATTAATATCAAATGGTCAGGTCTGTAATCCCTTCGAGCAGCGAAAAAATCAAACTTCTAAGTCAACGCCATCAAAAGATACGGCTGTTTATGCGTATATTAGGAAATCAAAACCTATAGGGTACTTCCCGTTAACCTACAATCATGAAATTTGGTAAGAAGTAATATATGTAGCACAAGTAAAAAAATCCGCAACCGGAAATTTGTAGTCCCTTCACAAAAAAAAAAACTTTTTTGCGACAATAATTTGCGAAAATATTATTTTACGGAACACTCAAAGCGCGAGTCGGTCTCGCACTTGACGGCTGTGTTTTTTTCGTGTTTATTATCAAATTACTAAATATGGAATGGAGTGTTAAAGAACATAGAATTGCAGTGATTGCCTTGCACAAAGTGGGTATGGAGCCGTCGGTCATATTTCAGACACTTTAAAAGCTTGGTATCAGCCGATGTTCGTATATTGTACTATCGACAGATATACTAGCACTTCCTTGTTGAAGACCATAAAAGATCGGTGCGACCGCGTGCTATTAGAACTACAAAGGCTGTTAATGTTGTTAAAGCTAGAATTCGCCGAAATCCTATTAGGAAACAAAAAATCTTATATCGCGAGAAATGAAGATTCCTGCTAGGACTCTGTTGCATATAAAACAAAACCTTTTTGTCATGGTTTTTTAGGGTTCCGTACCCAAAGGGTAAAACGGAACCCTATTACTGAGACTTCGCTGTCCGTCCGTCCGTCCGTCCGTCCGTCTGTCACCAGGCTGTATCTTACGTACCGTGATAGTTAGACAGTTGAAATTTTCACAGATGATGTATTTCTGTTGCCGCTATAACAACAAATACTAAAAAATAGAATAACATAAATATTTAAGGGGGCTCCCATACAACAAACGTGATTTTTAGGGTTCCGTACCCAAAGGGTAAAACGGAACCCTATTACTGAGACTTCGCTGTCCGTCCGTCCGTCCGTCCGTCCGTCCGTCCGTCCGTCCGTCCGTCCGTCTGTCACCAGGCTGTATCTCATGAACCGTGATAGTTAGATAGTTGAAATTTTCACAGATGATGTATTTCTGTTGCCGCTATAACAGCAAATACTAAAAAGTAGAATAAAGTAAATATTTAAGGGGGCTCCCATACAACAAACGTGATTTTTTGCTCATTTTTGCTCGATATTGATAACGGCAACAGGTAGACGCTTGAAATATTTACAGAATATTTAGTTATATATTTACTTAAAGAATAAATAATTAAATTAAAACAAAACAAATACTTAAGGGGGGCTCCCATACAACAAACGTGATTTTTTTGCCGTTTTTATAGACAGTGGTACGGAACCCTTCGTGCGCGAGTCCGACTCGCACTTGGCCGATTTTTTTGATTGGAAAACCATCACGATTGGAAAGTCCTATTATTTTTCTGAATAAATTATTATGAACCATAATTGAATTAATCGTATTCAGACTACGTCGGAAATGATTCTAATGATTTGAATTATTTCATTCACATAATTTGTATAAAAATATTAAAAAAATATATGTTTCCTAAAAAAAAAAACGATTTTACACAAAAAAAGCACTTAGCGACCCAGGTACGTATAAACATTACGAGTATACCGACGTAGGGCCGTATACACTTTCGGTTCTACGAGTATCATTGAATTCATAATTTCTTTTGTGCATAATAATTACAGGCAGCAAGCAATCATTTTTAGCTTTTCTTTTATCTCGTCACTCGTTTGATCATTTTGCGTAGAAATGTTAACAACATGGCGCATGCATAATTTGGCAACGAGTGTAATAGTGGCTCATTTAAGTTAACAGCTCATTCAAAACAAACGACGTCCGATAGCGCTGTTATTTAACTAATGTACTCGTACGAGTGTGGTCAGACCATTGACTATTTAGTTTTAAGACTCACCAAGTTATTTTTATCAGGTCGTATGAAGTTTGCAAATAGCGATTCTATGTTCTTTTTTAGGGTTCCGTACCTCAAAAGGAAAAACAGAACCCGTATAGGATCACTTCGTTGTCCGTCTGTCGTCTATCCGTCTGTCAAGACCCTTTTCTCAGGGACCGGTAGAGCTATCAAGCTGAAATTAATACTAAATAATCAGATCTGCAATCACTTCGAACAGTGAACAAATTAAACTTCTCAGTCAATGTAATCATAAGATACGGCCGTTTATGTCCCGTTCATGCCGCATATTTTGACATTCGCAACGAAATCAAAACCTATAGGGTACTTCCCACTGAACTAGAATCATGGAATTTGGTAAGAAGGAAACATAATAAAATAAAATTGCCAAAATAATTTTCGGAATATTTTTTTTTTTCCGGAATTCTCGGTGCGCAGGTCGGACTCGAACTTGACGGCTTTTTTATTTTATACAACTTTAAATGGTAAAGCGGTTACCGTAGCTTATGGACGCTTGTAATACATTATGTGGTCAGACATTAAATATCATTTGTGCGATGGCACCTCTGCTGCTAACACAGCAACTCCTTAGGAGCTTACTGATGACCTCACTCACATGCAGGAACACAACAACCCTCTAAGAAGTTGTTATTTGGCTGCGGTTTTCTGTGAGGTATTTCCTCAGACGGGCTGCATTGATGCGCCCTACCTCTCCTAAAAACACCCAGCCCAAGACAAACAGACATGTACATGCACACAAATGTTTGTCCTGTGTGAGAATCGAATCCACGAGCGTTATTGTCAAAGTCGCGTCATTCGCCACCGAGCTCGTTAAATGTGTTTTTTATCCCTTAATATTATACAATATGCAGTGATAGTCCAATGGATATAGAACCGGTGTATTGACCAACTGGTCTCCGATTACAATTCTTGTATATACGTATACAATTCGTGTTTTCAGAATTATGCACGTATTGTAATCGTCACCTACTTGGTTGGTGATGAAAAACATCCTGAGAAAAGCCGCACGTTCAGGAAATTATATTTCGAAAAACTAACCTAAAAAAAGGTCTGATTTGACGTATAGGTTGTAATATCTAACGACAGTTGCGCCATGTAAAAATCAGTATCTTCACAATATCCTTAGATTAGAGAATTCTTTCAAGTCTTTCAAAATTGTAAAATAAAATGATTCCGTAAAACGTGCTACGAAAAACGGCGCTGACAATGTGAATGAATATGTGACTGAATCGGCAGTGCCAGCATACCACGAAGGCATTGTCATGGATGAAATTGAATGGAGTTTAATCATCTTAGCAGCTAAATTGTATGGAAAATTCATTAAATGGACAATGAGGGTGAAATTCGATGGAATACTTTCGAAAGCACAGGGTGGATTTTGAGACGGCAGAGGATGTCCAGATCAAGTTTTTTCACTCCGCAACATCGTAGAGAAGCATCTGGTTTTCTGAGGTTTTGTGGACCTTGAGAAAGCATTTGATAGGATCGTGTGAAAGAATCTCTGGAACATTTTGCCCAGATATGGAGTTGACGGTGACCTACTCCGTGCTGTGCAATGCACTTATGAGAATTTTACAGCGTGCATGGGGGTGGACGGCAGCTACTCGCCCTGGTTTGATGTCAACATTGGTGTCAGACAGGGATGTGTGCTGTCGGCTCGGCTGTTCATCCTGTACCTGGACAGTTGTCTTCAGATAATAAGAAAAATGAATGTGGGAATGCAATTGGGTGACTCAGTGGTCAACTGCCTGCTTTATGCAGACGACGTGGAATTAATAGCAGAATTACTATCAGAACTGCAAACACTAGAATGAAAAGAATGCTAAGAAAACTAAGAAATGGTATTTGTAAGAGAGACAACCAGATTCTACACTAGGATTACAGTTGAAGATGCAGTACTGTTGGAGCAAGTGGATGAGATTGTATCTTGGAAGCGCTCTTAGCAGCACTGGAAGGTACACCGCTGATATGGAGAGACGAGTGAGTGTAGAGAATAGCGTGAATGGAGCGTTGAGTAAACTTCTAGATAGCCAAATACTAAGCCAGAAGGCACAGCTCGCTGTACACTTGATAACTTATGGAAGTGAGAGCTGAGTATGGCGGAGAGAGCCTGAAAGTAGAATAAATGCGGTCAAAAGCATTGCACAAAATTTACAGCATAATGTTTGCTGACTGCGTTCGTAATGACTACGTAAGAGAGAGGGTTGGTCTGAAAGTGAGTATCGGTGTTAAGATAAGAAAAGATATGCTCCGTTGGTTCGGACATGTAGAAAGAATGCAGGATGAAATAATGACGAAACAGATGTACAATATAAAAGTGGAAGAATGTAGGCGCCGAGGAAGACCGAGACTAACTACCATGACCAAATTGGTCATGTTTTATCAGAAGATGATGTCAGGAGCCCAAGGAACCGGCGAGCGTGTATGAAAAGAGCTATGAATGTTAGAGAAGCGAGTGAAGTATGTAAGGACCATCTCTTATGACGTTCGGTTCTCTCTGCTTACCCCGCAAGGGACCTGGCGTGAAGATATACATACACACATACGTGTTACGACACGAAAAAGGGTCAAAAATAATGCTTTGAAAATTATTATTTTTTTGGTAACAAAAAGCGGGACATTAAAAATCTACGTAACCAAAGCAAGGAGTTTTCATCTAGTAAAATACAAGTAGTTATTATTCCTCCAATTAAGAGAGATTTTTACCCCTGCATAATTCTATTATAAATTTTACTGCAGTAAAATTCTCTAGCGCTTGAATATATGCAGCAACTAAAGTTCGCGCCACGAGACACTAGAAATTGTACAAACCGACTTATTCATATCTAGTAATTTATACGAAGAACAAACTGTTTTCAAACATTTAACGAATGAAAATAAAGATTGATTGTCACAAGCAAGAAAAGAAATCGTGTAGAAAACCAAACACCGGGTAGGAGAATTTGGAATGAGATGGATTTTTGATAATATACAATAACCCGGACAGAAATACCTGCTAATATGCGTAACAAATCCTTTCCTAGCCCCTCGAGCGGGTTAGGCCCGTATACGTGCATAAGGCAAAATGGGCTGTAGTGTGCTAGGCCCGTATACGTGCGTAACGGTTTGGTCCACTTTTATTTCATTGGTTCTTCCGTATTATTCGTTTGGCTAGCTTGTAAATGTTTGTACCTTGTCTATGGTTATTTCAGTTTATAATAAGGTCGGTTTTGACCAACCTGTTGCTCCGAAGACCAGTAAAAAAATTAAATCAGAGTGAGTCGGTACATTTTTCCGTTTCGCGCCATTTTGATATTGCTGTGTGTGTAATGGATTCCGATAAAAATGTTTGTTATAAATAAACAGTCAGTGCTTTTTACATGTAATAAGCTTCAATCTTTTGGAAATTTTGTGTTCTTTCAAGTTATTCTATTACTTTTAGTGAATAACGGGATATTATTCGTGAAAAAACATTCAAAAATAGTGAAGCCGGCATTTCCGACATGTCCGTCGTACGAAATTTATTTGTAAAATGTGTTTATGTTTAATTATTATTAGGAGTGTAATAAATATTATCTTGTGGCAAATTTATCCAGGAATCTGTTTCTAAAATTACTTTTTAGCGATTGTTCATTAATTTCGTGTAATAAATATCTGTTCATATCAATGGACTGAAGTGGACTGAAGTCACCTAAACTCCCCCACTAGAATGTGCTTGTTTTCATTTTTATAATAAATAAATTAGACATTTGAATAGTTTCACGTGATTATAAAAGAGTGTTCAATTGAATTTATCTCCCGAAATAGTGCAAAGTGAATTGGAATGCAGTGTATGAAGTAAAAATGTTCGCGGTGTCGTGACTTATAACCTAAATGTCTCGACATATCGTACATCTAAGGAATGATAAAGGTATTTTATCTACGAGATCTTTTTATATTAGTAGTAATGGAATATCAGCTTTCCAACGATGTATATTTCATAAAATATAATTATCAATTACTCGAGAAATTTCACTTTTTCTAACTGCGGTCGCGCATTAGTTAACGCGAGAGAATGCTTGGCCACACTATAGGCATTTTAGGTTGCCCGGGCCGCCACGCTCCAGGGGCTAGTTACGAAAGTCTACAGATTAAAAAAAAAAACTCTGGTGTTGTTGGAGGCTGAGTCTTTTGTGCAGAAAAAAATATTGAACCAATGGTAGTTGTGATGATGGTAGCGAATATGTCATAGAATGACTCAAACTTGGATAACATTTGGACATTAGTATATATTAGTACATCTTCACACCAAGTTTCATTGGAGGGTAGGCAGAGAAAACAGAATATAGAATGTGATATATAGTACTCAAAATTTACCAATAGTGACCGGGCCGAAAATAATATGTAGAATCAATTTATTCATTACAGAGACATAGCAGCCAGTTCGGAACATTTTAATTTCAAATCTATTTAAGAGAACAAGGAGAAGGTCTATTCTCATTTAGTGAAATACAATCTGTTAGAATATAAACACGTTCAGAAAAGAACTGTGGAACTGTTTGAAGTGCAAACTGCAAATATATGAAAAATACTGCCGTTAAAGACTGTTGTTGCGATAAATAGTTAGTCGACAGATTGCGGCGGATTATGAATATGTTACCGTGAAAAAACAGCATTGCACTGAAGTTCTTCGCGATAAATAGCGACAATTATTTAGGTATTAAAAAAAAAGTTAAAAGAATTGACCGATTATTGTCGAATATCTAAATATAAAACAAGGAAATGATGCTAACAGCAATAAAGAAATGTAACAAACAAAACGAAGATCTTTTAAAACTTGAAGGGCAGGAGTTTCAAGGTGATTACACGTTAAGATTTATTGGAATCGCAAACAATTTTATCATATAAGATATTATTAACTGCCTGAGAGGTTGTAAAGGATTGAGGATTTAAATATTGTTGGATATCGATAGGAAATATATTATTGCGTAAAGGTGAGGGCTAATCGGACTTTATTCTGACTAACTAATAGGTTGAGGTATTATTTTTAGGAAATCAACTTGATACAAACTCTAGAAGAATTTGAAGCCAACTTGATTCAAACTACTTTGTTTGCTTCTATGACCAGTTATTCCATGAGAATAAATGCCATGTTACTTTAGTCTAACTGTATGGTCAAAAGATAAATTTCGGATTTTTTATGTTTTATATTTTCTAATTTTATCAAAATATTTAGTTTCAACCCTGAAGAGCAGTGATAGCCCAGTGGATAAAGAACCAGCCTATTAACCAATTGGCGGTCATTGGTT
The DNA here is from genome assembly GCA_947507595.1 of Pyralis farinalis. Taxonomy (NCBI): domain Eukaryota; kingdom Metazoa; phylum Arthropoda; class Insecta; order Lepidoptera; family Pyralidae; genus Pyralis; species Pyralis farinalis. The sequence continues at coordinate 27,843,746 of OX382276.1, read as the reverse complement.
CAAATCGTGGCATGTACCGCAAAATTTTGTGTCTTTGGATTTATGCACGTATCTATTTGTAATTATCGCTTGCTTGGTTGTGAAGGAAAACATTATTAGGAAACTCGTATATCCAAGAAATTATATTTCGAAAGACCTAACCTAAGTAAGGTCTGATTTTCTATCTGAGTAGTGGAGGTCTGATGGCACCCGTTCTATGTCTATCAGTATCTTCGACAAAACTCTATGAAGAAGAAGATTTAGTTTGAACCCTATACGTATTGTGTGTTATATAGCACTATTTGCGGAAACCTGTAAATGTATTGTTAAACTGGCTTTCTAATATAGTTTTATGTCGTTGGTTTTCCAAATATAATAAAATAAAAATTAAATAAATAAAAAAAACGAGTGTGCTTTAGACCACACGACTGAAGTAAAACTTCTTTAGCTCCATAGTGTGATACAGACAATAGGCCTGCACTGTCTTAGATATACGAAACTTAACTCGCTATGAGAGAAAGAGAGAAAGAAAATGTGTGCTCGCACCTCTCTCTCTTGCCCCTACAGTAATATACGAATCGTCACTCTCTCTCTTTCTATCTTCACTAACTTATAACTGCCTCTCAACTTCCACTTTTCATAACGCTCTCGTCACGCATTCACCAGCTTACTCCCCAAGTCAAGCGTGCATAAAGAAGTTTTACTTCAATAAGTAAATAAAATATGTTAGGTGTAAAATGGATGCTTTGTAAACAACGAACATTGTGTTTTGTGCGATGAGCACTATATATACTTACACCGAAAATTTGGTACCGTTTTCGAAATCACGGAGCCGAGATGCGAATTTGTGTATTGTGATTTTTTTTATACAACGTCGGGAGGCATGCAAGCCTACGGCCCACCTCATGTAAAGTGGTTACCATAGCCTACTTATGCTTGTTAGTATACATGAAGTATCACTTGCGCGTTGCCACCCCTCCTTATATCAGCAACTCCTTAGAGCTGACTAGCACCCTCGCTCGTTCGCAGGAATACAACAAACTTCCAGGGTGTTATTATTTGGCTGCGGTTTGCTTGGAGGTGAAGTCCCAAGTCTGTCAAACAACTATAACTATATAACTATGTTAGTACACAATTATTGGTGAAGATATCACGTAACATACATACAAATGAAAACAGTGGAATTGTGAATCTCCTCCTTTTTTTGAAGACGGTTAAAAAGAAAAATTTTATACGTGATCACTGTTTTCTCTTTGTTGTTAACTGCAATATTGAGCACTCAACAATTGTTGAACACTTTACCACTTTTATGAGACATGTTGACTTTGTTTTTACTATTTGACAGTCTACGACTATTTTCTCTATGACAGTTATGTTTAACCCGCAGTGCATCGCAGTTAAGTGACGTTTATTAGACGTGTGTTTGAGAGAACCGCAGTGCCTGCATACGTAACCAACTCTACTAAGAATCGATTGGTTCTTTCTTTTATCCCCGAGGGTAAAGGCAAAGGGATCTAGCCCATACAGCCAAGTCTTCAGTTTAGAACCATTTGAAAATCTTAATTCTATGTTCCAGCTTCAGGAACTGTGCTGAAAAAATACTTGGGAAGGGTACCTCGACCCAATCAACCCAGTTTAAATACTACCCGTAAAACGATAGTGATTTTTACAAGGTTTTCTTGATGAACTTATTCACGTCTTCCAAAAAGTGCATAAACGTGTTATATTTGAGTTTTTTCATTACTGTATAATTTCACTAGCACTTATGTTACAAAATACTATCGAAATCGTCATATAAAACCAATTTTATACTGAATTGTAAAAATTTCAAGTATAACAACAATGTCACTCGTCAAAAGCGCGGGAAGAAGTCCACTAAGAATCGAATAGTTATTTGGTTACCATAAACGAGTTAAAATGATAGGAGACAGGTGGTCACGTGATAATTGCTGATAGCATTTCCTTGTTAGGATTATTTTGTGTATAATCAAAAAGTATCTAATGACATGATTATTTATGGGAGTGTCTATGATAATTTGTTTTATATCAGGGATGGGCAGACCTAGGATGTTTTTGTGTTTTTTTTAATGCAATGTCAGGAGGCATACAAGCATACAGCCAACCTGATATTAAGGTGATGAGGTAGCCTGTGAACCATTGCAATACATTAATTGGCGCGATGGCACCTCTGCTGCTAATACAGCAGCTCCTTAGGAGCTTACTGGTTACCTGTCTCTCACGCAGGAACCTAACAACCTTTTATGAAATTGTTTTGGCTGGCTTTTGCTGCGGCTTTCGGATATGTGTAGGTACTTCCCTAGACTGACCGTTTTGATGAACCCTACATCTCTTATACACACCCAGACCAAGAAAAACAGATATGTACATGCACATAAATGTTTATCCTGTGTGGTAATCAAACCCACGAGCGTTGGTTGCAAAGCGTTACTAACCACTGCGCCACCGAGCTTATATGTGTGCCCGAAGTTCAGTACTTTTAATCAGATTAAAAGATGACGGGTTTTGCAATATGAGAGTTGGATCTTTTGGGGTATAAGTACATACATAGTAGTGTGTAATTGGGGGTTCTGGATCTAATGAGATCCAGAAGCCCCCAATTATACACGTGGTTTTTGAATGGTTCATTAATCAGTTAGATTTATATTGAAAAGAGTCAGTTCTGTTTTAGATTCGTCTAATCAGATACATGTAGTTTTAAATAATTCATAGATTTGTTACATTCATACTGACAAGAGTCAGATCGATACCCCCAAAATCATTAAATTAGTTTTAAGTACGCCTAATTAAATTAGTAGTGTATAATTGGGGTTCTATCATTACTATCATTTTTAGAGTCACCTGCACGTGGTGTACTTTAACTGAAAAGAAACAGTGCCCATCGAAGCAGTAAAGATGAAGCAACCATGCGAGTGAATACTTTTTGTGGAGGATTTGTACATCCTATTAATTTCTAATATAAAAATCTAACTTTTAATTTGTTTTTTACTGGTCCTGAAATTTTAAAGCACACACAGCTGATAGCAATACATTCTTTTATGTATTGCCTTAAGTTTATCATCAGCTGTAAAGCTTATCAATGTTTTCCAAAAAATATAAATTTATTTATTTTTAAAACTTCTAATAAAGTTTACAGATTGTATACTGTCGATGTAGCAATTGTGTTATTTAATTTAATATTATACCAATAATAATACCAAGAATGTATATAAATAATAATTGACAAAAAATGTATAGTTAAAAAAAAATATTTAGTTTATAAATGATAGCTGCAAAAAAAGTATTTTGACAATAAAAAAAAATACCACAATATCTACATCTTATTTATTATATAATTACTTGTCATAATCGACAGTCACAAAGAAAATAGTTATACTTTTAATTACCTGGTATCAACGAGCTTTGTAAGATAATTTAAAGATTTAAACGCAATAAGCTAAAGAGAAAGGTAAGTCCTTTCTCTTTAGCTTATTGAAAAAGGAAGGTAAGTAAAAAATTTATAAAGGTAAGGTAACTTATAACATCCAAACATTATAAATTTTCAGGAAAACAAGGAAAAGCTTTACAGCCAAGGAAAAACTTTAAGGAACACATAAAAGAATAGTCCTGTATAAAATAACAAGAGTAGTAAAAAAAACAAATTAAAATGTTATTACATTATATTCTATTGGGTTTAATATTACACTCGATGGGGTCCGAATTTCCGAATTAACCGCAGTGTGTCTATGGGTTTAATAATGTCGAGTTCCTTTGTCTTTGGAGTGCGCTCTGAAGACTTAAGTCTCTGAAGTATTAAGGTATCGGTCCGTGTTGTTTTCGACAGATGATAGTTGTTAAATAAAGAGAGGTAGCGACTGAGGAATTTCTTCCGCCTCACAGAAGACTCGTAGCAAAATAAGAACTCATTAGAGGGTTGTCGTATTCTGTGACAGAATGAGATTACCGGTAAGTTCCTGAAGAATTTCTGTGAAGAATTTTTGGTCATTCCGTCTTAATGTATACGTGTGAATATCCTTATGATGAAATAAAGTATTCGACGCGAGGTTTCGTTTCATACATAAATCTATAGAATTGACTTACCTGCTTCGTTTACTTTCTTATCTCCATATGGACCAAGAACAGCTTCATAGTTGTCTCGTTTGGTCCCAACCCATTCATTCAAATCTCTACACATGATCACTCTTTCATTCCCCTCAGTTAAATCCAGAACGTCCCTCACATACTTCCACAACTTCCAAAACTTCTATAGTTCATGGACACACGCTGAGCTTACGGGAGCGTAAATGCTGCAACCAGAAATAAATCGCTTCGCTCGAATCGAATCGCTCGCGTAATGCCCAGTTTTACGTGAACTTAGAGAAGTTTAGGCCCTAATAAACAGTAATCTCATACACTAGAGGTCATGAGAGAGGAGAGTACGACACCTAGGCCGGCACTAGCATGCTCGTACTCCAGACCATAGGACCATCAACTCCACCGGGTAGATCATCAGTGTCACTCCCCTTGTGCTTAGTCTCTGTCACACACAAAACATGTATGCATCTCTCATTCATTACGTCCATCAGTTCGTTCATCTCATCATACAATCTACCTTTAACATTTCTCGTGCCTATGCAGTACTCGGCTCTCCTCGATACGTCACAATAGGCACTGCGTGGTGGGTAGCGGACCCCAACGCCGCATGCAGCTATATTCGTACCTACGGGGGCGTATCACTGCGAGTCGCCACCGGGGGACGGCCTAATTCGCACATCGATGCACTTTCGGCCCAGAATTGCAATCCAATTGATTGGCAAGGTTCGCGAACGTGCACGCTTCTGGTACATGACCCGCAATTTGTTTCTTTGTTTGTTCGAAAGCCTAATCTCTAAATCTACCGGTTGAATTTGAAAAAATCTTTTTGCATTTAATAGCCCAGATCTTGCGGAAGATTACGGACTAACGTCCCGCTTCGGGGCGGGCGATGCCGCTAGCAACAGCTAATTTTGTATAAATATCACAAACGTAATATAAAATAATAAAATATAACATTTATATCATCGTTGTGTTTAATACTTCCGTGGTACTGGATGTTATAATTCAAAGCGAGTAAATGAATATTAATAGGTATACCTTACCTTACCTAAGATAACATCTTTGCAAAGAAAACTGCTCCATAATTGAATAAATTGCGGGAGGTTCAGTTTTTATTAAGTAATTACCGGCTAGGCGTCGCCGAGGCTAGAACGTGGCATAATTTTAATAGCATTCTCTTCATAAGGGCACTCTGCACCTGAACTGACCTAATAAACTGGGGGTAAAATCGTACATACAGCGTTTAACAATTTTACTTTTACTGGTTTCTGTGAGTATCGTTCTTCTTTCCTTAGTCAGGCTAAGCCCTACCTCTCAGGTAGGTCTTCTTGTAAATTGTTTTCGATTCTATAATAAATTACATGAAACAATTCTGTTCTTTACTGACAATATGTTCGTAAAGCACTGTAAAGTAACTGCACTGACAAAGATATCTAGAAATAATCCAGCATATGGAACCTTCTCGTAATAATCTTTCTACTATGTGACGTTATTATTACTGTACCAATATGCTGATATGAATTTATTGTAATGTGTAATTGAAGATTTGATACGAGACCTGTATTGGCAAATTTATTTTAGCATTTCTTCTTCACCAAAGATTATTTCGGAAATGCCAGCAGATTAAAAAAGAAAAATAATAATGTGAGAGAATTGAATGAGATAGTATAACATTCTATTTAAAAAATGTAAGACGTGTCTAAGTACCCACGAGGACCTATTGGTAAATAAAGATTTATTTATCTTTATCTTAACGACTGTCATTTAGCAAAAATAGCCTTGACAGGTACAACGTGTCCTTCAAAGGCCGGAAGGACTCCGGCCGGAGGAAATCGAGGCGACTAAACTCAATCGTAAACAGGCTGCGCTTGATGCTACTTAACTTTCGTGTTCGTAAAGGCACACTCACATCGATGATGTCTAGCTCGTCCTGACTAGAATATAGCAGCTAGTTGACGCTCCATCCGCATGAGATTTTTTTTAGGAACACGTTTTAATGTCACACGTCTTTGGAAATATGTGCGGTTTTCCTCACGTTGTTTTCCTTCACCGCCCAGCAAGTGAGAATCGAAAATATGTATTTAAATTTGAAAACACGTATTCTATCTGTCAGTTATCAGTTGGTTAATACGCAGGTTATTTAATCATGAGGCTATCACTACTCAGTTATTATTTTCACCAGCTGCGTTTCACGACTTCGTTCGCGCGCATCCCGGTGGAAACAGCTTTTTTTAGTACTTTTTCCTTTTTTTCTCGGCATATATGGGTCGTATCCTGATGTTTAATAGCTTATAACCTTTCTCAAGAACTAGGCTATCAAATACAAAATCTATCAAGTATATTTTTTCAAATCTATCAAGTAGTTCCAGAGATTAGCGCGTTCAAACAAACTAACTCTTCCGCTTTACGTATTCGTATAAATTTACTGCTTATTCCTAACTCATTTTTTTCTCAAGATTCTCCATCGTATATAGAAGTAGTCTTAGAAAAAGCTGATGAAATATCTTATTCAGATGTTGGTATATAAATAAGATATACCACGCATAAGTATATCATTCGTCATGTTTATTGTCACACTGGAGCACATCTCAAATAGTATGCGCGAATTTTCTCATAAAGCGGCAATTTCCTCGGCGAAATTCTTGACAAAATACATTATTTTGTTTACATGTAAGTGTTGAATAATGTTTCTAAATTTCCTCGTAACATTCAGTATTAGTCCTGGCTTGCCATGTGCTTGTTCTGACAGTTTTATACTGATCTCAATTGATATTACCCTGGGACTTACACAGACTTTCATGATTAAGGACAGTTCAGAGTAATGTATTTTGCGCGCTTTACGCTCGTTTTGGCATACGTGTACGCGCTCATTCCTGCATATTCGCTAGAGCAGTAAACTATAAGGGCGTAACGCTCGTACGAGTTGCGCATATAAGCGCGTACAGATACGAACATACACGCGCAGAAAATAGCCTAATAGGGCGAAAGCATGTAGTGAGTAAGTTAACAAAAAGTCAAGTAAAGAAAAAGTCTTTAGTTTTTGTCATTTATGTATTTTCTGCGATCTCTAGTTAGTAGTTATACTTTATTTTTCGCCACAAAACATAGTTATATAATTACGTTGATATATTTGCTACATACATACTATTTGTGGGAAACTGATGCCTGTACTGGCGTCATAAGAAACCAGTAGTACAGGCCGTCAGGACCACTCTCTTTTTTAGTTTATTTGTTTCTAACTCCATTTAACAATATTACAAATTATGCACGTTCGCACGGTTTCGTTTCGTTTTAAACATCCATATTTATGATCATATATATATATATATATATATATGTCGCATCCGGTCATGAGTACCTATGGAGCTTAAGTTGTAATATGTGTTTATTTGCGCTGAGAGAGACAATCCATCATCTACCAATGTTCGTGAGAAAGAGAAATACTGGATGCAGCGTCGCGTAACGGGTCGCGCCGCGCTACACGTCTCTGACTCAGGATACGACTACAATGTGTTTAAATGAGTGTGTAATATTTAAGTTACTATATAAAGCATTTTTTTTTGATTCTACATAATATTTCGTATATTTGTTCATATGTTACTGATTTCAATAAATATTGACTGACAAATTATACAGCGTCATCTAGCCCCAAAGTAAGCGAATTTCAATTCAAATTTTCTTCATTTTTCATTCATTTTAATTCAAAGTTCTCCTGTACGAGTATATACGTATTTATTTTTGCGCTATTTAAAAAATTGTAAACCACGACATCGAGTTTGAGGTACCTATTAGAGGTTTGAAACCCATTAAATAAAGTTCCGAATCGTAACTGAAGATGGCGGTAAAATACAGAATTTAGAAGCAAATAATTAAAGGACGGCAACATCTTACGTGTGTAAGTTGAACCAAATGCTTTGATATAACATGTGCAGATATTCTTATCTAGGTATATATATAAAAATGAATGTTTGTCTGTAAGTCCTTTATGGACTCAAAAACGGCTGGACAGATTTTGATGAAATTGTCAGTGAATCTTCGGGTTAGCCCAGAAGGTGATCCTGTGAAGTTTGGTAGCGATCATATCACCCGTGCGAAGCCGGGGCGGATAGCTAGTTAGTGAATATAAAAAAATGTCTAAAAACAATTACAGTGGAGTTGCCAAGTATGTTTATCAAACGTTGAACGAAAGGGGAATAATCCTACACTTCTCATAAGAAACAATAAATTCTTCTCCGACCGAAAATATGACCCAGTCAGAAAAGTTAGAAATTGAAATACCTGTTACAAATTTTGTTTAGTTTTCTCAAGGAGTTGAAGAAGAACTAAGCATAATTACTCGGTTGAACAATTCAAGCGGAAATAGATCAGCTTTAAACAGAAGCTGTCCTGATCTACGAAAAAGTTTTCAAGTAGAACGATTAGAGACAAAAGTATCAAGTTTACAACAAAAATACGACTCAGCTGAAAATGAAATTGCGAATCTATTACCTGAAAATATGCGCTTAAAGAAAAATAAATCAGGAATATGAGTTAAAAACAAGCAAATTCTCAAACGTATATACACCGAAGCAAACGCCATAAAAATCGACTCCGAAATGAAGACTTTTTCAAGTTCGCCTGAATTAAACACACAAATTCAACCTACCAGTCAAAAAGACGAAGTTAAAAACAATCTCAAATTTAATGAGTCGAACGACATTAAATTTGAGAGACAAGAGTGACATCAAGAGTTTGCCTAATCAGCAGCTATACAAATAACATCTTGAGAATAGCAGAATAGACGTTTGGTGAAACATAATGTAACTTTGTCATTATCTGGCATCGCACCTGGTGGATGAATTCAACAACATTTCCGTTTCCATTTTTTAGGGTTCCGTACCCAAAGGGTAAAACGGAATCCTATTACTGAGGCTCCGCTGTCCGTCCGTCCGTCCGTCCGTCCGTCCGTCCGTCTGTCACCAGGCTGTATCTCATGAACCGTGATAGTTAGACAGTTGAAATTTTCACAGACAATGTATTTCTGTTGCCGCTATAATAACAAATACTAAAAAATAGAATAAAATAAATATTTAAGGGGGCTCCCATACAACAAACGTGATTTTTTTGCCTTTTTTATAGATAATGGTACGGAACCCTTCGTGCGCGAGTCCCACTCGTACTTGGCCGATTTTTTAAATAATACCCGGTGTTCCTAAGGGAATTATGTGGGTCCCTTATTATTTTTATTATATTATTAACGATTCACTCAAGGCAACTACAGAGGGCTGTATATTGTTTGCAGATGATACGACACTTATTATTAAACGCCATAATATGTTCCTGCAAGAGATCGCATGGATGTAATAGCATGAATGGAACAAAGTAACTCAAACAGACTACACATTACAACTCTAGAATTTCACTCTTTAATATACGTCGCGATAATTTTGTATAGAACAGGTTAACTGTGTAAAATTCTTAAATTTAAATATTGACAAACACATTAATTGAAAAACCGACGTGGACTTAAATTGTAAAAAACTAGGACGTTTTGTATACGCATTAAAGAGACTGAGACAATCCGTATCGACCGATGCTGCGTTAACGGCTTATGAAGGTTTTGTGAGTTCTGTATTAAGTTACAGACTCTTAGTGTGGGGAAACTTGGTATACATGGAAAAAGCATTCAAATTGCAAAAAAAGTGTGTACGCGTAATGGATAGAGTATGGTTTCGATTTAAAAAATCAAATATTACCGTTACCCTGCATGTACATTAGAGATGTTTACTTATTTGTCAACACTCACTTGCATTTTTCTAAACGACGCGGTGAAACCAGCGTACGGCCAGTCAGAACTAGACAAATAAACCTATTGCATCGACCACTTTGTACTGCTGACATATACAAATGAAATATTTTCAACATGTTCACTGTAATTCACAATAAATTACCAGTTGATGTTAAAAAATTGGACTCTAAAAATTTTAAAAGCACACTGAGCATATGGCTTATGGAAAATTATTTTTAATTAGTATTTACATAAAAAGTAGGACATTTATATTTTTCATGATAGATATCATCACTTGACTTAATGCTACATAGTCTATATAATAGACTACTGTTATAACTATTGTATTGATAACTTGTCAATTATTGTGAAATTAAATATCAAATATTTGCATACCTGTGCGCAGGTTGAATACTATATACAACTATATAATGAAATTTCATGTTTATATGAACATTACGTTTTAACACAAATGTAAACTTGTATTCTTACAAATACATTGTTTAATTTGAATTGATTTAAAGGTGATAAATGACCCCTTATATATCCAAACTAATATATTAGATATTTGGAGAGATGCCCAAGTAAGAGCGTGGTTTTGATTCTAAATGTTATCATGATCTCCTTGTGTTCCAAATATTATGTTGCAGCTATTATAATTTTATGTAATTGCAAAATACATAAAATTATAGGAGAGAAAAAAAATTATTATTTTTCTTCAAAACGAATATAAATCATCTTCTTCCCAGCGTTATCCCGTTTCCGTTAGGAATGGTGGTGATCTGCGACCAAGCCGAAGGATTAGGCTAAAATACTAATTTCCACATGGAGCGACACCCGTCAAACCTCCTCTAACTACAGGGGAAACAGACCATTAGCTCATTAAGTCAAACGTCTTTTGAAATATAATGTCTTGGACGATATTTCCTTCAACACCGACTAATTGATAAACACATACAAATTTAGTACGAAAGAGAGTTGGACTGAAAAAGAGTGTCGGTGTTAAGATAAGAAAGGGCATGCTCCGTTGTTTCGGACATGTAGAAAGAATGCAAGATGAAAGAATGACGAAACAGATATACAATGCGAAAGTGGAAGGATGTAGGAGCCGAGGAAGACCAAGACTAACCTACCATGACCAAATTGGTCGTGTTTTATCAGAAGGTGATGTCAGGAGCCTTAGGAACCGGCGAGCGTGCATGAAAAGAGCTATGAATGTGAAAGAAGCGAGTGAAGTGTGTAAGGGCCGCGTCTTATGGCGCTCGGTTCTCTCTGCCTACCCCGCAAGGGACCTGGCGTGAAGATATACATACATACATACAAATTTAAATTTACACAACTACTCAATATCAGTCAACAAAGTTTGCTGACCAGTAATTATCAAGATTACTTTCAGTTTGTCTAATACCTAACATATGTTACTTCAAATACACACAAATTTGCATGAGCCCCACACATACCTGACAATCGTGGGATATAGACCCTCAATCACAGTACATACTACACCTTCTGATTCCGCATTCTCTTTCACATACTCACATATAATACTTCCACACTAATCATACAATTAACCATGGTCATCTTGAAAATTTGGCTTAGATAACATATGTAAGGACCGAGTCATGTGGTTCATAGCTCTCTGCCTACCCCGCAAGGGATTTTGAAGTTATCTATAGATATAGCTATAGATAGATAATTTAATAATTAACTCAAAAAAAATATTTCATTACTTAATTTTTTTTTCTTAATTTCTGTTTCATCAACTTCTTGATTTGAATAGTTAGATCAGCAAATTTAGCTTACAAGGACGAATCAGAGAACAACAGTTATTTAACGTAGACATAAATTATCCATTATGGATTATTTTATTTAATGCCGATACAATAGGAATGCAATGATAATTTTGACATTGATTGAACAATTTTGTACTATATGTTAAGACTGTAAGTACTGACCTATTATAATTCAAATAAATGTGTGCAACTGACAAATTAACCTTATCATGGTAAAGTATGTTCTTGGTCATCTATTATATATACCTATAACTATGACGCGGTATTCATTATTCAAACTTTCCTTAATAAACGTCTATAACAGGGAAGTTTAATTACTCGCAAGAATGAAAACAAAGCGACTTTCTTGAGCGACAAGTGTTTGGGACAATTATGTAGTTAATGTAAAAATAAAAAAGTGAATTGTTATTGAGTTGAGAAACCTCGGATAGCGCAGTGCGAACGACAACTACAGTGTCAGTGGTGAAGTATATGCAGGAATCTCAGATGTTGTGAAAATAAACTGTTTTAGCTGTATCCAGTACTATTAAGTATAAGCTCGGGTGAATGTTTATAGAGAAATGTCGAAATAGATCATAATTGTTTTGCAACCACGATTGGCTTATTTTGAATTTGACGTTTGTATTGAAAGAAGGAAATGATTTATTTGCCAGAACTATAATACTTAGCTTAAGATAAATCATGCATTCAACTTAAATTAAACTTATATTACCTGGCTTATTACAAGGTTATATATACTCTGTTATTAAAAAATAGAAAATATCTTACAATTTTTGACATAATACGTGCTTAATTAATAAACTTGTGTGCGGTTTTATAGTTATCTAATACATTTTTAGTAAATACTAACAAAAACTAAACTGAAGTTGTATAAATACGTAAGTAATTTTAATTTGTGACCACTCGAAAAATTCCACGAGACACTCAGGGTCTAAAGTGTCTCTAACAATCACTTGACCTCGAAGATGTGAGGGCTTATGTCATCCATTTAGATCAAATTCACGTTCCACTTTGTCCATTAATCACCAGCATCTTCGTCCACACCCGCTGTAGCTCCAGATACACTCGAAATATGCATATGGTACGGTGACTCTTTCTGATTCAGCTAGTTTCAGCAGTAAGCGATAATGATGAAGAGGCTCAACTCCAAACCTCGCGTATTTGTGTTGAGCTCATAGACTTCTCTGTATGCTACTACTAAAGGATCTTCTGAAACTGTCTGTCCTTTGGATATATGTTTGTATATATAACCGTTTGACGAAACATTATCCGGATGTCAGTCCCAAATATTACTTGATGTCTGTGAAAGTTCAGAATGATGACGATAAAATCCCGGTGCATAATAGAGCCGCAATGGAGACACTGATTCAATGACAGTAGAAGATAGACGTAAGAGCAAAACCGTCAAATACGATCTACAACATTCTTGTTGATGCCTTCAACACCATGTGGTTATTTTTATTTATTTTATTTTATTATTTTGAGGGAAGCTTACAGCTATTGTTACAAAACGAACATCTAAATTTATGAATATAAGCCAATTACAAGCTACCACAGATAGTTTAATAGTTTAATAATCAATTGATTACATACTTAACAAATTATCACTGTACATGCTTTACAAACTAAAGGTGAAGAATAAATAGGAAATATGTACTTATTGTCTAATAATGTATTATTATGGAGCACAAACATTACTAAATGTTTCTGTCAGTATCTGTTTTCTTATATATGTTTTGCTACTGCAAAATATATCAATATACTTATTCTTGCTACATAATTATCTAACCACCTTGTGCTCATCAACTGGTAAATTTTAAATGTATTTTAGTGATGTACAACAATAGTATCATATTATATCCACTGAGATGAAAATGAAGTCATCAAAATAATAATGTCTTTAAATTACTAAAGTGCCAGCGGAAATGCCATCTCCATAAAAATAATAAAATTTCTTGTATATTTAAATTGTTCACTAGCATATATTACAGCTCTTTTAACCTTCCTATACTCGCGCCAATTTTTGTAACACCTATACTCACGCACGGTGTCACAGACCGATAGTTTATACCCCTACAACATATTTTTTTACTAAGAATCCCAAAAACTATTACTATTATTTCAAAGTTTAGGATGTAATGAAACAAAATAGTATAAATAATACTTAATTTATTAATTATTTTACTGACTTATAGTCCATCACAAATCAGTCTTCGAATTTGAGATTCTACTCGTATCAAAAATCAGTCTTCGAATTTGAGATATTTTCTTAAGTACTAGAAAAACAAAATTAAAATCTGAACTTCGTTTGAAAAACAAAATAAACTTCTGAAAATAAACATATCAAAGGACATATTCATCTATGTTTGGCTTAGTTTTGAGCCTCACCATAACAATCAGGGCATACGGTTACAGCATATTCCAAACAAAAGTATTTTTCGCCCGAACGCGCGGCGTGCACTAAAATGAAGTTAGCCACAAATCCGGCAGCTAGCAAGGAACTCGACTTCTTAGGATTTACCTGCATAAAAATAATTACGAAAATGTGTTTTGTCGGTCTCACAGACCAACGCGCGAGTAAAGGAAGGTTAATGGGCTATTCTTCAAGATATTGAAATAAAATGCAGTAAAATATACATTTTGTAAATAAATAAACTAGTTCTCAATTACTGTAAGTCAATTTAGTCTTAATCATATAAAAAAAATGCTATGCAGGTTATTATTGTAGGCTTTTTGAATTTGCATAACACACTAATTGTTAGAAAAAATTATATACTTCTTTGTTGACAGCAACAAAGAAATATATAATTTCTTAAAACTTTTACAATAATTTAAATATTAAAATGCTTTTTATTTAAAAGAAAACAAAGCACTGAATTAATGAAATTGACTAAAACCTAGAACTATTTTTCTAAGACTGTCGTAAAGATCTGCCTTCATTGGTTACAAAGTGTTTGTGAATAATAACAATGTATTCTACCAAGTGTTCTCTGTCCTTTGTTGATTATTGTGTATATAAACGATCTTCCAAATGCTACTCCCCATAAATATTTAGTTTTAGCTTATTGTTGGAATGTGACTATAGGTATAAAGTAGAACTGGGGGCTAATTAGGCATTGTGGAATGTAATCGAATAGATAGATAGTTATAATAGTACTTGTAGACCGAGTTTTAATTTTTTTATTTTATCAGGAACACCATTCTTATATGAAGTCTATATGTTTGTCTGTGTGTGTGTGTCTGTGTGTGCGTGTGTCTGTCGCTTTTTTTTTTCGAATATTCGAATTTTGACTTCCGACAAATTAAAAACAAAAAAATTGATTTGTTATATAATTGACGAGCCTGGTGTTCCTCTGGCAATGCAAGCTTGCACATTTTCAACTGGATTTATTTTTATATTGGCTTAGCATAGTGGCTCCGCTTCGCCTGTTGGTAATTGGTTGGTAAGCGAAAAGAGGAGCCCAAATTACAGCGGCAACTGACAAAGGACTACAGTGTCCTGTCAGTTGACGTTACCATGCTGGCCCGCAAGGTGCTTCTTCACGCTTCGTTTGAAGGATCCCATCGAGTAAACTTTAACAAAACATGACAATAAGCAAACATTTAATAAACATCATTAATGCAGTTAATGTCATATAGCTTCAGTTCATTGCAAATCTTAGTTTATTTAAAAAATGAATAAATTCTGGCTGATATTCTCTGTGGGAATGTTTGAAGCAGATATTTTTCAAAATAAAATGATTTCATTCCATTTGATATTACATCGACTGCCAGCTGCAAACCATTATTCAAATGACCCATAAGTAACTTTTTGTTCACCAACTTAGAGTTCATACGCTCCGAAGAATCATACGACCCGGGTTCGGCTCGCATTTGACCTTATTTGCATCAAATTTGAATCAGGTTTAGGTCTGATTTGAGTAATAATGATGACAAATACAAATGTAATACATTATTCAATTCTTCGTTATCATTAGTCAAATATAGGTTCATTTTTAACAAGCACTTTTTTAAAATAAATCTTATACAAACTCATTATAAACGATCTTGGTTCTGTTGTTCAAGGAGCAAACCCCCGGTTCGCTGAAAATAATAATATAAAGACATTACGAATGTGCTATGGATAAATAACGAAATATGTGTTACAATAGAAAATGAATTCAGAGTACTACAAGTAAGATCAATATTTCACGAACAGGAAAATGCTACTTACCATATTCACTTAAGCAAGCCCGAGGCTGATTAATAAGAGAGCTGAGTACCTACAGAATTACAGAGAAGGGCGTATTCTAGTCCACTTCTGTCTAGCCTTTTGTGATTTTTTTTTATACAATTATATTTACAAGCAAGCATGCGGCCCGCATCAGATGGTAAGCGGTCGCCGCAGCCTATTGATGCTCGCAACACCACGGGGATGTTACTCGCGCGCTGCCAATCTTGTCGCCTAATGATGTTTCGTCACAGTACCCAGTAATTTTTCTGCCATATCTCACCCTTCAAACCGGAACACAGCTGTATAAATATAGCTGCTTGGCGGTACAAATAGGTGAGACAGAGGTACCCATGCAGATGACTTTTGTACAAAGTCTGCCTCTGGTAACGTACTCACCAATACATACAGGCAATTTAACATATACTTTGTATGCTTTATAGTAAATCTAACTGAGAGTGCCGATTACGAGTTTTACAAACATTTACTACTGCATTCGCATTAAAAAATGAATCCAGCGTTTCCGACATTGTCGGCTAGAGGCTTTGTTACGTTTCTCAAAGAAATATTCACGCAAATGCACTAGTAACGTCTTTGCAAAATTCGCACTCGAGACGCGGATGTTATTTTGAATTTGGCAAAATAACATGTGAATGTAATAAATATAATTACGAATGCTCAGGTTAGTTCTTGTAATGAGCAACACATTATATGGAATATTTTGAATGGCAATTGGCGATAAATTTGACTGTAAATTGTATTCAGAATCCAGTGACAGGCATGCTTGTTTCAATGCTACTAATTGTGGTAAAGGAATGTAATATTTTTGAAGCCGCTGTATTGATATATTATTTCACGTTGCAGAAGACTACAGTTAAACTGGATTTATAATATAGTTTTAAGCTGTTGGTTTTCCAAATATACTAAAAAAAATAAAAAAAAAAAACATTGACGCCCTCGAGAGGTACTACTCGTACGTTCCTGTTCAAGACGTTTAATACGTCATGAATATATACTTTTTGTGTCGAAGAGACGAGTGTAAAGAGACCGAAATCTGCCTGTTTAGCTTTAAATCTGTCTATATAAGGACGCATATACTGAAGACTACAACAGTCTCTTAGACCTTCAAAGTGATTCAGGAGTTTAAGCTGAATGTTTTCTGGGTTTTGGATATAGACTCTTGAAAGCCGTAGAGTTAACTTCATTTCCTTCTTCCAGTCCTGATCCTTTCCAGTCTGACATTTATATTCATGGCGCCTCTCACCATACGGTGATCGCTCGCTACCTGTTTTCACTTTAGCGACCACGGAGACGTCATTGATAAATTGATAGACGTCCTTGAATACCAGAACACATATCTGTCTTCTGGTGGTCAAGATGAAGGCTCATTAATTGTAAGTGGATTAACACAATGTTCAGAGCCTTATCAACTTGGCGTATCTATGTGAATGCGAAGTCCCTTTGGAGTTGTACCACTGGTGTATGCTCTGCTGTGATATATGGCATGTAATATATATGCAGCAGCCCTACTGGGATTTGTCTTCACATTACAGAAGAGCGTAGTTAAGTATTGCCTCCCTGCAGGCTTGTTATGTTTCTGTTCGAAATAGAAGTGACATAAAACGATCTCTAAAGCTAAACCCTCTTGAGGGTGAATGCTACGAAATCAGAAGTTTGTTTGAAGTTTTCCTACTGATACATATTCTACTGTGGTATAGGGCATGTAATATTTAAGCAGCAGCCCTGCTGGGATTTGTTTCCACATTACAGAAGAGCGCAGTTAAATATTGACTCTCTGGAGGGTAGTTAGGTGTTATATATTATTCCACGAGTGAGTGGAGTTACAAATAATCTCCTAAGAAGTTTCTGCATCAACAGCGGGACTGTCAATGCATGAGTGATACTTCTTGTATCGTAAAAGCTATATATGTACTTAGTCTGGCCATAAATACTGTTACAATTAAAAATAAACAAAATATTACATTTGAATTTGGAATCTGTCATTTTTATATGATTGTTCATTGAGTAAGCGATATAAAAATGGAATGGTGATAAAGAGAACCGAATCACTGTGATTGCATTACACAAAGTAGGTATGGAGCCAAATGCATTTTTTAAAACTCTCCATACGCTTGGTATTAGTAAAATGTTTGTGTTTGTGTTTGTGACAGAAAAAGATCTGGCCGTCCACGTAGTGTTCGTACGAAAAAGGTGGTCAAAGCAGTAAGGGAAAGAATTCGAAGAAATCCTGTCCGAAAGCAAAAGATTTTATCTCGGGAGATGAATATAGCACCTAGAACCATATCGCGTATTTTAAAAGTTGACTTAGGACTTGCAGCCTATAAGAGACGTACTGGTCATTTCTTAACTGATAATTTAAAAAAAGGGCGGTAAAATCGAAACAACTACTGAAGCAGTACGCAAAGGGAGGTCACAGAAAAAAATTGTTTACGGATGAGAAAATTTTTACAATTGAGCAACATTTTAACAAACAAAATGACCGCATTTATGCTCAAAGCTCTAAGGAAGCTTCCCAATTAGTCGACAGAGTGCAACTTGGGCACTATCCGACTTCAGTGATGGTTTGGTGGGGTATTAGCTATGAAGGAGTGACTGAGCCATACTTTTGTGAAAAAGCTATCAAAACATCGGCACAAGTGTATCAAAATACCATTCTTGAGAAGGTAGTGAAGCCCCTTAACAACACCATGTTCAATAACCAAGAATGGTCCTTCCAGCAAGACTCGGCGCCGGGTCATAAAGCTCGGTCTACGCAGTCTTGGTTGGAAACGAACGTTTCGGACTTCATCAGAGCTGAAGACTGGCCGTCGTCTAGTCCCGATCATAATCCGCTGGATTATGATTTATGGTCAGTTTTAGAGAGTACGGCTTGTTCTAAACACCATGATAATTTAGAGTCCCTAAAACAATCCGTACGATTGGCAGTGAAGAATTTTCCCATGGAAAGAGTGCGTGCTTCTATTGATAACTGGCCTCAACGTTTAAAAGACTGTATGGCAGCCAATGGAGACCATTTCGAATAAGCTTTTTATATTCTAAATTGTTTAATATTTATATATTAAACTAACACACTGTAAAAGTAATAAATGTTATTTGCAATAGATTTTTTTTTTCTTTGATTCAGTATTTATGGCAAGACTAGGTATAGGCATATATGTTTCGGTAATTACTTCGTATCAGGTGGGTCGAACTAGTTGCATCTCGTAGCCGAAAATAGGAGCTATATTAAATTATAGAAAATTGTTATTTTGCTACTCGTGTTTTATAGAAGTGATTTCAAAAGTCCTTGGAACCACTGAGCATGAAAAGAGCTATGAATGTTAAAGAAGCGAGAGAGAGAGAGTGGGTATTTCATTAACATTCATGACCGCGTTTTTCGGTTCGCTCTGCCTACGCCGCAAGCACAAACCAATAAACCACTCGACTGCGTATGAAGTTCCCCCCACCTCATCGACAACAGCCGTGACCGACGGCTTAACGTCCCTCCGAAACACGGAGAAACTCGAGATAGAAAAACCCATCCGTAGACAGGCTGCGGTTGACGTTGCTTAACCTGCGTGTTCGGTTAGAATGACACGGGCAACGACGCCAACGAGCTCTCATTTCACTTTGAAGCGCCATACCTGTCTTAAAAAGTCTCCTGAGGAGTCACAGTATTAGCAGCGGAAGTGGCCCTGCGTGAGCGATTTTTCTCGTTTTGCATTCGTTCATAGACAAACATAGGTAAACACTTCAAATCAGGTGGGTCATATGCTTGAATGCATATCGCTCTTGTATAGCTAAATGTGTTTTATTTTAAATTTATCGTTGTTCTATAATACGGCAATGGCCGACACAAACAAAGCATTATCTCATCACGTTTTATATCCTGTGATCATTAAATCGATATGACTATACGATTGGTTAAAATCGCGGGAAACGACATACGTTTAATTAGCATTAGTAATTCGCGCCATTAAATGTTAGCATATCAATAAGTCTTTTATTTAAAGAAATCCTTATTGTCACGAAAGATTAAAGAAATTAGAATAATATGTTTCATTTTAATGATTAGATTACCGAAACGAAAGTTTGTTGTGTTACAACAAACTTTCGTTTCGGTATCTACCTAAAAAGATTTCGTTTCGGTACACTAAATGTAAATATGTCCATATATACTGTTCTTTTTCTTCCTACCTTCCTTTCTTTCCTTCCTGCGTTATCCCGTTTCCTAATCCATTAGAATTGCCGGGGTTCGCTACCTAAACCTAATGATTTATCGAAGATTATAGTTTATAGCCTGAATAAGCTGGGCATGGATATTCGTTGCGATCTAAATCAACGAAATTACATCGAGAGCCTCATCTTAACAGCTTCAAAAAAACTTGGAGTGCTGAACAGGGTACGCCGGATCTTCACACCGGACCAGCGTTGTCTGCTTTATAAGACTCAAGTTCGCGCCTACCTGCCTTGTATTGCTCACATCTCTGGGACGGCTCCGCACAGTATCTTCTCGAAGCTCTCGGTAGGTTGCAGCGACGGGCTATCCGCATAATCGACGACGGAGAGGTCACCAAAAACCTAGAACTTCTACAACTTCGTAGAGACATTGGCTCGCTAATATTATTTATTTGTAGCTCGCTAAGCCTATTTGATGGTGAGTGTTCTAAAGAAATGTTTTCCCTTATCCCACACTGTCCATTCCGTCATAGAACCACACGTGCAGGCTTGTGATGTCATCATTCACTGTTGAGGACATTTCTTCTCGTACTAAAAAGTTCGGCAACTCCTACCTCTGTCGTATTATTAAAAAGTGGAACGCCTTGCCTGCACATGTGTTTCCTCCATCCTACAATATGGGACTTGATCCTACAATTGAGACTACTTCAAACGAAGCGTGAAGAAGGACCGTAGCCGAGGTGACCTCCTAGGACTTGACTTTATCAAGCAGCCACCACCTAATTTGGCGTCTGCAGTGCGCAAAGCGGACTCTCCTTGGACTTCGCGCAGAGGTCTATGACAAGGAAACGATATTGTTCAGTGAGACTCTCGCCGGGTATGACCTTGCAAATGGTTACTTTGATGATGGAGTGTCTCCTAGTGAGTAAGAAATTAATTTGGGTAGCATGCCTTCCGCTCCTGTAGGTGATTAAATATTCGGGTTTCTTTTTGAAGTACGTATTCACGATGGCCAGATCAGCAGCCACATACGTTTCCACACACAATTCCTTGCATGTCACATCCGAGGTAGTATACTATTCTGATTTGGTGGCAACAGGGGAGAATTTTGAGGAGTTTAGGCGGTTCTGTTTGACGAGCTCGGTGGCGCAGTGGTGCAACGCGCTGTTACGCTACTTTGACACCAACGCTCGTCTGTTTGTCTTTGTCTGGGTATTTTCTATGTATAATAAGTATGTATTTACAAAAAAAATGTATTTACGTATGTTTATCAGTTGTCTACCCTTACCCTTAACACAAGTTTTGCTTACTTTGGGGCTAGATGGCGCTGTGTAATTTGTAAAAAAAATCTATATTATTGGAATCGATGTGTTGGGTTCAACTCACAATTTAGGTCCCAATATTGTTAGATATCTGATAAACCGTGGTGCACGGCCGTTGAGCTTCAATTGACTAGCCATCTCTTTGAGGTTTTTAAATGCCTTATTTGTCATATTGCTGTCTCTCACTTTTCCAAGAGGGGAAGTCAATTCCAAAACTTCCTACTCCTACAATTTCTTCTAACCCCCGGGACAGCAATTAACTTCACTGTTCATTGCCTTTTTTGTGATAGCCGCTGTTAATTCTGGCACAGTGGTGGATATAAGTGGTGGGCCTGTCCCGATAAAAAAGGCAATACGCAAACCGCGTTTCTGGTACCATAATACTAAATGACAGCATTTCGTGATGGTGTCGTATAACCCACCCAATTGAAAATATTCGCTAGTGTCATAATACTAACTTTATCATCGTGTTATCTAAATTGTTTTCATTTTATATCCTTCGTATAACCTAATACAAGTCGGATTGTTTACGAAATTTCTAGCTTTTCGTGGCGCGAACTTTATACAAAAATGTCTAATCTTTTTTCTTCGTAATATTAGTTTTGATAATCATTAATCGAATAAGCAATATTAATTATGTATTAAATATCAAAACAACTAACCTCTAATGTTAACTAAAACTTCTTTTACCTGTTTTATGTCTTAGAAAAGTGATAAAAGTCAATGTCGTAAAAATTCTAATAGCTCTAGTCTGTCCGTCTGTTTACACGCGACCGTTTTGTTTACGTATTTCACTTTATACATGATTCCTGGTATGAAAAGGTCAAAGTTGATATTGGTAATATTATAAACAACTATAGATGTGACATGTGCAGTCTTTGATGCAAATAAACTTTTTATCTATCTATTTGTAGATAGGCCTGTCTTTACAGTTCTAAAACTTCTGCGCAAAACTGTGAGTGTTCTGAAGACAACCTTAATATAAGAGATCCCGTCGTTGCATCTTTCAAGTTAAGTAATGTAAACAGTAGCCGGTTTATGGATTGGTTTGTTTATATCGGGCACCACCGTATTTGGAACGTATGTTAAGGCACATGCACGATATACGACGGCAACAATTGTTAGGTGACCTCACTCACACTCACACGTAGGAACAGAACAACCATCTAGGGAGCTGTTATTTGCCTGAGATTTTCTGTGAGGTGGAGGTACTTTCTCAGACGGGCTACTTTGATGCACCCTACCTCTCTTAAAGATACCCAGACCAAGACAAACATACTTGTTCATGCACAAAAATATTGTCCGGAGTGGGAATTGAACCCACGAGCGTTGGTGTCATAGAGGCATTGCCGAGTTTTGAAGACATATTAAGGCATTTGCACGATATGATACGGTATTTAATTAAGGTAAAATTAGTCCAAATTAGTGACAACCTTTGCGATGTCGCAATTAAGCCGCATGGTGCAATAGCTACATTTGATTTAGATAACCTCGTTCGCGCAGTGGTTAATAGCGCTACTTTCACATCAACGCTCGTGGGTTCGATTGCCACATAGGATAAATATTTATGTGCAAGAACTTGCCTGTTTGTCTTGATCTACGTGGAGGGTACGGTGCATCAAAGCAACTCGTCTGTGGAAGTACCTTCATGTAACAGAAAACGCAGCAAAATAACAAGTCCCTAGAGGGCTGGCGTGTGAGTGAAGTCACAAGTAAGCTCGTAAAGAGCAGCTGTGTAAATTCCATGTCTATACATATAAGAGGTATGTAGCTATGTCAAAAAGCATCCAAAACTCAAAACTTCTCAGATAAACATCAGACATTCAGATAGATTGGTGTTAGACTGTGCATCGCGGACAACGGTGTTTCAAAGCAATTGTTTCACTATGATTTTTTTTTATTCATAGGCATACAAGCATATGGACCACCTGATGTAAAGTGGTTACCTTAGGTTATAATCGCCAGCAAGTATTACTCGCGAGATGCACCTTTGATGCACAGCACACAACACATACAACACAGCTACTCCATGCTTACTGACGACATCACACACAACTCTTCAGGGAGTTGTTATTTGGTTGCGGTTTTCTGTGTGGCGGAGATACTTCTCCAGACTTCCTTTAATATGCTCTACCTCTCAAATATTCAATTAAACTCCTTATGATATAATAATAATTAATACGAAATCTTTTAAATCATAACTATTCCATTGACATTGAATATCTTCTTCTTCTTATCATTATCCCGTTTTCCTAATTCTTTAGGATTCCCGGGGTCCGCAACCTAAGCCTAAACCTATGGCGAAGATACTGATTTTTAAATGGAGCAACTGCCCACTGACCTCGCAACATAGAGGGTAAACCATCATTCTTAGATAATATTTTTAAGAGTTCCGTACCTTAAATTCGAAAACGGAACCCTTATAGGATAACTTTGTTGTCCGTCTGTGTGTATGTCTGTATCTATCAATACTCTATTTCCCAGGGATGAGTGGAGCTCTCAAGCCGAAATTAATATCAAATACTCAGGTGTGCAATCCCTTCGAGCATTAAAGAAATCAAAAGACACGTCCAAATATGAGCATAAATTTGGCGTTTATGCCAAATTTAT
Source organism: Pyralis farinalis (assembly GCA_947507595.1). Taxonomy (NCBI): domain Eukaryota; kingdom Metazoa; phylum Arthropoda; class Insecta; order Lepidoptera; family Pyralidae; genus Pyralis; species Pyralis farinalis. The sequence goes on along the minus strand of OX382276.1, from coordinate 27,819,794 downwards.
GCTCATATTTGGACACTCGCAAGGGAATCAAAACCTATTGGGTACTCTCCGTTGACCTAGAATCATGAAATTTGGTAAGAAGCAGTGTGAGGTAGCACAAATAAAGGGAAACATCCGAAAACCGTACATTTGTAGTCACATCACACAAAAAAAAATTGCGAAAATAATTTGCATAACGAATTTTTTACGGATATGAATAGCCTCTAATCCCATCCGCTGAAGGATAAATGTATTCTTTTATATCGAATCGTGGGTGTAAGAGGCTCTTTATGATTTATACATTCAAAGTTCCACCCTTTTTTATAGAATGTCGGGAGGCATACATACGGCTCATTATCGTATGAAACACTTCAATATAATAGCTATCGCTTGACATATCTGCTGCTAACACAGCAACTCGTGGAGGTGGCGCCACTGTCACGTAAAGATCAACTCCGTGTATTTAAAATCGTAAAAAAATAAGTGTAGCATATTTGTCTAATTAAACTATCGAAAGTAATTAATATGCATATGAAGTATTGCCAGTGATATTATCTTTGAAATAAATTATAATTCATGGATGAAAATATCGTTATAAAAATAGTGACAAGAAAGTGACATCAAACAATTTTTAAAAACAATAATATCCGATATAGATTGAACTTACCAGAACTATATTGTGTACACCTTAACATAAAAAGTGCTTTCGAGTATCCATGGACATACCAAGTGAGTGGAAATTACTTGAAACTATCTTAATTGTTTTTGTCAGTTGATGGTTTGAATATTGATAACAGTGACTATTTGATGTAAACAAAGAACAGTTACTTTATCGATGTGGAACTATTTATATGTATGATTTTACCGACAGACCGCTGTGCCGACAGCAGCGTATTTCTGCTTTACCTAATGTTTCACTAAATCAATATACGTACGCAAGACCCACGCTAGATGTCGCTAAATTGCTTGCGTACTTGACATTGTTGCTAACAAAATGCATGATTGAGTATCTGCGTCTTGCACAAACTACCCGCTTCTTTGACTTGCATGCTGGGTGAACGTATACGCATACCTATTGTTTAAAGTTTATCCAAAATCATGACAGATGTCGCTATGGATGTCAAAACAATGCAGAGAATTTGTAACAAATGTAAAAATAAAATCATAAAATCTGATTTTATAACATGTGCAGATTGCCGAGAATACTTCCACCTGAAATGTACAAGTATCCCGGAAAGGTTATTCTATATTATGGCACCACTGAACAGGGAAAAATGTAAATGCGATACATGTAAATACGAACCGACAACCGCCTCTCTTACACAAATTAATGTAACAACTAATAATTCCTTTGACTTATTATCGGAAGACGGCGATACAGATTGTGAGCATAATGATGATGAATTTATAACATTGCGAAGGAAAAAAGCATCGCCTTTACAAGATTTATCAATGTTATACCTTTCCACAAATAATAACCAGCAACACGCCAACAATACTATATGTTTGAATAAAACAATTCACAGTCTACCAGATGTCGCTACGGGTGAAAATATTTATATACAAGAATTGAAAGAAGAGAATACAAAATTAAGGTCTGAATTAGAGATAGCAAATAATGAAATTGAAAATTTGAATATGATTAGCGAACAACTATCTAAAAAGATTAAAGAACAAGAAAAAATTATAAAACTATATAAAACTGTCAGTATTACAAAACTGAATGCAGGTAAAAAAACAAACGATGTATACATGTCTACACCACTGGGAAAGTATATGCAACAAAGGAAAACCATTGCACAGAAAGAAATTATAATTAGTTCGTCACAAAACAAGTCCCATAAATCTCTCACAGCATCACAGAAAAAATACTCGAGGAATACATCAACAACTGGGAACATGAATACTCCTAAAATTACAACTCAGGCGGAGTCAAAAAGTTTTTTAAAAGAAAACACTAAAGTATGTCTAATTAGTAGCATTAACAATAATAAAAATGCTGCAATACTAAGAAACTACTTTGGCGACTGTGATATATGCCACTACCGTATTCCAGGTGGGGGTACGAGTCAACTACTGCACGGAATAATAGAAAAACTAAAAGAATTTACAGTAAAGGATTATTGCGTGATAATGTTAGGTTATATGGATTTTATTGTATCAAAAAATTATAATAATTTAGTATTTGAATTAAGAGAAAAGCTGCAATGTATTGTTCACACTAATATAATATTATGTCTACCTACTTATAGATATTCATACGAGGCAAATATCTATAATACGAGAGTTGAAACCTTCAACAATTTAGTCCGATGTGACAACCAAAAATATCAGTATTGTTACGTTTTAGATTCTAACAAAAATTTAGAATGCTCTTTTAGTATGTTTTCGAAGCATAAAGGTTTCTTAAACCATCAAGGCTTAAAAATAATAGCAAAGGATATAAATTCTCTCATAGCATACATTCTAAAACAGTCACTGCAAAGTAGCAATGCTTATTTAGGAACACAAAATAACCAGCGAGATAATAAGTTTTTTCTCTAAGGGACTGCTAGCGATGTTTCAAAATATACAAGGCATAGGAAATAAGAAACATTTGATTGAACATCTATTGTCGGATAGAAAAATTGACATAATCTCGCTATCAGAGCTGTGGAGAAAAGAACACTTTTGCAATTCACTTATAATACCGGGTTACAAAATTGCGTCTTTGAATTGTAGGAAAAAACATGAGGGTGGAGGTACCTGCATAATAATAAAGGACTCTATAGAACATATAGACAGGAAAGATATTAGTCAATATTCCAAAGAATTTATAATAGAACTTAGTGCTATCGAAATACCGAAATTAAATGTCATTATAGTAGGTCTATATAGGGCAAATCGTAGTATTGACATATTTTACGAACAAATCAGCAAATTACTAAATAGACTAAAACTAAAAGATGGAAATAAACATATAATCATAGGTGGGGATTTTAATATAAAAGGCAATGAGAAAAGTAATAAAACGACCCAAAAGTTCTTGAATTTGATGAATTCATTTAATCTAAGTCAACTAATTCGTGAACCCACGAGAGTAACCAAAACGACAAGTTCTTGTATTGACTTAATTTTTACAAACCATACCGCACTAATAGAAAAATCGTATGTCGAAGATTATGGCCTTTCAGATCACAAAGCAACGCATATAAAAACTAATTTAGGCAATATCAGTAATAGTTCTAATAAAATAATGTATAAAAAACAAAGGTTATTCACTAAAAATAAAATTAATCTGTTTAAAAATGCATTACGAAGTATTGACTGGAAAAATGTAATAAATAAATCCAAAAATGTTAATGATAACTATAATTCATTTATACATACAATACGTAATTGCTTAGATAAGTATATACCAGTACAGAAACTAAAAATAAAGAATAACATAATAAAATCTTGGCTTACGGCAGGGTTGAAGAGATCATGTGTTCACAAAAGGTCATTAAAAATTATACTGAATGAAACACAAAGTGAAGTTATTAAAAAATACTACAAGTCGTATAGCACCATATTAAAGCGTAGTATAAAAACTTCAAAAAGATTGACATATATTAAACAAATGGAAAAGTCTGACAATAAAACAAAAACTATGTGGAATATAATAAATACTAAAACCGGGAATATAAAAAGTAAAACTTATAAAAATATACAACTGATTGACAACAACAAATTAATAGAATGCCCGAAAGCGTTGGCGAACATATTTAATGATTATTTTGCAACTGTCGGTGAGAGTCACACTAAAAACGACAATATAAATAAGACAGGGCGGCCTGTCGAAGCCCCTCCACTAAATTCGTTTTACTTGAGTCCTGTAAGCCAAAAAGAGATTCGGAAAATTATAAGGCAACTGAAAAATAAACGCAGTTGTGGTATAGATGATATACCGCCAGTATTAATAAAACAATGCGCCAAAGAATTAGAAGAACCCCTAACATCTCTTATAAACCACAGTTTTCATGAAGGTTATTTTCCAAATTTACTGGGAACGTCATTGATAAAGCCAACTTTTAAAAATGGTGATTACAAACTCGCAGCAAATTATAGACCAATAGCTTTATTAACAACATTCTCAAAGATATTCGAGAGGGCTATGTACGATAGATTAACAAATTTTTTAGAAAAATATAAAGTATTCGATGACTCCCAAAACGGATTCAGAAAGTCGAAATCCACAACATTGGCTGTGTACAATTACATACAAACAGCCCTACAAACAATCAATGATAAACATCACGCTATAGGTCTACTGCTAGATATGACCAAAGCATACGATAAAGTCTCTTATAGCATCCTACTCTCAAAGTTAAAGGGTTCAGGAATACGCGGAACAGCCTACAACTGGTTTGAAACATATCTTATGAATAGAAAACAACTAGTCCAAATTGAACACTACAACAAACAAAAAGGAGAAATTGAAATAGTAAGGTCTACAGAGCGAAACATAACCTGTTCAATACCTCAGGGAAGTGTGTTAGGCTGTGTGCTCTTCCTTGTCTACATCAATGATCTCCCGAAAGTCATTAAAAATGAATCAACAGTGCCCATTCTATTTGCAGATGATGTTTCAATCTTAATAAAATGTAAAAAAGGTAGAAACCCAAATACTCTAGTAAATAATACATTAGAAAATGTTTCGGTTTGGCTTCGAGAACACAACTTAGAAATAAACTATAAAAAAACGAAACTTATTCAATTCCTGCCAATCAATATGAGACCTATATTCTTAAATATAAATTTTGAAAACACACAAATTGACATGGTCAATACTTTTAATCTTTTAGGCTTGAATATAGATACTCACATAACCTGGAAACCCCACGTAGAACAAATTAAATCGAAATTGTCAAAGTTCACATACGCTCTCTTTCAGATCAAATGTAGCACTGATATAAAAACGGCACTCTCAGCCTACTATGCATATGCGTACTCGTGGCTTAGATATGGGATAATGTTGTGGGGAAATAGTGTAGACGCAAACCAATTGTTTATTTTGCAGAAAAAATGCATTAGAATAATAGTACAGATAAATAATAGACAAAGTTGTAGACCGCACTTCATAAGACTAAATTTATTAACCTTGACATCTATTTACATTCTTGAATTATCTACGTTCATTTATAAAAATATTAATGTATTCAAAAAAGTTAAGGACATGCATAATATAAATACCCGCCATAAAGAGAGACTGTACTTGCCACCCTCTAGAATAAAGATGCTCAACTGCAGTCCGCACTACATGGCAGTAAAAATATATAATAAATTACCACAAGACATAAAAAACGAAGCGACATACAAGTTATTTAACAAAAAATTAAAACAATATTTGGTACAAAAATGCTTCTATACGTTAGATGAATATTTTGACAAACAATACTATTAAACGATGTATAAATTTGTTTACTTACCATTTTAAATTTATATAATGTAATCAGCTATTTAGATTTGTATAGATTCTCCATATAATTTATTTTGTACATTAGAATTATTTTAAAATGTTTACGCATTGATTATTTTGTATGATACTGTTGCAATGCCCTAGCAGGGCTCATGTTATGGACTAAATAGTTAGCTTAACACCAAATGTATTACCACATGAATGCAATTAATAAATATGAATATGAATATGAACTCTTTAGACGCTTATTGGTGACGTTATTCACACGCAGAAACAATAAGGAGTTGTTATTTAGCTGTGGTTTTCTGCGAGGTGGAGTTATTTCCGCAGACGGGCTGCTTTGATGCGCCCTACATCTCTCGAAAACATACCAATACAAACAGACATATTCATGCACACAAAAATTTGGTCCTGTGCGGGAATCAAACCCACGAAAGTGTCAAAGTAACAACACCACTGCACCGTACTACTACACCACCGAGCTCATCATAACCTCAATCTCAACCTTACCTTCATTACTCTTTCAATAGTTTACATGCAAAATTATGAATACTTAATCATAAAAAGACTGTTAATACGTGCATCAAAAGAGTTAGGAATGTTAAAGAAGCAAGTGAGATATGTAAGGATCTAGTCACGTGGCGCTCGGTTCTCTCTGCCTACCCCGCAAGGGATTTGGCGTGAAGTTACAGATAGATTGATCATTAATAATAAGTATCCTACTTTGCCGCTATCCCTTTTCCTAGTCCATTCGGATTGGCGGGGTCCGCGACCTAAGCTTAAAGATTTGGCGAGGATATCGATTTTTATGTGGAACGACTCCCGTCCGACCGACCTCCACAGGTCCGAGAGGTAACCAGACCTGTCTTAGTTAAGGTCACACTTCTTTCGAAATATAATTTCTTGGACATGGGGGGTCTCCTAGTGATGTTTTCCATCACCGCCGAGCAAGTGATAATTACAAATGTGTACAATAAATCCGAAAAAAAACGTCTCGGGACGCCCGACAGAAGTGATAACTTAAAATATATATAATTAAAGCTGCCGTATGCGTGAGAGAAAGGGAAGCCAGACAGACTAGCGCCCGTGACGCGTTACGTAACGAAGCGGTTTACCCTTCCATAAGAAGATATCACTCCAAAAAATAACTTAGTGGTGCATACCAGGATTCGAACCGGTGCCAGTTGGTCAATAGATCCGTTCTTTATCCACTGGGCTATAACTGCTCTTAGTTTGTAGAGGAGTCATTTAAACAAACCAAGTTGGTATTGTGGTTATAAATAGCTCACCATTGCTTGTACACGTTTCAATGGCATTCAGTTCACTCCCACGATCGCGAGATTTATTTTCATAATACTTTCGTGCTTTGAACGCCGCGTTTTACGCTCGCTTTACGAGCTTCACGACTCTGGAATGCTTTACTCGGCTGTGTCCAATAAGAAGTATCAGTATTAATGTCCATACATATGAGTATCAACATTAGCCGATCTGTTCATACACGCAATAATTCTTCTTCTTCTGCTTCGCGTTATTCCGTTTCCTTATCCATTAGGATTGGCGGGGTCCGCTAATTAAGCCCAAGGATTTGGTGAAAATACGGATTTTTACGTAGAGCGACTGCTGTCAGACCTCCACAAACCAGAAGGAAGACCAGATAGATCTTTCTTAGGTTAGGTCACGCGTCTTTCGAAATATAATTTCCTAGACGTTCAGCTTTCCTCGCGATGTTTTCCTTTACCGCTGAGCATGTGATAGATATATACATAAATCCGAGAATACGAATTTAGTGATACGTGCCCCCATCGGGATTCGAACCGGAGACCTGTTGGTCAATAGGCCGGTTCCTGTCCACTGGGCTATCACTGCTCATATACTTAATGTGTTGCAAACGTTCGTACGCTACGATAACGGCTTTACATCAGGTGGGCCGTATGCATGTAGGCTACCCAACGTTATACAAATAAAATCTATCTAGAAAGATAAATAAATATTTATACGCAAATTATAATTGTCTACGAATATTTAGAACTGGCTAGTAATAATTGCAAATAACTTTTTCAGATTTAAAAAGTGAACGTTCTTCAACCTTTTTTTCTGTATTTGATAATCGAAATATTAGCAGTCAAAAATAGTGTTATGTTTATTTATGTTTGTAACTGCTTAACAAGCATGCGGCCTGCATTAGGTGTTCGGCAGTCACCGCAGCATATTGTCGCTCGCAACACCACGGGGATGTTACTCGCGCGCTGCCAATCTTGTTACCTAAGGATGTTTCGTCACAGTACCCAGTAATTTCTCTGCCATATCTCACCCTTCAACCCGGAACACAGCTATATAAATATAGCTGCTGGCGGCAGAAATAGGTAAGACCACGCAGACGACTTTTGGACGAAGTCTCCCTGTGGTAAAATTAATTACTGCTTAAAATTAATGTCACATTGAATGAAACAATTTTAACGGAAGTATCGCGTGTTTTATTTATTTTGTTGAACCTGTCGAATGCTTTGCAGCGTCCGTGGTCGCAGGAAGACTCCTCCTGCGACCACGGCATGGCCACGGCGGCAAAGCATTCGAAACGTCAGGTTCAACAAAATAAATAAAACACGCGATACTTCCGTTAAAAATTGTTTCATTCAATGTGTAACAATCGCGAAAACCTAAGACAATAACTACGAGTATACTATAAACTATTAATGTCACATATCGCTACAACATGCAATTTTTTAGCCTATTTGTACTTTCGTATCTAGTAGTTCAACGGATATGTTAATATTTACGAGTAAATCAACTATTGATCAACATTCGATGCTAATTCATTAAATTTATGAGTTTCTCTCCAAATTCATTTCCCATATGAACTTTAAACTTTATCAAATTTCACTCTTCTCGATGCGCCGAATAAGCAAAGGCTTTTCTTCACGTATTCATATACAAATTTCAATGATAAATATTATTATTAATTCCATTCTCTTTTACCTGTATCGTTTGATATATGGTCGCTGTAAGTCTTTATTTGTATATTATCCTTTAATTGGATTTCGATAACTAAGTTATCAACAAAAACATAAGCAGGTATTTTAATATATAACGATAATAGTGAAAATTCAACTTATCAAACGAGTTTACAAGTTCTATCCGCAAATATCTTGGATAAGATTACCGCGATAATAAGAAGATACGGCAGAATCCCAAACATTTGAACTAGAGAAGCACTTGTACTACAACGTAGCACTATATCGATGGGGTTTCATAATTCCAAGGCTATCTCAGACTATAGGGCATATTTTCAAAACGCCACGGTCATGGCGTCCGCTGAAACGTTCAGTCTGTATCCAGCTTTCGTTCAATGCGCACGGCGGTATATGGAATACTTCATTACGCGTCAAACGCGAAACTTGGCTGTATAAGCAGTTCTTCCTTCGCTGTAAAGTTGTAAAAACAAATTATAATTGTGTACGAATATTTGAAACTGGCTGGTGATTGTTACAAATCACTTCTTCGAGTTTTAAAAGTGAACGCTGTTTAGACTTTTTTCTGAATTTGAAAATCGGAAGACAGTTTGCAGTCAGAAACAGTGTTTTGTGTATTTGTGTTTGTAATTGACTATTTGTTTATTATATATCTAATAATTCTTCAATTGGCTATAAAGTGACATTCAAGTTAGCTGTTCTGTAATTAAAAGGTAAGTCTTTATTTTTATTATTGCGTTGATTAATAATAAATTATTATTGTATAAAAATGTGTCTATAGGTAAAAGCTGTAACCTATTATTACTGTGTTATTTCTATAACATTTATAATATTATTTGGTATTACTAAAATTACACACAAAATATTAATTGGAAACACATAAATAAATAAAAAATATATATAAATCGATTTAAAAATAATTTTGATCTATGGGGCCCGAAACAACAGTGTAATACTGCATTTTATTTATGTACAACGTCAAAAGTATAAATGCCTTACCCACCTGATGTTAAATGGTAACCGTAGCCTATGAACGCTAACAATACAATAAGTATCGCTCGCACGATACCACCTCTGCTGCTAGCACTGCAACTCCTTAGGAGCTTACTGGAAACCTCACTCATTCGCAGTAACATGACAACCCTCTAGTAAGTTGTTTTTTGTCTGCGCTATTCAGTGAGATACTTCCCCAGACGGGCTGCATTTATGCGCACTTTCTCTCTTAAAAACACCCAAATTAAGACAGACATGTTCATACACACAAACGTTTGTTCTATTTGGGAATCGAACTCACGAGCTATGGTGTCAAATTACCGTTACTTAATCACTACGCCACCGTACTCGTCATTTTTATGAAAAAAAAATTTTTTTTTTTTATAATTTTCTTTTTATTTATTTATAAAAAATGCATCTTACATAAAAACATATATAAAGGATTATAGTTTTTACAGTCTTGAAAAACAACTATATGACCCGCCTGATGTTATCAGTATCGCCCACGCGTTATCAGAAATCTGCTGAAGAGGTACTGTATTATGTAGCAAAGTAAAGTATTATCTATATTTAATACGCAGATCAAAAATTCTCATTGTAAGAGAATTATTATAGAAACCATTAACATATTACTTACAAATATGTCTAAAAATGATTCAGCTCATGAATTAATATTTGTTTAATTTAACCATTTGATATCATTATTATTATACGGCTATACTGACACAATCTTCTTCTTCTTAGCCTTATTCCGTTTCCCAATCCATTAGGATTGGCTGGGTCTGCAGCCTAAACCTAAGGATTTGGCGAAGATAATCATTTTGTATGGAGCGACTGCCTTCAGACCTCCACTACTCAGAGGAAACACCAGACCTTTTTAAGGGAAAGTCACGGCTTTCGATATACCATTTTCCTTCACCGCCGAGCTAGTGATAATTACAAATATTTACGTAAATCTGAAAACACGACTTTAGTGGTATACGCCAGGATTCCTACCGGCGACCAGTTGAATAATAGGCCTGTACTTTTTTCACTTGGCTCTCACTGTTCCACTATACTGACACTACATCAATGCAATATCAATTGACGATTGACGAAGAAAGAGTTATATTGGCAAGTTTCTTTCGACATTTTCTTCTTCGCCAATAGTTATTTTCAAAAACTTGGTATATTAAAACAATGAGAAATTAATAAAATAAAATAAGATTTCATTTTAAGAAACGCAAGTCTAGTCTAAGTGCCAGGACCCAACGGGAAGTTAAGAACTTATATTTTTAATGAAAAAATGCATACAACAAATGCCGAGTAGAGATCCAAGCTAACTGTAGCCAGAACTACAGGTAGCTTGGATCTCACAAGCAACCTGTAGTTAGGACTACAGGCTTGGATCTCCCAAGCTACCGGTAGTCATGATTCCAGGTAGCTTTGATCAGGCAGAAGTGAGGGAGACTTTACAGAACCGCCTTAAGAATTTGTTTCTTGACCCAAATGCCGAGGAAGAGCCTCTCTTGTAGCGATCGAGCTTACTCAGCCATTATAAATAATTATTTGTCATTGTAGTACCTTACTAATACCATATCTATCTATCTATATCAACATCTTCACGGAAAGTTCCTTGCGGGGTAAGCTGACAAAACCGGGCGCTACGTGACTCGGTCCTTATATGTCGTTAGCTTCTTTAACATTCATAGCTCTATTTATGCATGGTCTACTACTACGAATATTATAAACATAAGATAATAATAACCCTAAATTCTTGGGCAAACATCGAAAAGCTGAAATTCGCGAGAGAGAAGCCGACGGAGCAGGATTTTTTTCAGTTTTATAAATTATAACTATTACTGGATTTAAAAAATCTCAGATTCTGTTATTTCAAATTAATTTGTATTAACGTACCTAATGTCCAATTTTCCATTTCGACTATCTAATTGTTTATAAGGATCGAGTCACGTGGCGCTCGGTTTTCTCTGCTTACCCAGCAAGGGATTTGGCGTGGAGTTATAGATTATAGATAGACTATCTAATCCAATGAACTATAAACTTGTCAACTTTAGTTGTTCCTGACGGTGCAACTATTCCCAACTGCTGACCAACTTTAAATAGATGATTCATGTCGTTTTTTTATATATACAACGTTGGGAGGGTATGTTGTTGTTGATCATATGGCCCACCTGATATAAAGCGGGTACCGTAGCCTATGAATGCCTTCAATATATTAAGTATCACTTGAACGATGACACCCCTGCTGCTAATACAGCAACTCCTTAAGAGCTTACGGGTGACCTCACTCACTCGAAGGAACACAACGTGCCTGCGTCACCGGTGACCCTGGTGAACCCTTCAGAAAGTTGTCATTTGACTGCGGCTTCCTGTGAGGTGGAGTAATTCCCCAGACGGACTGTTTTGATGCGCCCTACCTCTCTTATACCCAGACTAAGACGAACAGATATGTTCATGCCCTGTTTGTCCTGTGTGTGAATTGAACCCACGAGCGTTTGTGTCAAAGTAGCATTTCTAATCACTGTGCCACAGAGCTAATACAATCAACTATAAACTTATCAAGTTTAGTGGTTCCTAACGACGTAATTTTTCCCAAATGATCAATTTTAAAAGTTTATGACTATTTTATATTGTTCAGAAAGGTATACCTTATACCTATTTTATTCCTATTGGTCGTGTTTTGCCAGAAGATGAGGTCAGGGGCCACAGGAAACGGCGAGCGTGCATGAAAAGAGCTTTGAATGTTGGAAAAGCGAGTGAAGTGTGTAAGGACCGCGTCTTATGGCGCTCGGTTCTCTCTGCCTACAACGCAAGGGACCTAGCGTGAAGATATACTCGTACCTATTCTTTCTTTAGACGAATAATATTAATTAAATAAATAACGGGAATCTCTGTATTCGGACTCATTCGCACAATTTCCACATTGTACAACTCTATTCATGTAATCGTTTATATCTGTTACAAAATTGTGTTGATTATTTTCATTATAATGATGTAAATTCATAAATAATTTTATTCGAGAAGCGATGAGTTGTTTTTATTACGTGGAAAATATTTATGAATACTAAAATATTTACCAGACCTTAAAGCATTATTTTATTTGTACATCATAACAAAATAATCGTGACCCTTTATTTATTCAGTGAAAGCTATATAAAACATGTACTCTCATGTAGCCCTCTATTTTGTTGTTTTAAATATTTTTTTGTGCTTGTCATCATATTTGCTATTGTTATCCACAACAGCATATATGTAAAATATCTTATATAACTAATTTCAATATGATCTACCTATATTTAAATACGGTGACGGCTTTTTTTTTCTTATTTATTTTTTTTTCTTTTTTATTTTTTTTCTTTTTTATATAAATAAATAATAATAAATAAATAAATATTGTCGGACAAATTACACAGCGCCATCCAGCCCCAATGTAAGCGAAGCTTGTGTTATGGTTACTAGACAACTGATAAACATACGTAAATACTTTTTTTTTTTGTAAATACATACTTATTATAATAGAAAATACCCAGACCAATACAAACAGACATGTTCATGCACACAAATGTTTGTACTGTGTGGGAATCGAACCCACGAGCGTTGGTGTCAAAGTAGCGTAACAGCGTGTTCCACCACTGCGCCACCGAGATCGTCTAGTTAAGTACCTTTATAGTAATTCTGTTCTCATGTAAGTGGACTGTTGCAATCTTTTATGAGAATAAATTCTTTAAAGATAAACATAAAACACAATAAGTTGGTCGAAAATTACATTCTCCATCACGGGTAAGTTTATTTAATACAACGTCGGGAGGCATACAAGCATACCGCCCACCTGATTTAAAGTAGTTACCGTAGCCTATGAACGCTTGCACTGTATTCGCTCGCGCGATGCCTTCTCTGCTGCTAACACAGCAACACGTTAGGAGCTTTCCGGTGAACTCACTAACTCGGCGAAACATAGCAACCTTTCAGTGAGTTGTTATGTATAGCTACGATTTTCTGTGAGGTGAAAGTACTATCTAAATCCCTACATCTCTTAAATACAGCCAGTCTAAGACAAACAGACATGTCCATGTACACATTTTTTTTATACTACGTCAGGAGACATACAAGCATACAGCCCACCTGATGTAAAGCGGGTACCATAGCCTATTAACGCATGCGATATATTAAGCGTCACTCGCGCGATGCCTCCTCTGCTGCTTACACGGCAACTCCTTGGGAGCTTACTGGTGACCTCACTCACACGCAGGAACATAACAACCTTCTTTCTGCGAGGTGGAGGTACTTCCCCAGACGGGCTGCTTTGATGCGCTCTACCTCTCTTAAAACATCCAGACCAAGACAAACAGATATGTTCATGCACACAAATGTTTGCCTTGTGTGGGAATCGAACCCACGAGCGTTGGTGTCAAAGTAGCATTGATAACCATTACGCCACCGAGCTCGTCACACGGTATTTGGGGACAGATACTGATGTAGTTTCTATGTACGGATAAATTATTACTTTTACGTTCATGTACCATACATACATAATTGCTAAAGTAAATGGCTAGCTCTTATATTAAAAATTTTCACGAGCTCGGTGGCGCAGTCGCGAATGACGCGACTTTGACACCAACGCTCGTGGGTTCGATTCCCACACGAGTTTGTCATGGTCTAGATGTTTTAAAAGAGGTAGGGCGCATCAAAGCAGCCCGTCTGGGGAAGTACCTCCATCTCACAGAAAACCGCAGTCAAGTAACAACTCTCTAGAGGGTAAAGTAAACGCCCAACTCTAAATGGCTAGTTCACAGATCGACATCGCGGCACTTATCGGCTTATTGGTTGAAATATCCTCTCTATCATCTCATTGGTCTGTAGGCTTAAAATTTAGGCACTAAAATACAACGTTTCCGTAAGTAAGGAGTGCCTTTATGCGTCAAATGGTTTATTCGTTTGTGGATGCACTCTATCTTTTTTTTTGTCACCTCGTTTGTTTAGTAGCAGGATACAACGCGTGCAAGTAATAAGCCACGATTTCAAAGATAGAAGCTAGTGCAATAGGGCTTTTAGAACTTTCATAGACAAGAATTCTTTTGCCCGTACTGCCCGTAAATTCAGCGTCTTTAAATAGATTAAAGACACATCAATGGACAACGGATGGGCTGTTTTCAATAAATCTATTGAATTATGTAGCTTAAAATAGCCTGATATTGATTTATAATGATCATTCGTATACAATCACTAGATACACAGATACCCTTTGTCTATGGGATTCCGTTAAAGCGGGGATCAGAATCTATCTGGATCTTACGACGTTATCACGCAAATGGAGTAGCGAGAATTTCAAAAGCAAATTTTATTTTATTCTATTATGATAAATAAATCTATCTATATTTAACTTCACGCCAAGTCCCTTGCGAGGTAGACAGACACTCGCCTTACTCACCTCACTCGCTTCTTTAAATTTCATAGCTCTTTTCATACACGCTCGCCGGTTCCTGAGGCTCCTAATCGCCACCTTCTTATAACACCCGATCTATTGACGAGCTCGGTGGCTCAGTCGTGACACCAACGCTCGTGAGTTCGATTCCCACACAAGACAAACATTCATGTGCATGAACATGTCTGTTTGTCTTGGTCTGGATGTTTAAAGAGAGGTAGGCTGCATCAAACGAATTGAGAATACGATCTACAAGCCTTACGCCACAAATTTTGCGTAGCGCTCGCATTTCGACCGCGTTTTTTCTACTTTCATGCTCTTTCTGCCATACCCAGCTCTCGCTTCCATAAGTTAGCGTTGGGACCAGCACTGCATTGTGTATAGCGAGTTGTGCCTTCTGGCTCAGGTTTTTACTGCCAAGAAGTTTTCCCAACGCTCCATTCACACTATTCCCAGCACTCACTTATCTTTCCACATCTGCGGTGTACCTTCCATCTCTCGGCTAATAAAAATAAATCCACACGGGTTAGACCATAGTTTCCCCAAGCTGTTTGCAATCTTTGTCGTTGTTCATCTTCATGACAATTCCAGTCTAGGTTCTCTCTACGCCAAAGTTTCTCCACATAACCTGGCTTGACGTTCCTGAGATTCAGTAAGTGCGCCTCACGACGGTCTTCAGATTTCTGTGATCGAACTAATCTCATCCTTTTAGCATGTTTGTTAAACTGGGAAAGGTTAGAAATAGTTTTTTTTTAAATTTAACTAATTACCTAACCTAACAAAATATATTACGAAAATAACACGTGCGGTCTCTGCAAATGACTCAATGCTATAGCTTTAGGTACCGACACGCTTGGTCATGTCCAACCGAAGAGAGTCTAACATAAGCTGAACCCTATTTTGTATGATTCATCATCAACAGATCTGAGGTCAACTTACATTGGTAGAGTACATTGAAGATAAATGAGATCTATTGGGATATTATTGGGATCCTTTATCAACGTATTAGGAACCCAAAACAATGATTGTTAGAATTTTGTCTATTTGTCTGTGCGTTTGTGTGCGCTAATCTCAGAAACGGCTTAACCGGTTTGGGTGCGGGTTTTCACTAATGTATTGTAGTAAACTTCAGTTAACTTTTAGTGTTTCATACATTTCTTATGACGTATTTCGAAAATTTGTTGATTTAGGTGGGCTTGGAATACAAAAAGTTTACGAAACACAGGTTTAGAGCATATTCCGCCACGCTGCTCAACTGCCGAATGGCTGAGGTCAGTATTTGCAAAATTCCGCCACATTTCTCATGTGCTGTGGGTTATGAAAATTTTAATTTATATAAGAATTATAATATACTAGCTGCTGCCCGCGGCTCCGCCCGCGTGGAGTCAAATAACGTAGCCTATGTGTTAATGCAGATCATAATCTATCTACGTGCCAAATTTCATTCAAATCCGTTCAGCCGTTTAAGCGTGAAAGAGCAACAAACATCCATCCATACATACAAACTTTCGCATTTGTAATATTAGTAGGATTCAGTACTCACTATTAAATTTCCCTTACCCTCCTTGTTATTACTACATTGCCAAAATTTATTAGGATTAGTTCATAGTTTTCGGAATTCTTTCCACCTTAACGAGATACAAAATTAATATTACATTAAATATTAATTTTATGTCCTCGTTCAGTTAGAAAGGATTTCATTACTTTCTTTGTTAATATAAAAATAACGTGTGCGTCTCGGGACGCCCGACAGAAGTGATAACTTAAACTAATCCGCCGCCGTATGCGTGAGAGAAAGGGAAGCCAGATAGACTGCCGCCGTAACGCGTTACGTAACGAAGCGATTTACCATCCCATAAGAAGTTATCACTTCAAAAAAAAGCTTAATATTTTCAATGTTAAGTAGATATCGATGGTAACAACAGGATAAAAATAATAACAAATTATTACACATCATGCACTAGAAACAAAGAACTGCGCATTGATTTGTATTTGTTTGCAATTAGATTAGAATATGTCACTTATGATAAACAATTGTTTACTATTTCAGGCAGCATTACGAAAGAAGTTTCTATATTGAATTCTGAATGCGTAGTAACACACAAAGTTTGGCACCAGGGTTTGCATCTGCGTCACTTGCGTTACATTCCGTCACTGTAACATGGATGGAAAGGCAGTGTCAAATAATCCATTTTCATAAATGGAAAATTTAAATGCCTTATTTGTCATATTGCTGTCTCTCACTTTGCCAAGAGGGGAAGTCACTTCCAAAACTTCCTACTCCTGCAAATTTCTTCTGATTAAATTCGTTATAAGTTTCAAGGCAGCTGTAGTTTAACCCCCGGGACAGCAATGAACTTCACTGTTCATTGCCTTGTTGGTGGTCGCCGCTGTTAATTTTGGCTACACAGGAGACACAGTGGTGGGTATGAGTGGTGGGCCTGTCCCGTTAAATACTCGTAGAATATGGGAAAAAAACTTCGAATATGGGAAAAAAACTTCCTTCATAACTTAGTTATGAATAGTTATGAAAAAGTGAAAAAGATATATTTTTACGTAGAATATGAATGTGGAAAAGTCATCTTCTATGATAACTAGTTATGAGACAATGAAAAAGAAAAATGTTCTTTTTCGTAGCCAGTTATCAAACTCTATAGCTAGCGGGTTCCTTATCAACTCCGCCGGTACGCTAAATTCCGAGAAACAATCTCGTACTGTGTACCACTCTATGTTAGAAAGTACAATGAAATTATGTGATAAAAATTAGTTAGAATTAAAAGTATAGGAACTTTCTTCAATGTTTTAAAATTTCGTTTTACTGATAATACTAAATATCCTAAACGAAAAAAGAAATCATTCGACAAATAGAGGAGAAAAACATATATATAGAATACATATAAATAGATACATAGATGAAATAAAACTAATATATATACCTTACTGCGGGCCCTATGAGAAAGCTTAAGGTCGCACAGCATCTTGAGGATGCGGATATCTACAGTAGAACTAAGATAACCGTCATAACCTAAAAAACAAGCAAGTTGAAGTTGCAGTGGGCCGGCCACGTAGTTCGTAGAACCGACAATGGCTGGGAAAGAAAGTTTCTCGAATTCTCGAATAGCGTCGTCGTACTGGTACACACAGTGTGGGACTACTCCCCACTAGATGGAGCGAAGACGGATGCAGATGATACACGATCCAGGCGAAGGGTTCTCTAAAGGCCTTTTTCTAGGGTTCCGTACCCAAAGGGTAAATCGGACCCTATTACTGAGACTCCGCTGTCCGTCCGACCGTCCGTCTGTCACCAGGCTGTATCTCATGAACTGTGTGTGAAGAGTTAGACAGACTGAAATTTTGACAGATGATGTATTTCTGTTGCCGTTATAACAGCAAATACTAAAAAACAGAATAAAATAAATATATAAGGCGGCTCCCATACAATAAACGTGATTTTTTTGCTTGCTCGATATTGATAACGGCAACAGGTAGACGCTTGAAATATTCACAGAATATTTAGTTATATATTCACTTTAAAAATAAATAATTAAATTAAAATAAAACAAATATAACTCCTCCCATACAACAAACGTGTATTTTTTTTTGTCGTTTTTATAGATGATGGCACGGAACCCTACATGCGCGAGTCCGACTCGCACTTGGCCGGTTTTTTTTTAGTTAGCACCTGTGGGTCGTTACTACATCACCGGAAGGGAGAGGCCACAGCCGAGAGACTTATAATCAGTGGTGGATGAATGCGGGCTGAATTAATAATGAAAGTGATGATATATCTTACATACAATAAAATAAATTTACGTATGCATGTCTAATACATACATATTGATAATATGAAAATAATAATATTTTGAACGTTGGCATGCAGAAGTTGGAGTTAATGAATAACAAGATACTTTACTGGCTTTTTGAAAAGATCAAGAGTTTCTACAACTTTGATAGTCAAGTTATGGTATTTCTTAGCCTAACATTAAAAAGTAATTATTGCTAGAATAATGAAAAGGAATTCAAAAGGGAGAATGAGTATAGGATTTATGCTAACTTTTAGGGTATAAGCGGCTTATTTTACCATCACCTTACTTTACGGTCAAATTTGTCGATTAATTAGAAGTATTTTTTTTTATACTACGTCGGGAGGCATACAAACATACGGCCCACCTGGTGTAAAGCAGTTACCGTAGCCTATTAACGCTTGTAATATAATAAGTATCACTCGCGTGATGCCTCTGCTGCTTACACAGCAACTCCTTACTTACTGGCAACCTCACTCACACGCAGGAATACAACAACCCTCTAGGGAGTTGTTATTTGGCTGCGGTTCTCTGAGAGGTGGAGGTACTTCCCCAGACGAGCTGCTTTGATGCGCACTACCTCTCTTAAATTGTATAAGATATTATATTGTATAAGAGAATAAACATTACAATAAACCAAACAGACTCACTAAATAATCTGATAATGGCATTTTCTTTTATATGTATAGTAATCGTCATATCTTCACCAACTTTATGCGGCTTATTCTATCAAGATACATCAAATATGTCTTAATAACGCTTGTAGATTGTATTCGCAATAATGATGATAGAAACGAAAAAAGAGTTAATCTGAAAGAGAGCGTCGGTATTAAAATAAGAGAAGCATGCTCCGCTGGTTCGGACATGTGGAAAGAAAACAGGAAGAAAGAATTACGAAACAGATTGAAAATATACATTGATTATATAGTAAGGCCGAGACTACTGTGACAAAACTGATCGTGTTCTATTAGAAGGTTATGTCAGGAGCGTGCAAGGAAAGAGCAATGAATATTAAAGAAGCGAGAGAGGTGTGTAATGATCGAGTCATGTAGCGATTGGTCCTCTCCGCCTACAAGGGATTTGGGGTGAAGTTATAGATATATCTTAATAGAACACAGCCGGAACTTTTTTTTTACGGGACTGGTCACCACTCATACCCCCACTGTGTTTCCTTTGTAGCCAGAATTAATAAATAAATAAATATTGCCGGACAAATTTCACAGCGCCACCTAGCCACAAAGTAAGCGAAGGTTGTGTTATGGGTACTAGACAACTGATAAACATACGTAAATACATTTTTTTTTTGTAAATACATACTTATTATACATAGAAAATACCCAGACCAAGACAAACAGACATGTTCATGCACACAAATGTTTGTACTGTGTGGGAATCGAACCCACGAGCGTTGGTGTCAAAGTAGCGTAACAGCGCGTTTCACTACTGCACCACCGAGCTCATCAAATTAACAGCGGGGCCACCAAAAAGGCAATGAACAGTGAAGTTCATTTCTGTCCCGGGGGTTAAACTACAGCTGCCTTGGAACTCGCAACGAATTTAATCGGAAGAAATTTGTAGGAGTAGGAAGTTTTGGAATTGAATTCAGACAGTTGGGACTGTTCAAATTCAGAGACACCTGTGAATATGCGTAAAAATAAAACAAAAATTCTCAACGCCCGTACAATCTGAAAGAATTGAAGATTTCGACGAGCTCGGTGGCTCAGTCGTCAATGACGCGACTTTGCCACCAACGCTCGTGGGTTCGATTCCCACACAAGTCAAACATTTGTGTGCACGAACATGTCTGTTTGTCTTGGTCTGGATGTTTTAAGATAGGTAGAGCGCATCAAAGTAGTCCGTCTGGGTAAGTACCTCCACCTCACAGAAAACCGCAGCCAAATATCAACTCCCTAGAGGGTTGTTGTGTTCCTGCGTGTGAGTGAGGTCACCAGTAAACTCCCAAGGAGTTGCTGTGTAAGCAGTAGAGGAGGCATCGCACGAATGATACTTAATATATTACAAGCGTTAATAGCCTACGATACCCGCTTTACATCAGGTGGGCCGTATGCTTGTGTGCCTCTCGACGTAATATAAAAAAAAATATTTAGTTTTTTGACATGAAATATATTTTTTGGTCGCAAAAAATATCTATTACGTACTTGATGAGTTATGGTCCGGTGAAAAGTAAAGGCTTGTTGATAAGAAGTAATCCATTAATACGTGTATTAGATACCTTGATACGTTATCAGATATTTGGGTTTAGCGATATTTGTTGGTAAAGGTTTCGGTAAACATTTTTTACGACTTGTACGATAAAAGTCATCTGAACAATACAATGATAATATACCGTCGGAGTGTGTTATGTATTTATTATTCCTTTTTATTAACTTCGGTTAAAATCTATACATGTAATACTTGACGAACTCGGTGGCTCAGTAGTGAATGATGCGACTTTGACACCAACGCTCGTGGGTTCGATTCCTTCATTTTGTGCGCATGAACATGACTGTTTGTCTTGGTCTGGATGTTTTTAATAGAGGTAGGGCGTATCAAAGCAGCCGGTCTGCGGAAGTACCTCCACCTCTCAGAAAACCACAGCGAAATAGCAACCCCCTAGAGGGTTGTTGTATTCTTGCGAGGGAGAGAGGTCACCAATAAGCTCCTAAATAGTTGCCGTGTTAGCAGCTGAGGAGTGATACTTAATGTATCATATTAGAAGCGTTCATAGGCTACGGTAACCGCTTTACATCAGGTGGGCCGTATGGTTGAATGTACGTTATATCAAAAAACGTAAGAAGTAACTTTGTACACGGAATATTTTTTTAAGTAGTGCTGCTAAAGACAGACATTAAAAAAAAATGTTTTTTGTCAATGACGCAAGAAAAGAATTATGATGTAATTTAGTAGTCTATTTTATATTCCAGCTTAACGGTAGCTTAAATTATAATATAATTAATTTGCGTGCTGCTTTATGTTAGCAAAGTAGAGGAACAAATTGTTAAGTATTACGCGAGATCTTATTGTAAAAAAAAAATAAAAAATCGGCCAAGTGCGAGTGGGACTCGCGCACGAAGGGTTCCGTACCATTATCTATAAAAAAGGCAATAAAATCACGTTTGTTGTATGGGAGCCCCCTTAAATATTTATTTTATTCTATTTTTTAGTATTTGTTGTTATAGCGGCAATAGAAATACATCATCTGTGAAAATTTCAACTGTCTAACTATCACGGTTCATGAGATACAGCCTGGTGACAGACGGACGGACGGACGGACGGACGGACGGACGGACAGCGGAGCCTCAGTAATAGGGTTCCGTTTTACCCTTTGGGTACGGAACCCTAAAAACAACCTCCACGTAAAAGCAAAACAAAAAAATGCTGCATCGACGGATGGGATATAAATAAGAGTCCATGCTAATTGGGCTTACTGTAAACTATCGAAAAGTCTAATGGCATATGGACAGCAGTGTCGCCAGAAATATTATACTCTATTGTCAGGTGGTAGTGGTTGAAGGTCGATCCTTCATTTTCTGTATCAGCGTTCCGCAAACTTTTTGTGTTTAAGATAAACCATCATTTCAACAATTTAGTAACCGGAAAAATAATCAATGGTTATTAGTTTATATCGGATTAAATATGCGGAGCACAGTCAATGAAACAAACAGTAAAACGAGACTGACTTTATTGTAGTTTAGAGGTAGATCCAACAATCGCCTTTCGCAGCTACCTACACCATACTTATTATTAAATACACACTATTAATGAAAAGATGTATAATAATGAGTAATGTATTCCTGCATAATTGAAGATTGGACGAGCTCGGTGGCGCAGTGGTGAAACGCGCTGTTACGCTGCTGTGACACCAACGCTCGTGGGTACGGATTCCCACACAGGACATTCAATAGTGTGTATAAACATATCTGTCTTGGTCTGGGTATTTTTAAGAGAGGTAGGGCGCATCAAAGCAGCCCTTCCGGTGAAGTACTTCCACCTCATAGAAAACCGCAGCCAAATATTAACTCCCTACATGGTTGTTGTGTGAGGTCTCCTTAGGAGTAGCTGTGTTACCAGCAGAGGTGGCATCGGGCGAATGATACTTAATGTATTGTAAGAGTTTATAGGCTACGGTAACCGCTTTACATCAGATGGGCCGCATGCCTCCCGATGTTATATGAAAAAAAATAGGCGATCAAAATTTCAAAAAGTGATTCAACATTATCATAATTAATATTTATATCAACATAAAAAATGGGGGCAAATTCTAATAAATATTGCAATAATAATTTTAACCGATGGTAGTTTGTTTACACGCATTATGACGTCGCGTTCCGAGATCAATGCGTCATTAGACGCCGAACGCAGCCTGTCTATGGATGGGTTTATCTATCTCGAGGGAGGGCATGTGAAGCCGTCGGTCCCAGCTATTGTCGATAGACGACATTCGTCAAGCTGAGCCAGTGGCTCTCGGGCGGCTTAAAGACACTGGCCTCCTGGTGGAGTATGCTCTAAACCCCCTTCGGTGGAAGAGAGACCCGTATCCCTGCAATTGGATGAATTAGGGTTGATGTGACGAATCTCTAAATAGTATCTCTAAAGGTTAACTTATTAGATTTTTTTTTATAGTGGTAAATATCGATTATAATTAACTAGATCGCTTTAGTTCGCTTCGCTCTGTTATCGCTTTAGTATTTTCGACTGATCCCCTATTGATATCGTTGCCCTGATGTCGATCGTCCTCGGTTAATTGTCACGCATGTATAGGCATATTCATAATGTTGTGACAGAACTTGAATCAATTAATGGACACGGTACATCACACTTTACAGAGCAATATTCAATAACGCGTCGTTCAGCAAAATACCGTACCATCCGTTTATGTGCAGTATGATCTATAACTTGCGTATTTCCAGCGACGTATCAAAAGGTAGACACGTTATACACCAACATTATTGTATTTTAAATGTTTGTATTGTATTTTAATGGCGCAATTAGTACTATATCTACGTACAGTTATTTATTATGACACTTTGCTCTAACAAAGACACAAATGATAGGGCATACTTGTCGTTAGAAAGAGATGAATATACATCTTAAGACATTTATGCTTTGTGGTGAAATACGTATAGACGCGATGCGAGAGCGTGGCCAACTGAATGCGAGTTACCTTTCTTTCGTTTTGCCATTAACTATAAAAACATCTTAGCGTTTTTCTATCCTTGCTACGAGTATTAACACAGCAAATTGTCAAGAAACTGTTAGATGTGTAAGCGATAATACATGAGTATCTATGAGCTGCGATAATCGTTTCGCAGCAGGTGCACCCGTGTGACTATTGGCTACCCTCACTGATACTAAACAAGTAATACTTAAAACGTAAAACTAAAAAATTGCGAGGTGGTATTTTTGCGACAACTTACAGATTTACCGATTTAGGCGTGAAAATATTTTATTATAAACAAAAAATTGCTTTCATGTTTTATACAGCGTCGCTCGGGAGACACACGGCCCACTTGAAGTAAAATGATTACCGTAATCTATGAGCCAACAATATAGTCACATTCTGATGTTGTTACTGGAAATATAGTAGTATATCTATAGGATATATAGAAGTTAAAAAAATAAATAATATTATGTGTGCAGTTTACACGCGATACAAGCGAAAGCTTCATTTGTGAACTTTAAGATGTATGTACATTTCATGCCAGGTCCCTTGCGGGGTAGGTAGAGAGAACCGAGCGCCATAAGACGCGGTCCTTACACACTTCACTCGCTTCTTTCACATTCATAGCTCTTTTCATGCACGAATGAACATTAAGATAATGAGACAAATGTAGAATTTCAAGAGTAGAGTAACTGTTCGGTTCGATGACGATATTGATACCAAGTATATAATTATTTAACTTTTTGCGGTCTGTTTAGTCTTGTTTTCTTTTCTTTTTTTCCGATAATCACGACGATAGTCTACATTCATTTTTGGCGTACTTCAAAAATGATTTTATTAATATAATGAAATATTTCTGTAAACAATATATGTGCACAAAACGCCACGGTTGTTATGACGCCTTGTCCCAAAGTTCGTAATAAGCAGGTGCAACGCTTGGACCCTGTAATAAACGCTCTATAATGCTTTCTATCTCATTCTCTTGCACGGTAAATCCAGTAGATGTATGTGGTTGTCTCTTTTTACTGTTGCTTTTTCGTTTCATCGAGTTTCAAACCACAACGATGACAAAGAAGCTTTCACTTCAACAAGAAATAAGATACTACAGAAGTCTCTACTTCTGCAGACAATTTAGCATCATGCGAAAATATCTCTATATTTTCGCGTGATGCTAAATTGTCTACCAGCTGCTTCCTCCCGATTTACCTAATTGAATATAGTAACAAATCCCTACTTTTTCAATGACCTCCAAATGCTATGGAAATTCAGAAAACAATGTAGAGTACGCAGTATGTAGTCCGATGTGCATGTGGCTGGTTTGTGTTTGCCTTGAATGAGGAAACAGATAAATTCTCCGAGGATTTAAAAAGAAAAATAATCTCATTGTTCTTGGGCGCGAGCCAAATCTTCATTCACTATTTCTAAGAATGATTGTTATCCATTCAAGATAAGTACTGGTTATCGGAATGTAGAGCAAATAAAATCTAAATTTTGTTGGTGGAAACAATCGGTTTTAAAAGACACTTACTTAAATTGGAATTATATTATTATGATGTATAATATAGCTGAGAGTGAGTAACTTAAACGAAGAATCTGTCTATCTATAGCATCACGCCAAATCCCTTGCGGGGTAGGCACAGAGAACCGAGCGTCATGTGACTTGATCCTTACATACCTCACTCGCTTCTTTAACATTCACAGCTCTTTTCATGCATGCTCGCCGGTACCTAGGGCTTAAAAGTTATCTGAAATATTGTATTCGAAACAAAGGAAATTAATGTAGAAGATCTTTTTTTTACAGGTAATTTGATTTTTTTCATGAATTCGCAAAGTAACGCCTGAATCTATTAACTTTTTTTTACGGTGCTGTCCCGGGGGTTAAACTACAGCTGCCTTGGAACTCACAACGAATTTAATCAGAAGAAATTTGTAGGAGTAGGAAGTTTCGGATTTGACTTCCCCTCTTGGTAAAGTGAGAAACAGCAATATGACAAACAAGGCATTTAAAAACCTCAAAGAGATGGCTAGTCAGGTGAAGCTCAACTGCCGTGCACCACGGTTTATCAAATATCTAACACTATTGGGACCTAAACTGTGAGTTGTTACCTAACACATCGATTCCAATAGTATAGATTGCAGAACCGCCTAAACGCCTGGTAATTCTCCCTTGTTGCCACCAAATCAGAATAGTATACTACCCCGGATGTGACACGCAAGGAATTTAACATATCGACTTTGACACCATAGCTCGTGGGTTCGATTCACAGACAGAACAAGCAATTATACAAGCTCCTATGGAGTTGCTGTATTAGAAGCAGAGATGGGATCAGGCGAGTAGGCTACTGTAATCAATTTACTGTAGGCCCCATGCATGTATTTCTCCCGACGTGACTAAAGAAAATATTGAAATAGAGCTATTGCTGTTTGGCATCCACAAGCGAGAGAGAATACAAAGTTATTTGGATAGGAAACACGTCTTTTGAAATATAATTTCTTGGATGTGTGAGTTTGCTTACGTTGTTTCCTTTATTACAAGTATTTACATGAATCTCCTTATCTCTCCAGGTTATTTATCCACTAGGCTCTCAATGCTCTATTACTCTTACTAAAAAAAGGTAATGATTATGTTAAAGAAAGAGCATCAGTTAATAAGAGAAACATACGCGAGTTGTCAACGGAAACTGACGTCACAAGCATAAGTATTTTTATACCTAATGAAAAGTGATTACCGTGACTTACGAACAAGCAGGCAATGCACAGCTCCTTCCTTTCACCAGAAACTTATTTGTCTGCGGTCTTCAGTGAGGTGCAGATATTTCCCCAGTAGGATACTTCGATATACCCTGCCCCCTATTAAAAACACCCAGATAAAAATACATGAGCATATTGACTCATGCACATAAATAGTTATCATGGGTGGGAATAGAACACTATCCTAACCACTTCACCACTAACTACGTCAAAATTTCTACTAAATAGATTTTCTATTTTTCTAATGGTAATGTGGCGCACCATCGACAAGAATTACGATAATAGATGATCGACAAGCACTCATAAATGTTGGGTCTATTGTTAATGGTAGGTACACAACGTCGGAGAAAATACGAAAAGAAAAACTCGTCTGCTGTCATAGCATTTGGATAAACATTTCAATCACTTGGGCTGTTGAAACCTATTATTTGTATTCTTTGACCTCATTTCTACGGCATGATAGCTGAATGGAATCAAAATAATCATTCTTGACAATGTAAATACGCAGTGGGGATCATCGGAAACTAGTATGCCAAAATCTAGGACTGAAAATACGTTTCAAAAATGTTGTCAATACTTTATCTTTTTCTTAGCGTTATCCTCTTTCCTTATCTATTAGAATTGGCGGAGTTCGCTAACCGATCCTAAGGATTTGTCGTAGATACAGAATGTTTACAAGAAGCGACTGCCGTCGTACCTGCACCACCCAGAGGGAAAACCAGACCTTTCTTAAGGTAGAGGTCGCACGTCTTTCGAAATGTAATTTCTGGGTCGTGCGAGTTTCTTCACGATATTTTCCTTAAAAAGATAAAAAGATAAAGATTCTTTATTTGCCAGTGGGCCCTCGTGGGCACTTAGACATATCTTACATTTTTTTAAATATAATCTTATTGTATCTTATTCAATTTTCATGCTTTACTTTTTTATTTTTTTTAACCTATTAGCATTTCGGAAATGACCATTGGCGAAGAAGAAATGCTATAGGTCTCTTTTAAAATTGTCAATTAGATATTACAAAAAATTCACATGGAGTAGGTCATCTATGCTGAATTATTTCCAGACATCTTTGTCAGTTACATATTCATCAATTTTATAATAAGCCCCAATACAGAGGGTATTTTTAATGTGCTTTTAGAATACACTGTCAGGAAAGGACAGAACTGTTCGCTTATTATAAAATCGAATACAATTTACAAGAA
Organism: Pyralis farinalis; assembly: GCA_947507595.1. Taxonomy (NCBI): domain Eukaryota; kingdom Metazoa; phylum Arthropoda; class Insecta; order Lepidoptera; family Pyralidae; genus Pyralis; species Pyralis farinalis. The sequence goes on along the minus strand of OX382276.1, from coordinate 27,792,077 downwards.
AAGTTCTATCAGTCCTAACAAGCCGATGTACGAAGCATACACGACTAATTTTTACTTCTAAGTTTTTTGCTGAAGTTCGAAAACGGCTTTAAATTTTTACGCACGTAGGTACATTATGTTTTCATAAATATATTGAGAAACTAACCTTCATCGCCGAACAAGTGATAATTACAAATACGTACACAAATTCGAATTTAGTACTACATTCCATCATCAGGATTCGAATCAACGACCAATCGGGTAATAGGGCAGTACATATATCAGTGTATTTGAGCTCCTCTCAGTCAATAAAAAAATAATTAAAGTCCGTATTGTACGCAGCTTTATTGGGGCAGCGCTCGGGCTGCAGTTGGACTGCTTCGACACGATGTACTTCTTTTCTCCAGAGACTTCATCGGAATAGAATCCGATTGATTGTAGTATCTTTTTTAATCGTCTTAGCATAATCCTTATCCACTAGATTAGTAGTGTAGCGTGGTCCGTAACCTAAGTCTAAAGATTTAATGAAGATACTGATTTTGACATAGAGTGACTGTCGTCAGACCAGAGATAAACCAGATCTTTCTTAAGACGAATGCTTGTAGTATATTCCCATTATTATGGTGACCTAAAATATAGGTGAGCTTACTGGTGACCTCACTCACACAGAGGAACACAACAACCCTCTAGGGAGTTGTTATTTGGCTGCAGTTTTCTCTGAGGTGGAGGTACTTCCCCATACAAATGAAGAAGAAGAATGAAGTACGAAGATAAACAGACATGTTCATGCACACAAATGTTTGTCTTGTTTGGTAATCGATTCCACGAACACGCATTGGTGTCAAAGTCGCGTTGCGTTATTCACGACTGAGCCACCGAGCTCGTCAAAATAGTATATTTCATTACGAGTGCGGAAAGCCTGTCATTGCATAGAGTTCCGACAAATGTCTACCCGAGCCGAGGCGCAGCCGAAGGTGAGGGTTGACAGTCGGAACTCTTTGCAATGACGGTTCCGCACGTGTACTGAACAACTATTTTTATACAGTTGCGAAAAAATGAAGCAATTTAATAAAATAATAAAAACAATAAACTCAACTAACTAGGACAATGGCGCCAACCGTAAAAGAATATAAGCAGAGATTTTCTTTTGTTTTCTTCACCCATTCGGGGTAGGCAAAGGGAACTATGCCCATACAGCCAAGTCTTCAGTAGATTTTTTTTATTGATATGAAATGAAAATGAAATTTAATAAGATGAAATGAAACCTAACCTAACTCATTGAATCAAATCATTAAATCTGATATTGAAACAAATTAGTAGCTTCTTTTTAGAAATATTTGCATGAATCATAAAAACTTCTATGAATTTTTTTTAGTAAAAATTTCGTGGTTGGTTTTTTTTTTTAATAGACATTATTTTGACAGTTGGGAAAGAGAACGTACGAGTTCGGAAAAGGTAAAGAAAAAGCTCGAGTATGTAATAGACCACATCCCGAACGCTATACGTCCCTGCAATACGCCACTTTTTGAGCAACTGTGTTAAAAACATATTTTATTATATAATTATTTTTTGTATGTACACTAAAGTCGTGTTTTTGCATTTATGTACATATTTGTAATAAAATTATCACTTGTTGGCCGGTGAAGGAAAACATCGTGAGGATACCTCGTCCAAGAAATTATATTTCAAAAGACGTGTGACCTAACTTAAGAAAAGTCTGATTTTATACACTGGGTTATGTAACTTGTGGAGGTCTATAGGCAGTCGCTCCATGTCTAAATCAATATCTTCGCTAAATCCTTAAGCTTACGTAGCGGACTCCGCCAATCCTAATGGATTAGGAAACTGGATAACGCTGGAAAGAAGAAGATACAATTTTTATTACACAGCTACTTGTTTTGGATAATAATTTATTATCGTACAAAATAAATGGAAAGTTCACAAATCAACCAGTTGAGAATGCGCAAGCTTGCATTGCCATTGGAACACCTGGCTCGTCAATTATATAACAATTCAAAAAAAATTTTTTTAGTAATGTTTTCCATTTTGACCATGTTCCATTGATAGGATTCCATGAGATAGAAAAGGTGTTCCTGAACATTCCTATTCTACTTTTTTATGCTGCATCCGAATCTGAAGTCAAAATTCGAATATTCGAAAAAAAGCGACAGACACACACACAGACAAACATATAGATTTCATAAAGGAACGGTGTTCCTGAAAAGATATGTACTAGTTAATAGTACATATCTTTTACAAAGCCGATCGATCGGAAACGATACGTAATGTCACTCTCCCCGATATATCGTCATCCGATATACTACACTTAGCGAAAATAACGCTGTCATCCGCATAGCAAATATTTAGTTCTATTGGAACATATTACGCTAAATATACTGTTAGAGAAAAAGTTTTTCATATTTTGAACACAAATACATGATATTTTTTATGAAAGTTAATTTACATTTTATTATAATACAAATGTGCCAGTGTAAACGATAACCTGTTGCCATTTTGTGGGTAGTCAAATAATTCCATTGCAGTAGAAATTTTGTGACTTCTGATCAAATAACTGCGACAACACATCTGTAGAGTGGAAAATAAACATGTAACTTAATTAGTATTAATATGTTAACTGTAGCTGTAAATTGCAATACCCAGCCAGGGTCCATGTTTGTGAAGTTGGTATCTTCATGTATTACTATAATTGCTACCTACTGTAAACTGACATGTGCAATAAATAAATAAGCAGTTTTGATATTGACTCTTCTCTCTTCATATAATTTGAGGTAACTCTATTTAAGTACTTGGGATTCGTAACATATGACAAATAGAAAGCTACTGAGGAAGTCCATAACACATAGAAAACATTGAGCTCATGAGGACTGCTATATTGTATGCACTAATCACATCAAAACGGGTGGACCGCATGCTTGTGTTTTCCCGACCATGATTAAAAAAAAATACAAGCGAGCAAACATCTGTACAATCAATAGCATTCCTATTTTGTCACTCTAGCATGGCACCCTGAAAACATCATTAATTCTCTCACGCACAGAGAGTAGTAATTACTGGTTATTAAACGGGAACTTTGAGCTTTGAAATACAGTTTTCCCCTTCCCCCATTCGCCATCTCTTACTTATCCTGAAGTATCACATAAAAGCAAAACATGTTATTTGTAAGTCAAATTTCAAGTCGGAAATAGCACGTGTCGTTTTCCTGAATACTTTTGGGAACTTGTTTAGCCCAGAGCACAGTGACAACATTTCTTATACACGGTTGGGAGGCATACAAGCTTTGAGCTCGGTAGCTCAGTGGTGGAACGCGTTGTTACGCTACTTTGACACCAACGCTCGTGGGTTCGATTCCCACACAGTGCAAACATTTGTGTGCATGAACATGTCTGTTTGTATTGGTCTGGGTATTATCTATGTACTCGTACAATAAGTATGTATTTACAAAAAAAATAAAAAATAATTACGTATGTTTATCAGTTTGTTACGGAATCGTCCCACATGAAGATCGCCGACGCGGCATATCATTGCACACGGCACCGATGCATGAATATTGCGCAAATACAGTAAAGCGCTGATACAGCAGCACGTGTTCGCATCGGCAGCCGGGCTCGCCGCGTCATGGACTCGGCCACTTGGGCTTCATACTTCGACCCATTCATTACTTTAAGTTAGTCGTAATTTTTAATTGTATTAAACTTTTTAACATATTAAATTAGTTATAAAATAATTGGTTTTTTTTGAGACCTCCGGCTGGCTAATCCATATTTGGCGCAGTCTTAACGGTAGGAGGCTCGAGCTAGGCGCGCACGCGATCAAGATATCCGCTGGAATTGCAGCTTCGGGTCCCGCGTGACTAGCTGGTTCCTAAACCTTCATCGAGCCGACCTTCATCATATCTACGGGTCCAGCTGAGCCGCGAGGAGATATCCAGACATCGATATCATTCAAGAAGAACCAGGTATCGAGATCATGATACTGTAAGTACATTACGATTTATTGTGGTGTTGCTTTCCTTTAGTCCTTAATATAATCCCCATTATAAATCCTTCAAGATTTTTCATACCCGTAAATCAGCTCGTAGCTCTGCATCTAAGCAGGCTAGGGACATTTTAGTTGATAGTAATAGAGATATAAAATTAGACGATAGTTTTATAGAGATGGCTCAAGCAACTCCACCATCTGGTCAACAAGCCGGACAATCCGCCTTGGTTGACCCAGATATCATTTTAAAGGCCCTTCGATTGGCGCCGGATTTTGATGGCAATCCTCACACACTACCGAGGTTCATACAATTATGTGACCAGATTGTAGGAGCCTATGGCACGGAAAATAACCATCTCACAAATTTATACTTAATTAATGGTATATTAAATAAAATTACTGGACCCGCTGCTATGACTATAAATTCCAACGGCATACCATCTGATTGGATAGGTATTAGAAATGCCCTCATTAATAATTTTAGCGACCAAAGGGATGAGACCACTCTGTACAACGATTTAGCCATGCAGATCCAAGGCAATAGTTCTCCGCAAGAGTTCTACGATCGATGTCAGACTTTATTTAGTACGATTATGACGTATGTTACCTTACACGAGACCGTACCCACTACCGTAACTGCCAAAAGAGACTTATATAAAAAACTCACAATGCAAGCTTTTGTGCGCGGTCTTAAAGAACCATTAGGGTCCCGTATAAGGTGCATGAGGCCAGATAGCATGGAGAAAGCATTGGAATTTGTCCAGGAAGAGCTGAATACCATATACCTCCAGCATCGTAACGAAGGACTCCCCAAAAATAGCCAGGGGCCATCCGCCCCAAAACTTGTACAAATACCAATGCCAACACCGCAACCTCAAATGCCTAAAGCATTTACCTTTGGTCCTATGACACAAGTCCCACCTCGGCATGGGTTCAATTTACAGCAGCCTAAACCACTATTTTATCCAAATCAACCCCGCATGCCTTCACGCACCCAGCAAATGTTCGCAGCACCACCGCGAAATTATAACGCTAACAGTAATACATTTAGATTGCCACCCCGAAATTTTAATAACAACACGGGTCCCCGCCCAATGAGCGGAGTTAATCATTACACCCCGAAAGTGCTACCACCTAGTGGTCACGATTGGACCAAGTACGGGAATCCGCCTCCCAATAATTACTTTAAATCTCGGGATGTAAATCTGAACGAATGTTATAACTATGAGCCTGACTATACTTACTACCCCATGTATTACGAACCTAACTACTCTTTGGCAGACTATACTAACTATAATAATTACACCGAGCAAACTGACTACGACAGAACCAATTACACATATGAGGAAACACCCTGTATTGAGCAAGACCCAGAATTCTCTTATAACGAACAGACGGACAACGTACCCCAACCCTCGTCTAGCCAAGACGAGGATTTTCAGATAAAAGCCCGTACAAGAAAGTCAAGATAGAAGTAAATCTGCATACACAAAGACAACTACCTTATGTACAGATATCTCAACCCCCTCTTAAGCTTTTATTAGATACTGGAGCAAATCAGTCCTTCCTTTGTCCCGACGCTGTGGAAAAATATTACCCTCATATTCCATTAAATTATGATCCCTTCGAAATAACAAATGTACATGGCACCTCTAGGAACGACTACTCTGTGACAATTCCGTGTTTCCAGGAGTTTAATTGCACAAATAATATTAAGCTGTTCGTATATAAATTTCACGACTACTTCGATGGGTTAATCGGATTAGACCTACTTACCAAATGGGAAGCCAAACTGGACCTCAAAGACTTGTCTTTAGCTACTAAGAGCGCAACGAATCCTATACATATGTTCAACTCAAGAAACGTTAATCTTTACGAAAACATAATTCCTGCCAGATCCTCCAAATTACTTAGACTCCCTGTTAACGCGCGTGATGGTGATGCATATATACCAGAGCAAGTATTATGTAATTGCCTAATTCATGAATGTGTTACTTCCGTCAAGGGTAACCGTGGCATAATTGAGATAGAGAATCGATCTGACCATGACGTAATACTATCGTTAGACCGACCTGCAGAAGCAGAATTGTTTAATGCTGAATGTATCAGCACAGAACAACCCCCACCATCTGGGCGAACGCAAGAGGTTTTATCTCGATTACGCACTGACCATCTGAACCCTGAGGAGAAGGCTAACTTGATCCGTCTGTGCTCACAGTACCCCGACATATTTTATTTAGACAATGAACCTTTAACCTTTACCAATAAGGTTAAGCACTGCATAAAAACTACAGATGAGGTTCCCATATACACTAAAAGCTATAGGTACCCTTTCATCCACAGACAAGAGGTCCAGGAGCAAATCCAGAAAATGCTAGATCAAGGTATAATACGACCTTCCGAGTCTGCCTGGAGCTCCCCTATCTGGGTAGTCCCGAAAAGAATGGATGCATCCGGCAAAAGAAAGTGGAGGATAGTCGTCGATTTTCGTAAATTAAACGAAAAAACAATTGACGACAAATATCCCATTCCCAACATCACTGACGTACTCGATAAGTTGGGAAAATGCCAGTATTTCACAACCCTCGATCTAGCATCCGGATTTCACCAATGTGAAATGAACCCTCAAGATATACCAAAAACAGCGTTTAACGTTGAGCATGGGCATTTTGAGTTCTTGAGGATGCCAATGGGTCTGAAAAACGCGCCGTCAACTTTCCAAAGGGTGATGGACAATGTGTTGAGAGGGCTTCAAAACGAGATATGTCTCGTTTACCTCGATGATATAATTGTTTTCAGTACATCCTTACAAGAACACATTCTTAATCTCGAAAAAGTCTTTCAGAGGTTACGAGAATCGAACTTCAAGATTCAAATGAATAAATCTGAATTCTTGAAGCTCGAAACGGCTTACCTAGGACATGTGATAACTCGTGAAGGTATAAAGCCCAATCCAGACAAAATTTCAGCGATAGTTAACTATCCTATTCCAAAAACTACCAAGGAGATTAAACAGTTTCTCGGACTTCTCGGATATTACCGAAAATTTATTCCCGATTTCGCCCGAATCACTAAGCCGATGACTCATTGTCTAAAGAAGGGTAACAAAATCTCATTAGATAATCCCAACTACGTTAACTGTTTCGAAACTTGTAAAAGTCTGCTAACAAATGACCCTATCCTAAGCTATCCCGACTTCAAAAGGGACTTCATTTTAACGACTGATGCTAGTAACTTCGCGATTGGCGCTATATTATCCCAAGGGCCTATAGGTTCCGACAAGCCCATATCATATGCATCTCGCACCCTTAATTCAAGTGAAACCAACTATAGCACTATAGAAAAAGAGCTATTAGCTATAGTGTGGGCCACTAAGTATTTCAGACCGTATTTATTTGGGAGGAAATTCAAGGTAGTGACAGACCATAAACCACTTCAGTGGCTAATGAGTCTGCGTGAACCCAACTCACGTCTCACAAGGTGGAGGCTAAAACTGAGTGAATACGACTTCTCAGTCGTGTACAAAAAAGGCAAAAGTAATACCAACGCGGATGCCTTATCTAGAGTTGAAATTCACAACGATGAGTTAGAGTCACTACTTGAAGAATTAGAATCTTTAATCGTTAATCCGTCGGAGAAACCACAAACTTTACAAGGTTCGTCAACTGCTACAGCTCACACTAGCGAGGAAAACCCTATATTGGAGATCCCAATTACTGATGATCCTCTTAACAAATTTCACAGGCAATTAATATTGACTATCGTGGGTGACGTAAAGAAGCGACCGGTTGTGTCAAAGCCATTTGACACACACACTCGTGTCTCAGTCCAACTTTCTGAATCCAACCTTGAACAGGAAGTTATTAATTCCATCAAAGAATATGTCAACCCTAAAGTAAAAACAGCTATCTTAATAAATCCCCCTCTTGCAATGTACACAATCATACCTATAATACAGAAGAGTTTCAGTAATTCCTCTATGAATCTCGTATTATCCAAAAGCGAAATAGAAAACGTGAAAGAATACCTCAGACAACAGGAGATAATCAGTAATTACCACAATGGTAAAACAAATCATCGCGGTATCACCGAGTGTTTCCTGTCTCTCTCCCAACGTTACTATTGGCCCAAAATGAAAGATCACATATCAAAATTTATTAGTGAGTGCACAATTTGCGGTCAAGCTAAATACGACAGAAACCCCATAAGACCACAGTTTAATCTCGTTCCGCCGGTATCTAAGCCATTTGAGGTAATTCACATGGACTTATTTACCGCTCAAAACGAAAAATATCTGACCATTGTAGATGTCTTCTCTAAATACGCGCAAGCGTATCTCCTCAGGGACGGTACAGCTCTCAGCATCCTACAGGGCCTTTTAACATTTTGTACACATCATGGACTCCCCCTAACAATTGTCACAGATCAAGGTCCCGAATTTAACAACCAAATATTCTCAGAGTTCGTCAGACTACATAAAATAACACACCATAAAACCTTAGCCCATACGCCTAGTGATAACGGCAATGTAGAGCGTTTTCACTCTACCCTTCTCGAGCACTTACGTATCCTTAGCTTACAACGAAAAACGGAACCCGTTGTTAACTTAATGCCATATGCTCTAATAGCATACAACAGTTCTATACATAGTCTCACTAAATGTCGTCCCTATGATCTAGTAAACGGACATTTCAACCCCCGAGATCCCATAGACATGGACGTCACCGGGCACTTAATGCAACAGTACTTGCAGACGCACAAAGATCGGATGAAAACAGTATACGACCTAATACGCGAATCCACTTCTATCGAAAGAGCAGCTATAATAGAGAACCGTAATAAAAATCGCGAGCCTGAAATACAATATGAACCCCAACAGCAAGTCTTCATAACGAATCCCTTAGCCAATAGACAAAAAATTGCTCCACGTTATACACAAGACACAGTATTAGCAGATCTACCGATACATATCTATACCACTAAGAAACGTGGTCCCATTGCAAAAGCCAGACTGAAAAGAATACCCAAATCAGCAAAATTGTTACAGGTTCTTCCTAATGTTAACCCTGACCGGAGCACACGAGATACAAGTTGACAGCCTAGAAGACGGACCGGGACTTTTACCCTTTAAACTGGGACCGACTAGACTGGTGACACATTACCATTCCTTTCTCCAATACGTCGAACTTAAAGATATAGAAGATCATATAAACCTAGTTAGACATCAGATCATAGAGCTGCAGAATAGATTACCAAACGATACCTACACATTATTTGAGAATCAAATAAACTATTTAGGTAACAAATTAACCAAAACAACGCTTGAATTAAATAGTTTGGAACCCCACCGTTCACGGAGAGGTCTCATTAATGGTCTAGGTTCAATAATAAAGGGTTTAACCGGAAACTTAGACTATGCAGACGCTATTAATTATAATAAGGCCATCGAATCTCTTAAATCTAACCAAGTCAAAATAATTCAAAATTATAACGCACACATTTCTTTAAGTAAAGATTGGATGGAGCATCACGCGAGCGTGTTAGTTAGTTTAGTAGAAAATCAAAAGAATATTAATAAGACACTAAATATGCTCTTGGACGACGAAATCTATAGAGGTAGTAACCTCATTAAGTATGCTAAGTTAGCTCAATCCTTATTCATTATCACCAATAACGTAGAAGAACTGTCAGGTGAATTGCGCAGAATAGAGGACATACTAGCATTTACCCGTTCATCAAGCATTCATCACTCAATGTTGAGAGTAGATATATTAGGTAAGACTATTAGGAAACTTAAGGGATTATATAATAATAATCAGTTACTAGATATAGATTTAAGGGACTATTATAATGTTGTACAAGCTGGTTCATACTTTATGAATAGGCAGATAGTGATAGTTTTCAAATTTCCGATCCTCTCCGCAGAAATCTACGAGCTCTATAAACTACCTATAGCACCCAACCGGCATAACCAAATCCTGATTCCGCCCTATCCCTTACTTGCAACTAACAGTAAAAAGTATATGTACATAGAGGCCGAATGCCCGAAGATAAGATCCCGGTACCTATGTCAAGAAAAATCATACCAGCAAACAAGATCGGACTCCGATTGTATCCAGACCCTCATTTCCAAGCAAACCTTAGACGACTCCTGCCAGCAGACAACTATAACGCTCACCAGAGAAACTTTGGAGAAGCTAGACGACAGGCATTACATCATCACTTTACCCCAGCCAACAAAAGTAAGACTCACATGCGAGCGAGATGAGTATCGGACCCTGCACCGCAGCCACCTTGTCACTATACCATATCAGTGTTCAGTTCAAACAGACGAATTCACAATTTACAACACGCAAGATCGAATCGAAGGACAACCGGTTAAGATACTCAATATTCCAATGCATCCAGAGCGACAAACTCCATCTCAACCAACAATAGCACTTAACTCTATAAACTTGAAAGGCCTACGAGATATACAAGACAAGATCCTATCACAAAAGACTATGAAGTCAGATGTGATCGCCACAACATCCCTGTACCACACTACGCTACCACTATATGTGATCCTGAGTTTCATCTCCATAATCGTTGCAGTCCTGACATACAAGAAATATACGAAACGAAGACAGAATCCGGAAACATCCAACGACAACCCAAAACTCGAGGAATCTCCAGAAATTACACCGGTATACAGCATCCCGAATCCTGCAAATAGACTACAGAACGCAACATTTTCGCTAAACGCCTTAAAATAGTTGCGTTTCTAAGGGCGGAGGTGTTACGGAATCGTCCCACATGAAGATCGCCGACGCGGCATATCATTGCACACGGCACCGATGCATGAATATTGCGCAAATACAGTAAAGCGCTGATACAGCAGCACGTGTTCGCATCGGCAGCCGGGCTCGCCGCGTCATGGACTCGGCCACTTGGGCTTCATACTTCGACCCATTCATTACTTTAAGTTAGTCGTAATTTTTAATTGTATTAAACTTTTTAACATATTAAATTAGTTATAAAATAATTGGTTTTTTTTGAGACCTCCGGCTGGCTAATCCATATTTAGTTGTCTAGTACCCATAACACAAGCTTCGCTTACTTTAGGGCTAGGTGGCGCTGTGTAATTTGTCCGACAATATTTATATTAATATTATAATAATTTTCTCCCTCCCTTATCTCCGATCTTTGACTTATCCTGAAGTATTATGTATAAAAGCAAAACAAAATTCAAGTCTGAAACAGCATGTGTCGCTTTTCTGAAGACGTTTGGGAGCTTGTTTTGGTTTCGCACAGCGACAACATTTTTCTATACAATGTTGGGAAGCATACTGACCACTTGACGTGAAATGCTTGTCGTAGACTCTGAATTTTTGAAATATATTAATAATCGCTCGTACACTCGCTTGCCATGTATGCTGTTGACACAGCAACTCCTTAGGAGCTTACTGGTAACCTTACTCTCTGGCAGAAATACAACAAACAACCCTAGGAGTTGTTATTTGGCTGCAGTATTTCGTGAAGTGGAGGTACTTCCTCAGGTAGTCTAACTGGATTCGCTCTACCGCACTTAAAAAACATACCATTTTATGTGCATCAATCCTTACTCATCCCACTGCAGGGATACGGGTCTCCCTTCAACCGAATGGGTTGAAAGCATACTCCACCACGCTGCTCAAATGCGGATTGGCGGAGACCAGTGTTTTTATGCCGCCCGAGGGCCACTGACTTAGCTTAACGACTGTCGACTGTCGACAACAGCCGGAACCGACGGCTTAACGTGCCCTTCGAAGCACGGAGAAACTCGAAATAACTCGACAATCCATAGACAGGATGCGGTCGACGTTAACGGATTTTCTTCTCCGCACATTGCCCTGAGATATTTCATAAAAAAAATGTCCTGTCTTCGAATGGCAATAGATTTTAGTATACAGGTCACCCGATATAAATTGGTTACCGCGGTATAAGCCGCTTACAACATGATTACCTTCCTCACTCGCAGTAAGACAACAACTCTCCAGGCAGTTGTTATTTATGAGATTTTCTGTGAAGAGTTAAATTTTAAATAACTGAGGTGATGGAAGATATTCATGTACTTTGCGAAGATATGACGGAAATATAAACGGTGCAATTTGATCAAACATGGTTTGTACGCTTCCACCACCAATTAGTTCACGGAAACTACCGCCACCCATCTACTACCGGTAGTACATGCATCATGCCGGATAAGCCATGGTAGTGACGGTTCGGTCGTCTTTAACTCGGCTGCTGGGGTGGTCCCCACAATTGCCCGCCATCTGGAACGGGAACCACATGTACCCGCTTCCGTAGCTGCCATGGCTGCCCTGGTGGTCTCTGCGACACGTGTTTCGCCTCTTCACGAAGCATCCTCAGTAGTGTTGGACAGGAATCGAGTTCTAATTTAGGAGCAGGACTCATAAATGAGAGCTCAAGCCTTTCTGTCACTGACAAGACTCACCGAGTCCTCACAATATGACTCGAAAACTCGAGTCTTTTTATAATAATATATTTAAAGAGACTTCTCAGACTCGGGTTCATTGTTAGTTCCGAAGTCTATCTATATCTATAACTTCACGCCAAATCCCTTGCGGGGTAGGCAGAGAGAACCGAGCGCCACGTGACTCGATCCTTACATATCTCACTCGCTTCTTTAACATTCATTGCTCTTCTCATGCACGCTCGCCGGTTTCTAGGGCTCCTGACATCACCTTCTGATAGAACACGACCAATTTGGTCAGGGTAGGTAAGTCTTGGCCTTCCCCGGCTCCTACATCCTTCCACTTTTGTATTGTATATCTGCTTCGTCATTCTTTCATCTTGCATTCTTTCTACATGTCCGAACCAACGGAGCATGCCTCTTCTTATTTTAACACAGTTCCGAAGTCTTTTTAGAAAAAGTGCTAGGCTATAGTGTTCTACAATTAGGCGGCAGTCACCTCCACGAGCGAGTCAAACGAGACGAGAGCGCCCATTTCTACCGAGAATATCGCCCCAATGAAATCGCCCTGTGGAGATTAATTCGAAGAGTTACTATAAAAATTTGATGGCAGGGCGAGAATATCGCCGCGATATATTCGCCCGTGGAGGTAACGCCTTAGCAAACTATATATTACTATTATACAATTAAAAAAAAAATAACCTTATGGTGCAGACATAGGTGAAGTAAACACTCAACGAAGTTGTTTATGCGAGTAGCATTGATTTATTTAGTTGCTCTTTGATTGAATTCAAAATGGCTACTCTGTTTGTATTTTGTTATGGTAGAGAAAGATAGTACATTGTAGGTAATGACTTCACTATTGTATTAGGGGAACGCTCTAATGATAGTGTAATAAGTGAATGAATAAATAAGATATAGAAAGACGTGTATTTATACTTATATTATTAATAAATATAAAAGAAAACCAAGAAGTAAATAGATAAGTTGAAAGCACTTGTCTATTTACCTTTTTGTTCTTTGTTTGTACTCGATTAAAGTATGTTATGAATAAATATTGATGGATGTTTTTTTTTTATACCACTAAGGTGGTAAATAAGCGTACGGTCTGCCTGATGGTAAGCAGTTACCGTAGCCTATGGGCATTTGCAACACCAGGGGTGTCACTCTTGCGTTGCCGACCCTGTAAGAACCTCTTCACGCCTTTCTTGAAGAACCCCATACTGTAGCCCCTTGGGAAAACCTCCGCAGGGAGCTCATTCCACAACTTAATAGTTCTCGGTATAAAACTTCTTGTGAACCGCACAGTGCGCGACCATTGCGGTTCCAGTGTATGAGGATGAACTCCCAGTCGTCGGCGAGCTGTGCGATTGTAATTGTAACTGTTGGCATGATGTCGAACAACTCCTCAGAACACAACCCATTATACAACCGGTAGAACACGCAAAGGGAGGCAAAATCTCTCCTTAAACTCAAGCGCTCAATGGCGTGTGTGAGTTCAGGATCGTCAACGATTCTCACAGCTCGTCTCTGCACCGAGTCACAAGGTCCTAGCTGGTATCCGGATCCGGATGGTAACATTATCATTAAATTATGAAATGAAATTCGCTACATTATATTAATCACACTTTTAATTTGAGTTTACATTTAATACAGAATTTTGATATTTTAATTACTACCTCATTTATTTAGAAAGCCACGACGCTATACACATAGACGCCTGTATGATTTTGTTTCCAAGTAGAGATGGGACGTTATCGGTAACTTACTCAAGGCAAGTAAATTCCCGTGTAAGTTCCCGGTAACATGATGATGAGGAATTATGCGTAATTTTAGGTAAAAATAAAGATAGCAACACTTTAATAATTTAACCTTAACTTACTAATCATGCAATTAGTACCATATTGTATTTGAAAGTGCCGGAAAAATAAAATTGATATTCGGCCTATATATTATTACAAGTTCAACCCCTTAAAAATCTACAAAATTTCAAGTTATGTCATCTCAATAAATATTTTGATAAGATATTTATTTCACTTAGATATATTTTCTACTACGTGGGCCGAGATGTACGGTTCCGGGAATATTCGTGAAATTTCATTTTAAATTACCACTCACTATTTTAGGTAAGTTACTGGGAATATTCCTATACGGGAATTTACTGGTAATGTTCTCGGCCGGCACATCCCTATTTCCAAGGCGATTTCTTTTCTTGTTTATTAGATTTCCCGATGCAGAAAATGCTTGTTCACTGGGCACATTACTTGCCGGGACACTTAAAATGACAATTGAAAATGGAATTGAATTTGAAAAAAATAGAATACTTAAAATGACATGTCAATTAAAGCCCATTGTGTCAGAAATATGTGGCCTGACAGATTTAGAATAAGTTGATTGAAAAATATTTGATAATCAATAATCTGTTAAAAACGACAAAAAGACAAGAAGAAGCCTTTTTGAAGTACTCAAATTCTACAATATTTTTTTTTTAAGAAATTGAGTTTCATAATAATACCTCAGTTCTATGAGTTCTTTCGTTGAGTCTTAATGCAAAAAGACTGGGGCTTTTTGCATGAGGACTCTACGAAAGAAACTCAGGGCTCATTTTAGTCAGAGTCTTGCGAGCTCTGCCAAAATGTGTCCAGTCCCTTAATAAAGACTTAAAGAATTTAAGTCCTGTAGATGTTAGTTGTTAGAATAACATGCTACAGGAGGAAATAGGGGGGAAGCCCTCGTGAGCGCGATATCTAAAACGCAAAATGCCTAAGTAGTGATATTTCTGAAGCGCGTATTGCCTGTGTCCTAGATACATAATCACTAAAAAAAATTAAGCAAATTTTATTATTGTCCGCAATAGGCATAATCGTCGTATACGTGTTTATATTTTGCAGTATATTTCTTGTTATTACGTGTCTTTGTAAACGTAATTTCTAAATAATATTACCTAAAAAGACTATTCGATCAATGAAAGCAATTGAAAGGACCTCCCATTGCATGCTTTGTAAATTGAACCTTACGCGTTTGTATTAAGATTTTAAGACTTGTATTGGTTTTATGTCACTTTCATTAACATCAATGATATGACAAGGACAAACATATTTTGCAAGGTAAGATAAATGGTGTGACGTATCGGTCATAAAACTTTATTACATTTTTGAATAGGAAAGGCATTATTAATATAAAGTAAGTTAAATAAAGTTCCCTGATTAAAAAAGCTTGATGTATTAAATTATGCAAGTGATATTTGATTTATTTCCTGATGTTCGATTGAGCTTCAACTTTGTACACATTTGTAAGTCGGATGACAATGCAATAATATGATATCTGCGTCCTGATTCAAATTGCCTTAGAAAACTACATTCAAAACGGATTTCAAAATTTTTCACACATACTCCATACATTTTGAGTGAAAATTTTCATTCGATTCAGATTCGAATATGGTGTTCCGGGTCAAATATTGTGCAGTCAGGATTTTCACTAACGAGAGTGGTCCTCAAAATTACATAGCAGCGACATTATAGTATTTTGATGCCCTTCGCAGTAGTATAGTTATCATTATCTGAAAAATGATTTGAACAGACATTGCTTACTTGCGTTGGTCTAAAAATCTTTTCGTATCTTTGACGTGTTATGACAGAAATCCATTTTGCCCACCTAAAAGTGAGGCCACAACAATGCGGCGCGACATAGAAATTTACGACGACGTACAACGCATCGTGGAAATTTCCGATGCGCTGCCGCACCGTAAAAATCTGCGTTGCGACGACGCGCTACCGTTCAGTTAATGTTCACACTTCGTACAGACAGTTAATCCCATCCCATCACCAGAGAGTCAATAGGTTTTCTAATTCTGTATTTGCTTTGTATATGAGGAGATATCAGGCTTAATAGTTGTTCAAAACTTGCTATACTCATTCTAAAGTATTCGAAAAGTTTCACCTTATCTATTTTCAACGCCTCATTATGTCCTTTGAAGTGATTCCCATCGTTGTTCACAATAGTTACAAATGGATGTACCCAGTATCTTCTTTTCTGTTTCTTCCTGATACGTCTCAACGCAACCAGAAGTAGGACACGGGTAGTGCAGTCCATGTCTCACTAGAAACTGAAGTGATAGTCACTGTCTTCTCGTACGACGCCGTGTACAATGAAATTTTTTTGTTGCGTCATTGCATCGTACTGCGATGTGACGTATTTGTGACACGGCATCGCACCACAGTGTTGTGGCCTCGCCCTTACAGAATCTCGAGACAACTGCGCATCAGTATAATTTCTTAGATTGTTGTATGTATGCACCTATATCTTCACGCCAGGTCCCTTGCGGGGTAGGCAGAGAGAACCGAGCGTCATGAGACGCGCTCCTTACACACTCCACTCGCTTCTTTAGCATTCAATTTTTCATTATTATAATTCTGAACAAATATTTTTATATAAATGAACGTATAATATAAACGACATTAAAAATTAAAAAAATACATAACAGAAATACTAGCAACAGCTACAAATCAAAAAATTAGAACAGAGGCATTATGTAACCCGACCAAATAGGTATGAACGCCGTGTTATGACTAACACGTTCATTAAGCGTCCTTTTAATTGAATCGTTACCGCTTTATATTTTTTTTTACTAAAAACAGATATTTAAACTAAACTTATGTCCAAATAATAGGTATTATATTAAAGTATTAATTACTTACTGAAAATATGAAACTTCACCCTTTTTTAACATCCTTGGCATAGTATCCCTATAAAACTGGCGAAATTAGTTTTAAAGGCAACACCTGATGTTTACTGTTTGAGCGAATGCTATTATTTCTATATTTTCAAAAGAGAACCCAATTCCGATTTGGGTCCTCTTTTGATGAGGACGTTTTTTTGGACACTGATTATGTATCTAATGCCTGTATCGTATAATATATGAAACGTTAAATATCTAAAACGCTAAAGGCCTAAGATCCAAACGACTAAAACTCGTTTAAAATACCTAAAACGAAAAATATCAGGGAACTAAAAACGCCTAAAACTGTGTGTACGACACGAAAGCCGTGGTTTGAATTGATTAAAAAAATAAAATAATATAAAAACGCGTGACCTACGGACAAACAACATATTTAACTAAAATTATTGTTATTTTATTAGTTTTCTAAGCTATGTAAGCTTAGAAATCTCTCAAGCAGTACGCAGTACGCAAGCACGGATGTTGTTAGGAAACCTCGTGAAGTGATGAGATTTTACTATTCACTTAAATTACTCCGGCCGGATCGTTAATAAAACATTAAGTAATAGATTCAAGCGTTATTTTGCGAAAGTCAAATTTACATGCAATTTGATCTAACCTGCCTTGTGTACTTCCGCCACCAATTAGTTCATGCGGCCTAGCGCAAAGACTTGTAGCATGTTATTCTTACGATTAACGTCTACAACGCCTGATGATGCCTCGTGGAGAGGCGAAACACGTGTCGCAGCGACGACCAGGCCAGTCGTTGGCAGTGACGGTGGTGGTGGGGGCATGCGGATTCTGTTCCAGATGGCGGACGACCGCAGCAGCCGAGGCAGAGACTACCCGAGCAGCCATGGCAGCGTCGGCATGTTGCACGTACTAACAGTAGTGGGTGGGTGCCGGCCGGCGCTAGGCCGCATGAACTAATTGGTGGCGGAAGCACACAAAGCAGGTTAGATCAAATTGCATATGAAAGATTAAGTACCTATTGAAAACTTGATATGTAAGTTACAATTTTACCGTTAAATACGAAAGTGTATGTATGACAAACGAAAATATAATCAATACAATAGTCCAGACAAATTGCTTTTCAGAAGTTGCGTTGTTAGATAATGTAAATTTTAGGCATCCGAATATTTAGGTCAATTGCTTTTTGGATGTTGTTTTTGAGTCTCAGGCAATTTGCTTTTTAGACATAGATTTTACGCATTTCGCAACATAGGCATATTACGTTTTAGACGCTCACGACTGATATAAAATATTCCGAAAACTGCATATACGCCTATATATCTCTTCGCGTACCAAAAAGTTCGGCAACTCCTATCTTTGTCGTACCATTAAAAAGTGGAACGCCTTGCCTGCACATGTGTTCCCTCCTTCCTACAATATGGGATCCTTCAAACGAAGCGTGAAGAAGCATTTTGCGGGTCAGCATGGCAGCGTCAACTGACAGGATACGGGATGTAGTATGTTGTCAGTTACAGCTGCGATTTGGGCTCCTCTTTCGCTTACCATCAGGCAAAGAGGGGCCTATGCTGAACTAATATAAAAAAAAATATCTTTTGCAAATATACGAGTAGATACATATATGTATGCAAATATATAGTACATGAGAATCATATTAGATACGTAATGATCGTGTAAAGCGAATCAGAACACAACAAGGGAACTGATTGATGATGTAAATACGGATTTCTTGAATAATGTAATATTATATATGTAAGGCTTACGTGGCGGTCAGTTCTCTCTGCCTACCCCACAAGGGATTTGGCGTTAAGTTATAGATAGATTAAGAAGAAATTGTTACTGTGGGTCTTCTTTTTAGCAATATCCCGTTTCCTATTTCAGTATGATTGACGGGGTTCGCTACCTAAGCCTAAAGATTTAGCGAAGATGCTGATTTTTATATGGAGCTACTGTGATCGGACCTCCACAACTCAGGAAGAAAACCAGACCTTTCATAGGTTGGGGCATACGTCTTTCGAAATATAATCTCTTGGACGTGAGGGATAATTACAAATTACAAGAAAATCTGAAAACACGAATTTAGTGGTTCTTTTTTAGGGTTCCGTACCCAAAGGGTAAAACGGAAACCTATTTATTACTGAGGCTCCGCTGTACGTCCGTCCGTCTGTCACCAGGCTGTATCTCATGAACCGTGATAGTTGGATAGTTGAAATTTTCACAGATGATGTATTTCTGTTGCCGCTATAACAACATATACTAAAAAATATAATAAAATAAATATTTAAGGGGGCTCCCATACCACAAACGTGATTTTTTTGCTCATTTTTGCTCGATATTGATAACGGCAACAGGTAGACGCTTGAAGTATTCACAGAATATTTAGTTATATATTTACTTTAAGAATAAATAATTAAATTAAAATAAAACAAATATTTAAGGGGGGCTCCCATACAACAAACGTGTTTTTTTTTGCCGTTTTTATAGATAATGACGTGAATGTACGGAACCCTTCGTGTGCGAGTCCGACTCGCATTTGGCCGATTTTTTTTGTACTATTTCAGGAGGCATATAAGCATACGGACCACCTGATGTAAAGCGGGTACCGTAGCCTATTAACGCTTGCGATATAGTAAGATAATTACAAATTACAAGAAAATCTGAAAACACGAGTTTAGTGGTTCTTTTTTTTGTACTATTTCAGGAGGCATATAAGCATACGGCCCACCTGATGTAAGTTGGGTACCGTAGCCTGTTAACGCTTGCGATATAGTAAGATAATTACAAATTACAAGAAAATCTGAAAACACGAGTTTAGTGGTTTTTTTTTTGTACTATTTCAGGACGCGTATAAGCATACGGCCCACCTGATGTAAGTTGGGTACCGTAGCCTATTAACGCTTGCGATATAGTAAGATAATTACAAATTACAAGAAAATCTGAAAACACGAGTTTAGTGGTTTTTTTTTTGTACTATTTCAGGACGCGTATAAGCATACGGCCCACCTGATGTAAAGCGGGTACCGTAGCCTATTAACGCTTGCGATATATTAAGTATCACTCGCGCGATGCCACCTCTGCTAACACAGTAACTCCTTAGGAGCCTATTTTTTATACAACGTCGGGAGCCATGTGAGCATACGGTCCACCTCATGTAAAGCAGTCACCGTAGCCTATTAACGCGTGTAATATATTGAGTATCACTCGCTCGCTGCCTCCTCTGCTGCTAATATAGCAACTCCTTAGGAGGTTATTGGTAACCTCACTAACATGCAGGAACACTGAGGTGGAGATACGTCTCCAGACGGACATCGTTAATGGGCCCTAACTATTAAAAATACTCAAATCAAGACAAACAGATATATTCATGCACACAAATGTTTGTCTTGAGTGGTAATCCAATCCACGAGCGTTATTAACCGCTGCGCCACCGAGATCGTCTAAACAGTCAGTACATGTTGGAGTAATGCCTAAAACATGTGAATTTTGTATATGCTAATACATATACATTCTGTGTACTAAGTATCGGGAATTTGTCAATAAAACAAAAAATACAAATTATTCATCTAAATTTATTTTATCGCCTTCAAAGTAGGCCCCATCGCTTGCAATACAACATCTCCACCGCTTCACCCAGTCTTCCATACATTTTTCATAGGCTATTTGCGGTATGGCCTTTAGCTCATTCAGCGAATTTTCTTTTATGGCTCCTATCGACTCAAAACGTTTTCCTCGAAGTGGTAATTTTAACTTGGGAAATAAAAAAAAGTCAGACGGAGCCATATCAGGTGAATACGGTGCTTGGTCGAGAACTTTTGTTGAATTTTTCGCTAAAAACTCTTTCACTATAATGGCTGTGTGTGATGGTGCATTATCATGGTGCAGCATCCATGAGTTGTGTTGCCACAAATCTGGACGTTTTCGGCGGATACTCTCACGCAAACGCTTCATGACGCCTAAATAATATTCTTTATTCACTGTTTCTCCCTCTGGAAGGAATTCGGAGTGAACCACACCACGGTAGTCAAAAAAAACTGTCAGCATCACCTTGATTTTGGAGCGACTTTGCCGCGGTTTTTTGGGTTTCGGCTCGTTTTCGAGACGCCATTCTGAAGACTGTTGGCTTGTTTGCATGTCGTACTCATAAACCCATGTCTCGTCGCCAGTTATTATACGTTTCATAAAGGTCGGATCCGTAGAAGCTCGGGAAACCATGTCTTCAGCGACATGCTTTCGCTGCGCTTTTTGAACAAAATTGAGCTCTTTTGGAACTAGTCGAGCGGCGACGCGTTTCATGCCTAAAATGTCAATGAGAATGTTGTGGACGGACTTAAAAGATATGTTCACCTCACTAGCCAACTCTCTCAGACTCATACGTCGATTTTCGAGCACTAGCTTCTTGATTCTGTCGATGTTTTCTCTGGTCGTAGCGGTTGAAGGTCTACCAGAACGAGGCAAGTCTACTACTACTTCTCGGCCTTCTTTAAAAGCCTTATACCATTCATAAGCCCTTGTTTTCGATATACACGATTCGCCGTAGGTATTTCGCAACATTTTTAGTGATTCACCACATGAAATATCATTTGAAACACAAAATTTAAGGCACACTCTTTGTTCAACAATATTTTCCATTGTAAAAATTGCCGAGGACTCAAAACTATGACCAACAAAAAGTGTAGTTTAAAACAAATTAAATGACAGATCCCGCTCAAATTTTGCGCGCTAAATCAGTACAGTGCTACCAACATGCAGTAAAAAAATTAGAACGACCTCTTTTACGCGGGTCTTTTTATTGACATATTCCCGATACTTTTTACACAGAGTAGTATACAAATACTGAGTAGCAAGCAATATTCTTATTTTGGTATTCGAAACTAACACTCGTATTCTGTAAGTTGATTCGTCTATACCTGAAAATAATGAAAAGTCTAATTAGTTAATTAATGTGTTATTTTGTTGTTAAAAGTTAGATATTTTTTATATAGGTAATAAAAGTTTAAAAGATCATTTGAATTACATTTTTTTTTAAATTTATCTTCAAAACCAATAATTCAAAGTTGTTATTTGTTATTTTGACAAAAATAACAAAAAAAAGAAGATTTTGTTTATGGGTCGAACATACCATGCGCGTCGTGTAATTATTGCCCATAAGGCACCTCAAGGGTTAATCTGCAGCGAATGGCAGAAATAACTTGAGATAAATAAACTCATTCGTATACGGGCATTCGATGTTATTAAGTTAGTAGATACATAAATTGCTTAAAATAACTTGTAGAGACAGAATAGGATTGAAGTAATAATACAATGTTAAGTCTTAATTATTTATTTGCTTACAAAGATGACAATTATGTGTGCTATACTATAGCCTTGATTGAATAACGATGTTCTGACTCTACCACCACACAGTTTCACTCTGGATCTTTGTTTTAAAGCAACGTGTATTTTAAACGTAAATTATTACCGTTCTCGAGATGTTTTTGTTTTATTTAAACAAATGCTAGCACTTAAAATTGTTCTCGGAGGACAAAAATGAAATATAACGTATCGAAGTTGCACAAAATATAGTCTATAATAATAATAATAATAATAATAATAATAATAATAATCATTTATTTGCGGAAATAAGGTACATACAATTGTTCAATAAGTTATAATATAAAAGTTTCTCTTATTCTACCCTTACCGGGCGTGCAAATTAACATTACTGCCTGCAGGTTCTAATGTGGTCACAGTAAAATTGCAATAATATCATGTCTCGCTTATAGTAATAATCAAAAACAAAATATGTTAAAATATGAAAATTGTCAAAGTTTAAATTTAATGTCACAGTGAAATAAAATAAAAAATCCATATCATACCATTACAACAATAAAATTAAATAAAATTAATTAGATACTACAATATATATTATGTATGTAATGTCAACGCCTATTTTTGGTGCCCAAAATACTCCTGGATAGAATAGTAACATTTGTCCATTAACCAGAGGTGCAATTGTTTCTTAAAAGATCTCACGGTCAGTTGTTTGAACTGTTCCGGTAAATTATTGAATATTTTAATAGCCATACAATACGAATTATTTTTGTATAGTGTCAGCCGAATATTTGGCAATAGTAGCTTGTTTTTATGCCGTGTCGGCTTATTTTTGATGTCCCCTCTTGTGACAAAGTATTCGGGATGATCTTTAACAAGGATGCATAATTGTTTAATATATAAACAAGGCAGCGGTAGTATATGCAATTTTTTAAAAAGAGGTAGGCATGGTTCTTTAAAATGGGCGTTGCATATAGCTCGTATACACTTTTTTTGGGCTTTAAAAGCTCTACTTGAATCTACCGAGTTTCCCCATAATAAAAGTCCATATCCAAGTACTGAGGACACGTAACCATGATAGGCATTTAGAGCTGCTTCTATAGATGCAATATTTCTGAGCCGTCTTAGTGCGTAAACGAATTTGTCAATTTTTGAACATACTTTATCTACGTGCGCCTTCCAGTTACAATGCTTATCCAGAGTGAATCCTAGAAAGTTAACTTCGTTCACTATATCAATTTTACTATTTTCGTATTGAATGGATAGTGTACATGATTTCGATTGAGTCGTTTCAAATTGTATTACTTTTGTTTTACTTATATTAATTTTAAGGTTGTTCCGATTTAACCAGTCAATTACATTCAGTAAAGTTCTGTTTATGTCCGCATTAAAGTCATCAATTGTATTGTTTTTTATTACTATTGTTGTATCGTCTGCAAACATGAAACACCTGTGTCTGGTAATATTGGGTAGATTATTTATATAAATCAAGAACAGCAATGGCCCAAGAACACTGCCCTGCGGTACCCCACAAGTGTTTGGTCTATATTTAGATCTATAAATATTTTTTTTTGTCCCAGTTATTTTGGATATCTCTGTACATTGTTTTCTATTAGATATGTAACTTTTTATCCAGTTATAAGCATTTCCTCTGATACCATTTTTCTCTAATTTGGATAAAAGTTTACTGTGTGAGACAAAATCAAAAGCTTTGCTCATATCCAGAAGGAGTGCAATTAACGGTATTTTATCATTCATACTATCTATCACAAAATTAATTAAATTAAAACACGCCAAGGTAGTGGACTTTCCTTCTTGGAAACCAAATTGTTCGTCTTTTAATAGTCCATGTTTAATAATAAATTTGTATATACGTTTATACATAACCTTCTCAATTACTTTGGATATTACCGGGATAAGAGTAACCGGTCTGTAGTTGTTCATATCAGTTTTGGAATCCTTTTTATGTAGAGGTTTTACAATTGAAAGTTCTAGAGCCTCTGGGAAGTGTCCTTCTTCCATACTTAGGTTTATAATATATGCCAAGGGCTTACATATAAACTTGGCACATAACTTTACAGCATGGGTGCTGATGTTATCGTAACCTACCGCTTTGCTATTTTTAAGTGACATAATAATTGTGTAGACTTCTGTTTCGTTAGTAGGTTCCAAAAAAATTGTATTGGGATTAGTAGCTACATCATTTGCGAACATGTTGCTATTATTGTTGGCGTTATCAATATCACTTGAAGAGTTTGTCAATTCAATAAAATAGTCATTAAAAAGTTCGCTTATAATTTTAGGCTCTGTATATTCTATGTCATCTTTTATTATATTGTCAATACTATCTGATTTATTATTTGGATTGATATTGTCATTTATGACTTGCCATGTACCTTTACATTTATTTTTTGTTGTCTCTATAATTTTTTTATTCTGCAACTTCCGTGACTTGTATATACATTGTTTTAATATTTTAGTATATGTTAGATATTTGTTTTTCATATAATTTTTATTAGCTTTAGTTTTTAAATATTGCATGTACATTTTTCTTTTATTTTTACAAGCTCTTTTCAAGCCTTTACTTAACCATTTTTGATATTTGAACTTATTTGATACTTTCATGGTTATTTTGGGAAAGCATAGGTCGTGGAACAATGTAAATAACTCATGAAATTCATTGAATGCATCATTTGTATTATGGTTATTATAAACTTGGGAGAAAGTTAGAGAGGATATGCACTTAATAAACTTTTGTGAATTTTCTAGGCTATAATCCGTTTTTTCGAAGATATATTCTTTTGGTACTGATTTCAATTTGAAAGAGATTGTCTGGGCGGTTTCATGATCAGATAACCCTAGCAAATGAGTTTTAGCTTCTACTTTATGCATGTTGCTTGCAATTTGGTCAAGGCAAGCTTTTTTGCGTGTAGGAGTGGTAATATGAGGTTTTAAATTATAATTATTGAGAATACTGATAAGCTCTTTAGAAATATTGTTATCTTTTAAAATATCAATATTCCAGTCTCCACATAGTATTAATTTGTATCTATTTTTCTTTTTTTGTAAATTATGCAATAATGATTGAATTTTGAAAAAAAATAAATTAATGTCTGAATTAGGTGTTCTATATATATTAATTATAATTAAATTGTACATTGGTATTTCTATGCCACAGCATTCGAAAATATTAGTGAGTGATAAATTTTTACAAATGTTTAGTTCTTTGCATTCTAAATATTTTCTAATTAATATTAAGGAACCGCCTCTTTTTTGGTTTTTCCGTGAAAAATGAGAAGCCAATTTATAGTTAGGAAGCACTAAATTTGCTTCATCACCGTTTTGAATAAAGGTTTCACACAAACATATAACCATCGCTTCTAAGTTTACGGCTTTTAAATCTTCGACAGCGTTCAAAAAATCATCAATTTTATTTAAAATTCCAGCTATGTTCTGATGAAAAATGGTAAAGGAATTCTTATTGCTCACGAAAGGAATTATTAGTTGGAGATGTCTGTGCATCTCGCAATTTATTGCATTGATCCGTGTTAGCATCTAGGTGTACAATTGCATCTTGATGATAATAAAAATCTATTTCTGAAATTAGTGTATATAGGTCACCAAATATTATGCGGAGACCATTTCTGTTGACATTGCCGTACCGTGTAAAACATGTGTAATTGTAACTCAAGTTTTTATTAGAATCGAAGACAAACGCGTATTGATAAAGTTTATTGTTTGTATATAATAAGCGATTAAATATTTCAATTCTTTTATTAATCAGTGTTGAATAATTATTGAATTTGAATGTAGGAACGCATACTATAACATTAGTGTGCTGTACCTTTTTGAGTGCATTGTTTATATATTCCACTAATGCCTGATAATTATTTGTCATTTCAAAGTCAGTGTGTCCAATACATATAATACAATAATCTAATAAAGTAAATCCTACTAGTTTAGTTTCCATTCTATCCAAAAGTTCTCGGACCCCAACCTTAGGTTTTAAATAATGACAGAATTTGCTGTCTGGAAAAGTATTTCCAATTATAGACAATAATTTGTTCTTATTATCGGAACTCAAAACACAAACTTTTCTTTGTTTAGGGTGCATATTACAAAGATTTAGATTCTGGACATCATTGAAAGTTTGAGGTTGTGATGTGTCATCTTCATGTTTTTCTTCTTCTATTGATCTAGCAATAGATTCGTTATTTGACATTTCACTCTCATTTCTATAGCTTTCATTTATTTCGAAAAAGTTGTCGTCGTTATTTGATGAATCTTCCGAATTTTGAGTGGACAAACCCTTTGATTGATTCCTTTTTTTCTTATATGGAGAAGAAGATTTCCGTACTGATCCTTTTTCATTCAATAATTTATTATATAAAGCGGCTTTCTTGATGTGATTCTCTATTTCCTTTTTCATGGATATTATTTCAGAATTTAATCTATCAATCTCCTCGTGTGCACTAGCTAATTGGGAAGTTAATTCACTTACTTCATCTTTTAACTCTATTACTATTGACGTGTCTGGTGATGCATTTGGTAGACTAATTGGGCTGTCCTCCCGCGATGAAGAATTTAAATTTTCGGTATTTATATTTGATTTAGATAGATTTTCCACAGAACTAAATCTCTTTTTTTTGCGTATTATATTTTCTGGCGTATTGTTCTGGCTCTTTGTATTTTTTCGGATACATTCATTGCATTTCCAAATGTCCTTGTTTTGTTTAGTCATTAATTTAAATCTCTGTATTGTGATATTTACGCAAGTTAAATTATACATTTTTTTACATTTGTTACATTTAAGAAATTCCCGGCCGTTTAAATCTAAATTGCACTTTGCGCAATTCAATCCATCATTTATTTTCGTAACAAGTCTCTTACTCCTTCCAGACATTGTAGAATAATAAAATATGTCAAAATAGTAATAGTCAATATAATTTAATAACAATATTTAATGCAACGAGTTAATCAATTTAGTAGTCAAAAATAATCAATTGTTGTTAAAAAGTCAAAATTCGTCAATAAAATATAATGTGACTATGTTGAGAATTGAACTCCGAACCTCAGTATCGAAAGTACTTAAACTTGTCACTGTACCAATTAGCTTCTAATAAAATTGGCGAAAATAACGATATCTATCGTAACACCAAAATGCGGGTAAGTATTAGCAGTTGATTTTTATTTATTTTTGTGTAATCACCGTCACCTCAATCAACTTATTCTGTGCTTCAGTGTCTATAGAATAATAATAGTGTTCACTTCTCGATACGGTGTAAATAATTAAATAGTTATTGTAATTTCGTTTAGTCAAGCGGATAATTACTTATAACACTCGAATTCTTAACCAATGTGTGAATACAATGTGTGAGTATATTGTGATGTGTGCGGAAGCACTCACCCTGAAGTTCACTCGGATTTCACGTATGTATTATTATTGATTGCCACTTGAATGTTTTGATAACTCTGTATGTTAAGACTGCCACTACATTACGACGAATTTATTTATTTTTGGTGACTAAACTGTATTATATTATTTTTTATTTATATTAATATATGCAACTAAGTGTTTACTCAATGACAGCTGCTGTCATCCTCTCGCTCACTCTAGAACGTATGTTATGCCGGAAATGACTCAGCAGATAGGAAATAATATTTGCACGAAGGAACAGTGACTGCAATACAAGGAAAGCGTAAACTATGCCGCCAGAAAAAGCTAATGTATACTTTTTTTTGACTATATTGGCATAGTACCTGACATTTTCATATATATAGGTATATATTGAAAGAAGAGTGAAAGTGAAAAACCGTATCAATGGTGCATAATACTCGGTTTTGACGAGCGAAAGTATATAGAGCAAAGCTCAACTTGCTATTATTCAGGGTACGGTATTGAATCATGGGTATGGCACAAGAAGCATGAAAATAGAGTCAACGCTATTGAAATGAGAGCGCTGAGGAGTATGCGCCGAGTTAGAATAATTGATAGAATAAGAAATAGCACCATACGAGAACAACGTGGAATGAAAGATGATGTATTGACAAAAATAGGAAAGGGTATGCTGAGATAGTTTGGGCATTTGGAATGATTGGATAACAAAAGCAGTTACAAAAGAAGTCTATCGAGCAAGAGTGATTAGAGATATGGGCAAGGGCTGCCCTAGACGTACATATATGGATCAAATCGCTGATGTACTGAAAAAAGGCCCAAATCGAGCACCCGAAACCGAAGAACATGCGAGAAAAGGTTGATGAGTGTGGTAGAAACGAAAGAGGTATATTTGGATCGGTGTACCTGGAGTACCATAGTCTCGGCCTACACCAATTGCAGACAAGCGTGATGACATACATGTGTATGTATGTATAGTCGTATATGATTTTAGAACTCTTGGAATTTTCACTCTTTATCAAAAGATTAGTGGAGAGATCCTCTAAATTCATTCCTATTCTATTTGGTAGGATTTAAAGATACTTAAACGACGACTGTACCGCCAGATTAGTTTAATATCCGTGGCAGACTCTCGAAATAAAAAGAGTTTCTATCTGATCTTGAAAAATCCAAGCTTAGAGATATTACTGAATTTTATTCGATGCTATTGGCATTGGAATGGAATTATAATTGGATTTGAATGCGAGGGTATCCCTACAAAACAGTCAGGGTTATTCAAAATATTCATCACTAAGAGAAAATATACAATATTCTTTATTGCACCAAATAAAACAATAAAATACAGGAATAAAATATTTTAATTTATTTGACAAAAAGGACAAGGAATACGATTATTAAGTGATGTAATTATTCATTGCCCACTTCTTGCACGCAATTAATACTTTGTGGAGCGGAGTTGTACTTTCATACATTTGACAGCCCGCTTTACTGCGCTCGATGAATCAAATGTATGAAAACACACCACACAACTTAGCTAAAGCGTAGAACATAACTGTGGAACAAATTACCGCTGCAAATACGGAACAGCTGCTCTGTATCTACTTTCAAGAAGAGGTTAAGTGAGCATTATCTTACTCATGACAAGTAATATTATATGTATAGTATATATGTATTTATTAATTTGTATAAATATGGAAAAAATGAAGATTAATTCTGCATAACTTTTAACTACCAGCCAAAATAAAATTTACTGCACACACGTTAGGGTTAGCTGGAAGATATCTCTTAAAGAGATAAGCTCGCCTTTTCACACTGTTTTCTGTAATACCTAATTTTATGTTTTGTTATGCAATAAAGGATACATAAATAAATAAATAAACATATGAGAGTTCATTTACGACAGCAATTGCTCATTAAAAATTTTTATTGAGCAATTGCTTATTTAGTTTCCAGGTGCATAGGTAGAACATAAATGGCACAAAAGGATTAAACATAAAACATTTGCATTGCATTTGCACATAATGCGATGATTGTTTGACGGGGCCCCACCAACATCTTCGGGGTCCAAATCAAGTCAACCTGCAAGTTGGTGCACCAGCTGATCGACAGACGAGGCTATGGCGCGGGCTCTTTTTTAATGCAAATATATATATAATTTCAAAATGTATAGGTATTGCTTACTTATCAAACACATAAAAGACATGTGAGCTATTTTTTTTTTAAACAACGTCGGGAGACATACATGCATACGGTTCTCCTGATGTAAAGCGGTTACCGTAGCCTATAAACGGTTATAATACATTAAGTATCACTCGCGCGATGTCACCTCTGCTGGTAGCACAGCAACTCCATAGGAGCTTATTGGTGACCTCACTTACAGACAGGAATACAACAATTCTTCAGGGAGTTGTAATTTGGGTGCGGTTTTCTGTGAGGTGGTACTTCCCCAGACGGGAATGTAGGTAATTGCATTCTTAAAAGCAGTCCCACGAGGGGGACACCTTAGAGAATATCGCAGTCAAATCACAAGTCCCTGGAGGGTTTTGTATTACAACGTGCGAGTGAGGTCACCGGTAAGCACCTAAGGAGCTACTGTGTTAGCAGCAGTGGTAGCATCGCGCGAGTGACACTGTACAACAATGGACGAACCAATGAACGCTTGCAACACACAATGTATTGCCAGCGTTCATGGGCTACGGTAACCGCTTTACATCTCGTTGTATGTTCATATGCCTCCAGACCAGGTCCCAATAGTGTTAGATATCTGATAAACTGTGGTGCACGGCAGTTGAGCTTCACTTGTCTAGCCATCTCTTTGAGGTTTTTTAATGCCTTATTTGTCATATTGCTGGCCCTCACTTGGCCAGGAGGGGAAGTCAATTCCAAAAATTCCTACTCGTACAAATTTCTGCTGATTAAATCCGTTGTGAGTTCCAAGGCAACTGCAGTTTAACCCCCGGGACAGCAATGAACTTCGCCGTTCATTGCCTTTGTCGGTGGTCGCCGCTGTTACTTCTGGCTACACAGGAGACACAGTGGTGAGAATGATTGGTGGGCCTGTCCCGTAAAAAAAATTCTCCAGACGTATTATAAAAATGATATTTCTTGGTAATGAATGATAACAAACTACTATTTCGATTACAACTATCAATATCGGAGAATAGAAGTTACCATTATCACTCGTCATGTAGCGTGTCTGCTAAATAATACCTACTATATATATATGTTATATATATACTATATATATATATATATATATATATGTGACGAGCTCGGTGGCGCAGTGGTGAAACGCGTTGTTACGCTACTTTGGCACCAACGCTCGTGGGTTCGATTCCCACACGTACAAACATTTGTGTGCATGAACATGTCTGTTTGTCTTGGTCTGGGTATTTTCTATGTATATTAAGTAAGTTTTCTATGTATTTACAAAAAAAAAATGTATTTACGTATGTTTATCAGTTGTCTAGTACCCATAACACAAGCTTCGCTTACTTTGGGGCTACATGGCGCTGTGTCATTTGTCCGACAATATTTATTTATTATTATATATATATATATATATATCACCGATATATATAACCGAGCAAACATCCTTACATCCTCGGAAACATCGGCTGTTATAGCCTTGAACACAAAATTGCAATTCCTTAGTGTCGCTTTTCATGGTTGTGCGACACTAGCGCCGCAAGGCTGCGTTTGGAATTGGAATTCTACAAGGCAAACAACCTCGCGTACGCTTACAGCCTTATAGAATACCAAATAATTTAGCCGTGATCGCAGTAGACGATGTCAAAGCTGCGACATCTGTGATCACAGCGACGCACACAGCCATTACGAGTCGCTTAGAGAATTGCATGGCTGGTCAGAACATAGTGTTTTTTCGGGTTCCCTACATCAAAAGGAAAAATGGAATCCTATGTTGTCCGTCTGTCTGTCTATCCGTCCGTCACGACCCCTTATAGTATATGTATAGCTCAGGGACGGGTAGAAATATCAAGTTGAAATGAATACCAAAAAACGTAGGTCTGCAATCCCTTCCAGCAGTGAAAAAATCAAACTTGTAAGGTATGGAATCTAAAGATACCGTTTATGTTATGTTTATGCCTCTTTTATGCTTATATTTTAACACTCGCAAGGGAATCAAAATCTATAGGCTAGGTACTTTCTGTTGACCTAGAAGCATAAAATTTGGTAAGAAGCAATTTCCTGTAGCACATGTAAAGAAAAAAATCAGAAAACTGTACATTTGTAATTACATCACAAAAAAGAATTGCGAATATATTTTTACGGAACCCTCGGTGTGCGAGTCGGACTCGCACTAGACGGCTTTTGTTTTTATCTCAGCGATCTGAGCCTACTTACCAATGACATTTTTTTTAAAAAAAAAAAGCAAATAAGTGACGCGATGTAGTTTCAGGAGCTAGCCAATAAGAGCTTCACGTTGTAGTTTACCACCCGACTAGTAGCGGTGAGTAGATCTGCTGAGCAAATTCGTTAGATCAGTACTCCATTGGTTATATTTTTATTGGGTAGTAGTCGTAAGTACTATTGTATATATCGCACAATTACGTCTAACAGTTCTCATTAATCCTTAAGAGGAGTAGGGCGCATTAAAGCAGTCCGTCTGGGGAAGTACCTCCACCCTACAAACCGCAGTCAAATAACAACTCCCTAGAGGGTTGTTGTTTTCCTGCGTGTGAGTGAGCTTATCAGTAAGCTCCTAAGATGCTGCATTAGCACCAGAAGCACAAGCACAAGCGTTCACGGTTCGAGGCTACGGTGACCGCTTTACATCAGGTCGGCCGTATGCTTGTATGACTCTGACGTTGTATAAAATGAAAAGAATCACGTGCTGTCTCAATTTATTTATTTTATTTATTTATTATTAGCATACATAACAGATTACAATCATCAAAATACATATTAACAGATAAATTATAGTGTTGATCTGGATTGTAATCCAACCAAAACGTATGTTTAGAAAGTTTTACAATTTCTTGAGTTAAATAAAACTAAAATACGCTAAACTACACAATGTGCATGCAATTTTGAGAAGTACATAATACTGAACAGAAAATCAATAAACAGTTAAGAAGTTGGATAGTGTCACAAATATGTTATTTTTTTAAATGAGTCATTATTTGCCGCCGGAACTTATTCAGAGAGAAGTGATAAATATCTATATCCCTATTGGAGATAAGACTACGCATGAAGTCTGTCTGTCTACGCATGAAGCATTTGAATTGAAAAGCCCAGTTACCCCTACTTTATTTCTTACATTGATCTAATTGAAAAAGGTCTTAAGTGCAAGTTTCAGAGTTACGATTATAAAAACTATGACATAAACAAAATATTTATTTAAGTTTCCATGTAAATGTTTGAAGCTCTTCGTACTATAGCAGTTTTTCGTTTTAGCTACAGCTTTTTTTGCCCAAATGTCAAACGTATTCAATTAAAATATGCACACGTGTGAATATTTCGCAAATAAAGCAAATACGCAAATGCGCAACGCTGAGTACCTTCTTAAATGAAAAAACACACATTGGCGGTAAATGCGGGAAAGCGGCAGCGGTCCGGGACTGTTTATTTCTCTAAAATTCGTGTATGTATTCGACAAGTTGAATACATACACGAATTTTAGAAAAATAAACCGTCCCGGACACACAAAGGCAGAATCCGACGCGGTGCGATCGCCTTTTGTGTGACAAGTTGCGTAAACACGAATGTTACAACAAAATGTGTCCCGGTTCGCTGTCGCTTTTCACGCCTCTGTGGATCTTCGCTTTAAACCTTATCCAAATAAGCGGAGACGTATACCTTTGTGTGTATGTATGTATGTATATCTTTAAGCCAGGTGCTCCCTTGCTGCGTAGGCAGAGAGAACCGAGCGCCACAAGGCACGGTCCTTACATACTTCACTCGCTTCTTTAATATTCATTGCTCT
Organism: Pyralis farinalis; assembly: GCA_947507595.1. Taxonomy (NCBI): domain Eukaryota; kingdom Metazoa; phylum Arthropoda; class Insecta; order Lepidoptera; family Pyralidae; genus Pyralis; species Pyralis farinalis. The sequence goes on along the minus strand of OX382276.1, from coordinate 27,758,305 downwards.
TTGCATTCACGCTCGCCGGTTTCTAGGACTCTTGACATCCTGATAAAAGTTAATAGATTCAGGCGTTATTTTGCGAAAGTCAAACCCACATGCAATCCGATCCAACCCGCTTTGTGTGCTTCCGCCACCAATTAGTTCATGCGGCCTAGCGCCGGCCGGCACCCACCCACTACTGTTAGTGCGTGCATCATGCCGACGCTGCCATGGCTGCTCCGGTAGTCTCTGCCTCGGCTGCTGCGGTCGTCCGCCATCTGGAACAGAATCCGCATGCCCCCTCCACCACCGTCGCTGCCACGACTGGCCTGGTCGTCGCTACGACACGTGTTTCGCCTCTCCACGAGGCATCATCAGGCGTTGTAGACGTTAATCGTAAGAATAACATGCTACAAGTGACAAATCCATCGCAGTGCCGTCCCTTATATTGAATTGAGGGTGGGGGTGGATGGTGTGAGCGAAAAGATATTTAATAGTGGGGAATGGTTTACGTCAGTCTGTTTGTTCATGAGAGTAATTTTAGAATTTTTATGTTTATTAATTTCTAATTGTTCCCTAATATTTAGTTTTAAACCTTTGTCTATGGTGTGTAAAATTTGATAAGTATTAGTGGGGGATAAGTCATGTCCTTTGTCTATGAGATGCTCAGCGAAGTGTGACCTTTCTGGGCGATTGTTTTTATACGCCGACACGTGTTCGTGAAATCGTGTTATAAAGTTACGTCCCGTTTGACCGATATAAACGTGTTCACATTCATCGCAGAACAGCTTATAGACGCCGGATTTTTTATTGGGCGGGATTTTATCTTTAGTGTTACAAAGTGACTTGAGTGTATTATGGGATTTGAGAGCAACATGTATGTTATTTTTTCTAAATATGTGAACTATTTTGTCAGTGATTTTTCCCAGGTATGACAAACTCGCAGTGTATTTATTTGTCGAAATATATGGAACCGCGTACAATAGTCTGTTAACGATACTACTCGTCTTTTTACGCAATAATTTATCGATGGTAGATTTGGAATAACCGTTTGACTTCGCGATCTGATATATTACATCAAGTTCTTTGTTGTAATTATCCTTACTTAATGGAACGCTCATCAAACGGTGTATCATAGTTTTATACGCTGCGAGCTTGTGTTGCCAAGGATGGCTGGATGACGCGGGAATCGTGGTATCGGTATGAGTGGGTTTACGATATATCGAAAATTGATGGAGGGATTGATTTTTAGTTATGGTTAAATCTAAAAAGTGAAGTGAACTATTTTATTCTATTTCTAAAGTGAATTTAATTTTAGGGTGGATTTTATTTAATTTGGAAACAAAGAGATCCAATTGACGATTGGTACCTGTCCAGCATATGAGAATATCGTCGACATATCTATAGTAATAGAATATGTGTGGTTTACCGATTATGTGTTCGCGTTCGTAATTATCCAAAAATAAGTCAGCCATCAATGGACTAAGAGGGGACCCCATTGCTAACCCTTCTTTTTGAAAATAGTATTTATTATTAAACTGAAAATAATTTTGAGACATGCAAAGTCTTGTCAGTCGTAATATGTCATCTGTTTCGCCAGGATGAATGAATTTATTTTCTAAAGAGGACTTGAGGATTTTTAGACAATCCTCGTAAGGTACATTAGTAAATAAACTTTCAAACGGGACGTAACTTTATAACACGATTTCACGAACACGTGTCGGCGTATAAAAACAATCGCCCAGAAAGGTCACACTTCGCTGAGCATCTCATAGACAAAGGACATAACTTATCCCCCACTAATACATATCAAATTTTACACACCATAGACAAAGGTTTAAAACTAAATATTAGGGAACAATTAGAAATTAATAAACATAAAAATTCTAAAATTACTCTCATGAACAAACAGACTGACGTAAACCATTCCCCACTATTAAATATCTTTTCGCTCACACCATCCATCCCCACCCTCAATTCAATATAAGGGACGGCACTGCGATGGATTTGTCACTTGTAGCATGTTATTCTTACGATTAACGTCTACAACGCCTGATGATGCCTCGTGGAGAGGCGAAACACGTGTCGTAGCGACGACCAGGCCAGTCGTGGCAGCGACGGTGGTGGAGGGGGCATGCGGATTCTGTTCCAGATGGCGGACGACCGCAGCAGCCGAGGCAGAGACAACCGGAGCAGCCATGGCAGCGTCGGCATGATGCACGCACTAACAGTAGTGGGTGGGTGCCGGCCGGCGCTAGGCCGCATGAACTAATTGGTGGCGGAAGCACACAAAGCGGGTTGGATCGGATTGCATCCTGATAAAACACGATCTATTTGATCATGGTAGGTAAATAAGCCTTCCTCTGCTCCGACATCCTTCCACTTTTGCATTGCATATCTGTTTCGTCACTATTTCATCTATGATGTGTATACTTTATTTAATACGATCTACGGATACTTAATCAAATTCTTTATGCATCCCTTCTCGAAACTCAATTTCATACCGCCCTCTAATTAATTTAGAAAATCACCTAATGTCAACTGAAGAAAATGGCACGGTCTGGAGAGACGTAAGTTTGAAATGAACCCGTTAAGTAAAATTAAATTAAGCCCTCCATTTCTCAATGATACTCCAAGTTCGGACAAAAGGCAAAGAAATATGATGGATAGCGCCGTCTATCTCTCAAGGCTGTTGGACTTTTGGACAAGGATTAAATGATTAGCATTGAAATAAGTTTAATGGATAGATAGTATTCTATTTCATATAAGAAAATAAATTAATGAATTTTTAGAAGAAGGTGGGCGCATTAAAGCAATCTGTCTGAGGAAATACCTCCATCTCACAGAAAACCGCAGTCAAATAACAACTACTTGGATGGTTGTTGAGTTCTGCGTGTGAGCGGGGCTACCATTAAGCTCCAAAGGAAAAATGCTTTACATCAGCATTTGGTGGACCATATGCCTGTATACATTTCGACGTTGTATAAAAAAAATACAAATATCTATTTTAAGGAATGGCAAACTAGCATGTGACTCTCCTGAGTTGTTAGAGTAGCTTATGAAAGCTTATACTGCAATGGGATCGCTACCCATATCAAGCTATAATGAATACGGCTTGATTTGTGTTTGTACATAAATATTTATCTTGTATGGGAATCGAACGCATGAGCCTTGGTATAAAGTATCATTGGTAACCACTACACCGCCGGGCTCGTTACTTGTAAGAACAGAACAACAACAAACAAACCCCAACGACTTGTTAGTGGCCTACCATTTCCTGTAGTCAAATGATAATTGGTTCGACACATAGTTTGCTAATCGAAAGGATGCAAGTAAGGTTGACCTTCCACCTGCATTCCAAAGTTATACAGTGGTAGTGATATTTTTAACCGACTTCAAAAAAGGAGTTGATTCTCAATTCGACTATATGTTTTTTTTTTGTATGTTTGTTACGCGATCATTCCGTCAATTATGAATTGATTTTGATGATTCTTTTTTTGTATGGTAGGTCATACTTCAGAGGTGTACCTCATGTAAATTTTATCGAAATTAATTTAGCGTTTTTGAGAAAATCAACAAAAACAAAAATATATACACAGATAATGTTTTAGTTTGTGGTTCCCTTCAGCAAAAGGTTTTGATGACGACTTTCAATTTCTGTTTTTTTATTTACACCACTAAAAAGCCAACAATAAATTATTTTTAAATAAAAACAACCGCCTACTTATTGTGACCAATTATATTTCGCTTTTTAGTTCCTGGGTGTTTATTGAAGGCGGTTTTTTTTTTATTTAAAAGTAATTTATCGTATTATTACTACGAGTATGTCTCTGTATCTTATGCTGTGGGAGCCAAAAAGTGACCAAATTTTAATCGGCTTTGTAGAGAAGCTAATCTCAAGCATGCTGCTTACGAGGCTTGAACCAAGGCACTGGAATGGGAGTCATGCTGTCTCAGTTTTGAAACGTTAACTGCATGCTGCATGGAGGTCCAGTAAGAGGGCGATTGCTAGAGCGAAACGTCTGTTGGCTATCCATGCCACCACTGCGACGGTAGTTTGACCAAAGGAGACAGCCTTTTTACTTGGTAATCATATACCGGTAAGAGTGTTGAAACTATGTGCTCCTGAGCTATGTCCTGTAACAAACCACTTTTTCGCTCTTTCGTAATCTACTAGGTAAGTTCCGCCTTCGTGGAAGACTGCTAATGTGCATCCGATAAATACTATACATATATAAAATTTTAAATAAAATATCGTCGGACAAATTACACAGCGCCGTCTAGCCCCAAAGTAAGCGAAGCTTGTGTTATGGGTACTAGATAACTGATAAACATACGAAAATACATATTTTTTTTTGTAAATACATACTTATTATACATAGAAAATACCCAGACCAATACAAACAGACATGTCCATGCACACAAATGTTTGTACTATGTGGGAATCGAACCCACGAGCGTTGGTGTCAAAGTAGCGTAACAGCGCGTTCCACCACTGAGCCACCGAGCTCGTCAATATACACAGGTATATCGCTATAATCTCGTGTGATTAACATACAACTTCTAGCATACTTGGAAGATCACGATTTTATCAGTGTTCGTCAATATGGTTTTGGCCATGGTCGTTCGACTGATGATCTTCTAGCGTATCTGATACACCGTGGGGTTTGGTGCTTGAGAGTCAAGGAGAAGCATTGCCTATCAGTCTAGATATACCGAAGGTGTATCGGGTCTGGCAGCACAGTCTTCTGTCGAAATTACCATCGTACGGAGCGTTTGTGGATATGGGTTGTAGCTGCTTGGATAGCATGGATATCAATGCTGGCGCACCGTAGAAGTCTGTGCAAAGATTTAGGTCTTCAATTAAGTCAAGGAATTAGGGGGGAAAAATTTGAACGTCGCGAATACGTCCTGAACGTTTCAGGGTCAGCAACGCAAGAGTGACAACCCCGGTGTTGCAAATGTTCATATGCTGCGGTAACTACTTACCATCAGGCAATTGTTTGCCACCTTGGTGGTACGAAAAAAAACTACAATGTATGATGGATATTGAATCCGCATGAACAAGGACAGAGACAGGTGGGAATACATTATAAATAACAGTTCATAAGGATGGGAAAGAGTGTTATTAGGAATATAAGTTTTACAGAAATATATTTAGTAATCCAAATATAATTATGTATAATATTTATATACTAACATACTTATAAACATAAAAAAAAATATGAGCCCTTGTTACTTTAAAAATAAAAAATATTCATTCATATATATGTACATGTTTTTGTTAATTACATCTCTGAATTACAACATTAATATTCTCAGAATGTGGAGGAAAAGTAACATGGTTGATAATAATGGATTTAGCTATAAGAGTTGAGATTTACACATGCCATATAACCAAAAATTTCCGTCGTCCGGTAGACAGGAGTAACCTGATACCCTGATGTGTCGCAAGTATAAACCACATCCTTAAGGACAAGAAGAGTAGGCATTAACTTATTAATACCATGAATTTCTTTTCTTGTAAATTGTATTCGATTTTATAATAAGTTGCCTGAAACAGTTCTCTCCTTTCCTGACAATGTATTCAAAAAGCGCATTAAAAATACAGTATGTAGAAGGGCTTATTATAGAATTGATGAATATATAACTGACATAGATGTCTGGAAATAATTCAGCACAGACTACCTGTTCTTAATAATTTTTAATTTTACCATTTGATATCATTATTGTACCAATATGCTTATGTATTTTTTGTTTTTGTAATATCTAATTGACAATTTTAAAAGAGACCTATATAAGCAAGCTTCTTTCGGCATTTCTTCTTAGCCAACGGTCATTTCCGAAATGCTAGTAGATAAAAAAAAATGGCAAAAAGCAAAAAAATAATTAAATAAGATACAATAAGATTATATTTCAAAAACTGTAAGACGTGCCTAAGTGCCCGCGAGGGCCCAATGGCAAAAAAAGATTTTTTATCTTTTAATTAAAACGACGAACTCCGTGGCGCAGCGGTTAATAACGCTCGTGGATTCGATTCCCACACAGGACAAAGATTTATGTGCATGAACATCATGCCTGTTTGTCTGGTTATTTTTAAAAGAGGTACGGTACATTACATCAGCTCGTCTGGAGAAGTACCTCCACCTCACAGAAAACCGCAGTCAAATATCAGCTCCCTGGAGGGTTGTTGTTACTAAACTGTAAATAAGGTCACCAGTAAGCTCCCAATGAGTTGCTGTTATCAGCAGACATGGCATTGCTCGAGTGACACTCAATGTTCTAAGCGTTCACATAGTACATCAGGTGGGCCGTATGTACGTATGCCTCCCGACGCTGTATAAAAAAAATGAAATATTTTTCAAAGATCTCTATGACAAAGAGTGTCTATTGACGAGCTCGGTGGCTCAGTGGTGGAACGCGCTGTTACGCTACTTTGACACCAACGCTCGTGGGTTCGATTCCCACATAGTACAAACATTTGTGTGCATGAACATGTCTGTTTGTGTTGGTCTGGGTATTTTCTATGTATAATAAGTATGTATTTACAAAAAAAATGTATTTACGCATGTTTATCAGTTGTCTAGTACCCATAACACAAGCTTCGCTTACTTTGGGGCCAGGTGGCGCTGTGTAATTTGTCCGACAATAATAAAAAAAAAACCTACGACAAACAGGCAAATAATTTGTTAGGTTCAAGTTTTATAGTCGATCCGTTCCTTTAATTTTTGATACTCAACCCTAGAAATATAAATAGGTTTAAATATTAATTGTGTATATGCATCACCCCGTTCCCCTGGGGTGATCGCTTCAGATGAAGCCTTTGTAGCCCTCCCGGCTAAAGGCAGTCCCAGGGGGTGTTTTAGTCGGTGGAAATCCGACATAATCAGTTCGTTCGCATGAAATGGTATCTTTAAAAGATTTCACCTCCTCCCTCCCGTTTTCCGGAGGGTGCCCCTCACGGAGGAATGACCAATGCACACCCGGGTGTGGGTTGGTCCTTCCTTTGTGGGTCTTCAACTTTCTTGGGCGAAAATTACAAAAAAAAATAATAAAACAAAAAAAAATGTGTATATTAAATTATAAATTTGAGTGACCATGACTGGTTTCATGATATCCTGGCATGTCCGCTTTTTGGTCAGTATTTCAAACTTTTCATCGTGTAATTAATTTAATAAAAGCCACGATAAACCTTTTATAAGCTTTCAGCATTTAATTGAGTAACGATTTTATTTTCTGTCATTTATTTTGTTTCCATTATGTTTGAGCAATACCGAAATATTTTTGTACTAAATTGATACAGGTTTATTGAATCAAATCCGCAATGGGTCGGCGTGCGTGGTATGTTTTTATACTACTAAAATAGCAAACAAGCATGCGACTCTGATGATAACGAAGCGTGGAAACTTATTAATGCATCTAAAGATATATCTATACGCTTTCGTCGAAGAACTTCTTATGGTATCCTTTTATGAAAATCTCGATATTTCATAGCCTGCTGTATGTATGTATATCTTCACGCCAGGTCCCTTGCGGGTAGGCAGAGAGACGCACTATAAGACGCAGTCCTTACATACGTTACTCGCTTCTCTAACATTCATAGCTCTTTTTATGCACGCTCACCTGTTCCTCCTCCGGACATCACCTTCTGATAAAATACGACCAATTTGGTCATAGTGGTTTTGTCTCGGTCTCCTTTGGCTGATACGAGTACATCCTTCCACTTTTGCATTGTATATCTGTTTCGTCATTGTTTCGCCCTGCATTCTTTCTACAGAGTTGGTTTGAAAGAGAGTGTTGGTGTTAACATAAGAAGGGGCATGTTCCGTCGGTTCGGGCATGTGGAAAGAATTACGATACAAATATACAACGCGATAGTAGAAAGATGTAGGAGCCGAGCAAAATCAAGACCTACCAATAATGACCAAATTGATTGTGTTTTATTAGAAACTAGCTATCCGCCCCGGCTTCGCACGGGCGATATGATCACTACCAAACTTCACAGGATCACCTGCTGGGCTAACCTGAAGATTCACTGAAAATTTCATCAAAATCTGCCCAGCTGTTTTTGAGTCCATAGAGGACATACAGACGAACATTCATTTTTAGGGTTCCGTACCTAAAGGGTAAAACGGAACCCTATTACTGAGACTTCGCTGTCCGTCCGTCCGTCCGTCTGTCACCAAGCTGTACCTCACGAACCGTGATAGTTAGACAGTTGAAATTTTCACAAATGATGTATTTCTGTTACCGCTATAACAACAAATACTAAAACATAGAATAACATAAATATTTAAGGGAGCTCCCATACAACAAATGTGATTTTTTTGCTCGATATTGATAACGGCAACAGGTAGACACTTGAAATATTCATAGAATATTTAGTTATATATTCACTTTAAGAATAATTAATTAAATTAAAATAAAACAAATATTTAAGGGGGCTCCCATGCAACAAACGTGATTTTTTTGCCGTTTTTATAGATAGTGGTACGGAACCCTTCGTGCGCGAGTCCGACTCGCACTTAGCCGATTTTTTATATTTATAGATTGATGTCCGGAGTCCTAGAAACCAGCGAGCGTTCAAGAAATGAGCTACGCATGTTAAAGAAACGATTTAGGTGTGTAGGAACCATGTGGCGCTCGTTTCTCTCTGCCTACACCGAAAGGGGATTATGCTTGAAGTTATAGATAAATAGAATAGAAAGCCATTGAGAGGCATGTCGAACAGCTACTCCGAACATTAATGTATTTTCGAAGCTTGAAATATTGGCAGCCATGACTCGGGGATTCACTGGGATGGCTGCTGAATTTTCATGAAAGTGATCAAGGAATTAATCAAACAATATTATAATTTGTCAAAGGCGAACGTTTTTCAGACTGTCATTTTTCATTTTACATTGAAATTGTAAAGTGAAGGAAAGCTACTACAACCTCTGTTTTAGGTTGTAGTAGTATTAATCTAGTGGATAAAGAACTAGCCTGTTAATAGACTGGTCTCGGGTTCGAATCCTGATGTAGGCATACAACACAAAATTAGTTTTTCGGATTTATGCACATATTTGTAATTGAGAGCTCGGTGGCGTCGTTGCGCGTGTCATTCTAACCGAACATGCAGGTTAAGTTAAAGTTAACATGCCTTTCAATGGATGGGTTTATCTATCTCGCGTTTCTCCATGCTCCGGAGGGCACGTTAAGCCGACGGTCCCGGCTGTTGTCGATAGATGACAGTCGTTAAGCTAAGTCAGTGGCCCTCGGGCGGCTTGAAAACACTGGCCTCCGCCAATCCGCATTTGAGCAGCGTGGTGGAGTATGCTCTAAACCCGTTCGATGGAAGGGAGACCCGTATCCCTGCAGTGGGATGAGTAAGGGTTGATGTGATGATGATTCGACCGACATTTTCGTGACAGAAATTATAATATGATAGCCTAGTGGATAAGGAACCGGCGTATAGACCAACAGATACCCGGTTCAAATCCTGGCATGTAGCACTAAATTCGTGATTTCGGATTTATTTAGGTACATATTATCACTTGTTCGGCGGTGATGGAAAACATCGTGAGGAAATCCGCAAATTCAAGAAATTATATTTTGATTGACTTGCGGCCTAACCTGAGATAAGTCTGTTTTTCCCTCTGGGTTGAGGAGGTCTGACGGCAGTCAAAATGTCAAAAACAATAAATCAATATCTTCGCCAAATCTTAAAAGGCTTGTGCAGCGGATCCCACCATTCCTAATGGAGTAGGAAACGGTATAACGTAAGAAGAAGATGATTAACAGAAATTATCGCCAGAGTTTATCCTAAGTTACAATGAACGAATTTCATTGTGAACGCGCTGTTACGCTACTCTGACACCAACGCTCGTGGGTTCGATTCCCACACAGTACAAACATTTGGGTGCATGAACATGTCTGTTTGTCTTGGTTTGGGTATTTATTTACTATGTATAATAAGTATGTATTTACAAAAAAAAGTATTTACGTATGTTTATCCGTTGTCTAGTACCCATAACACACGCTTCGCTTACTTTGGGGCTAGGTGGCGCTGTGTAATTTGTCCGACAATATTTATGTATTTAATTCAAAATTAGATTTTGAATGGTATGCATTCGCATGTTTAGATGTAAAAAAATATGTTCATAATATTTACACTAGTTATTATAACCATTCACTCAATCGCTCATTGACGGAGCAGTGATAGCCCTGAAGATAAAGGATTGGCCTAGTGAACAACAGTTCTCCGGTTCGAGTCCTGGCATGTACCATTCAATTCATGTTATCGGATTTATGCAGTTACATATTTGTAACTATCAATTGTTCGGCGGTGATGGAAAACATTGTTAGGAAACCCGCACTTCCATGAAATTATATTTCGGTAGACGTATGACCTAACCTAAGGAAGGTCTGGCTTTCCCTTCGGGCAGTGGGGGTCTCTCCGACTGTATTGATAGTCTTCGTTCCTCCATAGCTAATATACTATTGTTATTATATTTCTCTAAAGTCACGGACGTTTACCCCGGTCATTTGATAGGCGTGCGTGGGGATATGAATCCAACGCATAAAAGCTTCGAAAAGAATGATGTAATGTATTATATCCGCCGTGATCTTCTCCAGGGTACATCAGTGGGACATACCCACGAACAGGTCACGGCAGGTATTTAGACTATTGGCAGTTGCTCCATGTCTAAATGGCTTAGGTCTTAGTTAGCGGACCCCACCGATCCTAATGAATTGGGAAATGAGACAACGGTAGCAAGAAGATGACTCAATCACTCATTAGTAAAGCTTTATAAGCTTTACTTTATATACAATAAATAAATATATACTTCATAAAGTAAAGCTTATTAAGCTTTACTTTATAAATATGTTGAATGAGCTTGTTTGTCTAAATTATAATTGTGTAATACGTATGACGAGCTCGGTGGCTCAGTCGTGTAAGACGCGACTTTACCACCAACGCTCGTGGGTTCGATTCCCATACAAGATAAACATTTGTGTGCATGAATTTGGTCTGGATGTTTTAAGAGAGGTAGGGCACGTCAAAGCAGCCCGTCTGGGGAAGTACCTCCATCTCACAGAAAACCGCAGCCAAATCCCTGGAGGGTTGTTGTGTTCCTGCGTGTGAGTGAGGTCACCAGTAAGCTCCTAAGGAGTTGCTGTGTAAGCAGCATAGGAGGCTTTGCGGGAATTATACTTTATATCTCAAGCGTTAATAGGCTACGGTACCTGCTTTATATCAGGTGAGCCGTATGCTTGTAGGCCTCCCGACGTTGTATAAAAAACCAGTTGAGAATTCGCAAGCTTGCATTGCCAGAGGAATACCTGACTCGTTATTTTTTAGGGTTCCGTACCTAAAGGGTAAAACGGAATCCTATTACTGAGACTCCGCTGTCCGTCCGTCCGTCTGTCACCAGGCTATATCTCATGAACCGTGGTAGTTAGACAGTTGCAATTTTCACAGATGATGTATTTCTGTTGCCGCTATACAACAAATACTAAAAAATAGAATAAAATAAATATTTAAGGGGGCTCCCATACAACAAACGTGATTTTTTTGCTCATTTTTGCTCGATATTGATAACGGCAACAGGTAGACGCTTGAAATATTCACAGATTATTTAGTTATATATTCACTTTAAGAATAAATAATTAAATTAAAATAAAACAAATATTTAAGGGGGGCTCCCATACAACAAACGTGTTTTTTTTTTGCCGTTTTTATAGATAATGGTACGGAACCCTTCGTGCGCGAGTCCGACTCGCACTTGGCTGATTTTTTAAAACTTTGACGGCCATTTTGACCATGTTCCTTAAGAAGGTTAGTTTTTTAAACATTCATATTCTACTTATTTATGTTGAATCCGAATCTGAAGTCAAAATTCGAATATTCGAAAAAAAAACGATAGACACACACACAGAAAACATATACATTTCATATAGGAACGGTGTTCCTGAAGAATGTAATTGTATCCTGAATGAGCTGGCACTCCTCGCCCGGATGTTGGTATATACCTAAAAGGGAGACCCAACGGGAAAAAAATTCAAAACCATATTAAACACAATTATATATACAACAATATTATCATTGTTACCGGAGGTATGCTCTGCCTGCGAGAGATATTAAATCATGGCCCCGTACAGTCTTTTAAAAATACATATTGTATTTTTGGAACAGCGGCATTGCGGACCATATTGTGTGTTGAGTATTTGTTCATAAATCCTTCGTAATTTGAATGTTTTATGTGTAGCGGCGCGAAATAGGGCGCATGCGCAGTGGACGTTCGAATTTATTTCGGTGTCAATTTTTTTTTTTACATATGTCTTGGCTTATGTTTTTTAAGTAGGTTTTCGCATTTTAGCAGTGATGGTAATTTAAGATATTCTGGATGCTGCAGCTGGATTCGCTACTAGTCTGTTGTGAGAAAAAAAATAGTGACAATGCATTTGTTTGTATTGGTATTTGTGAGAGAGATAGGGCGCATCAGAGCAGCTCGTCTGGGGAAGTACTTTCACCTCACAGAAAACAGCAGCCAAATAACAACTCGCTGGAGTATTTTTATGTTCCTGCAAGTAAACGAGATGTCCAGTAAGCTCCAAAGGTTTAGCTGTGTTAGCTGCAAAGGTAACATTGCGCGTGTTACTTAATATATTGCCAGCGTTCATAGGCTACGGTAACCGCGTTACATCAGGTGAGCCGTATGCTTGTATGCCTCTCGACGTTGTATAAAAAGAAATGAAGAAGTTGACAATAGGAAATGGGACAAAATAATAGTTTTTCTAATATGTGTTATACTAGCCCACCTCTAATATTTATATGATAAAACTAACTTGGCAAACGCTTTTCTGCCATATAATTTAATTCTTATTATTTTTTTTTCTAACTATTTTTTTATGAAATTACATATTTACACCTTACGACCTATTCTCATACCCACCAAATATACGTAAAAAATCCGAAAAATCGGTCGAGCCGCTTCAGAGGAGTGGGACCACAAACACCGTGACACAAGATTTTTATACATACAGATAAGACTCCACGCAATGAGCCACTGAATGCAATGACTTGTGGCCCTCGCTACTCATTGTAGTGTCTGCCACTCGCGCGTCAGTGTCTGCGACGCGCAACCGATGGCAACCGTTCGACGCTTGTCAACACTCGCCACTGTTTCAATAAGCCTACTGAAGGAGAGTTGCAAATTGTCTCGGCAACCAACCGCTGATCCCGGTGGCCGTGTTAGGAGGCTCGTTTGCCCGGAGCCTTAGTATAGTTATTCCTAGCGGCATCCCGTTTCCTAATACTTTAGGATTGGCAGGCTAACTTAAGAGGGGGTATAAAGCTAAGTGGCGCCCTCATTTTGTTTTTATTAACAATGCAGAATTTAAGACCAATTCCAAAAAACCGCTCCATACTGGCACTGTAGAACCATATTTTTTAGACGAGCTCGGTGGCGCAGTGGTGATACGCGTTGTAACGCTACTTTGACACCAGCGCTCGTGGGTTCGATTCCCACACTGTACAAACATTTGTGTGCATGAACATGTCTGTTTGTCTTGGTCTGGGTATTTTCTATGTATAATAAGTATGTATTTACAAAAAAAAATGTATTTACGCATGTTTATCAGTTGTCTAGTACCCATAACACAAGCTTCGCTTACTTTGGGGCTAGACGGCGCTGTGTAATTTGTCCGACAATATTTATTTATTTATTATTATTATTATATTTATGTTTTTTGAGACATAATCTGTATTTATTATATATGTACAATTAGCAATCATTAAAATTGGCTACTTGTATACATACTCGTAGATATGATTCTACAGTGCCTGTATTGAGCGTCTTTTAGAATTTGTCTTAAATTCAGCGTTATTAATAAAAACAAAAATCGGCCAAGTGCGAGTCGGACTCGCGCACGAAGGGTTCCATACCATTATCTATAAAAACGGCAAAAAAATCACGTTTGTTGTATGGGAGTCCCCCTTAAATATTTGTTTTATTTTAATTTAATTATTTATTCTTAAAGTTAATATATAACTACCTGTTGCCGTTATCAATATCGAGCAAAAATGAGCAAAAAAATCACGTTTGTTGTATGGGAGCCCCCTTAAATATTTATTTTATTCTATTTTTTAGTATTTGTTGTTATAGCGGCAAAAGAAATACATCATCTGTGAAAATTTCAACTGTCTAACTATCACGGTTCATGAGATACAGCCTGGTGACAGACGGACGGACAGCGGAGCCTCAGTAATAGAGTTCCGTTTTACCCTTTAGGTACGGAACCCTAAAAAAGAGGGCGGACTCTTAGCTTTGAAGGCCCTCTTAAACGTAAGAATATAATTTCTTGGACATGCGGCTTCATTCACAATGCTTTCCTTCACCACCAGTAATAATTACAAATGTATACATGAATTTGAAAAAAAAACCGGGTTTAGTGGTACATGCCTACACTAGGCGACGACTACGTTTTGACGAGCTCGGTGGCTCAGTCGTGAAATACTCGACTTTGACACCAACGCTCGTGGGTTCGATTCCCACACAAGACAAACATTTGTGTGCATGAACATATCTGTTTGTCTTGATCTGGATGTTTTAAGAGAGGTAGGGCATCAAAGCAGCCCATCTGGAGAAGTACCTCCACCTCACAGAAAACCGCAGCCAAATAACAACTCTCTAGAGGGTTGTTGTGTTCCTGCGTGTGACTGAGGTCACCAGTAAGCTCCCGATGAGTTGCTGTCTAAGCAGCAGGGCAACTGTTAATAGGCTACGGTACCCGCTTTAATCAGGTGGGCCGTATGTCTGTATTCCGCCCGACATAGTATAAAAAAATATACCACTAATTTTGAGTTTTCGTCCCTTCATACGCAATCAAGCTTTGTCATTGAATATAAGAAGTCCACACATAGTGGACATATGGCGGCGGTCTCCTCAACACACGCCGTCATTTTCGAAGCGTATGCTCTGTAACTGGATGCTTGCATCGCCTCGCAATCCACTGGGGCGATCTCCTCCGATGAAGCCTTTAAAGCCTTCCCGCCCCTGTAGCCATTGCAGATCGCTTAATGGTATTATAAAAACAGCGTTTAAACTTGAAATATACTATAATAGAGCGAACAGATACAACTTATAAGAAAACCATTGAAAATCTAAATTATATTCCGAAACAGAGACAAATGTCACTCATAAAAAAGAAAACCGAAACAGTGACATTTAAAAAAAAAATAACATGGTAAACCAAACTCCTTAGAGGCAGCAGTGTGGCATCGCCAACACCGCCTAAAGGCATTCCCTAGGCGGTGTTTAGTCAGTAGGAGTATGACATAACTCGTTCGGTCGTCTAAAAGAGTACGCATGAGTACACCACCTCCCTCCCATCATGTCCCGGAGGGTGCCCCTCTCTGAAGAATGACTAACGCACACCCCGGTGTGGATTAATCCTTCTTTTGTGGGTCTACATTTTCATGGGCGAAAAACAAAGGTGGACATATGGAATTTTACACTGTATGTATAGTATTTCGCGATACTACTTTTTCATTAGTCTAGATAAATGATATTGCTGGGATAAAACTAGATATTACACCACTCGTGGGAAACTATATAGTCCTCGCCCTCGGTCCATTATAATAAAGTCTATTATGCGTCAGTATCATAAGCTACTAGTCTGTTTGGAATTTGGTTATGTTATATTCTGACACAACGTTTACGTAATCTTAATCCGTTTATTACACCCAATGTACCCACCTAATCACATTTTAGTTTGACGTCGACAAATACATTATCCGTGTCAAATGGAGACATACGGCACTATCAATAATTTATCAGATCGTAATGTGTTTCGATTGAAGTTCAACACACTGCTGTGCTTTCCATCTATCTATATTTTATACAATACTCTATCTTTATACACTTGTTCGCTTTTTTAATATTCATAGCTTTTTTATGAGCTCGGTGGCGCAGTGCTGAACGACGCGACTTTCATATCAACGCTCGTGGCTTCGATCCCCAAACAGGACAGTAATTTCTGTGCTTAAACATGCCTGTTTGTTAGTCTGGGTGTTTTAAGAGAGGTAGGGTGCATCAAAGCAGCCCGCCTAGAGAAGTATCTCCACCTCGTTGAAAACCGCGGCTAAATAACAATTACCTAGAGGATTGTTGTGTTCCTGCGTGTGAGTGAGGTCCCCAGTAAGCTCCTAAGAAGTTGCTGTGGTGGCATCGCGCAAGTGATACTTAGCGTCAATAGGCTATGGCAGCCACTCAATGGTATATCAGGCCGTATGCTTGTATGCCTCCCGACGATGTATAAAAATTTTGTTTATTAAAAGAAAACTCGCAAGCACAATCCAATGCGACATTCGACTGAATAGGATTTTAACCAATAAGCCGATAAGTGACTCGATGGCGATCGTAAACTAACTAATCAAAGCTGCGCCTTCTACTTTGTCCCCCGACTTGTAGCGGTGAATTTAGATACTGTTGCAAAATAGTCTCATTGGTTCTCCATACGTTATTTCCTTCATGCTCGTAAACCATCTAGTAAAACATGATCGGTTTGGTTGGTGGTTTTTCGATTTATGTACAATTCCCCGGCGGTGAAGGAAAGCATCCTGACGAAACTCGCAAGTCTAAGAAATTATATTTCGAAAAACATGTGACCTAACCTAAGAAAGGTCTGGTTTCTCGCATGACCTATGGAGATCTGACGGTCTACTTCTTTCATATGTAATTCTGTTTAGTTAAATGACGTATCTGTGAAAGTACGTTGGAAATAAAACGTGAAAGAAGACATTATTCGACATCCGCCGTGATTTCGTGATATCTACAGGGATTTTGTGAAATCCCCGAATTCCGCATTTCCCTGCGACATATATACAGTTAACAACTGAGGTTAGATTGTATATAAATATTATCTGAACATTTCTCCGAGACGAGTTATCGATGTAACATTAGGTCACGTGCCCGACGATAAGTTTATGACATCTCCCGCTGAGATTGTTTTGTGCGTGACTACTAAACTATGGGTAGGATTTTTGTTTTATTTCTACCTCTTTTGGGATATACTGAGAGTTGCTCTACGTGATGTGATCTGGGACATGGTTTGTCCATAATGTAACACGGGTTACCGATATAAACTGGTGTGGCATAGTACAGAAATATGGGCGGTAGGTTAACTTCAAAGAAACGTTCTGAATTGTCGCACTCACATTTTGTTTTATACTACATCGTGAAGCATATCAGCATACGGATCACCTGATGTACAACGGCTACTGTAGCCTGTAAACGCTTGCAACACATTAAGTATCACTAGCTCGATACATAGGTACAAAGGGATGTATCTCTCCTTAAACTTACGGGTTCAGTACTGTATGCACGCTTAGATTCGTCGACAATTCTCACAGCTCGTCTCTGAACAGAATCACATGGTCCAAACCGGTATGCAGGTGCTCCCCCAAAAACGTGACTGCAGTAGGTACTCCATGTGCGGTATGATTTGAGACTTATATGACATGTCTTTGCCCCTCGCTGAAGCACTGCTTAGCTCTGTTGAGCACACCAAGTTTTTTGGACGCGCACTTGACTTTTTCCTCCAGGTGACTCCGATATTGAACGTTACTGGAGATCTCGACACCAAGCACCATAATGCTGTTGGTGATGGTAAGAGGCGTGTTTTGGAATTTAGTAAGCAAATGGGCAAACTTGTATCTTCATGGGGTTGAATTCGACCAAGTTAAGCCAGTCAGATACTTTAGCTAAAGTACCCTCCATTTCAGATACAAGTTTATCGCAGCTTTCCTCTACAAGTATATAAGTGTGCCCGATGCTGTTATCTGCATAACAAGGAATGCCATCAATTGACAACATATCATTGATGTGCAGCAGAAACAGTGTCGGGGACAGTGCAGAACCCTATGGGACGCCAGCATTGATATCCATGCTATCGGATTAACTGCTATCAACCACGGCTACTATGCATCTGCTGGATAAGAAGCTGGCAGCCCATTTGTATAAACCTTCGGGCAGCCCGTATGAGCCCGAAGATACTTAGATAGAAGACCCCGATACCAGATCCGATCGAAATCCTTCGCCATATCTAGGCTGACAGGCAATACCTTGACCTCAATCGCCAAAGCACAGGGATGTGTTAGATACACTAGAAGATCACCAGTCAACGGCCGTGTTTTTATTTATTTATTATATTTTTATTATAAATAAATAAATATTGTCGGACAAATTACACAGCGCCACCTAGCCCCAAAGTAAGCGAAGCTTGTGTTATGGGTACTAGACAACTGATAAACATACGTAAATACATTTTTTTTTGTAAATACATAGAAAATACCCGGACCAATACAAACAGACATGTTCATGCACACAAATGTTTGTACTGTGTGGGAATCGAACCCACGAGCGTTGGTGTCAAAGTAGCGTAACAGAACTTACTCGTAATTATGATGTGAGATATGTTACCCGGGATAAGGTTCGGATTCTAAAAATACCACATACATGAGATTTGGTTAAAGCGTTTAGTAGTTACCGTGGAAAATATAAACTTATTTACATGCATGTACCCCAAATGCATTGCTCTTTTTGGGTGCAGTCGTGTGTAAAAGTACAGTAAAAGTACGTGTATTCACATTGCCTGTAACTGTATTCGAAACGAATTCGAAAAGTTTTCACTCAGATATCATACATTTTTAGCGAAACCTTTTCGATTCCGTTTTAAAGATGGCTTTCAATACTGCAATACATACAATAATTGCAATACTCGGCAATTTTTTGTTTTGTACAAACCAATTTGACGGCGCTCCCTCTGATTATTCGCTCTGTCAGTACCTAGATGAAATATTAAAAGTATTTTTTTTTGTGGATTGAACCAATGAGATATGTGGTTAATATTAACATCTCTCATTGGCTCAATCCACAAAACTTTTTGATGTGAAACATCTATTGGCGCGCCTTGACAGTAAAATAGAACCGTATGCCGTGACGGCAAATGGCATGACGCTCTCTCATGCCATCGTGCCCCCTCTACGCCGCCAGTCTCGACTCCTTTACGTGTGTGCGTGCCCATACTAGATACTCCGTTGCTTCTCTGCATGAGCTATTTACTATATCTATGCGATGGTTTTTGATTTAAATATTTAAAATTAGAATATTCACTAAGATGTTTCACATCTGCCAGGAGTCCCGTGACGGCCATTTTTTTTTAATATTTCATTGGCCAATAACTTGTTACAACGAATGACGAATTTGTCTAATTCAAGGTCCATTTATAATTACTAGAGCCAGAGTCTGAAATAGATACGAAGACTTAGTTTTTTCGTAATATTGCTTAGTGTAATAAGACAGGTCGTGGATGCATTTTCAATTATAAAATACTGTAAAATTGTCATATATTAATGTCCTAAAAGTTATTTATTGAACCATGTTTTTAATGCGGCATATTTGATGAGCTTGGTGGCGTAGTGGTCTCTTTGTGTTAGTCTGGGTGTTTTTAAGAGAGGTAGGGCGCAACAAAGCAGCCCGTCTGGCACAATACCTACACTTCACATAAAACCAGGACTAAATAACAACTCCCTGGAGGGTTACTATGTTCCTGTATGTAAATCGGTTATCAGTAAGCTTTTTTGGTACAAATATCCAAAAATCTGTTACGAGTACCTTCCACCATGAAAAAAATAGGATATTTCATAAATTTTAATTTACACAGAAGATTAATTTAGTATTTAAGGATCGAGTCATGTGACACTGGGCCCTCTCTGCCTACCCTGCAAAGGATTTGGCATAATTGAGAAGAGATCAACGAAAGAGATGTAGTCATTCATCATAGATCTTATGCCCACAAGTCTCCCACTTCCAATCTCTATCATATACATTTTTTAAAAAAAGCTATTTAAAATACTGTCTATTTTTAGACAGATACAAAATAATTCGTTTACAGCAATTAACTTTGAAAACAACCGACAATCAACATTCATAATTTTTATTTGCCTCTTTAATAATGAGTGCTCTGTGTGTTTAGGATACCAGCACACGATAAGATGGGGATTTTCAAGCATTTTCTGTGTTTAGTTAGGTATCTACCATTGTCATTAACCGCTATTTGTTTTTACCTTTTCTTGTTTGAGGTTTGAAACCCCAGAAACATAAATGTTTTATAGCTCATTTATAGCCGTAGGTCTCTGTATACTTTAATAAAGGCGAGATGGTGAGACCATAAAAACTTTTAAATAAAAATGTAATACATTTCCTTAAGTATTAAAAAAAAATATTGAAGTAGATGCCTGTTTGTAAATTATCGTCATTATTTTTTACTGGCGTCGAGTGCAATGACGTCTTAATTTCACATTAAAAAAAATATGCGTACAGGCCCACCACTCATAGCCACCACTGTGTCTCCTGTGTAGCCAGAATTAACAGCGGCGACCACAAAAAAGGCAATGAACAGTGAAGTCCATTGCCGTCCCGGGGGTTAAACTACAGCTGCCTTGGAACTCACAACGAATTTAATCAGAAGAAATTTGTAGGAGTAGGAAGTTTTGGAATTGACTTCCCTTCTTGGCAAAGTGAGAGACAGCAATATGACAAATAAGGCATTTAAAACCTCAAAGAGATGGCTAGTCAAGTGAAGCTCAACTGCCGTGCACCACGGATTATCAAATATCTAACACTATTGGGACCTAAACTGTGAGTTGTTACCTAACACATCGATTCCATTAATATAGATTACAGAACCGCCTAAACGCCTGGTAGTTCTCCCTTGTTGCCACCAAATCAGAGTAGTATACTACCTCGGATGTGACACGCAAGGAATTTAACATATCGTCCCGCTCCCGATGCCAGAAATCGGATCGTACAGTTCACACGAAATATATCTACGTGAAACCTTCAAAAATATGAACTTTAAGATAATGAGAAAAACGTAGAACTTCAGGAGTAGACGTCCAACGTTCGGACGCTGTATAATAAATACTTTCTATCTCATTCTCTCGCACGTTAAATCCTACAGATATATGTGGTTGTCTATTTTTGCTGTCGCTTTTTTTCACTTCGAAAATCTTATCTCGTAGTTTCAATAACTCCAATAAATCATTAAATCTGCATCAAATCTTCATCAAAATTTCGTATGACTATTACAGGAATCAACATATAACACTTCATACTATGCCAACAGCCTCATAAAACATGCACACATTCATACAACGTGGGACGTGTTACCTTCCTAACGTGCAGAATGAACTCGCTGTCGAGGTTCCACTAGGGACTGCGCCATAAGTTTATAAACTTGTAAAGAGTTTTCTACAGGGTCGGTAGTCAGGCCGTATTATTGTTTGCCACCTTCGTTGTATAAAAATAATATTTATATCAATGACATGTACCTATAATTCGATATATATCAATTACATATATACGTATGAACAGGTTTTGATTAAATCAAGTAGTATATAAAATGTTTTAGTTTTCCAAACTTACTTATTTAGAAAAGGATTTATTTATTTTACTACTTACCGTCTTTAAAATAGTTTACACTGTAAACATAGCGAATACTATTTTACTGTCATTTAAAATATGTAAAACATGGTCATATGTCCTTCTCCCGATTTTACTTTGTGAAACAAAATATACACATTTAATGAGATTTTAATATTTTCTCTTGTAATGACTATGTTGTAATGAGAAATTAATAACAAAAATTCTTTAAACTGAAACAAAATATTTACATTATCTAAGCCATAAATTTGCTACTGCCAATATTTTAATTTTTAACCTCTTTCTAATTTGTTATTAGGTACATGTTAAAAGGACAGAGAAAACAAACGTATTGTTCCTTTCAAATCCGTTTTTTACTTAAATTATGTTAAAGTGAAGTCATTCATTTAGTTTACTTTGAATTTACAATGAGAGAGTACAAATTGCAGTTTGTAGCAACCATGGGCTCAAGCTAAATTTAAAAATACTACCAGCGAAATCTAAAGACTTGACTCTTAAATGTCATCTACGACAATTTCATTGCCAGAATGTCTTTCATATTTAGTTGTATCGCCAGATATTTCTATAATCTTTTTATTCATTTTTAAATGAAATGTTTTTTTTTTTTGTAAAACCGGTACAATTACAAATTCGAGTCATGTAAGCTTCCAGCCGTTGAATCCGGCTTCTAAATATCCTCGTATTTTCATTCCTGCGTTGTGACTCTTAATGTATATATAATATTATTTTGTTAGTATAAACAACTTTAAATATTCAGACATGGACACTAGAGTATAAAAGTTGAATAATAATAATTGTTCAAATTTGTTTTACAATGTTATGTGCAGGTGCCTCCTCTGTGCCTCCTGTTAAGTATAACAATGCCTGTAGGAGGAGACGCCGCTCTTCACTCATTAACATTTGAGTATAAAGAACTAAAGAAAAATAAAAATACATGGGTGTTAGCACTTACATAAGGTACCACACAGTTAAATGTACAAATAACAAATTTCATCTATCCTTAGTGCTAATAGAAGGAAAAAGAAAAGGGATACAAACTATGCAAGTTCAATAGTTTACTCGTGTATGTCTGTGAGTGACAAAAGTTTCCCTCTGGTAATTTAATTAACATAGTTTTAACGTTAATCACAGGACGATTTTGGTATTTTATAGTAATATTTAGTTACCATAAAATGTCCGTTTTTCTAATACAGTATTGTCTACGAGTATGGTTAAAGCAGTTTTGATGGTTCCTTCCTTTTCATAAATACTCATCAGTTTCTAGGGCTTTTGATACCTATAGATATATGAACTGATATTACGATTGTATCACGGAAAATTTGGCCATGGTAGATGAATATTGGACTTCCACTGCTCAAATATTCTTCTACTTTCACGTTGTGCTGATTTCTTACTCATGTTCCGTTTCGTACTGACGGTACACTAACGATATAGCATTTTAACAACGCACTGTAAAAAAAGTAAGTAAACTGAATACAAACGAAATAAAACGTGAATATTTACTTTTAAAATTAAACGTTAATGCGATAACACACCTGGGATTTATGAGGCTATAAGCCGGGTCCTTCGCCCTGGTGAAATTAATCAATTTAAAAGGGTTGGCCGTCTGATGTGGGTATATTAATGTCGGGGAGACCTAAAAATTGTCATCGGAATAAATTAAAGTTTTAGTGGTCTATTAAGGGTATTATTATTTTGATTACCCAAACTATGTTTTTTCATTTTTTCATTTTTTCACACGTACACATGGAGACGGAATGAACAGAAAAGTGTGATTGATCTGATTTTGATAGATGGACGTCTCCGAAAGTCGTTAATGGATACAAGAGCCTTCAGAGGCCCCACTCTTGAAACGGACCACTATCTGGTGATAAGCCGATTTGTGGGCCTTTTCAAGAAGTGGAGGCATTGGCGAGTGCGTATTCCTTTCGGAGACCATGAAAGAATAAGAAGTGAAAAATTGGAAGATGAAAGTGTGAGGAGTACGTATGTACGTCTAGTCAGTGAAAGACTTGCGAACGCGAGTTTTTCCGACTCAGATGTAGACGAATGTTGGAAAGTTCTGAAAGAAAGTATGGTGGACAGTGCGAAAGAAGCATGTGGATGCGCAAAGAGACGTAGAACACTGAAAGGAGATGCTTGGTGGGATGCGGAGGTTCAATCCTCCGTGGATAAAAAGAGGAGAGCGTGGCTGGATTACGTATCATCTTTGCACCAGAGTGATAGTATGAAAGAGAAGAAGAAAGAAATATACCGTCGATGCAAGAATGAAACCAAAGCTTTAGTGAAAGAGAGGCGTGAAAGACTATATGAATGAGGAAGAGAGGCTGACGAAGAACTTCGAGGCTAATACCAAACTCTTCTGGAGAGAGGTAAAGAAGTCTCGGAGTGGTTCGTCGGCATCCGGAATGGACAAGATAAAAGGTAAAGCTGGTGGCATTCTTGCTAACACTCAGGAGGTGTTAGAACGGTGGAGCGAATATTTTAGAGAAATGTATGATTATGTCCAGGGCGCTGGCACTGTGAATGAGTCTGTGACTGATTCGGCAGTGCCAGCGTACCATGAAGACATTAGCATGGATGAGATTGAATGGTCGATACGAAGTTTGAAAAATGGAAAGTCAGCGGGAATCGATATGGTAACAGCTGAGATGATCAAACTGAGTGGCACCTACGTTAGGGACGCTTTCTGGTTTTTGAGCAAATTATGCTGGAGAACCGGAAGAGTCCCGAGCGATTGGAGACGCGCAGTCATCGTGCCCTTGTATAAAGGCAAGGGCTCACGTATGGACTGCGCCAACTATAGGGCCATCAGTTTGATCAGCCTAGCAGCTAAAGTGTATGGAAAAATCATTGAAAGGAGAATGAGGGTGAAATCCGAACTGTCGCTAGGCTAAGGGTAGGCCATTGAACATTGACCTTTCTTGATACGAGTATATTTATTAAAAAAAATATATAATTTCGTAATGGAGACAACATATATATATAAGTTCCTTGAGAGGTAGGTAGGTAGAACCAAACACCACATGACTCGATCCTTATACACTTTTTTAACATTGATAGCTCTTTTAATGCACTCTCACTTTTTTCTAGGACTCCTGGCACCGCCCTCTGATAACATCCGAACAATTTGGTCATTCAGGTGAGTACTGACCGCCGATTTTTAAAACTATAATATTTATATACTTTGAGTAACAACAAGCTAGACTAGCTGCATTCGCGAGTCCACGTGCTTGTCGATAACTTTTTTTCCCACCAAAACGCCGACTTATAGAAATATAAAAAAATGTTAATCAAAGTATATACACATTATAGTTTTGAAAATCATTTTTTTATATTTCTTTAAGTCGGCGTTTTGATGGGAAAAAGAAGTCGGATACGTGATTTTTTCGATAAAACGGGCCCTGGACGTTTGAGTGGGATAAAAACCGAATTGCCCATGATCTATCATCTATATCAGAGATATTTAATGACTGTTTTATTTTGCGTCACCCCGTTCCCCTGGGGTGATCGCTTCCCGGCTAAAGGCAGTCCCAGGGGCTGTTTTAGTCGGTGGAAATCCGACATAATCAGTTCGTTCGCACGAAATGGTATCTTTGAAAGATTTCACCTCCTCCCTCCCTTTTTCCGGAGGGTGCCCCTCACGGAGGAATGACCAATGCACACCCGGGTGTGGGTTGGTCCTTCCTTTGTGGGTCTTCAACTTTTTTGTGCGAAAATAAAAAAAAAAAACTGTTTTATTAATTTAAACAATAATTCAAGACAAAACTCACCAAATAAACTCACGAATAATCATTACTTATCACATAAAAACCGTAATAGCATTTTTCTACGGCCTGTTGATGCCAATGAAAATTTAAGAATTGTAGAGAACTTAAATAATAAAAGAAGCTGTGAATACAATAATATACCTGTACAGGTTGTTAAGCCAAGTATACACTATATTTAGTCGTTTATATTTAGACTTATGTACATTATTAACCTACTACTACTACTACAACTTCACGCCAAATCCCTTGCGGGGTAGGCAGAGAGTACCGAGCGCCACGTGACTCGATCCTTACATATCTGACTCGCTTCTTTAACATTCATTGCTCTTCTCATACATGCTCGCCGGTTTCTAGGGCTCCTGACATTACCTTCTGATAGAGTACGACCAATTTGGTCATGGTAGGTAAGTCTTGACTTATTAACTTTTTAGTCTTATTAATCTAATGCTAGAATACGGATATTTTCCAGAAAACTTAAAAACAGGTATATAACAGGTAAATAAACCATTAAATAAAGAAACTGGCCAAATGCATGTCGGGTCACGCACAGTGTAGGGTTCCGTATTTGATTCGCTATGCTTGCTTGCAAAAACATTTGATAGTTGCCTAAAATAATAGGAAATTGAGTCTATGAACAGCGCCATCTAAAGTATAATATCGGAACTAAAATGAGTAAAGTAAAGAGGATATTTCTGTGCCTTTCACCTGCTTATCGGGATAGAAGGCGTTTTGATCGATCCACTCTCTTCAACTGTAGGGATTGATTGAAGGTATGTCCTGTATATCGACGATAAGCGCCGAGCTTCAGGTCTTGTTTTATTATACGCGACAGACTCCTAGCGAGAAGCTTCATTTCTCGCAATAATAAATTATGTAAAAATAAAATTATATAAATTTTTCGTTTCCTAATGGGGTTTCGGCGAATTCTGGCTTTAACAGCATTAACAGCCTTTGTAGTTTTAATAATAAAAGCAAAGGTTCATTAAACGATCGTATTATGCTATACTCATTTACATGGTGAAAAATAATTTTTAAAGATGTAACATGAGTTAGTGTTGTACTACGAAAAATTTATACGAAATCAAATTGTACTGAGCAAACATCAGGAATTTCTTAGTTGACAAAAGAGAGTTGATCAGGACCTTTGTCTCCTGCTCAGCGTCTTCGTCTATCAGAATGGAAACATAAGATACTCGTAGTAAAAAGGACACCAATATTCTGAACACAGTAGATACAATTATATGTTCCAGGGGTAGAAGTGTTAGGGGTACAAATCAAGAAAATTTAGCAATTTAGGACACTAGCGACATGAACCAAAAAATATCATAAATATGTCATATGCATGAAAGATTAAACTAGTTAACATATTAGTGAAAGCAGTCTAGGAATGCAATGTAGTATATAAAAACAAACAAGTATCCTTTAGAGGAGAGTGGTACAAAATATGAGGTATATTTAGTACAACTCTAAGGGAAAACCGATATAGAAAAGTACCTTCACAACGAATTTCGTATTTTACCCGTAGCTTAGTCTGTCAGCCATCTTCTTCTTAGCGTTATATCCTATTCCTAATCCAATAGGATTGGCGGGAATCTAAGTCTAAGGATTTGGCGAACGTACTAATTTTTACATAGAGCGGTTGCATTTATCAAACAATTGTCACACGACGTAATAAAAAGACATCTGGAGCGCAGTGACAATGTGGTTTTTTACTCAAATTGATTTTAAATATAGAAAACTTGATTCCAATGGATTTCCTAATCGTATAATTTAAATTACCATAATTTGTACACACAATGTTTGTTATATTCAGCTTAACTACATTCTAAAGGCTTCCTTGTAGTCATTTGCATAATGATTGTCTGATAACATTACTTTACCGTCTCCAGCATGTTGGACAGTTGCCAAGCTTTAACTTCGAAAAGACTTTAGTGTATAAAAAACAAGGACATTTCTGGTAAGTAACATTAGATCGTAAGTATTATTTGTCTGGCTCATTCCATGATGTTACATCTGATTGCTCTTACTGAGGCTCCAAGGAAGCTCATCGTACAATTTGTTTCTTGGCAGTTATATATTATAATATCTCACAGTTATTAGACATGAGTATATACTAAGCGAGCTTAGAGATGTTGGTAAAACCATCTCACCAATTTTGAGTTATATCTGAGAAGGGTGGAAAATGCCTATTATCAGACGACAATACTAATGTAACTTGCTATCAATTGTCACACTAATTCCGGTTTTTTTGACTGAGTTCAAAGTTGTACATCTGACTTATTATTGCTTTTACGTTTAATATAATAATAACATTCAAAATTTAATTAATGAGAACTATTATAAGCCCTTGTAGTACGATTTAGTGCTTAATATGACATAATATTAACATAAGTGCTAATCTATGATGCACAATAAAGAATATTTGATTTGATTTGATATATGTTTATGTAACTTGTACGAAATGGAATCATGTACATAACATAATTGTTCAAAATATGTTCTTGAATATCTAAATAAAAGTCGAAAATATGTTTACAAGAACATATCCCTAATTTTTTTTTTTTTATCGGTACAGGCCCACCACTCATTCCCACCACTGTGTCTCCTGTGTAGCCAGAATTAACAGCGGCGACCACAAAAAAGGCAATGAACAGTGAAGTCCATTGCTGTCGCAGGGGTTAAACTACAGCTGCCTTGGAACTCACAACGAATTTAATCAGAAGAAATTTGTCGGTGTAGGAAGTTTTGGAATTGATCTCCCCTCTTAGCAAAGTGAGAGACAGCAATATGACAAATAAGGCATTTAAAACCTCAAAGAGATGGCTAGTCAAGTGAAGCTTAAATGCCGTGCACCACGGATTATCAAATATCTAACACTACTGCGATCTAAGCTGTGAGTTGTTACCTAACACATCGATTCCAGTAATATAGATTGCAGAACCGCCTAAACGCCTGGTAATCCTCCCTTGTTGCCACCAAAGCAGAATAGTATACTACCTCGGATGTGACCCGCAAGGAATTTAACATATCGTCCCGCTCCCGACGCCAGAGATCGCATTCCCAGAGAACATGATGTGCTGTTTGCTCGAATTCATGATTTGTCGTAGAACACTTATTATTTATACCAAAATTATTTATTTATTTATTATTTTTCGTGTGCATATTAATGTGTATGTATATATATTACTGACTATATTAGTCTTACAAGTAGACTCACGTACTGCAAAGTAACACGGTATGAATAATAATATAACAGTAACATAATAATTATATTGTTTTTTATAATCCGAGGTTTTCATCCAGTTAATAAATATGGATTTGCATTCATGACATGTCTATCTATAAATGTATAGTTCTTTATTTACCTCGTTGTATAAATTTCCCGATACATTAGTAAATTGTTTGCTTGCAACAAAACAAACCAAAATCACTTTGGTTTTGTTAATAATATAAAATTTCAGTTATAGGCACATACACAATTTCATCCTTTCTTCTTTTACTTATATTATTATTAAAAAGATAAATTTTAAGTATGTTTTTAAAGTCATGGGTGCAACATTTAACTTCCGCAGAGGTTGCCTTGTTTGTGTCTTGTCTAGTAATTGAAATTTTAATTTCTTCCTGTCAACTGAACGATCTGAAATTTGGTATACACATTTAGTTCTAGCGGCAATACAATCATGTTTTTTTTATTATAATTGTAAATCTAAGATGGCCGCAGCCACGAAATGGCGAATTATGTATTTTCTTTTAGAATTCTCTTAATATAGATGTCAAAAGGAATTGACTAGTAGAATACAATAAAAAATTCAGAAACCAAGATGGCATTCGAAACAAAATGGTGGATCATATACTTTAGATGGTCAATACTGAAATCCACGTATCTAATGAAAACAAAGGATGTTGTCATCTTAGAATAGTGATTTGAATCCCTCCGAAATTGTTGAGCAAGGAGAAGCTTACATGGCACTGAGTTGGGTAAAATCTTTGGATGGATTATGTATTGAGAACTTAGATTGCAACAAACTGACCAAAAACAAACCATGTAATAATGAGGCAATAAATTAATTAAATAGAATTTAAATTAAGTAACTTATTAAAAATATAAAAACATGAAAATAAAAAAATAAGTAAAATTTTTTTTTAGTTATAATGTAATATAATTATGCATATAATGTACTAACAGCCAAAAAATAATTAGATACGTAACAGGTAAGTAGTCATCGCATCACTTTCCACACGAATATTGGGTATTGATTAGATTAAAAAGTCGTGGGGCGATTTACAATTGAATTTTTACTTGTTTTACTACTGTTGATTCTTAAATCATATGTTGCATAGTTAAATCTTTTGGGAAGTAGAGATATTTTTGAGAGAGAGAGAGCTCAATAATTTTTTTTGCGCAAAACATGAGTAGTTACATACATTTGCATGCAAATTGTCTTAGTAGTAATTAAAATACTTCATCATGTTTTGCCTTGTCGGCGTATAAACATTTTAAAAGCGAACAACAATATTATGATATTGAAATAAAGTAACATGTCAAAGAGAAAATGAATCCAAAAATATTTATCTCGTGTACAATCGTATATCCAAATATAATTGATTTTCATTAGTATATTCACTATGAGATCTAATTTCGTTTATATGGAGCGCTCTCTATATCGGTAGATATAAGGGTATCTGGTACGACCTCACATACATAACTTATCTTGACATACTGAACTTGTATCGCAGAATAAAAATACCAAAGCAACAGAGTATTGAGTCAGTACATCAATTACTAGTAAATTGCCTTTTTGTGTGACAATTTTTCAATTTATCAGGCCCGTGGCTGCTTCAGTGATATATTTTTATTGTTTCATGTTGGCATTTTATTTTATACCAATAGGGTGACGTATTGTGGAAGGAAAAAACAACACTCAGATTTTTAATGCCTTAAAATTTATGAAAGCCCCCTGCGATTCCGTTTTTAAAAATTGTCTCAGTTTTTCCTCCCTATCCTAGCCCGTTTCAGTATCAAGTTCACATTGTCTCAAAATGGCCACTTTTAATGGTCTTTTTTAATTAAGTAGCATTAGTAATGTGTATTTTCCAAAATTATACTTTAAGTTTGTTTTGTTAATTAGGTAATGATTTTAAAAATATGGCAAAAAGCTAATATGCTTTTTGGCTTTTTGGCTACTGAGATTTCTGTTGCTATACTTATTACAATTTTTTTATTTGTTTGAAAGATTTGACAAATGATAAATGCCCCAAACGTTTTGTGTCATTATAATAATCAGCTTAACAATAATTCTACCAAATGAAACGTTGTCTTACAAAAATTTGATAATCGTTAGTTGCCAAAGTGAAAAATAGGTGAAACATTGGTTGGCAAGTGATAATCAGGCAAACAATTTTCGGCGAAAAGGCAGGATATCGCTATAGAGTTTCTGACACTAAATAAGCGTTCTCTATGTAGAGTACATTTGAAAAACATCATAATATCGATAGTTTCCGGGTAACTAATACGTCCACTAAGTTAGCTCGTATACCGCTCGTATCCCAGTATCTCGCGGAAACTGCAAAAGTAAAAAGAAAGAAAGAAAAATCTTTCTTTCTTTTCACTTTTCATGTCATGTCGTGATGTTGAATAGCTTATAACCTACCTCAAGAATTGGTTATCAAATGCAAAAATATTTTTTTCAATTTAAGTAGTTCCAGATTTTAGCACTTTCAAAAAAATAAACACTTCAGCTTTATATATCAGTATATGTTCGCGCCACTTTTGCGTTCGTCCCTATTCCTTTTCTGTCCTGCTTCCTTTGTCCCTTTCTTGCACAAGCACAAGCACGAGGATCAGAAAGAGATCGAGAGCTCGTTAGCTGTCATGAAAACGAACCAGAGGGCGCGACTGGACAATGAAAAAGTGTGTGCACCGAGTTATGGTCGAAAACACATTGTTCAACCGCTCCGCTAATTAATTTATTTAAAACGGTTAATTCGTAGTATATTTCATGAATGTACTGTTGATACCACATTATATATAGTGCTGTGTCGAGTTATAGTATATTTGTGGACATTTATTTGCACCAACGTCACCTGCGCCCGCGCCAACCCATACGAAGAAACTTCGTCATCAACCGCTGTTATAAGGTACGTGCTGTGTGCTTTTCCATCTTTTCTTAACCTACATATACGCCCTATATATCTTCCGCTCCCGCTTTTCAACCTACCTAGGTTTCCTATTTAACAAAACCCAGCGACCTTAAATTAACCCACCAGTATATATATTTACCGCAACGTAACTGCACTGCAGTGATTATGCGATGCTTGACTACAATGATAAAATTAATTTTAATATTCAATGCAAATCGCATGCCCCGTTTATTTAGTTGCATATATGGTTGCATACGTTCAATTTTCAACCAATCGTTGGCCGAGTAATCTCGCCCCTTATAGGCAATAAGTTCCCGTGAGGGATCATACTCCAGGTTTCATCATATTGGTTTTGATATATGAGATAAAAATTTTATTCGTTGTTGTATGAATAGAAAATACGTTGATATTGAGAGGGAGATAGGAATATAAATAAGATTATGTGAATGCAAGTGAATGTTGGTATTTGACGGGATGTTTCCGAGATCTTGCTTTTTTTTATTAGCGTCAGTAGGCATACAAGCATACGGCCTACTTGATGCAATGTAGTTATCGTGAAAACTTGCAACACATCGCAAGTATCGTTGCGTTTTATTAAGCTACGATAACCGCTTTCATCAGTATGCTTGTATTGAAGAGTGGTAGGGCGCATCAAAGCAGCCCGTCTGGGTAAGTACCTCCACCTCACAGGAAACCGCAGCCAAATAACAACTCCCTGGAGGGTTGTTGTGTTCCTGCGTGTGAGTGAGGTCACCAGTAAGCTCCCAAGGAGTTGCTGTGTAAGCAGCAGAGGAGGCATCGTGCGATTGATACTTAATATATCGCAAGTGTTAATAGGCTACGGTATCCGCTTTGCACCAGGTGGGCCGTATGCTTGTCTGCCTCCCGAGGTAGTATAAAAATAAAAAAAAAGTGCCCCGACGTTAAATAAAAAAGGTATTAAAACCTATTTATGTGTTGTCAAGGGCCTGCAGGTTCTTCAAAAGAAGGGGGTCACCAGAGGTTCAGAGGTCTTTAAGGGTCTGAATGAACACAACAACTCTTCTAGGAGGTACTTTCCCAGACGGGCTGCTTTAATGCGCCCTACCTCTCTTAAAAACGCCAAGACCAAGACGAACATACATGTTCATGCATACTAATATTTGCCCTGTGTAGAAATCAAACCTACGAGCGTTTGTGTCGAAGTATCGTAACAGGGCGTTTCGCCACTGCGCCACCGAGCTCATCATCGTCAACCTGAGGGTCACCTGATTGATGGTAAGTGATCACCACCATATAGAGTTCAGCAACGCCAAAGGGTCACTGATCCATTGTCAGCCTTTTTAGAGAAACAGTTCTTGAAGGCACCCAAATCGTATTTGTGCGGGACATCACTGAGGGTAGTTTATTCAACAATTTCACTGTCGAGTTAATAGATTCAGGCGTTATTTTGCGAAAGTCAAATTTACATGCAATTTGATCTAACCTGCTTTGTGTGCTTCCGCCATCAATTAGTTCAAGCGGCCTAGCGCCGGCCGGCACCCACCCACTACTGTTAGTACGTGCTACATGCCGACGCTGCCATGGCTGCTCCGGTAGTCTCTGAGACAGGGACTACCGGCGCAGCCATGGCATGAGACAGAGACTACCGGAGCAGGTTAGATCAAATTGCATGTAAATTTCACTGTCCGTGGTAGAAAATGCCTCAAAATGCGTACTGTAGTGCATTGCCACTCATCAATGTGGTGAGGGTGAAATTTTAGTTTATTACGTGTGGTACGATAGAGGAACTCCGCGGCTGGTATTAAGTTGAACAGCTCCTCCAAACACTCCCCATGATACAATTTGTACAGTACACAAAGAGAAGTAACGTCTCTTCTTGTATAATACGAGATCACTGGGTCACCGATGATTTGAACTGCACTACATTGCATGCGATCGAACAGAGTAAGCAAATATTGTGGCGCGCCGGCCCAGAGATGTGAACAGTATTCTATGTGAGGTCGGACCTGGGCCTTATAAAGTTGAAGGAAGGAAAAACTCTATTGATCATATCAATCTTCTTGGACGCCAACTTAGCTTTGCTCTCCAGATGACCGCAAAACCAGGTACGCTAGCATTCAGGGGCAGTGGATCCGAGCATGCACCGTCAATTACGACCTTGATGCTCCGCCCAATGAGAAAACAGGTAACCCATGCACGAAATTTTTGGGTAGCCGAAAAGAAGGAAGCATAGGCGTAACTCACGGTAACCGGCGTAGTATAAAAAAAAATTGAGAAGTGTGAGTGACATTCCTCATACCAATCTCATTGTGTAAGATGAAGCACAATATAAGTCGTGGTTTTTTTCTCACCTACGTATAAATTAAAATCTGTCTATAGATATCATCATGCCAGGTCCCTTGTGGGGTAGGCAGAGAGAACCGGGTTACAGAAGACACGGTCGAATCACTCCTCGCTCACTTTTTAATTTTCTAGCTGTTTTCATGCACGCTCATCGGTTCCTAGGGCTCCTGACTTCTCCTGACCACCTTTTGACAACACACAAACTATTTCGTCGTAGTGAGTGACTTATTATCTTCCCCAGTTCCTACATCCTTCCAATTGTACATCTATCTACACACGCCTTGTATCTTCTTATTCCTATCGCCTGTTTCCCAGTCCTTTATTTGCGGGGTCCGTTACCTAAGCCTAAGGATTTGAAGAAACTAACTGGCACATAAAGCGATTAACCTCTACAACTCAGAGGTGAAACCAAACTTTTTTCAGGGTAGGTCATACATTTTTCGAAAAATTATAATTTTTGGACTTGCTTCCTCGCAATGTTCTCTATCATCTAGTGATACATACAACTAGGATTCAAACCCTGACTCATCTTATGTAGATTTAATTGTAAAGTGAAATAATAGCACTTTTTTTATTTTATTTCCATAAATTCCCAGTTCAAGTGAGACTAAGAGCTGCTTCCATCAGCCGAGCGTACCATCCGTCAACCACGTAAAACTTTAATGATGCATTTCTACGCTTCGTTCAATGGAAAAATGTCAAGCCACGTCGTTAACTAGGATAAGTGCTGAAAGCATGATATTTAACCTTACGCGCATTCGAATAAAGACGAGAATAAAATATAAAACCACTGTATAGGTAACCTTCATATGAAATCACTATTATTTGAATTGCTTTCCATTATATGAAAATTATTCACTATTATGCACTGCTGAAAGCACATTAAGTTTGACATTTGATATTTGTATCGTTGTTATCTCACGCAATAAGAATTAAATTCGAACTGTTGTTTTGTTTTAGCTGTCCCTCTGTTAACATTTTCCTAGCGCCATTTGCCTTTTACAATATTGATTTCCGCTCCGTAATGAAGTGTTGTGTAAACACATAAATAAATCTACTTCTCCTTACTTATGTTAAAATATAAGGCACAAATGCTCCTATTTTGTGACAAAGTAGACTTTTTTGCAACTCCAAAGAATCGCAGACTATTTTGTAGATATTTGTTTTTTTTTCTCAATTTGATATTTCCACGCGATTCTTAGTAGTTTCTTAAAAAGAGAAAAAGGTCTATTCCAGTAAGAAAATGGGCGTTGACTTCAAAATTGTTGCTTTCATTTTCTTTCTAAAAAGTTTCTATTACAACTGAGATAGCATTACAACTTTTATTAAAATAGTTTTGGATATTTCAATATATATATATAAATGAGCTCCTTATCTAAATTTGGACCGATTACTAAACTAGCGAGTAAAGTACGCCTACTCCTACGCACGCGTACTTGGATACTCCCTAAAATATTTAGAAAATCATGCGATTGTATACAGATAGTTGAAACATCAAACAATTTGCATCTGGACACAATTTGTTTCTAACACTAAGGAGACAAATAATTATATGGCCTATCTGATAGTAATCAGTAACTATAGACTACGGATACTTGCAACACGAGAGTCGTCGCTCGTACGTAAAGCAGTTACCGTAGCATATTAGCGCTCGCAATACAGTATCACTCCCGCGATGCCACCTCTGCTGCTAGTACAGTAACTCTTTAGGAGCTTACTGGTGACCTCATTCACACGCTGGAATACAACAACCCTCCAGGGTGACGTTAATTGGCTGCGTTTTTTTGTGAGGTGGAGGTACTTCCCCAGATGGGCGGACTCTACCCCTTTACTATCAAATTACTTGCCTCTGGCTTCCACAATACATGAAATTACTCTAGTCTTCAATAGAATACATTTAAATACATATATTTGTACATAAGAGCAGTGGCTGAATGCAACTGGCGTGTGCTGTGACCCGGCAAACCTTTTGATTGCGTCACTAATTATACTCTGTATTGCACATTTCATTATTCGTGCAATCAAATTATTGTATAAATATAGAAATGAGCAACTGAAACTGTGGTATTAACTACCAGATTATTTACCAGAGGGAGACTTTGTACAAAAGTCGTCTGAAAGGGTACCTCTGTCTCACCAATTTCTACCGCCAATCAGCTATATTTATATAGTTTCGGTCTGAAGGGTGAGATATGGCAGAGAAATTACTGGGCACTGTGACGAAATATCCTTAGGTCACAAGATTGGCAGCGCGCGAGTAACATCCCCGTGGTGTTGCGTCAATAGGCTGCGGTAACCGCTTACTAACTGATGCGGGCCGCATTCTTGTTTGCCAATCTAGTTGTATAAAAAAAATAAACTAGATATTGTATAAAATATCTATTTAACACTAGCTGATACACCATTACTCATATGTTACTTATTAATGTTGCTAACATAATAGAAAAATAGGATATACGAGTATAACTTACCTACCATGACCAAATTGGTCGTGTTCTATCAGAAGGTGATGTCAGGAGCCCTAGAAACCGGCGAGCGTGCATGAGAAGAGCAATGAATGTGAAAGGTGTGAGTGAGATCAAATCAAATCATTTATTTGTAGAAGTAGGTACATATTATAGGTGTTATAATCAATAAAGTAGCTCAGACCACTTCTTGCCCTACAAACAGAGCATACAAATATTAATAATTATAACATGCACATTCTATAATGTAATTTAGCAATATTTATATTACTTTGTCTAATTATTAATTTATTATAGTCAATGTCATATTATATTTAAGTACTCTAAAATATGTCTTTGTCATGTATATATGTATGTATATCTTCACGGCAGGTCCCTTGCGGGGTAGGCAGAGAGAACCGAGCGCCATAAGACGCGGTCCTTACACACTTCACTCGCTTCTTTCACATTCATAGCTCTTTTCATGCACGCTCGCCGGTTCCTAAGGCTCCTGACATCACCTTCTGATAAAACACGACCAATTTGGTCATGGTAGGTTAGTCTTGGTCTTCCTCGGCTCCTACATCCTTCCACTTTCGCATTGTATATCTGTTTCGTCATTCTTTCATCTTGCATTCTTTCTACATGTCCGAACCAACGGAGCATGCCCTTTCTTATCTTAACACCGACACTCTCTTTCAGTCCAACCAATCTTAAAGATATGTAAGGATCGAGTCACGTGGCGCTCGATTCTCTCTGCCTACCCCGCAAGGGATTTGGCGTGAAGTTATAGATAGAATATAAAAATCGAATGTTAATGATGTCGAATCATTCGGCTCATCTATTTGCAAGGGTGTTCCTCAAGGTTCAATTTTAGTGCCTATATGCATTTTCTTCTTAGCGTTATCCCGTTTCCTAATCCATTAGCTACCTACCTAAGCTTAAGGATTTGGCGAAGATGGTCAAACCTCCACAAAGCAGAGAGAAAACCACGGTTAGTGCATTGCCATATAAAGTATAAATATATGTATATATGATATACTAAAGTATAAAAAGTAAGAGTTGTTTTGACGAGCTCGGTGGCTCAGTCAGACTCAGAATGACGCGACTTTGACACCAACGTCCGTGGGTTCAATTCCTACACAAGACAAACATTGTGTGCATGAACATGTCTGTTTGTCTTGGTCTGGATGTTTTAAGAGAGGTAGGGCGCATCAAAGCAGCCCGTCTGGGGATGTACCTCTACCCCACAGAAAACCGCAGCCAAATAACAATTCTCTATAGGGTTGTTGTGTTCCTGCAGTGAGTGAGGTCACCAGTAAGCTCCTAAGGAGTTGCTGTGTACAGCAGAGGAGACATCGCGTGAGTGATATATTATTCTTTTTATTAACGACTAACCCAATTCTTAAGGAAGATTATGTTTGGGCAATTCAACATCACGATACGATCCTTAAAAGTCGGGGAAAAAGAAAGTATAAAAAGGGTTCCGGGCTACAGATGGATCATGCATGTTTTTATACAACTTTGTGAGGTACACAAACATATAAGCACCTGATGTAGTGTGTTTGCAGTAGCCAGAGACCGTAGACTATGGATGCTTGCAATACAGGAAATACCTCTTGCGCGTTGACATATTGACATCTGATAACACAGCAACTCCTTAGTAATACACAACAACACTTTAGTTGTTATTTGACTGCGGTTTTCTGTGAGAGGGGCGTACTTTGGAGGTACTACCAGTAGGGCTAACTTTGGTGCGCCCTACCTCAGTGATATTTTAAGTTAACGAAATAAAATTTAATGAAAAATACGGTACGTTATCACAGGGATCAAGTTGGTTTGTACTCAACGCTATAAAGATAAATTGTGTGCGATTTATTTTACCAAGTTGCACAGTCTCGCCCAAAAACATTACAATAAATAACGAAACCGTTGACATCGCGGACTGTACTGAGGTTTAAGATGTGCCACTCGATTCCAAACCAGAGTGCTTCACCCTTATAACGGTCCACGAGGGAAAACGCAATTCTGCAGTTTATGATG
This sequence comes from Pyralis farinalis, assembly GCA_947507595.1. Classification (NCBI taxonomy): domain Eukaryota; kingdom Metazoa; phylum Arthropoda; class Insecta; order Lepidoptera; family Pyralidae; genus Pyralis; species Pyralis farinalis. The sequence goes on along the minus strand of OX382276.1, from coordinate 27,720,121 downwards.
TTGAAAGAACTAAAAGATACTTTTAAAATATCCACAGTCTCATTTCATCTGGCATTTTACTTTAGGGAAATGCAGTAGATATTGGGACAATATTAATTCTGCAAAAACGGACGGTACGATCTACTTCTAACCGAATGGCGGAACATCCCCGCGGGTCATATTTATATGAATCAATAATTTTACTGTCGACTTTCAGAATAACTTTAGAATATCTTAGAATAGTAGTGCATGAAACTATATACTTCTTTACATACAAATATCACTTATATACAAATAAGTGAGGTTTCATGGTAATTATCACTTGCTCAGCGGTGAAAGAAAACATCGGGAAAAACCGCACGTCGAAGAAATTATGGATATGTGACCTAACCTAAGAAAAGTTTAGTTTTCAGTCTGGGTTATGGGGGTCTGATTGCAGTCGCTACATATAAAAAATTGTATGTATGTATGTATGTATATCTTCACGCCAAGTCAAAATAATAATTAAAAATTGTATCTTCCCCAAATCCTTAAACTTGGGTAGCGGACCCGCCAATCCTAATGGATTAGGAACCGGGATAACCCTAACAAGAAGAAGACTAATAAGTAAGGTTCCCTATAACTAAAATGGAAACAAGCGTACGTTTTGCCTAATGGGAAGCAGTTACCTTAGTCTTTAAACACTTGCAATACTAAGGTCATCACTCCTGCGTTGCCGATCCTGTAAAAGATCTTCATGCCTTATATGAATAAACTCATGCTGTAGTTCGTCGCACAAACCTCAGCAGGGAGTTGCCACACCTACATAGTTCTCAGAAGAAAGTTTCTCTTGAACCACCACACACTACGACTATTGCATAGAACGCGACAATTTTCGGATCCAGTGCGAGAAGAAATTCTCCGTCGAAGGCGAATTCGATATGCTACCGGCAGACATACCGTCCGACTGTCGGTATGTCTGTCTGTATATCGAATAACTCCTCGAAACACAAACCATTGTACAATCGATGAAACACACAAAGAGAAACAAAGTCATTTCCTAACTTAAGGTAATAATAAATAATAATAAATATTGTCGGACAAATTACACAGCGCCATCTAATCCCAAAGTAAGCGAAGCTTGTGTTATGGGTACTAGACAACTGATAAACATACGTAAATACATTTTTTTTTTGTAAATACATACTTATTATACATAGAAAATACCCAGACCAAGACAAACAGACATGTTCATGCACACAAATGTTTGTACTGTGTGGGAATCGAACCCACGACCGTTGGTGTCAAAGTAGCGTAACAACGCGTTCCACCACTGCACCACCGGGCTCGTCATTCGTATCAGGGTCTCAGCACAGTACAATTATGTAAGCTTACAATCATCAACAATTCTCACAGCTCATCTCTGAACCGAAGAGAGGTAGGACCCAGCAAGGGGTCGTGCTGTGCTCCGCCCTGTCAAGCATGCTGTAATGGCGGGACATGGCAAGACCTCTTGCTCTAAGTATCCGTCTGGGGAAGCACCTCCACCTTACAGAAGACCGCAGCTAAATGACAACTCCGGGAGGATTGTTGTGTTCCTGTGTGTGAGTAAGGTTGCCAGTCATTTGGGAAGTCGTTGTGCAGGCAGCGGGAGGACCGGCGGATATCGAACCGCCACGAACAGCGGGGGCGCGGAAGGCTGGCGCGGCGGTCAGGGAGACCCGGTGAAACGGCTGACCGCTGGCCGCCCGCGGGTCAGTAGGGTTCCCGAACCCGGGGATTACTTAATCTCCGCCCCGGGAGGCTGAACCGCCAACCCGCGAAAAATCCCTGTTGTAGTGGTCGTGCCGGAGAAGGAGACCGGAGTGGACCCGGCTGCTGCAGCAGGGGGGGACCGGGGGCCCTTCCGCCCGCCGTGCCGGCAAACCGCATAACCTGCACTGTCCAGTGGTGGAAGATACCGCGCATTTGTCTTCCACTCTGTCGGCTCAGCGACTTCTCATTATTCAAACAACCTCATAAAACATGCCTAAGAGAAAGAAAGGAAAATGGAAAATTACAGCGGCTACCCCTTCCACAATAAATGTGGATTTTTGCAACATCAGGGGACTACACTCCAACATTAACGCGGTTCACTACCACCTCGAGACTGCTCGGCCGACCCTTCTTTTCCTCACGGAGACACAAATATCCTCACCGGCCGACACCTCTTACTTACATTACCCCGGGTACAAACTTGAACACTTATTTGTACGTCGTGCCGGGGTGTGTATGTTCGTTCGGGAGGATATTTGTTGTCGCCGTCTTCGTAGCCTGGTAGACAAGGACCTGTCATTACTATGGGTGCGCGTGGATCATGGCGGCCACACCCGAATCTACGCCTGCCTTTACAGGTCCTATAGCGGTGATGCAGACACAGCTCGTTTATTTGAGCACCTGCAAATGACGACTGACAGAGTTATCGAGCAGTATCCCTCCGCGGAATTAGTGATTTTGGGAGACTTTAATGCCCATCACACCGAATGGCTTGGCTCTCGGTGCACTGATTCCGCGGGGAGATCTGCTCATGACTTTGCTCTGGCCTAAGGTTTCTCCCAACTGGTGCATTCTCCCACGAGAATACCAGATGTAGAGGACCATACAAGCTCCTTACTGGACCTTCTGCTGACAACACGTCCGGATGAGTACAACATCTCAGTGGATGCGCCGCTTGGCTCATCGGACCACTGTCTCATCCGAACCCAAGCGCTTTGTGCCAGGCGTGACCCACCTCGGCCTACCGGATGGCGGCGTGTTTGGCACTATAAGTCGGCAGACTGGGACGGACTGCGTGAGTTCTACGCGTCGTACCCGTGGAGGCAGCTTTGTTTCAAAACAGACGATATCGAATCCTGCGCGACTGCGGTAGCTACGGCGATATTGGATGGCATGGAATGCTACATTCCCAGTCGCTTAGTGGCTGCTGCGGGAGCTAAAAAGCGACCGTGGTTTAATCGGCCTTGTAGAGAAGCCAGACTTCTCAAACAGGCTGCTTTCGAGGTTTGGACCACGGCGCATGCTAATGGAAATCCTGATGTCTCTGTTTTGAAACGTAAACTCAACGCTGCCTCGAGGTCCAGTAAGAGGGTAATTGCCAGAGCAAAGTTTGATTTCGTCGGTAGAGTTGGCGGGCGGCTTGCAAGCCTTCCGTCTGGCAGCCGTGCTTTCTGGTCGCTGGCTAAAGCTGCCGAGGGAAACTTTTGTCAAGCGTCTATGCCACCACTGCAAAAACCATATGGCAGTCTGGCCTACAGTGCTAAAGAGAAAGCCGACTTACTGGGTAATCTCTTTGCCTCTAACTCGACTTTGAATGACGGGGGAGCTGTGCCACCTACCATCCCGAGGTGCAGTAGCTCAATGCCGGAAATCTCAATTACCCAGCGAGATGTCCGGCGGGCGTTGCTCTCCCTCGACATTCATAAGTCGAGTGGGCCAGATGGCATACCAGCAGTGGTGCTAAAGCAGTGTGCTCCTGAGTTGTGTTCTGTGCTAACGCGCCTTTTCGTGCTTTCCTACTCCACTCGGCAAGTCCCGTCTTCGTGGAAGACCGCCAATGTGCACCCGGTGCCCAAAAAGGGCGATAGATCAGATCCGTCGAATTACAGGCCTATTGCCATAACCTCCCTTCTCTCCAAGGTGATGGAGCGTGTGATAAACACACGACTCCTAGCATACCTAGAAGATCACGACCTAATCAGCGACCGTCAATACGGCTTTCGCCACGGTCGTTCGACTGGTGATCTTCTAGTGTATCTTACACACCGCTGGGCTTCGGCGATTGAGAGTCAAGGTGAAGCATTGGCTGTTAGCCTAGATATGGCAAAGGCGTTCGATCGGGTCTGGCATCGGAGTCTTCTATCGAAGTTACCATCGTACGGGCTGCCCGAGGGTTTGTGCAAATGGATTGCCAGCTTCTTATCCAGCAGACGTATAAAAGCCGTGATAGACGGTAGTTGCTCCGATAGCATGGATATTAATGCTGGCGTCCTACAGGGCTCTGTATTGTCCCCGACGCTGTTTCTGCTGCACATTAATGACATGTTGTCAATCGACAGCATTCATTGTTATGCGGACGACAGCACCGGGGACACTTATTATACAGGCCGTGCTAACATCCCTCGTTCCCTTGTAGAGGAAAGCCGCGATAAACTTGTGTCTGAAATGGAGGGTACATTGTCTAAAGTATCTGACTGGGGGCGATTGAACCTAGTCCAATTCAACCCTGCCAAGACACAAGTTTGCGCGTTCACCGCTAAGAAAACCCCATTTGCTGTGGTTCCCCAATTCGAGAACACGCCGCTCACAATTTCTAAGAGCATTAGGATTCTCGGTATCGAGATCTCCAGCGATGTTCAGTATCGAGGTCACCTGGAGGAGAAGGTTAAGCTGGCGTCCAAGAAACTCGGTGTGCTCAACAGAGCTAAACAGTACTTCAGCGCGGGGCAAAGGCTTATGTTATATAAGTCCCAAGTCAGACCGCATATGGAGTACTGTAGCCACCTTTGGGCGGGAGCACCTGGATACCAGCTAGGACCTTGTGACTCGATACAGAGACGAGCTGTGAGGATTATCGATGATCCTGGACTCACACACGGCATTGAGCCCTTGAGTTTGAGAAGAGATTTTGCTTCCCTTTGCGTGTTCTACCGGCTGTATAATGGGTTGTGTTCTGAGGAGTTGTTCAACATTATACCAACAGCCTCGTTTTACAATCGCACAGCTCGCCGGCGGCTGGGAGTTCATCCGCACACACTGGAACCGCAATGGTCGCGCACTGTGCGCTACACGAGAAGTTTTCTACCGAGAACTATTATGTTGTGGAATGAGCTCCCTGCCGAGATTTTCCCAAGGGACTACAGTATGGGGTTCTTCAAGAAAGGCGTGAAGAGGTTCTTACAGGGTCGGCAACGCAAGAGTGACACCCCTGGTGTTGCAAATGCCCATAGGCTACGGTAACTGCTTACCATCAGGCAGGCCGTACGCTTGTTTGCCACCTTAGTGGTATAAAAAAAAAAAAAAACCGAATAACAAGTACTAACTGGTAACTGGATGCTCCCGTCCATACTTCGATGGATAAAAGTTCATTTGTGGATCACAGAACGTGTTCCATTAACAAGATTTCAGATACGATTAGAATTGTTTCTGGATTCTTGTTAATGGAACGCGTGCATCACAGAACGGATTAGGAAAACAGGATATTGCTAGGAGGAAAAAGAATGCCAAGTTGGAACAGTGACTAAAACTGTTTGAATACTCTAAAATTAGAATTGTTTGAGAGTTGTTTAAATACAGCATGAGGATCACAGCGTACAGTTATCAGAGATTACAGTTTGATTTTATACCGTAACAAAAGGGTTTACCGTAACAATTGGCATATTTCATGACCACCATTTTCTCATATTTGAATAGGTACTAAAAAGAATAATAAATATATTCGTACTTAATGAGCTCATATTCGGTTTCAAATTTACTCATTTCTATATATAATATACAAATTTCAGGTACCTATAGAACTGATATTTCGTGTTATAATCCTGTAACATACCGCTAGACGAATGTCCAGAAAGCGGAGTGAAAATTTAGGTACGGTACCCTAAAAATCAACTTGTATTATCTCGAAGGCGTACATAATTACGTAGTCTTCGAACTTCCTAAGAAAGTAAATAGACTTACTGCTACTTCAGCCTTTTACTATCACTGTAATCAGATCAGGGAATCTCGCGTAAAAGTCAGCGAATTTACTAAGACGTATCCCAACTCAACGGAACTAGAATGTCAATTAACTAAACAGGCTAAGAGCGTGATTGATTGAAAAGATACATAGATAACAACAAGCGAGACTAGCTGCATCTCGCGGGTCTACGTGCTTGCCGATACTAACTAGTCTGGCCATAAATACTGTTACATAGAAAATTTTCTTTTTTTTTTCAAATCTTTCATTATTTTCAATTCGGAACGCGTTTAGTATGATTAAAACTTCTTTCACCATACCGCCATTTTACATATTGTTTTAGTGTTTATTATCAAATTACAATATGGAATGGGGTGTTAAAGAAAATAGGATTGCAGTGATTAAATTGCACAAAGTGGGGTCCATACCCCACTTTTTTCAGCAGGCTATGGAGCCGTCGGTCATATTCAAGACACTTCAAAAGCTTGTCATCAGCCGTATGTTCGTATATCTATATTGACAGATATATCAACAACTTCCTCCATTGAAGACCATAAAAGATGGGGGCGACCGCGTGCTGTTAAAACTACAAAGGCTGTAATGCTGTTAAAGTCTGAATTCGCCGAAACCCCATTAGGAAACAAAATATCTTATTGGGAATAATGAAGATTCCTGCTAGGACACTGTCGCGTATATTAAAACAAGACCTGAAGCTCGGCGCTTATCGTTGATGTATAGAACATGATCTAAATCAATCCCTACTATTAAAGAGAGTGAATCGATCAAAACGCCTTCTGTCCCTACTCGCAGGTGAAAGGCACAGAAATATTTTATCAACTGATGAAAAAAAATTCACAATTGAAGAGCACTACAACAAGCAAAATGACAAATTGTACGCGTACAGTTCTAAAGAAGTCGCTCAAGTGGTCGGAAAGGTACACCATGGTCATCATCCTGCGTTTGTAATGGTTTGGTGGGAGGATGTCTCATCAACATGATCTACATCAATCCCTACTATTAAAGAGATTGAATCGATCAAAACGCCTTCTGTCCCTACACGCAGGTGAAAGGCAGAGAAATATTTTATCAACTGATGAAAAAAATTCACAATTGAAGAGCACTACAACAAGCAAAATTACAAATTGTACGCGTACAGTTCTAAAGAAGTCGCTCAAGTGGTCGGAAAGGTACACCATGGTCATCATCCTGCGTTTGTAATGGTTTGGTGGGAGGATGTCTCATCAACATGATCTACATCAATCCCTACTATTAAAGAGATTGAATCGATCAAAACGCCTTCTGTCCCTACACGCAGGTGAAAGGCAGAGAAATATTTTATCAACTGATGAAAAAAATTCACAATTGAAGAGCACTACAACAAGCAAAATTACAAATTGTACGCGTACAGTTCTAAAGAAGTCGCTCAAGTGGTCGGAAAGGTACACCATGGTCATAATCCTGCGTCTGTAATGGTTTGGTGTGGGGGTGGGGGGGGGGGGTCTCATCAAGCTCATTTTTATGCAAAAGGAGTGACGACTTCAACCAAAGTATATCAAGAGACTGTCTTGTATCGTGTTGTGAAACCTCTCAGCAATACACTTTTTAAAAATGTACCATGGATTTTTCAGCAGGATTATGCACCTGGTTACAAGGCACGAACTACCCAAGCCTACCTCGAAACCAACGTTCCGTACTTTTTAAAAGCTGAAGACTGGCCCTCGTCTAGCCCAGATCTCAACCCCTTAGGCAGTTTTAGAGGGCATGACCTGTTTGAAACGACACGCCGGCACTGTGTCTCTTAAGAAATCTCTGAATCAAGCAATGGTTAAATTTTGCCATGGAAACAGTGCGTAAATTCATAGATCCTTGGCCAGACAGATTAAAGACCTGTATCAAAGCCAAAGGTAGACATTTCGAATAGAATCATTTTTTTTGGTTTTTGCTGACACTTTCATAAATATGTACTAAAAGTTTTATGAAGAATATATTCATAAAAAAATGCATATTCATTTGTAACAGAACTTATGGACGGACTAAGAATTTTAGGATACGTAGTCAATTCTTTTCTAGGTTTTGTCATGACTATCAGTTCAGGGATTCAATAAATTAAAAGGTTCAACTCTTAGAAAGGTCGAGCACATCAAAGTAGCCCATCTGGAGACGTACTTCCACCGAAAACTGCAGCTAAATAACATCTCCGTAGAGGCCCTAGGTTGCGTTCCCGCGTGTGAGTGAGGAATTTTTTTTTTACAACTTCGGGAGCATACAAGCATACGACCCACCTGATATAAAGCAGTTCCCGTAGCCTTTCAACGCTTATAATTATATTAAGTATTACTCGCGCGATGCCTCCTCTGCTGCTTACACAGCAACTCCTTAGGATCTTACTGGTGACCTCACTCACACGCAGGAACACAACAACCCTCTAGGGAGTTGTTATATGGCTGCGGTTTTCTGTGACGTGGAGGTACTTCCCCAGACGAGCTGCTTTGATGCGCCCTACCTCTCTTAAAACATTCAGACCAAGACAAACAGACATGTTCATGCACGCAAATATTTGTCTTGTGTCGGGAGGCATAACGTAGTTACCGTAGCCTATGAACGCTAAGTATCCCTAGCGCGATGCCACCTCTGCTGTTAATACTAAAACTCCTTAGGAGCTTACTGATGACCTCACTCACATGCAGGAACACAAGAACTCTCAGGGAGTTGTTATTTGGCTGCGGTTTTCTGTGAGGAGAAGGTACGACGAGTTGTTTTGATGCGTCCTATCTCTCTTAAACCTACCTATGGGATTGATTCAGAAGTACATAAAGTCGATGCTACATGAAAAACTAATATACACACGAGTGAAGCCGCTATTTGTAGCTAGTTTATGATTAGAATATTAGCCTGAGTGATATTTCACTTTCCCCACTTTGGTACACACAATTTACAATCAGTAAGGAGCCACAAATTCACTAGCAATCTCTATTATAATCCCTGTACAAAATTGGATCCTATGCAAACAGTACCTCGAAACTGGACACATACGGCTTCAAGGCTAATTGATTCGCCCAAGGAAGTGCTTCCAAGCCTGGTTAATAACCCGATATAGACAAAGCCTGTGTAGACAAAGCGTCACCCATTTGCAAGAAGTTGCAATATGCATGCAATGAACAGGGACGTACTTCGGCTAATATTTTATGTAGAAACTACTGATATATGGTATCTTTGATCCAGTAGCTTTAAAGAGATCACCTTAGCTTCCGTCCCGTGACACAGCGTGAACTCATTGATATAACTTACTAATATTTTGGCCACCTTATCTGACCATTAATTTGAATATTTTAATCGATCATACCTAATAAATAAGTAGTTTGCAAAATTGTTTACCTCATCATAATTTTTGGGGGTAATGTGCCAGAAGTATGCTTGTACGCGACCCCTGTCAATCAATTAGATTGCAATTTTGGACCAAGAGCGTCCCGATGTAAGGATTAGGGCGTTCCCCGGAGGCGACGCGCGGCGATCCACCTCCTTCGGTGCGAAAATAGCTGCATGCGGCGGTGAGGGGCGCCACCCACCACGCAGCGCCAATTCCGCGGGTAGAAAAGAGCTTAGCGCTGTATAGCAACGTGGAATGTGAGAGGTAGATTGAATGATAAGATGAACGAGCTGATGGACGTAATGAATAAGAGACGTTTTGATGCTTTGTGTGCGACAGAGACTAAGTGGTGGAGTGATGGCACTGTGGTCTGGGGGTAGACCGGAGCGATCATGCCAGTGCAGATATCGTACGCTTGGCCATTACTGTTTTATAGGGTCCTGATTTCGCTAGATTGGTATAAAACTGGGCATCACGCGAGTATTTCTGGTTGTAGTTGCAGCATACACTCCCGTAAGCTCAGCGTGTGCTCAAGAACTAGAGATGTTTTGGGAGGGAGGAGGAGTGAGGAATATTCTAAATTTGGCTGAAGGCAATGAAAGAGTGATTATGTGATTTGAATGGATAGGTTGGGATTGGGACCAAACAAGACAGTTATGAATCTGTTCTTGGTACCTATGGAGATAAGAGAGTGAACGAAGCAGGTAAGCCAATTCTAGATTTATGTATGGAACGAAACCACCTCGTGTTGAATAGTATATTTCATCATAAGGATGTTCACATGTATACATGGAGACGGTATGACCAAAAGACTTGATTTTAATAGATAAACGTCTTCGAAATACTGTAATGGATACAAGAGTCTTTAGAGGTCCCACTGATTCACTGTCACCACACCAACGGACCACTACCTGGTTGTCGGACTTTTCAAAAAGTGTGGGCTCTTGCAAGTGCGTATCCCTTTAGGAAATCATGAGAGGATAGGGAGTGAAAAATTGCAATACGAAAGTGTAAGAAGAACGTATGTACATCTAGTAAGCGAAAGACTTGCGAATGCAAGCCTTTCCGGCTGAGAAGTGGATGATTGCTGAAAAGTTTCGAATGTGTGAAGAAGCAAAAGTGGAAGGATGTAGGAGCCGAGGAAGCCCGAGACTTACCTACCATGGCCAAATTGATCGTGTTTTATCAGAAGGATATCAAGAGCCCTAGAAACCGGCGAGCATACATGAGAAGAGCAATGACTGTGAAAGAAGCGAGTGAGTTGTATAAGAATCATGTCACGTGGAGCTCGATTGTCTCTGCCTACCCCGCAAGGGATTTGGCATGCAGTTATATCCATCGAGTAAGGTTCTCAAAAACAAAACTGATCTTTTTATATAAATAGATCAGTTTTGTTTTTGAGAACCCTAATACATCCGTGTGGAAAAATACTTCTTAGCTCATTTATTTTATACTTTTTTGTTAATGTTTTTTATAATATCTTTCATTTCCCTAGACATAGGAATTCCATATAAACTCCTGAATTCGGCCTTTAGATCCCTTAATTCGGTCCTGTCGCAAAATTCATTCTTACCTGACATCTGCCACCTATTCATTATTTATTTTCAGTTGAAACACATAGATGGGATTCAGATGATTCAAAACAGAACTCAGATTCAGATATTGAGTGAAGCGTTATTGTATTTTTCTCTATATTGAAGCTTCACCCGGATGTTCAGTTGTTTGTCTATATATCCGTCTGCCACGAGAAGCGATCAAACATGCATGTGATATGTGATATGGAATTTGGCGCTAATTCGTTATAGCCCATTGCTGTGGATATATGGAAATATAATCCTAGTAAATTAGTTCAGGACGTCTAGACAAATAACATATTCTAAGATCCTCGGAGCGTAAACATCATAACTTTTCACTGCGTCAATGCAGCGAACATTCTTTAAAATATAAATACAGGCCGAAGCGTGAACAATCCTGAGGCTTATATCACGTAGTTGTTGAATGTTTCATATTCATGTATTACGAGTACTTTAAACGTAATATGTTTCGTGTATCTCGGTAACAGCTCTACCGATTTGGATTAAATTTTGTTTTTAGATACGATTTTACTTTGTATATTTATCTATACATACTTAGATGTCTTTCCTGAACAGATGCCATTTTAAACAAAAATATAAAAAACGCCGAGTGGTGAGGTACTTACTTAGAACGAGTTAAACGAGCAACTCTTAAGTATATGTATATATCTCGAAAATGATTCTAATGATTTGGATCAAATTATAATTCTAAGCTAAACGAATAATTTAACCTGCCTGGGAGTGAGTCGATCCAATTATTCCTAGTAGTTAACTAGTAATTAATAAAATATGTAAATTTGTTTGGATACCAAAAGAGGGATGCCTGAGTTTTTTGGCAGTATTTTTATCAGTGCTCACCTAGTCATAAACTGCATGGTAGGGAAAAAAAATTGTAACGTTTCCAAACAAATGTAGCCATTTTTACGGAATAAAAAGATTTTGACTTTGACTTTGACTAACTATGTGATGTATGCTCCGTCAGATTCCAGCGTCAATTCGGTAACGAGATGTAGTCATTTCCTCTTGCATTTTCCCACAGCTGAATCGAAATTGTTCATTAGTAATAATTATATATTAGTAAGACTCTCGATGCATTTACTTTAACATAGTAAGTGTTGTTTGTGCATTCTACAGCATGCTTATTGGTAGGGCGTTTATTGGATTAACAAGCTTTTCAGTTCACCGACGAGTTGCGAAGTTTCAGACGCCAGGCTTGCTTTTAATGATAGTTTCATGATTGAAACGTGCGCGCAGCCGTGTATCGCGTTATTCAATATGTAACGTTTGTCAGTATTTTTGACTAAATACGCAATCAGTTCTTTTCCTAGTTTTAAATATTTTGCTTTTTGGCTTGGGTTAAGTGAGCTCTCATGATTTTGCCACTCTTGTCACCATAGTCCTAACTTCTCACTAAACACTGAGCTGATTTTCACTGAACAAGCTTGGACTTACAAGTTCGTTTAGCAAAGATCAGTGTTTATCTGCTTTCCCTCTGGGTTGTGGAAGTCTGACGGCAGTCGCTCCATGTCAGAATCAGCATCTTCGTCAGGTCCGTAGGTTAAGGTACCGGCCTCCGCCAATCCTAATCTATACAGATAAATAAAATTGGAGTGTCTGTTTGTAATATTGAAATAACAGCCTCTTACTAAATGCATATGGATGTATACACGGTACATATATCAAAATGAATATTTTTACAAGTTTTGTCTGTCTGTCTGTCTGTTTGTTCCGGCTAATCTCTGAAACGGCTGGATCGATTTTGACGGGACTTTCACTGGCAGATAGCTGATGTAATAAGGAGTAACTTAGGCTATTATTATTTTATAAATACTATTTATTTTTATAAATAAATAAATAATAATAAAATACCTATTCCGCGCGGACGAAGTCGCGGGCACAGCTAGTGGATAATAATAAACGGGATGACGTTAGGAATAAAACTATTTAGTAAAGGTTCTGTGCAATACCAAATTAAACTATCTTCTCTTTAAAGACATTTAATCTTACTTACTCAAATAGAATTTTCAACATTTAAGAACACGTGTCTGTCGTTCCTCTTTAAAGGGTTCGTAACAATTTCAATTTGAAACTTTGCGGAGTCTACAAAACTAAGTTGTCTATGTATCTAACCAATGCGATATCTGTTTGATTGGAAACCCACTGCGAATGTGGAGAACATTCAATGTTTGTTTGCACTAAGTTCGAACTTCTAATGGCTTTAGAACTATTTATTTTTAGTTAATAGATTCAGGCGTTATTTTGCGTCAAATTTACATGCATATTGGTGGCGGAAGCACACAAAGCAGGTTAGATCAAATTGCATATTTATTTTTATTCTGTCTATCCACCATTGATATCGGAATGGCTAAGTATCTATTATTTCTAGGATTTCGTACCAAAAGATAAAAAAGGGAGCCATAAGATACGACAAGGCACATTCGTTCAACTGTCATACAGAGTAAAAAATAGCCCCGTAATGCGAAAACCTAAACAACAGTAGACAATAAAAAGTCCAAAATTTAAATATGCTAATATTCATACTCATGTCTAAACATTATAATTGTCATCAGTAATAAATATCCATTTTAATTACGAAATCTCATAACGACTTTACATGAGCGTACTCTTCAGGTTTCACATGGGTCTATAAATAAATTGTCTTTGTTTATAGCCGTAAATCACAATATCCCAAATCGAAATAAGATTTCAGGATTTATACCCACCTGATGTAAAGCGGTTACCGTAGCCTGTGAACGCTTACAATACGTTAAGCATCATGATGCCATCTCTGCTGCTAATACAGTAACCCCTTAGGAGCTTACTAGTGAACTCACTCAGTCGCAGGAACATAACAATCTTCCAGGGAGTTGTTATATGGCTGCGGTATCCTGTGAGGTGGACGTTCTTCTCCAAACTGGCATATTTATGGACGCAAATGTTTATCCTGTATGGAAATCAAATCATTGTTACGAACCACTGTTCCACCGAGCTCGTCAAATGTAACTTTCGGTTCTTTCCGGCTACATAGCGTGAAGATATACCTGCAGAAAAACATTTTAGACACACAAAGAGAGGTAGGGCGCATTAAAGCAGCCCGTCTGAGGAAGTACCTCCACCTCACAGAAAACTGCACCCAAAAAACAACTTCCTAGAGGGTTGTTGTGTCCCTGCGTGTGAGTGAGGTCACCAGTAAGCACCCAGGGAGATGCAGTGGAAGCAGCAGAGGAGGATACCCGTTTTACATCAGGTGCGCCGTATGCTTGTATGTCTACCGACGTAGCATAAAAATATAAGTTTTAAGTCAATTAACCCAGAAACTGAACCTGTTCCAGTCTAGATTGCGAACACTCATTTACGATGATAGTTTATTATTTTAACGACTTGTTTATAGTTCACGATTGCGATTAGGAAGGACGAATGAGTGAATATCTTACTTAATTGGTCGTAAACCTATTTTTGAAATGAAGCAATACCATTACTGGTGTCTGGATGGATTCCAAGTCGGTCTCTTTAAGAATGTTAATTGCTCAATATCCATTTACAGTTGAAAGTTTCCCTTTTTATGTTTTTTTTTATACCACTAAGGTGGCAATCAACAATACGGCTTGCCTGATGGTAAACAGTCACCGTAACCTATGGGCATTTGCAACACCAGGGGTGTCACTCATGCGTTGCCGACCCTCTAAAAACCTCTTCACGCATTTCTTGAAGAACTCCATGCTGTAGTCCCTTGGAAAAACCTCGGCTGGGAGCTCATTCCACAGCTTGAGAGTTCTCGGAAGGAAACTTCTCTGGAACCGCACAGTACGCAACCATTGCGGTTCCAGCGTGTGAGGGTGAACTCCCCGCCGTCGGCGAGCGATGTGGTTATAAAAAGTAGCTGTCGGCATAATTTCGAACAATTCTTCAGAACACATCCCGTTGTGCAATCAGTAGAATACATAAAGGGAGGCAAAATCTCTCCTTAAACTTAAGGGTTCAATACCGTGTGTAAGCTTGGGATTGTCGACAATTCTCACAGCTCGTCTCTGAATCGAATCATATGGTCCAAGCTGGTATCCAGGAGCCCCCGCCCAAAGGTGACTGCAGTACTCCAAGTTCGGTCTGACTTGAGATTTATATAACATAAGTCTTTGCTGTGCTTGTAGCAACACAAACATATCCATGGTCAGTAACACCGGTTCATTTCAACGGATATATCAAGTAATATATCAGAAAATCTAGATTCAGGTAGTTATGGCAGCAGTTGCAAAGCTAACCATTACAAGTACCTGTTGCTTGTAATGATTAGAATCCGAACTGCTGAAACCATTTTTTTCAGGCCAAATATGTTTGACCCATGATTTGATGATGATTTGACCTATTGTTAAGCAATCATGTCAAGCATGCAAGCAATGCAAGACAATACCACTAATTACAGACAATTTGATTAAAACTTCTCTATGTGTTTCCGTTACCGATTAATTCGGCATCCACCTACTACCGTTGTAGATGCATATCGATGCTGCTGTGACTACTCCGGTCGTCTCTGCGAATGCCTGCCATCTGGCACATGAACCGCATGCACTCACCACGTTGCCACTTATAAGTCTACGGTGACGTTGCTGCCCTGGCTGCTCGGCTCGTCACTGCGACACGTGTTTTACCTGTAAACGTAAGCCACAAAATCATAATTAGACTAAAACTAGTAGACGATATACTTTAAATATTAAAAACTTAGAGGACCATTGTGAAATGTTAATTAAACTATTGAAGTGATAACTTCTTATGGGAGGGTAAACCGCGTCGTTACGTAACGCGTTACGGCGCCAGTCTGTCTGGCTTCCCTTTCTCTCACGCATACGGCAGCTTTAATTATATGAAGATTAGTTTATGTTATTCTGTCCGGCGTCCCGAGACGCACAGGTTTTGTTAATTGTATTATCTACATAATAGCTTCAGACTTATTTTTATCAATGTACTCATACGGGTGTGTTTCCAGATTTTAACAAACTGAAAACATTATTCGACTGACGCGAAAGAGTGAACGGCGGAATTATAGATCTTTGCTCACTTTTCCAGTATCGAGTAAAATATTAGAAGGGATAATGCTTACCTATACAATTATTATATATATTTTTTTCGTGGTACACAATTAGACTTTACAGCAGATTAGAGATAATAATAATAAATAAATATTGTCGGACAAATTACAGAGCGCCATCTAGCCCCAAAGTCAGCGAAGCTTGTGTTATGGGTAGACAACTGATAAACATACGTAAATATTTTTTTTTTTGGAAATACATACTTATCATACATAGAAAATACCCAGACCAATACAAACAGACATGTTCATGCACACAAATGTTTGTACTGTGTGGGAATCGAACCCACGAGCGTTGGTGTCAAAGTAGTGTAACAACGCGTTTCACCAATGCGCCACCGAGCTCGTACCGAGATGCAAAGAACGCATTGGTTAAACGTATTCTTAACGCATGGGAAAGACCACTGGATGGTATTGAAGTCCTCTGTAATCTCCCCAAAGCTTTTGATAGTGTCGACGATATTATTACTCAAGGTTTTCAATTAATGGGGTTAAATCTAAAGGTAGTATATTAATAGAGGATTGCCCCGGTATTCTATTTTGGGGGCCTTTATGTGGTGCAAAACATGGAATTTGCATTGTTATTTGTTGATGATACCTCTTTTCTGAATTATTAATGTGGCCTTCCGGATTGAAAATGTTAACGATGTTTTATCTGCTATTCTAAACCGATCCATATGTAATATATTTAACCTAAAACCAAGTATATCAAATTTGGTCTTCCAAATGTCACTTCTGCTAATACAGAAGTTTTCATCGAAAATAAGTAGTTAGAATTTGTAAAATATACTGTATTTCTTGGAATTATAGTTGATTACAAATTTCTAAACGTAAATATACTTACTAGTAAGTTAAACTCGCCGCATACATATGCAATGAATAGAGTCGTACAATTTTATTGTCGGAGGGGCTACTGTGCCCCTAGTCGATTTTAGCTTCATTCACAGCATTATGTCATATGGTATACTGCTAACCTCTATTTCCCATGAACGCGGGCCGATTAAAATATTTTTTTCTCATAATAAAGAGTTATTCTTTCTATTTATAACATGTACTACAGAGAATCACCCCGAGAACTGTTCAAGGTAATGAGTATCCTGCCTCTCTCATTATATTTATTTTGCGAACTGATGGAAGCCAATATTTTTAGACAGTCTAGGTAAGCCTCCCGAGACCACTGTCAAAGTTTAACGACTGTCGAAAATGGTTGGGGCCGATTAATAAAAGAACCTCCTTTGATTTTTTAGGCAATGTAGACCTCCTTTTAATTAAGTATAATCTATCGTCGCGAGAATAAAGTAAAATATAGACGACAGAATAATGTTAATAAAACTGCACTAAATTTGGGTGTTTACCTGAGAAAGTGAATCTTATCATTATGGACGAATTTCTCTGGCAAGGTTAAGCCGCCGCCACCGACTTAAATATTCGCATCAAACGAGTGTTTATCCTTAAACAACCTACTCTTATCAACGTTGACTACAATAGGTGACATGAGTACGTGCTCATCGCATATCATAACACCTCGCTGTACGGAATACCTTAAAACAAGGAAGATCAAACTTTCCTGGCTCGACTTAAAGACGGCAATCGTATGCGTGGACTTAGAGTTGAAAATCTATACCTACTTAATCTTCAGCTATAATTGTACATTACAGAGTTAGAAGAGATACTTTTCCCTGTCGCAATCATGGCCCTTTAAGAGAAACATCAACAGACATTGTTTATCGAAGAACCTGTCGGAGTCCTTGGTATAAGGGTTTAACTTTGAATTTGAAAATCTTTTTCATTTTAATACACCAATCAAATTTTCAAAGAACACTCCACCGAGATCTATTCAAAGTTTATAAACGGAAATACGAAATAAGTATTCAAGTACACATCAAATACCTGTACTATGCCCGCACTCAAATTATGTCCGCTTGTGTACTCGAAATTTATTTTTCCAAAGGTTGACTCGTAGTGACCACATTTAAGCATTTATTCCGCCTTTTGTACCTTCATCTTGTTATGAATTAACAAGTTTTAAAATTTATTATTACTACTGTTTGTAATTGTCGAATTATAAATAAAAAATACGTCTTCCGACGATCACAATATTTGGTTTTTGACCGAATTTTTCAATTTTAAAATGTTATGAATCCTCAATTCAAACAACAATTTATGCTGAACTTTTTCATTAATTTGCTAATCTTCTCAATCAGAAATTTTGAAGAATACGTGGTTCATTAACATCTTTAGAATCAAAACCAGTTGCAGCTGCACGTGGTGCATCCTACTAATATCAGACTGAGCGAAAGAGATCTCTCTCAGATCAGAGGCTCTACCGAAAGAGAGGGTGCATATAAGCAACCCGACTGAGGACTACCACCTCACAGAAGACCTCTTATTAACAATCTCTGAACGGTTGTTATATTTCTGTGAACGAGTGAAGTTACCAGTAAACACCTAAGGAGTTGTTGTGTAAGTAGGAGGGCAGGCAACATATTGCAAGCGACCATATGGATATGTTAACCACTTTAAATCAGGCGGACAATATACTTGTTTGCTATATGACTTGTTATTATGTATAAGTCTTTTTTATTCTTAACGTCTCCTAATTCATTGAATTGAACTGCGTTTATTGTCTAAGCCTATGGATTTGTCGAAGGTACTGATTTTGACATAGAGTGCCTGCAATCAGCCCTTCACAACCCTTATTGGAAAACTAATTTTTCCTAGGTAAGGTCATATATTTCTCGAAATATAATTTACGTGCGGGAATCATCATGCGGTTTTCTTTTAATACCGAGCAAGTGATAATTACGAATATGTTCGTAAATCTGTTAAGACGAATTTAGTGGTAATCTAGTAACAATAACAATAAAATATAAGCAAGTAATCTAATACGAGTATTTTTTACCTGTTCTAGCATATTTCCTTCAGTAGCAAATGTCACAGTCTTTTTTAAACAACATCAGGATGCATACATGCTTACGACCCACCTGCTATAAAGTGATTACCGTAGTCTATGAAAGTATCATAGAAACTAAACATTCTTACGTAAATACTTATATTATGGAAGAAACCTTAAGGAAACTGTAAAGCACCCATATTCAGAGGAGCGCCACAAGCTAAACATAAAACAAGAGGTAAACTAAACAGTTTTCGGAATAATAAAAGGAAAATATTGTATAATGATACATCAAAGGAGCGTATGGCTTTAATGATGGAAATGAATGTCTATAAATAATTTGTTTGTACGAAAAAAAAAAAAACTCTTAGGAACAGAGACTTTAGATAAGATAAAGATAAAATTCTTTATTTGCCTTTAGACCCTCACGGGCACTTAGACACATCTTACATTCTCAATATTGTATCTTATTAATTTTTCATAGTTTTGATTTCTCTTTTTTAATCTACCAGCATTTTAAATGACCATTGACGAAGAAGAAATGCCAATAGAAATTTGCCAATATAAGTCTCTTTTCAAAACGTCAATATATAATATTAATAAATAAATAAATATTGTCGGACAAATTACACAGCGCCATCTAGCCCCAAAGTATGCGAAGCTTGTGTTATGGGTACTAGACAACTGATAAACATACGTAAATACATTTTTTTTTTTGTAAATACATACTTATTATACATAGAAAATACCCAGACCAAGACAAAGTGACATGTTCATGCACACAAATGTTTGCCTTGTGTGGGAATCGAACCCACGAGCGTTGGTGTCAAAGTCGCGTCTTTCACGACTGAGCCACCGACCTCGTCAAATATATAATAGGGGTGAAAGTGTAAAATTGCCGTTTTATAGTTATAGAAATTTTGAATTGACATAAAACTTTCAAGGTGTGAAATTTTCGAGTTAAACTTTTTTCACATGATACCTATGAGGATTTCTTTTAAAAAATGTGCAACATTTGATTTTCGAATTTCATAAAACTTTCATGGTGTGAAATTTACGAGTTAAACTTTTTTCACATGATTCCTGAGGATTTCTTTTAAAAAATGTGCAACATTTGATTTTCGAATTTCATAAAACTTTCATGGTGTGAAATTTACGAGTTAAACTTTTTTCACATGATTCCTGAGGATTTCTTTTAAAAAATGTGCAACATTTGATTTTCGAATTTCATAAAACTTTCATGGTGTGAAATTTACGAGTTAAACTTTTTTCACATGATTCCTGAGGATTTCTTTTAAAAAATGTGCAACATTTGATTTTCGAATTCCAATTGCTGTTTTTTATTTAGCGATTACGATTACGAGAAGGATGGTTACTTCGAAATTCCGAGTAATTTTTGGATACGAGTTCCGACGCGGAACTACGCGGCAGAAACGGCTCGCAATATCAATGCTGCGTTTGGAGAGGAGACTGCTAATGAAAGCACTGTGCCTTTTTGGTTTAAACGCTTTTCGTAATGGAAACTCCTGGCACAAGCATACTTTTTGCTTAAAAGACTCCAGCAACTACCATTGTTTTTGTATCTCAAGTTACTGAAATAAATTATTTTGTATTGTAAACTTCAACTTGAAGAACGAATCACAAGAAAGACCGCTCACACAGGTGAATAACGCTGAATTGAAGGAGATGGTGGAAGCCGATCCGAGTCAAACTACCCAGGAATTAGCGGCATGGTTTAGCGTTACCTTACCTATAATATTGACTCATTTGCTTCAAATCAATAAGATAAAAAATGATACTTAATCTATTGCAAGCGTTCATAGGCTACGGTAACCGCTTTATGTCAAGCGGGCTTGTTTACCTTCCGACGTTGTATATAAAAAACAATAGTATGACAGTGCTTTTGCCGTCGTTCAGGCGTACAAAACGATGGGAACTCGAGATAAAATCTCCAAATACATAACAATACAGATCTCTAAATTATGTAGTTGAGAAAACCCTACAAAATATAATAATTAAATTATTCATTACATACGACAATTATTTCATTGCATAGGATATTATTGTCTATAAGAATTTTGTTAACGTGTAATAGGTCTTTTCAATCAGTAGTGAAAATAAGCTAAATTGAGCATTGTACTCGTAATAATTGACATTCACTCCACACCCAGTGAAAATAGACATTCACTCATTTTGAGGTCAGTGCTAATGAGCTTGGTAAACAACCTCGCAGATGTGCCAATATATTTCCTACGGTGCCTGCTCTGGTTATCTCTGCGGTACGTCGCCTCTTCACGAGGCATCCTCAGCGCTGGAGAAAGTAGTCGTTAGAATAACATGCTGCGATGACAAATTAATCGCATTCCCGTCACACATAAAATAAAATATAAAAAAATAAAATAAAATAAAGGAGCTGGTGGAAGAATGAAAAATTATAGAGTGGAATTGCATATCTATTTGTTCATAAGAGAAATTCTTTAAATTTCTATCTATTCATAACTTCACACCAAATTATTTAGCGTGAAGTTATAAATAGATATTGAATTTCTATGTTTTGTAATTTCTAACTTATAACTAATATGTAGTTCTGATCCTTTGTCTATTGTGTATAAGATGTATGTGTTGGTGGGGGATAATTTATGTCCTTTATCTGAGAGATTACATGAGTTGTTCGGCGAAGTGTGAATGTTCTGGGCGATTGTGGCGGATAAATGTTCATGAAATTGTTATTGAAAATATGACCAGTTTGACCGATATGAACATGTTCACAGTCATCGCAGGACAATTTATTTGAACAGGTCATTGTCGTTATCATTTTTGTGCATAATATTTTTGGGAAATATCGTTTTATGCAAGATAAGTTGTATTTTATGCATGTTATGAATATACGTTTTGTATGTTCTGCCATGGCTTCTCATACTCTATGTATTATAATATTTTTCATTCGGTAAGATTTTATCTTTACTGTTACAAAGTGATATGAATGAATTATGTTTTAATAGCAACGTTATCTAAATATGTTAACTACTTTGTCAGTAATATTTCCTAGGTATCAAAATCACAGTACATTTATTATTAAATATGTATTTGGAATCATATATAGTAGTTTATTAACAATATTTCTGGTCTGAACAAAACTTTGTGAGAATATTACTTTATGAGATATTAAAACAGGAGTCTTGTGCGCGATAGAAACACCTTTCTCTAAGTGTGCAGACAACAATAGTTCTATAAATAAATACCTTAACATATATTTGATATTATTAACTTCACCTAAACTAATTCCACGGAAATTCGACGACGTGTAGCGAATAATGTAAGGTAACTTCCGAAATCTCCTCTAACCAGAATTCTTCCATTATGAGGAACCTTCCTTCAAAGGAATTTAAATTTATTTTATGGCTAAATTTTAATAGCTCATCTCTCAAGGTGTAGATGGTCTTCTTCTTCACATAGTTTACAACCTCCTCGATCCTCGTCCTTTATAGACTATTGTAGTCAGGAAAACTTTAAGACAGATAGGCCGCATCAAAGCAGCTCGTCTGGGGAAGTGCCTACACTACACAGAAAACCGCCAAATAACCACTCCCTAGAGGGTTGCTATTTTCCTGCGTATGAGTAAGGTCACCAGTAAGCTCCTTGAAGTATACGTTCCACCTGATTTAAAGTGGCTACCATAGTCTATGAACACTTGCAATACGCGAAGTATCACTCGCTCGTTGCTAGTAACTCTCATTCGCAGGAATACAACGCTCCAGGGAGCCGTTATTTAGCCGTGGCCTAAGAGCTTGAGGTATTTCTCCAGTTGGGATGCTTTATATGCTGATAGCAAAACTGTATCTCCAGAATAACTTTGATAATTCAATTTAAAGCTCCGCTGAATTGTTAGGATACGTCAGCTAAAATAATAATTAGAGTTGGTTCCGGTGGGATGTACAAAATTTCTATCTGTATTATCTACATAGAGGAAGTCACAAGCCGTTTTAATTCGCGCCGTATTCGTATTTCAAAGGCAAAATTTGATTTATGATACGGAGTTAGCGTATCCCATCCGGTGACGCAGTAACCAACTGCATAGTCAGGCTCAAAAAAGATATACGTATTAGCTGGAAAGCTAGTCACCGTTTTAGAGACATATATAAGGCGCATTGAAAGTATGTGTGTGAGTTAGAAACCTGGCTGGGCGATAGGGTGAGTTTATAAATTTGCAATATTTTATATGCAATAATTATAATTGAGTCAATTTAATTTTCCTAATAATTGCAAGTTAAATGTTGAATTAAATGGAATCTTATAAATGCCAGGCGATTTGGTTGGAATTCAAATAGTGAAAGGTATTTTTTTATGGGGTCAGGCCCACCACTGTGTCTTCTGTGCAGCCAGAATTAACAGCGGCGTCGACCAAAAAAGCAGTGAACAGTGAAGTTCATTGCGGTCCCGGGGGTTATTATATAGTAAATAAATAATATTCATTAGAACGCCCATCATTACATATATATATGTCTCCCCCTTAGACACAAAATGGAACAAACATAAAAACCTACGTCATATTTCATACAATAATATGCCATAGAATTTGAAAGCACATTTTGTTAGATCTAGGTGCTAATTGTTCTTGGGAGGAAACTAAAGCATTTTATAATAATGTAATGACAAAGCGGTGCAGAGTTTGAACTAAAGAGGCTTTTGCTTAATTAACGACTGTCTCTGTTGAGGTTTCTAAGGGTCTATGTGAATTTGAATAATTTACTTTTGAAACGTTTCCTCTGGAACCTACCCTATAGTAATTTTATGTTGTTGTCGGTTTGACTACTATGTTGGAGGTCCTTATTTTTAATTTGTTGTATCGAGATGTTATTATATGGGATAATTCGAATCAGAAATTTGTGACTAACCAACGTCTGTGCCAGGTAGGTTTTAGAATATTCATAATTTCTGGCTGCGTCGGCTATTTTTAACCACCAACGCAAAAAAGAGAGGTGCTATAAGTTTTACCGCTTTGTGTATGTGTGTCTGTCTGTGTCACCGTAGCTCTTAAACGGGTGAACCGATTTGGATATGGTTTGTTTATTTCAAAGCAGGTTTTCTAGCGGTGGTTCTTAGATATGTCTTATCAAAATCAGTTCAGCCTTTCAATGTCATCAGCTCTTTTGTTAGCTGCAATAGGGATTTATTTTAATTTCCTTTGCTTTCAAAGATATATGTAACCTAAAATTTGAAACACCCATGTATGCTACATGACTATGCAGGATTATGGAATTCTTGGTCTGATGCTGTAGCCAGGATATCCAGCACACTAGTACTCTCTTAAAAAAAAATAACACACATGTCATGTTTGGGTTCATTTTTGATCGGTATTTTAATTCTACATACAATCCTATGGTGGCAACACGATGAGCTGATGCTGCAGCCAGGGTATCCTTTATACTTTTCATAGGTTTTTTGTGTCGGGAGTTTTTTTAATTTTTATTATTCCTTTAATTTATATTATCCTTTATTGTGCTGACATACCATTATTTTCATTTAATGGACGCTTTGGATCAGAATTTTGTAACTTCTACGGCGTCTATGCAAGCCAAGTTTGATAGTATTCATCAACTTTGCAGCCAAATCCGCAATCATTTCATCTGTGCACGGTACTCTATTTAATAAACAGACTGATCGGGCTGGAGTGGTTGACCTCGAGTTGACAAAAGAACAAAGTGATATATAAAATCTTTGGATAGTGAAATGTATTCCCATGTCTCATGGGATCCTATCTCTAGTGACGTTATACTAGTAAGCTCCAAAGGAATGCCCATTAGCAACGAGGGCATGTATAATAAATGAACACACGCATGGCAATGAGCGACGGGAACTGTAACGATTTCTAATTATGTTTTTTTTTATCAATCAATGTCGTGCATTTTTATATAATGTGCATTTTTTTATATATAACGTCGGTAGGCATACAAGCATACGGCCTACCTGATGTAAAGCGTACCGTAGCCTAGAAACGCTTGCAATACTAGGCGTTACTCGCGCGATGCCACCTGCTGACACACTTGACTTTAACGGTGAAGCGCGCGCTGTTGCGCTGCTTTGACACCAAAGCTCGTGGGTTCGATTCCCACACAAGACAAACATTTGTGTGCATGAACATGTTTGTCTTGGTCTGGATGTTTTAAGAGAGGTAGGGCGCATCAAAGCAGCCCGTCTGGGGAAGTACCTCCACCTCACGGCAAACCGCAGCCAAATAACAACTCCCTAGGGGGTGGTTGTGTTCCTGCGTGTGAGTGAGGTCACCAGAAAGCTCCTAAGGAGTTGCTGTGTAAGCAGTAGAGGAAGAACCCCGCGAGTGATACTCAATTTATTACAAGCATTAATAGGCTACGGTAACTGCTTCACATCAGGTGGGCCGTATGCTTGAATGCGTCCCGACGTTGTATAAAAAAAAAATGTTAAGGCGTTTGGTATTAAGAAGGTAACAAACAGCAGCGTTACATACGTTTCTAATACACATTAATCTCTTCTTCTTCTTCGCATTATCCCGTTTCCTAATATATTAGGTTTCGCTTGGTACGCTACCTCAGGATTTGGCGATAGATACTGATTTTTACGTAGAGCGACTTCAGACTTCCTGACCGAGAGGGAGACCCAGAGGGAGACCCAGAGGGAGACCCAGAGGGAGACCCAGAGGGAGACCCAGAGGGAGACCCAGAGGGAGACCCAGGTGGAGACCCAGAGGGAGACCCAGGTGGAGACCCAGAGGGAGACCCAGAGGGAGACCCAGAGGGAGACCCAGAGGGAGACCCAGAGGGAGACCCAGAGGGAGACCCAGGTGGAGACCCAGAGGGAGACCCAGGTGGAGACCCAGAGGGAGACCCAGAGGGAGACCCAGGTGGAGACCCAGAGGGAGACCCAGGTGGAGACCTAGAGGGAGACCCAGAGGGATGACCAGATCTTACTAAGGTTAGGTCACACGTCTTTCAAAACATAATTTACTGGACGTGTAGATTTCCTCACGATGTTTTCCTTCACCTCCGAACAAATGATAAATATGTACATAAATCCGAAATCACGGATTCAGTGGTACAGGCTCCCGCCAGGATTCAAACCGGGGACCAGTTGGTCAATAGGCTGGTTCCTTATCAACTAGGCTATCACTGCTCTTCTTTTATTTATAATACCCCCTAATATTTATTTTAATTCGAAATCATGTACAAGCAAGATAAAAGTTAAGAAAAATACGTGCACAATAAGCTGACCTTAAAATTTTACGTTACATCACTATAAATTCATAATTTCAAAAGGCTAAAGGGGATGGCAGCAATTACAACATCTAATTTGAACTTGACTATAACAAATGAATGTCAATCAAGATGTCAAAAGCATGCTCCAGTCAATTACCGTTCACTATTACCGGTCATGTCAGGGAATCAAAAGGATTACCGGATTCTGTACGTAGTTAAAAGGAATATGTCATTGATACATTCTATGTATTCGCCTTTTACTGTCGTCTTATTTATGGAGTAAGATTACCTTTTTAACATTTCAGGACTAAATCTGGAAAATAATAGCGATATCTGGAAACCAATATGACCGTTCTTAAGCTTGTACGAGTATGTTAGAAGACTATAGATACAAAGGATACACGGTAACGGTTAAAATTCGCCATCATACCATACACACCTTAATATTTTTAAGAGAGGTAGGGCGCATCAAAGCAGCCCGTCTGAGGAAGTACCTGCACCTCACAGAAAACCGCAGCCAAATAACAACTCCCTGGGTTCCTCCTGCGAGTGAGTGAGGTCACCAGTAAGCTCCCAAGGAGTTGCTGTGTAAGCAGCAGAGGAGGCATCGCGCGAGTGATACTTAATATATCGCAAACGTTAATAGGCTACGGTACCCGCTTTACATCAGGTGGGCCGTATGCTTGTATGCCTCCCGACGTAGTATAAAATAAAAATATTAAATTAAGTTAAATTAGGTTTGAATTATAAAATGAAGTGTTAGCGTGTACATCTCAATTTATATTTTGAATTAATGTACACATTTGTAATTCTTCCTTGCTCGGTGAAGGAAAACATCGTGAGGAACTCGGCACGTCAAAGAAGATAGGTTGTGGGGGTCTAACAGCAATGCCTCCGTGTCAGAATCATTACCGTCGCCAAATCCATAGGCTTAGGTAGCGAATTCCGTCAATCCTGACGAATTAGGAAACAGGATAACGCTAGAAAGAAGTTTTAGCCTAATAAAATACGAAATTGTTTAAAACGTGTGGCGCCTCTTAACGATAAAAATATAGATTTCATCAAAACACTCAGAGATTTGAACAAATCACGATATTAAAACCAAAAATCCATTTTACATTTTCATAATCAAATCTAGTAATTTAATCAAATCTCCAAAATCGGATTTAGATAAATAACGCAATTAACAACCCTTACTTGAATTCAAAATTAATAATAAGAATTGCTTGTTATAATTTAGATTTCAGGTAAGCTTATGTAGGTTTAGATAAGCCAATTCTAAATTTATGTGTAGAACAAAATATCCTCATGTCGAATACTATAATTCATTATAAGGATTTTCACACGTATACATGGAGACGTAATGACCGAAAAAGTCATGAAGAAATGATTTTATTCTGATAGATCCAACAAACTACAATGAATACTAGGATACTAGAGTAATTAGTAATTATTGCCCCCCGAACAAATTAAACATTTTAAAATAAAATGCGTTCAAAAAGTTTTTAAACACCGCTCTAATCATCGCACAGTATATTTCTTTATTGATTTTATAAGTCTTTAAATGTTACGTTTTTAGGGTTCCGTATCCAAAGGGTAAAAGGAACCCTATTACTGAGGCTACGCTGTCCGTCCGTCCGTCTGTCACCAGGCTGTATCTCATGAACCGTCATAGTTAGATAGTTGAAATTTTCACAGATGATGTATTTCTGTTGCCGCTATAACAACAAATACTAAAAAATAGAATATAATTAATATTTAAGGGGGCTCCCATACAACAAACGTGATTTTTTTGCTCGTTTTTGCTCGATATTGATAACAGCAACAGGTAAACACTTGAAATATTCACAGAATATTTAGTAATATATTCACTTTAAGAATAAATCATTAAATTAAAATAAAACAAATATTTAAGGGGGGCTCTCATACAACAAACGTGATATTTTTGCCGTTTTTTAGATAATGGTACGGAACCCTTCGTGCGCGAGTCCGACTCGCACTTGGCCGATTTTTATACTACCTGTATAAAGTAATAAAAAAATTTTCAACTGTTCAAAAATTTCGGACTACTCTAGCTTTCGTATATACTCGTATATACAGTTTTGAAAGTAGAATAAATGCGGTCGAGATACGAGCACTGCGAAAAATTTGTGGCATAACGCTTGCTGACCGCGCTCGTAATGATGACGTAAGAAAGAAAGTTGATCTGAAAGAGAGTGTCGGTGTTAAGATAAAAAAGGTATGCTTCGTTGGTTCGGACATGTAGAAATAATGCAGGATGAAAGAATGACGAAACAGATATACAATGCGAAAGTGGAAGGATGTAGGAGCCGAGGAAGACCAAGACTAACCTAAATTGACCAAATTGGTTTTTCAGACGGTGATGTCAGGAGCACAAGGAACCGGCAAGTGTGCATGAAAAGAGCTATGAATGTTAGAGAAGCGAGTGAAGTGTTTAAGGATCGCGTCTTATGCGCTCGGTTCTCCCTGCCTATCTTGCAAGGGACCTGACGTGAAGATATACATACAACAGCTTTGAAATTTCTCGAAACACAAACATCAGAAATAGATGAGGAACATGTTTTCTTTGATGGAACACTTAGTTCGCGTGCATTAATTTGAGACTGTACATTGAGTTCCTTAGGCCATTTTATTTCTGATATTCAAATGTCTTAACAACAAAGCGGCTTAATTGCTCACAGGGATTTATTCAAGGCAATGTTTGTGTGGGTGGTTTTGTAGCTATCAGAAGAATGTTAATTTCTTATTAATTATCTCGGGCGTTGCTTTTGACTTTTATGATAGGTAATTAAGTTCCTAGCAACGGGGCGGAAACATCAGCAAAATTGTATAAGGATGACAAAATAATTATTACTTGAAGGGCAATTAACGGAGCTTATGAAACATTTCATTGGTTTTGTTTGCTTTTCAAAAAAAGTTTGTTTTAGATAAGACCTTTAATAGAATGGAGTACGTGTGATTTTTTTTTTATACAACGTCGGAAGGCATACAAGCCTATGAACTCTTGTAATACGTTAAGACTCCCGCAAAATGTCTCCTCTGCTGCTAACACAGCAACTTCTTAGGTGGTGAACTCGCTCACACGCAGGAAAACAACAACCCTCTAGGAAGGTGTTATTTGGCTGCGGTTTTCTATGAGGTAGAGGTACCTCTCTTAAAAACATCTAAACCAAGACAAACTGATATATTCATCACATCCGGTGACGTAGTCACGGTCTACAGGGGCCAACTACATAGTCAGGTCAAAAACAAAAAAAAAAGATATTCATGTACACAAATGTTTGTCATGTACACAAAACAGAGTGGATTGATCAAAACGCCTTCGGCCCCAATACGTAGGTGAAAGGCACAGAAATATCCTCTTTACTAATGTAAAAGAATTTGCGATTGAAGAGCACTACAACAAGCAAAATTACGAAGTGTACTCACACAGTTCTAAAGAAGCCGCCCAAGTGGTCAGAAAAGAACAAAGTGGTCATCATCCTGCGTCTGTAATGGTTTGGTGGAGGGTGTCTTATCAAAGATTCACAAAGCTTCATTATTATGAAAAAGGTGTAAAGACTTCAGCCAAAGTGTATCAAGGGACTGTCTTGGATCGTGTTGTGAAATCTCTCAATAATACACTTTTTAAAAATGTACCGTGGACTTTCCATCACAAGGCACAGACTACCCAAGCCTGGCTCGGAACCAACGTTCCGTTCCAACTTTATAAGAGCTGAAGACTGGCCTTCGTCTAGCCCAGATCTGAACCCCGTAGACTTAAATTATGGTCAGTTTTAGAGGCCATGGCCTGCTCGAAACGACACGCTAACATTGTGTCTCTTAAGAAATCTCTAGAGCAAGCAATGTTTAATTTTCCCATGGAAACAGTGCGTAAATTCATAGATTCATGGCCAGACAGATTAAAGACCTGTATCAAAGCCAAAGGTGGTCATTTCGAATAAAATCATTTTTTATTTTTTCTAGACACTTCCATGAATATGTATATTATATACACAACTTACGTATATTATAACCATAACACAAGCTTCGCTTACTTTAGATCTAGTATTATTTATTTACTTTATTTACATTTATTCATTTTGTAACATTAATTCATAAACTAGAGAACTTATTAACAAAATCTCTATTTTTTTCACATTTTCTCTAATTAGTTACTTATATTCCAATATCCACATATTTCAATATAAATTTTTCAAAACTAAGCAAATCTCAAGTTGACACAGCCCCAACTCGACCGCCGGCCAGCGTGTCGCTTTGCCAGTGCCCACGTAATGTCTTAGACTTTGACTCTGACCCTTACTGATATGCATAGACGGACAGACGAACAAACGAATATTACATCAGTTCAATTTATTGTTTGCGAGAACGCCGGAAACACGAATATTTCGTTCGTACCCAAATCAAAACTAACACGATCCAAATTCAAGTGTAGTTCGCGAACGACCACCGCGTACCTCGCAGGCTCAGTGGCGGCGAACACGCTGTCGTCTTTCGACGAATTCGTCGAATAGTCCGCGGCACGAAGACAGCGTGATACGGCTCAAATGGCCGCGAGGTCGGCGGAGCGTTCTGCCATGCAATTCTGTAAGAGCAAACATCCTTACATCCTCGGAAACATCGGCTGTTACAGCCTTGAACACAAAATTGCAATTCTTTGGTGTCGCTTTTCATGGTTGTGCGACACTAGCGCCGCAAGACTGCGTTTGGAATTGGAATTCTACAAGGCAAACAGCCTCACGTACGCTTACAGCCTTATAGAATACCGAATAATTTAGCCGTGATCGCAGTAGATGATGTCAAAGCTGTGACATCTGTGATCACAGCGACGCACACAGCCATTACGAGTCGCTTAGAGAATTGCATGACTGTTTGCCTCGGTCTATATATCATATACATATAAGTTTTATTATGATTACATTACTTCATAAAAAAATAAATGCATATTCATTTGTAATAGAACGTATGGCCGGGCTGGGTATATATATACGTATTTAATTATGAGTTCCACTGGGGAATTACATTTCCTCAGAGAAAATGTCTACTCCTGGTGGTTTGTTGCGTTCTCTTGAGTGAGATTGCCAGTAAGCACCTGAGAAGTTGCTGTATTAGGTATTTCAATACATGAGCGATACTTCCTGTATTATAAGCGTTCATAGGCTGTGTTAATCACTTTACATCAGGTGGGTAACCAATCCAAAAGTTATCCAAAAACGGGCCACGATCGAGATTGCTTCACTTACGTGTTCGTATTTATACTGAGATGCACAACAGTGTCATGAAACTCCTGTGTTGAAATAAAAGATCGTTTTCATACAAATTGCAAACACGCTAAATTTAATATTGTTATTGTTTGTAATTGTTCATACGAACGAAAAATTGAATGGTTCTGCAAACAACACTTCAGTTCCGTGCAAATAAGGTTCCTATATTTGTTTTGTCTCGCATTCGACGTTACCTATAGCTGTGTCATTAGGAAAGTATATGGTTTTATAAGAATACAAAATCAATTCAAGCCGTTACACATTACACATACAAGAGTATTAACAGACTGCCACAAAAAAAGAGTGTAATATTTTTAGTCTGCATGTATGCATGTTTGTACGTTACCGTAACTAATAAACATCTTAACCTATTTAGGTGTATGAGATATCGTTAGAATCCTTTCATTAACACGAATAACATAGGCTATGTGACGTCGTGATAAAAGAAATATGGCGGGTTATATACACCGTATATATGTATGTACTTCATATTGTGCAGACTGAAGAAAATGCGAAACTGTAGGTTCGAAATAAAGAGTTTGAAAGGTGTTCTCAAAATATGGGTATGGATATTACAGAGAAAGTATTAAAGTAGAATAAATGCGATCCAGATGCGAGCATTGCGCAAAATTTCCGCTTTCGCAAGAAAAAAAGTTGTTCTGAAAGGGAGTGTCGGTGTTAAGATAAGAAAAGGCATGCTCCGTTAGTTCGGACATGTGGAAATAATGCAGGATGAAATAATGACGAAACAGATATAGAACACAAAAGTGGAAGAATGTAGGAGCCGAGGAAGACTAAGACTAACCTACCATGAACAAATTGGTCGTGTTTTATCAGAAGGTGATGTCAGGAGGAGGTTCCTGACATCACCAAATGAAACGCAAAGCGTGTACGAAAAGAACTATGAATGGTAAAAAAGCGAGTGAGGTGTAAGGACCGCGTCTTATGGTCGCGTCGGTTCACTCTACCTACCTAGCAAGGGATCTGGCGTGAAGATATGCATACAAGTTACATGTTATAAGCTGCTATTTAATTAAAAAATAATGTACTAAATACTCTATTTTTTTTTTTTTTATTATTTGATCCTTTGTACAAGTACGTTTTTTTGTACAAGTTTGTGATAAATAAGCTTGTAAGTATTTATAATACCCATAGGCGCATTCCAAGCCTCCAATGAGCAGTCATGTCGCTGCAGACTTCCGCGAGATGGAGGTAGGTGTAAAAAGCTTTTTGCAAGCATTTTATAAATGCAGAAGGAAGACGCAAATGCCCTAATTTTCAAAAGAGGGAGGGCGCATCAAAGCCACCCGTCTGGGGAAGTACCTCCACCTCACAGACAACCGCAGCCAAATAACAACTCAATAAAGGCTTGTTGTGTTCTTGCGTGTGAGTGAGGTCAACAGTAAGCTCCTATGGAGTTGCTGTGTTAACAACAGAGGAGGCATCGCGCGATTGATACTTAATGTATTACAAGCGTTAATAGGCTACGGTAATCGCTTCACATAAGGTGGGCCATATGCTCGCATACCTCCCGAGTTAGGTAACAACTCACAATTTAGGTCCCAATAGTTTTAGATATCCGATAAACCGTGGTGCACGGCAGTTGAGCTTCACTTGACTAGCCATCTCTTTGAGGTTTTTAATGCCTTATTTGTCATATTGCTGTCTCTCACTTTGCAAAAGAGCGGACGTCAATTCGAAAACTTCCTACTCTTACAAATTTCTTCTGATTAAATTCGTTGTGAGTCCCAAGGCAGCTGTAGTTTAACCCCTGGGACAGCAATGGACTTTCACTGTTCATTGCCTTTTTGGTGGTCGCCGCTGATAATTCTGGCTACACAGGAGACACAGTGATGGGAATGAGTGATGGGCCTGTCCCATACCTTCTGACGTTGTATAAAAAACAAAATGCTTCTATACCTTCCGAAGTTGTATAAAAAACAAAATGCTTCTATACCTTCCGACGTTGTATAAAAAACAAAATGCTTCTATACCTTCCGACGTTGTATAAAAAACAAAATGCTTCTATACCTTCCGACGTTGTATAAAAAACAAAATGCGTCTATACCTTCCGACGTTGTATACAAAACAAAATGCTTCTATACCTTCCGACGTTGTATAAAAAACAAAATGCTTCTATACCTTCCGAAGTTGTATAAAAAAAATTGCTTCTATACCTTCTCACGTTCTATAAAAAAATACACAGAAAAAATTTTCGTATTGGTTCGTGTGATTGATATTCAATCAAATTGGAATGTCTTGAACATCGAACGACAGCTTACATGTGGCACTCAAACCAATGGAGTATGTGTAGGTAATGGAAATTTCTTGTATGCTTCAGTCAACTACGATAGTAAGTAAAATTATTTATGGATAGACATTAACATTCACTCACCGAATTTTCGGTTGCGCAGTGATTAATAAAGCTACTTTGACACCAACGCTCATGGGTTCGATTGTCACACAGGTCAATAATTTGTGTGCATGAACATGTCTGTTTGTTTTTAACGTCGGTAGGGCACATAAAACCAACCCGGCTGGGAAAGTACCTCCACCTCACAGAAAACCGTAGCCAAATAACAACGCCCTAGAGGGTTGTTGTATTCCTGCATGTGAGTGAGGTCACCAGTAACCTCCCAAGGAGTTGCTGTGGAAGCAGCAGAGGAGGCATCGCGCGAGTGATACTTAATATATCGCAAGCATTAACAGGCTACGGTACCCGCTTTACATCAGGTGGGCCGTATGCTTGTATTCCTCCCGACGTAGTATAAAAAAAAAGTCTTGTATAAAAGACTGGAATAGATCCCGGATGGGATAAGTCCGCCATACAAACAAATATTTTCTTATTTGTATTTTTTCTTATAGTACAATAAAGATTAACAAACAAAACAAGTATGTCTTCATCTATTAGGTTGGTAAGATGTGTCGCTCGTACCATGCCACTCCTGCTGCTAACACAACAACTACTCAGGAGCTTACTGGGAGCTTTACTCTCAATAACAGGATAACCTGTAGGGAGTTGTAATTTTGGCTCTTAAGTAAGTCCATAGTTGGGCTGCCATATACGCCCTACCTATTATAAAACATTGCTCATTCGCATATCACTCGGCCCTTAAGGTACGTATCCGATAAATAAAATCCCTCTGAATTAACACTATAAGCTCTAGTGATGGAGGACCTTCCTCAATCACAAGAGCGTAAGAACCCAGCAGCGATTTCCTTGTCGGATCTTTTTATGTAAGGCCCTTCGAGTATATATAAGCCAGCGTATTATTTATACTAAAAGGTATAAGCCTGTCCAATGTGAAGTTATAGCTTATAGATGCTTGCAATATATAGAGTGCCTACTTATATGTGGAATGGAAGAAGCTAAAGAGGCATGTTTGGATCGGTGTACCTAGCGTTCCATAGTCTCTTCCTACCACAATGGGTAAAAGGTATATGGAGTTCCAATTAAGAGCAGTG
Source organism: Pyralis farinalis (assembly GCA_947507595.1). NCBI lineage: Eukaryota > Metazoa > Arthropoda > Insecta > Lepidoptera > Pyralidae > Pyralis > Pyralis farinalis. The sequence goes on along the minus strand of OX382276.1, from coordinate 27,685,554 downwards.
ATGGTATAGTGCAGTGGTCGGCAAAGTGCGGCTCCAGAGCCGCATGTGGCTCTTTGTCTCCTTAAGTGCGGCTCTGGCATAAATATCCACGGAAGGCGCAATAATATTTTCATTTAAAAAAACTTGGTAAGGAAAAAAATACATCTTATTTTGATAAATTAAAATTCTTCTATAAATCGAGAATATGTATAAATTTTTTGTTAAAACAATATACAAACCTGACTTACTCAAACTTTCCAAGGAGATGCAAGCACATTGTTCGCATTAATAAATATTTATTAAGTATGAAGTTTAGTTTTATTTAGTGTACTACTTATTTAGTGTGCTAAAAGTTTACTAAACAACCAGATTTGGCTCCCATTTTTTTTTAAATTGTTGTAATGTTCTTATTTGGCTCTTTGGCTAATAAGTTTGCCGACCACTGGTATAGTGGATATAGAATCAGTCTACTAACCTACGGTCTTTGGTTTGAATCTTGGTATGTACTAATCTTGTAATTATCGCTTGCTCTTCGATGAAGCAAAACATCGTGAGGAAAACAGCACGTCCAAGAAATTATATTGCAAGAGACGTGTGACCTAACCTAAGGAAGGTCTGGTTTTCACTCTGGTTTGTGGTCTGACGGTAGTCGTCCATGTAAAAGATAGTATCTTCACCAAACCCTTAGGCTTTGGTAGCGGACCCTGCTAACCCTAATAGATTAGGTAACGGGATGTCGCTAGGAAGAAGTAGTATGCAGTACCAGCTGAGATCCTGTAACTGAATCTTCCTGGTGAACTCACTCGCTTGCACATACACGATAATCCTTTATAGTTAACTGGAGTTGTCTTTCCGTTTTATAGTGGCCCATTAGTACTCCTACTTATAAATACATTGAATACGTAAATAATAGTTAACTAATAAACTTTTTCGTATAAAAATCACAACACCATCTAGTCCTAAAGAAAACGAAACTAGTGTTATAGGTACTAGACAACTGATTCACATATGAAATTACTTATTTTTCTAAATACATGCTTAAATTAAAATCGAAAATAGCCCGACTAGACAAACAGTCTGAGCCATTCACAAAAATGTGAACCTTGTGCTTCGAACTCTTGACATTAAAATAGCCATTGCTAGACACTCGACTACAGAGCTCATATCATTTTCTCTTTCTTTCTTGCCAGAGCCATGTTTGCTAATGGGTTTTCTCGCTCCGCAATATCGTGGAGAAGCATCTGGCCATAGACCAGAAGGTTTTCTTCGGTTTTGTGGGTCTTGAGAAAGCATTTGATAGGGTTGTACGAAAAGAACTGTGGGACATATTGCCGAGATAGGACAAAGTTTGTAAACCCTATATTGCTAATAATTTTATACAACAGAGTACGATGGTGGAATGGTTAGCAAAGCTGTTTTAACATCAAGGCTCGGCATTTGATTCCCATATAAGACTAACTCCAAGAACACCTCACTAAGATATTATCATAATTTGATACACTACGGTAATACCAATTTCAAATAAATATAAATTTAAAAAACCCCCGACGCAAAAATATCCTATATGATATACACAAAATCGCTCTCGATTAAATCCCCTTTTAAACAAAAAAAAAACTAAATCAAAATCGGTTCATCCATTTCGAAGCTACGATGCCACAGACAGATACATAGAAATACAGATACACACGTCAAATTTATAACACCCCTCTTTTGCGTCGGGGGTTAAATATAAATATAAGTTCTTACGTAAACAAATTTTTAATTTAGAGTACAGGATTACTGACAGTGTTTTAAAACCTGTTGTGTGTCAAGTGATGATAAGATAAGACCTATATCAAACTATCAGTAAAATGGCAAGTTTTCCTGTGCTCGTAGAATACCACAGACATTTTATTAAAAATTCCGCAGTATATACCCAGCTTATGATAGTTAAATTAAAAAAAGGGTCTTTCCTCAATATACAAGGTAGAGTATATTTGAAATATCTAAGAGTGTGCAAATTACTTCTGCTTAACAATGTTCTGATCGCAATAAGTATTATATTGAATACAGATGCTTCTAAGTTTGCTATAGGCGATGATATGTTTCAAAGGAGTAATTTTCCTTACCTAAGGAACAAATAGTATCTTTTCCGAAACGTTACAAGGTTTTTTGTTAGAATTCATATAACTTTACTGAAAAGAAATCTACTTGCTGCACTTTTACTCATATCTCTATGTCAAAATATTTACATCATAAGTTCTTGCCGATTATTGCTACATTGATATAAAAATGAACTTACAGTATTATCTGTTTCCCCCTGGATATATTTTTAGAGCCAAGAGTGAATAAGTATTTCGTTCGGCTTGATGTTGGTTGTTTCGAGTAGTATTGGGATATAATGATATTCTGTATATTGCACAGAGTGAATTATATGTATCAGGAGCAATTTCTGAAGCTGTTTTATTGCACTATTTGTCAAATCATTTGGCAAGTAAGAATTATTCGTCAAGTTAAAAAAGATTATTTGTTAAGTCTTCCGATTCTATATCTAAATTTACTATGATTACCATATAAACTTTTATATTTCATTGATGTTGACTTCACGATTTATCGTCATAAATTCTTATCATCATCATTAAGATATTTTTTTTAATTCTAGTCCATTTACTTCGATTTTAGACAGAGCAATAGTATTTGAATTTTATTTACCAAGTTAATAGAAAATTTCGAAATTGTATTCGGGCAATTGCAAATGCTAGAGGGTAAATGTTTTATTTGTATTCAACCGCGCAAAACACTTACGAGTCTAAGCCACTTACACTTACTAAACTTACAGAAAAATTGAAGGGGATATTTATCCGTCGTTTTCAAACCTAATTGTATATATATATATATATATATATATATATATATAAATAAATAATAATAAATAAATATTGTCGGACAAATTACACAGCGCCATCTAGCCCAAAGTAAGCGAAGCTTGTGTTATGGGTACTAGACAACTGATACACATACGTAAATACATTTTTTTTTTGTAAATACATACTTATTATACATAGAAAATACCCAGACCAAGACAAACAGACATGTTCATGCACACAAATGTTTGCCTTGTGTGGGAATCGAACCCACGAGCGTTGGTGTCAAAGTCGCGTCATTCACGACTGAGCCACCGAGCGAGATATATATCGGCATGCTAAAATTCTTATGTCATTTCTTTCATATTCGTCTTTAATTCTATCACTTGACAGCATTATTTCTTCTTCGCCAATAGTGATTTTCATTAGTAGAGCAAAAAAACTATGAGATTTGAATAAGATAGAATGAGATTACATCTAGCAATGTGTGACGTGTCTAAGTACCTTTGAGGGCGACCTAATGCCCAATTAAGAATTTTTCATATTTATCTTGTCGACCCAATGCCCAATAAAGATTTTTTTATATTTGTCGGCCCAATGCCCAATAAAGAATTTTTCATATTTATCATGTCTTAATCTACTTTAATTAAATAAACTTCTTTGGCGAAACAAGCAATTACAACCCCAGAGCCCTTCAATTTGAAAGTTAAGCTATTAAAATGCCTTTATACAGTACGTGTAGGTTATGACCTCGTATCATTGTTCGTGTGATGAGAAAGGCCCTTTTCCCCTGCCGTTGATTGCTCACTGCGACATAAAATCTACATTTGCATTAATGTTGATTAAAACAACACCGTCGACACCTTCAATCTACCCTACTTATTTAAAAATCGCTGTGAAAAATGGTGTCGCAAAAGTTGTTTACGTGAAATGTTCTGATGTAAACAAAATCGACCTTAGCGAAAATTTTAATATCATGCTGTTTACAAACCATAACATTTTATATCGGCGTAAATCAGGATTTACGAAGATCTAATTCGATTATACGGATGACCTGTTTATAACAAACTTATAAATTCCGGCGACTATGTTCCTGTAGGTATTTCAAGACAAGATATAGATCGAAGGGTTTGGGTTGTACGCTACTTGCCACTCAAAAAGTCTGTCACAAAATTATGTCGACCTTTGGAGATTGTTTTATACTTGTAGATTTGGAATTATATTTCGGTTGAAGGAGAAAATAAATCCTAACAAAATGCATACAATATAATAACTCTCTTGAGTAACCCACTGAGGAGTTCCAAAGTCATGGGGCATAGAAGTAAACGTCCCATATGATATTAAGTTAGTGTCGTCCATGAATGCAGTTGCCGTGTTAGCAGCAGAGGTGGCATCGCATCTTAAGACGCGACGGCAACTGCATAGCAGCTTACACTGAAGACCTCACTTACATGCAGAAACACAGCAACCCTCAGGCAGTTGTTATTCGGCTGCGGTTTTCTGTGAGGTGGAGGTACTTCCCCAGACGGGCTGCTTTGATGCGCCCTATCTCTCTTAAAACATCAAGACCAAGACAAACAGACATGTTCATGTACACAAATGTTTGTGTTTCACCACTGCGCCACCGGGCTCATCAAAGTAGGGATACTTTTGCAAGCGTTCATGGACGACACTAAGCGTTTATAGGCTACGGTAACCGCTTTACATCAAGTGGGCCATATGCTTGCACGTCTCCCGACGTTGTATATATAAAAAAAAAATACTTCGTATCGCCTAGTACTTACGAAACATTCTTTGTATAATACGTAAGTTTGACTTCTTATAACACTCGTAGATATACTATTCACGATAAAAGTAATATTTGGCATAATATGGATCATACTGGAGCGTGGAGCGTACATCCACCTCATTATTATTCGATGCCTCCTGATGATATGGAGGTAACTTATGAAATCCGACCAAGATTGTCACAACACCCGGAAAATTGTGTTAAATTGCTTTCTGCGTAAAAAAATATCTCAGTAAGATTATTTTGAATATATTGACTAGGTGTAAATAAAATGAGGAACTTGATATACGTACAGGCCAACAAGCTAAACCGCTTCCTGTCTCTTGATGAATTTATATATTTTGAGGTTCTCCGTGTACTCCGAGAAGCGTCCTCGATAGATAATAGTCATTAAACTTATCTAGTAGCATTTGAGTGGCTTGAAAACACTGTCCTTCACCAATCCACAGTTGAACAGCAGGACAGAGTATGATCTAAACCCAGTCGGTTGAAGGGAGATAATATGAGAAACTAGACAATATGGAATGTTTTGTTAAAAGCTGCGGGATATATTTTAGAAACCTGGGCGAATGTGAAGAGACTTTATAGAAGACTCTTATAATAAACATTCCCTGGTGAGTTAAGTTTATGATTGAAACTCCTGTGTAGCTTTTTAGAAAGTACTGTATCATCCTAAACTCACTTTAGTGAGTCATATATTATTCCTAGCTCATGCATACTCGCAGGTTTTTTGGGCTTACGATATTATCTCTCGATATAAGACTCGGCTACCGCAACCAATTTGGTCGTCGTAATCGAATTTGCCTTAAAAAAGGAAGACTTTGCCTTAAAAAATAAAAAGTGTCTTGGACAAAATTTAGTTACATTGCAATAATGTCAATAATTCACCATACTATCGATTGTGTCTGCTACTACATGTGGCAGTTCTTATCATGTATCATACAGACCAATCACACAATATAACATTATTACTTGACAGATAGTGGCTGTTATCAAATATGGTCGGATAATACCAATGAATGTTTTGATGACAATAAATAACACATATTGCTAGTCATAAACTGGTCATCATTGTATACATAACATATGTTGTTGACGAAACTACCAGTGAGTTTAGTGAAATATATATATTTTTTATAGAACGTCGGGAGGCATACAAGCATACGGTCCATCTGATGTAAAGCAGTTGCCGTAGCCTATGAACGCTTGCATTAAGTATCACTCGCGCGATGCTTCCTCTGCTGCTAACAAAGCAAGTCCTAAGGAGCTAACTGGCGACCTCACACGCAGGAACACACACATTTCTTGAACAAAAATGTAAATGATACTTCTCAAACACTGAATTTGTTTGGAAACCATTTCTTTTACGGCAACAAGGCAATTTGTTGAATCGAAAAAAATTACAATTGCCGAAGAAGAAATGCGGAAAGACACTTGCTACTACAGGCTTTTTTTCAGTTGATATTATTATAAATTAATGTCAGTTTAGAGATAAAATATTAGCGTTGCCAAGTGACAAAATCAAAAAAATATGAATGCATGTGCTAAATAATGCAAATGGCACTCTAGATGGGAGGCCCATGTTCAGCAGAGGATGAATACGGGCTGAGATGATGCTAAATAATTTACAAACATCTTCATCAGTCAGACATTCATAAATTCTAGAATAAGCCTTTTTACAAAGACTATATTTGATGTGCCTTTTAAAGATATTTATTGTCTGGATAAGACAGAATGCAATTTATTACAGAATCGAATACAATTTACAACAAAAGATCTACTAGTTTAAGATTAGTAGATCTTAATAGAACCTTGATAGTAGATTGGAAGCAGAAATAGATTGCGTACGCCGATATGATATTTCTGCTTTCAAGATTTTCATTGAATTTTGAAGATGGCTATATGTTTTTACGGAATACATTATATTTTCATAAATATACCGAAAGATATTAGTGATGATATTTTTTTTTTTTAATAGATTCCTACGTGATTCCCTGGAGCCCATGTTTTAAATAGAGCGGATATATCTGATTTGTAATATAAAAATTGTTTCAATATGAGCCACAAAAGTATACCATATGATATAATGCTATTAAAATGGCTGAAATAGACTAAACGCACAGTAGACACGTCTATCAACTGTCTGATTGTCCTTACTGTATAAGCGACTGAGATGAGCTTACAGGCAAGTTTAATTATATGCGAAAGACAATCCTGGAATGAATTGGTTTATTTGCAATTAGTTCATGATTATCATTAGAGAGAAGAGAATACGACGATTGAACTACGGTATGAATATTTTTTAAATATAACATATTTCCGTTTTAAATATAACATTTAAAACGGAAATATGTTATATTTAAAACGGAAATTCCAATAATATAATGAATAGAAGAGCAACATTCGATATAATTACCAGTGTTCGTGGAAACTTTTTTGGCAACCGAACTTTCTGGTCATCACCATTAAATTAAAATAAAATAACTCCGTCTACTTTCTGTTCTGTCTACAATGTTCTATCTACTCGCAACTTTTGAAAATTTACTCTATAATATGAATATTCAGTGTTCTTCTTACCTGTGTACTCTGCAAGTAAAGCTGCGAACTTACGTACATACAATAAACTAAAAATGAAGATTTTTTACGTCAAAGTACTGTAATACTTTGTATAAATAAACAAGTATTAAAAGCCATTAAACATTATACGAATGCGGCCAAAATGTATGCGTTAAATAGATGATTCATGATAAATCGCAAAGTGAACAAGAAGAACTGGGTGTTCCCGTACTTCAGTTGAACATTCATCCATTCAGTCTAATGGTGACATATATATATATACGCGATACAAATAATCAGAGCGTGCTCTGTGTCATCTTGCTGATGACGCTCTCATTATATTTGAACTGCTTTCTTTAATTGCAACTGTACCACTTTTTGCTGTTACTGTAGACTTATTCTAGCAGATGTATTATATTCTCTTGAAATTAGATATTATCTTTGTTAATGTCCAATGAAATCCCGGATATGCCAAAGAAACTCCTATCTTGAAAGAACTTCACCAGTTCGACTGCTGCGGGAGAATGCCTATGCCTTGCTAAAACATTTTATGAATCTACTCGTATATAAATTACACGACTATTTAATACTAAGGCTTCTCTACTTTTTCTTCCTTGCATTATGCCATTTCCTAATCCATTAGGAGTGATAGGGCTCGTTACCTGATGATTTGCGAAGATACTGATTGATTACCGTCAGACACCCAGAGGGAAAACCAGATAATTCTTAGGTTAGGTCACACGTCTAATAAAATATGTACATAAATCCAAGGACACGAATTTGGTGGTATGTGCCCACACGAAGATTAGAACTAGGGATCAGTTGGTTAATAAGCTGATTTATCCACAAGGCTACATATATATGGCCTGCCGGATGGTAAGCAATTAACAGAACTTATGCATATTTAGAACATCAAGGTTGTCAAAATTCGGTTCCCAGGGTCGGGAATAAATCATGCCTTTCTTGATTAACCTATTTCTGTGGTCCCTTGAGAAAACCTTGGCAGGGAGTTCCTTCCGTATCTTAAGACTTGTCGGTCAAAAACTTCACTAGAACCGCAGAGTATTGCGGTTTCAGGGTATTAGAATGAACTCCCAGAATAATAGAATTATCACCTTAGCCCACTGCTGTACGGGGAGGTCACTCGAGAACCTTTCTTCCCCAGGGGTTGTGGGTTTTACGAACTATGTGGTCGGCCACTACTGCCACTTCAGATTGCTTATCCTTTGAGTTACAACGGTTACCTAAGTTCTACTACGGATATCCTCATTTCTGGTTTAATCACGAAAAAAAAGAAAAAGAAAAACCCTGAGCATAGCTCTTTCATACGGTCCGCAATGAAGGCCTACGTATGTCATCTCTGGCAAAAACGTGTTGAGGTATTTTGATCTAGAAAATGTGTGGAAGTTTCCCGAACGCTGCACAGCCGAGTTGGATCCAATGTTAACTTCTTGGTCTAAGTTGTACTTACCTAACTGAATAAGCTGCCCTAGGTAAACATATTCTACGTATATATAACTTGGAACTTAGTGCTTCCTGCCGTGACCCGCATAGGTGTAACATGAACAATTGAAGAATCATAGAAATCCTCAAACTTTCAGAAAACAAAACGTAAATCATTTACAAAAGTATTTTTTTTTTTTGTATTTAATATTTACAAATGAAATCTATATATATATATATATATAAATGGAGTTTCTGACGAATTCACTGACTCAGAAACGCACAGGCTTGAACCTAGAAGCTGAAATTTTGCACAGACGTTACTTTTATATTAAAAATAAACATAATAAAAAAGTAGAATAAAAACTGTATGGCCTAACTTTCAAACGTATTACTCGACATATAGTGTACAATAAGACGTTCAAAGAGTTAAAAAACAGATATCTTGCGGCCTCGATTTGGATTCGTTTCTAAAATCGTAATAGAACACAGTACGATATGCAGTCTATCATTCCACACATACTTCAGTCTATTAAAAACACACAGAGAGATACTAATGCAGATTTGAAAGTATATCAACTCCCACCTCCGCATTTGTTAATAGACTCTTCATCTCTTCTGAACGAAACTCGACGAGTCGCTAAGTAATCACTCGTCAAGTTTCTGCACAAAGGATTGTATGGCACAAATGTGGGTGTAATGTCACGTGATATTTAAATACTAGGTCGACGGCTATCGATTCGAATAACAGTGATGAAACGACGTATCTAATATTTATTACAGTCTGACTTGCTATTACGTTTCGGTTAATGCTTAGTTCAATTATTTTCTTTCTTTTTTCTCAAATGCTTATTTGCAAATTATTAAAAGTATTTGTTATTAATCAAAATTTTGAACCAAGTAACACAATCTGTCTGCGTCATCGGTTATTTCTCCTTACTACAGCAGTTACTCGCAGTCATATAACCCAGGGAGATGTTATTTAGCAAAGGCTGTGTGCAAGGTACGTTTCTACCCGAACGCAACATTATTGAATACGGTTGTTTCTTACCCCAGTTTTGTCAGGAACCGTGGTGTCACAAGTATTCTGAGCGTTCGTTATCTAGTACGCTGTTTAGTACCAGGCACGCCGTATGCGTGGTATCTGCAGGAACAGTCTGATTGGTGAAGCACCTCCATTTGCTAGGACACTAACAAGTCCCTGGAGGAATATTCTCTTCCTGCCAATTATGTTACCAGGAACACATAACATGTCATATTACTATATCCAGAAATTTTCTAAGGAGGTTCAGTAAGGGTGGTAGAAGCAGGGTTGGTAACGTGCGAACAATAGTTTTTGTGTTAACGCTTACTTACCGTATGATTTTGAAGTAAAACTGCTGTCATGTATATTGTACGTGTATAACGTTTTTCTTCTTTACTAAGGAGCAGAGGTTTTCAATATGTCACTTTTTTGTGTATACGTTTATACAATTCTGAACAAATACGAAGAACTGTGAACAGATTTTGAAAAATATTTTTTGTTGGAAGTCTTAGTATCTGATTGATCCCATGTAAATTTCATCAAAGCCTTCACTTGGGTTCAAGTTTAGTTTTTTCCATTTCTAAGCCGTTTTAAATATTACGCAGCGTAATAACCACATCGCAGTGAGATTAAAACCAGTAAAGTGAAACCAGATGGGATGACAAATGAATTATACAGATACCATCAAAAGAGGTTATAATGTTGTAATTGAATTATCCCTTGGATTGTGAGGCACTTCGTTAATTTGCGACGACATTAATTCCGTTTTAACGACTTCAAATGTTTTCGTATCTCGATTACGACTTTTGTAGCTACCGCGATGTTGGTCCGAGTTAAGAGATTTTAACGGATATAGAGTAGGTAACTTGTAGGTGACAGTCGTGAAGAAAACCGCGCGTCCAAAAAAATATATTTCGAGTGGTTAGTAACACTACTTTAATACCATGCCACGAGCGTTTCGATTCCCACACAGATGTGTTCGATTCCCACACAGGACAAACAAATGTTTGTCCTGTGTGGGAATCGAACACATCTGTATGAGTGTACTGGATGTTTTTAAACGAGTTAGGGCGTATCAAAGCAGCCTGGCTGGGGAAATACACCCAGCACACAAAAAACCGCAGCCTAAATAACAACTGCCTGGTGGGCTCCTGCGTATAAGTGAGATCACTAGTAAGATTCTAAGAAGATGCTTTGTTAGCAGCAGCAGTGGCATCGATTGAATGAAACTTAATGTATTGCAAGTATTCATAGTATGCGGTAACCGCCATCATCAGGCGGACCTTATGCTTGTATGTATTCCCACGTTGCATAAAAAAACTAATCACGCTTATTCTCCTTTGGACATGATTTCCATACACTTTCCCAGATGAGCTGCTTTGATGCGCCCTACCTCTATTAAAAACACCCAGACCAAGATAAACAGACATGTTCATGCACACAAATTTTGCCCTGTCTGGGATACGAACCCATGAGCGTCGGTGTCAAAGTCACGTAATTAACCGCGGCGCCACCGTGCTCGTCAAAATAAGCTTGATTATGTCTCGAGGCTTTATACGAGTATAAGACCCTGTTCCTCATGCAGCGATATTAGAAATACTCCTACCACTTTCCTTCACTCCTTATTTCTTCAAGACTAGCCAAAACTTTGATAGAGTTGCGTTTCATTTTCTTGTAGTAATAACATAAATCTTTATCAAGTTGTGATTTAAGATTTTAGTTTTGCAAACTTCGAAGATAACGTGAGGAAAATCGTATGTGTGATAATCAGGTGTACGGACAGATAAGATCATCGTTTACCTTTTTAACCTAGAAACGAATATCGGTATCTGATTAGTAATATGAGAATAATACGAGTAAACTAAAATGCCGTTGCCCAGAATTAGATGAAAGTTGTCACTCATATGCGTCTGTTCACTGCTGTAACTTTCAACTAAATAAGGGTGCAGTGCAGTGGTAACTTGTGGAAGTGAAAAGTGAAAAGCTGTATAGCAGAGAGAGCATGAAAGTAGCGTATAAGTCATCGAAATGCGAGTATTGTACAAATTTGCGGCGTAATTATAGAGTTCATAATGAAGTTCTGAGACAGAGAATAAGGGGATTAAGGTTGGAAGAGGCATGCTTCATTGGTTCGTATATATAGAAGAAATGTAAGAGAAAAGAATGATAAAACAAATGTACAATGCAAAAGTAGAAGAATGTAGGAGTCGAGGAATGCCAAGACTAGCCTGCCATGAGCAAATTGTCTATGAGTTATCAGAAAATGCTGCCTGAAAGACTGGTTCGTAGAGTGTGCATAAATATTAATAGCATGAATTAAACAAGCGAGTAAAATACGTAAGGACTGAGTCATATGGCGTTCAATTTTCTCTACCTACCACATCAGGAACTTGTCATGATGATATAGGTAGATCTTCCAAAAGATATCCTTTGCAAGGCTTTCTTCAGTTGAGAGAAGAATGAAGAATATAAAATACTCCAAGCCAATTTATGTTCTTTGTATGCATTTAGGCACTTTTATAACGAAACAGAACTCGCTTACGCCTATCATTTGAAGTTAAAGTAAAGTAATTGTGATACCTCTTTCAGAAAGTGCTCTTATTCCCACGGTAAATTCTTTGCGAGCAAAAACAATGGATACCTTTGAAAATACGGGTAGGCGTCGTAAAACATTCAACATTGAATTTTCCTGATTCCATTTACTTAAAGTAATCTTTCTTTTCAAATCCGCAACATTTTTGTAGCTCTGACATGTGTCTTTGACAATATAATATGTGAGCCATTTCTGTTAATGTGTTCTTGGCTTAATAGCAATTGTACGAGTTGCTATGGCAACATTCCGTATGTGTGAACCATAACTTCTAATAAATTGCTCTGATTTCGTCAGGCGAAAACGGACATTATTGTTAAGATCAAAAGGTGTTCAATAGCAGAAGTTAAACCATTTTTCTCCAGTCGCGTAGTAAAAGAGGAATTTAACGCGTGGGCCGACTGAATCACAGATTGTTATTCTTTCAGTGCTTTCCCATAAAACAAGAAATATAGAAAAACATTGAATTGAATTACCATAAATATTTATAGTAGAGTTCAAAATGTTTATAATAGTAATGTTTTTTTTTCTTGTTCGCAGATGGACTGGCAACCATTTATAGTCACTGGAAGTCAATTGTGGAGAAGTTAATATGACATTTGTTTTTAACTCAAGCATCCACGATGACGTGGCGATTGCAATGGCGGACAAATACGATCAAGCTGCTATGACCTTAAATGGAACATCGCCTGCAAGAGGAGTTATTCAGATCCTCACAAAGACTCTTGCTGGAGAGAGTGTGGGTGTTATTGATGAACCAAAAAATAAGACTACAGATATTATTGACGTGAACGTAGTTCAAGTAGCTTTCTGCTTCCTTTATACATTAATTTTCGTGTTAGGAGTATTTGGAAATGTGCTGGTCTGCTATGTGGTTTTTAGAAATAGGGCGATGCAAACAGTAACCAATCTCTTTATAACGAATTTGGCTTTATCTGATATACTATTATGTCTATTCGCTGTACCATTGACGCCGATGTATACATTCTTAGGACGATGGGTCTTCGGAAGACTTCTTTGTCATCTTATGCCATATGCTCAAGGAACCAGTGTATACATATCGACTTTGACTCTTACTTCGATAGCTATAGACAGGTTTTTCGTCATAATTTACCCATTTCACCCTAGAATGAAGTTAAATACATGTATTTTCATTATAATTTTCATTTGGGTATTTTCTCTAGTAGTAACTTGTCCTTATGGTCTCTTTATGGGCCTATTGATAACAAAAAATAAGACCTATTGCGAAGAAAGCTGGCCGTCAGACAAATCTAGGAGAATTTTCGGAGTTTCTACAACGATACTCCAATTTCTAATCCCATTCTTAGTAATAGCAATATGTTATACATGTGTTAGTATAAGACTGAACAATCGAGCAAGGGCAAAGCCGGGTGCTAAAAATACTAGGAGAGAAGAAGCTGACAGAGACAGAAAAAAGCGAACTAATAGAATGCTCATATCTATGGTTGCCATATTCGGAATTTCATGGCTTCCAATAAACTTGATCAACATATTCAACGATTTTTATGCTCAAATGACTGACTGGAACTACTACTATGTTTCTTTTTTCCTCGCCCACTCTATGGCAATGGCGTCGACTTGCTACAATCCCTTTCTTTATGCTTGGTTAAATGAAAATTTCCGCAAAGAGTTCAAGCAAGTTCTTCCTTTTTTCGAATCGTCGGGTGGGGTAAGAAATAGTTACCATTCTGGACGAATGCCGACCCACAAGTCAGATAAAATTTGCAATGGCAACGATACTATTCAAGAAACTCTACTAGCGTCCTCGTTTAACAGAGGTCCGTCTATAAAACAAAGAATGTTAGAAGGAAATGGAAAAAGAGACAATGGTGTAGAAATAGAGAACATACTTCTGGAGGATAAAACAATCTCAGCTACTTTTCATACGAAGAGTGAAAATATTAATTTGCAATTAATTGATGAGGAGCCACAGCTCAGTGATCTGACAGATAAAAAATCACCAGACATATGAATGTAAGTATAATTAATACATATAGACATTTTAATTTTATTTTTAACTTTGGGTCTCGTTTAGCTAATTCAGTTTGAATAATTGTAATAAGGGACACAAAACACACTCTAAATACTGTTTTTTGTTTTGCATGTAAGTAACAAAAGTCATTACATTGGGACCTGTTAAATGAATAAATCACATGAATTCAGCATAGTCTATGAAACTTACAACACCAGAGTAATAACTTTGCATATTACCATCGCACTATAATTCTTTGCTAGCGTTCTGGTGACATTATCCGGTCTCAGGACTACCTACGTCCATTACGGGCGTAATGTACATACGGTCTTCAATAACGTACATTGTATATATTTACTAGTGTCTGAAGTAACTCAAAGCGAGAATTTCCGATTTCTGAAAAATCTGGAAGTGCTCAAGAGAGGAAATTTAGATTTTACTTACCTAATTGGAAATATTGTCAAGCTATGTTTTATTCAATTAATTAATTTCAGGAGAAATAAAAGACGAAGAACAACCCTCTCCATCTTCTGTTTTCAGGCATAGAGTATGCCTTCGACTGTGTTGTGTTCCTCGCGCGATGATCGCCCACCAGACGTGTGCCTGAAGTCTATATTGATATTTGCCGAGATATGTATCTCAATTCAACCCTTCCCGATCACCGTCGGGATCCACCAGAGATCTGTCCTTACTTCGTTTCTGTTCAGCGTATTATTAGATGTAGTGTCGGACAGCATCCGAGAACAGTCTCCATGTATCCTGATGATGTTGCGCTGGCGGACGCGGACAGAGGGCGCCTAGCACAACGCGTGAATGCGTGGAGAGGGTTGCTTGAGAACGGCGGTCTGAGAATAAATGTGGTGAAGACCGAGTACTTGGCCTGCAACACCATAGATCCTACACCCGCCCGCATTGGCGAAGACGATAGAGCGCACGGATCGGTGTACATACTTGGGATCTGTCCTCCACGCGTCTGGAGATATCGATCGCGATCTGCCTCCCTGGGCTAAATGGCGTGAGGTGGTGGTGTCATTTGTGACCCTAAAATTCCGGTTAACTGAAAGGACAGGTTTATAAATTGATCATTAGGCCTGTCCTTTTATATGGCAGTGAAGCGTGGCCTTATACATGAGCGGCACAAGCAGGTGCTGCGTGCCACGGAGATGAATATGCTGCGCTGGATGTGCGGAGTGATACCGAAGGATTGTGTAACTCCAGCATTCGCGGCAGCCTTCATGTCCGTGACATAGCAGACAAACTGCAAGAGCGCCTATGCCGGTATGGCTACGTCCTACGAAAACCGATATAATACGTGGGAAACAAATGTCTAACCATACCGCTTAGAAATATTTTGAAAAATTATAATATATTTAAGTATGTAAAAACTAGTAACCAAATAGGAGGGACCTATTTAGCTGATACTCACTCGCCAGTCAATTAATCGATTTATTTTTCGTAATTGAAAATAAAATTGTCGACAATTCCAGAAATCCTTTCCGAAATTCTCGCGCCTCGAGAAATAAATAAATATTAAATTGAAAAACTGAAAACCCGATCGTGGACTTAAAAATAAAAGAAGTTCTATCAGGACTTCTCTTGTTAATCAACGGTGCCAAATCTAACCAATTTGGCTTTAAAAAGATAATGAGCCATTAGAGACTATTTCAGACGTTTACCTTATTATTATTTCCAATCCAGCCAACTAATCTTATGGAAATGGGATTCATAAGTTTAACATAGGAACCTCAAATAAAAATTACCAATAGCACCCGGGAATAACGTAAACTTCATATTAAGAAAATAATTTTACGAAGCGAATCACTAGTTCCATAGGTACGTCTTTATAATTTTAGTATAGATAATGCGATGCATTTTAGTACTAATTCCGTTAGGATATATTATTATTTTCTTCTGTGTACATAAATGTACGCCAATTTTGTTGAATTTGTTAACTTTTGGACAATATGTACAGAAAGTTCTCCTAATTCCACGTTTGTTTTTTTTCTCACGTATTTTTCCAAGTTTCACCCTTGAGCACCGAGTTAACTTTGGTAAAGTCAATTATTGGCAACGAATTTTTATTACTCTTAATATTACTCGTAACTTGGAAAGTAAACATGTCTTGGTAATTGGTAGCGTAGGGTTCTCAAGTTGTCTTTACTTACATAACATGATAATATGAAGGTTTAGTGAAAGAATAGCATATTAAAAAAACTTGTAAGGATATGCATTAATAGTATTTTTTTATTGATTTAAAGGATAATGCCCATTCATGGTACTGAATTGTCTCATGCCTCAGGATAAAAACATTTTATAAATTATTTTTCTCATTTTAGGAGTCTTCTTGCCTAATCCATGCTTGTTTTGGACAGGGGATATATTTTAGAAAATATGAAGATATACTATTGACTACAATTTATCACTTGATTTTTATTTCCTCCGAATGTTGATGAAAAAAGTTGCCATAGTAAATAAAAAAAATGTTGAAAGAAAACTACGATTAATATTGTTATCGATTATAATTACAAACAATGAAAATGTAACATTACTAGGCACTAGTATATCACCATCATCGCTTATGAAAACATAAACAATTTGATTTCATTATTTCAGGAATCGTTCGGGTTTCACGCTATAAACCTACTCGTATTTGGTTTTTATTCATAGCGAATACAGTGTATAAGAATCGAGTTACGCTAGTCAAACAATCGATTTTCGTTTAATATCTATGGTGTGGTAACACTTGTAACATTTGTGACGCTGTACGAAATGAACATCTGCTGCACAGAGTAGGTACTTTATTATATCTGCTGTTTATTACTGCCATTTTTGTGTTGATTGAGATTATTATCAGCTTAAATTGTGATATCGTAAACATTATTTGTGTACAATTCAACGACGGGACATTTTTCTTGTGTTAGTGTTGTACTATGGCTGAGCACTTGTGGTTATAATTGACCGTGAAAATGACGACGAGAAACCGGTGTTCTTTTTTGATACCGAGAAACATAGGCAGCCATACCTTGGAACAAGCATCTACTCCAATGTTCAAATAATGAAATATTTCTCGTACCTATGCCAAGAAAACTTTTGTAGGTAGGTAATTAATTAATTATTAAAGTGTAAGTAAATGTTATCAACATAGGTAAAGTGATCGTTAATTCACTCTGTAGGCATTTTAAGCAAAGATTAGTAAAAACTACCAAAACCAGATGAGAATTATTTTGATTTTTAGGTTATGTTGCGTTTTCTGAAAAAACTTCGAAACTCCTGTTTTGAATCCTAGAATTATTAATGTTAAAGGTTTATTTATTTTTTATACACCGTCTAAAACAAATTTGGAATTGATGCAACGCCTGTACCATGGTCCATACTTTGATGGGCATTATCCTTTATAAATGTTTTTGTTTATCTATAACTTCTCGCCAAATCCCTTGCGGGGTAGCCAGAGAGGACCGAGCATCTTAAGACGCCATCCACACACACTTCACTCGCTTCTTTAACATTCATAACTCGTTTCAAGTACGCTCGCCGGTTTCTAGGACTCTTGATATCACCTTCTGATAAAACACGACCGATTTGGTCATAGTAGGTTAGCATTGGTCTCCCTCGGCTCCTACATTCTTCCACTTTTGCATTGTATATATGTGTCCTCATTCTTTAATCCTGCATTCTTTCTACATGTCCGAACCAGCGGAGCATGCCTTTTTTATCTAAACACCGACACTCTCTTTCAGCCCAACTCTCTTTCTTAGGTCATCATTTCGAACGCGATCAGCAAGCGTTTCGCCACAAATTTTGCAACACAATGCACGTCATTTACGCAATGCTCTCATCTCGACCGCATTTATTCTACTTTCATGCTCTCTTTGCCGTACTTCCATAAATTAGCGTTGGGATTAGCACCTCGTTGTGTACAGCGAGCTGTCCCTTCTGGCTTAGATTTCGGATACCTAGAAGTTTACCCAACTCCCAAATTCACGCTGTGCCCTGCACTCACTCGTCTCTCCACATCAGCGATATACCTTCCATCGCTGCTAAAAGCACTTCCAAGATATAGAATCTCATCCACTACATCATCAATCGTAATCCTAGTGTTCGTTCAGGTCGTCTCTCTTTCAAATACCATTATTTAGGTTTTCTTCGCATTAAATTACAAGCCTTTCTTCATACAAACATCTTTCATTGTTGTAACTAGTGTTTGCAGTTCAAATAATAATTCTGCTATTAATACCGCGTTATCTGCGTAAAGCAGACAGTTGATCACCCGTTTGCATTCCCACATTCATATTTCTTAATCTCCGAAGACAATTGTCCAGATTTAGCATGAATAGCCGAGACGACACCACGCATCCCTGTCTGACACCAATGTTGGTATCAAACCTGGGTTATTTCGCACGACCGTATCAAATGTTTTTTTTAAGGTCCACAAAACTGCAAAACCCTCTGGTACATAGCCAGTTGCTTTTCCACGATATTGCGGACTAAAAAAACTTGATCCGTACATCCTCTGCCGCTTTGAAATCCACCCTGTGCTTCCCAAAGCATTTCATCGGATTTCACCCTCATACTCCTTTCTATGATTTTTCCATACACATTAGCTGCAAGGCTGATTAAACTGATGACCCTGTAGTTGGCACAGTCTATATATAACGCACGATGAATGCACGTCTCCAATCGGTCGGGATTCTTCCGGTTCTCCAGCATAATTTGTTTAAAAACCAGAAGGCGTCCCTACCGTAGGTGCCCCTAGTTTCATCATCTCAGCTGTAACCATATCGATCCCTGCTGACTATTCATTTTTTGGGGTTCCGTAGTATACAAGGAACCCTTATAGTTCGCCATGTCCGTCTGTTCGCGGCCTAGCTCAAAGATTTATCAGGAAAACTACCACGGCTAAGCAGGCTTAAAGCTAATGAGCTCATAGGCAATGTCGTAGTTTTTCGTAGTTCATTTCAATTTCATACGTAGTTTTACGTCCGATATTTACACTAGATGGCGCTGTTCACAAATTTTATTGCACTATGGTTTCGTTTTCATCAATATTATAAAAGTTAATTGGTTGTGAATATTCATGTTTAATTACACCCCGCGGATTGACGCCCGGGGACTTCGGCGCAGACCGCGAAATTCACTCTTTGATCCCAATGATCGCATTACGGTTGCGAATGCCCCTTACCTCTCCGACCCCGACCCCAACTCTCTGCATATACACTGCAATCGAGGGATACGAGTGCGGAGATTTAGGACTTCTGCGCGATACACCGGGTACTGAGTAGCCCAGGTGCCTGGGCGCCTCTCCTCATAGGCCCGCCTCTTCCTTCCGGTGACGGAGTAACGGCCCACAGGGGCTAACTACATAGTCAGGTCCAAAAAAAAAAGAATATTCATGTTTTCAGACGAAAAAATATAAAAGTCGCCCGGCTAAAGGCAGACTCAGGTGGTGTTTTAGTCAGTAGGAATCTGTCTAAAAGTTAAAGAATGACTAACGCATACTCGGTGTGGGTTAGTCCTTCTTTTGTGGGTCTGCATTTTGCATGCGCGAAAAAAAAATTATATGTATGTGTGCGTTTAATGCGTTCTAAATCTGGATAGTTTTAGATTTAATTCCACTTTGTATTATGACTGACGAGCTCGGTGGCGCAGTGGTGAAGCGCGCTGTTACGCTGCTTTGACACCAACGCTCGTGGGTTCGATTTTCACACAGTACAAACATTCGTGTACATGAACATATCTGTTTGTCTTGGTCTGGGTGTTTTCTATTTATAATAAGTATGTATTTACAAAAAAAATGTATTTACGTATGTTTATCGGTTGTCTAGTACCCATAACAGAAGCTTCGCTTACTTTGGGGCTAGGTGGCGCTGTGTAATTTGTCCGACAATAATAATTATTTATTTATTATTATACCTCTGGATATTTAGTTAAATTATTTAAATAAGTACAGTTATAAAGTAGTAAAGTTTAAATAAAATAGTTATACTAGCATTTAATTTAACAAGGCTCGACTTTTGAATGTATAACCCTTACAATGTTTCACAACGCTCAGTACCTTTTTGAATGTAAAAAAAAATCTATAGGCTCGATTTCCTATTATTATAGGCAACTATCAAATTTTTTCGCAAGCAAGCAAAGTGAAGCAAATACGGAACCCTATACTGTGCGTGGCCCGACATGCACTTAACCGGTTTTTTATTAGTCAGTTCAGTATTGACCGGTACATTTTAGGTTTGTAACATGTAGCTAAACGTAAGCTAGTGTAATCAGAGTGGTTTCATGTGAAAGTGCGCGTGATTGTGAATTTTCAAACTTCACATACACATACATAGGACATAATAATACATTTCCCTAAAATATTCAGTCCACCTTTCTAACACTTTCTGAGTATTAGCAAGAATTCCACCAGCTTTATGTTTTGTTTTGTCCATTCTAGATGCTGACGAACCACCTCGAGACTTCTTTACCGCTCTCCATAAGAGTTTGGTATTAGCCTCGAAGTTCTTCGTCAGCCTCTCTTCCTCATTCATAAGTACTCTCACGCTTCTCTTTCACTAAAGCTTTGGTTTTATTCTTGCATCGATGGTATATTTCTTTCTTCTTCTCTTTCATACCATCACTCTGATGCAAAGATGATGCGTAATTGGAGGATTCAACCTCCGCATCCCACCAGGGTTTCTACTCTCAATATTCTACCTCTCTTTTCGCATCCACATGCTTCTTTCGCACTGTTCACCTTACTTTCTTTCAGAATTTTCCAACATTCGTCTACATCTGAGACGGAAAGACTCGTGTTCGCAAGTCTTTCACTGACTAGACGTACATACGTACTCCTTGCACATTCATATTCCAATTTTTCACTTCTTATTCTCTCATGTTCTCCGAAAGGAATACGTACTCGCCAGTGTCTCCTGGAAAAGGCCCACAAACCGGGTTATCACCAGATAGTGGTCCGTTTTAAGAGTGAGACCTCTGAAGGCCATTGTATCTATTAACTTTCGGAGACGTCCACGTTCGGAATCAAATCAATCACACTTTTATGTTCATTCTGTCTCCCTGTGTATGTGCGAATATCTTTGTGATAGAAGAACGTGTTCGACACAAGGAGGTTTCGTTCCATACGTCATACGTCTAAATCTACATACGTCCAAAAGTAACTTACTAGCATCGTTCACTCTCTTATCTCCGTATGGACCAAGCACAGCCTCATAACTGATTCGCATGGTCCCAAACTATCCATTTAAGAGAATTAGAAGAGATGTAGGGTGCATAAAAGCAGCCCGTCTGGGCAAGCGCCTCCACCTCACAGAAAACTGCATCCTAATAAAAACTCGCTAGAGGGTTGTTGTGTTCCTGCGAGTGAGTGACGTCACCAGTAAGCTCCTAAGGCGTTACTGTGTTAGCAGCAGAGAAGGCATCGCGAAAGTGATACTTAATGTATTACAAGCGTTCATAGTCTGCGGCAACCGCTTTACAACAGATTGGCCGTATGCTTGTATGTCTTCTGACATTGTATAAAAAAAAATCTCCACACATAATTATCCGTTCATTCGCATCAACCAAATCCAGAACACCCCTTATGGTCGCCCAAAATTTTTCGCGCTCCTGGTGATTAGTAGAGCTTACAGGATCATATGCTGCAACCAAAAAGACTCGCATAGTCTCCAGTTTCATTTTAACCCAGTGAAGTCTTGGGCCCCTAAATCGTAATCTGTCACACCAGTGACCAAGCGAGATGAAAGTACGACACCTACGTCAGCATTGGCATGATCGTCCTGGTTCACCCAGAAAAACTGAACCATCATGCCACTGGGTAGATCTTCGGTGTCGCTTCCCTTTCGCTTGGTCTCTGACACACACAACCCACCTAGGCACCTCTCGTTCACTATATCTATCAACTCATTCATCTTATTTTGTAATCTACCTCTCACATTTCATGTGCCTATACGACACTCAGTTCTCCTCGTCCCGCCGGGTTGAGCGTTGCGTAGTGGACGTCGGCGGTGGGGACCTGCGCGTGCAATTAATCTCGCACCTATGAGAACGGATCGGTGCGCGTCGCCTCCGTGAGACGCCCTAATCCGCGCGCCTGTGCGGTTTTCGTCCAGAATTGCAGTCCACAGTATTGGACTGGCAGGGTGCACGCTTCTGGTTCAGACACCAAAATATTTCGTAATTTTGATTTATGTTTTTTATACGTAGTCAAAAAATCCGTAATTTCAGGCGAAGGAAAACTCAATTATCAAGTGATCAGTAAACGAGATAATTAAAATACGTAAAGTACCTTATGTACTAGGCTATATGTAGTAATTTCTAGCGTAGCAATAGCCTGATTACTCGTCTAGATTCTGATCGTGTTTAGATTTCTTTAAATCCGTGTTAACTCATAAAGCGTTTATGTTTCGCATGGTCATAACTTACGTCAAAACCATCTCCCTCGCCTTAAAATATTTCCTCATTCTCCCCAACAATATTCTAATTTCTTAATGTCAACCATTTAATTTCAGACATGCACTGTTATTATCTAAATATCTAACTACACAACTACGATTGTCTTCAGGGTTCCTTATGCGGTAGGCACAGAGAATAGAGCGCCATATGACCCGGTCCTTAAATACCTCGCTCATTTTTTTAAACATTTATAGTTATTTTCATGCAAGGACACTGGTTCCTGGGGGTTCTAACATCACTTTCTGATAATACACGGCTAAGTTCCTACATCCTTCTGCTTTCGCGTTGTATATCTGTTTCGCCATTCTTTCCTGCTGCATTCTTTCTACATGTCCGAATCAGCGGAGCATGCCTTTTCTTATATTAATACCGACCTCAGTCAGACAAATTCTCTTTCTTACATCTTCATTGCGTACTAGATCTGCAAATGTTGCTCTGCAGATTTTCTGCAACGCTCGCACGCCGTTTATTTTACTTTCATGCCAGACCCAGCTTTCGCTTCCATGTATTAGCGCTGGGATCAACAACGCGTTGTGTATTACGAGTTTAATATCTTTTCCTGTCTATTCCTCTCTCTTTCTGTGTATTTTAATTGATAGAAAGAAAGAAACTTTATTACACAGCTTACTACAACACTAGAAACATTACAAAGGAACATTACACTTCATCAAACATCAGTTAACAATATTGCAACACTTTAGTTTATATTTGTTGTTATTTTATTTTTTATTGATATCTTGACCAGTATTTTCGTTCTACTTACCTTATTTAGTACAATTTACACTACATTTCTCACCTGTTTTTGGTATATTTAAACCTCCCTTCTATTTTAACAATATTTGGAAAACACAATATGTTAATTAAAATGCATCGAATGGCATTATGTATTTTATTGTGTTACGTTGTTTATCTCCCGGAGCATTTCATAGGGATTTGCGTAGTGCAATGAAATATAACAACGTACTTAATCCAATTTGCATTCAAATGATTAGTTAAACGTGATTAGATAACACTATTACGTCGAATAATAATGAGTTGTGTATTAAATATCCGAGGAATTTTATTTCGCTAATGTTGGCAAATTTTACTGCCAACCTACGTATTGTAACATTTTTATTGAAGTTGACTTCTTTACAAAATACGTGTCTGAAGAAGACGATTCTTAAAACATACAGTTCGTAAAGACAAATGAAGTGTTTTATGTTTTTATTACGTTGAATAACAAAATAGCATACGACCCACCAGATTAAACATGGAACTCGCACGTTTCCACCTTCCTCGTAACAAACGCAGCAACATCGAGAAATTTCTTGATTATTTTAATCAGATAGACAAATATATGTTTTATTTGATTACCTCAATCATACATTACTAATTCATAGAAACACAATAATAACTCGCAGTGGAGCAGTGAACCCCCAATAATAAAGAATCGGCCTTATCAACTGGTCCCCGGTTCCCTGGCATGGCATGTATCACAATTTTTTTTTGTTTTCGGATTTATGTACATATTTGTAATCATCATTTGCTTGACGGTGAAGGAAAACATCGTGAGAAAACCCGCACGTCCAAGGAATTATATTTCGAAAGACGCGGGACCTAGGAAAGGTTTGGTTTTCCCTCTGACGCATGACAGTAGTCGCTCCATGTTAAAGTCAGTATCTTTGGCAAATCTTTAGGTTTAGATAGTGGATTCCGCCAATCCCAATGGATTAGGAAACGGGTTAACGTTAGGAATAAGAAGAAGACCTTAATTACTTGTAAGCACATATTCTTGAAGGACCAGAGAAAATTATTGACTGTCGTCCTTTGTGATGCACGATCCAGTCGGTTTGCTTCTTACTAAATTCAGCTGTGACCTCCCCTCTTTCGTTAGAGCTCAGCTTGCTCGATTGCCTGCCACGACTTTTATAAGTAGGGTTACTCATGAAAGCGTTGGCAGGTATAAGTGACATGAACGTTCAACTTCCTGTAGTGCCAAATGAATATATATCTTTATTTTACCAAATCTGGTACAATAGATTATGCGCAAAGGGAAATACTTGCGAAAGATACTCTAAAAACGTAGCTGAATATATCGCTCATTTTTAGGGTTCCGTACCCAAAGGGTAAAACGGAACCCTATTACTGAGGCTCCGCTGTCCGTCCGTCCGTCCGTCTGTCACCAGGTTGTATCTTATGAACCGTTATAGTTAGACAGTTGAAATTTTCACAGATGATGTATTTCTGTTGCCGCTATAACAACAAGTACTAAAAAATAGAATAAAATAAGTATTTATGGGGGCTCCCATACAATAAACGTGATTTTTTTGTTAATTTTTGCTCGATATTGATAAAGGCAACAGGTAGACGCTTGAAATATTCACAGAATATATAATTATATATTCACTTTAAGAATAAAAATTAAATTAAAATAAAACAAATATTTAAGGGGCGCTCCCATACAATAAATGTGATTTTTTTGCCCTTATATATAGATAATGGTACGGAACCCTTCGTGCGCGAGTCCGACTCGCACTTGGCCGATTTTTATTTGATTGCCTCAAACATATGCTATTTTAAATTAACAGAAAAACAATAGTTAATAGATTCAGCTCTGCCCCCCAAAAGAAAAGAAACAAGTTCAATTGTTTATATTCCAATTTTATTGTATATCTTCACGCCAGGTCCCTTGTGGGGTAACAGAGATAACCAAGGCGCGGTCCTTAGATGCTTCGCTAACTTTTTTAACATTAATAATCTCATCTCATTATACTTTCTTCACGCACGCTCATCGGTTCTTAGGGCTCCTGCCACCATCTTCTGAAAAATCACGATTAATTTGATCATAGTAGGCGAGTCATATGGGTAGTCATGTTCGGGACCTGACGTGAAAATGTACATAATTTTTTATGGAATATCTTTCAACTTATCGAAAATTATATAACTGTGGCGCTCGGTTCTCTCTGCCTACCCCGCAAGGGATTTAGCGTGAAGTTATAGATAGATAGAATTATTAAATTCCGGTTGACCTGAATTTAATAATTCTATCTATCTATCTATAACTTAATAGTAACAATACTTGAGGAAGACTTAGGAAATCTCTTAATTAATGCCATAAAGTAAACTAAAGAATTTGTTTGTTTCAGGTAATGCAACGAAAACAAGATGAACGGCACAAAACTTTTTGAAATATTTTAATGGCATATTAGTGATAAAGTCTTTTTGTACTTTGGTTAAAATATTATATAACTGTTATAAATACTTAATGCTAGTTGAATAAAAATTAAGTGATTTCATTTGCTTGCTGTGATGATTTTGTTACTTAGTAAGTATAATTTAATTATATTTGACTGTGCTAATATTAAGTAAAAATTTAATCATGTAAATAATTACACTTATGTTTGTCTTGTATATTTTTTAAGTGTTTAAGATAGAACTGTATAAGTATAATAATATTACGATTCCCATAATAGGATTAAATTACATATAGATATTAAAAATTGTATATCTTGTAGTTATATGTTTCTTATTAGTAATAAATAGGAAAAGAATTAATTAATAATAATACTCCTTGAGAGTATATAAAGTTTTAATCTAGTTTAGTGTATAACGCAAGTATCCAAAAGGCCTACAAAATAAATCCCATAGATAAAATTCGGTTTTTGTATAGGTACATAATATAATTGGTTTAGTATTAGAAAATATAATATTAAAATTATGTTATTAGCTTAGTAACTTTTTGATTGATGTTTTTCCAATAAACCATTGAGCCCAATTTCGAACTTTTAATAAACTCAATACAATTTTATTCTATTTTTATACGAAAATGTTATGTCATTAATTTCCTCGTAGAATCGTTACTTAATAAACGAGTATAATATGTTATAATATTTAAATATTATTTTAGAGTACAGCGATTTATTAAAGTTTGAAATTTGAAGTCTATTAAAAAACATTAATCAAAAAAAAAAAATACTTAAAACGAGAAATAAATTTTGTATATATTTCGAATAATATGTTGTATAATATAAATAAATTCTATAAGAAATTATTTCACATCGCTTTAAAAGTGTGTCGTTAGAAATATATGTATTAGTCAATAAATGTTTACTGTTAATAATTATGAAATGATGAAGTAAATGAGGCTGGTTGTTTTATAATATATCTAAGTATTGTTTTATTTTTATTGTACCATCCCTATTATTCCCGAAATTTACAAGACAGGTAGATAAATGGGGTTCTTCAAGAACGGCGTGAAGATGTTCTTAGAGGGTCGGCAACGGATGTTAGACATCCCCTGTGTTGCAGATATCCGTAGGCTACGGTGACTGTATACCATCAAGCAGACCACTCGTTTGCCACCTTAGTGGTATAAAAAAAGTTTACGGTACTTATGAGGTTATGAGAGTGTAATTAGATACATTAGCTTACTCAGGTTTTTAATACCCATTACGAGCAATTACTCCCCATTTTATCTGCACTCATATTTCAGCTAATTGACGAAAATATTTTTTTAAATATAATATTGCGTTCCACAAGCAATGGTTTATTATCGTGTATATTATCTTGTGGTTTTATATCATACGGTATGTAACAATCTTCGCTACTGGTATTCATGGACATTGTTACATTCTATAAAAACAAACATCAAATAATTTGAAAAAATGGCGGTCGAATTGTAACCTCCAATAAGCAAGTGCTGAACTTGTCATCATATAAGCGTTGCCATTCAACAAAATATTTATAGTTTAGAAAAAAATTACAAAATGGGAAGAACATGGTAATGTTAAGAATAATTTTGGCGATGGCGTAGTGGTTAGAAGCGTTACTATGACACCGACGCTTGTGAGTTCGATCCCCAAACAGGATAAGCATTGTACGTTTATCTTGGTCTGAGTGTTTTAAGAGAGATATGGTGAATCAAAGCAGCCAGCCTGGGAAACTTCACAGAGTACCGCACCCATACAACAACTAACTAAAAGGTTGCCAGCCAGTCAGTGAGCGAGGTTACCAGTCAGATAAGGAGTAGACTTCTTAAAAACACCCAGAACAAGCCAGACAGACATATTCATACGCACAAATATTCGTCCTTTGTGGGATCAATTCCATAAGCATTGGTGTCGATCTAGATTTAGATGGTTAATAGATTCAGTAAATTATTTGATCTAATAAACTACTTTATGTTTTATGCTTCCGCTCCCGATTAGTTTCCACCCATTACCGAATGTAGATGCATGCCGTCGCTGCCATGGCTGCTCCGGTCGTCTCTACCTCGGCTGCTGCAGTCATCGCTGCAAGTGTTCGCCATCTGAAATGAACGGCATACACCCGCTACCGTTGCTACCCTGGCTGCTCTGCGTGTCTGCGGCGAGTGTTTCGCCTTGCCTATTCTAATCACCAATCATATCTTGTCGAAGTGACATCGTTCAGGGTTTTTATATTGTCCGAAACATGCTTTAATTACAACTTACATGTAAATCATTGCTTTCCCAGAAACAACAGCTAGAGAGCTAGCCCACGCTAGAGAGGTAGGAAGATCATTCCACTCACACAGCCGTCGACATGCGGTGCGATTGTGAAATGAGGCTGTTGACATCATATGTAACAACTCAGAACACAACCGTTTATACAATAGGTAAAATACACAAAGGGGAGCAATTTTATTTTTTTAAACTTAAGAGTTCAATCCCGCATGTCAGCCTAGTATCATCAAGAATCCTCATAGCTCGCCTTCATCACAAATCACAAGGTGTCAGCTGGTATGCAGGTCCCCCCGAGCATGGATGAGGAAGGAATCCCTTCCAGTGAACCTTTGAGTATCTAATTGGAGCTTTGTGGTGACTGGTAAAGTACATAAACGAAATTTATTATTGTTATATTAAACTAGTTAAAACAGAAAATAATATTTATATAAATAAGGAGATGTAAGAGAACAAATTTAACTAAGATAAAATAAAACAAATCAGTCTAAAGCAAAATCATCATGCGAGTTTTTCACAGCCATTATTATCGATTTCATAGTGGGAGATAACTTAATGTGCAAAGAGAGAGCATTTCACAATTTGCAGCATGAACTGAGAAAGATTCTTTGTTTGTAAATGTTCATTCATTCCCTCCCTCATACAATACAACATCCGATTGATAACCCTGTTGTTTTGCAAGGGGCGACTACAGTACTCCACATGCGGTTTGTTTTGGGAGCTGGAAGGATGTAGAAGCCGAGGAAGTCCAAGACTTGGGCGTCCATGAAAAGTGCTGCGAACGGTAATGAAACGATTGAGATCTTATGGCGTTTGGTTCTCTCTGCCTACAACGCAAGGGACTTGGCGTGAAAATATAGATACATACATACATACTTTGACCAGAGAGAGACTTTGTACAAAATTCGTCTGCGTGGAAACCTCTGTCTCACCTATTTCTACCGCCCAGCAGCTATATTTATATAGCTGTGTTCCGGTTTGAAGGGTGAGATATGGCAGTGAGATTACTGGGTACTGTGACGAAACAGCCTTAGATCACAAGATTGGCAGCGCGCGAGTAACATCCCTGTACTGTAGCGAGCGTCAATAGGCTGCGGTGACCGCTTACCATCTAATGCGGGCTGCATGATTGTTTGCCAATCTAGTTGAAAAACTATATAAATTAGATATATATTAGTATCTTATTTCCATAGGTACAAACTATAATAAATATTACATTAGCGATTTATCGACATACACGCGCACACGGCGCACGTGGAATTTATACCCAGATAAACCTTGTCGACGCGTGGTGAGAAGTTTAACTTGCATAACATATTATTCGAAACTACCAAAACGTAGTTCTAATTTTCAGTTTGAGCTTACTCTCCAATTTCACTGTGCAGTCACGTACTGTACACTTTGAGACAGATTTATGGGGAGCACATTATTATTTTAGCTACGTTTAATTAATCTTTCTAATACATTGAAATTTTAATATATATATATATATCTATATATATATATATACATAATTACATATATAATATAATATATAAATTATATAGCGCCATCTAGTTCCAAACTAAGCTAAGCTTATACTCTATATACTAGATAATAGATAACTATATAAAAATACCTTTTTTTTCTAAATAGATACTTATAACATAGCAAACGTCCAAACCAATACAAATATAGACGCTCACGCAAAACATGTTTATCTTGTATAGGAATCGAATAGACGTTTTTTATTCCATTTCCAACCACCCAACCACCGTGGTCATCTCATGTTGGTTACCATTAAAATGGTTATGATATCTATCGATTTAGAAGATTGCATATGCTTTTGTGTAGTTCTGAGTAGGTCCATGTGCTATTTAGTGGGGCGTGAACCAGGGACTAGTTAATCAATAACCCAGTTCTTTATCCACTGCTCGGCGATGAAGCGAAATATCGTAACGCACATGCAAAAAATATATAATTCGAAAGACGTACGACCTGTTTCAAGAAAGATTTTATCTTCTCCTTGGATTGTGAATGTCTGACGGCAGTCCATGTCGAAATCAATATATTCGCCAAATGATTAAGCTTCTGTAACGGACCCCGCTAATACGTAATCAGAAACGAAATAAAACTAGGAAAAGAAGAGCCCCACTTCAGATGCTCCTTGACTCCTCAGCAGACGACGTAGAAGCACTAAAAACCTGCAGCATCTAGTGCCTCTATCTAGTCTATTAAAATTTCCTGCACTGCAACGGCACTGCATCTACTCTATGCGGTATCCTGCAAATGAATTACCTAAAACCTGCCATATTGCCGTATTTCATTCTAGTAAATGAAACTTTTACTAAATGTTGACTCCGGAAGATTAAAGCCTCATTGCCATTGGTTGCTGGAGGTATTCCAAATTGAAATGAGGAGCTTCTTAATAATATATTTCCACAAACATCTCCCAAAACTAAAAGAATATTTTCTTATATTAATCACCACTTCAAAATATTAATTTCACATCGCAAAAGTTTCTTAGGACTAACGTGAACAAAACTGCAAGAAACTCCTGATAAACTGCTGTTACCGCTATACGAATGTCAAAACAATTTATCAGAATACGATTATATTATCGCAGGAAGTCTGCAGTCAATGTTTTTAACAGAATAGCGAGTCATTTCCTGCACCGCTGCCGCAACGTCCTTGCTGCGAAATCGCTTAGCAGAATAACGAAACGTCAAATTGTACGCATTTGGATACACGCCGCGCAGCACTGCAATTTTCACATTTATCACTTTCGTCGCGTCGAAGTAATGAATTTATAAAAGTTTCTACCTCGGTTTTCTTTAAGATTTAATTCGACGCATGTTAGATAGATTTCTCTTAACTCTCGTGCATATTAAAGTTTTCTGTACTTTACAAACATAAATTTAAGAAAGAGGGCACAAAGGCTGGCTTTGTTTAATCTAGCTCTGATTATCATACCCCTATGTAAGAAAGTTATTACGAGTACCGCGTACAATAAAATATATTCTCTGTCTAATGCCGCTATTGAGTTATCGTTGCGTATTTTTGACATATATCTGCCAAAGATTATATTCCGAGACAACGCTAAAAGATTTCAATTTCAGTGTTAGTAATTCGGTAGGAGGTGGCATAGTCTATATATATATATATGTTTGTTGTATATTTACTTATGTCATTTGACCACAATATCACAAGAGAAGGCAGCGATACGCAGTCGATAAAGAACAGGCCTATTGACCAACTGGTCCCCCTTCGAATTCTCGCATGTAGGTACTATTAAATTTGTGTTTTCAGGAACACCGTTCCTATATGAATGTTTGTCTGTGCGTTTGTCTGTCGCTTTTTTTCGAATATTCGAATTTTGACTTCAGATTCGGATTCAGCATAAAAATGTAGAATAGGAATGTTCAGGAACACTTTTCCTATCTCTTAAGGAACATGGTCAAAATGGCCGACAAATTAAAAAAAAAATTGATTTGTTATATATTTTGACGAGCCAGGTGTTCCTCTGGCAATGCAAGCTTGCGCATTCTCAATTGGTTGTAATTATCACTTGCTCGGCGGTGACGGAAAATATCGTAAGGCAACCCGCAAGTCCAAGGAATTATATTTCGAAAGAACTGTGACCTAACCTAAATCCCGCGTTTTTGTTTCTTTGTTAATTTTTATATTAAAGAGTCTTTTATTGGTATGTTGAATTTTTTTTTATACTCCGTCGGGAGGCATACAAGCATACAGCCCACCTGATGTAAAGCGGATACCGTTGCCTATTAACGCTTGTAACATATTAAGTATCACTCGCGCGATGCCTCCTCCGCTGCTTACACAGCAACTCCTTGGAAGCTTACTCGTGACCTCACTCACACGCAGGAACACAACGACCCTCTAGGAAGTTGTTATTTGGTTGCGGTTTTCTGTGAGGTGGAGGTACTTCCCCAGACGGGCTGCTTTGATGCGCCCTACCTCTCTTAAAACATCCAGAGCAAGACAAACAGACATGTTCATGCACACAAATGTCTGCCAAGTGAATTAAATACAAAACTATTTTTTTTCTATAGAAGCGAATACGAGATCGCGTCTAGAAATGTAAACCTTGCGAGCCTTCGGGAGGTACTAGACAGACAGACAGGGTTCACACTGAAAGTTTTAAAAATTGTTCAGTAAGAAAAGTGCCCAATGAAAAGTGATTTAAATGTGAATAAAAACACTACAGGAAAATGTAGATATTCATTGAATTCACACGTCATTTCTTTTTTCATCTAGGCGTCGAAATTCATTTGTCTAGAGAAAATAAAATTTTCTTCGTTGCGTTGTTAATCAACAACAATGCTATGATAAATGACTTCGATTAGTATTTCAAGACGAAATCCTTTCTCGTACCACTGATTATAACCGGTTTAATACGTTCAAATGTTGTCGGAGCAAGCATGCTAATGATTTGCGCGATGGACGTCCTTCTACGGTGACCACTCAAGTTAACGTGAGCGCTGTGCGGCTAATAATAGAGTTGATAAAAGTTAGATATATCAACAAACAGAACAGATTCAGGCATTGGAAGTAAGTTATAAAAATCTTACATAAACATTAACATCCGAATGCTTTGTACTAGATGGATACCTCACAATTTGCTAGAATATCAAAAACGCCGACGTTTTAAATGGGTGCCGCGAAATGCTTGAAAAGTATATCGAGGTCACAGACGATAAAAGTGGTTGTTTTGAACTTGATACGAAAAAGCAATCCGTTCAATGAATGTTTCCAATAGAAGATTTGGACGGACGGGTTATTTTACAACAACTGTGCTCAGATATAAAAGGACTACTACTGCGGATTGGTATGTTACTCGTAGTAATTGTTTATCACTTATCTTGGGAAATGTTCGACATCAGTGCCTAAAAGCTCTGCCAGATAGACAATCGTGGAAATTGCCTATGGAAGGTGTGCAATTTGTGATTCATCCTGCTTACAGTCCGGACTGGGCACCATAATATCGTTATTTATTTCCCAAAATAAAAGATTGAATTCGATTTATGAACCCATAAAAATGATGTGGCTGCGTTCACAATAGACATGGAATAGATCCCTGAAGAACAGAGAGTACGTTGCTTCCAATGCTTAAATCGTATGCGACAGTAGGTACTTAGAGAGGAACGGGGACTACTTAGAAAATCACTAAAAATATTAACAAGTTCCTAATAATGCTTTTCTAAAAACTTTCAATATTACTCGTGCACTTGCAAATTAAAATAATCTTTTAATATTTTTCGTTTGTTATTTGTTGTTTAGGTTTACGGTTTACTCGTGTGTATTTATCGACAGTCGTGTTAAAATTGTGATAGTTTGTAAACCGTGAAAACTGAATTTCAGCATTCTGAACGTTACATTATTGTAGGGACCAGACTTATAGCGATTTGTTTTTCTATTTTTCCGATATTACGGCGGGGTTTCAGACTCCATGGTCACGAGATGACTCAGTGATTTCTTTTGACTGAATCATCCTGTGACCGTGACATAAACAAACGTAAAAGTTTAAAATTATACATTATGTTGGAACAATTAAAATTCAAGACATATACAGAATTTTCGTAACAGCAAGTGTTTTGACTGACTTCAGAGAAATTATTGTATACTCATAAGCAAATAGTCGAATTGATAATCTCCTCGTTTTTGAAGTCAGACGTTAATACTGCCATGCGTACTTACGTCTTGAGTACTTCTATGCACGAGGGGTCGACAAACCACCTCTTCGCTAGAATCACCGACAGTCGTGACTTCCGGACGGAACGTACTCCGAAAATATGCTTGCCTACTGATATCTGTAAATTTCAAGAAGGCACGTGATCATTCTGGTTGCAGCTGAGGCATTCTAATATTCGGATAGCTGTCATACGAGGACAGGCTAAGTGGTTCCGTCGGCATCCGAGGTAAACAACGACCCACCAAAAAGGTCTGATGGGAGCTCTGCCTCTTACCTCGTACGATATACCCCGTACGGCATCGTACGGCTCTCTTCGTCTATACTAGTGTTGGGATAACATCAATTTCAAACGTCACATTACAAAATTCGTAAATCAGAGTAGAAGAAATTATTAACCATCAGAAAGAAAAGGAATACGAGTGAAAATAATGAACAAAATAGGCTACGGCAACTGCGTTATATCAGGTGGGTCGTATGCTTGTATGTCTCCCGACGTCGATGCTCCTGTTTGACGAACTCGGTGGCTCAGTCGTGAATGACGCGACTTTGACACCAACGCTCGTGGGTTCGATTCGCATACAAGACAAACATTTGTGTGCATGCACATGTCTGTTTATCTTGGTCTGGATGTTTAAAGAGAGGTAGGGCGCATCAAAGCAGCCCGTCTGGGGAAGTACCTCCACCTCACAGAAAACCGCAGCCAAATAACAACTTCCTAGAGGGTTATTGTGTTCCTGCGTTTGAGTGAGGTCACCAGTAAGCTTCCAAAGAGTTGCTGTATAAACTGCAGTGGAGGCATCGCGCGAGTGATACTTAATATATTACAAGTGTTAATAGGCTATCAAAGCAGCCCGTCTGGGGAAGTACCTCCACCTAACAGAAAACCGCAGCCAAATAACGACTCCCTAGAGGGATATTGTGTTCCAGCGTGTGAGTGAGGTTATCAGTAAGCTTCCATCGAGTTGCCGTGCAAACAGCAGTGGAGGCATCGCGCCAGTGATACTTAATATATTACAAGTATTAATAGGCTATAGTAACTGCTTTACATCAGGTGGGCCGTATGCTTGAATTCCTCCCGACGTTGTATAGAAAAAATGATGTATAAAAAAATGTCAATATCATGCTTCAAAGACCCAGAAGGAAAGTTAGACTGTTATTTAGACGTCAAGGATTGAAAGTAGATTAATGGGTATTTCGTAGTATTTTTAAGCTATTTCCAGACCTCCTTCATTAAGAAACGTAGTTATTGCGTATTTTAAACTTTGTAATTATGGAGGTATTGTATATCTTGAAAGTATTTCCAGTAGTTATACAATATACTATTGGGAACTTCAGTTTGAAGTTCGAACAATTTATGTACAGCTTCAAAAGGATTTCCTGTAAGCGCTATTTCTATATTTACTGCCTCTCCACAATAAATTTCTACCTCTTCCTTTAAAGTCCTAGCTATGTTTACCCTGTTACTTCAATTTCTTTTAGAAAGTTCCTAAGTAGGTATTACCAAAACAAACGGCTGTAGTCTTGTATCTATAATATATATATATATATCGACAATATATGGTGACGTCCGTCAGGTCTACTAGTATATATGTACACATTAAATTATTTTTTAGAAAACATAGGTATATATGTGTGTGTGTGTGTATATATATAATATGAAGAGTGCAAGGCAGCTGGTCCCTATTATACATACAGAAGACTTTCAACGGCGACTCTTTGGTAAGTTCACAGGAAGTCAACAGGAAGTTGATGAAAAGTTATTTATAGTACCGAGCGATATTACTTATGTTGAAGCGTTCACAGGTCTCAGTCACAGCTGCTCTACAGGTGGGCCGTATGATTATAATGTCACGTTATATGAGTTTGAATATATGAAAAGATGGTCTGATGGGAAAAACACATCCATTAGCTACTAAGTGAATCGCTGTTTTGCTCATAATTTGAGTCTAGCTAATGAATGGGCAAACAAGGTTTCTGTGACTCACAGGGTGCAAGATGGATTACTTCTAATTATTAGGGAGACGTGTACGTGTTGATATATTAATGTTTACGGTGCCCTAAATCTACTCCACTTCTATATTGTATCTGTATGTTGGTGGGTCGTAGTACTGTCGAGTTTCTATATTAAATATGTTTTGAAATAGAGATGTAGTTCTAGTATTCTGACACGCCCGGTCGTTGTCCATGGCAGACGAGTGTTTAGCAAAGGCTATATTAACACCAAGGTGTCTGATTATCTTAGACTGGGTGTTTTCTGTATATTGTAACGATTAGTATACAAAGAAAAAACGGGAGTGTGGCTGTGCCGTGGACACGGCCGTGAGTTTTAAGTGAATATGTCTTCGTAACGGGTATACGGAAGTAAGTTATCCTAAAAGGAAAATAAATGACTCAGCGAAATTATCTCAAAATGGCGGCGCAAAATGATCTCAACGTAGCGATTTTTTTAAATTTTTTAGTTATCAAGTAGTGTAATTAAATTTGGGATGTAAACTACGAGTATGTAGCTCAACACCAAACTGTATCCCCCAATTTTGTTACCATCAGTTTTCTGTATTGCCTCTCAGTATGGAAACAAATTTAAAGACGTATTCACGTCAAAAATATACAATAAAAAGGTTTTACTTATGTTTATAGTTTGTATTCATAGTACAAGTTTATATATTTAGGAAAAAGTTGGCGCTGTGTAAATGTGTCTGAATAAAAAAATGATTTTGGCCCAATTTAATAAGATATCGCTAAAAGTAGGATTCATCGTAGAACGATGTTGTGCGCCCGACACCTATAAGGCACTTTAAAGGCGGTAACTTTGAATTAAACAATTTTTAACGGAAGTATCTCGTGTTTTATTTATTTTGTTGAACCTGACGTTTCGAACGCTTTGCAGCGTCCGTGGTCGCAGGAAGACTAAGGTGGTATTTGTCTTACATTAGTTATTCAATTATTACATCTACCGACATGGATGGAGTAATTATATATGTTCCGATTCACACAAAAATCGCTCACAGTGTCCGAACGTTTGTTAGTATATCTCTGGGTTTGTGACTTGATTATTTTTAGAACTGGATCCCAAGCAGGTGCTACTTGCCAACCATCTTCTCTATTGAAATTGGGGTGTTTTCTTATTTCAATAGCCTCGCGTAACATTCTCGGCATGTAGCGATTCTCCTTGGCGAGGATTTGTGGTTTATCGAACCGTATGTAATGGTTTGGCTGGTCCAGTGTATGTTCACATACTGCAGAGTTTTTATCGCACCTATTCTTCATGTCAGCAATGTGTTCTTTCACACGAGTACCTATGCTTCTCTTTGTTTGCCCTATGTATGATAAACCACATTCGCAGTCTAATTTGTATACTCCTGCATCTTGTAAGGGGATATTAGACTTGATAGGTCTTAGAAATTGACTGATCTTCTTATGGGGCTTGAAATAAGTTATAATTGAAGCTCGCCGTAAGATGTTGCCAATTTTGTCTGTGACTCCCTTTAAGTATGGTAAGATGGCAGATTGACGTTCAACTGTAGGTGGCTTCGGGCGGCTTCTGTGACGCATGCGAGGGAGTTTGTGACTATTGCTCCGCAGTACTTGTTTGACATGTTGGAGTTCCTCCTCTAGATGATCAGCGTCGCAGATGCCGTGTGCTCTCTGAAACAAAGATTTGCCTACGGTAGCTAACTGACATGGATGGTGGTGTGAGTTGCCATTGAGATATTTGTCTGTATGGGTGGGTTTCCTTAAAAATTGTTTAATTCAATGTGTAACAATCGCGAAAACCTAAGACAAATACTAGGCTGTAACTTATTTGCTTTATGCAGATTTGCTTTATTCTGTATTACTAGCAGAATCACCATCTGAACTGCAAATCTAATTACAATGATTAAAGATGGAGTAAAATTTACAATCTTATCAAAAAATAAAATCAAGGTAATGGTATTGGAAATTGAGAAAAACAGACCGAACACAACGATTATTGTTGAAGATATGGTGTTAGAATAAATGGATGTTGCAAGTCTTGGACACGCTTTTAACAGGAATAGTGTGGAAGTAAGAGAAAGATTCTTGATAGTAAAACCTTGAGTTCCATGAAAGTGAGAATTCCAACGCCAACGTTAGGAAGCAAGAGCTGATTATCAGAGAGAGAACTTGAAAGTAGAATAAATGTAGTGGCATACCACTTACTGACCGGTTCGGGTAAAGCATGTGGGATAAAGGGATGATAAAACATATAATCTTCCTAGCATTATTCCGTTTCGTAAACCTAAGGATTGACAGGATCCACTACCTAAAGATTTGGCGACAATACTGATTTTAACATAGAGCAATAAATTGACTGCTTCTTTATTAATTGTGCAATCATTACTCTTTAATGACGAAAGACATATACAGCGCTAAAGTCGAAGTATATAGGAGCTGAATAACCTTAAAAGCTGACGATTTTACATAAAAAAGAGCTATGAATGTTAAAGAAATGAGTAAGGTGTGACAAATATTATGTCTTGTACTTACTCCGCTAGAAACCAGACGTGAAAGTATAGATGGATAGATAAATAGATTACTGTAACATGGTCAAAGGAATAATTTAATGTACTGCATGTTTTATCTTTCCTACGCAATTACTCAACTTCCCTTTTTATATCAAGTTGCCTCTAGAATAAAGTGGGATTCGAAATTTTCTTTCTTTATATATTTATCTTTGGGCCCGTTTTGAGGTAGATAAACAGTACCGACCAAATTGGTCGTGATTAATTAGAAGGTGAGGTCAGGGGCCGTAATTAATTTTTTAGTATTATTATTATTTAATTAATTAACTAGCGAGATTGCATGAAAACATGTACGAATGTTAAAGAAGCGAATAATGTTTGTAAGGATTGTGTCATAAGATTTTTAATTCCCTACATTCTCTATTTTAGGTATGTATCCTAGGTCTACATAAACTATGTGAACTTATAAATAGAATGTAATATACTTACTTTGATTTAAAAATAATTCTTTGGGAGAGACCCGTATATGGCAATGTTAATCTCATGTTCTCGTTTACGTGCTTGTAAGTAAGAATGCGCCTGAATGCTAAGAAAATTAATTAATGTTGCGACAAGAGCGTCACAATGCGAATGTAACATTACACGAGTGCGATATTAAGCTAGAGTGACATTAAACAAGAGTGACATTAAGCGACATTGTCGCTAAGCGAGATTTCTCCCTAGCGAGAGTGGCATGAAGCGAGTGTAAATTTCTAGTAGGGCATTCTCCTAATATGACATTGGAGGTAGCATATAAAAATTTTGTTCTAGGAGTTTTTTCTTCGCGTAATAAGGCGAAGGAAAACTCTGGTGCGCCGTCATATACTAACTTATTGCTATCACCTGATACAAAGCAGGTAATGATAGCACAGCAAATATAGATAAACGTAGGTAGCAGACCCCGCCAATCCTAATGGATTAGGAAACACAATAATGTTAGGAAGAAAAATACCTGATCGCAATCAGTTTGCAAACTGTCAGAAGATATTTAGAAGATAGATCTTATATCTATCGTCTTAAACCCATTCTCCTCAACGTTTATGACATAACGTGTACCTCAATATAATATAAAGTGTACCAGATCAAGTGCAGGTTTATACTCGACTATGATATAAGCAATAGAACGTGTATACTCTCAAATAAATAACACGTGGGAACATTGTCCCTTCTTTTGTTGTCGCAGAAATGAGATAACTATATTTGATATTGATAAAGAAGTCTCGAAGCGATTCGTCAATATCTAGAATGAACTAGATAAAATGTAAAGCTGGTGGCGTTCTTCCTAATACTCAGGAAGTGTTAGAACGGCGGAGTGATATTTTAGAGAAATGTATTATTATGTCCAGGACCCTGGCACTGTGAATGAGTCTGTGATTGACTTCCAGCGTACCATGAAGACATTACCATGGATGAGATTGAATAGTCGACACGAAGTTTGAAACATTGAAAGTTAGCAGGAATCGATATAGTTACAGCTGAGATGATCAAACTAGTTGGAACCTACATTAGAGACGCCTTCTGGTTTTTGAGCAAATTATGCTGGAGAACCGGAAGGATCCTGGCCTGGCCGATTGGACACGTGCAGTAATCGTCCCTTTGTATAAAGGCAAGGGTTTACGTATAGACTGTGCCAACTACAGGGCCATCAGTTTGATAAGCTAAGCAGCTAAAGTGTATGGAAAAATCATTGAAAGGAGAATGAGGGTGAAATCCGATGGAATACTTTGGGAAGCACACGGTGGATTTCAAAGCGGCCGAGGATGTACGGATCAAGTTTTTTCACTTTTCAATATCGTAGAGAAGTTCTGGCTTTGGACCAGAAGGTTTTCTGCAGTTTTGTGGACCTTGAGAAAGCATTTGATACGGTCGTGCGAAAGAGTGTCTGGAACATTTTGCCCGGATATGGGGTTGACGGTGACCTGCTCCGTGCTGTTCTATCCACATATAAAGATTGTATAGCATGTGTGCGGGTGGATGACAGCTTGTCGCCCTGGTCAGACAGTGATGCCTGCTGTCGCCTCGGCAAAGCATCCTGTCTGTACAGTTGTCTACAGAGAATAAGAAATATGAATTTGGGAATGCGAATGGGTAACTCAGTAGTCAACTGCCTGTTTTATGCAGACGACGCGGTATTAATAGCAGTATCACCATCCGAACTGCAAACACTAGGTAAAGCAATGAAAGATGATTTTATGAACAAAGGATTACAATTGAATGCGAAGAAAGCCAAGATAATGGTATTTGAAAAGAGAGACGTCCTGAACGAACACGAGGATTACGGTTGATGATGTAGTGTTGGATCAAGTGGATGAGATTGTATATCTTGAAAGCGCTTTTAGCAGCGATGGAACATACACCGCTGATATGGAGAGACGAGCGAGTGCAGGGAACAGCGTGAAAGGAGCATTGGGTAAAATGAGCTTATAGGCAGCCGAAATCTAAGCCTGAAGGCACAACTCGCTGTACACAACGCGGTGCTAATTCCAACGCTAATTTCTGGAAGTAAAAGCTGGGTATGGCAGAGAGACCATGAAATTAGAATAAATGCGGTCGAGATAATAGTATTGCGCAAAATTTGTGGCGTAACGTTTGCTGACCGCATTCGTAATGATGACGTAAGGAAGAGAGTTGGTCTGAAAGAGAGTGTCGGTAGTAATATAAGAAAAAGCATGCTCCCGTTGGTTCGGACATATAGAAAGAAAGCAGGATGAATGAATGACGAAACAGATATACTACTCTGTGTAAAAAGTATCGGGAATATGTCAATAAAAAGACCCGCGTAAAAGAGGTCGTTCTAATTTTTTTACTGCATGTTGGTAGCATTGTACTGATTTAGCGCGCAAAATTTGAGCGGGATCTGTCATTTAATTTGTTTTAAACTACACTTTTTGTTGGTCATAGTTTTGAGTCCTCGGCGATTTTTACAATGGAAAATATTGTTGAACAAAGAGTGTGCCTTAAATTTTGTGTTTCAAATGATATTTCATGTGGTGAATCACTAAAAATGTTGCGAAATACCTACGGCGAATCGTGTATATCGAAAACAAGGGCTTATGAATGGTATAAGGCTTTTAAAGAAGGCCGAGAAGTAGTAGTAGACTTGCCTCGTTCTGGTAGACCTTCAACCGCTACGACCAGAGAAAATATCGACAGAATCAAGAAGCTAGTGCTCGAAAATCGACGTATGAGTCTGAGAGAGTTGGCTAGTGAGGTGAACATATCTTTTAAGTCCGTCCACAACATTCTCATTGACATTTTAGGCATGAAACGCGTCGCCGCTCGACTAGTTCCAAAAGAGCTCAATTTTGTTCAAAAAGCGCAGCGAAAGCATGTCGCTGAAGACATGGTTTCCCGAGCTTCTACGGATCCGACCTTTATGAAACGTATAATAACTGGCGACGAGACATGGGTTTATGAGTACGACATGCAAACAAGCCAACAGTCTTCAGAATGGCGTCTCGAAAACGAGCCGAAACCCAAAAAACCGCGGCAAAGTCGCTCCAAAATCAAGGTGATGCTGACAGTTTTTTTTGACTACCGTGGTGTGGTTCACTCCGAATTCCTTCCAGAGGGAGAAACAGTGAATAAAGAATATTATTTAGGCGTCATGAAGCGTTTGCGTGAGAGTATCCGCCGAAAACGTCCAGATTTGTGGCAACACAACTCATGGATGCTGCACCATGATAATGCACCATCACACACAGCCATTATAGTGAAAGAGTTTTTAGCGAAAAATTCAACAAAAGTTCTCGACCAAGCACCGTATTCACCTGATATGGCTCCGTCTGACTTTTTTTTATTTCCCAAGTTAAAATTACCACTTCGAGGAAAACGTTTTGAGTCGATAGAAGCCATAAAAGAAAATTCGCTGAATGAGCTAAAGGCCATACCGCAAATAGCCTATGAAAAATGTATGGAAGACTGGGTGAAGCGGTGGAGATGTTGTATTGCAAGCGATGGGGCCTACTTTGAAGGCGATAAAATAAATTTAGATGAATAATTTGTATTTTTTGTTTTATTGACAAATTCCCGATACTTAGTACACAGAATGTACAATGCAAAACTGGAAGGATCTAGGAGCCGAGGAAGACCAAGACTAACCTACCATGACCAAATTGATCGTGTTTTATCAGAAGGTAATGACAGGAGTTCTAGAAACTGACGTGCATGAAAGGAGTTATGAATGTTAAAGAAGCGAGTGAAGTGTGTAAGGACCGCGTCTTATGGCGCTCGGTTGTCTCTGCCTACCCAAGGGATTTGGCGTGAAGTTATAGATAGATAGACATATTTTAGATGACTACAAAAGTTAATTCTGCCTTTGTTTCTAATATCTGAAAATTAAGATGTTAGTCTAAACAAAGGCATAGATGTTAGTCTAAAACGTGATGATTTTTTAGCGTAAAATAGCTGCTCAGCCCTGCTTTTCAAAAATCAATCTCATATGCACCTGGTGCACTTAGCTGATCAGCAAATGAAGCTCTAACGCAGGAGTGGTAACACAGCTCTATTGAACAAGAATTAGCCTAAAGTTTACAGGGCACCCCAAAAACGATTCCTTAGAAAATCGCTGTTTTCTACAAAACATGTAAAGTGAGCGAGGCTACCACAAACCTAGTTAGACGGCGCTGCGTTATCAGTTGTACGGGTGAGAACAAAACAATAAACTTCCTCTTCTTCTTGGCGGCGCAAAAAAGGGACACTTTACTTAACACAACTTAGTGTTATCTCACCGAATCGAACCTACGTTCCAATGACGAAGTAGTTTTAACCAATAATCCGAAGTGATACGATGTTAATCCGTGCATTAACCAATTAGAGCTGCGAGTTCTACTTCCCCTCGTAGCGGTGAGTTGAGTTTCAAAGCAAAATTGTTCTATCGATTCTCTATTTGGTTAATTTCTTCATGCGCGCGAGCAAAACATTACACTACAGATAGTCGGCTCCTTATAACTCCATTATCTCACCAGCTTGACTCCTATTAACAAATTAAAGCTAAAGTTAGTTAACGGTCATGTGACTTTGGTTCTACCTCCTTTATGTGGCCGTCATTCTTCGCGTCAGTCGGCACCCCTTCCTCCTTCCTCGCCATTACAGTTAGTAGATGCATGCAGTCACTGCCATGGCTGTTGCGGTCATCTCTGCGATTTTCCGATCTGGAACAGGAACAGCATGCATCTGCTACTGCTGTTGCCCTGTAGGTTAATTCGGCTAAAAAACCGCAACTACTCCTGCGCGGCTTGTGTCAAATACGTACATTTAGATGTTTTCTTAATCTGTTAAGCGATCTGACAGCATCGACGTTGCAGCAGTGCTGCTATTCCGTCAAAAAACCTTGTCGGCAACTGCTCTTTAGTAATATAATCGTATTCTGCTAACTTGTTTTGACATTTGTATAGCGGTGACTGAAGTTTTAAAGAAGTTTATTCGCAGTTTTGCTAACGTTAGTCTTAAGCAAATTTCGCGTAGTGAAATTAATATTCTGAAAAGGTGATTTATATTACGAAATATTTTTTTGTTTTAGGGATATTTGTG
Source organism: Pyralis farinalis (assembly GCA_947507595.1). NCBI lineage: Eukaryota > Metazoa > Arthropoda > Insecta > Lepidoptera > Pyralidae > Pyralis > Pyralis farinalis. Next base: position 27,641,680 of record OX382276.1, on the reverse strand, counting down.
GAAATTTATAATTAAGAAGCTACCTCCTTTCAATTGATTGCACTTTTGTTTGAAATTTTATTTGACTTTCGGAGTCAATATTTAGTAAAAGTCAAATTTACTTCTTCTTCTTAGGGTTTTCCGTCTGCTACCTAAGCCTAAGGATTTGGCGTAGATACTAATTTTTACGTGGAGCTACTCTCGTCAGACCTCCGCAACCCAGAGGGAAAACCAGATCATTCTTAGGTAAGGACACACGTCTTTCGAAATTTAATTTCTTGTAATAATTACAAATATGTACATAAATTCGAAAATAGGAATTTAGTGGTGCCAGGATTCGAAACTAGGACCTGTTGCTCACTAGGCCGGTTCTTTATCCAAATTTACTAGACAGAAATAATGGTAACATGACAGATATTAAGTAGCTCATTTGCAGGATACGAACTTTTGCAGCGCAGTTGCAGTGCCGTTGCGCGACCACTGCAGTGCGGGAAATTTTAAAAGAATATATGTATTGATACTTCCCTGCTCCTTCACGACTCAAATGTCACACGTATACTTAAAAGCTGCAGGTATTTAGTAAAATTGGCCCACTGGCTGCCTTGATCATGTAAGCGACACGTGCTTCGCCTCTCCACGAGGCAGTTGTACGTAAGTAGTTCGCATGAACTAATTAGAGGGGGAAGCACATAAAGTAGGTTTGATCAAATTGCATGTAAACTTGACTTTCGCAAAATGTAACTAACACATAAATAGTCAATGATGTAACAATTATAGTGGATGGAATGGTGTTTACAAGAATTTATTACATAGTTACGTATATGTTGTATAAAGACGTATTAAAATATAGATCTGCTTCTTATACTTTACGCCAAGTTCATTTCAGGGTAGGCAGAGAGACGTGGGCGCCACATGACTCGGTCCTTACACGCTCATAACACGTCACTTACTTCTTTAACATCCATGACCCATCTTATGCTTGCTCGTCGGTTACAAGGGTATCTGATATCACCTTCTGATAAAACATGACCAATTTAGTAATGGTAGGCGAGTTTTGGCCTTACTCGGTTCCTACATTCTTCTACTTTCGTGTCATATATCTGTTTCGAAATGCTTTCTTCCTGTATTCTTTCTACATGTCAAAGCCAACGGAGAGTAATTTTTCTTATTTTAACACTCATACTCTTTTGATAATTCTCAAACTCTGTTTCTCCCATCATCACTACGAACGCGGTCTACAAGCGTTACGGCACAAATTTTGCGTAACACTCTCTGATGCTCTCTTTTCCATTGCAAGGTCTCGCTTCTATAACTTAAATCTTAAAATCTTCCTGTAAATTATGATTAACCTGTTACATATACCAACATATATCAAGAGTGATGAATAAATTCTTGATGGAAATAGTATAAATACTTTTTCTATATTTGCCTCCCTTCATTGTGTGTTCTACAGATTGTAGGATGTGTTCCGAGAAGATGTTCAAAATTATGCTTACAGCTTTTTTTATAACCCTTGCTATTGGCAATTCATACGCACATACTGGAGACGTAATGGTCGCGCATTGTGCGGTTTCAATTCATCATATGTTCATCGTGTTTTATCAGAAGGTGATGTTAGGAATTTAAAAACCGGCGAGCGTTCACGAGAAGAGCTACGAATGTATAGACTCTATCTATCTATCTATAACTTCACGCCAAATCCCTTGCGGGGTAGGCAGAGAGAACCGAGCGCCACGTGACTCGATCCTTACATATCTCACTCGCTTCTTTAACATTCATTGCTCTTCTCATGCACGCTCGCCGGTTTCTAGGGCTCCTGACATCACCTTCTGATAGAACACGACCAATTTGGTCATGGTAGGTAAGTCTTGGCCTTCCCCGGCTCCTACATCCGTCCAATTTTGCATTGTATATCTGCTTCGTCATTCTTTCATCTTGCATTCTTTCTACATGCCCGAACCATCGGAGCATGCCTCTTCTTATTTTAACACCGACGCTCTCTTTCAGACCAACTCTATTTCTAACATCATCATTGCGAATACGGTCTACAAGCCTTACGCCACAAATTTTGCGCAGCGCTCGCATTTCAACCGCGTTTATTCTACTTTCATGCTCTTTCTGCCATACCCAGCTCTCGCTTCCATAAGTTAGCGTTGGGACCAGCACTGCATTGTGTATAGCGAGTTGTGCCTTCTGGCTCAGGTTTTTACTGCCAAGAAGTTTTCCCAACGCTCCGTTCACACTATTCCCAGCACTCACTCGTCTTTCCACATCTGCGGTGTACCTTCCATTCCTGCTGAAAGCACATCCAAGATATACAAACTCATCCACTTGTTCCAACACTTCATCGTCAATCGTAATCCTTACATTAGTTCTGGATTCTTCTCTTTCAAATACCATTATCTTTGTTTTCTTCGCATTCAGTAGTAAGCCTTTCTCCATACATTCGTCTTTCATCGTTGTGACCAGTGTTTGCAGTTTAGATGGTGTATCTGCTAAAAGCACGGCATCGTCTGCATACAGCAGACAGTTCACCACTAGGTCACCCATGCGCAATCCCACATTCGTTGACCTTATTCTCTGCAGACAACTATCGAGATACAGGATAAACAGCCTAGCAGATAGCATGCAACCCTGTTTGACACCAATTTTGACATCAAACCAGGGTGACATGCCACCGTCTATCCGCACACATGCTGAGCAATCCTTGTAAGTGGACTGCACAGCACGGAGCAGTGAACCGTCAATCCCATATCTCGGCAATATGTCCCACAGTTCCTTTCGCACAATGTATAGACATACCACCAAATTAGTAATAGGTCAATGTATGAATGTTAAAGAAGCGAATGGGATGTGTAAGAACAGAGTCATGTGGCACTCGGTTCTCCCTGTCTACACAGTTAGAAATTTGACGTGAAGCTATAGATAGATCGATATACCAAGCATATACCAAATGGACGCTGATGATAAAAAAGTGGCAAAATAGCGTCAATAATTGTCACGGAGCACTCGAAAGGAACGCTAGGTTTTTACGCGGCGAGTAAAAGGATTTTTATTGCACATAAAATTATTTTCGTACATGTTAGATACTCCTTGGGACGCGTAGAAAATATGTTCCATGTAACAAGACTTGGCGGGCAACAACAAACAGTGTAAGGTTACTGAATAAGAAAAGAACCTTCCAAAGTAAAAATAGTATAAAGAGTGATGGCCGTTTTTGTATGTAGTCTGGTCTACCAACCAATACCCACCACCAATACAAATAGGATACGTGTTATATTATTCATTTTAATGATCAATTACCTGACTAGTTTCTATTTACCAAGTCAATTGGGGATATATAAAAAGGTCATTTGAAAAAAAAACAAACTATAATATCAAGATTTTGACGAGCTCGGTGGCTCAGTTGTGAATGACGCGACTTTGACACCAACGCTTGCGGGTTCGATTCCCACACAAGGCAAACATTTGTATATGAACATGTCTGTTTGTCTTAGTATGGATGTTTTAAGAGAGGTAGGGCGCATCAAAGCAGCCCGTCTAGGGGAATACCTTCACCTCACAGAAAACCGCAGCCAAGTAACAACTCCCTAGATCCTGCGTGTGAGTGAGATCACCTGTAAGCTCCCAAGGAGTTGCTGTGCAAGCAGCAGAGGAGGTATCACGCGAGTGATACTTAATATATCGCAAGCGTTAATACGACGTAGTATAAAAAAAAACAAGAATCAGAAATTTATTAAAGTTCCTATCGCTTTCTTTTCAAAACTGGATAACAAAATAAAACGCAAAGTCTATTCAATTACTGTCAATAAACATATGAAGAACTTATGTAGCGAAAATGGGCTATATTAACATTGTGGAGGCCAGACATGTTATGGTCAAAACAAAAAAAAATGTGGTATAAGTTCGGGCTTTAAGGACTCGCGAGGATTGGTCTAAACAATGTTCAGGGGGATTTGGGCAGGGTACACTAGGAGGCCCCGGTGGATATGGCCGGTTTTTTTATGACATCTGTACATCTGGGAGCGTGAAAGCACGATGATGAATTTCAGTTGGCCTTTAAAGCAAATGTTTTTTTTATACAATTCCTGGAGTCATACCAACGCTCGTGGGGCAATTCCTACACAGGACAAACATTTGTGTGCATGAACATGTCTGTTTCTCTTGGTCTGAATCTTTTAAAGAAAGGTCAGGCATCAAAGCAGCCCGTCTGGGGAAGTACCTCCACCTCACAAAAAAACCGTAGCCACATTACAACTTCCTTAAGGGTTGTTGTGTTACTATCTTTGAGTGAGGTCACCAGTAAACTAAACTTTAACAACAAAGGAGTTGCTGTGTTAGCAGCAGAGGTGATGTACAGCGTTACGATAGTTTTGTATAAAAACACACTGCGGGTTTGATACAGATTTAATACTCGTAGTATTAGAACAAATTAGACAGTGACAGAACGTTGTTTGGCCCATTTTAATTGACTAATTAAAATCAGGTACATTAAAAAATAGTATAAATTCACTTGAAATCTATGGGAGTCTTCACATTCGTCTCGAAAAGCTAAATTCGTATCGGTTTCGAAAACTTTTCACTCAGATTCCATACATTCTGACAGTTAACTTTTCGATTCCGATTCGAATATAGTGTTTCGAATGTGAATACGCCTACTGAAGTAGAAAGATGTGACGATATATATCTATAGCGGCGCACTAAATTCCTTGCGGGCTAGGCAGAGAGAACCGAGCTCCATATCACTCTGTGATCTTATGTGGCATCGATATCAAAGACAAAAACGTTTCAAATCACGTTTGACATTATATCACTAAGGCGCTTGATATTATTGACTGTATTCAAGAATAAAATTAATTTAGTTATTTAATATTTTGCGTATTTTTCTCCCAAGGCCAGACACACAAAACAATAAGATAAAGATATGTTTTCGTCAAGTTTCGTATGAAAATTTATTAAATAAAACTTACTATAATCGCTACCTTCTTTATCTTAATACAATTCCAGTACCGCCCCGCAAAATTGAATTATTTTTAAATGTGCAAATGTAAACAGGACAGGTGGAATTCTGCAACATAGAGAGAATTTGAAACTTTTCACTACTTTAAGAGTACTTGTGTAAGTTTCAGTAAGAATTCTCACGAAAGTATTTTTGTCGTCTACTTGCCTGCCCGTGATGATGTCACGGAGTGTCTTTATGGTATAATATGTTAAATAAACATTTTATAAATCAGTTTATTCGTAGTTACTTGTCATAGAAATATGATACATTAAAACGTACGTATTTCCACTTGACCCTGAGTCACAGATCAAACAACAATAAGTCATCTTGAAATTAGCATAAATGCATTTTAAGAATGTTAATCTCATGAAAAGTATTGTATTTGATATTTTCGATATTTCATATAGAATAGTCGGAATTGTCTGTTCGTGTCTGCATGGCGCATAACGGAAAACGCGTACTAAACAGACCGAGTGACTCAATTAATGAATATTAGACAATAACACTTTTTCTTGATATACTACTAACACATTTCAGCATAAATAGTACTACAATGTATAACAGTTATTCAAGCACATACTGAAGATAATATAAAATTATACATACATTCACATTGGTAGGTTAATCAATGGTCTTTTCAGTTGAAGGTAAAATATGGTGTACCAACCGGCTCTGTATATGGCCCGGTCGGGTACAACATGCATGTGAATAGAATGAGTAATGTTGTAAAAAAAATTTCTATGTACATGTATGCGGATGACATATGCTTAATGTACACCGATCGGGACATTAATAATATACAGTAAAATTTACAAGAGGATTTGGAAAATATACTCAAATGGTCACACGATAATGGCATCATATTAAACGTAGCAAAAACAAAATGTATGTTGTTGCATTCTCCATATCTCAGAAAACCTTCACGAAATGTTAATATCATTGGGCATACATACGAATGTTTACATAAAGAAAAGTGTGACTGTAGCTGTAATAGTCTTGACTTTGTAACAGAATATAAATATTTAGGTTTAACAATAGATTGTAATTTTAGCTGGAAAATACATATCAAAAATGTTTTCTTAAACAAAAACTTAGAGCCATTTTTGTAAATTTAGACAGTTAAAAAATATATTAAATAAAAATTTTGAGCATGCTGTACCACGCCCTTACTGATTCGGTATTAACTTATGGACTTTGTGCATATGGGCGTACCTTCAGTACATACTTAGATAGAATTGTAGATCTGCAGATACGACTGTTAAAATTTCTAATTGACAAAAAAACCAAGGATAATTGTAACAAAAACTATAATTTGTTGTTTAAGAAATGTAATGTTCTACCTGTTCACGAAAAAATTAAGTATTTGTTAGCAATTGAACAATATGATTGCGTTAAATATAAAAGTGAGGCTTTATTAAATAGTAAATTAAGAAATAACCAGTTAAGAATGCGCAAGCTTGCATTGCCAGAGGAACACCTGGCTCGTCAATTATACGAGTATTACAATTTAATTATTTTTTTTAAAACTTTGTCGGCCATTTTGATCATGTTCCTTAAGAAATATGATATTAGTTTAAGACATTCCTATTCTACGTTTTAATTTACTTTTCGAATCTGAAAAAAAAATCCCTATTTTTTTTTTATTTGTCGGCCATTTTGACCATGTTCCTTAAGAGATAGGAGGTTGGTTTTCAAACATTCCTATTCTACTTTTTTATGCTGAATCCGAATCTGAAGTCAAAATTCGAATATTCGAAAAAAAGCGACAGACACACATATAGACAATCGCGCACACAGACAAAAATATAGGTTTCATATAGGAACGGTGTTCCTGAAAATAAGAAAAAATATGTTGAACCACATGCATGTAATTATTATGGGGAAAGGACCAGAATATATCTAATACCAAGAATATATAACAGCATTACCATAGAAAACAAATGCAAAAGTAAGAACTCTTAAAATTACAATAAAAAAGTTGTTATTTGATGCCTTCCACAACAAAAATATATAATAAATGCAGCGTCATTTATATATAAATGATTATTGTGGAGGTTGGGCAAAGTCATAATCACATTTGTGATTTTGCCTTACTTTTATATACCTACTCGTTAGATGTTAAGTCAGTGTATTTGTTCGCCGACAAACTTCCACAGTTTGGCGAAACTAAGAAATAAGAAATTTTGAGATTTTTCCTTGAATAGTAAAATAAATAAGAAAAGTTAATGGTGCATGAATGAGAGTGCATGCAAATGTATTATGAAAAATAATTCGTCAATTTATCCATACTGTTCAAGCGATTCCGTATGCTTTGTGAACTGTAAAGCTACTAATTTGGATTTGTCACATATTTACTAAAAAATAACTGTTTAAAAAATGATTTATTTTACTAAACCATAATCTAAAAATCATATGAACACGAAAATTAAATCTTACATTCCGGATTCCGGAAGCTTATCCATACTTTGATAAGGTTATGACGCAAGTACTAGAATAAACTCTACCTATTCCGTATATATTTATGAGTGTGGTAGAAAACAAACGTATAAACAATCCTTAAATCATTAGCTATTCTTAGTGCCAAGTTTCCAGTAGAAATTTAAGACTTTTTAATAAATTTAATTAAATAAATAAATATAGTGGGATAAATTACACATCGTCATCTAGACCCAAAGTAAGCGAAGTTTGTGTTACGGGTACTTTACAACTGATAAACATACCTAAATACTTTTTTCTTATAAGCACATACTTATGATACTTAGAAAACATGCCGAACAAGACAAATAGACATGTTCATGCCCACAAATGTTTGTATTGTGTGGGAATCGAACCCACGAGCTTTGGTGCTAAAGTAGCGTTACTAACAAATGCGCCATCGAGCTCGTGAATTAAATTAAAGAATTAAAACATCTATATAGGGCCTTTGCTGATTAGATGATTTTTAAACATAGGCTCTTATATAGAAATAGAGCCCTTTCACGTGACTAGGGTCGGCAACGCGTGAGTGACGCCCCTGGTGAAGGCTACGGTGACTGTTTACCATCAGGCAGGCCGTATGCTTGATTGCAACCTTAGTGGTATAAAAAAAACTTCACACTAGTCATCGTGAACCTAAAGGTGCTTTGTCGTACGTTGTCTGAATGCACAACGCACATTCACTAGTACTGGGGCACAATTGCAACTTTTACAATTTTACAGAACAGCTATTATAAATCTCTATTTACATTCAACATGGCCTTGTTCTATTAATATTAATCTAAAATTGACCTCGTATGATATAAACTATACGCTTTAATGATTAAAGGCATGTTATGTTACTTGTTCGCTTACTTATGGAAGCGAGAGCTGAGTATGGCAGAGAGAGAGCATGAAAGTAGGATAAACGCGGTCGGAATGCGAGCGTTGCGCAAAAAATATGGAGTAACGCTTGTAGACCGTATTCGCAATGATAATAATATTAGAAACAGAATTAGACTGAAAGAGAGCGTCGGTGTTAAAATAAGAAGAGGCATGCTCCGTTGCTTCGGACATGTGGAAATAATGCAGGAAGAAAGAATTACGAAACAGATATACAACGCAAAAGTGGAGGCTTCTATCAGAAGGTGATATCAGGAGCATTGAAAACAGGTGAGCGTGGATGAGAAGAGGAATTAATGTTGAAGAAGCGAGTGAGGTATGTAAGGATCGAGTCATGTGGCACTCGGTACACTGTGCCTACCTCACAAGGGATTTGGCGTGAAGTTAATAAATAAATATATAAATAAATATTGTCGGACAAATTACACAGCGCCATCTAGCCCCAAAGTAAGCGAAGCTTGTGTTATGGGTGCTAGACAACTGATAAACATACGTAAATACATTTTTTTTTAAATACATACTTATTATACATAGAAAATACCCAGACCAAGACAAACAGACATGTTCATGCACACAAATGTTTGCCTTGTGTGGGAATCGAACCCACGAGCGTTGGTGTCAAAGTAGCGTCATTCACGACTGAGCCACCGAGCTCGTCATTCAGTCAGTTATACCTACATGTTTATTAAATGCGCTTGTTCTACCGAATGTGCGATTATATATTAAAGTCGATATGAGCTTTGACGTACGTACATTTCCCGTACATACAATTGTCATAGTCTAGGTATAGAAGGAAGTTAATTACACCGCTACTCGTAGACCGAGGAATTTAATTTAATTATTAATGTAAACATATTTAATTGACGACTTGCAAGTCTCTTTCGGCATTTCTTCCTTCCTAAGGATCCTATGGATCGTTCTTAAAATGATAGTAAATTAAAAAAAAAAATCGGTTAAGTGCGAGTCGAACTCGCGCACGAAGGGTTCCGTACCATTATCTATAAAAACGGCAAAAAATCACGTTTGTTGTATGGGAGCCCCCCTTAAATATTTGTTTTATTTTAAATTAATTATTTATTCTTAAAGTGAATATGTAACTAAATATTCTATGAATATTTCAAGCGTCTACCTGTTGCCGTTATCAATATCGAGCAAAAACGAGCTAAAAAATCACGTTTGTTGCATGGGAGCCCCCTTAAATATTTACTTAATTCTATTTTTTAGTATTTGTTGTTATAGCGGCAACAGAAATACATAATCTGTCTAACTATCACGATTCATGAGATACAGCCTGGTGACAGACGGACGGACGGACGGACAGCGGAGTCTCAGTAATAGGGTTCCGTTTTACCCTTTGGGTACGGAACCCTAAAAAATTATAACTTGGGAATTGAATTGAATAAGATGCAATGAGATTATCTAAAAATGTAAGAAGGATCTGAAGTGTCCACGAGGGTGCAATGACAAATAAAGAATTTTTATCTTTTTATCTTTCACCATGTCAACAGCGGGTTGTAACTGCCCATAAACTGGAGTAACTTCTTAATCCCTAGAGGTATAAAAATACGCGTTGTAGACGTCGCAGGCAATGTTAAATACTTTATACAGTAACTAGCTCACTCAAACGTTGACAGAGTGGTAAAAATAGTTAATTATTCAGTTACCAAATGCATACTTCTCCATTTTATACGGAAAACTGACGAAAATTCACAGAGCCTACGCTGTGAAATGTTTTGATCAAAGAGTTGGTAAATAGAAATTTGGTTCATAATTATACAATGTACAAGTGCTTTCAATAGAAATTATGTTTAAGGCATTATCCTAATTAAACTTATTTTTTGATATGGTAAGTTCGTTATTTTAACCAATAAGTTGTTAAGTGACGCGATCTTGATCCGTGAAATAGCCATAAGGACTGCGCGTTGTACTTTACCCCCGACCCATAATGGTGATTTTTTGTTTTTGAATTTTTTTACGTAAAATTTGTGTCATTGGGTCCCCATATATTATTTTCTTCACAGTGGAAAGGAAGGTCCTTTTTACTCGTACCTGAATTTAGAAGTTAAAATTTTTTAGGTTTATACATGTGTAGCTAAGAAATTATGCAGTAAAACTGGTTTTAAAAGGATAACTATCATTCAGAATATCATATAAATTGTATGCAGTATGTAAGAACTTGGATAATATCTTTGCAATATTACTACACATTTTAATTATCCGTTGTTTACCACCGATTGATACTATAATTATCAGAAGCTGAATCATTAATTGAAAGTACATATATATAATTTACATGTATTGGTGCACAAAGGTAATATATCTATACAGATAAATAAAATTGGAGTGTCTGTTTGTAATATTAAAATAACCACTTTTTACTAAATGCATATGGATGTATACACGGTACATATACCAAAATGAATATTTTTACAATTTTTGTCTCTGTCTGTCCGTCTGTCTGTCGGTTTGTTCCGGCTAATCTCTGAAACGACTGGACCGATTTTGACGGGACTTTCACTGGCAGATAGCTGATTTAATACGGAGTAACTTAGGCTACTTTTATTTTAGATTTTTTATTTATTTTTATTAATATAAATAAATAATATTCCACGCGGACGAAGTCGCGGGCACAGCTAGTTCTATAATAAAATACAAACTGATCAAACACGAGTAAAAAGTTACAGTAAAATCTCTAAGGTTGTACTGTTTGTATCTTGCTGGTTTTAATACCATTAAATAGAAGACATTTGACAAATAGGAAAATAAATAGTAAAAACTGTTTCCCGCCATTTTTCTATTGCTTTTTGTCCGCGAAAACAAGTGGATCTAACAAAGAAATTCGATATACTTTGAAGTTTTATTACAAAAAAGGGAAAATGCGATACAAACTGTTAAACAAAAACTTGTGACGTTTATGGACTTAACGCAGTATCAGTAAAAGTAGCCCAATCTCTCAACCTCTAATAAGTGGTCTAACTGCTAAAGCGATCTCTTCCCGAAAACCATACAATACGAAGAGAAACAATCAGAGTAGAAACATGACTGAGGACAAGAACATAATATTATTGTTTTAAATTTATGTTAAGACTACCCCAGTCCGGTATAACGGATTTTTGATTTAATACTTTATTAATCACAGTAGCTGATGAACAAAAGACACGAAATAAAAAACATTTAAATTACCCAAATAGTCATCTGGGTATTTAAATCTTTGAAGCCGTCAACTTCATGCGGTACGCATAAACTTTTCGTTTCAAATCATTTAAACCACAATGCATTCCCTGTAGTAGAAATCAATGAATACAGAGATAATCTGAAAAAGCGAATTTAAATTAATTTATACCATGTATGGTAATAATATTATTATTGTCGAACCATGTAACACTTTAATATAAACTTTTTTACTCTTTGTACACATAGATCCTTCACTCGGAATGTCATGTCAAAATTTATAACGAAAAATTAATAGGTATCTTAATTTTAAAATTAAAAAAAAAAATTTTGGAAGCGTCCGAGCAGAAGAAACAAAAGTCAGTCTACGCTGAGATCCAGTCTGCAACGCACGGTGTGTGTTGGGCCTCACCGTGTACATCGGTGCTCGACTTCTTCTGCGTCCTGTGGTGGATCGCAAGGCGATCTCTACCGACTTCTACTCCAACAGCGCCTGCGACTATGAGCGCCTCATAGTGAACTTTGGTTAGACCCATCCAACGCAAGTCCTTAAAGCTAGACCTAGGCCAGAACTTTTCAATCCGTCTTTTTATATCTTTATTTGTAAAATATTAGTATTGATATATTTATTATTATTATGTTGGAAGACCCATTTTTAATATAGTTTACCTTACAACCAACTGCTCCGTTTGCAGTCCCCATCTGGCATGCGAGACATTTTATTACTCGACTGAATTTAAATTGTCCTCCATTTGTCCTCCATGTATTATACTGTTTAATGGAACAACGCCTAAGTTCTCAATATTCGGATACAACACGCAGTGTAAAATAATTTCACTATGAAAGAATCATAATTACTATGATTCTTACATAGTACTCTCCTTGAAATGAGTATGTATCCATATTTAATAATGATAACCTAAAATTTAACAAAGGAGAAATCGTAAAAATTAGATAGTTTTTCCAATGAACTACAGCATGGAATTCTTCAAGAAATGCGCGAAGAGGTTTTTAAAGGGTCGGCAACGCATGAGTGACATCCCTGGTATTACAAATGTCCTTAAGCGACGGCGACTGTTTACAATCAGGCAGGCCGTATACTTGATTGCCACCTTAGTAGTATAAAAAAAAACAACTTTGATTGTAAAAATTTTGTTTGATCGTCTTGTAAACTAATATGGGTCATGGTTCATACTGCGGCGTAAGGCGATCCAGGGTGAATGTAAACGTTTCTGCTTGTATTTTCCCGTATTGGAATGGACGTTGCGCGACTGATGTTCTACTTTATTTCTTGAATAAATACAGGATCTGACTTGTTATTTTCATCGCAGAAGAAATTTGCAGGTAGCTTTATCGTTGTCCCACAAACGAGCTCGGCGGCGCAGCAACCAATATCTTGTCGTTAACTGGAGCGGAGTCCGAGTAGAACTGAACAATTCCTTTGTTCAATTTTTGGTATTTGTTCTGGCTACCAATGCAGTCTCCATCGTGCGGTGTAGTCTCTGCACTTTTGAATTTGATTGGGGATGATACGGAGACGGAGCTTCTCTATTCCCATCAGTTTTGCAAGTTCTTGAAAAATTTCGCACTCAAATTTTCATCCCTGGTCAGAAATAATGTAATCTGGAAATTCGAAACGTACTATCCATCCTTTGTATACAATCCTTGCCACGGTCTCTGCCGTAATATCAGATACCGGCTTCTGGCCATGACGTACATCGATCGATGATTGTAATTAAATATTGCTTATTTTGTGATGTAGGTAATTTGCCAAATATGTCCTTATGCACGTGGGGAAAACGCTATGAAGGCAAATATTTTCCAAGTGGCGAGACTGTATATCTATGCACTTTAGAATGCTGACATTGTAGGCATGATTCACTCCATTTGTTTATATCCGCATTCATATTCGTCCAAATATATTTTGTTCCAATTAATTCTCTCGTGGCCTCTTTCCCAGGGTGACTTAGGTTGTGGAAACTGTCAAAAATCTTCTTCCTAAATTGTTGTGGTAGATACGGGCCTGCAATTCTAGTCAAAATATCGCATCATACTTCGTTGTTTGTATCGTGTGTTCAAATAAGCGACATACGTAATGACTTGTTTTTCTGTAAATTGTTGGTGTTCGACGTCATTCTAATGAAATGAAATGAAATGAAATGAAATGAAATGAAATGAAATTTATTTATTTATTTGTAAGTAAATTTTACAAAAAATTTTGTTGCGCTGACACCCACGGTAGGTTTCCCTGTGTTATGGATGTCAGGCTCCTTCCGAATAGACTATTAGCTATAGTCTTACTTAAACATACATTACTTAACAATTATATATAATATTTAATATAATAATCCAATTTTACGTTAACTGTGACATTTAATAATTATAAATGACGTTAAGCAAAAAGAAAATATATATATATATTTGAGAATGATATTTCAGGAAAATGAAATAAAATCAAACAAGTTTAGTATTAAATTCGAATAAAACTGAAATCAACCCACAATACCAATATATATACACTAAATTAAATTGACGTTACTTAAATCAAACATAAATTAATTATAATAGGATTATCATTAAATTAATTAAATCCATTTATACATATATTTTCATAGCACTTTTGTGAATGTAATGTGTATTATTTATAAATAATTATGTGATAACATTAAATAAGTTTTCTGTCTCATCATAAGTCATTGCATTCAGCCATACAAAGAGGAACTGCTTAAAATAATTATTGCCGTAGGTTTTTATGTTTTTGTCTGTCAATAAAAGATTATTATATAATTTTGGAGCAAGGTAATTATAAAATCTACGGGCAAATTCAGAATTAATTCCGGGAACTGGGCACCGCTGGTTGCGCCTCGTAGTGTATGGTAATGTGGGCACTATCACTTTGTGGTACCTTGAGAGGCTAGCATGAATGAAGAGCCTTCGTACAGACAACACATTAGCCGCCTTATACAATAAGGTGGTTGGATAGCGGAACGGAAGACCAAGAAGTACTTTCAGAACTGCTCGCTGTGATCTTTCTATAAGAAGCATGTTCGTCTTGTTCGCTCCTCCCCACGACATAATGCAGTAGGTGAGGATACACTGGCAGAGAGCTTTATAGGTACTAATGAGCAGTAGGTTATCCGCAGCTAGTCTTAATTTTTTAAAAATATGCATAAGCTTTCTAACTCTTCCAGAAAGTGATAAAATGTGCTGATTCCAATTAAAATTTTCATCCACTATCACTCCCAGGTATTTAACGGAGGAAACTCTGGAAAGGTTGGCACATTCACAAGGCACACTTGTAGTAATGTTGGTATTAGTTCTATTGCACGGAAAACTGTGTATTACTATTTTGAAGTTCATTCCTGGACTAGAAGACGATGTCTTGGAAAAACAGATGAATTTTGATTTCGAAGTATTGAGCGTCAAAAGATGGTTTTCTAACCATGTTGTTATTTTAGCAAGACCAGATTCAGCGAGGGACTTTACACCTGACCACGTCTTGTCATGAAATATGATCGCAGTATCATCTGCGAACATTAGCATCTCAGCTCCAGGGATTACTTGTTTACACAGTTCATTAATATATACTAAGAATAGTGTAGGCCCAAGGGTGCTACCTTGCGGTACACCGTATGTGCATTCCGCTTCAAGACTCTCGTATACATTAACCTTAACATTCTCTTGTGCTCTTCTTAAATATGAAAAAACGATAATCGTTGGTAGTGAAATAGTTTCCACAACTCTGGACAAGTCATCAGTAACGATGTTATCGCGTCCGATTATATGACGTATGTTAGTAAGTAGTAGCAAAATTGGGGTATGTAATCCAAATATCACAAAATATGTTCAATTTCTTCTCGAAAACATAAATTAATGGCTTATGATCAGTATAAATTGTAAAAATACAGCCTCAATCTAGCGTCGAAAATGTTTTACTGTCATATATATTCCCAATCTGTCGTATGTAGAATATTTCATTTGAGTTTCGGAAAGTGACTTCGAAAAATAAGCAATGGGTTTCCAAACGGGTCCAACATGATGGACTGTGCCTGCACATTTGAGGCTAACGTCTGTCATCAATGCTATCTGTGCTTTCGAATCAGGAAAAATCACGGTGGTGGCATCGCGCAAGTCCTGTTTACATTGTTGAAAAACTCGTCCTTTGGTAGCGTTCCATGTCATCAGAAAGTAATCGTTTTTTTTCGAATTTTTGAAATATGCATTGACTGGCGCTTGAGATTGTTGGCGTGGGCGATAAGATGTCTCTAAAAATTGACCATGCCTATGAGACGACAGAGTTCCTTGACTGCCTTCGGTTTTGGGTAATCATTGATCGCCTGCGATTTTTCTTGTGTCAGTTTCATCTCTTGGCTCACTATAAGATAACCAAGAAAATCCTACTCTTGCTTGATAAACTCCCACTTACTCAAATTAATTGTGTTCCCATTATCGGTCAGTAATTTGAATACTATCTCCAGATGCTTGAGATTATCTTATTTGCGCCTGGATGTAATTAAAATTGGATTTTACATTTTGAATGGACTATTGTCCACCAACACAATGTAGAATCGTAATATAGATACCCAAATGGAATCTTCAGAAAATGCACCAAGCCAAAGGGCAAAATCGCAGCCGTTTATTCGGGTTGAGCAACTGGTATGCTATAGTATACTTCCTTATGTCAATTTTACTAAGTACTCTTTCTCCAAAGGAAATATACGAAAAATCCAATATTCTCGGAAAAGGATAACTATTCGGAACTGTGAATGCATTCGATGCGCGGTAATCACCGCAGGGCCTCCATTTCCCATTTTTCTTTTTAACCATATGTAGTGGACTGGCCCATGGACTGCTGGATGGTTCGCAAATACCCACATCCATCAGTTCTTGAAACTCCTATTTGGCGGCTTTATATTTTTCAGGCGAGAGTGGGCGAGCTTGAGCGCATACCGGAGGTCCTTTCGTGATGATAGGATGCTGGATATCGTATTTAACAGGCGTTTTCCGAGCCGTCGACTTGGTGATCTCTTCGTATTTTTCTAACAGTTGCACTATCGAGTCATGTAATCCACCGTCGATGGAGCAAATGGAAGGAATACTCGTTTCGACTACCCTGACAGACGTATGGAGTTCTGTAATCTTGGCAACTAATTTACAGAACTCCATACGTCTGCCAATTAATTGATTGGCAGGGGTCGTGAATGAGCACGCCTCTGGCACATGGTCCCCAAATAGTAAATGTTCTTAGTGACCCTTTAATCTTCTACACATAGTCTTCTTAGTGTTGTCTCACAGTCTTCTTCTTCCTCGCGGTATCCCGTTTTCTAATCCATTAAGATTGGCGCTATCCGCTACCTATGGCTAAGAATTTGGCGAAAATACTGATATTTATATGGAGCGAGTGCCGTTTGACCTCTAAAAACCCGGAGAACAACCAGACACTTCTTCGGTTACGTCACTTACCAATTATCGTTACTTCTTTAGTTTTTTTCTTAAACATATTAACGAACAGTAGTACTTTAGATTTGACAATAGTTGCTTGTTGTTCTAATGATCAACATCTCCGAAATAAAATATCTTCAGACACTGTAGCCTGGATATACCTCGCGAAGGAGGGAAACAGTTGTCCCAGGGACGGTGGTGTAAGTCAAGACGGCAGCTATTGCATTAAGATGACAACAGTAGCCACGGCGAACCCGATGGCGAAGTGGTTAGCAATGCTTTTTTATACGTATGTATGTATATTTTCACGCCAGGTCCCTTGCGAGGTAGGCAGAGAGAACCGAGCGCCATAAGACGCAGTCCTTACATACTTCACTCGCTTCTGTGACATTCATAGCATTTTTCATGCACGCTCGCCGGTTCCTGGGGCTCCTGACATCACCTTCTGATTTGGTCGTATTTTACGACCAATTTGGTCATGGTAGGTCAGTCTCGGTCTTCCTCGGCTTCTACATCCATCCACTTTTGCATTGTATATCTGTTACATTATTATTTTCTCCCGCATTCTTTCTACATGTCCGAACCAATGGAGCATGCTCTTTCTTATGTTACACCTACACTCTCTTTCAGACCAACTCTTTATCTCACGTCTTCGTTGCGAACGCGGTCAGCAAGCGTTATGCCACAAATTTTGCGCAATGCTCTCATCTCGACCGCATTTATTCTAGTTTCAGGCTCTCTCCGCCATACCCAGCTCTCACTTCCATAAGTTAGCGTTGGGATCAGCACCGCATTGTGTACAGCGAGCTGTGCCTTTTGGCTTAGATTTCGGCTGCCTAGAAGTTTGCCCAACGCTCCGTTTACCCTATTTCCTGCACTCACTCGTCTCTCCACATCAGCGGTGTACCTTCTATTGCTACTAAAAGCACTTCCAATCTCATTCACTTGCTCCAACACTACATCATCAACCGTAATCCTAGTGTTCGTTCTGGTTGTCTCTCTTTCAAATACCATAATCTTGGTTTTCTGCGCATTCAATTGTAAGCCTTTCTTCATACAATCATCTTTCATTGTTGTAACTAGTGTTTGCAGTTCGGATGGTGATTCTGCTATTAATGCCGTGTCGTCTGCATAAAGCAGTCAGTTGACCACTAAGCCACCCATTCGCATTCCCACATTCATATTTCTTATTCTCTGAAGACAACTGTCCAGATACAGGATTTTTTATACAACGTAATATACATGTACAAAATAGCGATACATCTTGCTCAAAAGCAATCGAAACTCTAGTGCCAGAGAGGTAGGGTGCTGCGACCGGAAAAGTAGGGGGAAAGTCTTACTCCGACATATAAAAAACCGCCGACAAATAACAATTACTTCGATGACAGTGGCCTTAATGCAAGTGAGTGAAGTTATCAGTAAACTTTTGAAAAGTTGCTGTGTTAGTAACGGAATGACAATGTACGACAGATAGCCATTATTTATTGTAAACGTTCATAGACTAACGGTATCCGTTTATCTTTAGGTAAACCCTTTGTTTTAAACAAAGCTAAGACATTAACAACAGCACTTGCATACATCTTCTGTTGCAGATGGCGGGCAAGCGAAGTGACTACTGCAACAAGCAGACCAGGGATAAACACAGTAGCTTTGGCAGAAATAGTGGCATTTGGGTGCATGTAGTACCTGCAGCAAACGAGTACCGCAGGCAGTATATAAAATAGTCAGATTTTTCTTTTCTATATATAAAGCAGATAACAGAATACCAGTGTGTTAATTTGTTGTCATATTAAGTGTTAACTTTAGTTGTTCGGATAAAATAAGATCAATATTGTCTGCAACTAAGGTGGAATTGAATTCACACGTAACTTACTTTATAACTTAGCAAATGTGAGGCTTGCATTGTTTATTACTATAGATTGTTACAATATTTCTTCTTTCATTAATGGAATTTAAATCACCGATTTAATTTTATTTCGTATTGAAAATCATGAACTTGGTGGAAATAACTGTGAGATGTGAATATAAAGTAAGTTAAAGATCACTTTTTATCTGGAAATTTACAAAAATTGAACTCGATGTGTATACTAATCCAAATCGTTGATTGAATACTTGATTTTCTTGACTTTTGATTTAATATTGATTTTTTGACGACAATTTGTAGAAAAAAGGGTTATTTTTCAATTAAAAACGTTTTGTATTCTAAACTGTAAAACATCAGTACTAAAAATACAAGGTTAAAAAATACACGCTTACACAGTATAACTGGATTAATAATTATTACAACCTAAGTATACGCATGTAATGAAATAATATAATCATAAAAAACTTTAGTGGATTTATTTAGTAAGATAATCGTCCAAGAGTTAATACGATAAATACTCCATGTTATCGAATTTGCTATAGGTATAATTATTCATTATTGGGCGATGACTGTATTGCTGGGAGGGATGGCGAAGTTTTGTAGGATTAACATTAAATCGTCGTTCACATATGAGCCATGATGTTTAACTAGAATAAATCACAGACAAGATAAATGTCAAATACAAATACTATAGACGCCGTGACAGATGTCAAATATAATAATATAACACTTCATTTTGGCAATAACATGAGACATTTAAACATCTAACATCAAAGTGCAAAGTAGGCAGTTAACGTCACACATTATTAAGACAGAGCGCTGAAGTGCAGATTTTGTGCAATTATATAAACTGGCACAAGTTTTTACCTAGTCTTAGAAAGTTATGTATTAATAGTTTAAGTTTAACTTAGTGACTGCATTGTATCTGGGCAAAAAAATCATTTTTTCGTAAAAGACACTTACGTAGATATACTTTAAAAACAAAATCTTTATCTATTTATCTATAACTTGACGCCAAATCCCTAAGCGGGGTAGGCAGGTCACTCGCTTCTTTAATATTCATTGCTCTACTCATGCACTTGCGCTGGTTTGTAAGACTTCTGGTATCACCTCCTTCTGATCAATCACAATGAATTTGGTTATGGTAGGTAAGTCTATCCTCGGCTCCTACATCCTTCTTCTTTCTCGTTGTATATTCATTTCGTAATTCTTATTTCTTGCATTCTTTCTACATGTCCAACGGAGCATGCTTCTTTATACTTTAACACCGACGCTTCTTCGAGCAGTGATAGCCTAGTGGATAGAGAATCGGCCTAGTGACCAACAAGTTCCCGGTTCGAATCCTCGTATGTATGACTAAATACGTATTTTCGGATTTATGTACAATTTTGAAATTATATTTCTTAAGAATGATCAGGTTTTCGCTTTGTGTTGCGAGGTCTGACGGCAGTTGCCCCATGTAAAAACCGGTATTTACACCAAATTCTTTGGGTTAGGTAGCCACCCCCCCCCCCCCCCCAATTCTAATGGAACATGAAACGGAATAACGCCACGAAGAAGAAGAGGACTCTGTTTAAACCAATTCTGCTTATTCCATCATCATTGCGGGCACGGTGCAAGCATTACAAATTTTGCACACTGCTCGCATTTCGACTGCGTTTATCCTATTTTCATGCTGTCTCTGTCTCTGGTATGAACCTAGCTGTCGCTTCGATAGCTCTAAATACCTTATCTAAACACAAAATTATAATAAATAATAACATATAATATATATATATATATATATAACATATAATTTACACGTGTCTACGACGGCGACCGAAAGCGCTATCCAACTGTTAGTATAACACCTTGGTATAATATTTAATCGAATCAATTATTGTCCAAGAGTTATTACGCGATAGATTGCCCATGTTATCGAATTAGCCTGATCCGCCCGCCGCTAACAGCATTTACGCTTTACTCAATAGCCGACTAAACCTGACGCAAACTTATCTAAAATAGATTATTTCTAACCTTTACCGTCGCTTGTCGAGCGAAGCTAGCTAGCTTAGTAAACAAGATGTTATTTATGAATACGAAATTAAGATTCTTTGCGAACGAAATCCAGTCTGCTTTATATATATGAATACCGCTCGTTACGGTATTTGTGTATTACAACGTAGAATACGATGTAATTCGTATTCATTGACATGTAGGTCAAAACGATGTCATAAAAAAATGATTTCAGAGAACACTTCTACCAAATTACGTCACATATCATGATATAGGAATAAGAATTTTGATGAGCTCGATGACGTAGTTGTAAAATGCGTCTACTTTGACACCAACGTTCGTGGATTCGATTCGCACACAGGACAAACATAAATAACAACTACCTAAATGGTTGTTGTGTTCCTGCATGTGAGTAAGGTGTTCAGTAAGCACTTAAGGAGTTGCTGTGTAAGCAACAGAGGAGGTATCGCGCGAGTGATACTTAATATATCTCAAGCGTTAATAGGTTACGGTACCCGCTATACATTAGGTAGGCCATATGCTTGTATGCCTATACTTTGACATCAACGCTCGTGGATTGGAATTCCACACAAAACAAACATTTGATGAACATGTCTGTTATTCTGTCTGGATATTTTTAAGAAAGGTATTGTGCATCAAAGCAGCCTGTCAGGCGAAATACCCTCGATCTCACAGAACCGCAGCCAAATAACAACTCCCTAGAGGGTTGTTGTGTTCCTGCGTGTGAGTGAGGTCAACAGTAAGCTCCCAAGGAATAGCTGTGTAAATAGCAGAGGAGGTATCGCTCGAGTGATACTTAATATATTACAAGCGTTAATAGGCTACGGTACCCGCTGTACATCAGGTGGGCCATATGCTTGTATGCCTCCCGATGTAGTATAAAAGAAAAATTAAAACAGTTACAATTATGTCAACATGATTTTTTGTTATTAACTTCCTTTGTTAATAACAAAAAATAAAGTTAATAAAAATTTGCCTTGTGATTGCCGACATAGGATTGCGCCACCTCCTCTCCCACCCATTGAGATACTTTGATGCGCTCTACCTCTCTTAAAAATATCCAGACCAATACAAACAGAACCCACCACCTCCCATGGCTCCACCGACCTCGCGGTCATTTGAGCCGAATCGCGGGAGATGCACACGGCACATGCTGCTCTAAGGCTCTCTTCGTGCCGCGGGCAATTCTTCACTCCCTACAAATTATTTATCCTGCTCTGTTGTGTCTAGGTCCGCCTTCTCCCCATTCTGGGGTAACGACTTGCACACTTACGCCTTCGACACAAGATCGGTGTGGTACACCGGACCCAATTTGGCCTGTGGCGCATACCAATACAAACAGACTTGTTCTTGCACATATTTGTCTGTTTCGTGTGGGAATCGAACCCAGGAGCCCCGGTGTCAAAGAAGCGTTAATAACTACTGCGCCACCGAGCTCGTGAAACTGACTTTAAACCCCTGCATGATATATAAATATAATTATTAATTAACACTACCTATTTGATCTTATTGGTTGAATTACAAACTTATAATTCAACTAATAAGATCTTTGAAATTTGGGACCCCAAGACAAATTTAGGTCATTCTGCACCTTTGCCACAAAATAGAGGGCTGCTTAATTCGAAGTCTAGTAACTTTGAATTCACAATACACTAGAATTATACCTACAGAGTTCCTAATTAAATCAATTAGTGTTAACTTAGCAGTGTCTATAACCTTGGGCACTCGGAACTTATAGAAATTCTTAGTTATTGGATTAATTGTTCTATATTAATTCCTAAGTTCAAACAGTACTCTGGTATAAGTTTTTGTTATATTCAATTACGCAAATATTTGTTTATAAGAACCGCCAATTGTACAATGAAATAATTATTATAGAACTAGCTGTGCCCGCGAAAGTAGCCTAAGTTATTCCTTATTACATCAGCTATCTGGCAGTGAAAGTCCCGTCAAAATCGGTCCAGCCGTTTCAGAGATTAGCCGGAACAAACAGATAGACGGACAGACAGACAGACAGACAAAAATTGTAAAAATATTCATTTTATACCATATACATATACCATGTACCGTGTATATATCCATATGCATTTAGTAAAAAGCGGTTATGTTAATATTACAAACAGACACTCCAATTTTATTTATCTGTATAGATGTATAGATGTATCATATACTACATACGTGGATTACCATTACCAGCAAAGCCATAGCCGGGGAACGCACGAGTGAACCCCAAGAAGTAATTGTCCGTCGGTTAAGGTGGTATATTTGTTTGCCACCTTTATGTAAATAAATAAAACATTCGGTTTACGCCCGACTTTACAGACAACAAATTTTTTTCGACTGTTCCAGTTGTTCTCGCGATTGCCCGCCTACAAGTTTTAGTTGTAGCATGTTATTCTAACGACTACCATCTACACCGGCTGAGGATGCTTCACAGAGAGGCGAAACACGTGTCGCAGAGACGACCAGGGCAGTCATGACAGCAACGGTGGCGGAAGCACACAATGCAGATTAAAGATCAAATTGCATATAATGTATACATCAAGTTGTACCTATATGTTCGATCATAAATTAAAAACTATTAAACAGTTATCAACTATCCAGTTATCTATTCTAATAGTGTCATAAAGCACACTTTTTTCACATGTAAGCAATATGGTATCCGTAACCTCAACAAACATGTTCATATATGTACTCAGAAGCTGACATGGTTTTATTTTTTACTTATGGTTTGTTTCTAATTGTTATGAACATTGTTAACATTAATAATAATATTCTTTTGGACACAGCCACATTGTGAGGTGATATATCTAGTAACATATGTAAAGCATCATGTAATTTAATAAAACAGTACAATGACATACAAAATAAATATATTAAACAAATTGTATATAATGGTAAAATGGAGTAGTAAACCTTAAGAGATAGCAATTGCTTTTAATCACTTTTTGTATCTAAAAAGAAAAGGGGCAATCCTCAAAAAAAAATAATGCCAAAGCCTAGTTTGCTAGTTACCAGTGTACCGATGAGAGTGGCTGTTTTATTTATTTACATAAAGGTGGCAAACAAATATACCACCTTAACCGACGGACAATTACACCTTGGGGTTCACTCGTGCGTTCCCCGCCTATGGCTTTGCTGGTAATGGTAATCCACGTATGTAGTATATGATACATCTATACAGATAAATAAAATTGGAGTGTCTGTTTGTAATACACAGCAATTCCTTGGGAGCTTACTGTTGACCTCACTCACACGCAGGAATACAACAACCCTCTAGGGAGTTGTTATTTGGCTGCGGTTTTTCTGTGAGATGGAGGGTATTTCGCCTGACAGGCTGCTTTGATGCGCCCTACGTCTCTTAAAAACATCCAGACCAAGAAACAGACATGTTCATGCATACAAATGTTTGTCCTGTGAGGGAATCCAACCCACGAGCGTTGGTGTCAAAGTAGACGCACTTTACAACTACACCACCGAGCTCATCAAAATTCTTATTCCTATATACCAATATATATACTAGCTTATGCCCGTGGCTTCGCACGCGTAGATTTTGGAATTTCAGCAGTTTTACTTACTTTTATTTTACTTCTTATTTTTTAGTACAGTCGGCATTAAATAGTTAGTAAAAGTATCAAATATCCTTATTTGTGTAGTAATGAAGATATATCACGGCCTGTTCGGTTTTCATTAACTATTTGATACTGGTGGGATACACTCAAAGCACTTCTTTATTCTCAACATTGCCTATTTTAAAAACATACTCGTAAAAGTTTCAAGCCACTTAAAAAAATATCTGCCTGGGTTGAAATTCAAAAAAATCTTCCTTATCTCTCATATGCATTACAAAAGCAACCTATTGGTGAGTCAGTGAATTAGACAGGAACTCCATTTCTATTAATATAGATTAGCGTCTCGTTCAAACACAATTTCAACCCCCTTTTCACCTCACCTCACCTCGCTAAGGGTGGAATTTTGAAAACGTTGAAACCAATTTTTTTTTGGATTCTAATAGAGAGTATCTATACAAAGTTTCAAGTCACTAACTTCAAAAAGTTTTCTGCTCCATACAAACTATCAACCCCCCTTTCAGCCCCTAAAGGTGGAATTTTGAAAAACGCTGAAATTACTTATTTGACGGCTTGATTGAGAGTATATTTACAGTCTAAAGCAGCTCACTTTAAAAAATAACAATTTATTAATAATTCAACTTTTAGTTCAAGAAATACTTTTGACCTCCATTACACCCGAGGTGGAATTTTTGAAACTACTTTATTGCATTTTAATAAAGAGTATCTGTATAAAGTTTCAAGTCACTAACTTGAAATAATTTTTCAACTCCATATAAACTGTCAAGCCCCTCTTCACTCTCGTGAGGTTTATAAAAGTAACCTCTTTGCAAAATTTCAGCTTTCTAGGTTCAAGAGTTTGGCTACGGAGTTGATGAGTCAGTGAATTAGTCAGGAACTCCAGTTTTATATATATAGATATCCGCCTTAGATTGTGATAACACGTCCTATTGTAGGCAATTTCTTAATATTACCAATCTCTTAATTTAGTATTATGGAAAGAGATCTTGTTTCCATAAATATTTTTATAAAGCAGCATACGGTCGGCCTGATGGTAAGCTGTCAGCCTAGTCTATGGACATTTGCAATATCAGGGTTGTTACTCGTGCGTTGCCGACTCTGTACTAAAAATAGAATAAATAATAATAATGAATCCGAATATTGCAACAAAATTTTTTTGTTATAATAATGAAGGTGATCATCACCTACACTACGTCGAAGTACGAATTAGAACATTCAAATCAGTCTTTTTTTTTTGACTTTACTATGTAGTTAGCCCCGAGTGGGCTGTTACTACGTCACCGGACTCAAGAGGCGGGCGTGAGGCGCCACAGCCTAGCAAAACTAACAAATCAGTCTTTTTTTTTTTTTTTTTTGACCTGTTTATGTAGTTAGCCCCGAGTGGGCTGTTACTACGTCACCGGACTAAATCGAACCGAACAAATCAGTCTCAAACAATAACTGAACAGCACAGTTTACCACCGGGTTTCAAATTTGTCTCAAACAATAACTGATTATGTTGCACATACGTACAACTTACCGTGGAGAACAGGACAAATCAGTCATCACTGAGGTCTATACTTAATGAGCTACAAAAGAAACCATAGCGCGTTTCAATTTGGCTTATGGCGCCATCTCTTAGCAATAATTGGAACTAATCGAAACTAATACATATATATTTTATGCCTTTGTTTTTAACCCCCGACGAAAACACGTATTATAAGTTAGACATGTGTCTGTGTGTGTGTGTGAGGGTGTGTGTGCGAGGGTGTGTGTGTGTCTATGTGATTCTGAGTCTTTCTGTGGCATCGGAGCTCCCGCACGGATGAACCGATTTTTTTTTTGTTTGAAAGGTGTATTAGTCGGGAGTGTTCTTAGCTATGTTTGGTGAAAATTGGTCCAGCACTGAAATGAAAGGGCCAATGACGAACTGACTTTCTGGACTGTCGGGAAGGTTTTAAATTTTAAACAGTTAGATATTTTCTGCATTCGGGTTGCCCACTTGTCGACCGCGGCACATCCGTGCGCGCACGGCCCCCGAGATAGAAGAGTTTCGACAGGTTCGAATCCGATAATGTAGGTAAAAACGAAAATCTTTTATACTTATTACTCTTATTAGTTTAGAAAAAAATATTTTACATTTGGTTCATGACTTTCAATGAAACTCCTTAATATTGAATTTCAATCGAATAACTTCAAAAACGGAAAGTTTCATACTAACTTTACATCCCCGTTTTACCGCCCTTAAGGGATGATTTTTGAGAAAAATATTTTACTCGTGTTTCATGCCTTTCAATACCTTCATGCTGAATTTCATTCGAATAACTTCAAAAACGGCAAAGTTTCATACTAACTTTGCATCCCCGTTTTACCGGGATTTATTAAGGGATGATTTTTGAGAAAAATATTTTACTCGTGTTTCATGCCTTTCAATACCTTCATGCTGAATTTCATTCGAATAACTTCAAAAACGGCAAAGTTTCATGCTAACTTTGCATCCCCGTTTTACCGCCCTTAAGGGATGATTTTTGAGAAAAATATTTTACTATTGTTTCATGCCTTTCAATAAAGAACCTTCATGCTGAATTTCATTCGAATAACTTCAAAAACGGCAAAGTTTCATACTAACTTTGCGCCCCTGTTTAACCCCCTAAGGGATGAATTTTGAAAAAATATTTTACTCATATTTCATGCCTTTCAGTAAAGAACCTTCATGATGAATTTCATTCGAATAACTTCAAAAACGGCAAAGTTTCATACTAAATTTGCACCCCCGTTGTACCCCCTTTGGGGATGAATTTCCAAAAATCCTGTCTTAGTGCTCCCCTACGTTATAAAAGGAACCCCTGTGCAAAATTTCAAGTTTTTAACCCTTATAGTTTAGGCCCTGCGTTGATATGTCAGTCAGTCAGCTTCTCCTTTTATATATATAGATATTATACTACGTTGGGAGGCATACAAGCATACGGCCCACCTGATGTAAAGCGGGTACCGTAGCCTATTAACGCTTGTAATATATTAGGTATCACTCGCGCGATACCTCCTCTGCTGCTTACACAGCAACTCCTTGGGAGCTTACTGGTGACCTCACTCACACGCAGGAACACAACAAACCTCTAGAGAGTTGTTATTTGGCTGCGGTCTTCTGTGAGGTGGAGGTACTTCCCCAGACGGGCTGCTTTGATGCGCCCTACCTCTCTAACCACCTCTCTACCAAGACAAACAGACATGTTCTTGCACACAAATGTATGTCTTGTGTGGGAATCGAACCCACGAGCGTTGGTGTCAAAGTCGCGTCATTCACGACTGAGCCACCAAGCTCGTAGTCGAAATTACATATTAAAATTTTAATAATTTTCAATGAAATCTTTCATTTAAATTTTGTTTGTGAGCGCGTATGTAAATGCTTGTGTCCGAACAGCATGTCCGCAATGCAATTCACATGATTTGAAGTACGCGCGTCTACATGAATCTTAGCCCTGATTAGATTTACTGTTTAATCGAATAAGTAATTTTGCAGTAACTTATAAAAATGGGCTTTTTCAGTTTGCTTAATGTTAAATTAATGTAACGGCAAGCAAAATGACACTTCGCCTAATTGTTTCTGTTTTTAATTAACCAACAGTTACTAACACGAAAATATGTCCTATATTAGTACCCTAAATAGGTGATGTACCACCCTGAGCTTAAAAGCTTAAAAGTCAGATTATATTATCTGGTTTTCTCAATCGTCATTAACTATATACGTATTAACTATGTCTAATTATGGGGTCTCTGGAACGCCCAGAATTCTCAACGTAAAGGCTCAGCTAGGCCGCTTGTTCCTTTTGTTATAGAATACTTCAAATTTCCTTTTTTTAGGGTTCCGTACCCAAAGGGTAAAACGGAACCCTATTACTGAGACTTCGCTGTCCGTCCGTCCGTCCGTCCGTCTGTCACCAGGCTGTATCTCACGAACCGTGATAGTTAGACAGTTGAAATTTTCACAGATGATGTATTTCTGTTGCCGCTATAACAACAAATACTAAAAAATAGACTAACATAAATATTTAAGGGGGCTCCCATACAACAAACGTGATTTTTTTGCTCGTTTTTGCTCGATATTGATAACGGCAACAGGTAGACGCTTGAAATATTCACAGAATATTTAGTTATATATTCACTTTAAGAATAAATAATTAAATTAAAAAATAACAAATATTTAAGTGGGGCTTCCATACAACAAACGTGTATATTTTTTCCTTTTTAGGGTTCCGTACCCAAAGGGTAAAACGGAACCCTATTACTGAGGCTCCGCTGTCCGTCCGTCCGTCCGTCCGTCCGTCCGTCTGTCACCAGGCTGTATCTCATGAACGGTGATAGTTAGACAGTTGAAATTTTCACAGATGATGTATTTCTATTGCCGCTATAACAAAAAATACTAAAAAATAGAATAAAATAAATATTTAAGGGGGCTCCCATACAACAAACGTGATTTTTTTGCTTATTTTTGCTCGATTTTGATAACGGCAACAGGTAGACGCTTGAAATATTCACAGAATCATTAGTTATATATTCACTTTAAGAATAAATAATTAAATCAAAATAAAATAAATATTTAAGGGGGGCTCCCATACAACAAACGTGATTTTTTTGCCGTTTTTATAGATAATGGTACGGAACCCTTCGTGCGCGAGTCCGACTCGCACTTGGCCTATTTTTTATAGATAGTGGTACGGAACCCTTCGTGCGCGAGTTCGACTCGCACTTGGCCGATTTTTTTATACAACGTCATGAGGCATACAAGCATACGGACCACCTGATGTAACGCGGTTACCGTACCCTATAAACGCTTGCAATACCTTAAGTATTAGTCGCGCCATGCCACCTCTGTTGCTAACACAGCAACTCCTTAAGTGCTTACTGAAGACCTTACTCACATACAGGAACACAACAACCATCTAGGTAGTTTTTATTTGGCTACTGTTTTTCTGTGAGATGGAGGGTATTTGGCCAGACATGTTGCTTTGATGCACAATACCTTTCTTAAAAATATCCAGACCAAACAGACATGTTCATGCACACAAATGTTTGTTTTGTGTGGAATTCCAATCCACGAGCGTTGGTGTCAAAGTATAGCATAATTTGATCTATAATCTGCATTGTGTGCTTCCGCCACCGTTGCTGTCATGACTGCCCTGGTCGTCTCTGCGACACGTGTTTCGCCTCTCTGTGAAGCATCCTCAGCCGGTGTAGATGGTAGTCGTTAGAATAACATGCTACAACTAAAACTTGTAGGCGGGCAATCGCGAGAACGACTGCAACAGTCGAAAAAATTGGTTGTCTGTAAAGTCGGTTTACGGACGATAATTTTACGTGATAACGTCATAAGAAAACATTAAACAGTTGACAACGTTAAACTGTTCACGTGTAGGTGGTGTGTCGTGCTGTCTCTCTTCTAATCGGACGCACCGATGCAGTGGAAAAGAGATAGATGCGTCACAAGCCGAACGCTTAGGCCGATCGTGCCTCTCTATCGCTTGTTCCGCGCTCTCGCTGGCACGCTCGGTTCAGACGGAACGTGACAATTTTTCGTGCGTGCAGCCGGTGTTCATCGATTTATAAGACGTATATAATTATGAGATTATCACGTCAAAAATATAGTCTATCTATATTATAAAGCTATATTTCATGTATCTTCTTCACTTTGTATTTATTTTTAAAATTGTTACTATCTTTAAGTTAAAATTCCTATGTTTCAAAGAGGGGTAAAAAGGTACACAAAAAACGATAAAAATAACTGTTATATTTAAAAACAACACAGTTGAGCAAATGAACGTATGTGTACTAACACGTTCGTTCATTTGCTAAACTTTGTTACGGTATTCTGCAACAAAATAGTAGAAAACAAGTGAAGTGGAATCTATTGAAAAACATGGCGATTCGCGTTATTTTTAGTGAGTATTTTTGGAATTCGATTGAGCGTAACTGCGCAGCCTAACGAATACATAATAAAATTATTATATTGCATATGCAGACGAGTTCGGTGGCGCAGCGGTTAATAACACGACTTTGACACCAACGCTCGTCGGTTCGATTACCACACAGGACAAAAGTTAGTGTACATGGACCAATGATATTGTATTAAAAAGAGGTAGATGTCGCACTAGCGCGCAAAAACTGAGGCAATGAAATTAACCCAATTGGTCTAATATGCGCTATTCTTTGATGCGCTGACGTATTTCAAGCGCAACTCTTGACAGATAGCTATCTCTCTCTATATCATGCGTTCCGTATTATCTATCCCCTTCATTGTTGTAATCTATATACGCCTTTGTAAGTCAGTACTATAATGTCGTAGTGGAACAATAACAAAACGACGCGCAGTATGAATATACGTCATCTTTAAATACAATATCATTGACATGGACATGTTTGTTAGTCTTGGTCTGGGTATTTTTAAGAGAGGTAGGGTGCAGCCCGTTTGGGGAAGTACCTCCACCTCACAGAAATCTGCAGCCAAATAACAACTCTCTGGAGGGTTGTTGCATTCCTGCGTGTGATTGAGGTTACCTAAGCTCGTAAGGAGTTGCTGTGTTCGCAGCAGAGGTGGCATCGCTCGAGTGATACTCAATGTATTATAAGCGTTCATAAGCTACGGTAACCGCTTTACATCAAGTGTGATATATGCTTGTATGCATCCCAACGTTGCATAAAAAAGACATGTTATTTTCAGGAACACCGTTCCTATATGAAATCTATATGTTTGCCTGTGTGTGCGTTTGTCTGTGTGTATGTCTGTCGCTTTTTTCCGAATATTCGAATTTTGGCTTCAGATTCGGATTCAGCATAAAAAAGTAGAATAGGAATGTCTGAAAAACCAACCTCCTATCTCGGATCATGGTCAAAATGGCCGACAAATTTAAAAAAAAAAATATTTTATTTCAGATTCGAAAAGTAAATTAAAAAGTAGAATAGGAATGTCTTAAAAACCAATATCATATTTCAAAATGGCCGACAAAGTTTAAAAAAAAAAATTATATTGTTATATAATTGACGAGCCAGGTGTTCCTCTGGCAATGCAAGCTTGCGCATTCTCAACTGGTTTAAATGTATGCTAGGATTACGGTCTGTCTTTTAGAAGAAAATCCTATGATACGATTCGTCTTCAATCGATTTCGTTATTATTTAATATCATTCACGAACTAATTGACATTCCATGTCCATGTTATACCTGTGCCGGTCGCGGTTGGAAGCACTAAGAAAGAAAAAAGAAAGAAAGAAATTGGCAGAAACCACTAAAACAATACACATAATAAAAAAAAGATGGTACACAAAGAAAAATGGGTGAAAATACTTATAAAAAAATATGCTCTAACTAAGCTCGAAGTTGTTGTCAAATATGTCTACCTAGGGCAGGTTATTCAGTTAGGCAAGTACAACTTCGACCGAGAGGTCAACAGACGGATCTAACTCGGCTGGGCAGCGTTCGGGAAACTTCGACATATCTTCTCGTACAAAATACCTCAATGCCTAAAGAGCAAAGTCATTAAACAGTGCGTGTTGCCAGTGATGTAATACCGAACAGAGACGTCTTTCTCTGCGGGCCGCATGGGGAAGCTCAAGATCGCTCAGCCTATGGAAAGAGCTATGCTCGGTGTTTCTCTGCGTGATAGAATCAATAAAAATTGGCCAAGTGCGTGTCGGACTCGCGCACGAAGGGTTCCGCACCATTATCTATAAAAACAGCAAAAAAAAAAATCACGTTTGTTGTATGGGAGCCCCCCTTAAATATTTGTTTTATTTTAATTTAATTATTTAGTCTTCAAGTGAATATATAACTATATATTCTGTGAATATTTCAAGCGTCTTCCTGTTGCCGTTATCAATATCTATCAAAAATGAGCAAAAGAATCACGTTTGTTGTATGGAAGCCCCCTTAAATATTTATTTTATTCTATTTTTTAGTATTTGTTGTTATAGCGGCAACAGAAATACATCATCTGTGAAAATTTCAACTGTCTAACTGTCACGGTTCAAGAGATACAGCCTGGTGACAGACGGACGGACGGACGGACGGACAGCGGAGCCTCAGTAATAGGGTTCCGTTTTACCCTTTGGGTACGGAACCCTAAAAATGAGGATATCCGTAGCAGAACTAACGTAACCGACATAGCCCACAGGATAAGCAAGCGTTCCCATACTGGTAGACGCAGTGTGGGACGACCCCCCACTAGATGGACGGTTGATGGTCCACGAGCTCGATGGCACAGTAGTGAATGATTCCACTTTGACACCAACGCTCGTGGTTTAGTGGTCTGTAAGTCTTGGTCTGGGTGTTTTTAAGAGAGGTAGGGTGCATCAAAGCAGCCCGTCTGAAAAAGTACCTCCACCTCACAGAAAACCGCAGCCAAATAACAGCTCCCTAGGGGGTGTTGTGTTCGCGCGTGTGAGTGAGGTCACCAGTAAGCTCCAAAAGATTTGCTGTGTTAGCAATAGAGAAGGCATTGCGAAAGTGATACTTAATGTATTACAATCGTTCATAGGCTGCGGTAACCGCTTTACATCAGTTGGGCCGTATGTTTGTATGTCTTGCTCAATGAAAGTAAAAAGATATGATATAATTAGATTAATTTTACATAAATACTAAACATAATCAAAATCGAGCAGTTATAACCTAGTGGATAAAGAACCGGCCTTGTGACCGAAAGGTCCCCGGTTCGAATCGTGGCATGTACCACTACATTCGTGTTTTCTCTTATATTTGTGATTATCACTTGTTCCGCGGTGAAGGAAAACATCGTGAAATAGGGAAACCCGCACGTTCAAGAAATTATATTTCGTAAGACGAATGACATCCATGTATGTCCATCAGTATCTTTGTCAAATCCCTTGACTTAGGTAACGGACCCCGCCAATTCTAAGAAAAAGAAGACTTATAGAAGAAATATAATCAAAAATTGAATTTTATTCGCATGAACGGTACCGAGATCCCAAAGAATTGAATAACCCATGCCTTTGGAGTCCATAAGGGCAAGAGTCGTAGTTACAGTGGTAGGAGCTTTATAGTTTCCCCGCACGGATACTAAATAATTCATATTAAGACTTGGTGCCCCAGCGACACAGTGTTTCAACTACATTGTACCGTCGCCATACTTTTCAGGAACACCGTTCCTATATGAATTCTATATGTTTGTCTGTGCGTTTGTCCGTGCGTTTGTCTGTGCGTTGGTCTGTCGCTTTTTTTCGAATATTCGAATTTTGACTTCAGATTCGAATTGAGCATAAAAATGTAGAATAGGAATGTTCAGGAACACCGTTCCTATCTCGAACATGGTCAAAATGGCCGACAAATTTAAAAATAAAAAAATAATTGTTATATAATTGACGAGCCAGGTGTTCATCTAGCAATGCAAGCTTGCGCATTCTTAACTGGTTTTTATGCAATTGTATTATATCGGGAGGCATACAAGCATACCTACAGTCCACGTGATATAAAGTGGTTACCGTAGCCTATGAACGCTTGTGATACATTAATTATGAATCCGTAGTCAGTCCGTAGTAGTAGTAATTAGAAATCCGAGTTCCGTACAATTATCTATAAAAACGGCAAAAAAATCATGTCTGTTGTATAGGAGAGATATTTGTTTTATTTTAATTTAATTATTTATTTTGAAAGTGAATATATAACTAAATATTCTGTGAATATTTCAAGCGCCTACCTGTTGCAGTTATCAATATCGAGCAAAAACGAGCACAAATATCTCGTTTGTTGTATGGGAGCCCCCTTAAATATTTATTTATTCTGTTTTTTAGTATTTGTTGTTATAGCGGCAACAGAAATACATCATCTGTGAAATTTCAACTGTCTAATTATCACGGTTTATGAGGTACAGCCTGATGACACATGGACGGACGGACGGTCAGCGGAGTCTCAGTAATAGGGTCCGTTTTACCCTTTGGGTACGGAACCCTAAAAAAAAAGTACACAGTCAATGCATAAAGAACGCACTTATTATTACTGAATGTAGAAATACGACACAAGAATCATTTTTTTTTAATTGCAATAGTATCACTTAAATTTTATGCATTAAACAAGTAACTTAATGAATTCAAGTAATGCAAAATCCACAGGTAAAGTAGATAACATTTTAATACAGATAAGGGTAGATCAGATCGAATCGGAATCCATTGTAGGATGATTGTCACTATACTATTGTAAATCGTAAGACCGACATTGCGTGTTTAATTATAAAGCATGTGCTGGGGTGTGATCAACATTTTTAATGTGATTAACATATTTATGCTGACAAATTGATGGTAAACCAAAGATCAAATAAACACTACTGATATAATCATAATATCTATGGCATGGGAAGGTTCGCAAGATGCCTTGGGAATTTTCTGTGATCTGTCTAAAGCGTTTGACTGCGTGCACCATGACGCTCTTGTCAGAAAATTACACCACTACGGTATCAGGAACAAGGCTCTCGAACTTCTGTCTTCTTATCTGGGCAATAGGATGCAGAAGGTCGATGTTAATGGTAAAAGATCTTCGGGGTCCCCTGTAGTTACGGGAGTCCCACAGGGGTCAATTCTAGGTCCATTCTTATTTTTAGTATATATAAATGACTTACCTTATTATGTAAGAGATAAACATGAGATTGTATTGTTTGCGGATGATACCTCTTTGACATTCAAAATTAATAGACGGTTAGATAATTATGACGAAGTTAACGATGCTCTCTCTAAAGTTATTCATTGGTTTAGTGTTAATAATCTGCTTTTAAATGATAAAAAGACTAAAGTAATTAAGTTCTCAACACCTAATGTAAGACAGGTGGCTACCAATGTACATGTTAATGGAACTAATTTAGCCCCTGTGGAGACAACTGTGTTCTTGGGTATAACAATTGACTCCAGACTACAATGGGGCCCACAAATTGAAAAATTATCAGGAAAACTAAGTTCTGCAGCCTATGCAGTGAAAACTATTAGACGGCTCACTGATGTTGATACGGCTGGAATAGTTTATTTCAGCTACTTTCATAGTATTATGTCATATGGAATTCTTCTTTGGGGCAACTCCGCGGAGATTAACACCACCTTTTTATTGCAAAAGAGAGCCATAAGAGCTATCTACAAACTTGGTCCCCGGGAGAGCCTTAGAGAAAAATTCAAAGAAATAAATATTTTCACAACTTCAACAGTCGCATCGTAATATATCTATGAAAATATTTTGTATGTCCATAAAAACATAGACTCATTTTGTAAAAAGAGTGATATTCTTAATACTAGATATAAGCATAATCTTGTGTTACATGCAAGCCGTCTCCACATATAAGTAATTCTTTTATGGGGCAATGTATACGGTTCTATAACAAACTTCCCAGCAATATAAGAGAATTGTCAATAAACAAATTTAAAACTATTATTAAAGCCAAATTGTGTAGCAGGGCATATTATAAAGTATCTGACTATATTAATGATAAAAATGCCGGGGAGTGAGTCGATCCAATTATAATGTAATTAATAAATTATGTAAATTTGTTTGGATACCAAAAGAGGGATACCTGAGTTTTTTGGCAGTATTTTTATCAGTGCTCACCTAGTCATAAACTGCACGGTAGGGAAAAAAATTGTGACGATTCCAAACAAATGTAGCCATTTTTACGGAATAAAAAGATTTTGACTTTTGACTTTGATCTTACCTTAGCTGAACTAAAACTACTCGTATTAAAATTTATTTTGGAAGGTGTACATAACGCTGCTTTCCCATTGTGTGTTGTACAAAAAGCTGCTTGAACGATAAAGCTGTTGGCGTGAGGATCCCCAATTAATCTAGTCACTGGTCCTTACAAGTGCTAGAAGAGCTAAAATTCCCAGAATCGGATGTTTAACGCTTACAAAGGTAAGTATTTGATGTCGTCGACCTAAATGATTTTTTCAATATGTGATTATTCGCTTTCCGCCTGATTTCAGTAAAATATTCGAAAGGATAATTTTGCTTGATCAATTATAAGTCTTTTTAAGACCAATGAAATTTTACATAATGCAAAATGTGGTTTTACTGTAGGTAAATCTACTACAGATGAGAGAGTGGCATTGGATTTTTCTTTCATCTTTCCAACGCTTTTGTTTGTGTCAATCATCGGACATTATTGCTCAAGCTGAGCTATTATGGAGTTAGAGGTGAAGTCCGGAACTTGATTTCATCTTATTTAAATAACAAAATGGCGAATGTTGACATGAATAGGGTTAAACTTTCAGGCAATCACAGTAATGTCGGTGTCCTTTTTTATTTTGTAGTATATAAAATGGCGGATATAATATTATTTGTTGATGATACCTCTTTAATTTTAAATGTGGCCTACTGATGTGAAAATATTAACAAAGTAAATGGTGTTCTGTCTGCTATTCTAAATTGATTCACGTGTAATATCCGTCATACATAATACAAAAAAATAAGTCACAATTCGTTAAATCTTTTTCCAAGTTAAGCTAAAACCAAATATGACTTCTGCAAATACAATATATAATATTATAAATTAGAAATTGCTAATACTGTGTTTCTTAGAATTACAGCCGACTGCAAATTGCAACGGGACCCCAGATAAATAAACTTGCCGGTAAGCTAAGGGAGCTACACAGACCCTAGCGGTACCCCACCATTGATGTGTATGGTATACAAGTTCTCCAGCATAATTAGCTCAAAAACTAGAAGGTGCCCCTAACGTAGGTGCCACCTAGTTTGATCATCTCAGCTGTAACCATATATATCTGTATATATATCCCGCTGACTTTCCATTTTTCAAACTTCGTATCAACCATTCAATCTCATTCATTTTGATGGTATCATCGGATGCTAGCACTGCACAGAACGTCACAGACTGTGCATAGTGCCGGCGTCCTGGATATAACCATACATTTCACCAAAATATTCACTACCCTTCTAATACATCATGTATGCTTGCAAGATATTGCTTGCATATCACCAGCTTTAGACTTTATTTTATCCATTCAGACGGATATGCTCGTTTGAAATGTCTAACAACTTATCTGCTTACATGCAGTCCTGTGATTAAATCCACGACAATATCTTTTCTATTTGATAGTACAGATAAGTCATACTTCAATAATAAAATAAGTCATACGTCAAGCTTAACACTTTGACCTTTATGCCGTTCTTATGCCGTATGTAATAAGTGCTACAGTTGCACTTCGGTTGACTTTCGAACGAAGTCGATGTAAAAATTCATAGCGTTGAAACAACGACAAATTATGCAAAGTGCTTAGATATTTTATCGTTAAAGTTCCTCTTTGTAAGTCGGCAGTATTAGTTGGAGTTTATTGATTTTATGCATCAACCAAGACATTGTTGTAGTTTTCCTTTAGTTTTGTATTGAAAGAAAAGAAATATAGTTCGCAAACATAACGTGAATATAATTTATTTACATAACTTCACACTAAATCCATTGCGGGGAAGGAAGTGAGAACTGAGCACCTCATGACTGGCTCCTTGCACAGCTCACTCACTTTTTAACATTAAAAGCTCTTTTAATTCACAATTTTCATGAACAGCTCGTTCGATTTCTAATTAAAATTATGCACACGAGATAAAATTATTTTGTTATATAACACTTATATAATGCTTGCACGTTACTTACTAGCGTTTCAGGGGGTAAATGACTGACTGTTAGCTTTAAAGTCAAAGTCAAATTCATCTTAGCAATTAACAAACGCTCTGGGGATACAGACGTAGGGGGCATCGATGAAACGAGACTTTGGAAGTAATTCCATCACGTCAAAGACTCCAACCAAATACCAACCTCTTGGAGGCAGGTTTACAGAGTGAGTAACGTACGAGTGATCAAACAATCAATCAAGTTTATTTGCATGAATACCGGATAAATAGTTGGTCAACATGTAATAAGATTTACTGCGTATTTTACCATTAATGCGTGCAATCCATACAAATAGAATAAGTGGTATATTGCTACAGAAGAAAAAATCAATTTCAAAATTATTTATCTCCAATAGCCTTACTACTAATTATACTATTATCTGGGACCTTCCTAGTAAGCTTTTGTAAAAGCCTGTGGCAGGGGTTTTCGTAATACAGTAATAATCTCGTAATACAGTAATAATGATATTTATAATTACAACATTACATGTTACGTTATTATTTGTCAATGTTATTATTACATAATTAGGAAACGGTCGGGCATAAAGGGCATGTTAAAACTTAATCAGTCTTAACATGCCCTTTACGCCCGACCGTTTCCTAATTATGTAATTAATAAATAATATTAAATAATGTACATAAATTAAAAGATATTTAATAATTAATAGGAAAACAAAGTTACAGAGTTATCTCTTTGGCAATCATATTAAAGAAAAATGAAAAATAATAAATCAAAGATTTGTAGCAAAAACAATTAAAAAAGTGGAATTAACCCATTTTGTCCACTGGGGGTGGGTAATAAGGTTACTCTGGGCGGGCAAAAATATCACTGGGGTTACCTAAAAAGAACATAATGTTCTAATCAAAGCAGAAATCACAAAAATGGGATCGATGGCCACAGTACGAAGTGCACGATTCGTGTACCCATTGCTCGTACTGGGAACACATAATCCATTCACGCCATCAAATAACCGAGCTTAAAATCTTTTCTGCTTAAAAACAAAGGCGGTGGGGCAAAATTACCAGAAGCGCTGCAGCAGCAGACGATTGTAGTAAAGCGTACCTTTTCCAAGCTGTTTACTACCCCAACTTGTCTTTTTCCATAAACTGACAGCACCTTGGGGGATTTTGTAGCATACGTTCCGATACCTGTTTCGTCCATATTGAAGAATATGTCAGTACGGATATGTTATTTCTTAAGGATATTTTCTTCTACTTGAAAATATCATATTCATATATTCATATCTATCATCATCGATCATATATATGTCATTATAAGCTTGTACTTTAGCTATTGATGTCGATTCAATAGTCCGCAATACAATATCTGCGTGACGCATTTTGAAGTTTTCGAACTAATGCTTGCCTGCGACGCAGTTTTTAAATATTGAACGTTTATTTTTGCATTTGGAAAACTCAGTAACTAATTGCAGAAATTTCGTCTCTGTGAGTCCGTAGAACGATATATCAAGATCTTTCAAATGTTTCACTAGTTCCATTTCTTCTCATCATCATCATTATCTCACCCTGTATTTGTCGACTACTGAACACAGGCCGGGAGGCCTCTAAAGTAGCATTCGTCTCGCTCCAGTGCCACCTGCATCTATCGACTCCCTATAAATATATATTTTTTGGTTCTGTAAAAATAGGAGTGAACCTTCCGAGTTTCTTATTACAAGACCCTGTCTTGAGACGCTGCTGTAGAGTAGGTACTATAAGGTGTTCCATATTTTATGGAAGCTCCTTTGATACTACTTCTCCTACCTTCGTTAATTGGTTCTCGTATCGTTTGTTCTGGTTAAGAAGCTCTGAGGGTTCGCCTTATGTAATTAAGTACGATCTCTAATAATAAGATAAATAATAATAGAAAAGCTCATTATGCCTGCACAACGCTGTGCAAAAAGGGTATGACCCGTTTTACCATTTAATCCTTTGAAACCCGGGTGGTCGAATACGACCGCGAAATGTATGGGAAAACGTATATAACGGGTTCTGACAGGTCACATGTAACATGTTTTCAGTCAAAAATAGACACATTAGATAACACTGCAATACCACGCTCTAGAATCGTAAACACTGTCATGCGAGTCTTCCATATAGCCATGAAATATATCGCTCAATATATGGAAGATATCCCATGTATTGAGCGTACTTACCTTTCAAATATTTTATTTCTTGCGCGATAAAACAACTATAATATCTAATGGGTCAGTCTAACTCTCAATTGTCAATTGATTCACCTGCGGGTTGGCAGCACTAGCACTATGCGTAAACGTTATGTCTCGTTCTTGTGTCAACCGCGCGTACGTGTATGAGTATATACCCCTCTTGCCCACTGTTCATCTTACCTGTCGCAGGAGTGTCACTGTGTTGGCACGTTTAGAACACTAATTGGGGGAAGGCTCTAATAAGGATTCTCAACATGTCAACACAGTGACACTCCCGTTGTTGCAAGTGTCCATAGCCTACAGTAGCAGGTATGCTGCATAATTGTTTCCCAATTTATGCAATAAAAAAAGCTAAGATTGTGTCGTGTTATCTGTCAGCCACTAAGGATTTGTTGGTCTAATAGCGGGGATAGCATGTTGCCAGGGACACACCTTGTCCTACAATCGATCGTGGGCTATAACTCAACAATTTCATAGACTTAGGAACACTACAACCGTACAGGTAGCTATTATTTGACTGGGTGGGCACAGAAACGTGGTCCCTTACTGTAGGCCTCATAGGGAAGCTCAAGATCACACAGCGTGCGATGCTTGGAGTTTCTCCGCGTCAACTGATAGACTCAGAAATGAGCACATCCGTAAAACTGGAGTTACCGACGTGGCTCTAAGAATCAACAAGCTGAAGTGGCAGTGGGCAGGCCACATAGCTGGGAGAATCGATGGGCGTCGGTGCAGAAAGGTTCTGGAATATCGACCACTAACCAGAAAACACAGCGAAGGACGTCCAATCACACAAAAGATCAACGATCTCGTGAAAATCACAGGGAGCCGATGGATGCAAGCAATCCAGGACCGATCGCTGTAGAAGTCTAATGGGGAGGCTTATGTTCAACAGTAAACATCCTTATGCGGAAAGGATGATGATGATAACTACATTCAAAATAAAACTTAATATGAACTCAACATTGGCTTACATTAATTGATAATAGTACATTTTAAAACATTGCCAAATAAAAGACAACACAGAACTGAAACAGAACCATACATCTCTCTAAACTTTTACGGACATAGCAATAAATTTGGTTACAGTCGCGTACGCAAAGTGTGACATTTAACTACATGTGCCATGGGAATAGATACAACAAATGGGCAAATAGCATTAGAGGATTTTAATTTATTACTAGCGAATACCCGCCATTGCATTTTCGGGTGATTGCGTCGCCGAGACCACACAATTATGACCACCGCTTTGTGTGAATCTCTACACTATGGTTTAAACGTACTGTCACGTTGCTATGAGGTGCCCTAGCATAGAGGGTAAAAGAAACAAGCGTGAACAGAAAACTAAGATGTTTTATTAAAGTATTTAGCTAAGCGAAGAGAATAAGCGAAGAACTACCGTACTCTCCTTTGCCTGGCCACGGAAGATCCACCGGCACGGAGACAGCTGCTGCGGCGCTGGTTCAGGGTGCAGAGGCTCGCAGTCAGAGATGAGGTAGATTGCTCTCAGGTTCGATAGATGAACCCCAACGGTGTTACTGTGAACCGTACCACAGTATTACGATCCAGCCGAGAAGTCCACTACCACTAGCAACCGAGACGCAAGAGAGCTTGGCATATGCGAGACTAATTACAATTTTCCTAGCGGCTGTGGCATTGCGATAGATAAAGCAAGCACTACGAACGATTTATTTCTAATGTTTTGCTAGTGGCAGGATTACAATAAAAATAACACAAATAGGATAAGCAAACAGATACTACAGCTTTGCGGTACATAAATAATGTGTGCACAACTTATCCAGTAAGGGAAATTCACTAAAACACCAATAAATTAAAAAGTCGGTTTCAATTTAGATAGCCGTTACGTTCGTATTTTGTAACGGTAGTTTTTGTAAGCATAAGTGACGCGTACAGGCTCTCAAGTAGTTTGGCGTGAACTGATCGCGCGTTCTCAGCGAATGAATTCTCGATGCAATCAGTTACCGCATCCCGCACCTACCTCTCCGTTGTGTCGCTCTGCGCTTTACCAAAACACACGGTGCGTTTGTCCGCGCGAATATTAAAAGTAATTAATTTTACCATGTTTTTATATGCTTCTATATTTTGTATAATAATTAAGTAATGTAAATATGTAGATATTTTTTTGTGTTATAAGTATTTAGATTTAAGTTAGTTTTAAGTATGTAAGTAAGTACGTATAAGATTAAATTTTAAAGAAGTTAGGTAACCTATGTTACAATACCTATTGAAACGAAGATAATACTGTATATGTTTTAGCGAATTAAAAGTCTACTACCATGCAATGAAACCTTCTGTAAAATAATATTTTTATTTGATTATAGTGCATTTTTATTGTAAAAGAAGCTAGTGAGTCAAGCGACGTTCATTGCCTCCCTTGCAATGGACTAAACGTTAAGATATGGGTAAAGAGAGATCAGTTTCGTCCCGACACTTATTTTGTGACTCAGTCTGGTCAATATAAAAAATTTAATTTTCCCAAAAATGCGATGTTGTGTCAAATTGTTTGTTCAAAACTTAAATCAAATGGGCACCTCATTTGATTTTAACTAATCTGTGAAATCTATGTAGAATTTTGTATAATAAATATATATTAATTTCAAACTTAGAGGTAGGCAGTGAGAATCGAACATCACATGACTCGCGGGCTTATAAAGCTGTGCGATTTCTTTAACATTCTTAGTTCTTTAACGATGTTAAAGAAAAGTAAGGTATTTGGTACCTTAACATGACCTATATACAAAAAAATATGGGTTAAGAAAATGGTAAATAGAGTACAAAAATAATAAATTATTTACTTGTGTTTCACTGATCAAGATTGCATGAATTCTTATTATGATTGGACTTTGTAATAAGGACCTTATTAAAATAGTAACAAGGAATTTGTTTCGTACTACAGTGTTTGTGTTCGTTCCTCTTGAGTAACAAGATTCTATTGAATAGCTATTGTTGTTCAATAGAAGAGAGTACAAACTAATTAGAAAGAATGGTCGCATTAGCTTTTTAATTATTGTTTGCATGTGTGAATGCGAGTTTGTGAAACATTGACGACATTCGTGCGCATGAACATGCCTGTTTGTCTCAGTCTGGGTGTTTTTAAGGTAGGGTGCATCAAATCAGCTGTCTGGGGAAGTACCCTCCGCCTCACAGAAAACCGCAGATAAATAACAACTCCCTAGAGCGTTGTTGTGTTCCTGCGTGTGAGTGAGGACTCCAGTAAGTTCCTTAGGAGTTGCTGTGTTAGTAGCAGAGGTGGCATCGCGCGATTGATACCTACTTAATGTATTACAAACATTCATAGGCTACGGTAACCGTTTTCCATCAGGTGGGCCGTATGCTTGTGTGCCTTCCTATATTGTATTAAAAAAAGACATTTAAAATTATAGTTATGATTTGACTTTTATATACTGGTTTGCAAAATGCATAATGTTGTCCATAGAGTCAGCTTATGATTTTTGAAATAATTGACAACTGTTTATACAGATTTGTAAGAAATGCTGGAATTTTATACAGGATTTAAGGGGTTAGCACCATTATAGGTAAACTATATAGAGGGAAAATATACACCATTTCATGTAGAATTAGTGCTTATTTAAAAAAATATTTTATTTGTAGTTTTAATTTTTAACTTAAAATATTAGCAGGAGCACCGATTTGCAAGTGAGCTAAGCGTGCAACATGAACATACTTTGATCACTCTAAATAATTCTAATGTTAAAGCACAATCAGCTAATCACATAGTTTTGCAACGGCGTACCATGCAATACCTACACGTTGTTATATAGATAGATTCTTAGATAGATAGATAGTTATATTACAGGGAAATTATCTGGAAAACTGGTAATGATAACTCAAATACACTCGAGTTGGTACAAGTGCAAAACAAAAAAAAAACACTTAAAAGCTTCTTGGACCAATCTGTTTGAAATTTTAATTATTTTTGTTAAAATTTTACCTCTGACAATGTTTCATTTGTCAGCTGTCGCATATTTTTTCCCCACCAAAAATGTGCTCATGACAAATGTAACTTTGTTAAACGATCGTGTTGAAGCTTCGTATTTGAAACACGTTTAGATCTAAGCTAAGATATTAGTTATATCACGGAGTTATTA
The DNA here is from genome assembly GCA_947507595.1 of Pyralis farinalis. NCBI lineage: Eukaryota > Metazoa > Arthropoda > Insecta > Lepidoptera > Pyralidae > Pyralis > Pyralis farinalis. The sequence goes on along the minus strand of OX382276.1, from coordinate 27,597,319 downwards.
AACGTCCCACATGTGAGTACACATATTGCATGCTACAACTGTCGTAAATCTCGGCTTTTTGATAGTTCTTTTTTTATTAGAAAACTGCCATAACAGAGCTTTTTGCAAATAATTACCGAAGGGGTTTAGAGCATACTCTGAGATATTGCTCAACTGCAGATTGGCGAAGGCCAGTATTTTCAAGCCGCTAAAAGATAATGATTTAGCTTACTACTACCATCTATCAACAACAACAGCCGGGAACGACGGTTAAAGTATCTTTCGAAGCACAGAAAATCTCGAGATAAATTAATTCATCCTTAGACAGGCTGCCGCAGACGTTACTTAACCTGCGTGTTCGATTATAGTGAAGCTACTCTGATAATGGAGATTTAATGTTGTATATACGTAATATCCGACTAAGATGTAGACGAATATTGGAAAGTTTTAAAAGTATGATGGACAGTGTGAAAGAAGGATGTGAATACGCAATGCATGGTAGGATGCGGAGGTAGAAAAAAAGAGGAAAGCGTGGCAGGATTACGTATCATCTTTGCACCAGAGTGATGGTATGAAAGAGAAGAAGAAAGAAAAATACAGTAGCGTCGCCCTGGTCTGATACCAATATTGGTGTCAGATAGAAATGCGTGCTGTCGGATCGGCTATTCATCAGGTATCTGGACAGTTGTATTCAGAGAATAAGAAATATGAATGTGGGAATGCGAATGGGTGACTCAGTGGTCAACTGCTTGCTTTATGTAGAAGACGCGGTATTAATAGCAGAATCACCATCCGAACTGTTACATCAAGACTAGTTACATCAATGAAAGGTGATTGTATGAAGAGAGGCTTACAATTGAATGCGAAGAAAACCAAGATAAGGGTATTTGAAAGAGAGACAACCAGAACGAACACTAGGATTACGGTTGATGATGTAGTGTTGGAGCAAGTGGATAAGATTGTATATCTTGGAAGCGCTTTTAGCAACTATGGAAGGTACAACGCTGAAATGAGAGACGAGTGAGTGCAGGGAATGGAGCGTTGGGTAAACTTCTAGGCAGCCGAAATCTAAGCCCAAAGGCACAGCTCGCTGTACACAACGCGGTGCTAATCCCAACGTTAACTTATGGAAGTGAAAGCTGGATATGACAGAGAGAACATGAAACAAGAATAAATGCTGTCGAGATGAGATCATTGCGCGAAATTTGTGAATGCTTGCGGACCGCGTTCGTAATGATGACGTAAGAAAAAGAGTTGGTCGTTGAGTGTCGGCGTTAAGATAAGAAAAGGCATGCTGGCATGAAAAGGTTCGGACATAAAAAATAAAAATGAATGTTTGTCTGTATGTCCTATGGACTCAAAAACGGCTGAGCAGACTTTGATGAAATTTTCAGTAAATCTTCAGGTTAGCCCAGCAGGTGATCCTGTGAAGTTTGGTAGGGATCATATCACCAGTGCAAAGCCGGGGCAGATAGCTAGTTTGTGATATAAATTACTAGCTGCAGCCCACAATGTCCTTTTTAGGGTTCCGTACCCAAAGGGTAAAACGGAACCCTATTACTGAGACTTCGCTGTCCGTCCGTCCGTCCGTCCGTCCGTCCGTCCGTCCGTCTGTCACCAGGCTGTATCTCACGAACCGTGATAGTTAAACAGATGAAATTTTCACAGATCATGTATTTCTGTTGCCGCTATAACAACAAATACTAAAAAATAGAATAACATAAATATTTAAGGGGGCTCCTATACAACAAACGTGATTTTTTTGCTCGTTTTTGCTCGATATTGATAACGGCAACAGGTAGACGCTTGAAATATTCACAGAATATTTAGTTCTATATTCACTTTAAGAATAAATAATTAAATTAAAATAAAAAAAATATTTAAGGGGGCTCCCATACAAAAAACGTGTTTTTTTTTTTTGCCGTTTTTATAGATTATACGGAACCCTTCGTGCGCGAGTCCGACTCGCACTTGGCCGTTTTTAGGGTTCCGTACCCAAAGGGTAAAACCCTATTCGTCCGTCCGTCCGTCCGTCCGTCCGTCTGTCACCAGGCTGTATCTCATGAACCGTGATAGTTAGACAGTTGAAATTTTCACAGATGATATATTTCTGTTGCCGCTATAACAACAAATACTAAAAAATAGAATAAAATAAATATTTAAGGGGGCTCCCATACAACAAACGTGATTTTTTTGCTCGATATTGATAACGGCAACAGGTAGACGCTTGAAATATTCACAGAATATTTAGTTATATATTAACTTTAAGAATAAATAATTAAATTAAAATAAAACAAATATTTAAGGGGGACTCCCATACAACAAACGTGATTTTTTTGCCGTTTTTATAGATAATGGTACGGAACCCTTCGTGCGCGAGTCCGACTCGCACTTGGCCGATTTTTTACACCACTAAGGCAACAAACAAGCGTACGGCGTGCCTGATGGTAAGCACTCATGCGGACACTAAAAATTCATCCACGCTTATCCCCAAATCCCGTGTGTACCGTTTTTCTTTACTTTTTATTTTTCCTCGCCTTATAAGGGTCGTATGATGTTGTCTACAACCTTTTGTAAGAATTGGGCTAACAAATGCAAAAATTTTCTTTCAAATTCGACTCGTAGTTCCAGAGAAGAGCATTCAAACAAACAAACTTTTCCGCTTATATATTTGTGTAACTAAAGCTCTTAACTATGGAGTCACAAATAAACTACGATTGGTCGATGAAAGCCAAAAAAGTGGCTGACATTTACTTTCACATAAATCAGCATTGTTGGGAACGTTGCTTTAATGTGATATTCATGTGCATGCAGTTAGCTGCAATTTACATTTAATTGAAATATTGCAGCCACTGATGCCTTACGTATGCAGCAAAGCGATTGAAATCAATGATTTTAATCATAAATGACCTGTTTCAACTTCATAACGTGAATTTAACTTAGAAAACTATGAACACAATTGTATTTAGAAGCAAGTTCAGTGTACGTGTGTGTAATATTTAACGATGGAGTCCATTAAAAAATTGAGAAATGAAAACTTTTAAAATGCTTTTAAATGAAAAAGTAACCGACTTTCTTGATGTCGGCGTCCATTTAAAAGTTGCATTAATCTTCACTGAATCGATTTCAATGATTATGACTATTTTAGTTCATTATCATTTCAATCGAAATATGTCCACTGCTAGCCTCCACCTTAGACTTCCACAGCGATTGGTGCTGTGCCGCTTGCATCCGTTGGTTCCCTGCGGTCTTCACGAGATCGTCGGTTCATATTGTGTTTTTCGGTTCGTGGTCGCCATTCGAGAACCTTTCTGCCTCAACGGCTGTATATTATATGTGGCCGAGCTATGTGGCCTGCGTCTAAACCAAAAACACACAGTGCATTCATTAGCAGTCTCCTCTCTAAATTGGCATTGCTAGCCGTTTATGCCGCGTTAGTTCCGCATCCGAACTCGTATTCAAAAATTACTCGGATTTTCGAAGTATCCCTCTTTCCCGTCTAAGTTGAATAAAAAAAATAATTGAATTTCAGAAATGAAATGTTGCACATTTTTTAAAGAAAATCCCGCATAGGTATCATGGGAAAAAAGTTTAACTCGAAAATCTCACACTATGAAGATTTAATGCCAATTCAAAGTATCTATTACTATAAAACGGCAATTTCATACTTTAACCTCTATTATTACAAGAATTAATAGGCCACGGTAACTGCTTTACATCGAGTGGGCCGTATGCTTGTATGCCTCCTGACGGTGTTTAAAAATAAATAAAGATTTGCTTATGAATAACAATAATACCACAAGAACTCGTCGACGGTTTTTCCTTTGTCGTTTTCAGCTTCTGAATCTACATGAACACAGAAAGAAGATTATCACCAATAAGTTTGAGGAACTGTGAATCAATATTTTAAAAATAGTTGTCTTGATTTAGTTTTGTATAACTCCTTTTACTGAACAACGTGATTCTAGGATTGTATGGTCCTTATATATACAGTAAATTTTTGGCGGATGTCGAACCGCCAATAGCAGTGTGGGCGCGGCAGGCTGGCGTGGCAGTCATGGAGACCCGGTGAAACGGTTTATAGCTGGCCGACCGCATGTTAGTAGGGTTCCCGAACCCTGGGATCACTTAATCTCCGCCTCGGGAGGCTGAACCGCCAGCCTGTGTAAAGTCCGTGTTGCAGTGGTCATGCTAGAGAAGGAGACTTGGGTGGACCCGGCTGCTGCAGCAGGGGGGGACCAGCAAACGGCACAACCAGCGCTGTACTGTTGTGGTAGACACCGCACTTTTTGTCCTTCGCTCTGTTCGCTCGCTCAGCGACTTCTCATTTTTTTTTACTGTACCTCATCAAAGTGAAAAGGAAAAAGAAAAGTGGTTTTACAGCGGTCACCCCCTCCACAATTTATGTGGGCTTTTGCAACATCAGGGGGTTGCACTCGTCACCATCTTGACACCGCTCAGCCGACCATTCTTTTCCTCACGGAGACACAAATATCCTCACCCGTAGACACATATTACCCCAGGTACAAACTAGAGTCCTTATTTGTGCGTTGTGCCGAGATATGTATGTTCGTTCGGGAGAATATTTGTTGTCGCCGACTACACAGTCTTGAAGAAATGCGGCGTACGTGTAGATTATGGCCGCCACACCTGGATCTACATGTGACTTTACAGGTCCCATGGCGGTGATACAGGTTCAGGTGAACTCGTTTATTCGAGCACCTGCAAATGACGATTGACACATTATGTTATATAAGTTATATAAGACCGCACACGGAGCACTGCAGTCACCTTTACCAGCTTGGACCGTATGATTACGTTCAGTGACGAGCTGTGAGAATTGTAGACGATCCTAACCTTACACACGGTATTGAACCCTTATGTTTAAGGAGAGATTTTGCATCCCTTTGTGTGTTCTACCGATTGTATAACGGGTTGTGTTCTGAAGAATTGTTTGATATGATGCCGACAGCATTATTTTATAATCGCACCGCTCGCCGACACGGCGGGGAGTTCACCCTCACACGCTGAAACCGCAATGGTCACGTACTGTGCGGTTCCAGATAAATTTTCTTCCCCTGGTGTCGCAAATGTCCGTAGGCTACAGTAACTGTTTACCATCAAGCAGACCGTATGCTTGTTCGCTACCTTAGTGGTATAAAAAAAGAATCATCACTGTTTCAATAATTGAAGGGACCACAATACCGTAATATTTTTTAACTCATCAACTGTTTTTCTTGTCACAAACGTTTCTTAATGGCTCAGTGTTGGTATCATAAGCGACAAGTAAAGTTTATTGATACTAAATTGATCCAAAAAGCAATGTGCTATTTTAGAATATTACATTTTTATGTTTAATACAAAATAATTTTCCTTTCCTTCTCGAAACGTTTATGGCAAAAAGGAGCAACGGCAAAGTGAAGTGAACGAGCCTCAGGCGCGCGTAATATTTGAGTTTCCACGAGTTTGGACGTTAGCACTTTTATGTTAGGAGATTCATGCGAATATTAAATACTTGTTCGGAAGAGGGAATACCTATTTACTTCCACACTTATATAAAGCAAAAATAAGAATCTAAGTTTAATCCGTGAAAGACTATAAATATGTAAATAATCAATCAATAATTTATTGCACAATGAAATTGAGAAGGAGCGCAACTAGGGATTGACCACACCTTAGGAAAAAATACGGGCAAATGACAATAGGAAAAGAACAAAAGAATTACAGTCTTCTTGCGTGAGCGAGCGAAAAGAAAATTGATAGTTCTAAAAATTAAGTATCAAACAATAAAGGTAATTAAACAAAATATTTATATTTCAACATAGGTAGCGGTACCCGCTAATCCTAAAGGAGTAGGGTACGAGATGACGGTAGGAAGAATAAAGACTTGGGCGTGCCAAAGAAGCACCACATAAAATCACAGTCAAATAACAATTCTTTGAAGGGTCGTAGAAAGGGAACACAATTTACAAAAGTAATTCAGTATTTCCTTGTCTTTATATGTATATTCTAATGAGTATACGTATTCATTATACTATGTTTTAAGATCACCATCACGTACTTGTTGAACAGAAAAGATTTCTCATGCGATTTTTTTTACTCTAAATAAATATTACATAGCACTGGAAATAAAATTATACTTCAAATTTCTATATTTAGTGGCATGTTCAGGATACGTTTCAGTAGATATATTCAAAGATATTTGAAAGCTGAAATACCGGGCAGGGATTTGTGTGCATGTGTCTTGGTCTTGTTGTTTTCAAGAGAGGTAGGACACAAAACAGTGTCCACACCCCACAGAAAACCGCAGCCAAATGACAACTCCCAGCAGGGTTTCCTGGGAGTTGTCATTTGGCTGTTCATTTTGCAGTTGTGTTACTGAGGTTACCAATAAGCTTTTAGGGATTTTTTGTGTTAGGAGCAGAGGTGGCATCGCGTATACTAATAATAATATAATATACTAGTTGCTGCCTGCGGCTCCGCCCGCGTGGAGTCAAATAACGTAGCCTATGTGTTAATCCAGATCATAATCTATCTACGTGCCAAATTTCATTCAAATCCGTTCAGCCGTTTAAGCGTGAAAGAGCAACAAACATCCATCCATACATACAAACTTTCGCATTTATAATATTAGTAGGATATATATATATACTAGTATACCTCCTGAAGGTGTATAAGAAAAGATGAAGAAAACATGTAAGTATGCCATGCATCTTACATACCTAGTAGCAGTATAGGTAAGATTTGCATGGTTTTGCATAGCTGGAGATATCGACGTGTACAGATTACAGATTAGTTAAACTTAACTTCATGTTACCTTTAAAAACTACTAACAACAGAATTCCTCGAAAATAATGAAATACGTCAATTAACATTTATTGACCACGATAACCGCTTCTCATTAGGCAGGCCATATGCTCTGTCAAATAACGTGCTGTAAATACATATTTCTTGTAATAATAGTTAAGATATCTGCAGTGATTCAACTATTCGCAACTATTGTTACAATCAAACAAATAAAAAATGATAAAGAAACTAAAGATAAAGAAATAAAAACTGAAATAAATTTCAAATAATTTTATTTTTTGAAATTTATCTTGGATGCGCTTTCAGCAGCGATGGAAGGTACACCGCAGATGTGGAAAGACGAGTGAGTGCTGGGAATAGTGTGAAGGGAGCGTTGGGAAAACTTCTTGGCAGTAAAAACCTGAGCCAGAAGGCACAACTCGCTATACACAATGCAGTGTTGGTCCCAACGCTAACTTTGGAAGCGAGAACTGGGTATGGCAGAAAGAGCATAAAAGTAGAATAAACGCGGTCGAAATGCAAGCGCTGCGCAAAAATTGTGGCGTATGACTTGTAGGCCGTATTCGCAATGATTATGTTAGAAACAGAGTTGGTCTGAAAGAGAGCGTCGGTGAAATAGAAGAAGTAAAATAAGATGAAGCATGCTCCGTTGGTTCGGACATGTAGAAATAATGCAAGATGAAAGAATGACGAAGCAGATATACAATGCAAAGGTGGAAGGATCTAGGAGCCGGGGAAGGCCAAGACTTACCTACCATGACCAAATTGGTCGTGTTCTATCAGAAGGTGATGTCAGGAGCCCTAGAAACCGGCGAGCGTGCATGAGATGAGCAATGAATGTTAAAGAAGCGAGTGAGATGTGTAAGGATCGAGTCACGTGGCGCTCGGTTCTCTCTGCCTACCCCGCAAGGGATTTGTCGTGAAGTTATAGATAGATAGATTGATAATTTTATTTTCAAGCAACTGGTTTTACAACACATTCCTTAACTAAATATATATATATGATATTATACTACGCTACACATCGTCGAGTCGGCGACGTGTAGCGCATGTCGTTAGGTAACCGTCCTCGGAACTTCCGAAACACAAAACACAATTTTTCCTTTTCGTTGGAACCTTTACCACAAAGGAACTAAAATTTACTTCATGACGAGAACCCAGTCGCACAACCCTCAAGGTGTAGTTGGTCTTCTTCTTCGCATAGTCTACAACCTCCCCGACCTTTGTTGATCAGTGTAGTTTGGAAACGTACAACGTTGTTGCTATTTCCACGCGCAGTTGTAACGATCCGGCCAGTACGGTGCTGCAGTAATTGCGGTTGGAGAGTTTATTCTTCTTTTTCCTGTCCATAGGTCCATATGTATGAAGCCCTGCTCTGGTCCTTGCGAGAACCCGGTTACAAAACCTTGCTAGCGGGCTCGCAACGACTTAACTTTTCGCGGTGAGATGGTAATGCGTTACGGGTAGTAATCACGTCCCGGGTTGACCGGTACGTTGCTCATAGCGACAGTAGTCAGTGACGCCATTAAACTGTCGATGTTATGTCGATGAGCTCATTCATTTTGTCTTTCAAACATCCTGTAACATTACATGTGCCTTTACAGCATTCAACTCTCCTTGATCAGCCCAATGGTACTCGACGCCAACGGGGCATGCCCTAATCCGCTCATCATTCTTGAGCAAAATTTGGTCCAACACTGCAATCTGCTGGATCGCTGGATTTTGATGATGGCAACAGATATACTTGTAGTATAGATCCCTACTTCGCTATGTTAGTGTTTGCAACAATATTAATAAACGATTTATCTAGCTATCTAAAAAGCATTCCAGGAATTCAGGGTGTATAATACAACTCGAACATTACGTTTCGTTTATGGCGAGTAGCATCGTCTGCTACATTTTCAAAAACTTTCCCCTTCCCAATCCTATGAACAACATAATGTTTGAATGACCACGCGTCACTACGTTACCACCCAAGAGTATTCAGGGAATAGTAAGTAATATTTACCTAGCAGATCTATATTGATGGCAACAAGAAATATTTAAAGCAAAACTACAATAACTCTCTGTTACTACTGTGTACTGTGATACAGTTTTAATGAAGCTATCTAGTTTTATTAATGCAAACTTCACTGTTCAATCATAATTGAGAATTTGCCAGTATCGTACAGTAGGAAAGACATAATTTATACCTCTCACAAAACACCGGTATATTAGCTGCTGATAACACATAAACTTATAACTTTTTCTCACTTTAAAGGAGTTCATTGGCCCCTGCCGCAAAATAGACTGAAACATGATGCGCCCTAGTACCCAAATTTGTTAGCTGGTCGTAAATTCTCTTTAACTATTGGAGAGCGTTTCGTTTTATTTATCGAGATCGTTAGAACTAGGTATTGAAAACGAAATTAAAGCTTGTGATGCCATATTTTATGACGTCACAAGCTTTAATTACATTTTCAGTATTTTCAATGCTTCCAGTTTAATCCAAAGATATTATCAGTATGTAGAAGCATTATCAGCGTCATCGCCGAGATTAACGCCTACAAGTGTCTATGACCGCATCTCAGAAGGAAGCAGAGATAGTTAAGATTCAGTTTCTCATTGCAAAATTAGGTTTTATTACACACACAGATACATAATCGATTTTTTATGCCAATTTATGAAATCAGTCAACTCCTAGGGAGTTAATGTGACGTCAGCTGTTGTGGCAATGTTACTGCTCAGTATTGTACAGTTTGAGTAAATGGATATTATAAAATATTCTTCTTCCCAGCATCATCCGGTCTCATAATCCATTAGGATTGGCAGCGTACAAAACCTAGGATTTGGCGAATATACTGATTTTGATATGAAGTGACTGCCATCAGCCCTCCATAGCCCATATTAAAATATCAAACCTTCTCAGGTTCGGTCACATGTCTTTCGAAATATAATTTCTGCGTGCGGATTTCCTTCCGGTGTTTTCCTTCAGCGCCAAGAAAGTTATAATTACATTACAAATAAGTAGATAAACCCGAAAGCATAAATTTAGTGGTAAGTACCCACACCGGGATTCAAACCGGCTAGTCGGTTAACAGGCTGGTCTATGTCCTGGTCTTAGCAATCACTACTCAAATGTACTCGTATATTGTAGAATAATATTGTACAGTATACATTTAGCGGTGATTGCCGCTTATTTAACACTTACGTATTATTAAGTATACGTTAATTTTGTTTTCTGAACTGAATTTCACATTGAGTTTTGTTGTACAGGAATGTTCATTGTGAAGCGCCCTTATTCCTATTAGGTATCTACGGACGACCAGTCATGCAATTCTGTAAGAGCAAACATCCTTACATCCTTACATCCTCGGAAACATCGGCTGTTATAGCCTTGAACACAAAATTGCAATTCCTTAGTGTCGCTTTTCATGGTTGTGCGACACTAGCGCCGCAAGGCTGCGTTTGGAATTGGAATTCTACAAGGCTAACAGCCTCGCGTACGCTTACAGCCTTATAGAATACCAAATAAAAAGCCGTGATCGCAGTAGACGATGTCAAAGCTGTAACATCTGTGATCACAGCGACGCACACAGCCATTACAAGTCGCTTAGAGAATTGCATGGCAGCAGCGTACCGTCTCACGAGGACGCAGCGATATATGCTGAGTAGATGCCGATTCGATGTCATAGTTTTAAGAATTAGTCTGTTTCCTTCTTTTTTCAATCTCTAACTAATTATGTCTTCGAATAAATAAGTTTCTTTCTTTCTTTTAATTATAAATGTCACAACATTTTATGTTATAAAATATATAAAAAAAAAACATCTTTCGTTGCCGATCCAATAACACCACGTTCTCCAAGGAATAGTTACGTGGCCTCAGTTTTAGGTACATGTTGCAAAGATCATAACTAAACTCTTTTGTCAAAGCTCCCTTCACTGTTCGACTTAATTCATCACATACGTGGGACACTCAGAAAGTTTTGCAAAAATAAATGTCTTGCACAATAGAACATAATTGAAAAAGTTACTATAAATTGAATTATAACAAAACGCACGTGTGTTTCTAGACTTACAATTCCAAAGCAACAGTTATGAAAGGAAAAATTCTAATATGCTGAAATGTTTCCAACATTTTACCGAGCTACGTTGCTGACTTCTGATTTCATAACATTTTCTTCTTGGAAAATATTCGCTATTAACTTGATTTAACAAAACGAAATATTGCTCTTAACTAACTTTTATTTTTTAATTATCTTTCTTAATTATCTTTTCAATTTGTATTTGAGAATTGCTTGGTCATTTGTTAAATAGTAGGTGGCAAATTTTTTCATATGCTTTTTCTAAGTTGTTGGTTCTTAAACAACAACCAATCCGAAATCGTAACTATCGAATTAATGATAATTTTCCAAATACAATAACTATATTTTTAAGCATTTACCACGGTCATGGTAAATGCTTAAAAATATAGTTGTTGTTTTCTGAGATCTAACAATATCATAAGGATTGAACAACATATAATTTAAATTGGTATAATGAAACAGTACGTATTTTGATTCACCATCTTTAGGGCCAAACTCTACATTTACTAATTTATTAAACAATGATCGTAGAAGGTCCTTGTGTTGCAGGTTTTTATCATCATCAGCTGACTACTACTTCAGCATGCTGACTTCTGAAGTGCTATATCGACAAATTTGGTTCTCCGACGAATTTCTTAATTCCGAGTTTCCTTAGGGAAAAGCCTAGCTCTCTCCATCGCTCGCTGTATGACTTTCAACCTTTTAGTAATAATATTTAATTAGCGTTAATTTTGAAAAGTCATTTTATACCAGCCGATATACATAACAATAATAGTTATTACATGAGAAATTTGGCCATCAGTCACTTTGGTAGTGGACCAAAGGATATGAAATAGAAGAATAGATATTGAAATTCTTTGAAGAAATTATGCTACGAGTATTTTTATACCATACCGAAATTTATAGGGTGAGGTTAGTTTATTATTTTATTTATAATTTATTGAGGTTAGTTTTAAGTAAAAAGTTTTAAGGATTCAGTCACGTATAACCATATAAAAATGTTCAAGTATAAAGTCATTTTAGACATTATTATATATACAATTTTATACAGTTGAATTGTCATGGTTTTTTTTAACGGGACAGGCCCACCACTCATACCCACCACTGTGTCTCCTGTGTAGCCAGAATTAACAGCGGCGACCACAAAAAAGGCAATGAACAGTGAAGTCCATTGCCGTCCCGGGGGTTAAACTACAGCTGCCTTGGAACTCACAAACGAATTTAATCAGAAGAAATTTGTAGGAGTAGGAAGTTTTAGAATTGACTTCCCCTCTTGGCAAAGTGAGAGACAGCAATATGACAAATAAGGCATTTAAAACCTCAAAGAGATGGCTAGTCAAGTGAAGCTCAACTGCCGTGCACCACGGATAATCAAATATCTAACACTATTGGGACCTAAACAGTGAGTTGTTACCTAACACATCGATTCCAATAATATAGATTGCAGAACCGCCTAAACGCCTGGTAGTTCTCCCTTGTTGCCACCAAATCAGAATAGTATACTACCCCGGATGTGACACGCAAGGAATTTAACATATCGTCCCGCTCCCGTTGCCAGAGATCGCACTCCCAGAGAACATGATGTGCTGTTTGCTCGAATTCATGATTTGTCGTAGAACACTCACATAAAGGCGATGATGGTTCATGGTCAATGGTCATGGTTTATAAATAATAAAATAAAATAGCAGTATTTATAACAGCGGTAAACCCGTCAGTCAGCAGCATAAACATGCCGCGCGCTCAGTATATCTGAGTTTTTTGTAGTCCACATATGCCAGATATACGGGCAGCTTATACCCCTAAGTCTTCTGTATAATCTGGTGGACGGTAAGTATGTGATCTACGGTACTAAAACCTTTTTGGAATCCGGTTTTGTTCGGGAGGCTAAAATTCATCAAGTCTGCGTGCGAGACGATTTGTTATGATTCTCGAAAACAGTAAGTACATGAACGCGGCTCAGAAGCGATATCGGCCTATAGTTCTTCAAAAGGGTCTTATCACCCGTTTTGAAGAACAACATGACCAAGCTTCTGCTCCACGCTTCCGGTGTTTCACCGGGGTGTATGACGAAACTGAATAGCCCCTGAGGGAATACAAGTATCACCTTTCCGCCCGCTTTCAGCAGCTCCGCCGTAATTCCGTCCTCACCCGGCGCTTTCCCATATTTTTAAGCTGTTTGCCATACGAGCCATACGAATCACGTACTGACTGATGTCCGATATATCTTCAGTATAGCGTCGAGTCAGTTTAGCTCTTGGGTCTTTACTAGCACTGTTGCTCGGCTGTAACGTCAATGTGTACAGCTGTCCATAGAACTTCTCACTTAGAATCTCAGTCTTCGTAGAAATAATGGTGCCAGTGTTGGTCATCAGGTTTATTAGTTGACTTTGCCCAACAGACAGATCTTTGGCGAAGACTTTCGAAACCTGGTTCATCTCTATCCCCTTTTTAAGACGAATTGTATTAAATTGGATTGGAGATCTGCCTGTACAGCAGTCTGTACTCTAGCGTGTGAGCTGAAGACTGCAACCACATTTTACGTCTGACCTGCATGAAATTTTGCATGTGAGTCGAGAGCTTTTGGGTTTATTTTGAACGAGGCTGGAGAAATTTATCTCCCACTACATGGACAGTTTCCAGGAGCTTGCTGTTGATATCATCCTGTGTTTGTTATACAATATGCAAAAGACACTGAAAACAATTATGAAATCCGAGTTGAAAGCTCTCGGGGTTTTGGGTCATGGCACAAGATGGACGGAGGACTTTATGCTATGATTCAACATAACTCTTACCATCCGATGAACGCTCCCGGTTTCCACCCTGTTGATTACAGAGACATCATTGAACGATTGACGGTTGATCGTCAAAATGAAGCCTATCTCATTTTTCGTCGAACCATACGGTCTACTCCAAGTCCACTTTCACTGCGGCTGCTTCTTTTTCATCATAAATAGTTCCTCCTTTTCCATGAAGTCGACCAGTAGTTAGTAGTAGTACCTAGGTAGTTAGCCTCTTGGTTTCGTAGCCCGATTCCAAATTGCCCCACTCTCAACTCATCATTCTGTTTCATGCCCAGCATTGCATTGAAGAATTGCTTTGCATATAGATTGTTGGTCCTGAATTTGTATAGTCCTCTTTATCATAGAGGTATCTCAATCTCTCGATGAAGTGGTAGTCTCTTTGGCCTTACTGTAAGAATTTCAAAACAAATGAGATTTCGATGGAGTCGAAGGCTTTTTGGTAATACATAAAAGCCATACAGGAAGGCAAATTGTACTCATCTTCTATGCAACAGCTAATGCAGCGCATGTATGTTTGTGGACTACTGTACCTTTGAAACCTAATCTGTTTCGGCTATTAGATTTTTTTTTATACAACGTCGGGAGGCATGCAAGCTACGGCCCACCTGATGTAAAGCAGTTTCTGTAGCCTATTAACGCTTGTAATATACTAAGTATCATTCTGCTGCTTACACAGCAACTCCTTAGGAGCTTACAGGTGACCTCACTCGCACGCAGAAACACACAACTGTCTAGGGAGTTGTTATTTGGCTGCGGTTTTCTGTGAGGTGGATGAACTTCCATAGACGGGGTGCTTTGGTGTACCCTACATCTCTTAAAACATCCAGACCAAGACAAACAGACATGTTCATGCAAACAAATGTTGTCTTGTGTTGGAATCGAACCCACAAGCGTTGGTGTCAAAGACGCGTCATTCACATCCACAACATACGATCGCGATGGTTCCTAATACCCTATGGAAAAAGCTTGTACGTGTGGCCAAAGAGAGAGAGAGAGAGTGAGATCGGTTCTGAAATAAATCCATATTCAACGGAAGCTTTCCCATTCTTCCGCTGTACAAGAGCTAACCTAACCAATCTTCATTGTAATGCCGGGTTAACATTGCTCGGCGATCACATTACGCGAACAGTCTCTGATGAAGCATGTGCTCGCACACGGAAAAGTGAAATAAAACAGTGCAACTGTATATCGCTGTGGGCATACAATACTTGACGATGGGAGAACAATCTCTTTGATATCATCAGTCCGTAAAAGTACAACAAGCTACTGAAAGAATTCTGGGAAATTTGAAGCGCGTTTCTATCATAGCGTAATAAATTAAAATAATTATTATTGGAAAAAAAAAAATATAGTCATGACGATTTTTATAATGAAAGAGATTTTGTTTATAACACTAAGGTGGCAATCGGCCTGCCTGATGGTAAACAGTCACCATAGCCTACGGACATTTGCAACACCAGTGTTGCCACTCATGCGTTTCCGACCCTCCAAAAACCTCTTCACGCATTTCTTGAAGAACCTCATGCTGTAGTCCCTTGGGAAAACCTCCGCTGGGAGTTCATTCTACAACTTGAGAGTTTTTGGAAGAAAACTTTTTTATACCACTAAGGTGGTAATCAAGCATACGGCCTGCCTTATGGTAAACAGTCACCATAGCATATGGACATTTGCAACACCAGGGGCGTCACCCATGCGTTGCCGACAATAAAACTTCTCTGGAACCATACAGTACGCGACCATTGTGGTTCCAGCGTGTGAGGGTGAACTCCCCGCCGTCGGCGAGCGGTGCGGTTATAAAATATTGCTATTGACATCATATCGTACAATTCTTCAGAACAACCAGTTGTACAATCGGTAGAACACTCAAAGGAAGGCAAAATCTCTCCTTAAACTTAAGGGTTCAATACCGTGTTTAAGCTTAGGATTATATAGTATTTTATATAATATAGGATATTAGATAGTATTGCAAATACAAACGAGATAAAACATTATTTGTATTAATATAAGAAGAAGAGGCAACTCTTCTTATATTAATACAAATAATGAATGATTTATAAGGATATAAGTAGACTGCACAGCCCGCAGTAGGGTATCATTGATTCCATATCCCGACGTCAAAAACGTCAAAAAGTTCCTTTTGCACGACCCTGTCAAATGCTTTCTCAAGATCCTTCTGGTCTAGCGCCAGATACGTCTCCACGATATTGTGAAAAGCACTCAAACTAAGTGAGAAAGCTTGGTCCATACATCCTTTTCCAGTGCGGAATCCACCATGTGCCTCCCACAGTATTTCGTCGGATTTCACCCTCATTCTCCTCTTAATTATTTACATATATAATTTTACCACTAAATTGATCAAACTGATGGCTCTGTAATTGGCGCAGTAAATGCGTAATCCCGTGCAAAAGGATACGATGACTGCGCCTCCCCAGTTTATTGGGACCTTTTCGGTTCTCCAGCATAAATTACACGGGAACTAGAAAGCGTCACGGACGCAAGTGCCACCTAGCTTGATCATTTCAGCTCCAAGCATATCTATTTCTGCTGACTTCCCATTTTTCGAGCTTCGTTTCCATCATTCAATTTTATTCTTAGTTAATCATAGTAAGTTATCGGACGCAGACGCTGCAGAGTTAGTTAGAAACTAACTCGTAGTGTCGATGGCCCGAACGTTATCATACATTTCTCCAAAATATTCACTTCATCGTTCTAACATTTTTTTGAGTGTTAGCAACATTTACTTCCCGGTTAGTCGATTACTGGCACGAAATGAAAAAAAGAGCGACTTTTTGAAAGCATTAGATTTCATATTTTTATATAGTTCCAAAGATATGTTTTGGAAGGCGTTATTAGGATAGTTTTTAATACGTAAGTTAAAACGTGTGATTTATGCTGGAAATAAATTCTGAAATATATTTTTAAAAATATTATATGGAACATATAAAGTTAGACAGTGAAAATTGTTACTACAACAACACGATATGCAAAATATTCCTATATTAGTTTTTTATTATTTCCTAACTTGTTCGTGAAATTGAGAAGTTTTAATTGCAACCAAACGTTTCAATGGTGCGTTATACTCGGTTTTGACGAGCGAATATATATCGAACAAAGCTCGCCTTGCTGTTATTCAGGGTCTATTAACGTCAACATTGACATACATTTGTAAATCAGTATGTCAACCCTGTTGAGATGAGAGCGTTGAGGAGTATGCGTGGCGTTAGAATGTTTGATAGAGCAGGAAATAGCACTATACGACCACATTGTGAAATAAAAACGATGTAGTGATAAAAATTGAAAAGTGTATGCTGAGATGGTTTGATATTTGGAAAGACTAGATGGCAAAAGAGTTATGAAAGAAATATATCGAGCAATAGTGAGTGGAGATATCGGCAGGGACTGCCCCAGATGCACACATATGAATGAAATAGCTGATGTGTTGAAAAAAGGTCAAATCAAAAACACCCAAAACGAAAGAGCATGCGAGAGGAGGATGATGAGTGTGAAAGAGGCAAGAGAAGTATGTTTGGATCGACGCACCTGGCGTTCCATAGTCTCTACCTAATGGGAGACTGGTGTGATGATATGTATGTACGTTTGTGAACTTCTCTATACATGCCTCAGTTGGGAATAATGGACTCTTATTACATAGGTGGGCAACTTCTTTTATCTATCAATACATCTCGGCCTCTGCAGTAATTCAGCATAAAGGCGTATTTCGTACGGCGTAGCCTCGAAATGCACTGAATCTAGATAATAAAGTGCATCTCACGGCTATGCCATATTGTATGCCGTATTATGGAAGATTATACAAATCCTTATGCAGATAGTTAAAACTAATTAATAGCGCATATTTACACCAAGTTTACCATGTTTATTATCGCCTTTACGGTTTAGTGACGATGGTGTCGCTTATAATAAAACCTGTAATGGCGTACTGCTTATTAAATTGAAGGTATTTAGAAACGAATACCTGAGGGATTAAGGCTGTAAGGAATATTGTGGGGTAAATGTTCGTCAGTATATGATATTGAATTGTCTATTAGCGCCATTTTGGTGATAATTTACACAACTATGGTATCACTGTAAACGTAAATTTAGAATATTTTAATATCCTGACTTTTAATTGATTGCTTATACGTGAATATTCAAGAAATATAATAGCGAACAAAATCTGATAAAGATCTTACATTATGATCGAGACGAAAAAAGTAGGTATCGATGGTTTTAATAATACAAGCCAGACAATTTCGTAGCAATTTCGTGAAAAAATTGCAAGAAAATAAATCTATATAAATAATGTATGAAAATATAAATTAGTCTTTATAAACTCAATTGAATAATGTCCACATTTCCTAAAAGCGCTTGTATAGTACCAATAAAACTACTTGTATTTGTACACAATCCTATATTCTTAATGGCAGATATAACCTCGAGCCATTGTTATGACCAATACTCCTCCGCATACATTAAATAGAAGACGTGGTCTCCAGAAACAATGCAATATGGTTTACTCAACTATTACCTACAATGGATTCAAAATAATGAACCGAGATGAAATTCATTACGAACATAATGCTCCTCGGGCCTTTTCTATGGAGAGCCAGTAAGTAGGACAGAGGAAAAGAACAAAGCTCACTAGAGTTTAGTCGAGGGCTAACAATATGTAGAGCACTTGCTGGGGTCGAGTGGGGGCACTCTGTTGCTGTGTGCGGGAGATTAGTTCATATCACACATATTTTTAAGGTTCAATAGCGTGTTTTAAGTTTTATACTAGTATAAGTTTGGTACTACAGCTTAAAAAATTGTAGAAATCTTAAAGTCAACGTCAGCATAGAAACTATGCTGATTTTACGATTTGAGCCCAGTTGACAAACAACCTTTTAAGCTACGGGTTCCTGGTTAAAATCCTGGCACGGATATGTACCGCTAAACTCGAATTTATGCATGTATTTGTAATTATCATTTGCTCGGCGGTGAAGGAAAACATCGTGAGGAAACTTGCACATCCAATGCAATTTATTTCAAAGGGCGTGCGACCTAATTTAGGAAGGGTCTGATATTTCCTCTAGATTGTGGAGCTCTGATGGCAGTCGTGTATTTTCGCCAAATCCTTAGGCTTAGTTAGCGTACCCCACCAACCCTAATGGATTAGGCAACGGGATAACGCTAAGAAGCATACCACTTGTATGCTTTTACAGAAACGTGAACCTTGTCAATTAAGGTCATAAATACTAGGGGAGCTGGACCTGCGGCGCATTGGCAGAGCTGCTTTTGCACATAAGTAAATAACAGCAAGCTGCATAAGCAGAGCTGCTAACCCTAACCCTAACCCTTGTGTCAATAAATATTTTGACAATTAATTTGACCCGGAATATAAATTTGCAAAACTTGAAATGAGCTCGCCATACGCGCTCCAATAGACTTTGTATTGGAACGGTTTTTCGGGCGATAACATCACTTATCGATATCCTTTATTGAGCTAATCGAAATTTAATCTATTTTAGGGGAATCTACAATACTTAAGGTACATTCACGTCGAACAATCAGCTCTCTAGCTTCTAAACTGAAGGAGTACTACGTGTAACAGTCGAAAACCGCAAAACTGCAAAAAAGACAAATTTCTCGGTTATACAGCTTCGCTAACGCAGCTCTGCAATTAGGGGTTAAAGTATGAAATTGCCGATTTGTACTGAAAAATTAAAACTCGTTTTTTCTAAGATATAACATATTTATTTAATCAAAATACTTACGGAAAACCAAATAACAACTGCCTAGAGGGTTGTTGTATTCCTGCGTGTGAGTGAGGTCACCAGTAAGCTACTAAGGAGTTGCTTTATAAACAGGAGAGAAGGCATCCCACTAGTGAGGGTTTAAAGTATGAAATTGCCGATTTGTACTGAAAAATTAAAACTCGTTATTTTTCTAAGATGTAACATATTTATTTAATTAGAATATTTACCCTCATTATATATACATTACTGCCATCTAATCGGAAGTTTATTTATGCCTTTGCGATATAACTCTATATAATCTATATTCGACAAATTGTGTGAAAGCATATTCAGGGACCTAAAAGCTGCACAAGAAAAACAAATTGCCATTAAAAATGTACCAAGGAAGGAAAAGGGAACTAAAGAAAACCTTGTAGACATGGTTGTAGTACTCTCAAAATCTGTAGGATGAAATTTAAACCCCTGATGTAAAAAATATATATAGAATTAAAGTTAAAAAAGAAAATGCATTCAATACTCATTATTGTTGAAATTAAATCAACAATGCTAAGGAACGAAATACAAAAATGTCAAAGACATCAAGCACAAAGTCAAGCTATGTGCCAAACACCTTTATGTGTCAAGATTTCACTTTTTGGCTAGGGGGATGGGCTATAAATTGTACTGGACCACTTATGGGAATGTCTACGTAAGAAAACATAATGACGCCCCTATTATTGTAATCAAGAATGAAGCTTAAGTACAGCAACTTCTTCAGGAATCGTGACTTTTTGTAGCCGACAGACTACAACCGGTCCACTCTTTCCACTGTATCTGTTATGCGATTTGCTGTATCTTGTAATACATTTTGTAATTCCATATTCAAATAATTCACAATTTGTACCCTATTTGTCCTTATCACTTCTTATCTTATATTGTAACCCGCACACAGTCATACTACATTAAAACAACACTTTAACACACATCCACATGATCATCTGCACTATACATAACAACAATCCAATGCCCTTTTCTGAATAATTTGACACAAAAAGGGCATTTATATATGTATTATATACTTTTCATAATTTGTTGGAAAATACATAATGACAATATCATAGTCGTATTCGGTACCGCTAACAAAATATTAAAATGGATAAGTACATAGCCGGAAAGTTATAGACACCATTGAAATAGCTGAATCTATTTTTTGTTCTACTGACGACTACTCCTAACATAGTCCTAATATAAAGAATACTGGCCTTACCATCATAAACTCTCAGAATATTGTAAGCATATATAGCAACCTGACGACTTTCTCATATCTCTAGTAAACTTTATCTTTATTGACGTAAGAGTGCTGAGTAAATATGAGCTCGATACCAACAAGCCTATACCACAAATAACCAATTATTCCGCTTTCTCTACAACAAAACATCTAAACCAATCAGATGAAGTGGTCGTATATGTAAAAAAAAACACCTTCAAGTGATAGTCTTTCAAGAATATTATTATTATTATCCCATTGTCCAGTCATACTTAGAATTTATTTTACATATCCGAATTTTTGAAAAATATTTTCATTATCAGATCGATTAACTCACGAAAATTAAAAATATTGTATGTCTCAAGTTGATTAATCAATAAAATTTAATATTGAGCCGAAAACCTATACAATTATCCATGCATATTTGCAGCCCAGTGTACATAGGCTTAAGTTGAATAATGGGAACAAAAATAATTTAAATATTATATTCCCATTGTCGAACCAAAAAAGAAAAGACGGTAATTGAATACTGTTTTGAAATATTTGCCATTGACTTAATAATCATATTTTTTTACTTCACAAGTTCTCGTTATATAAATCTATAACCAGAACAAATTATAATTTTGTAACCTAGAGTCTGAGAGTAAAATAGCTATGAAATACCAAAAAGTTCGGCAACTCCTATCTTTGTCGTACCATTAAAAAGTGGAACGCCTTGCCTGCACATGTTTTCCCTCCTTCCTACAATATGAAATCCTTCAAACGAAGCGTGAAGAAGCATCTTGCGGGTCAGCATGGCAGTGTCAACTGGTATCCCTTGGTACGTTGAACTAGAGAACCCTAAAAAAAGGTGGAATGTAGTCAAAAAGTTTCGGAAAACTCGATCACATGGCAAGCAAATAAGTACCGCGTTAACCTCGCTGCTTTGATCGTTCGGCGCAAATTAATTACAGCTTTTAATTGACTTTCCGAACTGAACAGTTTTTAATTCCATCGACGAGTGAATATTGCAACTAAGGCAGGTAATATACTAGAAACACAATGGTGAATTCAAGTAAATTCTTTTTTAACAAAATAAACTCTACAATAAAGGCATTCTCCGTTGGTTCGGATATATAGAAAAAATGCAGGATAAAAGAATTAGGAAACATATATATATAAATATGATATTGTTATGCGCACTACCTTATACATATTGCCAGACACCAAAATTGAACATATACAATATTAGCAATTTACGAGTATACCACTTGACATATCGTAATGCCAATTTTGTATTTTTTGACACTAATAATTTTATTAGTGATTTTTATTTGTCAATAGATATATTATATCTTTCAAATTCTATCTATCTATCTATCTATAACTTCACGCAAATCCCTTACGGGGTAGGCAGAGAGAACCGAGCGCCACGTGACTCGATCCTTACATACCTACCTCACTCGCTTCTTTAACATTCATTGCTCTTATCATGCACGCTCGCCGGTTTCTAGGGCTCCTGACATCACCTTCTGATAGAACACGACCAATTTGATTATGG
Source organism: Pyralis farinalis (assembly GCA_947507595.1). Lineage (NCBI taxonomy): Eukaryota > Metazoa > Arthropoda > Insecta > Lepidoptera > Pyralidae > Pyralis > Pyralis farinalis. The sequence goes on along the minus strand of OX382276.1, from coordinate 27,575,147 downwards.
TAGATAAATCTTGGCCATCCTCGGCTCCTACATCCTTCCACATTTGTATTGTATATCTGCTTCGTCATTCTTTCATCCTGCATTCTTTCTACAAGTCCGAACCAATGGAGCATGCCTCTTCTTATTATAACACCGACGCTCTCTTTCAGACCAACTCTGCTTCTAACCTCATCATTGCGAATACGATCTACAAGCGTTACGCCACAAATTTTGCGCAACTCTTCATGCTCTCTCTGCTATACCCAGCTCTCGCTTCCATAAGTAAGCGATTTTCAAATTCTAAAATTAAGATATCTACTTTAGTGGCTTATAATGTCAATAGTCTTTACAATTTACATTGTAAACGACAAACTAAATCAAATTTTCTTGATTTGACTGCAGATTTAAACAGCTCAATGAGACAAAAGGAAAGCAAAACTTAAATCTTGCATACCAAAAGTATTCAAGGCTTTCCTGGCTGTGAAAATGTCATAACTTTAAATACTGAATCAGAACTTTAACAAAGAAAAAATAATAACAAATATCCCATGAACAGTGTTGTAAAACTATCGAACTTAATGCTGAAGGCAGTATGCTTTCAACCTTAAACGCAAATAACGGCTAAGCCAATTTGTATGCAAGATTGCCTTCTCTTCGACAAATTATATTGGATAACTTGTTTATAATCAAAGCTTTACATCATCAATGCTGGCCCCGACTTACCCCGGTTTCATAATTTATTAGGTACTGATCACCCACTCAGCCTTTGTAGAAATTTTATGCAATATTGGAACGTCAATGAATTATTGATTACTCAATGTACTAAAACTGTAAAGAAGAATCTTGTAATAACAACGGCGTATTTTTAATATGACAATTTATATTTGAAATCTATATTTTATTGACCTAGTTGCGGATTTACAACAGTTTAAATTTCTGAGATAGTGGGCTTAACGCTGTTTGTGTGCGGGTAGTCATTGATTATGTTTTAATAATAATATTATTATAATAACCACGTAAGGCAGCTTGTGATGAGCTGTTGGTGAGTAATTCCACAAGTACTCGTTTGGAAGGTGCTCAGGGCCTTCGTCTCCCACATGTTTTTATCGTTCGGAGTGGAAACCTAAGTAGGACGCATTACTCTCAACTGCTTACCTTCATTGGCCGTCAAGATAGGAATTAAGGGGTGGAAGTGTTAAAGAACGCGTAACTCCGGAGAAGTCGTGGATGAACTCCATTACATCTATTCTGATCATCTACATTATCTAAATATGCTTCTACATGTTGGATTCATATCCCTGCGCACTTCTGTCAAATGATCAAGATAAATACTCGTGATTTAACAGATATAACATTCTTCTTATTCCTAGCATTAACCCCTAATCCATTGGATCTATCGAGGTTCGCTACATAAGCCTAAAGATTTGGTGAAGGTACTGATTTTGACATGAAGCGACTGTCCTCAGACTTCTACAATACAGAAGGAAATACAGACCTTTCTTAGTTTAGATCTATCGAAATATAATTTCTTAGACATGCGGGTTTCCTCAGGATGTTTCTCATCACCGCCGAGCAAGTGATAATTGCAAATATGTAGATAAATCATAAACACGAATTTAGTAGCACATGCCAGGATTTGAACGGGCAAGCTGTTGGTCAAGGCTTCCTTATCTACTGGCATATCAATGCTCTTGAACAGGACATACATAATATAACTGCGATTATTGGTGACGGTAACATGATTTTGTACAATTTACTACAAAGAAATCCTACGTAAAATTGGATAATCATCAAACTTGAGGCTAACACAGCCATGGGTATGGGCTACGGTGACTGTTTACAATCAGGCAGGCCGTATGCTTGTTGCCACCTTAGTGGTATAAAAATGTATGGCCCTGATTAAGGTAATATTGCGCTAATCGAAGACGCACAAAAAAAACTGTGATTTCTTGAACACGGTGCATTTGTCAAGTTCAAGCGACCTCGTAGCTGTCCCCCCGTTCCTCACCTCTTTGTTTTAGAAATCCGAAAAAATTAAGTGCGCGGATGACTGCAGAAGGCAAAGGTTGTTGTCACGTTTTTCGGCAAATTGCTCACTGCGCGACTACTCACGTAAGTAAAATTTGTGTGTCTGTTTTTTTTCTGTAGTAGATATATTATTAGTTTTTATTGCGTTTAATGTTATTTTGTTGTAAACATCGTAAGTAATAATATTGATATTTATTTTTTTAACAATTATTATTTATTTCCTATTGTTTTGATTTTTTTACTATATTTTTAGGTAAGCGACGTGTGAATTGTGGGAAATGAATAAACAAGACGCACAAATAGTTTCATGGTTGGAAGAGGTGTCTGATTTAGAAGAAGATGGTGCACAAAGTTTATTCGAAAATGTATCTGAAAGGGAAAGTGAACATAGTGATCATAATACTGACACAGTACAATCGGCAGCAGAATCTGACAATGATGAGCCATCAACCTCTCATGGGTCATCTGTAATTGTTACTTCGTCTTCCGAACTTCTTCGGTGGCCGATGAGATTATTTTTCTCAATCCTGAATTTTTCCGGCATAAATAACCAAATAACATACAGAGAAAATACTAAACACTTATTATTACGACAAACCTTTTTGAAAAAAATTGCTCTGGATGTGACCAGACCACATATAATCAGAAAATCCAAGGTAAATACTGTCCAGAAATAACTGAGGAACCAAATCTGTGATTTGTGCCATCTGAACATCAAGATATACCTTCAGGTATGCGCAGTTTGCCCATCCAAGAAAAATAGGATGACCAAAAAACGGTGCAATAAATGTGCAAAGTTACTGTGCAAAGAACATTGTATAGTCTTTTCTAATATAAATAAACAATTAAAATGTATATTATTATTTTTTATATTTTTTAGTATTTTTTTTTGCAAAATTAATTGCCTGCGACTAAGATACCCCTATGCTTCCGAAAGCATTTCTCTCTCAGTTGTTTTAGTTATTGTCTTATTTTTCGACGATGAATCGATCCTCAACAATTCCATTAGCTCTGGAGATTTCCCAAACACCGAGAAAGTTGCCCATTGCTTAAGAAATCCAATCCGTCATCTTTTTCCGACTCCGCTCTATTCTACCATACCTATCTAAAGTCCTGGAATGCCTAGTTCAGCAACAACTGATTCTTTTTCTGAACAGAAGTCACATTCTCAATCCCTTCCAATCTAGTTTCCATCCCGGACATAGTACTACTACCGCACTTTTAAAAATTACTGATGACGTCCGTTTTTATATGGACAAACCACAACATACCGTTTTGATGCTGCTGGACTTCAGCAATGCATTTAACACTGTAGATATCGACGTTCTACTGCAACAGTTGCGTTCTCTCAACATATCTCCAACGGTAATTGATTGGTTTCATTAAAGATAAAAGATAAAAATCCTATATTGTCTTCGCCAGCGTATATGTATTGCGAATACATTTTATACGTGGTGCTCAATATCTGCTGGCGTCTCCCAGGGTGGCGTATTGTCTCATCTTCTATTTTCCTTATTTATTAATTCTATCTCTTCTAACCTTCGCTCCTCCTACCATCTTTATGTAGACGATCTCCAAATTTATACGCATTCTTACTTAGAACACATTTTTGGTGCAATCTCACGCACATAGCCCATTGGAGGAAGTCTCACAGCCTTATGGTAAATTCATCCAAAACACAAACTATTACAATAGGCAATCCTCGACTTATATATAGAATTAACTCAAATGTAGTGATAAAGTTAAAAATCTCAGATTATATTTGGATATGACCTTTCCGATTCTGCACATATTCAAAATTGCCCTTGCGCAATCCCTACTCCTTCCTATTATTCCGATTCCTGTTACCTTGAAATCACTGTAGAGTAATTAAATAAACTTAAATGCCTTCAGAATCTCTGTATTCGGTTTATATTTGGACTTTGCAATTATGACCATGTCTCCGGATTTCGCACTCAGCTCAAGTGACTGCCTATTACTTTTTGCCGCAACTTCCACTTAATATCTGTGTTCTATTCTAATTTTTCAATCCCGTCACTCCTTGTTACCTCAAAGACCGTTTTACATTTTACAGTGACAATCAGGGTCGAGAGTTACGTCAATCCATTCTTCTCCATATTGAAACACCATTACACTCGTCTCAATTCTAAGCTAAATCTTTTTCAAGCAGTGCGCCTCTGGAATGCTCTGCCGTTTTATGTCCGAAGTGTCCAAACTCTTTTCTCTCTCAAATTTCTAGTCAAAACGTACTTACTACCTTTACCTAAACACAACCTAACCGTTCTTTTTCTCTAACCTTATATTTCCTTTTTCTTCATCACTACTGTTTATGCATGCAAATACAGTATGTACTTATAATATTACTTATTTCGATAATTATTCCATATTCATGAGATACTATTTACTCAGCGCCACCTACCTGTTTCATAATTTTTTTATTGTTCTCACTCAGCTTAAGGTTGTCTGGAAGAGATTCGCTTAGCGGTAAGACCGTGGGTTGTACTTTAGTCTATAAGTATAATAAACATTGTAAATTTTATGTTGGTGCAATTAGAGAATATTTATTATTATGTTCTTATATCACGGGTTTATCCCGGTCATTTGATAGGCGTGCGCGGGGATTTGGATCTAACGCGTAGAGGCCCCTTTGAGAAACTTGATGTAATGTTGAATAGCTGCCGTGACCTTTTCCAGGGGTTATCAATGTGATAATATACCCATGAACCAGGTCACTGCAGGTATTGGGAATATTGCGAATGTGTTGGAAATTATTGGGCTATTGAAATGAGATCTGGAGGGATTATTAGTACTGGGCTATTACAGAAAAGGGACGGACGCCTGCCACAACTATCATATCTGATGTTACTTCAGGCAGGCGGTGGCTCTGCCTGAGAAATTCGGCCGGGGGCAACACCGGTGTGAGTGACTCAGGGGTGTCGAGAGGTGTGCTGCGCTTTCTCCGAAGTTACTCGCGGCGTTATGCCCTTTAACACTTTCACCCCTGGAGCATAACACCTGATAAAGCAATATGCTCTATCGACTCCTCTCTGGACGGCCAATGAAGGCAAGCCAGAGCTGAGAGTCCTGCGGGCCTTCTTGAGTTTCCACTCCGACCGGTAAAGACACGTCGGAGACGAAGGCCCTGATCGACTCTCTGGAGCACTCGGGTACCCGTGGTGTCGTTACGCACTGTTATAACTTAGGACTGCATGTAGAAGCCCTTACGCTAAGAGATGCTTAGTCAGCAGCCGATCGGAGACATGGCGTTGATCATGCTCTAGTTAGTCAGTCTGCGCCGAGATACGAACCGAAAAGGTTGCCAACGGGTCCCTAAACTTTAAATATATTAAATCCATATCCTTTTCCAAGTTTCTCTTTTTTTAAAAACGTTTCAAAGGGACCCCGTCTAACATTTGGTGGCAGCGGTGGGATACGAAAATCCCCAGTGTTTTATTCGCATTATCAAGTTATATCAATAGTTATCCACTAACCGGACATAACAGCAGACTCAATTCGGTTAAAACTAAATACGTGCAACCTCATCCAAGTGTCCTTCGTGGTGAATAAATACGAAGTGTTGTAAGCTAACTGTGCACTTAGTGTAATTTTTTGAAAATATTACAATCCCAGTGTTTCCTGTGGTGAATTCCAAGTGGCGGTCGCTACCCATCGGGTGCAGTTGCAGGAGGTGGTAAACTGCAGGTGGTTGTGAGCCCTACACCGGTGGCACCCAGCCGCCAACCAACCGAGGTCAATCCATTTTTACAAGGCTGAACCTTATCTGTACGAGTCGGCGCCGGCGCGCCGGAATGCAGTCCGCATCGATGCAGTTGGTGGTCGCCGTTATCGCCGCCTACGCACTATTTGCGTGAGTCTTGGTCATTGCTTATGGTTGTTTGAACGATTAATTAAACATTAAATTTTTTGTATAATTTATATGTTCGCATAGTGTCTATAGGGTGCACACGTGTAACAAAACTCTAGCATAGTAATGTCGAAAAGTCTAAAGGTCGAGGAGCCTAAATTAAAGTTAGATATACCGGATCCACAGCTGATTCAGGACGAAAATAAATCCCCTGTCAGCCCTACGCCTAGAATAACCAGGGCACGATCTTCTTCATCATCCAAAATGGATTTGAATACTTTATTCAAATTCATTAAACCATACGATGGTAGCCGCGATACTTTAAACGCATTTTTAACAAATTGTAGTAATGCTTATGAGGAGGCCACAGAGACACAAAAACCTGTACTTTTTAAATATATATTATGTCAACTGCAAGAAAAGGCGGCAGTTGCCTGTTCTATTAAAGACTTTACCTCTTGGGAACAACTCAAAGAATTCCTGAGGACCCAATTCAGTGAGCGTAAACATCTCACATACCTATTGACGGAAATCCAGGAGAGTAGGCAAGCACCGACCGAAAATGTACATACTTACTCGCTTAGAATCGAGACCTATCTGTCTCAACTTCTCACAGAAGTATCCTTAACAACGACTAAATCCAAAGAATTGCCAGGGCGAACAGCAGCTATGGAGGACCTTGCTCTCCATCATTTCCTAATGGGCCTTAGACCACACATTTCAAATATCGTGAGGTGTAGGGGCCCTAAGACCCTTAACGAAGCCATTAATCTTGCCATTGCCGAAGAAAAGATCCAAGAAAGCCTTTACAGACGTAATCAGCGGCCTGACAACAAACAAAACAATATTGGTAGAAACCGGCCTTCCCAAGGTCAAAATTATGAGCCATCTAAACCTCTCCCGAAACCTCAGAATCCGTCTCCCGGCCTGTTCTGCAGGTATTGCAAGACTGCTGGTCATGATATAAAGGACTGTAAGAAAAGAGAGTATTATAACAATCGGTACCGCGACCAGAACCGCGCTGGTCCTTCAAGTTCGAATCCAAATAGTTGGCGTGTAAATTATGCAGAGCAAACATCCCAAAGCGAAGAACTGCCTGAGGGTCGGGATGAAATCGATTGTCCAACGCATTTAAACATGTAGGTGTCTCGCTTAGGTGTCGCACGAGGCGTCTATTAGAAGCCGACACCCCACAACATACCAAATCAAATACGACTATACGACAGGGTAGCCAGCCCCAAAAAGGAAGCCGTATTTCCAATTCTCTAAACGTGACTACGCGACAGGGTATCCAGCCCCAAAAAGAAAGTCACAGTTCCTATCAGCCTGACGTAAGTGGAGCTACACAACAGGGTAACCAGTCCCAAAACGGAAGCTCCACGTCAGAGATATATGAGGTAAATATTGACACTACTAATAGGCTATTACCTCATGTCCTTATATACACGCAGGTGTCCGATATCCCTTTAGCCTTACTAATTGACTCTGGGTCCGCAATATGTCTGCTAAAGCAATCTTGTATCCAAAAATGTCCGACTCTTAAGAAAGAGCCTATCAACTTGAAAGGCATTGACCCAGGAGAAGAAACCACCCGAACATTGGGACACTTTCAGCTCAAATTACAGATATCTGAGCAAAAACACGTTTCGCACAAATTCCACCTTATTCAAGAAATTAATCTACCATATGACGGTATTATCGGATCCGACTTCTTTACATCTTTCGGGTGTAGTATAGACTACACCCATGATATCCTTAAAATGGGCAAGCATACGGTCAACCTTCATTTCTATGAACCCTTCTACATAATACCTCCCCGAACAGAGACCGTCATCGAATGTACAGTTCGAAATCCAGAATTGAAGGAAGGTATAATTAACGATCAGCACATCTCTGAAACCTTGTTGGTGTCAAACTGCATAGTAAGAGTAAAACAGAATAGAAGAATTAATATCACAGTAGCTAACACTTCTGATAGTCCCGCCAATATTAAAGCTAACTTAAATCTCAAATTAGAAACCTTGCCAGTGCATTCTCTACAAGCCATGAGCAGCACGCAAAACGTATCCAGTCGTACTGATCAGGTGATCAAATCCCTTCGCCTTTCACACCTTAATGAGGAGGAATCCCAAGGCCTTCTGGCACTTTGTAGCCAATACTCTGACGTATTCCATTTACCTGATGAGAATCTTACTCATACAACGGCATTGGAACACGAGATCAAAACCAATACTGACATTCCCATACATACAAAGTCCTATCGATTCCCCGAATGTCATAAAAGAGAAGTCGAAAAACAGATTAGTAAGATGTTGGATCAGGACATCATTACACACTCTACATCTCCTTGGAGCTCGCCTATTTGGGTGGTTCCTAAAAAACCAGATTCAGAAGGTCGCCCTCAGTGGAGAGTCGTTATTGACTACAGGAAGCTGAATGATATTACAATTGGAGAAACTTATCCTATCCCTCAAATTTCAGAAATCCTAGACCAACTGGGACATAGTAAATATTTCTCCACTCTCGACTTATCTTCTGGGTTCCATCAGATATTAATCTCTAAGGAAGATGCTCCCAAAACCGCCTTCTCTATACCTCAGGGTCATTTCCAATTTAATAGAATGGCTTTCGGGCTAAAGAATGGCCCAGCTACGTTCCAAAGGCTTATGAATAACTGCCTATCCGGCTTACAAGGTTCACGATGTTTCGTTTACCTGGACGACATTGTCCTATATTCATATGACCTAATATCCCACTTGGAAAATCTTCGAGCAGTCTTTGAAAGACTTCGCCAGTTTAACCTGAAACTCCAGCCGGATAAATGCGAATTCCTCCGGAAGGAGGTAGCATATTTAGGACATATCATAGGTGAGGATGGTGTGAAGCCTAATCCTGAAAAGGTAGAAGCAGTTACTAAATACCCCATCCCGAAGTCCGCCAAGGACATTAAGTCCTTCTTGGGCCTTATCTCTTACTATAGACGGTTTATCCCTGATTTCTCTAAAATTTCAAAGCCATTGACTGCGTTACTAAAAAAGGACGCTACATTCATCTGGAAAAATGAGCAGCAATTAGCTTTTGAGTATTTGAAGAATAAGCTAGTTAATGCACCAATCCTGGCATACCCTGACTTTAGTCTACCTTTTGTCCTAACCTGCGATGCCTCAAGCTACGCCATATCCGCTATTCTATCGCAAGGGCCTATCGGTCAAGACCGACCCATCGCATACGCTTCTCGGACGCTCAATAAGGCTGAATGTAATTACAGTGTAACCGAGAAAGAATGTTTAGCGATCATATTTGGAACCAAAACCTTCCGACCCTACTTATACGGTCAACAATTCACTATAGTCACTGACCATAAGCCACTTCAATGGCTCTTCAATTGCAAGGATCCAGGATCCAAGCTCATTAGATGGCGTCTGAAACTTGAAGAGTACAACTATAACATCCAGTACAAAAAGGGTAAAATCAACGCAAATGCTGATGCCTTATCACGATTTCCCGTCAACCCTGTTCAACCTACAGACGCGATACCTGGTCCGAGTAACCCTGTAATTCAGGAAGATCCATCGAGTATTCAAGGTCGAAACATTCTTAATGAGGATTCTATACAATCCAGTGATTTTAGTCCGTTAACATTAGAAGATCTCGATATACTCCCCATACCGCTGGATCTAAGTAATGATTTACCCTCAATAGGGCTCTTTGAAGGCAATGATCTAGCGGACCTCCCGTGGAGCCCTCATGATCCTTTAGAAAACCTAACCGAGGATCCAACTGCAGTAGCAGAATTGAATTCCAATGCTAAGGAGACGCGTTTACCTCAACAACTCCATTCAACGTTAGAGTTGAACTCAGGGGACTACGCCACATTCCTAAAGTCTATTCCGCACGAAGATATATCCTTCAACACGACCATTGAAGAACACAATGGAAGTCTCTTAAAGTGCACTTCAAAACACATCCTTGTACCTACTTCAATCGACCTCGACGAGTCAACCCCTTACGTAGAAGAAATTCTGGGTAATGTAGCAAACCGCGAAGAATTCCTCGATAAAGAAAGACAATTGCACTCGTTCCTTAAAGTTGATACACCTAGTAAAACATATGTTTTCCTTTTTACCAAAGTATATCATTTCGACGAAGCATCATATCCCGAAATATTTAAGACGTTAAAACTGGCTCGTGATGAATTAGTGAGTCTTGAAGGAATTACCGAAATTGGTATTTCAGATTTCCGCGATCCATTTCAAAGACATTCCTTCGCTAAAATCTACAACATGTTGACCTACCTGTTCCATAATACTCGCGTCAAGGTGAACATATATCATAACAATATTATTTATCCAACTCCCACTGAAATCAAAAAGATTTTGTACGACAATCATGATATTCCTATTGCCGGTCACTTGGGCATATCCCGCATGTACAGCAGGATTAAAGAAATCTATTATTGGAAAGGAATGCGATCCGACATTGAATCTTATGTAAAGCAATGTAAAGCCTGTCAAGAAAATAAGGCGCTCAGAATGGTAAATCGCGCACCTATGCAAATTACGAGTATGTCCACCGCGCCCTGTCAACGGGTCGCGTTAGACGTAGTCGGGCCACTTCCTGAAGCTGGCCCTGCAAAATTAAAGTACATACTAACTATCCAAGATGACCTAACCAAATTCTCTTCTGCATATCCCATTCGTAGTACTACAGCTGAGGAGACCAGTGAATGTCTGATACATTACATTTCTATATTCGGTATTCCCAAAATTATCCTTACCGACCAAGGTACTAACTTTACAGCTGATCTTTTCAAACGAACTTGTGAGTTTCTCAAAATTAAGCAGTTATGGTCATCACCATATCATCCACAAACGCAAGGTGCCCTTGAGAGGAGTCACTCTACACTGAAGGAATACTTAAAATCTTATATCAACGAAAACCAGGACAACTGGCCTAGATACGTATATACTGCTATGTTAGCCTATAATACAGCCATACACTCTACTACTCACTATACTCCATATGAGTTAATGTTCGGCAATAAACCATTCATTCCAAACTCCATCTTTGATGAAAACACCAGAACCACATATCCCGAATATGTGAAAATGCTACAAAGCCGACTAAAATATTCCCGAGACAAGGCTCTTGTGCATATCCATCAATCTAAGATAGCGTCTAAGAATTATTATGATGCTCGCACACGACCTGTACAATACAAAACTGGTGATTATGTTTATATCAAAAATCACCTGCGATTACGCAAGGCTCTATCACCAATTTGGAAGGGTCCCTACAAGGTCGTAAAGATTCATGGGAACAATACCTTGTCCGTGATGATAAACAGGCGGCTTGTGCGACATCACTACGATGAGGTGAAACTCGCAGAAATACCCGTAAATCAAATATGTACATAACTAGTATCTATGAATTAAGGTAATAACTATTAAAAGTATGCAACATTATATATAGTACAGTATACGATATTATAAGTACAGCTTACCTATTCGAAGGGGCATTCTTTTTAGTATTAGGAATTCAGTAGTTGTTTAAGTTTACTATATACATGAATAGACAAATATATATACGCGTATGCCACGCGTATTAAATACGAAATTACGTAGGTTAGAATAATAGTTTTATCCGTTAAATATAAAGTAATATGTGTATGTATGTATTTGCAGTGTCTCTGCCGAATCTCAAGCGCATCAAGGTTACACACACCCCATCATACACGGTTCTGGCATCTATTTCGACTATTTAGGAAAATTGAAAATACGGAGTGGTCGCCTAAGCGTCCTCATACCATTAGACATATCACATTTTAAGCCTCACATAGATAACATCAACACTGCATTAGGTACTGCTAGATTCTTATGTAAACAAGCGGGTGTTCTAGAGAACCTTAAATGCCATAACTTGTTAGAACCCCTCACAGTGCGATACACTGATATGGTAAATCAATTGAATTCGATATCTCATCTATTGGACAGTAGACCAAAACGCGCATGGATCGGAGGAATAGGGACTGTTATGAAACATATCTTCGGTACCCTCGACGAAAACGATGGTTTAAAATACAATGACGCTATAGACGCTATGCGAAACAATGAAATTAAATTATCGGCACTGATAAAAAATAATATTTTAGTTACGAACTCTGTTATATCATCGTATAATGAATCTGTTAACAAAATAAGGCGAAATGAGGCTTTCCTCAACCAAGCTGTCGATGAACTCTCGGTTAGCATACAAAACTTAACTGTAATATCTAATAAATTAGAGCTTGAAACTAACATGAATTATGTTATAAATAGCATCGAAACATCCGTGCTCGCGCTTTCATTTCAGTTGGAGGATGTAATAAGCGCCGTATTAACTTGTAGTCAAAACATCATGCACCCGGCTGTGATAACACCGCTACAGCTGTACCGAGAACTCTCCGATAGCTATAGACACTTACCTAGCCATTTAGAATTACCTGTTGAATTAGATTTAAGCGCTATACATACTATATTGCAATTATCAAATGTTATTTGCTATTATGTAGAAAATAAACTCGTATTTGTATTGCAAATACCATTAGTAAATAGCAAGGATTATGTTCTTTTTCATAGCTTAGCATTGCCAATGCCCCATAATGTAAATAAGTTAGATACTTTTAGTATAATACTCCCCAGAAGTAGCTACATAGCAATGACCAAGGACAAGGTGAATTATTGTTATATGAACAGCCTCGAGGAGTGTGTAAAGATAAGCTCTGTAACGTATATGTGCAGTGTTAGTGAAGTGTTCGTTTCGGATGCTAAACCAAGTTGCGAAAGCGAACTGATATCAAAAGTGATAACAAAAATACCAACCCAGTGCGTAACTAAAGCTATATTCGGTAAACTGGATATTTGGAAGCCATTAGCTAATAATAGATGGATATTTGTTATATCGGAATCTAGTAAGATATCAATAGACTGTATAAACTCTAACCTGTATGAAACTAGTATATTGGGTGTCGGTATACTTACGCTCCCGGAACAATGTACCGGCTATTGTAAAAGCACTATATTGACACCGCGTAATAACCATGTACTCAATATTACATCGCCTATAAAGATACCCAACTTTGACCTAATTAATTATAACTGTTGTAATATTGTAAACTCTACCCTGGTAAGAAATAGTATGTCTCCTATCCAACTGCAAAACATAGATTTGGAACAATTAAAACTTGACAGTCAAATATTAAACAAGCTATTTTCCGATGCTGACAGAATCATAGAAACCCCGCATATAGTAAGGTATGAGACACACTATACCGCTTTGTTATATCTCATTATTATTGTGTTAGTTTTAGGTCTTTGCTTTAAGTTATATAAGAAATTTCGACCTAGCCGCAACCTAACCCTCAATTTAGCGAAACCTCTAAGAACTGAAAATACCACTAACAACGACCCTGACTCCGATGTTATCGAGCAAATACCACCTCCAGCAATCAGGGCAATAGTTTAATGCCAATAGTATTGTAACACAGTTAGACATTTTACAACTTCGGCTTGTAACCTCTTCCGAAGTTTTTCTTTGGGGGGAGGTGTTATAACTTAGGACTGCATGTAGAAGCCCTTACGCTAAGAGATGCTTAGTCAGCAGCCGATCGGAGACATGGCGTTGATCATGCTCTAGTTAGTCAGTCTGCGCCGAGATACGAACCGAAAAGGTTGCCAACGGGTCCCTAAACTTTAAATATATTAAATCCATATCCTTTTCCAAGTTTCTCTTTTTTTAAAAACGTTTCAAAGGGACCCCGTCTAACAGCACCAACAGCTCGCCACAAGCTGCCCTGCGGGGTTATTATTATTATTAATGTCTGGATGCTAGACGCTAACCATTCGTGGACCACACCACAGAATATATGTATAGGACAATTATCTTACACAATATTTATAACAGGAATATCACTTACAGACACGCTCTCCACACTGCAAAGAACATGATTTCCTCCGGTATTTCCACATGATTCGCGCTAATTGCGCGACTGAGTAACTGATCAATTCTACGACACTCTTCCACCCCCCACAAAGTAACTGCCATTCCATATAACCAGATTCAATGTTAGGCACTGAGTCACTATTGCATACTATCGTTATCTGACCACCCATGTTTCCAAGATTTAAAAGTTATTTTGTTCATAAAATTCTCTTTTATTCAAATTTAAATATTCTGTAGAGAATTCTAGTCTCGTTCTTTTATGACTTTCCGATAGCAATCTTTTGATAGCAGGTCTACTATGAAACAGGCCCTCGCTCTGTAGAATACGAATGATGATAGTTCTCGTAATCAAGTCAAACAATCTAGCATAATGGCGGGTTAGTTCAAAACCATTTTCTTCATACTCTGTCGCCATGAGTTCTATATCATATCAAATTAGTTGGGATAGAGGACATTGACAATGTGTGGATATAAAAGCTATATTTTTTCACCTGTACAAGATGCAAAAAAAAATCTTGATATTAATTGTGTCAAAGGCACATTTGACTGAATTTTCGTACATGTTTTTAAGTAAAACTACGTTCTTTGCGTATCTATATAATACCATGCTTTTCAAATAAGAGAGATTGTAATAATTCCTTCGCATTATCAATTTGTCACACAAACTTATTTGGCACCGAAACTTATAATCATGGTAGCTACGGTTCACGCCATATATCAATATTAGTTTCTCGAAAGTATTTAGTAACGTAATTATGAAAATATAGCACCCATTTCATACCGTAAAGAACAGACGGTTGTGAGATGATAACTAATGCAAATTGGTAATTATTCCAATAATAACAGTCGCAACTAAATCTGAATAATTTATTTCACGAGATGTGACGTACTAGAAGGTCAGCATTTCATAAATCTCCCGAAGTCAAACACTGAATTCCTAGACAGATATAACGCTTTTTCAACTTCACTATTTGCCGTAGTACGAGTAGAGTGAACGGCAAGTAATTATGATAAAAATATACACAAAATTTTACATTTGTTGTGGCTCTAAACGATGTTCTATTATTTTTCATTTCATTTCATTTATTTATTTGCTTTTTCATGTTCTAACAAGATGGTGATTATACAAATAGTTTCAAACATGAACCCTGTACAGGGCTCAGCATACAGAACTTACTATAATAGATTATAAAATTAAATTACAACGTTAAAGACAATGACAATAAAAATAAAAATACATTACATTAAACATTTTTAAATTCAATTATCTACAACTATAGCGCATAAAAAATGGTGATGTGCTGAAAAAAGGCCAAAAGGGTCCCTAAACCGAAGAACATGCATGAAGTGGTTGATGAGTGTGGAAGAAGCGAGAGAGATATCTTTGGTCGGTGCACCTGGCGTTCCATAGTCTCTGCCTACCTCAATGGGAGACAAGCGTGATGATGTGTGTGTTTGTGTTATAAATAACGAATGTTTCTACATTTTTTATTCAACCTCGCATCCATTATAAAAAATACTAACACCAATCCTTTGCAGATATCTCCCTTCTTTCCCACAATTCAAATAACATGTTTCAAATATTTCGTCAATGGAATTGTATGGTTTGAGTATTTTATCATTCTCGTATTTAATTTCCTGGGACAATGTGTAAATAACATGTATAGCCCCAAAACGACAGTTTCGTACCACATTGTGATTATTCACCGCTATCAGACAATCTCCTAATTTGTTAACGGATGTCCCGGCGCTCGTGACGAACGAAAGGACAAACAAAAAAAATGTTCAGTATTAAGAGATCAATGATAACCCGCTGGGAAATATCTTTGAGTTGCTTCACGGAGATTATTTCACTTCGCTGTTTTAGATTTTATCTTATTATTATATACAGCTTTCGTGAAGGGATAAACCGGGATATCTTGGGGCTTAGAAGCCCAACACTATTTATTTAAGCATCTAGAGCACGTTCGCGTTGGGTCAACATGTATTTATGTAAATTAACTACTTAGTAATATACATACACATTATATACATAATATGAAATACCCCTTCGATTTGACGAGCTCGGCGGCACAGTGGTAAAACGCGCTGTTACGCTACTCGGACACCAACGCTCGTGGGTTCGATTCCCATACAGAACAAATATTTGTGTGCATGAACATGTCTGTTTGTCTTGGTATGAGTGCTTTTAAAAGAGGCAGGGTGCTTTAAAGCATACCGTCTGGGGAAGTATCTCCATCTCACAGAAAACCGAAGCCAAATGAAAAGAAACAACTCCCATGAGGGTTGTTTGGTTCCTGCGTGTGAATGAGGTCTCCAGTAAGCTCTTTAGGACTTGCCGTGTTAGCAGTAGGTAGAGGTGCCATCGCGTGATTGATACTTAATGTATTGCAAGCATTTATAGGCTACGGTAACGGCTTTACATCAGGCAGGCCGTACACTTGTACGCCTCCCAACGTTGTATAAAAAAAGAACTCCTGGCAAGTACAGAAAAAATCTTCGAGATTCGATTCCCGTGATGTACGAACTATTTATATACCGACAAGTTTGTACGGAACCCTCTGTGCGTGAGTCCGTCTCGCACTTGACGGTTTTTTTTATTTTTAAACCTCAGGAGGCATACAAACATACAGCCCACTTTATGCATTGTAAGCGTTCATAGGCTGCGGTAACCACTGTACATGCAGAACTAAATCTTTGTAAAATAACATAAATATTCTTTAATTGCACCCGACATGTCTAAGTGACCGCGAGGGCCCAATAGGCCCTCGCGGTCACTTAGACATGTCTTACATTTATAAAACCAAATCTTACTGCATTTTATTAATTTCTCAAGCTTTTGGCATTTTTTAATTACTAGCCTTTCTGAAATAACCAATGGCGCCTACGAATAAATAATTGGCACAGAAGAAATTCCGGAAGAAACTTGCCAATGTAGGTGTTTTTTCGAATTAATTATACAATATCTATATCAGTATAACAATGCAATTATAACGATGATGTCAAGTGATAAAATAATAAAAATATGCATGTGCTGAATCATTTCCACACATCTTTAACTTTTTGTCATCTTCCACTTTTCGTCGAATGTCACAATTCCATACAATATTCCTTCATTTCTGTACCGATTCAATAAGGCAATACAAGTTTCAACACGCGTTTCTTTCTGCAGATCAGTCAAATCATGAGTCACCCATTTTTCATATTTTTTTTATCTTATTGATTTGATGCAAATGAGTCAATATTGTAAATAAGATAACGGTAAACCATGTCGCTAATTCCTGGGTAGTTTGACTCGGATCGGCTTCCACCATCTCCTTGAATTCAGCGTTATTCAACTGTGTGGGCGGTCTTCCACGTGATTTGTTCTTCAAGTCGAAATTTCCAATACGAAAGCCTTTAAACCAAAAACGCACGGTGCGTTCATTAGCAGTCTCCTCTCCAAACGCACCATTAATATTGCGAGCCGTTCTGCCGCGTTAGTTCCGCGTCGGAAGTCGAATTCAAAAATTACTCGGATTTTCGAAATATCCATCTTTCCCATCTAAGCTGAATAAAAAAAAACTATTGAAATTCGAAAATCAAATGTTGCACATTTCCTAAAAGAAAAACCTCATAAGTACCATGTGAAAAAAGTTTCACTCAAAAATCTCACACCATGAAGGTTTAATGTCAATTTAAGTATATTTTACTATAAAACAATTTCATACTTTAACCATAGGGAATATGTTATATGATATGGCTGAATTATGACGATGATAGTTGATGATCTCGAAAAAAATCATGCTGACTGTGAGCTACATATATGCTCAATCCGTGTGAAGCGAAATAAAATTATTTACTTATTTACACCTTAAATACATTATATATAGCAGCTACCCAACCGAAAAATGTAGGTGATATTACCTGTCAAAAATAACCTAAAATGAAGAATTTTATAAGCTTTTTCTTGTAAATACGGAGCTATTTATAAACAAAATTAATTTTATTCCAATAGATAATTGAAGCCCTACAGATTACAACAGATTTCATTTCTGGACAACAAAAATAATATTAAAACCAAACTCCATACGACAATGGGCAACCTTTGACTTTTGCATAATAACGCCTGACTCTGTTAACTATTTAATAGTATATCATTGAAAGTATTAGTCAAACCACTGTGACTAATATACAGCTCAAACAACAGTCACTAATAATAATACAGCATTGTTAGTAATTACTGTCGTATTGACAATTAATTACGGTAACCAAACGGTGGTTTGGAGAACCAAAGCAATTTTCCAAAACATAGAAGTCGTATTGCGAATAATCGTTTGTGGGACCTACAATATATTCGATGACTGCCAATATTGATTCCGAAGGAGCGTTGAACCGGGCTTGCAGTACACAAGTACACGAGAGAAGTATTGCAGGTGTTGAATAAAGTCGATGATCCAGTTCTATAATCTACTTGATAAATTAAATGGATGTGAGAGATTTGATTCTTAGTTTTCATTCCACACACGTAGGTAATCATATTTATGTTAGAAAAATTGTGTCACACAGTGTATCATTGGTTCCGTTGTGTAGGAAACATATCGTGGGAAACCGCACTTCTCAGAAATTATATTTTGAAAGACATGTGACCTAACCAAAGAAAGGTTTAGCGGTTCCCCTGGCTAGTGGAGGTCTGACGGCAGTCTTTTCATGTCAAAATTAGTGTCTTCGCTAATTGATTAGAAAACGGTATAACGCTAGGATGAAGTGAAGATGACAACCGTTTTATAAATTCTAATTATTTCAGATATTAAAAAAATTTTAAACTTCGTATTTAAATCTAGGCAATTGGTATTTTTTTTATCTATCTATAACATCATATCAAAGCGCCTGCGAGGTAGACAGAGAGAACCAAGCTCCACATGACTCTGTCCTTACATAACTCACTCGCTTCTTAAACATTCATAGCACTTCTTGTGCACGCTCGCCGGCTTCTAAAGCACCTGATATCACTTTCTGATAAAACGCGATCGATTTCATTGTTTTTGTAAATTCTAAAACAGTGTTTTAAAAATGAAAGTTAAAAATATATTCATGTAATTGTTTTATGAACTTTAAAGGATTTAAATGAAGGCGAAGGTAACTCCGACACCATGTATGTGTATGTATGAGTAACAATCTACTCATTGTACAGACGCATGTAGGGATAAAGCGAGACCTTAAGGGTTCTTTTATACAATTTAAGTACATAACCCTAAAACTATGTTCACATTATATAGTGTTCGACTAGTACTAGATCGAATGTTTTTATATATGGCACTTATGTTACAAGATACTATCGAAATTGTCACACAAAACTAATTTTATACTGAATTGTAAAAATTTCAAGTAAAACAACAATGTCACTCGTCAAAAGCGCGGGAAGAAGTCCTCAGAGCGAATGTTTTATGTCAGTGATGCCATTTATGTGGAATAGGGTGTAATAATTTATTTTATGTCATTATTATTAAACAATAATTTGTATTAACGGGGTGTAAGTTGTGATAACTAGACGAGATTCTGGCGAAATTGTAGGGAATACTAGGTAATATTTAATCACGAACAATCCGACTGAAAAGGGACCACAGAGATATGTTGTGTTTCTGCGAATGAGCATAATCACTAAAAGGCACGTATTGCTGGTAATAAGCCTATAGAGGCTTACTCTTTCAATTTCCAGCATAGTCTAGATTAGACATAGACTGACATTCCTCTGCGAGTTTCGGGAACAAGGAAACTCGGGAACTCCAAAACAGTATTTAGTCAGGTTAATTGTTAAACCATGCCTTTTAAGACCACATCAACTTTCCACATGCCCACACAAGGATTTGAACCGCGGACCGGGAGAACCGAGGAGAGGAGTCGGTTAACAGGTTGGTTCTTTATCCACTGGGTTATCACTCCCTATCATGTATATTTTTTTAAATAAATTGTTGCAAGCATTGCAATATCACCTATAAGTTTGAGTTTCAGTTTGATTTGCATTTCGTTTCTGTTTCCTATGTAGCATAGAATACTCGGAATAATCCACTGTTTAATATTTCTCTGACAATATTTACTATTTTACTTTCCAAAGGATATGTTAATTTTTAACTAATTGTTCAACTGGCAATTTGATATAAACTACTTTGTGTGCTTCTGCTACCGATTAGTTCATACGAAATAATGCTGGCGGGCACCCACCCACTGCCGTTAGTAGATGCACCGATATATGGATGCACCTATTATGCATGCCCCCGCACCCATGGTTACTCCAGTCGTCTCTACCTCGGCGGCTGCGGCCGTGCTGCGTATATCCGCCATCGACATCATCCGCGTGCACCGGCTAACGTTGCTGCTGTGGTTGCTCCGGTCGTCTCCGAGACACGTGTTTCGCATGTTGTTACACGACCGGAGCAGCCACAATCGCAACAAGGACAGCGTCTTATCACATTCATTTTCATTGACGACATCTGACGAGCTCGGTGGCGCCGTGGTGAAACGCGCTGTAAAGTTACTTTGACACCAACGCTCGTGGGTTCGATTCCCACACAGTACAAACATTTGTGTGCATGAACATGTTTGTTTGTATTGGTCTGGGTATTTTCTATGTATAATAAGTATGTATTTACAAAAAAAAATGTATTTACGTATGTTTATCAGTTGTCTAGTACCCATAACACAAGCTTCCCTTACTTTGGGGCTGGATGGCGCTGTGTAATTTGTCCGACAATATTTATTATATTATTATTATTGCCTACCCCACAATGGACCTGTCGTAAAGATTCACTCTCCTTTTATATATGTTTTTTCAACCTAAAGTTTAGTATATAAAAAGTCACATCTGCAAACCCTGAAACTTTTTGAATATTAAAATTTAACATTTTTTTCTTCAGCCACCTGCTGGCATCGACTGGCTCTCATGCAAATCAGCCGAACCCCTATACTCTCGTTATTGGATCGTTCCAAGCTATAAAATTGGTTAATCAGATTTGTTTTAACTTATTTAGCGAAGATTAAATTGTGCTATTGGTTCGAAGATACGATAAACAAACGTAATAAAAGTCATCCTGAATTTATGTAGCTAAAGTCTGGAGAGAGAATATTAGGGCATATTCATCTGCACTTGTAATATATGAAAAACAGAGATTTGTTTGTTTGTACTTCATACGCTGCCACACATCAGTACATGGTTACAGGTACGATTATAACGTGCTCGGTGGCTTAGTCGAGAATGACGCGACTTTGACACCAACGCTCGTGGGTTCGATTCCCACACAAGGCAAACATTTATGTGCATGAACATGTCTGTTTGTCTTTGTCTGGATGTTTTAAGTGAGTTAGGGCGTATCAAAGCAGCCCGTCTGGGGAAGCAGCCAAATAACAACTCCCTAGAGGGTTGTTGTGTTCCTGCGTGTGAGTGAGGTCACCAGTAAGCTCCCAAGGAGTTGCTGTGTAAGCAACAGAGGAGGGATCGCGCGAGTGATACTTAATATATCGCAAACGTTAACAGGCTACGGTATCCGCTTTACATCAGGTGGGCCGTATCCTTGTATGTGTCCCAACGTAGTATAAAAAAATATTCATAACCACGTTAGTATACAATAGCCGTTCTCATAGTAACCGTCTTAGGTTACTTAGTCATTCTCATAGTAACCACATTAGGTTACTCTAGCCGTTCTCCAAAGAAAAAGTTTTTTACAGTTCCATACCACAAAAGGTAGAATTTGCAATCCTTCTATCTACGGGGTACTTATCTTAAGATCATGAAGTTAAGCATGAAGCAAGGCTTATACCATCTATACAACAACAAATCCAAATATTTAATAGATTCAGGCGTTATTTTGCGAAAGTCAAATTTACATGCAATTTGATCTAACCTGCTTTGTGTGCTTCCGCCACCAATTAGTTCATGCGGCCTAGCGCCGGCCGGCACCCACCCACTACTGTTAGTACGTGCTACATGCCGACGCTGCCATGGCTGCTCCAGTAGTCTCTGCCTCGGCTGCTGCGGTCGTCCGCCATCTGGAACAGAATCCGCATGCCCCCACCACCAAATCCATATATGTTGTCAGCGATAACTCACAATCCGATTTCGAAGTTGTGATAAAATTTGGAGGGATTGGTATATGATATGTATTTGTAACAGAACTTATGGCCGGACTAGATATGCATGTACAATTCGTGTAGGTGTCTCAGAAACGGCTGTAACAATTTAGAACAAATTTTGTATTAAACCCTAAATTGATTTTTTCCGTTTCAAATGACGCGTCAACAATAGGCATCTAACGTCGAAATTCCCGCGCTTAGCCCATTTTTAAAAAATACGTTACATTAACATGCTATCTCTGTCGCACTGACGCGCTTCTTGGCGGGGGAACTGTCGCTTCATTTTAAAATAATGCAAGTTGAATAACTGCCTCGGCGGGGTCAGCTTGCGCACCGTGCAATAAATATAATAATGTAAGTAAAATGCTTATTTTTTGTTGTAAGTTTTCGATTTTAGTGCAATTATGAATACATCTATTGTATAATGTTGAGTTTAGTGGTAAAATATCTGTATTTTGTTCCAAAATATGTCCGAAATGTTGCTGTCATTTAGAACGGACGTTGCCAATTACTTGCAGTTTTAGGAATACTTTACACGTGTCATATGTAAAGGACATTGCCATGTGTGGCAGGTATATCTGTGACTAACACATTTTTTTCTTTTTAGCATCATGGCTTGGAGATCTAAGAAAACTCTTGCCACCACCGGTGGATTCTGAAGATTCAGATTTAGATTCTGATGAAGATGCAGAACAAGTTTTACGATCACGTAAGTATGCTTATAGTAGGTCATCATCGCCTCAAAGTATACCCTAGGTCATCATCGCCTCAAAGTATACCCTCCGGAATGAACGATTTGTTGGATGAACTCAGCGACTTTGATGAAGATGTACATAGTCCATCGATACTTGAGCCCGGTGCTGTAAATGCTAGCATAGTCGGTATTTATCTATCTTTGCTCAAATATTGGACATTTCGCTCAACAACAGTTGGCTGTTACATCGTCGAGATTACAAGCAATTGGTAGAAAAAATCTGTCTCTAAAAGGGTTTCACACTCAAATCGCTCTTGCTTTGATGAAGACAAATACATTATAGAAGAACAGATCAGCGACAGATTCTCCAGGAACTGCTAAAATAGCTAAGTTATTTTTAGTAAGGCCAGTGGATGAGGCACCACTTGATTGCTATGACCATTTCCCAGTTTTCACTACACAGGGTAGATGTCGTTTGTGCAAAAATGAAAAGACCACGGTAATATGCACAAAATGTGGACAAATACTTTGCCACACGCCGAAAAAGAATTGTTTTCTTTAATTCCATAAGGAAAAATAGTAACATTTTGTTTTTGTTAGTTTGAAACATAAAACATTTCGGTTTTGCTTCCTTTTGTTAGTTTGAAACATAGAATGTTTCGGTTTTGTTTAGTTTAGTTTTTTAAGATGTCTACTACTAATTTATAGAGAGCTTTTAAATGTATATTTAAGGTTATTTACTTCTAGAAAAGATATTTAAATTTAAATTCAAACGTATAATGTTTTTAGTTTTAATTGGCAATGTCCGTCTCATGGGACGTGCCTAAGATTGTGATATGATACGAGTAATTGGTAATGTCCGTCCTAAATGACATGTCAAATTTCAAATATAGAAAAAAAATAAAAAATATAAAACGGTATTTTTCTTCTATCTATACCTAAACAATTCCCAACCATCAATTATAATTACAAAAATCTCAATGCATCTATGGATGGCGATTTAAGGGTTAAGATAAGGATTTGCTTTTAAGTTTATCTACATATATGTGTATTTCCTGATAAAATACTATTTTACACAAATCACATAAAAAGACACCAAGCGAAGCTCAGTCACCCACGTAGGTACCTTCGTGGTTACTTATAAAATACGACGTAGGTACCTTCGTGGTTACTTATAAAATACGACGTAGGTACCTTCGTGGTTACTTATAAAATACGACGTAGGTACCTTTGTGGTTACTTATAAAATACGACGTAGGTACCTTCGTGGTTACTTATAAAATACGACGTAGGTACCTTTGTGGTTACTTATAAAATACGACGTAGGTACCTTCGTGGTTACTTATAAAATACGATGTAGGTACCTTTGTGGTTACTTATAAAATACGACGTAGGTACCTTCGTGGTTACTTATAAAATACGACGTAGGTACCTTCGTGGTTACTTATAAAATACGACGTAGGTACCTTCGTGGTTACTTATAAAATACGACGTAGGTACCTTCGTGGTTACTTATAAAATACGACGTAGGTACCTTCGTGGTTACTTATAAAATACGACGTAGGTACCTTCGTGGTTACTTATAAAATACGACGTAGGTACCTTCGTGGTTACTTATAAAATACGAAACAACTTTTTACTCGACCTATAATGTTTCATGTATGTCGTGAATCTCTCTTACGATTTCCATCAAATTTCGCATTTAGAGATGTTTTTGCTTTTGAGTTATTATATATAACTGCATTTCCTGAAAATATGCGATTATACATAAAAAATACCGAGTCGAACTAGGCCGCCCAGGTAATTTTACATTAATTTAATTGCTATCTATTATTGCTTTACATTGTCTAGACTTTAGAAAACTTAAATGAGATTAATTACATTCGACATACATTAGTAACTATTCTTCTATCTATCTATTTATAACTTCACGCCAAATCCCTTGCGGGGTAGGCAGAGAGTAACTATTCTTGTTCCTAGCAATATCCTATTTCCTAATCCATTAGGATTATCGAGCGCCTTTTCTAAACCTAAGGAATTGGCGAAGATACTGATTTTTACATAGAGCGGCTGCCGTCAGACTTCCACAACCCAGAGGGGTAACCAGACCTTTCTTAGGTTAGGTCGCCCGTATTTCGAAATATAATTTCTAGGACATGCCGGTTTCCTCTTGTTTCTGTTACCACCGATAATTACAAATATCCGAAAACACAAATTAATGGTACATATAAGTAGCGAAAACACACAAAGCTGGTTAGATCAAATTGCATGTAAATTTGACTTTCGTAAACTAACGCCTGAATGTATTACCTAACTAAAAAAAGTATAATAAGTGTGACCGGTGATTTGAGCCGCTTTTTTTTTAGGGTTCTGTACCCAAAGGGTAAAACGGAACCCTATTACTGAGGCTCTGCTGTCCGTCCGTCCGTAACGTCCGTCTGTCAACAGGCTGTATCTCATGAACCGTGATAGTTAGACAGTTGAAATTTTCACAGATGATGTATTTCTGTTGCCGCTATAACAAAAAATACTAAAAAATAGAATAAAATGGATATTTAAGGGGGCTCCCATACAATAAACGTGATTTTTTTGCCATTTTTATAGATAATGGTACGGAACCCTTCGTGTGCGAGTCCGACTCGCACTTGGCCGATTTTTTTTTTGTTTAAAACGAAACAAGTACCCACAATTATTTATTTGTTTCCACAATCAAGCACATTCACGCAGGATATCTACATATAAATCTTTAAGTTAAAAAATAAACGCTTGTATATTTGGAGCGTTTAGTGCAGGTATGTGTGTGCTGCAGCAATACACTTTTTGTATTGCTCAATATAGAATTTTTACAAGTTGACTTACAAAGATTTTCAGCCGTAGCAAAGTGCGGGAGCGAGTACAGCAGGTAGATTTAATATAAGATAACGTGTTTATTTGTGAAATTATGCTAATATAGCACACTGTATTAAAAGCTTAAGAGGTTTAACAAAATGAGCACCAGACATATTAACCCTTCGAAACCCGTGTGGTCATATATGACCGCGAAATGTATGGGAAAAGGTATATAACGGGTTCTGAAGGCTAGGTTATCTGATAGAGCTGCGATTGCATACGAAAGGAGACAAAGTATTGTAGTCAAGGTCACCGAAGAATTATAAAGAAAAAGTAATTATAAATTGTAGTACTTGACCAATGGTGGCAGATAGTGACCAATGGTGGTAGATAGTGGATGAAGAAACGGCCTAACGACTGGTTAGTGGTTCGAATCCCGGTGGGGCCATGTACCACAAAATTTGTGTTTTCGGATTTATTAGTAATTATCATTTGCTCGTGCATAATCGGTGAATAAAAACATCGTGAAGATACCCCTTCACGATGTTTTTAGTCCCAGAAATTATATATCGAAAAAACGTATGACCTAACCTAAGAAAAATCCGGTGCTCCATCTAGGTTGTGGAAGCCCGATGAAAATCGCTAAAAGTAAAAATCTCTATCGTCGCCCAATCCTTAGGTTTAGGTAGCGAACCGTGCCAGTCATAATGGATAAGGAAACGGCATAACGCTAAAAAGAAGAAGAAGTAATTGGCAATACGATTAGGAAAATCGCATTTTTGCAGGAAATGTATATAGCAGAATAGCAAAAATGCGATTTTCATCAAAAACATAAATATAAATCCTTGTTTAAATATATATAGCATGCCAGTGGGATTTCGGAAGTGATACCAAAATCGTTCCCGAAACTCCGCGAACAAGCGCCGAGAAGGAACACCGATGGGTTTTTAGTCGGTAGGTCTGTCTAGAACAGTAAACCCTTTTGACTGTAGCAGGAGTCTAACATAATCACGTCGCTATTCCCTCGGCGATGTGGCACGCATGAGAATGTTTCCATCGTGAAGAGAATAATATATATAGCATATCTAAATACTACGAGTATATTACGAGTAGGACAGTTTGCGAGATTTGCTTGACGCATTCTACGCTTAATCGAATTCCAGGCTCCACTTTCCAGCTTTTACTTCTCCAATTCGCGCGGTATTAATCGGATGTAATCGGATTCTACGTTATTGGACAGCAACTGTGATCCACGTTTTCTCTAACTTTTTTTTTATTTGTCTACGACCTAAACAATATCCAAGATTATGACAATATCACCAAAATCGCATTTAAATAGGTTCAGCTGTTGTGGAGATCGTTTAAGCGAAATACTGTTTACTATTATATTAAAAGTACCGATGGAAGCCAAAACATTTACCGTTGTGTACCAACCAAATTTATGCATGAGCGGTTTTAATAAAAACGGATTAGTTCTAAATTGGCAGAGGATTTACCTGGAATTGTATGCCAGCTTTGTTGTCTATTCGGATTTTTCTTCGAAGGCAGCTTCTGAGATAATTCGTAATTTTCTTTGAATCAGCCATATTGAAGTAACTACTCTTTGTACCTCAGTCGATGGTTAGTTTAGTATTCTAAATTCTGCAGATAAGGGGAAAATTTATGATTGGACGGTATAATAATTTAATAAGTAAAGAAGGCAGGCTGGGACTGGGATTGAATGGTGTAATAAGTCAAGAGGGCAGGCTTGGACTGGTGATGGATTAGCACCTTGCATTAGAAATACTTATAACAAAATCTATACGAAACTACTTTGACATTTTCGGATTACACCTCTCAGAAAATCAGACGATTTATCAATGTCGATGTAAGGATTACACTCCCAGAATCCTTCGCACCCTCTAAATTGAACATACTGTACTCGGATCGTGCCTTTTGATTAGAATGGAAAGCTGTCCCATCGTGTCCAGAATATTTACGCAGGTTACCGCTAATCCATTTCTCGGCCTTTACACGTTCCTTCGTGTATTACTAATGGAAACATGCTAATAATAAATGTTATAATAACATTATATACAGAGCGATGGCGTCGTTGTGCGTGTCATTCTAATCAAACACGCTGGATAAGTAACGTCGACCGCAGTTTGTCTACGGGTAGGTTTATTTATCTCGAGCTTCTCCGTTCTTCGGAGTAGGGCACGTTAAGCTGGCGGTTCCGGCTGTCTTCGATGGATGACAGTCGTTAAGCTAAGTCATTGGCTTTGGGCGGCTTGAAAATATTGCCCTCCACCAATCCGTACTTACGCCTGCTGGGGTAAGCTCTAAACCCCTTTAGATGAAGGGAGCTCCCAGTTGCGTGCACTCCATATAGGCATGAAGCCTACCCTATCAATTTGGTACTCGTAAATACCATCCGATGTTTCTTAATTCTTAAACATAGTTTTTAACTAATATTTCGTATCAAAAACAAAAAAATAAAAACAGCTCCATCTATCGGTAACCAAAATCAACATGCTGTATTTTTTGGTAAGTTAACATCTTTAAAAAAATTCTGCCTACCCTGTCAAAAATCTCTGTGCACGCCACTGGGAGATCCATATCCCTGCAGTGGCATGAGCTAGTTTTGGTATATTACTAGTAGTACAGGTGTACATTTGTTTTTTTATACAGTATCCAGAGCAATATAAGCATAGAGCCCATCCATGAAGGTCTATATCTATAGAGACCCAATGACACAATTTGGCGTACTAAATCAAATCAAGATATTATCGTCGGCGGATCTGAGATGGTTAAGTTATTCGCTATTAATCCTGAGACCTCTATTTCCCCAGTCTGTTTTGGAGAAAACGTATTCCAGTAGAGCCGTAAATAAACATGGCGATATTGGATCTTCCTGTCGTACACCTCTGTTGATTGTAAAGGGTCTTCCAAATCTCTCTAAGCGTACTACAGCCTTGCTTTTTTGGTATATTTGTTTCATCAGGCTGATATACTGTTTTGCTATACCATATATTTATTATTGGAGAGCCTCCCACAATGTTTCGTATATTATAGAGTCAAATGCTATTGAATAAAATAATTGTTTGGATACCAGAAGTAATTCCAGGAAATATTGATCCGAACCTGAAAATTATTACAGTAGTAGAAAGCAACATTATCTCTAAGTAGGGATAAAACTTTAAAAGCCAAATTAAATGCTTTCGAATTAACTGTTTCAGGCAATTTATTACAGAATCGAATACAATTTACAACAAAATCATAACAGTCATAACAAGTCGATGTAGATGCTTAAGCAACTTACTCCTGCATACAGTTACGAGCATACACAATGTTGTAAACATATTAAGAAGCAATAGTGAGGACATTTGTTTCTTTGAACAGTAGCCCTGGTGATTCCCTGGAGACTTCGTTATAAATAGAGCAGATGACTCTCTTCGGGAAAATAAAATTTCACGAGTATTTTCTTCACAACAGTACAGTAAGTGTTGTGGAATGGAAATCTGAGATATCGTACCACTATTTTTAAATGTATAATATATATATAATAATATATATATATATATATATTGGTCGCTATAGATATATATATATATATATATATATGGCCATGCTTAGGAACATTCTGTTCTTTTTATTTTATTGCTTGATTAACTTTTTGTTTTTGCAAAGGAATATCCACAAAACCGTATCGGGTTTATTTAGGTAAGAATTCGTTCCTGGGACGCTGTATTTTACTAATAGTACCTAGTTAAACAGTCTCTTCTTAGACGAGCTCAGTGGCTCAGTTGTGAATGATGCGTCTTTGACACCAACGCTCGTGGGTTCCATTCCCACACAGGGCAAACATTTGTGTGCATGAACATGTTTGTTTGTCTTGGAATATTTTAAGAAAGGTAGGGCGCATCAAAGTAGCTCACAGAAAACTGCAGCAAAATAACAACTCCCTAGAGGGTTGTTGTGTTCCCGCGTACGAGTGAGGTCACCAGTAAGCTTTCAAGGAGTTACTGTTAGCGATGGGCGATTGCGAGAGGTTTTTTTCGATTGTCTCGATTGTTCGAACATCTCGATTGTTTTCGATTATTTCGTCGAACATCTCGATTGTTGTTGTGTTCGTCTTTGGCGCGATTTCAACTCGAATTTGTGGTTGCGAATTGCGAGTATGCACGATGGCGAGAGTTTTCAGTCGATTGTTTTGAGTTATATTAGAACATCTCGATGGCCGGACTTGGCCTTGTCTTGTGATTGCGATTTGCGAGTTCAAACTAAGCATGAAAAGTAGCAAACTTACCCAACTTACGTACGTATTATAGGAGAAAGGAATCACGAAAATAAATTAATTAATCGAAGTTTATAATCATCTATTGTCTTAGGTTTTCGCGATTGTTACACATTGAATTATACTATTTTTAACGGAGTCTTCCTGCGACCACGGACGCTGCAAAGCGTTCGAAACGTCAGGTTCAACAAAATAAATAAAACACGCGATACTTCCGTTAAAAATTGTATAATTCAATGAATCATCTATTTTTGTTCGTTTGTTTGTTTATATAACTTTACTGCATTATTTACAATTACATTTTACTATTTTTAATTACTTAAATAAAGTCAAAGTCATAGTCAAAATCTTTTTATTCCGTAAAAATGGCTACATTTGTTTGGAATCGTCACAATTTTTTTCCCTACCGTGCAGTTCATGACTAGGTGAGCACTGATAAAAATACTGCCAAAAAACTCAGGCATCCCTCTTTTGGTATCCAAACAAATTTACATAATTTATTAATTACATTATAATTGGATCGACTCAATCCCAGGCATTTTTATCATTAATATAGTCAGATACTTTATAATATGCCCTGCTACACAATTTGGCTTTAATAGTACTTTTAAACTTGTTTATTGACAATTCTCTTATATTGCTGGGAAGTTTGTTATAGAACCGTATACATTGCCCCATAAAAGAATTACTTATTTTGTGGAGACGGCTTGCATGTAACACAAGATTATGCTTATATCTAGTATTTATGTTATGAGTATCACTCTTTTTACAAAATGAGTCTATGTTTTTATGGACATACAAAAGATTTTCATAGATATATTGCGATGCGACTGTTAGAATATTTATTTCTTTGAATTTTTCTCTAAGGCTCTCACGGGGACCAAGTTTGTAGATAGCTCTTATGGCTCTCTTTTGCAATAAAAAGATGGTGTTAATGTCCGCGGAGTTACCCCAAAGAAGAATTCCGTATGACATAATACTATGAAAGTAGCTGAAATAAACTATTCTAGCCGTATCAACATCAGTGAGCCGTCTAATAGTTTTCACTGCATAGGCTGCAGAACTTAGTTTTCCTGATAATTTTTCAATTTGTGGGCCCCATTGTAGTTTGGAGTCAATTGTTATACCTAAGAACACAGTTGTCTCCACAGGGGCTAAATTAGTTCCATTAACATGTACATTGGTAGTCACCTGTCTTACATTAGGTGTTGAGAACTTAATTACTTCAGTCTTTTTATCATTTAAAACCAGATTAATAACATTAAACCAATGCATAACTTTAGAGAGAGAATCGTTAACTTCGTCATAATTACCTAACTGTCTATTAATTTTGAATGTCAAAGAGGTATCATCCGCAAACAATACAATCTCATGTTTATCCTTTACATAATAAGGTAAGTCATTTATATATACTAAAAATAAGAATGGACCTAGAATTGACCCCTGTGGGACTCCCATGACTACAGGGGACCCCGAAGATCTTTTACCATTAACATCGACCTTCTGTATCCTATTGCCCAGATAAGAAGACAGAAGTTCGAGAGCCTTGTTCCTGATACCGTAGTGGTGTAATTTTCTGACAAGAGTGTCATGGTGCACGCAGTCAAATGCTTTAGACAGATCAATAAACTTGTACAATGTATGCAACATAGTTTTTTAGTTTTAATACAAAAAATCACAGCGGCTCGATAAACAATCGCGACACATACACCTCGGCTCGATGCTTGTAAACAACTAGCAGCGAGTCGAGTCCGTCCGGCTAAACGCATCGGTGACCGATGAATGACTAACTGATGCAACAATCGAAACAATCGAAAAACCTCTCGATTATTTTGTAAAACGGCGAGTCGATTGTTGACTCGATTGTAAATTTTGACGACTGCGATTCTTTCGATTGTTAAAACATCTCGGAATCGCCCATCGCTAGTTACTGTGTAGGCAGCAGAGGAGGCATCGCGCGAGTGATACTTAATATATCGCAAGCGTTAATAGGCTTCGGTACCCGCTTTACATCAGGTAGTACAAGCATACGTTGTATGACCCCCGACGTAGTATAAAAAAAAAAGTTTTTTTCTTATGTCTCCAAGGTGGCAAAATAGCATACAGCTCAATGGTAAGCAGTCACCGTTGCATGTTACACCTGAGGCGTCACTTTTACGAGAGGTGGGGAATATTAAAGCATTCCATCTGGGGAAGTACCTTCACCTCACTGGATTCTGTAGCCAAATAACAACTGCCTGGAGCGTTGTAGTATTCCTGCGAGAAAGTGAGCTCATCAGTGAGCTGTATATGAAGTAGTCGTGTTAGCAGCAGAGGTAACATCGCGGGAGCTATACTTAATGTGTTGTAAGAATTCATGGTCTACGATAAGCATTCACATTAAATGGGACATATATTTGTATGATTTCCGATGTTGCATAAAAAAACTTGTACATACCAATGTATGTACAAACCGATCCAGTAAAAACCTCACGACTTTTCAGAAGAACCACATGCTGTAGTTGAGAGAGTGCTGGAGAAAATCGCGGCAGAGAGTTCTCACAGTTAAAGACTAAAACTGTCGGTATCATATCAAAAACTCCTCCAAACACAACTCATTGTATTGTCGGTAAAATACTCAAAGTCTTTGCTTAAATTTAAGGGCTCAATACCGCGAGAATACTTTTGAATTTATTTTTCTCTTTGTAGAGTCTTTGAAAGTCACCTGAGAGTTGATAAGTTTTACTTACTTAGGTAATAAGTTTTCGACAGGTCTCCTTCTATTATACTTTAGTAACAAATATTTATTTGGACAGACGATTTCCCTTGAATGACTTATTCTTGTATTAACTTCTTCCTAGCGTTATCCCGTTTCCTAATACATTAAGATTAGAAGGGACTGCTACCTTGTAACAATTAGGTGTACAAACTGATACGTCGGCAAAGCAAGAGGGTGTGTGCTCGGGTTCT
This sequence comes from Pyralis farinalis, assembly GCA_947507595.1. Classification (NCBI taxonomy): domain Eukaryota; kingdom Metazoa; phylum Arthropoda; class Insecta; order Lepidoptera; family Pyralidae; genus Pyralis; species Pyralis farinalis. The sequence continues at coordinate 27,542,441 of OX382276.1, read as the reverse complement.
TTTACAGGCCAAAAACCAGGAGATTAGAAATCTAGTTTGTTTCAAAGACAATAGATAAGAGAAAAAAAAGAGCGCCACCTGATTAATCTAAACCCATCAGGAAGGTATGACAAAATAATATTATATATATATTTATTTTTTATAGTCGCTCCCAGACACGATTAGTTGGAAACGAAATTAACTTTCAGATGTCCATATTCTACATGGCACAATTAAAGAGTAAATAAATTTCCTTTCATATGGACAACATATATTTATATATATTCATCTAGTCTAGGTTATTATGCCTTAAGCTAGATTACATGTGCACTTAAATTGTACCTACTGCGTTAGGCCTAGGCATGAAATCACATATTCTATAAAACAGGTGTACATTTGTACAGATCTAATTACTTTGAGTGCATCATTGGGTCAAAACGTTTATCTTTAAGTTACCACTTTACAGAAAATTCCGAAACATTAAAAACGATCACCTGATTGTAAACGGGGCTTCAAGTGTTATGACAAGAAGAAACCAGCGTTGCACCTCTCATATATATATGTGTAGACGACCAGCAACTGCGGGCTACGGGATTCATTGCAGCACACGGCTATTATAAACTCGAATTAAGACGGTGCTTGCGACCGAACATTACAGACTGCAATGAAAATTGAAAGGTCAAAGCTAATTTCATCCTTTAAATCTTCAGGATTAGAACAATGTGTTAACTTATTAGTTCAAAAACCATAGTGCATGGCCAGGTCCACTACGACCCAAAAAAATATTTTTTACATCTTTCACAAAAATAAAAAGGACTCCGAAAGAAAAACTTGGCCTCTGACCAAGCCGGAATTTATCTGTCAAACCAAATCTGCCAGTTGACGGCTACGTGTTGCCATCATGAATTCATCTTCTTAACAGATGACGCTGACAGTACTGACATTCGCAAATAATCTGAAAGTATGGTTTGCAACGTAACGACCTAAGTCTAAGGATTTAAGATACTGTCTTTTACATGGAGCGAATGCCGCCAGCCCTCCATAACCCAGAGGGAACAACAGACCTATCTTAGGTTATAATATCTTGGACGTACGGGTTTCCTCACGATATTTTCCTTCACTGTAGAGCAAGGGATAATTACAAATATGTACATAAATTCGAAAAGACGAATTTTGTGGTACATACGAACGTGGCCAGGTTACGAACCAGATACCGTAAGTTAATGAACTGGTTTTGTATCTACTGAGCTATCACTGCTCCTATTTTATATTGACTATTCTGATTCATATATTTCCTACAAAACGTTGAATTTTGTATTATTAGAAAACAGTAATTGTGAGTTATCTATATATTCACGCCATGTATATTGTGGTGTACGCAGAGACAACCGAGCACGGCAAAACATGGCTCTTACACACCTCAATCGCTTCTTTAACATTCATGGCTTTTCTCATGCTAGGCTGCTTCTAAGGCTCGTGCCATCACCTTTCCATAAAACACGATGAATTTGGCCACGATACGGGTCACGGTTTAGTAGTCTTGGGTTTCCTCGGCTCGTCCATCCTTGTACTTACGCGTAGTAAATCTGTTTCGTAGTTCTAATCATCTACGTAATCAACAAGCGTTACGTCAAAAACCTCTCTCTCTCTCTTTTTTGTACAACGTCGAAAGGCATTCAAGCATACGGTCTACTTGATTTAAAATAGTTACCGTAGTCAATGAACGCTGGTAATACAAACTCGATCACTAAATTAAAACGAAACCGCGACCTATCTAATTTTCTTGACTTAGGTAGTTAAAATTATATAATAAACATCTTAGTTTGCTGTTCACGTTTGTTTAATTTACCCTCTATGCTAGCGCATCTTGGTAGCAACGTGACAATCTTCCGTGGGCTATCGTTCTCTTATCTTTATGTATGTTGCTAAACTGATCATATTTAGGGTCCTACAGCTGACGCAGTTTCTGTGTGACCTCACAAAAATACTTTACGATTGTTGCGCGTCCACACTCCCGGACGTAATTACCACCTAATTCTATCCTCTCCATTGTTACCATATCGATTCCCGCTGACTTTAAGTTTTTCAAGCTTCGTATGTACGATTAGATCCCATGTTCAGTTCGAGATGATCTGATGAGATCTCATCATCATCGGACATTGACAATCTGGAATTAGCCTTAGACTTAGATTCAAGGCATTGTAGTATTTTTCCTCAAAATATTCACATCACCGTTGTATCAAATCTCGTGTGTTAGTAAAAATAACACCATATTTAGACTTTATTTTATTCATCCTGGATACTGACGAACCACCTCGAGAAAACCTCCCTCCAGAAGAGTTTATTATTCGCTTCGTAGTTTTTCATCGGCTGACGAAAGAGAGAAGCATGAATAACTTATTTCGAATGAGGAATTCTCATTCATCACGCTTCTTTTTCACTAAAGATTAGATTTCATTCCAGAATCGACGGTACACTTCCTTCTTCTTCCTTCTCATGCTATTATTTATAGGGAATGATAATACATAAGTAAATCATACTTTGCTCTTTCTTTCTACGATTCAACCTTCGCTTCCCACCATATATTACCTTTCAAGGTTTTGTACTTCTTATCGCGTCTACCTGCTTTGTTTTCGCTGTCCACCATGCTTCCCTTCTGAACTTTCCAACAATCATTCACATCTATTTCGGAAAGACTTGCACTCCCAAGTACACTAATTTGACGTAAATACGCGCTCCTTACACTTTCATCTTACAATATTTCACTCCTTATTCTTCCATGAACTCCGATAGTGTGAGTGATGGTCTTTGTTTATTCTTCCATGACGTATGAGTCTTTATATTACAATCATTCCTAGGCTGTAGTAAATAATTTTACATCAGGTGAATCGTATGTTCCATTGTTCCCAAAGTTGTAAAAAAATATTACCAAAATAAATGCGAACGCTACTATGATATAATCAGTTTCAATAATGTTATAACTATTTATAAATATATATATTTTCTACTCGCAATAATGTCAACAGCAATTGACGAGTGAATACAAAACAATTCGTGACTGTTACAAGCTAACAATGGGCTTCTCTTGTCAGTCGCATACGGCACCAACCCGTGAAGGTAATCGTTTTCGATACAGAAGTTTCTCAACGGTTATAATTTTCACCTAATTGTCACTTAAGCGCCAAAATACAAAAATGAGATTTAAACAATAAATTATAAATAAGTGAACTTTATAACTATAGGTACATACATAATGTTTATATCTATTGAAAATGGAGTCTTCAGGACTTAAGGACTCAATTGGTTTATTTGTTTAACATCACCAGGAGCAGAGCAAGGTATCGAGACCACAGCGAAGTACCGAAGTCACCTGTAGGAGAATAGGATAAGCTGGCGTCGAAGAAACTGTTTTTTTTTAATTTTTTGTACAATATTGGGTGGCATACAAATATACGCCCCACCAAATGTAAAATGGTCACCGTTGGCTATGACTTACCACCACTTAGGAGCTTTCTAATCTCACTCACTCGCAGACATAATACAGGGTGTTGCTATTTGGCACCTTACCTTTCTTAAGAATATCCAGATATAGACAAATGAACATATTCATTCACACAAATATTTGTTCTGTGTGGGAATCGAACCCATGAGCCTTGATGTTTAAGTCATGTTGTTAACCACTTCTCCACCTGACTCATCATAGCTTGTGCGCTAAATAGAGTGAAACAGTACTTCAGCATAAAACTACTTGATATATAAGTCTCAAATCAGACAGTACAAGGAGTACTGTAGGCATTTTTGGGCGGGAGTATCTGGATCCAGCTGGGAACTTGTGATTCTGTGCAAAGAGGAGCTATGGGAATTATCGACAATCCTAAGCTCACACACTCTCCTTAAACACAAAGGTCAATAATACTCATACTTTTGAGTTATTGCCTCGCTTTGTATGTTTTACCGATTTCAATAAGTTGTGTTCCGAGAAGTTGATGGATATGATGCCAACAGCCTCGTTTAGAATTCATCCTCATACACTAGAACCGTTCCGCATAGGTACTGAACAGTCCTGAGTTTTTTTTTCGTGTGGTCCTTGGACCACATAACTTCATTCCAATTACGATTCATAACGACTTTTCTGCACGAACGTAATTTGAACATTTCAAATATATATATAAATAAACAGGGAAATTTTAGAAATTATCTAAGTTTATATGGTTAGTCAACATAATTTTAAATTTTCAATGGAATACATGGGGCACACTAAAAGTTTTGTACTTCTAGCTAATCGGAACTATTTGAATTTCGAATGTTATATTTTTTGAAACGTTGCAACCTACTTAGTAATAAAAACAAAAATTGGCGGGAAATCATTTGTCAATTGTTTTTTATCACACATCAAAGTACTACGTACGCAACGAAAATGGAATTGAGTCGAAAAGATTTTAGAGCGATGATTTTTTATGATTTTAAAAGTTCTCTCTCTCCGCAAAATGCTTTTGGGAGAGAAGCACCTTCTTTGAGCACCGTGAGGCGATGGTTTGCTGAATTTGAAAGAGGTCGAGTTTCTTTACATGACGAATTTCGTGAAGGGCGGCCTTCAACTGCCGTCAACGTAAATAATGTGATATGCTTTTCAATGAAATTACGTAACTCAACGAAATTAACTCAAAATAATAAAAAAAAATGTTAATAAAATACTAACAGTAAAGGCCCAATGGATTTAGAGCCGGCCTATTGACCAACGGGTCCTTAATTGGAATCCCGGCATGTGTCAACAAATTCATGTTTTCGAACTTATACATATTTATAACTAATTGCTCAACGGTGCAGGAAAACATTGTGAGGAAACCGGTAACTCTAAGAAAAAAAACTACGAAAGACATTTAACCTAACATAAGAAACGGGATATTGCTTAGGAAACGGAAAAACGCTAAGAAGAAGAATAAAATATTCTCTACCTATCTATATCCTAACTTATCCTAACTTCCCGTTAAATCCCTTGCTGGGTAGGCAGAGCGAACCGAGCGCCACATAACTCGGTCCATTAAGTAATATTAGTATAAAATACTAATATTGCCTAATTTTAACATCGCTGTTTTGTAATAATTCGCAATAGTTTTTTTTTTTTACTTTATATAGATGTTAAGTAGGTAATAGTAAATATTTTTGCAATTAATGAAAGTGGAGCATTAAAAACCCAGAATGGTATTCAAACATGCGACTTTCATGGGAATAACCAACTTTAGTCGAGCATTCGTCATTGTTAACTGTCCTCATACAAACTTAGGACATTTATAATTTCTATTATAATGATATTATGAATTTTATTTAACAATATTTTAAATATTGATATTGAATTTGATATTGACGAGCTCGGTGGCGCAATGGTTATTAACGTTACTTTGTCATTAATGCACTAGACAAAGTGTTGGGTGCATGAACATGTCTGTTTCTATTGGTCTGGGTGGTTTTACGTATGAAAGGAAGTACCTCCACCTCATAGAAAACCGAAGCCACGTAATAACTCCTTGGAGGGTTGTTGTGTTCCTGCGTGTAAAGAAGATCATCTGTAATCTCCTAAGGAGAGGCTGTGTTAGCAACAGAGGTGGCATCGCGCGAGTGGTACTTAATGTATTGCAAGCGTTCATAAGATACGGTAACCGCTTGTATGCTTCCCGCCGTTACGTAAAAAAAAATGATGTTCCTTTAAACATTTGCACATCTGCATATAATCTGGTTTATATTTACTGAAAAAATATTTTTTTAGAAATCTGCAACTAAAATCCGAACGTAATGATTATTTTTTTCTGTTTCACAACGTTTTTTCAGGAAATACACATATATAGATACAATTAATAAGGAGATACAAAATATCTAAATACAAATTTGATTCGGCAACCGGCAGCGATCTGACACAGCATTTTTGTAACATTTGTGTTCGTAAGCAACCTGTAACATTTTCTTTATACCATTTTTGCAGAACAAAGGCTGGGCTTACCATGCCGGATAACTTTGATTACTCAGCGCAAAATTTGCTTCCGGCAGGCTTTGACAAATAGCACCCATGTGTCTTACCATGTTGACCGAATTGATTCACATGTCAATTTGCTAACATTGTGTCCCTTCACGTATATTGTAACCAATTTCTAGTAGGGATGGAAATAGATAGGACAGTGTACATATGAACTAGGGTCGGTGGCATTTTTATCAGCAAATTATTATTTTTTATTTATCTATCTATATGTTCAAGCAAGCTCATATGTTCCTAAGAGCGTTACTTAAATAAATAATAAAATAAATAAATATTGTCGGACAAATTACACAGCGCCATCGAGCCCCAAAGTAAGCAAAGCTTGTGTTATGGGTACTAGACAACTGATAAATATACGTAAATACATTTTTTTTTGTAAATACATACTTATTATACATAGAAAATACCCAGACCAAGACAAACAGACATGTTCATGCACACAAATGTTTGTACTGTGTGGGAACCGAACCCACAAGCGTTGGTGTCAAAATAGCTGCAACAGCGCGTTCGACCACTGCGCCACCGAGCTCGTCTACATGACTCGGTCCTTACACACCCCACCCTCTTTTTTAATATACATAGCTCTTTGTGGCGGTTTTTAGAGCTCCGAATATTATTATTATATTAAATCACCTTCTGATAAAACAAGATCAATTTGGTCATGATGGTATAGGTAAGTGTTGGTCTTCTTCGACTCCTACATCCTTCTACTTTGACGTTATATATCTGCTTCGCGATTCTTTCTTTTTTCATGTCCGCACCAACTGTGCATGTCTCTTATTATTTTAACACTGACTTTCTTTCAGACTAAACTCTGACCCTAACATTGTCATTACCAACGCGGTCTACAAGCGTTACGCAAGAAATTTTTCGCAATATTGACATTTCGACTGCGTTCATCGTACTTTTATGCTCTCTCTCTCTGCCATACCCAGCTCTCGTTTCTATAAATAAGCATTCGAACCAACACTATGTTGAGTATAGTAGTAGAGCGAGCTGTGTCTCCTGACCAAGCATACACTGACAAGAAGTTTTCCCAAAATTCACACTATTCCCATCATTCAGTTGTCTTTCCACACCAAGTCGTTTGCGTTAACCACATAGACGACTTTTGTACAAAGTCTTCCTCTGGTAAAATTTCGGTCGGCCTGGTGCTGGTCGGACAGAAATTCATGAGGAGCGTGAGAATCTTATCGGAGTTCCAATAAACTGGTTGAGATTAATGCTAAGAAAACTCAGGTGTGTATTTTGCAACAAAAATGTCCGCATTTCTTCCCACTCCCAGTCTTCAGGGCACTTCCTTCAGTATGCGAGATGGCCTGAATATGCTAGGTATGGATTTTCTTTGCGACCTTAAACAACGTAACTACATCGAGAGCCTCATCTCAACAGCTTCAAAAAAACTCGGAGTCCTGAACAGGGAGCGCCGGTTCTTCACGCCGATAAGACTATAAAGTTCGGGCCTGCGTGGAGTATTGCTCGCATCTCTGGGACGGTTCCACACAGGCCCTCGATAGATTGCAGCGACGGGCTATCCGTGTAATCGACGACGAAAAGATCAGCAAAAACCTGGAGCCTCTTCAACTTCGTGGAGATATTAGCATGCTAAGCGTATTTTGCCACCTTTACCATGGTGAGTACTCTGAAGACTGTTTTCCCTTATCCCAACCTCTCCCTTTCGTCATAGAACCACACGTGCAGGCTTGCAAAGTCATTACTCCGCTGTCGAGAATATTTCCTCGAGTACTAAAAATTTCAGCAACTCCTATCTCTGTCGTACTATTAAAAATTCGAACGCCTTGCCTTGCATGTGTGTTTATGTGTTTCCTCCTTCCTTCAATATCTATCAAGCGAAGCGCGAAGAAGCACCTTGCGGGCCAGCATGACACCGTTTACTGACTGGACACTTTAGCCTTTTTTCAGTTGCCGTTGCGATTTGGGCTCCTCTTTTCGCTAACCAGCAGGTGAAGCAGAGCCATAGTGGCTCCGCTTCGCCTGCTGGTAAACGAAAATAGAAAAAAATCACACCTCAGCTGAAATTAAATAAATAAAGTGACGTTAAATGTAGGGTAACGACTTATTTGAAAAAGGCACCATTTCCGAATATTATTTTTCCTTCCTATGCCGACAGCATCGCATAAATGCTTGTACTCCATCCCCAGTATTAAATTATGTTGGAAACTAAATTAATTCGGCATACTCGTAAATAACTGAACGAATCGCTGATAAAAACTCAAATATCGATCATTCCCGATCAGCGTGAACATCTTCAAATAATAGTTGATTCTTTCTGCCAATGCAGGGATACTCATGAGGACGTTCTCAGGCGTATTGTTGACTTGCAGGTAGAGTAGAGAGAGCCACACAAAATTATAAACTATATAGATTTATGATTTTGATTTTAGTTTAATTTTGATTAAGATGGGATGCAGAGTATCGTGAAAACTGTTTTCAGTGAAAACTGTAAATCAATATGAGGAACTAGTACTTAACTATTACAAAAAGAATTCAGTATGTCATCACAGCAAATTTGCTTAGCTCTCATAGTAAAATCATTTTTTTTTTTAATTATGTCACTATAATTTAGTTGATCATGTTCTATCCCATGGTGATGTGAGGAGCGTTAGAAACCGACGAACGTGCACGAGAAGAGCAATGAATGTTAAAGAAGTAAGTGAGGTATGTAAGGAGCGAATCATGTGGCGCTCGGTTCTCTGCCTACCCCACAAGGGATTTGGCGTGAAGTTATACATCCGTGATATAATTTAAAAGTAAGAAAACATCATTTTATAACGTAAAAAATAGTTTTAATTATGTCGAATACAATTGGTGGAAGAATAATACCCAATAACCGCAAACAAAAATTGAAAATTAAGCAAGGTCGCGTCACTACTTAACAGCTAAGTACTCGTACTTTTATTATTAATAATTTATATCATTTGATATGTTATATCAGTTCATGGCAACCGCTTTATATCAGGTGAACTGTATATAACTCGTATGCCTTTCGATTTTATATTAAAAAATACTTCCATAAACAGCAGATCGTAGCTAAATAACAAATCCCTTGAGTATTTTCTGCACTGCGTGAGTAAAGTTCCAGTAAACTCCGCAATTGCATAAATAGAAGGGTTAGCTAGCGTCATAGGCTGTGGTAACCACTTCAAATGATACGTGCCGGCCGATTTTGCCAGCCGACTTAGAAAAAAGTAGCCAAAAATGTATCTGCCTGGTTTCGTTCGTGCAAAAAATTCGTTTACAGAAGCGGTACTCGAAAACTCGATTACTATAAATCGATAGAAGGTACGAAGCGTTTAAAGTTTTACCGTCGAAGTAATCTACGAGCTTTTGGCAAAGTTCGTGAAAACAAATCAAATGAAAAATCAATTCATTGGATCGAGTAATTTAGGGGATTTTGTTAAACCGCCTTTGAAAAATTTGGTTTCATGGCCGCTTAGTTGAGGAAAAGTTGAACAATGAGAGTTGGAAATTGTTACTTTTAGCTCACAACAATTTATTTGTTGAGAAAATGTGTACGTGTACTTCATAACCATTAGGGATCTATCTCACCAAAACTCCGAGTACGTCGAAAGCTGGCAACCTACGGCTGCAAAATAAAATAAACCGGGAACGTATAAGTCCATGTACCGTGTGAAATATACGGTACGTAGTTTATTTCGTTCGTTCATCAGAAATGGACATCGAGATCGCACTTATTCGTTGTGTACCTCGCAGAAACATCTTTCGTCAGCCTTTATCTTTGATTCTGATTTAATGACAACAAGGGAGAATTACCAGGCGTTTAGGCGGTTCTGCTTATCTATATTATTGGAATCGATGTGTCAGGTAACAACTCACAGTTTAGGTCCCAATAGTGTTAGATATTTGATAAACCGTGGTGCACGGCAGTTAAGCTTCACTTGACTAGCCATCTCTTTGAGGTTTTTAAATACCTTATTTGTCATATTGCTGTCTCTCACTTTGCCAAGAGGGGAAGTCAATTTCAAAACTTCCTACTCCTACAAATTTCTTCTGATTAAATTCGTTGTGAGTTCCAAGGCAGCTGTAGTTTAACTTCACTGTTCATGGCCTTTTTGCTGGTCGCCGCTGTTAATTCTGGCTACACAGGAGAATTTAAAGATAAAGGCTTTTTATTTAAACGGGACAGGCCCACCACTCATTCCCACCACTGTGTCTCCTGTGTAGCCAGAATTAACAGCGGCGACTACCAAAAAGGCAATGAACAGTGAAGTCCATTGCTGTCGCAGGGGTTAAACTACAGCTGCCTTGGAACTCACAACGAATTTAATCGGAAGAAATTTGTAAGAGTAGGAAGATTTCGAATTGACTTGAATTCTCAATAGTAAAAAAGCAGAAAGCGCGGGTGGATCATGCATCATGTTTGTATGTGAGTGATATCATGAAAGGAAGATAAAAGAAATATAAAATCTGGAACGAAACCAAAGTTTTAGTGAAAGAGATCCGTAAAGAACTCGGAATGAAAATAAAAATTCGGGACGGATATCAAACTACACACATCAAAAGTGTCTAGGGATCAACATATATTTTTGCAATAACTTTCCTCCTGATTGATATTAATTAAAATTTTCTTTAAGGATTCATCAAATAAAGTGTTTTCGTTTGTCTACAGTAACGATAAACCAAGTCACCTTTGCATTAATAAAGAAATTTGCCATTTTCATAATAAAGGGATTTTTGACATTTGAACCACTAACATTAAAGTTCGAAAAAAACATTATTAGTGCTACTGTTTTCCTACTACTGATTAAAACCAACGTTATTATGGAGCGGCGACGTCATTTAAGCAGGGAAGAAATGCTCAGAGCCGTGGGAATGATAGAAGCTGGTTCCCGGCAACGTACTGTGGCTTTAGCTCTGAATACAAGTCAGAGTGTTATCAGTCGACTTTGGACACGTTACCGAAGCACTGGTACCGTGGCTGAGCGCCATGGAGGACGGTATCGCTGCACCACACGGAGACAAGACCGATACATTCAAATCACAACTCGAAGAGCTCCAACAATAACCGCCATGATGTTAGCCGTGACGCTTCATCACTCTTCAGGGAACTTAATTAGCGACCAAACAGTCAGAAACCGCTTGCATGAAGTGAACCTTCATTCCCGAAGACCGCTAAGGGTACCACCTATAGCAATGCACAATCGTAGGATTCGATATCAATGGGCTCTTGAACACAGAAATTGGGCAGAAGAACAATGGCGTTTCGTGTGCTTTTCTGATGAGTCTCGTTTTGGTATGAGACCGGATACAAGACGTATACGACACTGGAGAACCCCTGGACGCCAACAGCGATTAAAATCCTGCCAGGAAGTCCATCCTTATAGTGGTGGAACCATCATGGTATGGGCGGGTATTTGGATCGGCGGAAGAACTGAGTTGATTTGGATCAGAGGCAACCTCAACGCTCAAATTTATGCTGAGACGATTGTATCAGACGTCATCGTTCCTCTACAAGTGCAAATCGATCCCTTATTTCAGTTAATGCATGATAATGCACGACCGCACACCGCAAGAGTTGTAAGACAGACTCTCGCCGCAGCTAACATCAATGTCATGCCCTGGCCTGCTCAGTCGCCAGATTTGAACCCGATTGAGCATGCATGGGATATGCTACAGAGAAGAGCTCTGCCGAATATGGAGGGTATCCAGTCGCAAGAAGACCTTTTTTTGTTGTTGCAACGAACATGGGCGGCCATTCCACAGCGTGATTTGGATGAACTCATTTTGAGTATGCCAAACCGATGTTCTTGTATTGTTAGTGTTCGCGGTAGAAACACGGATTATTAATTGTTTAAGTTACCCAATAAAATTTTAAAGAAAACTGTTATTTCAGTCTTTTTTTCGAACTTTAATGTTAGTGGTTCAAATGTCAAAAATCCCTTTATTATGAAAATGGCAAATTTCTTTATTAATGCAAAGGTGACTTGGTTTATCGTTACTGTAGACAAACGAAAACACTTTATTTGATGAATCCTTAAAGAAAATTTTAATTAATATCAATCAGGAGAAAAGTTATTGCAAAAATATATGTTGATCCCTAGACACTTTTGATGTGTGTATTTTGTTCGTAAGTAAAAGAAATATCGACGCCCAGAACGGACAAGATGAATTCTAAATCCGGTGTCATTCTTGCTAACGTCTAGGCAGTGTTAGACAATGGAGTGAATATTTTGTAGAAGTATATCATTACCTATTTTTGACGTGATAACGTCCTATAAACGCCGGCAGCACGCACGAAAAAAATGTCACGTTCCGATGGTGTGGAAGAGAGACAAATGCGTCACAAGTAGAGATGGGACGGGGATAAATATCCGATTGATATTTATCCTGATAATAACCAAAATGGATAAATATCGTATATTTATCTGGATAAATTTCCATTTAGTGCGTATTTTCATTTTAGGTTTTATTTAGTGTTTTGTAGCATTGTTTTAGGAAATTTGTCCTTTAATCGATACATAATATCCCAAAATATAAAAGTATCTAAAGAAACTGGCCTGGCCAACCGTTGTTAGCACAATAAAACACTTGTACATACTAAAGCCTACTTATTTACTTAATCTCCTATAATCACTCCCTGTATCTGATTCAGTGTTATCAACCAGGATAAGTAGCATTGCAAAACTCAAAGTCTTCTATAAAATCATGAGGAGTGGAGGGCTTCTTAGTGTTCGGGCCGGATATAGAACTGCGAATTGATGTAATTGTTAGATCATCATCAGTGTCTTCTATATTATTTCGATATTTATTTAACAAGTTCCAATTGTCAAAAATGTAATTGAATAGGCGATACAAACCTTAAAAAATAGAATGTCACCAAGAATTAATATTATTATAAATTCTGGTTAAACAAAAGGATATTTAAAGGATATTCACCCAGCTTTATAATAGTGTCGTACCCCACAATGTTCAGTTTACCTATTTGTGAGAAATGTACTCCATTCTATGTGCGAGGACAACACGTGTTAAGGCGGTCGGCAACTCGTCGTCTTGTTTTGGCATCAATATTGAGGTCAAATAATGATGCTTGATGGCGGTTGGGCTATTTTCTTGTATCTTGATATTTCGACTGAGAATAAGATCTATTATATTATATAAATTACTGCGAATACGTGGCATAGCGGTGAATTGTCACTTAACCCTTTGCATGCGAAATAATGCTATAGTTAGAAAATTTTAATAATAAGAAACCAGAAAGTACTTAAGAATGAAGTTGGATCACAATGATAAAATTTTAATTCAATTCGCACTGGTGCTATGTGTTAGGACAAGTGAATAAGATTTTATATCTTGTATATGATTTTAGCAGAGGTATTGATGTCCAGACGGATGAGAAAGATTAAAAAAATGTTAAAAAAATCCTTTGTTCTATATCGTAATATAGAAAGAAAACAGTATGATAAAATGAGTGCCCTAAGGGACCTAACGTACATGAATGTAGATGAAAATTTGTCAAGTAATCATAGAAATGTTCGAACTATTTGGCAGATGTGCATGAAGTACGTGCTGATTAAAAGTTTAGTGTAAATTTTAGTAGCTACATCATCAGGACTGCGTAGCAGTATCCAAAATATATCCTGTGTTCATAATATCATATACAGTTATATATAAGGAGTAAGTAACTCTCATCTTTCTCTCTCTCATTATGTATTACATTTTCATGGTTTTTCTTTTATACAACGTCGGGAGTCATTCAAGCATACGGTCCACCTGATGTAAAGCAGTAACCGTAGCCTATTAACGCGTGTAATATATTGAGTATCACTCGCGCGATGCCTCCTCTGCTGCTCACACAGCAACTCCTTAGGAGCATACTGGTGACCTCACTCACACACAGGAACACAACAACGCTCTAGGGAGTTGTTATTTGGCTGCGGTTTTCTGTGAGGTGGAGGTACTTCCCCAGACGGGCTGCTTTGATGCGCCCTACCTCTCTTGAAACATCCAGACCAAGACAAACAGACATGTTCATGCACACAAATGTTGTATTGTGTGGGAATCGAACCCACGAGCGTTAGTGTCAAAGTCGCATCTTTCACGACTGAGCCACCGAGCTCGTCTAAAAATCTTGGTTACGTTAATCCTAAACTTAAACAAATTTACTTAGCACAGACATATTTTGGAACCCGGAAGGACGTAATATTTATAAACATTATACAGGAATATTGCAGTGATGTCACTGGTTTTGCAGTTATGTACGAGTATGTCAGCTTCATCAGAATTCATAGGCTAACTAATAAAAGAGAGAAGCAACGGAATTTGCAAACCCGATCAAATAAGTATTATATATTAGGTATGTTAAAAATAAGTATGAAAGGATTAAAAAGTAACGAGGTTTACATCGCATTTAACAACGTCAAAGTTTTGGATTAGTCAAAAAAATATAAATGCCAGAGAATAGAGATTGTGAGTATTTTATAACTATTCTTCTAAAACAGAGGACTGTGCTAAAAATCAAAGTATTGAGTTTGCCGAGAATGCACACAATGGACCACCGCCTACGGCAGCGTTATACTTCCACGTCAAAATTCTCTGAATAAGCTTGTTTTCTGCTTTTCTGTGGTAGAGTTTTAATTTATTCAAACCTTTACACAGCACTATTCAGTCAGCTATATGGGTAACGGAATAACAATAAACAATTCAATGCAGATAGATACGCGCATTTCAATTTGTAACAAAAAAGTTTTTATTTTGCTTTTTCTATGGTTGACTATAAGTTGGAGTACAGTAAAATAAAATATAAATATTGGCGGACAAATTACACAGCGCCATCTAGCCCCAAAGTAAGCGAAGCTTGTGTTATGGATACTAGACAACTGATAAACATACGTAAATACATATTTTTTTTGTAAATACTTACTTATATATATATATATATATATATAAATAAATACCCAGTCCAAGACAAACAGACATGTTCATGCACACAAATGTTTGTACTGTGTGGGAATCGAACCCACGAGCGTTGGTGTCAAAGTAGCGTAACAGCGCGTTTCACCACTGCACCACCAAGCTCATCAACAGTGGTTTATATAAACAAATACGAATCATTTTATTGTAATTTTCAAATGTACATGGCCATCTACTATTTAGGCGTACCCACAGCCGCAGCTGTAATTTTTCTATGACCAAATTAAGTAGAGAAATTTTCCTTGTCCGATTTTGTGACTATCCTTAAATAACTTAAACGGGATGTATTAAAACCATCGTTACCATGGAAGATATATCGTCCGTTCAGAGACGAGCTGTGAGAATTGTAGATGATACTAAGTTTAAACACGGTATTGAACACTTAAGTTTAAGGAGGGATTTCGCCCCCCTTTGTGTGTTCTACCGATTGTGCAACGGGTTGTGTTCCGAAGAATTGTTTGATATGATGCCGACCGCTACTTTTTATAACCGCACCGCTCGCCGACTGAGGGAAGTTCACCATCACATGCTGGAACCGCAAGAGTCGCATCCTGTTCGGTTCCAGAGAAGTTTTCTTCCGAGAACTCTCAAGTTGTGGAATGAAATTCCAGCCGAGGTTTTCCCAAGGGACTCTTGCAGAAGCTCAGCATGGGGCTCTTCAAGAAAGGCGCGAAGAGGTTTTTAGAGGGTCCGCAACGCTTGAGTGTCATCCCTGGTGTTGCAAATATCCATAGGCTATGGTGACTGTTTACCATCAGGCAGGCCGTGTGTTTCTTTTTCCACCTTGGTGGTGTAAAAAAAACGAGTGTGCTTTAGACCACACGACTGAAGTAAAACTTTTTTAGCTCCATAGTGTAATACAGACAATAGGCCTGCACTGTGTCTTAGATATATGAAGCTTAACTCGCTATGAGAGAAAGAGAGAAAGAAAATGTGTGCTCGCACCTCTCCCACTTGCCCCTACAGTTATATACGAAACGTAACTCTCTCTCTTTCTATCTTCACTAACTTGTATCTCCCTTTCAACTTCCGTTCGCCGCGCCCGATCACATTTTTTGTAACGCTCTCGTCACGCATTCACCAGCTTACTCACCAAGTCAAGCGTGCGTAAAGAAGTTTTACTTAAAAAGATAGGTAACATAAATCGTGATCAAAAATAAATCTGAACAAGAGCGATTCTGATTCATGCACTGAGGGACCCCTCAACAATGTCAGAAATCTTGCATTTTTAAGATCAAATCTTATTGTAGTTCATTAATTTCTAATACTTTTCTTTATTCTTTGTTGATCTACTAACATTTCGAAAAAAAAAATGTGTGAATTGGAACATATATAATTAATCCATCCATGTCGGTAGATGTAATAATTGAACAACCAATGTAAGACAAATGTCACCTTAGTCTTCCGACCACAGATGCTGCAAAGCATTCGAAACGTCAGGTTCAACAAAATAAATAAAACATGCTATACTTCCGTTAAAAATTGTTTAATTCAATTTCGAAAACAACATTTGACGAAGAAGAAATGCTGATGTTGCAATATTCAATACAAAAGTGGAAGGATGTAGGAGCCGAGGAAGTCAAAGACTTACCTACCATGACCAAATTAGTCGTGTTCTATTAGAAGGTGATGTCAGGAGCCCTAGAAACCGGCGAGCGTTCATGAGAAGAGCAATGAATGTTAAAGAAGCGAGTGAGATATGTAAGGATCGAGTCACGTGGCGCTCGGTTCTCTCTGCCTACCGCGCAAGGAATTTGGCGTGAAGTTATAGATAGATAGATGTTGCAATATCTATAATAGTATAAAAATACAAATATGTTGTATTTAATATGTGTAAATATATAAAATACAAATATATAAAATAATAAGATATAATATAAAAAAAAAACATCAGACATCTTTGATAGATATTTATCGATTCTATAATAAGCCCTATTCCAAAGAGTGTTTTCGATGTATCTTTTGAAGATGTTATCAGTACAGGACAGAACTGTTTCAGGCAAGTTATTATAGAATCGAATATAATTTCGTAACTTATTTCTATTTTTAAGATATTCACGGAACTTCGAAACTTAATTTTTTACAAATATATTAGCCCGAACGCCAATGGTATCAATATGTCTCATGATTTTTGTTTCCGACGAGTACCAATGGTATCGATAAGCCCCATAGCCCTGGTTCGTTATTTAATCTTGTATTTCTCTCTAATTTATGGTTATATCCTACTTGTGTCTCGTGTGTACAGTTTACTCTTAAGTTGGCAATATAGCCCAACCATAGTCATTGAAATACTCAATTGGAATTAAAAAATAAATTAGCAAATTAATTATCAAAATATAACATCGCGGCAAAAATATTTCACTCGCTTCCGAATGGAGCACCGCTCGTAATGCTTATCTGTTCTGCGGAATGACGTTTTCATAATTATCTGAAATATGGTGAGCACTGAGCAGGAATGGTATGTCTATGAAAGGATGGATAAAGACTTTGTTTCCCATTACGATACGGAATCCTTAAAACAAATTCATTTTGTGCGGCTTGATATCACATTTAACAAAAATAAAATGAAATTTTTATTTCTCCCAACCGTGTTTCAATTCCGTGTGCATGCGGGGAAAAGGTATTTTTGTAGCTATTTGGGAAACAAAGGAAATAGAATCCAGATCGTTGTCGATTGCTATATAAAATAAATAATAGCATCTACATATTTTATTATTCTGTGTGCTTTGCGCATATTTTTACCATATTTTACAAACCTAAATATTATTTTGACGTAATTCAAACTAGTATATTTGGTGGGTGTCCGGTATTTTTGAGAGTTTTTATGCTTTTTAGTTGGTACTGACTCGCTAAATGTTCTTACTAGCGTCATATTATACCTAATGTATTATGACTGGCTGGGTCCGCTACCTAGGCTTAACGATTTGGAAAATATGGATTTTAATATAAAGCGACTGCCGTCGTACCTTCACAACTCACAGGGAAAACCATACCTTTTAGGTTAGATCACGTGTCTTTCGAAATATAATTTCTTGGACTTGCGGATTTCCTCGCGCTGTTTCCTTCACTGCAGAGCAAGTGATAATCGCAAATCTGAAAACACGAATTTGGTGGTACATGCCCAGGTATGGGCATTGGGATTCTAATTGGGGATCAGACGAGGCTTTTAATAGGCTGGTTCTTTGTGTTGCGGCCTACTATGAAATCTGCACTAATGTCCCATATATGCAAATATCTGTTATACTAATAAGTACAGGCGTTTCTACTTTTATTTAAAATTACCCCACATAATTTGCATTATATTCTTGATCTCACTTGCTTCAAAATCTTCGACGCATCGACATCAAAAGTAACTCTGTGTAACGAAGTTTGGTTAATACATGAAGTTTCAAGAATTTCAAGAGTTTTAATTGACTCCATTGTGTCCGCTGAGACACTTTGTATGATTGTACCAACAACATAGTTAGTGCAAAAGCCCGCCTCATGGTACAATCTGCTTTCTAGTAAAAGCTAGGTGGTTGAAAGGCAGGGCATGTAAGCATAATAATATTCAATCAGGAGCTGAGGATATATATTTATCTTTCAAAAGATCACAGTGAAAATGTTTATTCTCGAAATTTCACCTTATCCCTGCTTCCTGCACGTAATAACTAACTTTGTCTACAAATATTTTTTAATATCTGTATACAACTTTCATTTGACAAGCTCGGTGGCGCAGTAACCCTGCACATATATAAGTAGTTTAGATGCACATATGTAAAAATTTTTTTCGCAATATTTTCTGAGTGGCCTGGTATATAGGTATAACTGATTGGCGATAGAAATAGGTGAGACAGAGGTACCCACGCAGACTACTTTTGTACAAAGTCTCCCTCTGGTATAATAATTGCCCGTTTAAAGTAATGGGATTATAGTTTGAAGATTCTAAATTATTTTGAGTATATACATAATATCATTGAAATGAGTTCTTTTGTGTATGTAATAATTTCTAATTTTAATTATTTCGATATATTTGATAAAAGAAATATTTTAGCAATGTTAAGTAGCAAGGCTTTAGTATTACAAAAGTAATTTGAAATAAAATAATGCTTGCGCAAAATAATGAGAAATTACTCAAGTATAATCGTACATAAGATAATAATAGGGAATATGCATGAATTTATTTTTCGTTTTAAATCACACAATTATCATATAAAAAGTAAAACAAAAAACATTTTTTTTGTAGTTTAGTTGTCTGTAGTTTGTTTGTCTAGGTATTTTAAAGAGAGGTAGGGCGCATCAAAGCAGCCCATCTGGGGAGGTATCTCCATCTCACAGAAGACCGCAGCCAAATAACTACCTAGACTACCTAGAGGGTTGTTGTTTTCCTGCAAAAAAGAGAGTTATTATTTGGCATCGGTTTTCTGTGAGGCAGAGGAACTTCCCCAGACGAGCTGCTATGATGCACCCTACCTCTCGTAAAAACACCCAGACCGAAACAAATAGACATATTCATGCATACAAATGTTTGTCGTGTGTAAATCGAACCCACGAGCATCGGTGTCAAAGTTGCGTTATTAACCGCTGCACCACTTTGCTTGTCTATCACAGTGCGGTATTGTAACTTTTAAGAACAGTGATAGCATACCGAATAAAGAACCGATTTGTTTATCGACTGGTCTCCAATTTTCTGTGAGGTGGAAGTTCTTCCCCAGTGAGGATACTTTGTGTCCTACCTTTCCTAACTACCCCTGTCTCATATCTCAGGTAGGATATGCACTTGCTTTATATTATAGCATTTTCGGTATGGATCTCTAATTTTTGAAAATAAAATATAGCCTGTGTTACTCGCTGATACTAGGGGTTAAAGTATGAAATTGTCGTTTTATAGTAATAGATTCTTTGAATTGACATTAAACCTTCATTTCGAGTGAAACATTTTTCACGTGATACCTATGAGGTTTTTCTTATAAACAATTATTTTCGAAACATTTGATTTTCGAATTTCAATTGCTTTTTTATTCAGTTTAGACGGGAAAGACGGATACTTCCGAAATCCGAGTAATTTTTGAATACGAGTTCCGACGCGGAACTAATGCGGCAGAAACGGCTCGCAATATCAATACTGCGCTAGGAGAGGAAACTGCTAATGAACGCACTGTGCGTTTTTGGTTTAAATGCTTTCGTAATGGAAACTTCGGCTTAAAGAACGAACCACGTGGAAGACCGCCCACACAGGTGAATAACGCCGAATTCAAGGTGATGGTGGAAGCCGATCGGAGTCAAACTACTCAGGAATTAGCGACATGGTTTAACGTTACCTTACCTACAATATTGACTCATTTGCGAAGTTGACCAATAAAAAGGTAATGGTAACTGTTTGGTGGTCTCTTCATAGCGTTATTCGCTATAGCTTTATCAGGCGTGGTCAAGCAATAACAGCAGATGTTTACTGTACCGAACTTCGAATTATGATGGCAAAATTGACAGTGAAACAGCCCCGGCTCGTGATACGATCTTCGCCATTATTGCTCCATGATAACGGAAGACCTCACACTGCACAAGAAACCGTTGTAACTCACCAGGAGCCGCAGTTAGAAACTATACGTCATCCTCCGTACTCCCCTGACTTTGCTCCAACTGACTATCATTATTTTCGTGATTTGGACAATTTGTATGTAATTCTTATTTGAGTTTACCCATTACAATCAAACATATAAATCTTTACTTTTTATTACATTAGTTTACACAATAGTTGAGTTAATAAATGTTGGTTAAAAAGATATATATTGTGGCTTTTATAGTTGCATGCTAAAACTTGTCTAATTAGCTTCGCTCCAACTTGCATAGCGACGTCAACTGCGGTAGTATCCGTGTTGCATACATACAAGTTTGTAGTTTGTCGTCGTGCTATGTTATAACTTTGTTTAGTAATGATATAGCATGTTCTGTCTATCAATCTGACGAGTAGAGATAGCCAAGTCCCGGTTCGAATCCTGGAATGTACAACTAAATTCGTGTTTTCAAATTTATGTTCATATTTGTAATTATCACTACCTCGGCAGTGAAGGCAAACATCGCGAGGAAACCCGCACGTTTAAGAAATTATATTTCGAAAGACATGTGACCTAATCTGAGAAAGATCTGGTTTACCCTCTGGGATTTTTTATACAACGTCAGAAGGCAAACGAGCATACAGCTCACCTGATGTAAAGCGGTTACCGTAGCCTCATCTGCTGCTAACGCAGGAACTTCTTAGGAGGTTACTGGTGACCTCACTCACACGCAAGAATACAATAACCCTTTACGGAGTTGTTATTTGGCTGCAGTTTTCTGTGAGGCGCAGGTACTTCCCCAGACTTCCCCAGCTTTGATGTACCCTACCTCTCTCTCGTATTTTCGGATTTATATACATATTTGCAATAATCACTCGCAATGTAAACCATCGTGTGGAAACCCATACATATGAGCTTATGATTAGAAAGCGGGATAATGCTGTTAGTGACAAATCCATCGTAGTGCCGTCCCTTAAATTGAATTGAGGGTGACGGTGGATGGTGTCGCAGCCACGACTGGCCTGGTCGTCGCTGCGACACCATCCAAGTAATGGTGGCATACGATTTCTGTTCCAGATGGTGGACGACCGCAGCAGCCGAGGCAGATCCTACCAGAGCAGCCATGGCACCGTCGCCAAGTTGCATATACTAACGGTAGCCCGCTGGCGCTAGGCCGTATGAACTAATTGGTGGCGGAAGCACACAAAGCAGGTCAGATCAAATTGCATGATTCTTATTTTCACAACTACCCACACCAGGATTCGAAATCTGGACCTTCGGAGAAATAGGTCGATTCTTTCTCCACTGAGAGTGAATGACGCGACCTTGACACCAACGCTCGTGGGTTCGATTCCCACACAAGGCAAATGTGTTGTGTGCATGAACATGTCTGTTTGTCTTGGTCTGGATGTTTTAAGAGAGGTAGGGCGCATCAAAGCAGCCCGTCTGGGGAAGTACCTCCACCTCACAGAAAGCCGCAGCCAAATAACAACTCCCTAGACGGTTGTTGTGTTCCTGCGTGTGAGTGAGGTCACCAGTAAGCTCCCAAGCAGTTGCTGTGTAAGCAGCAGAGGAGGCATCGCGCGGTGATACTTAATATATCGCAATCGTTAATAGACTACGGTACCCGCTTTACATCAGGTGGGCCGTATGCTTGTATGCCTCCTGCCGTTGTATAAAAAAAAATGTACGAAAGTTTGTAGAACCTAAATTCAGACTAGTGGGCAAATAATACTGCCCATAGTGTAGCCATACGCGTAATGATGTACGAACATGCAGCATGCAGGCATACATTTGTTTGCTACCTTAGAGGCTGAAAATTAAATAATATCTATCTATAATTAAATCCGCCGAATCATTTAATCAATCTTATGGGGTAGGCAGAGAAAACCGAGCGCCACATGAGTCGATCCTTACAGACCTCACTCGCTTCTTTAACATTAATTGCTCTTCTAATGAACGCTCGGCGGTTTCTAAGGCTCCTAACATCACTTTCTGATAAAACGCGATCGATTTAGTAATGGTAGGTAAGTCTTGGCCATCCTCGGCTCCTACATCCTTCTACTTTAGCATTGTATATCTGTTTCGTAATTGTTCCCTCCTACATTATTTTCACATGTCCGCACCAACGGAGCATGCCTCTTCTTATTTTAACACCAACACTCTCTTTCAAACCAACTCTGTCTTAAACAACATTATTGCGAATACTGTCTAGTAGGGGTACGTTACAAATTTTGCGCAACGCTCGCATTTCGGCCACGTTTAACGTTTATAAAATGAAATGATAAGTATTTAAATATTGAAACAAAACGTTTCCAACCAACTTTGTTAGATCAGAATTGCAATTTATTCATACTAAAAATGCTTTCGAGTTTCAGAGTTTCCAATAAAATCACAATTTTGCACACAGAAAAGTTTACCCAACTCTCACCTTTATAAGAGACTAGCAAGATTTAAAATACACTGGGGCTGGATTGGTGTTTCTAGCAATACATTGTTAGCACCCCTGGGGTGCATCTTCATTGGACAGATGGCAGACGTTTGTTTGGTAACTGTCCCTTTATGGTTTCAGTCGTGAATGAATTTCTTCGCAACTTCAGTCTAGAGACGCAAACTTATAGGAACCCGTATAATTTAAGTAGAAATTTAAGTTCTATTCGGCGACTATAAATGCAACTTTAGGATGCAATATGAGGTACAACTTCTGTGCTATTGCGGTAGGCAACATTTAAGTTTATTAACTAGATTTATCGTTTAAAGCATAGTAAAATCAAATAAGTAGGTTATCTTCATAGATACGCACCGCGTTCGGCTTGTATGTGTGCGCGCCCGTGCGATCCCGTACGTATGCGTCGTCGCACGCACACACTGACAAAATTTATCGTTGCTCAAGGTACGCCAGTCGTGGCTACGCCGTGCTTAATACCGCACGCGCCCACGCACGCACCGCTGCTGCGCTCTCGCTCGTAATAATTTGTACGTGTACCTACTTTACAAATTCGTAAAGATGGCTAAATAGTAAAAAAATTTTTTTTTTGTATCAAATGTGTAATTTTGTTATAAAATATATATAAAATCACAAATTTCCTACAGAAACCTAAATTTCCGAATATAAAGATTATAATTTTGATAAGTATAGTAAATGAAAAAGTAAAAAATAGTTTAGTGTAAAAAAAAAGATGGGTGCGTGTACTTATGTACGCGCGTGAGAAGTTATACTAATCTGGCATCATTAAATAACAAATCCCTGGTGGGATGTTGTGTTCATGCGAGTGAGTGACGTTACCACCTCACAGGCGACTGCAGCCAAATAACAATTTCCTGGAGGATTGTTGTGTTCATGCAAGTGAGTCACGTTACTACCTCACGGAAAACTGCAGTCATATAACAATTCCTTGGGGGGATGTTGTGTTCATCTGAGTGACGTCACGAGTAAGCTCCTAAGGAGTTGCCGTGTTAGCAGCAGATATGGCAATAAGTGAGGCATACTTAATGTATTGCAAGCGTAAACAGGTACAGTGACCGCTTTAAATTGGGTGGATCGTATGGTTGTTTGTTCATGCGAGTGAGTGACGTTACCACCGCACAGAAAACTGCAGCCAAATAACAATTCGCTGGACAGATGTGGCGTTCATGCGAGTGAGTGACGTTACTACCTCACGAAAAATATGCTCAAAACTGCAGCCGAATAACAATTCCCTAAAAGATTGTTGTGTTCATGCGAGTGAGTGACGTTAACACCTCACAGAAATTACAATCATTCTCCAGGGAATTGTTATTTGGCTGCAGCTTTGAGCATATTTTTCGTGATTTAATGAGCGGTTTAGCGGGCAGCTTCAACCTATTACTTTTGTGTTACAGTATCTTAAAATTTCACTCATCATTTTTTCATAACGCGCCTAAAGGAGTATATAACTTCAATACAATAATAGTCAGCTCCTGGTCTATGTACAAAAAAATAATTAAGAAAAACTTTGTATTATCGATCCCTGATGATTCACTTACAGGGGAAAATTGTTTTGTATATAGATAGACTATGCATTTATGACGATTGTATAAACTATAAGCGATATCCCTACGTGTTTAGGCTATTATCCTTCGCTCAGGGGTCGAGTCGGCCTACTTATTTGATTTTACTACGGTTTAAAGATACTAATATTGTTTGTGCTCGCTTCGCTGGGGGATTTATTAATTTGAACTTTATTGACAGCAAATTATTCATAAGTCTTTACTGGCACTGTAGAACCATATTTATGTTTTTGAGAGATATTCTGTATTTGTAATTTTATGTACGGTCGGCGTCAAAAATGGATACATAGCTTACAGGCTCAGAATACAGAGTATTCTGAGGTTTTATATTAAATAATATATATAAGTTGATCATTCATTCAACGATTTTACAAAATGGAAAGAAAACCAAATAATAAAATTTGACTGCTAAGCTGACATTTGTACCACGGACTCCTGAGATAATAACAATACAAAATAGGTTTCAAAACCATAAATATGGTTCTACAGTGCCGGGATCGAGCGTGTTATTTGGAATTGTTCTTAAATTTAGGGTTGTTAATAAAAACAAAATGAGGGCGCCACTCAGCTTTATACGCCCTCTTAATGCAAACAAACTTTTCTGATTTATATATTTATTTATTTATTTAATACTTTATTGACCACAATACAGTTGGTTCAAAAGGCGGACTTAATGCTAATTGCATTCTCTACCAGTCAACCATCGGGAGTGGACAAAAAACGCGGTTGCGGTTTTAATTAAAATAAAATAATAATCGACCCTATAAAGAATTTGTTCTTTATATGGTCACCTAACATAAATATAAAAATACATAAATAACTACGATAATACACAATCACAATAATACATACAAGACCCTAGTAATACATACATATTTTCTCTATAAATAATATAATATATACTAATTATACAACACACATTGGATGATTACTGCTTGGACAGACTCTCTAAAAGATAGGCACGTAACTTCTTTTTAAAAGTAAACTTGTTTGGGGAGTTTATAATATATTAGTACTTTTAAAAATACAAAAGATAACTTTTATAGCTATGACCGGGTAAGTAGATCTAGAACCTACATAAATATGTAATTAAAGTACGTGGACAATGTATTGCGATATATTATAAGTCAACTGATTTTGTTCAAAGTCAATATTGCTAACAAATTCATTAAAATCCTGGATTAGGGAAGATTGTTTCTAAAGTACACTTGAGATAATAATGACCATTTATATACAATCGTTATTTTAATATAACGGACAGGAAAGAGGATTACTATTGCATAAATATATTTAATGACCTCTTTATGATTGAGGCAGTGCTGATGATTTTTATTCTAATGTGATTCTAAGCTATAATTTTTCTGAGTTTCAGATCATTAACTGGTTAGTTGGAATAGGCGAGATTAACGTAACGAATTTCCTAGGAACAGGATATTCAAAAAAAAAAAAAATAGATGATACGATCAGACGTGGACAGTCTTATCGTATCTCAAATGATCAAGGAGTACCCAGGTCGGACGGTAATGATCATCTTGAAAAAATAAATGAATCAGCTGACCAAGGAGGACCCAGGTCGGACGGTCGTGGTCATGCTGATATTAGGACTGAATCAGCCGATCGAGGAATGCCTAGGTCAGACGGCAGTGATCGTGCTGAGGATAATAATTTGAATCGATTCTTGCGCTGGTTAAAAAAAAACGAATCATTAAATGATTAGTTGAATAGGCGAGATTTACGTAACGAATTTCCTAGGAACAGGATATTCGAAAAAAAAAAAAATAGATGATACGATCAGACGTGGACAGTCTTATCGTATCTCAAATGATCAAGGAGTACCCAGGTCGGACGGTAATGATCATCTTGAAAAAATAAATGAATCAGCTGACCAAGGAGGACCCAGGTCGGACGGTCGTGGTCATGCTGATATTAGGACTGAATCAGCCGATCGATAAATACCTAGGTCAGACGGTAGCGATCGTGCTGAGGATAATAATTCGAGTCGCATCTTGCGCTGGATGAAAAAGAGTGAAAAGACAAAGGAACGAATTAAGGAAAGTCGAAGTAGCCACTGGAAACATAGGAGACTATCGTCCAGTTCCGAGGATGTGGAGTACGAGTTAAATAGGAAAGAAATGACGAAAATATGGGCACTAAACGACGAGCATCAAAGCGGAAAAGGTACAAGAATACAAGCGAATCTGTAGGTGAACCGTCTCAGATTAGATTAAAAAAAAAAAGTGTCTAGGTCTAGAAATACTGCTAATGATGCAAATTTACTATTAGATAAGTTTTTAAATGTGTTAAACGAGGTCAGGAGTTCGGACAAGTCTACATTAAATTTTAACTCTGTCATTCCTGAATTTGACCCGATGTCAAAAGAGCAGACAGTTTTGACGTGGATTACCAAAATAGAAGAATGCGCCGAGATATATGGTTGGGATGATCGTGAAATAATTCACTATTCATTACCAAAACTATACGGGGTTGCAAAATCGTGCTGCCAGGAGTTGCCTGCACTTTTGCATACGTGGGCGGAATGGAAAAAGAAACCAATCGAATCTTTTCCTTATCGCGAGGACTATGCCGAACTCCTCACCGAAATGTGGTCCAAACATGTTAAATACATAGAGTTATTGGAGCACTATTACTATGCGAAGGTTAACCTATTAAATCGATGACATATTAGTGGGAAACGAGCTACTACTCGACTGTTAGCTCTACGGCGTAGAGGAATGGGGCTATTAAAGTAGGTGCTCAGGTTGCAAAATTCCAGGAGCAAGTACTCAAATATTTTAGAACGGTCAAGGTAGCTTAGAGTAGAGATAACCATGACTTGACTGTAAAGAAGAGTGATAGGAAAAATCTCTTTACATCTTCGCGATCAGGGTTTACAAAACAAGGTACCGATTACAATGCAATTCGTTGCTTTAATTGTGACGAAGTCGGTCATCCAAGTTTAAGATGAGGGAAGCCTCTCATCAAATGTAATAAATGCGAACGTACAGGGCATTCGTCATCTAATTTGTAAGAGCAGACCGGATAGCGTAATATCTGTTCAAAGTCATAACGTTACTAAAGATAACAATGAGAAACAAGTAGCTGAGGTTAGCGTTCACGACAATTCTAATATAAATACATTATAGAGGCAAAAATAACTGATGTACAACAGTGTGTTACATCGACTTAGGAAGCGATTGCACATTGATTAGGGCCGATGATGCAAAAATCTTGGGATGATAAATTTATAGATATACAAATAGACAATACGACTCACAAAACAACACAAAAGAGCCCGTCCGAGCTATTATTTGGGTTTAATATTACTTGTAGAACGAAAGACATATTGGCATCTGTAATTATTGGAATTAATGATATGTTAAATAAAACCATTACTAATAACTAAACATTATTAATACAAAATGTTAGAATTGAGGCCTGTGAAAGTATCACGCAGCAGCAGGAAAAGATCAGAGACAGATTTAACAGACGTAGAAAATGTTATAGTGAGTACAAGGAGGGAGGGAGATTTTGTGTGGGTAGAGTACGTCCTTGGATGAGCTTTAATAGGGATATTGACAGTGAATCTGAAAATTCGGATTGTCAAAAAAAATAATGTAATAACAATGATAATCTCTAATTGTGTATATTTTGATAGCCTATAAAATAAATACAGATGTGCTATGTACTGTACACACATGTACTATATTACGTAAGTTAAATATATTGATGCTATTATATGAAGTTGAAACAACTATTGCTAATTCTTAATTAATAAGGGATTTTTAATTGTGTTTTCATGTGATTTTTTTTGCTACTTTATAAGCGAAGGGACCCGCTTTTTACAGGATGGCCGAGCTGTTAGGTTCGTTAAGTCTATTGTTGATATTTATATTAAGTCGCATTCTATTAGTTCATAATTTATGTGTCAAATGATTGCCACACAAGAATGTTATTTTGATAGTGTCATTATAATTATTTTATTTTTAAGTAATATGATTATAATTTAAGTATTTTTTAAATTCAAGTTTCGATTTATGATACTACTTTTATTTTGTCTCTTTTATTGGTTGGCGCCATTGAAACGGACCGGAAACCGCTTCAGTGGCGCCATCATAGTAAGTTTGAAATGTAAAATGTAAAACGAATCACATTATTGGCGGCAATCGAGTGAGTTGGACGTGGAACACGAATATTTTTGTGAAAAGGAAATCTAGCTATTGAAATTACGGAGAAAATAAAGTGTATTAACTGGATTTGCAATTTTATTTGTTTGGCTTGACTAATATAACAGAGCAACATCTCAGTAGCTTCCTGGTGATCTTGTTCATTCGCAAGTACGTAGTACGACTTTCAATGAGTTACAGTCTTTTTTTATACTACGTCGGGAGGCATACAAGCATACGGCCCACCTGACATAAAGCGGGTACCGTAGCCTATTAACGCTAGCGATATATTAAGTATCAGTCGCGCGATGCCTCCTCTGCTGCTTACACAGCAACTCCTTGGGAGCTTACTGGTGACCTCACTCACACGCAGGACCACAACAACCCTTTAGGGAGTTGTTATTTGGCTACGGTTTGTGAGGTGGAGGTACTTCCCCAGATGGGCTGCTTTGATGCCCTGCCTCTCTTAAAACCATCCAGACCATGTAGACCATGACCATGACCATGCACTGTAGAACCATATTTATGTTTTTGAGAGATATTCTGTATTTGTAATTTTATGTACGGTCGGCGTCAAAAATGGATACATAGCTTACAGGCTCAGAATACAGAGTATTCTGAGGTTTTATATTAAATAATATATATAAGTTGATCATTCATTCAACGATTTTACAAAATGGAAAGAAAACCAAATAATAAAATTTGACTGCTAAGCTGACATTTGTACCACGGACTCCCGAGATAATAACAATACAAAATAGGTTTCAAAACCATAAATATGGTTCTACAGTGCCGGGATCGAGCGTTTTATTTGGAATTGTTCTTAAATTTAGGGTTGTTAATAAAAACAAAATGAGGGCGCCACTCAGCTTTATACGCCCTCTTAATGCAAACAAACTTTTCAGATTTATATATTTATTTATTTATTTAATACTTTATTGACCACAATACAGTTGGTTCAAAAGGCGGACTTAATGCTAATTGCATTCTCTACCAGTCAACCATCGGGAGTGGACAAAAAACGCGGTTGCGGTTTTAATTAAAATAAAATAATAATCGACCCTATAAAGAATTTGTTCTGTATATGGTCACCTAACATAAATATAAAAATACATAAATAACTACGATAATACACAATCACAATAATACATACAAGACCCTAGTAATACATACATATTTTCTCTATAAATAATATAATATATACTAATTATACAACACACATTGGATGATTACTGCTTGGACAGACTCTCTAAAAGATAGGCACATAACTTCTTTTTAAAAGTAAACTTGTTTGGGGAGTTTATAATATATTAGTACTTATAGATGAGGCAAAAAGATATATGAAAGTAGACTGCAACTCACTGAAGGTCGTACTACGTATCTGCGAATGAACTAGATAGGAAGCTACTGAGATGTTGCGCTGTTAGTAGAGGTGGCAACGTCCGAACAGTACTTACTAAAACCAACTTCATCTGCACGCGATATGACCTGCCCTAAGCGATATACTTTTACTATAACACCTGATGAGTGAAATTTTAAGATACTGTGACACCAACGCTCGTGGGTTCGATTCCCACACAAGACAAACATTTGTGTGCATGAACATGTCTGTTTGTCTTGGTCTGGATGGTTTTAAGAGAGGCAGGGCATCAAAGCAGCCCATCTGGGGAAGTACCTCCACCTCACAAACCGTAGCCAAATAACAACTCCCTAAAGGGTTGTTGTGGTCCTGCGTGTGAGTGAGGTCACCAGTAAGCTCCCAAGGAGTTGCTGTGTAAGCAGCAGAGGAGGCATCGCGCGACTGATACTTAATATATCGCTAGCGTTAATAGGCTACGGTACCCGCTTTATGTCAGGTGGGCCGTATGCTTGTATGCCTCCCGACGTAGTATAAAAAAAGACTGTAACTCATTGAAAGTCGTACTACGTACTTGCGAATGAACAAGATCACCAGGAAGCTACTGAGATGTTGCTCTGTTATATTAGTCAAGCCAAACAAATAAAATTGCAAATCCAATTAATACACTTTATTTTCTCCGTAATTTCAATAGCTAGATTTCCTTTTCACAAAAATATTCGTGTTCCACGTCCAACTCACTCGATTGCCGCCAATAATGTGATTCGTTTTACATTTTACATTTCAAACTTACTATGATGGCGCCACTGAAGCGGTTTCCGGTCCGTTTCAATGGCGCCAACCAATAAAAGAGACAAAATAAAAGTAGTATCATAAATCGAAACTTGAATTTAAAAAATACTTAAATTATAATCATATTACTTAAAAATAAAATAATTATAATGACACTATCAAAATAACATTCTTGTGTGGCAATCATTTGACACATAAATTATGAACTAATAGAATGCGATAAATATCAACAATAGACTTAACGAACCTAACAGTTAGTAGAGGTGGCAACGCCCGGATAGTACTTATTAAAACCAACCTCATCTGCACCTGATGTGACCTGCCCTAAGCGATATACTTTTACTATAAATATTTTGACGAGCTCGGTAGCGCAGTCGTGAATGACGCGACTTTGACACCAACGCTCGTGGGTTCGATTCCCACACAAGACAAACATTTGGGTGCATGAACATGTCTGTTTGTCTTAGTCTGGATGGTTTTAAGAGAGGTAGAGCATCAAAGCAGCCCATCTGGGGAAGTACCTCCACCTCACAAACCGTAGCCAAATAACAACTCCTTGGAGGGTTGTTGTGTCCCTGCGTGTGAGTGACGTCTCCAGTCAGTTCCTAAGGAGTTGCCGTGTTAGCAGCAGAGGTGGTATCGCGTGGGCCGTGTGCTTGTATGCCTCTAGACGTAGTATAAAATGTAGTATAAAAAAAAGACGATAGGCCGGTTTTTTTTCCACTAGGCTTTTAGCTCTTCTCAAGTGGGCACTGCTAACTTTGGCTTTTAATAATATTCTTTACATACAGTGAGCTGACTCAAAATATCATTTTTTTTATACCACGTCGGGAGGCACATACATATGTAAAGCGGTTACCTGTAAAAGCTTACACTACATATCACTTGACCGATACCAACTGTGCTACTAACACAGCAACTCCTTAGGGGCTTAATGTTGATCTCACTCACACGCAGGAACACAACAACCCTCTAGGGAGTTGTTATTTGGCTGTGAGGTTGAGATACTTCTCGGGCTGCTGCGATGCGCCCTACTTCTCTTAAAAATCATAATTCAATCGTTTAAAAGTGGAAATTAAAATGCTATCCAATTACGAAGTCAGCACACATACAATCACACGCATCCCCGCCATCCCGCTCACAATTCCACCCACATCTAAACACATTAATTTACGTTCACATTTGTCATGCAAATTGAAGGATAAACTGGAATTACAACACAACGCTGAGTTTAAGATACCGTACACAGTGATAGGGGTTGGTTATTTTCAGGAACACCGTTCCTATATGAAATCTATATGTTTGTCTGTGTGTCTCGTCTCGTCTCTGTCCCTTTTTTTCGAATATTCGAATTTTGACTTCAGATTCGGATTCAGCATAAAAAAGTAGAATAGGTGGTGAATAATAAAAGTAGAATAATAGTCAAAATGGCCGACAAATTAAAAAAATAAAATTTCAGATTCGAAAAGTAAATTAAAAAGTAAAATAGGAATGTCTTAAAAACCAAAATCATATTTCTTAAGGAACATGATCAAAATAGCGGATAAAATTTTAGAAAAAAAATTTAATTGTTATATAATTGACGAGCCAGGTTTTCCTCTGGCAATGCAAGCTTGCGCATTCTCAACTGGTTTTTACACAATGTCGGAAGGCAAGCAAGCACACGGAACAGCTTATGTGAAATGGGTTCCGTAGCCTAAGAACGCTAACATCACATGAAGTCTCACGTAGACACCTGTGCTGATAACATAGCGACACCTCAGGAGCTTACTGGTAACTCTATTCATTCACAATAGCACAACTTTAACTAACACAACTTTTCCAGCGAGTTCTAATTTTGCGGTTATCTATTTTTTTTTTAAACAACGTCGGGAAGTGTGCTATTCTACGGCCCACTTTACCGAGCAAGTCATAATTACAAATATGTACACAAATAGGAACTACGTGTTAAACACGAGTTTAGTGGTACATTTTAATATTCGAACCGGGGACCGGTTAAACGAGCTCGGTGGTTCAGTCGTGAATGACGCGATTTTGGTACCAACGCTCGTGGGTCCGATCCCCACACACGGCAAACATTTGTGTGCATGAACATGTCTCTTTGTCTTGGTCTGGGTGTTTTAAGAGATATAGGGCGCATCAAAGCAGCCCGTCTGGGGAAGTACATCCACCTCTTAGAAAACCGCAGTGAAATAACAACTCTCTGGAGCGTTGTTGTGTTCCTGCATGTGAGTGAGTTCAACACTGACAGCGCACTGACATTTGAGCTGTTTTTTTATTTTTTGGAATAAAAAGAAGTCACACGGTGCTAGGTCAAGGCTGTAAGGAGGGTGACCCAGGTGTTTGACCGGCGTGCTCTACAGGAAGGTCCTCGGTTTCAGCGCGGTGTACGTGAGCGCGTTGTCGTGGTGGAGCCATAGCCCACGAAGCCCTGTGTTTGGTCGCTTGTTGCTCACAACAGAGAAAAATTCTGCCTAGCATTTGGTCGTATACCATTCGGCGTTGATGCTTCTTTGGTTCTGTAAAGGAATTGATACCAGGTAGCCAGTCAAATTGAAAAAGCTAGCGATCTAGAAGCAGGGGAAAGATAGTGATCGCGATCAAAATCTTCCCCCTGCTTCTAGATCGCTTCACTTTGGTAGGCGTAGATTCGTTTTGAAATACCGTCAATAGGCGCTTCCATTCATCTTCAACTGTCTAGTTTTAGGATATATAATAATAAAAACAATCCATGGAGTAGTAATCGAAATAAGCAATTTTCTAGGGAGTTCTTTGCACTTCATGGATAAGGCAAAGACTGTGCTGGGGTGCTAATGTACAAAAGCTCCAAGGGACTACTTTAAACGGAACTGTGTTTTTTTATACCACTAGGGTGACAAGCAGTTATTGTAGCGTATGGACATTTGCAACACCAAGGGTGTCACTCATGTGCTACAGACCCTGAAAAACCTGTTCACGCCTTTCTTGAAGAACCCCACACTGTAGTCCCTTGGGAAAACATTAGATGGGAAATCATTCCGCAACTTAAGAGTTCTCGGAAAAAAACTTCGCTGAAACGCACATTACTCAACCATTGCAGTTTCAATGTGTGAGGGTAAACTTCCCGCTGTGGGCGAGCTATGCGATTGTAAAAAGAAGCTGTTGGCATCATGTCAAACAATTCTTCACAACACAACCCATCGTATAATCGGTAGAACACACAAAGCGCGGAAAAATCTCACCTTAAACTTAAGGGCTCAATACAGTCCTGTAAGCTTAGGATCACCGACAATTCTCACAGCTCGTCTCTGAACTGAATCACAAGGTCCTAGCTGGTATCGGCGCCCGCCCAAAGGTAACTACAGTACTCCATGTGCGGTCTGACTTGAGCCTTGTATAATTTCTTTGTTCCGCACTGAAGTACTACTTTGCTCTGTTGAGCACTCCGAGTTTCTTGGTCGTCAGTTTGACCGTCTCCTCCAGTTTTCAATATTGGACATCGGTGGAGATATCTACACCGAGAATCCCAAAACATTTGGCAATGATAAGTGATGTGTTCTGGAATTGAGTAATCAGCGCAAACTGAGTTTTCTTAGCAGTGAATGCGCAAATATATATATTCATGGGGTTGAATTGAACCAAGTACAGTCATCCGTAGTCAGATGCTTTTGTCAAAGTATCCTAATTTTAGACACAAGTTTATCGCGGCTTTCCTCCACAAGGGAAGAAATGTTAGATCAGCCTGTGTAATAAGTGACCCGGGGTTATTGTCCGCATAACAATTAATGCCATCAATTGACAATATATCATTGATATGCAGCAGAAACAGCGTCTGAGATTGTACAGAGCCCTGTGGGACGCCAGTTTTATTATAGATTTCTTTTTCAACTATTTAGTTCCAAGTAATTAAACAGTTCAAAAAAAAAATCTGTCTATGTAACAGTATTCTTCTTAAGTTATTCTAATTAATCAGGCCATACCTGATTAATTAGAATAACTAGATAAATCTAGATGTCGTACTTCACTGTCCAATCCTACAGACCATAGGCGCAGCATTAACAGTCGAACTCTATTCTGTATACGATATCTTACCGCTGGAGACATCAATTTATTCGCTTAAACTTTATAACGCCCCCTACTGCGTCACGTTGAATACAGTAAGTTTGATAATTAATTTTTGTGTTGTGTAGGTTGTGTGATCGGTGAATGAAGTAGAATATCATGTTCCCATCTTTAAATCCGCCATTTTAGTTTTTACTTTGCTCTTTTATACAACGTTAGCATACAAGTAAGTCTAAATGATGTAAAAGCCCATGAGTACTTGAGTAATGCAGAAAGTCCCGCTCGCGCGTTTCCGCCACTGCTGTTAATATATAAAATCCCATGGTAATTACTCTCCAGTGAATTGTTACTTTCCCTGTGGTTTACTGGGGTGGTAATTTAATTAAGTAATTCCCTAGGCTGCTTTGTTGTGTTCTACCTCTCTTGGGATTACCTCTTTATTTTATATGATATTTGGTAATGACAAGGAATAGTTATATATTAGTTATATACCCTGAAATATTTGTAGAAATTTCTCGAAAGATATATATTTGGTGATCTATGATACAGGCCTGGCCTACATCAAACACCAGCCCCTCACATTATTCTAGGCTATGTACCACCTACCTGTTATTTAATAAGCAAATTGTTATGTACCTTGTTTATGTGAGGAGAAATAAACAATTATCGAATCGAATATTCTACAAACTACATAAGCATAAATTTTAAGAAAGGTAGGGCACATCAAAAAATCCCGTCTGGGATAGTACCTCCACCTCACACTGAACCGCAGCAAAATAACAACTCCCTAGAGGGTTGTTGTATTCCTACGACTGAGTGAGGTCACCAGTAAGCTCCTAAGGAGAAGCTGTGTTAGCAGCCGCTTAAATTAAATATACCAAAAATAGGTAATTAGCTTCAATCAGAGTAGAGTTCGGTTTGGTTCGCTTCACGTGTAAGCAAGATTAAATTCGGATCTAAAGATCATGGTGCCAATCACAAGGGCGACAATCGAAATCCTATGTTTACGATGTACGTAATCTATATTCAATAATACGGATATACGTAGGTAATATTGCATCATATGCGATGACATTGTCTGGAAGTCCCATGGGGACGGCCTGTAATAGGGTAATAACGAAGGCAGGCTCTTGTGACCAGCCCAATATTGGTCACGCAGCCTTCAGGTTTGTAGCTCGAATATTTCGTGTATTTGTTATATGTACATTGTATGCTCCTGTTCGTTCCTACAGTAGAGATATTGACAGTAGGTCAACAAGCGCACTTAGACCTTTTTATCTTTTTAGGAGTCACAAAGCTTCATTTTTGTGAAAAAAGAGTTAGTCTTCAGCCAAAGTGCATCAAGAGACTGTCTTCGATCGTGTTGTGAAACCTCTCAGCAATATACTTTTTAAAAATGTATTGTGGAATTTCCAGCAGGAACCGAGTCCTACAATTTACGGTCAGTTTTAGAGGACATGGCCTGCTCGAAACGACACGCCGACATTGTGTCACTTAAGAAATCTCTAGAGCAAGCAGTGACTATGTTTCTCATGGAAATAGTGCGTAAATTCATAGATTCGTGGCTGTACAGCTTAAAGGCCTGTATCAAAATCGAATAGAATCATTTCTTTTATTATTTGCTAAGACTTAGAAATATGCACATGTAAATTTTATTAAGATTACATTACTTCATAAAAAAGTAATACATATTGAAAACAGTGATTTTAATAAGAGAGATAAGGTCACACAAAGCCACCCGTCAGGGGAAGTACCTCCACCCTCCACCTCACCATAAATCGTAGCCAAATAACAACTCTGGAGGGTGTACCTGCTGAAAATCAGCAGTAAGCAACTAGGAGCTAATGTGTTAGCATCAGAGGTGGCATCGCGCGAGTTATACTTAATGTATCACACGCGTTCATAAGTTACGTTAACTGCGTTAAATGCGGGCCGTCTGCTTGTATGCCTCTCGACGTTATACAAAATAAAAACTTAAATATACTCCTGCAAATCTCGGTAGCTCAAGTACTTGTCCCTAATATAACCAACCCTTGTTAAAAACACCTCCAGGCTGAATATGTTTTGTGATGCAGACTTATTTTTGAAGATGGCAATTCCATTATGCTTATTTTACGAGAGTAGAAAATTATGTTATTGTTTTATTATGAAAGCTCACGGGAAATACAAAGAATGTCTGTTATAAGCCATTTTAAGATAATGACAATGAGTGGCATTTTTGTATTTTCGCATCTTACTCAGCAACATAAAGGAAATAACTTTTGGAGAGCCGATGAGAGCGATGTTACATAGTAACTCAATTCACGGTTACGTGTCGGGGGTAAAGTAGAACGTGTAGCTTTTATTGGCTAGTTCGCGGATCAACATCACGGCGCTTTTCGGCTTGTAGTTAATATTCTTCTACTGGTCAGTAGGTTAGAATCGCTGAGTTATAAAGGCGCTAAAATACAACGTTTTTTGTGAACGCAGAGTGCCTTCACGGGCAGTGGTTTATTGGCAGTCGTTTATAGTTTTGCGCGCAGCTATGACGAGATCAGCTTGGTGTTGCCATTCTAATAAATAAAATGACTGCTAAAATAAAGGCCTTCGTATATTCGTAGTTATTAGAATCTCCAACATATATATCTTTAGTTCGGTATCCATAATATGTAGCTGAACCCCATCTATATTGATTCCCCACGATATAAAAGTAGTATACTTACACGCAAAACTTAGTAGGTAGAGGGCACTAGCGCGTTTCAAGTTTATAGAGTTCAGCGCTATCGTTGGTTGAGATGGAGTTTGTCGCTCTGGATGCATTGGAATATTGAGATAAGATAACTGGTTATCCTTCAATTCGATCCTGCGTGTTGTAAATCTTGAACTCGTCTGTTTGTACTGAACACTGAGATGGTATTGTGACAAGGTGGCTGCGGTGCAGGGTCCGACATTCCTCTCGCTCGCACGTGAGTTTTACTTTGGTTGGCTGAGGTAGGGTGATGATGTAATGCTTGTCGTCTAGCTTCTCCAAAGTTTCTCTGCTAAGCGTCATAGTTCTCTGCTGGCAGGAGTCGTCTAATCGTCGTCGGTTTGCTCGGAGATGAGAGTCTGGATACAGTCGGAGTTCGATCTCGTTTGCTGGTAGGATTTTTCTTGATATAGGCACCGGGATCTTATCTTCGGGCATTCAGCCTCTATGAATATATACCTTTTACGGTTAGCTGCTAATAAGGTATAGGGCGGAATTAGGAGTTGGTTATGTCGGTTGGGTTCTATAGGTAATTTATAGAGCTGGTAGATCTCCGCGGGGAGAACGGAAATTTAAAAAATTATCTTTATCTGCCTATTCGTAAAGTATGAACCTGCTTGTACAACATTAAATAATTCCTTAAATATATGTTTAATAACTGATCACTATTGTATAATCTCTGTCTTCTAATAATCTTACCTAATATATCTACCCTCGTCATTGAGTGCTGAATGATTGATGAACGAGTAAATGCAAGTATGTCCTCTATCCTACGCAATTCATTTGATAATTCTTCTTCGCTATTAGTGTAATGACTAAGGATTGAGCTAACTTAGCATACTTAATGGGATTACTACTCGTATCTCTAAAAATTTCGTCTTCTAAGAGCATATTTAGTATGTAATTAATATTCTTTGGATTTTCTGCTAGAGTAACTATCACACTCGCACGATGTTCCATGTAATCTTTACTTAAAGTAATGTGTCGTTATAATGTTATATCTTGGAAGCGTTTTTAGCAGCGGTGTACCTTACATCGCTGTACATCGCATCGCATCGCATCGCTTACAGCGATGTAAGGTACACCGCTGCACTTGTGCAGGGAATAGCGTGAACGAAGCGTTGGGTAAACTTCTAGACAGCCGAAATCTAAGCCAGAAGGCATAGATCGCTGTACACAACGCGGTGCTAATCCCAAGGCTAACTTATGAAAGTGAAAGCTGGGTATGGTATAGAGAGAGCATAAAAGTAAAATAAATGCGGTCGAGATGAGAGCATTGCGCAAAATTTGTGGCACAATTCTTGCTGACCCCGTTTGTAACGATGACATAAGGAAGAGAGTGTCGGTGTTAAGATAAAAAAGGGTATGCTCCGTTGGTTTGGACATGTACAAAGAATGCAGGATGAAAGAATTACGAAACAGATATACAATGTGAAAGTGGACGGATATAGGAACCGAGGAAGATTAAGACTAACCTACCATGACCAAATTGGTCGTTTTATCAGAAGGTCAGTTGTCAGGAGACCTAGGAACCGGCGAGCGTGCATGACAGAGCTATGAATGTTAGAGATGCGAGTGAACTGTATAAGGAACTTTTTTTTTTTTTTTTTTATTGACGCGGGGAAAAATGCGTTACGCACACCACCGGTGCCTGGGTGGCCTCCGGTGGTAGTGTGGGACTCCCCGTCGGCTGTCCGACGGTATACCCACTAAACGACCCCGCGAAATGCCATCAGCCGCGTTGGTGTGGTGCCCCGGATCTGTCAGCAACAGGGCACCACTGCGACTGGCCAGCCCCTCAAAAGGGGCCGGACTTCTTCTCTCTAGGGGCCGTCCCGGCAAATTGGGACAGCCCCTCCGGCGGCGGGACCATTATGGGGCCAGGTTCCCATCCTGACCCCTAGTCCCACAGGTTAGGGAGGCGGCAGTAGGTGCGCGTAGCGCCTACGCCGCACTCCCGTCCGCCGTCTCCGGAGCGGGACAGCCAAGGGATCATCCTCCCTGTCCCGCTCCGCGGCCTCCTTCTGGGACATGACCGTCTCACAGAAGGAGGCCATCGCCTGCCAGGCACTGTCACTCCCGAGCATGGAGCGGACCACGCTCGGGAGCGAGAGGTCCGCGCTTCCTAGCGCGGACACCAGATCGTGGCGCTGCCGAGACCACATGGGACACTGCTCCAGAGTGTGCTGGGCAGTGTCCTCGGCCGCGCCACAATCGTGGCAGCCCGGCTGCTCCTCCCGCCTCGCGACCCGGTGCAGGTACTCACCGAAGCACCCATGCCCGGTGAGCACCTGCACCATGCGGAAGGTGAGGGGTTTGCGCCTACGGCGCATCCACGACTCCAGGACCGGGCGCAGCGCATCCGCAACGCGGACTCCATACCGCGGCTGCGCCAGGTCCTCCCC
Source organism: Pyralis farinalis (assembly GCA_947507595.1). Taxonomy (NCBI): domain Eukaryota; kingdom Metazoa; phylum Arthropoda; class Insecta; order Lepidoptera; family Pyralidae; genus Pyralis; species Pyralis farinalis. The sequence continues at coordinate 27,502,433 of OX382276.1, read as the reverse complement.
CCACCTCCGCATCATTTCCGTATGCCCTCGCTGGCGATACCGCCCCACCTCCTCCAACGTGGGGCGCTCGCCGAGACTCCTCCTTTCAGCAACGAAGCCGTATACCTCGGCGAGCACCTCCGCCACCAACTCCCAGGGCGGGTCGCCAGCGAGGGCGGTCGCGGCCGTCCAAGCTACCGTACGGTACCCCCTTATTGCCCTCTGCGCTATGACCCGCTGCGCTCTGCGCAGCTGAGCCCTGTTCCGAGCGCAGAGGGCGTCCGCCCATATGGGGGCACCGTACGTGGCCATACTCCGGCAGATACCGGAGTACAGCCTTCTGCACGCGGCGCTGGGCCCGCCCAAATTGGGCAGAAGACGACCCAGCGCCGCCGCAGCTCTGATGACCTTCGGTCCCAACCGCTCGAAGTGGGGGCCGAAGGTCCATCGTCCGTCAAGGGTGAGGCCCAGGTAGCTCATCTGGGCACTCACCCTTATCCTCTCTCCTCCAATTTGGAGGTGCGCTCCCGAGGGGGGGCCCCGCCTACCGGTCCCGCGGAAGAGGAGGGCTTCGGTTTTATCCAATCGGACCCGAAGCCCAAGCCTCTCTATGCGGCTGACCACCAGTCCTACTCCGACTTCGGCCAGCCGCGCCGCCTCCACGAAGGTCTTACCCCGGGATGTGACGAGGGTGTCATCTGCATAGCAGATGACACTCATCCCGGGGAGGAGACGGCCCCGCAGGACCCAGTCGTATGCGAGGTCCCACAGGATGGGGCCCAGAACGGACCCCTGTGGGACACCGCACACGACGTGTCTTCTGACCATTTGGCCCCTCGCGTCCTCGTAGCGCACCTCCCTGTCCTCCAAGTATGCCTTCAACAGTCTCCCCAAGTACGGAGGCACCTCAAAGTATTTGAGGGCCTCCAGTATGGTACTGTGGGGAAGGCTGTTGAAGGCATTGGCGATGTCTAAAGACACCGCCACCACCACATCTCCCTCGCGCTCCGCATCCTCCGTCACCGACCTTAGGCGTCTTATGGCATCGACGGTCGACCGTCTGGCCCGGAACCCGAACTGGGCATCCGATAGGCCCGGTCCCGGGCCATCCTCCAAGTGCTGAGCGAGGCGGGAAGCGACAACCCTTTCAAGGGCTTTCCCCGCCTCGTTCAGCAGAACGACCGGTCGAACCGCCGACCCCGAGTCCGGGGGCCGGTCTCCCTTCAACAGAAGGCAGAGCCGGCCCACCCTGAAGGGTCCCGGGCAGCACCCCGACCGCAAGCAGCAGTCGAGGAGCTCCCGGAACCTGTCTCCGAGTTCACGAGAGCCAACGCTAGCACCTTCCCGTGCACCCCGTCCGGACCCGGCGCCCTCTTATTGCCTCGGAGGCGGTCAACGACCGCCTCCATCTCCTGGTCGGTGACGGGCGGCGGAGCGCCCTCCTCCTCTCCTCTGGAGTCCGACGATCGGGCCATCCTCGGGGGAGCGTAGCCCCGTGGGTTGTCGGGGAAGAGTTCCCCGACAACCCTCTCCAACAGGGCCGGCTGGAGGGTCTCCGTCAGTGGGGCCGACTGAGCGCGGATTTTGTTCCGCGCTCCCCTGTACGGTCGGCCCTACGGGTCCCTGTCTAGGCCCTCCAGCAGCTCCTGCCACGCTCCCTCCTTGGCCCTACTTATGGCCATCTGCAAGGCTTTCTTCTTCTCCACGTAGATGCCGTGCAGATGGCCATCTCTTCCTTCGTCCCGGGGGCGGCGACGCCTGCTCCGAGTGTACGCTCTACGCGCCCCGTTGCAGGCGTCCCGGAGGTCGGCTATCTCCGCCGACCACCAGTAGACCAAGCGCCTCCAAGGCGGGCGGACGCCCAACGCTGGGCGTGGCCGCCCCGCACACCGCCGTGAAGGCGTCGCAGAGACGACCAGCCCCCTGCTCCGCGCCCAAATCCTCCACTGGCGGGAGGCCCCAGCGGCCGACAATGGCCGCCTCCTCTGCCAGCTCCCGGTCGAGCCTGGTGAATGCCCAACGCGGGGACCGGCTCCGCCACCGGGACGAAATCGCCGGACTCCCGGGGGCTCGAGACACCTCGAACCTGATGTATCGATGGTCCGAGAGTGTCTCTACCCCCGTCTCTACCCTCCAATCCTCGATACGGCGCGCGGTGGAAGCGGTGGCGAAGGACAGATCCACCACCGACCCTCCATTCCACCGCACGCACGTTTGGACCGTCCCCCTATTCAGGAGGGACAGTCCCGCGGCCAGCGCCCACTCCTCCACCTTCCGCCCTTTGGCTTCCGTGGCCGGGTTGCCCCACGCCGTGGACTTGGCGTTGAAGTCCCCGGCCACGACAACCTGGGCGGGCGCTAGCCGCCTCACTGCCGACCCGAGAGCGTCGAGCAGCTGCTCCAAGGCCGGCAGGTCGCGGTTCGGTGAGAAGTACACACCGATTATTGCGTACTCTCCCCGAACCGCCGCCACGTAACCCGCTCCCCTCGCCCTCACCACGAGTGGAGGGCTGGCGCCAGGCCTCGTGACGATGGCCACGGATCCGTCCTGGTCCCCGGCCCAGTTAGGCCGGGAGGGCACGAAATATGGTTCCGCAACCACCGCCACGTCCACGTCCCACTCCGCCATGGTCTGCAGGAAAAGGTCCTGAGCCCCGGCGCAGTGGTTGACGTTGGCCTGTAGGAAGCGAGGATGTCCGGCCATTACTCGGACATCCTAGCCTCCGGCGCCTCCTGCCGCCCACTCCCGCGAGAGGTGGGGGGCATTCTCCCGCGGATGGATGGGGGGTTGCAGAGACGGCCCCCCATCACGTGACTCGCCTTCCGTCCGGCGTCGGCGCACACGGCACAGCGGGCCTGTGCCGAGCAGCCCGAGGCGATGTGCCCCGGCTGCCCGCACCTGTAACACAGGCGGCTGCGGTCCGCCTTGGAGGGGCACAACTCCGCTGTGTGCCCCTTCCCCATGCACTTAAAGCAGTGCATGGGGCGCGCCTTCAGCAGGTGGAGCTGCGCCCTGCTCCAGCCTACCCCGATACTGCCCAGCTCAAGCAGCTTTTTCGCTGCCGTGAGCGGGCAGCGCATCAGGGCGGAACTAGAGTTCCGCCAGTCCGGGCGGATTTCGCCCACCCGGACCTGCTCAGGGGTGCAGCCCCCCTCCCGCGCGACCGCAGCCTGGATCCGCTGTGCCGTAGCGGCGTCGTCCAGACCCGTGAGGCGGAACTCCGCACACTTCACGGGCCTGGACACCTCCACGACGCCGGACAAGGCGGCCGTCAACTTGGCCGCCAGGGCGTCAGCCTTTTCGTGACTGGAGGAGCCTGGTACCTCTATGAGCCTCGCTCCGGTCGCAGACTTCCGGATCCGAAGCGAGCCGATTCCCAGCTCCCCCAGATTCACCTCCCGCTCGGCTTTTAACAGGGCCGAGGCATATGATGCCCCCCCTTGGGCTGCCTCCGGCCGTAACTTTGATATTACGGCCGTGGAGCTGGGGAGCACCACCTTGGCCTTGCGGCCCTCCTCCTTGCCCGCGGGGGTAGAGGCTGACGCCTTGGCGGGCGCTGGCCCCGCAGGAGTCGCGGGGGACGCGGTTTTCCGCGGCTTGCGGCGGACCACCTCGGTCCACGATGCCACCTTCGGGACCTCGGTGGTCCCTGCCGCTGCTGAGGGTGTCGCCGCGGCCCTAGATGTGGACGGCCCGAAGCTCGTCCACGACTCCTCGCTGGCACCAGTACGGCGGGCGGGACCCACTTTTGCGGCCCGCCTCGCCCGAGGGCGCACATCCAGCTCGGCCGGCGAGCTCGCCTTCTGCGGAGCCGGAGCCGGTCGTCCCGCTCTCTCGATGGCCGCTCTTGCAGCCTTGGCCACCCCCGACTTGTCACCCGCCAATGGCGGACGGGTGACCGCGGGGGGAGGCAACCGAGACTCCAGCTCCGCGAGACGTCCGTCAACTAGGTTGCCGACGAGCCGGGCGATATTGCTCTCCAGAGCCTCGAGATCGACCGGGCCCGTCGGCCCCTGCGCCCTCCTCTCCTTCCGGAGCTCCTCGAACTCCCGGCGGTGCGCATGCACCTCCTCCCTGAGGGAGGCGACCTGCCTCTGCAGCCGTGCGTTATCGGCGCGGAGGCGATGGGTCTCCTCCGCCTCCGTGCGCACCACCAGGGTCTCGAGGATCTCTCTGATCCCGCCCGCAGCCTTCGCTATTTTAGCGGCGTACCCCCCCTTGAGGCTCGCCGACTTGCCGGTGAGGTCGAGGATGACGCCCAGCATCTCCTCGCCCCTCACCATGAGCTCATCGGCTCCCCTCTCAGTTGGGCACCCCGCATTCCCCTCAGGGCATTTCCCTTCGGAGCTCTTCTTTTTCACCGTCTCGGGGCTTCTCCCCTCGACGCTTCCGGCCGCCACTGCCGCGTCCTTTTTTAACGCCGCCCGCTTCTCCAGGAGCGCCTGAAAGGCCGCCTCCTTTGACTCCTCAGTCCGCTCCTTGAGCAGCCGACGAGCTCTGGCCAGACTCGGAGCGATGCCGCCCCGCTTTCCGCGTCTGGCCGTGGATACCTTCGCCCGCTCGTCGGGCGTCTCCGTCTCCGAGCCGGAGAAGAGGCGCTTCCGCCCCAGCTCCGACTCCGAGAGGGTGGGGACCGACATATCGGTCTCCTCTCCTCCGTCACGCCCCCGCTGCAATGCCACCGCCTGTGGCTCCTCCGGGAGGTCACTCTCCCCGGACCCCTCAGGCCCCGACATCATCCCCACACCCGGAAACCCCGGGACTCGGCTGTCCAGATTCGTTCCCGAACCTAGACAACACACACACAACGACAAACACACAAGACACCAACAAAAAAAAACCCAACAAAAGACAAAACACACACCAACAAAAATCAAACGCCAAATACTCCTACTCTACTCAACCACCTCGCCCACAAGTATTGTTTTCTAGCTTTAGTCACCACTCACCGGCCACTGCGTTACCGCGCACCAGGTGAGATGGGTCCAGGGCAGACTACGTGGAAGCACTAGAAAACACTTGGGGCCTGCCCCAACTGTATAAGGACCTCGTCTTATGGCGCTCGGTTCTTTCTGCCTACCCCGCAAGGTACCTGGGTGAAGATATACATACAAACAAACAATATATTTTTTACCTGTTGAGTCATATTTGAAAATGTTCAAAATTCATTTATAGTAGTAGGTACCTTTAAGAATAGGTAATAGTGTTAAAGAAGTTAGGGAGATAGCATGTGACGCTTGGTTCTCTCTCCCTACCCGGCAAGGGGCGTAGCTTGTTCTGTTTACTCTGCCGAAAGTAACCACGTCTAAATGTAACTCACACCATGACTTGGGCTTCTGCTGTTATTGTAAACACGATCTGATTTATCGCTTTGAAGTCAATTAACGAAAGTGTAGCGTTACAACGATGTATCAGATATCAAGCTTACCTTCATTTAGTTTAAATTTTACATTCATTAATTTAGCATTTTTTTTTATACCACGATGCAATTTATGCACGATAGCAAACAATCATACGGCCCGCCTGATGTAAAGCGGTTACCGTAGCCTATGAACGCTAGCAAAAAAAGAACGTCGCTAACGCGTTAAGACCCCCGCTGTCGACACAGCAACTTTTCATCTTGTGGTGATCTCACTTATTCGCAGGAAAACAACAACCCTCACGGGAGTTATTATTTGGCTGCCGTCTTCTGTGAGGTGGAGGTTCTTCCCCAGTCGGGCTAACGTCGTGCTCTACCTCTCTTACGCCAGAGCCTCGTCTGTTGATAAGTAGGGTGTACCACGTGCATGTGAGATTGGCTTTGCTAAAAGTGATGTTAAGCTACTTCCACTCCAAGCATATCATATGCCATATCAGCCTTACAAATCGGGATGCGAATCTTCGACTTCTAAGTGCCCAGTCCGGGTATTTTAAATAATAATATTATAAATGCGAAAGTTTGTATGTATGGATGTTTGTTGCTCTTTCACGCTTAAACGGCTGAACGGATTTGCATGAAATTTGGCACGTAGATAGATTATGATCTGGATTAACACATAGGCTACGTCATTTGACTCCACGCGGGCGGAGCCGCGGGCAGCAGCTAGTTTCAAATAATGCTTCTTTTTAGCTTCATCCCATCTCCCGATCCATTAGGATTGAAGGGGTCCTGTACTCAAAACTAAGGATTTGGCGAAGATATTAATTTTAAACTGGTGCGAAAGACGTCAAACCTTCACAACCCAGAGGGAAACTAAACCTTTTTTAGGTTAGATCACACGCCTCTGATATATAAGTTCTTTAGACGTGCAGGTTTCCTCACTGTTCCTCCATCTTCAAGCGTCTAATAATTATTTTTACAGCTTTCTAGTGCGTCTCTGAGCTAGGCCGTCGACAGACGGACATGGCTCAACTATAAGGGTTCCTTGTTTACTACGGAACCCTTAAAATGGTTGACTGGAAACGATGCCTCATTTGAATAGGACCGCCATTGTGTATGATTACTTCATAAATATTTATTTAAATGTTGGCTACTAGTACGATAAACAAACAAATTAAATCACATTTTAATAAAGGTATCTACGAGTACCTACTGCGGTTTTTATTTACGCATTTAATTTAAATATATTTGATACATTTTTTTATACTACTAAGGCGGCAATCAAGCGTGTGGTCTGCCTGATGGTAAGCAGTTGCCGTAGCCTATGGACATTTGCAACACCAGAGGTGTCACTTGTGCGTTACTGACCATGCAAAAACCTCTTCTTGAAGAACCCCATGCTGTAGTCCTTTGGGAAAACCTCGGCTGGGAGTTCATTGCACAACTTGAGAGTTCTCGGAAAAAAAACTTCGCTAGATCCGCACAGTACGCGACCATTGCGGTTCCTATGTGTGAGGGCGAACTCACCGCCGTCGGCGAGCGATGTAGTTGTAAAAAGAAGCTATCGGCATCATATCGAACAATTGCTCAGAGTAAAACCTGTTATACAATCGGCAGAACACACAAAGGGAAACTTAAGGATTCAATACCGTTTGTAAAATTAGGATCGCCGATCATTCCCACAGCTCGTTTCTGAGCCGAATCACAAGGTCCTAGCTGGTATCCAGGTGCACCCGGCCAAACATAACTAAACTACTCCATATGCGGTCTGACTTATATAAGTCTTTGTTCCGCGCTGAAGTACTGCTTTGCTCTGTTGAGCACACCAAGTTTCTTGGACGCCAGTTTTACCTTCTCCTCCAGGTGATTTCGGTATTAAACATCGCTGGAGATCTCGACACTGAGAATCTCAATGCTTTTGGCGATGGTAAGTGGTGTATTCTGGATTTTCTTAGCGGTGAACGCGCAAATTTTTGTCTTTAAGGGGTTGAATTCGACCAAGTTTAGTCGCCCCCAGTCTGATAATTTTGTCAAAGTACCCTCAATTACAGTTGCAAGTTTGTCTCTCCCTCGGCCTGTATAATAAGTGTCCCCGGTGATGTCATCCACATAACAATGAATGCCCAATTATCCACACAATATCATTGTTATGCAACAGATACAGCCTTGGAGAAACAGAACCCTGTGGAACGCTAGCATTGCCAATAAACTCAAATAAAATATTCTAACATAAAATATCATCTTCATAATATATTGGCGTAATATCGTACCGTAGTGTCGTAATGGGTATCTGCAATCCTATAAGAATGGTGCCAACCCTTAAATCCTTGCTTTACCCCATCGAGTACCTTTACCCTGATCAGGTGTAATGAATACATATTTCTATCCTTCGAATTTTGTTGGAGGATTAAGAAGACCTTACTGGATTTTTAATCGTGAGGCTTACCGCAGGCTTTTGTGTTGTGGTGCACCTAAATGAAAATACACACTGTTAATTTAGCTCAGCTGAACAGGTAATAATCTCAAGCAATTTTTTCATTTATTTTCAACAAATTTCTTAGGGTGAGCTTCGTAAAAGTTAATTTTCATTGTCACAAATCAACTAAAATGCATTTTGTATAACTGATCAATGTTGTAATAGAATTGTCTGACGAAAATGAATGTCGTGCTATTGCTCTAATCGTAGTCGTAATAGTGATCTGCGCCACGACTGCGCCAGTTTGCGAAAGACTCGCGATCTACGCGCATACATTATGAATGCGATGAGCTTGCGAGTCGATCGCGCGCACCCAACCCGCCTTTTCGAAACGCTTCACTAATAAAATAACAGATGCTGTAGTATTGGTTGGTTGGTTGGTGGTTTTGCAGTGATAGACTAGTAGATAAAGAAACGGCCTAGTAACCTTGCATGAAGAACTTCTTGGTTGCTTCATATAGATCATCATTTTAAACGAACTCAAATGTGCTCGTCCACGCTGGTGGCTGTGTGGTGCGCGTGCAGCTGAGGGTATGCACACGTGGCTTCATGTTCTTAGCTCATTAATAATTACCTGCACAAACGAGTTGAGGTGTCGGTTGGAATCGAGCGTGTACTTGGCTGTACACTATTCGGTTTTCGATGTTTGTTTTTATTTGTAATGCGCGCTTCTATAATGTAAGTGAATTATCAACCACAGATAAGCTATGCATAGCTTGTGATGGTTGATAAATATGTTTAAAATAGTAATATATATAATTTTTAAGCAATAAAAAGAACCCACCAGTCCCCGGATCAATTCATGGCATGTAAGTACCACTAAATACGTGATTTCGAATTTTATGTACATATTTGTAATTATCACTTACTGGGCGGTGAAGGAAAACATCGAGATGAAACCCGCACGTCCAAGAAATTATATTTCGAATGACATGCGACCTTACCTTAGAATGATCTGGTTTACCCTGTGGGCTGCGGAGGTCTCACGGCAGTCGCTCCATGTAGAAATCCGTATCTTCGCTAAATCCTTATGCTTAGGTTCCATGTAGAAATCCGTATCTTCGCTAAATCCTTATGCTTAGGTAGCGGAGCTCGCCACTCCTAATGGGCTAGGAAACAGAATAACGCTAAGAAGAAGAAGCTGTAGTAATATTGGTGGCAACCGTTTGAGCGAGCTAATTCTACATACACGCGAACTACACGATTTTGCGTACACCAAGAGAGCCTCGCCTGCCTTGCACAGATGAAGCACACCACAATGGCGGCGCGTGTGGTGCGCGTGCAGTACATTCGGCAGATGTAGGCGCACCCTGAAACTAAAACTAAAGTTTATTCCTCCAACGTTAATATATGTAAAGAAAGCTTGAAAATAAAATAATTTAACAACATAAATTAAATATAAGATTTTCAGTGCGTTTAAAATATTGGAATTAACAATTTTGTAGACACAAACTTAGTTTACATCTATACGCTCCTAATTACCTACCCCGCAAAGGATTTGGCGTGAAGTTATAGATATATAAGTAGATAGGGCGTATCAAAGCAGCCCGTCTGGTGTCCTACACGTCGCAGCCGTAGTAAACTGCAAAAACTCCCTGGAGGGATATAGTGTTTTTGCATGTGGGCGAGGTCACAAGTAAGCTCCCAAGGAATTGCTGCATTACCAGAAGTGATAGCATGGCGCGAGAATAGTTAATTGCATTGCAAACGTTACCGCTTTGCATCAGGTGACCCGTATGCTTGTACGCCTCCCAACGTTATATACGATTTCACAAAGCAATGCTACATTAACACCAAAGCTGGTGGTTTCGATTCCCACAAAAGACTTAACCATATACTTGTATGTCTCTCGACGTTCTGTAAAAATATTGTGGAATGCTACTTTGCACAAAAAGCTAACACTCATAATGATGTGCTAATTTATCGCTAACGTATGGAATTAAAAGCAGGGTATGGCAGAGAGAGCATGAAAGCAGAATAAACGTTGTAAGATATTAGGCCCTCGTGGGCACTTTGGTACCCACGCCTTACATTTTCTACATATAATCTTATTGACTTATAATCTTATTTCAGCAATAAGAAAATGGCCATTAATGAAAAAGAAATGCTGTAGAAACTTAATTTAAAATATAGAGTACCTATATTTTAAATTAAGTTTCTCCGGCAAAGAAGAAATTTCTTCACCACTAGTCACTTTTCAATTATTAACAAATATTATTCAAATATTACAATAAAATAAACTACTAATGCAATTAGGTTATAATTAAAATAATTGTCGGTTTTGCATACTATGACCATAGCTATATAAAATTCATATTTATTTTAGTCATAATATAACTCGTCGTTAGATTATAACTAAAGTAAACCTTTTTGATGAGCTTTTTTGTCGTAAACGGTTTTTATATATTAATAAGCAGTTATGTGTCAAACAAGCATATATAGTAATCTAAAGAGTTCGTAAAATATCAATTTAACAAAATCAAAAGCTAACACCCATATTCATAAACGTGTACAGTTTAATAGGAGCATTGATTTATCTGCAATATTCGCTCCTATTGGTTTATAGTCAAAAGAGAACAACGCCAGCATTGGTTGTTACCGGGTATTGTGCGGTACTCCGTAAAACAATTCTATTGTTTCCAATGTTTACATAGAATAGTTGAAATGTCGAGTTTGCATTCGTAAGGGTACGTAGCATTTTGGTTTTTAACCGTATTTCAAGTTGAATTCTAAATTATTTTATCAATAAAACCAATTTGGAGCAGGTAGCTTTCAAAGCAAATAGGGATAGACAAAAAATGACCCATTGAAGAAAGATTTTTTTTTATACAACGTCGGAAGGCATATACAAGCATACGGCCCACCTGATGTAAAGTGGTTACCGTAGCCTATGAACGCTTGTAAAATACATTAAGTATCACTCGCGCGATGCCATCTCTGCCGCTAACACAGCAACTCCTTAGGAGCCTACTGGTGACCTCACTCACATGCAGGAACACAACAACCCTCTAGGGAGTTGTTATTCGGTTGCGGGTGTCTATTAGGTGGAGGTACTTCCCCAGACGGACTGCTTTAATGCGCCCTACGTCTCTTAAAATATCCAGACCAAGACAAACAGACATTGAATTAAACAATTTTTAACGGAAGTATCGCGTGTTTTATTTACTTTGTTATGTGTAACACTCGCGAAAACCTAAGACAATACAAACAGACATGTTCATGCACACAAATGTTTGCCCTGAGTGGCAATCGAACCCACGAGCGTTGGTGTCAAAGTCGCGTCATTCCCGACTGCGCCATCGAGCTCGTCGAATGAACGAAAAATCGGGTAATATTATAGTATCCGTTGGATAGATCGGTTCATTATCTACTGGGCTATCAATGCTCAATAAGTCGCTTACGATTATTAGTAAGAAACGTTCAGTACGCAGATACCGATACGCGCCTGACCTGATTTTCGATATAAGATACCACCGTGCAACGTCCATCCTACGACCTGTAATTATCACTCACAAGACATTCGTGAGGAAAACCGCACTCCAAGAAATTATTTTTACGTAAAACGTGTGACCTTACTTAAGAATGATCTGGTTTTTCTGTGGGTCGTGGAGGTCTCACAGCAGTCGCAACATATAAAAATCAGTTTCTGCACCACATCCTTAGGCTTAGGTAGAGGATGCCGCCAATTCTAATGGATTAGGAAACGGTATAACGCTAAGAAGAATGTCCATCTAAAGACTGAATATTAGACAATGAAAAAAATATTGAATAATATCTTTGTATGGTCTGAATATAAGATTTTAATACAAAAGCAATTGATATCACGAAGGTAAGTTTAATTAACTTTGGCATAAAATATTCAGTCTTCTTTCGAATAATCTCCAACGAACCATTTATTTGAATTAATTCATGTTCGCTAAGGGCTGTTATCGTAAAATTTGATAATGGCCGCCAATATTGAATCATAATTTCTCTGATGTACAATCTTGATCACAGATTTATGGTGGAAAATATAATTAATATTGTATATCTCTTTTGACGTTTACGGTGCGCAGCGGTTAATAATGCGACTTTGACACCAACGCTCGTGGGTTCGATTCCCACACAGGACAAACATTTGTGTGCATGAACATTATCTATTTGTCTGGGTGTTTTAAGAGAGATAGGGTGCATCAAAGCAGCTCGTCTGGGGGAGTACGTACACCTCACAGAAAACACAGTCAAATAACAACACTCAGGAGGGTTGTTGCATTCCTGCGTGTAAGTGACGTCACCAGGTAGCCCCTAGGGAGTTGTTGTGTTAGCAGCAGAGGTCGCATCTCGCGAGTGATATTTAATATATTGCACGCGTTCATAGGCTACGGTAACCGCTTTATATCTGGTGTGTCATATGCTCGTATGGCTCCCGACGTTGTAACAAAAATGTTTAAAAAATACTTTTTAGAAACTCTTAATTTTTTTATACTACGTCGAGAGGCATACAAGCATACGGCCCATCTGATGTAAAGCGGGTACCGTAGCCTATTAACGCTTGCGATATATTAAGTATCACTCGCGCTATGCCCCCTCTGCTGCTTACACAGCAACTCCTTGGGAGCTTGCACCCGTAAGCCTCCTCACTCACACGCAGGAACACTACAACTCTCTAGGGAGTTGTTATTTGCCTGCGGTTTACTGTGACGTGGAGGTACTTCCGCAGACAGGCTACTTTAATGCACCCTACCTCTCTTAAAAATGTACCAGTATAGTCGTAAAGAGAGAGCAAGAGCGCATATCGCAGCACAAGAAGTGAAGTACCATGGAGCGTGGTTCCTGCGAGTGAGTAAGATTAACAGTGAGCTCTAGGTTAGCTCGTTGTTTTAGCAGTGGGAGTTGCCACGCGCGAACAGCACTACTTGTGGTGCAAATGTTCAAAGTCTATGGTAACCATTTTACATCCGGCAGGCCGTATAGTTGTTGAAAGGTCTAAGGTGCCTTATGATTTGACTGACCTGTAGAAAGACACGCGTGTTGAAACTTCTTTAAAATTCGTAGTTCTTAATCCTATTACTTTAAATAAGCAATTGTTGTATATTTAGTTTACCTCGGAAATTACTCTAAAGATTTCAATCAAATTTTGTATTTAGATAATATTTTTGCTTTTTGTCTTTCCTGACAAAATGCCAACGTACACCAAAAAAACGGGTTGTGGCTGTGTCGTGGGCATGACCGTGAGTTCTACGTGAACATGTCTTCGTAACTGGTAAACGGAAGTAAGTATTAAAAGGAAATTATAGAATGCAGCGAAATGATCACAAAATGGTGTGTGTTGCGATAGTTTACCACAGTCAGTTCATGAACACGGGGAAGAAGTATTATGTATAATATAATAAAACGATAAAATGTTTTATATTTATTATTAAAAGATTTTAGGCCACAATTCTATCTTCAGAAATGACAGAGGCTATAACGGGCTCGCTTTTGTCACATGACAATCTTTTCTGAAACTTTAGGTGATAAAATCGGTATAGAAAGAGAACAAGTACAAAAATAATTATTTTCTATCCATGAGCTAATAGATTAAGCATATGAAGAGACGCTAGATGAAGCTGAAATTATAAATAGTTGACGAGAGATAGAGCGGCGGAAAGCTAGGCAAAAAATTGGTGACGACGAGCACGAGGATGAAGGTACTAAGGACTATAGGGAAGGCAAAAGAGAAGCAGACAGAAAAACAGAAGCAAGAAAGGGCTGAAGGGTAAACAAAAAATAAATTTTAATGATTAGGCATGCAGGAACTACTGTTATGTAACGCGGAGTAGAGAGCAGAATATACAGACCTAAAAATACATAAAACTACATAAAATCTGGTAGTTCCAGACAGTCGAAAATGTAAACAAAAAGGACGAAAAGAAAAGAAGATAGAAAGCAGGAAGATATTTAGGTAGAAGAAGGAGGAATGAAAGGGAAATGTTAGAGGGAGAGGAAAAGAATATTGAAACGTTGGAAAAGCGTGGACAAAGGAGATAAATAGATTTGAGTAGCTTAACGCTTAGCCTTAATCTTGGAATATTTTTAATATCTATCTAAAAAGTAATAATATTCAACATTGGCTACAGCTATCGCATCTGCGTACATCCCCATTTCGCATTTTCGCATCCGCATTTAATAATGATACACTGAACATACGCATCGCTAGCGGCAGTGGAAATATTAAAAAAATGATTTAGTGAAATTCCTGCGGAATACCGGCATACGCGCCAATAAAATGGTGGACATGTTAAATAATGTTATAACAATCAATATACCTATTTGTATATGTCACTTTTAAACAGCTAATTTGTTAAACGGATTGTAATAAACTTTAGCATAAAGATGGTCTAGTAACCACAGAAGGATATAAGTAACACATTTCCAGATAAGTACACAGCGGCATCTTGTTTTTTATATAACGTTGGGTGGCATACAAGCATACGGCCCACGTAATGTCAAGCAGTTACTTTAGCCTATGAATGCTTGGAACACATTAAGTCTCACTCGCGCGATGCCACCTCTGCTGCTCACACAGCAACTCCTTAGGAGCTTACTGGTGACCTCACTCACACGCAAGAACGCAACAAGCTTCTAGGGAGTTGTTATTTGGCAGCAGTTTTCTGTTAGGTGTAGGATATTTTCCAGATGGGCTGCTTTGATGCGCTCTACCCCTCTTGCATATAGCCTCAAATTAAGCAAAGCTCGAGTCATGGGTACTAAACAATTGATAAACGTACATAAATACTTTTTTTCTGAATACATATTTATAATATATAAAAGGACGACAGATCAGGTTACACAAAATCGTGCAAATTTAACCTTTACTGCTACGACATAATATGCAAGAGTGTATAGCTTGATTTGTCGTTGTAAGTGTATAGAACCCAGACCAAGACAAAAAGATATATTCATGTTTGTTTTACGCTGAAATCGAACCCATGACCCTTGATTTTCAAATAGCCATTGCCAACCACTCGAGCAACAGGCTCATCGGTATATCAAGGACCTCCGGTTTAAATCCCGACGAGGGCATGTACCACTAAATTCGTATTTACAGATTTATATACATATTTAATAGATTCAGGCGTTATTTTGCGAAAGTCAATTTTACATGCAATTTGATCTAACCTGCTTTGTGTGCTTCCGCCACCAATTAGTTCATGCGGCCTAGCGCCGGCCGGCACCCACCCACTACTGTTAGTACATGGTACATGCCGACGCTGCCATGACTGCTCCGGTAGTCTCTGCCTCGGCTGCTGCGGTCGTCCGCCATCTGGAACAGAATGAAACAGAAACTAATACAATAACTAATACGTTAATCGTAAGGTCACTTGTAGCATGTTATTCTTACGATTAACGTCTACAACGCCTGATGATGCCTCGTGGAGAGGCGAAACACGTGTCGCAGCGACGACCAGGCCAGTCGTGGCAGCGACGGTGGTGGTGGGGGCATGCGGATTCTGTTCCAGATGGCGGACGACCGCAGCAGCCGAGGCAGAGACTACCGGAGCAGCCATGGCAGAGTCGGCATGTACCATGTACTAACAGTAGTGGGTGGGTGCCGGCCGGCGCTAGGCCGCATGAACTAATTGGTGGCGGAAGCACACAAAGCAGGTTAGATCAAATTGCACACTTATATACATATCACTTGTTTGGCGGTGAAGGAAAACATCACGAGGAAACCCACACGTCCAAGAGATTATATTTGAAAGACGTGTGACCTAACCTAAGATCTGGTTTTTTTGCTTCTGAGTTGTGGAGATCTGACAACAGTCGCTCCATGAAATCAGTGTCTTAGCCAAATCCTTAGGCTTGGATAGCGGACCCCGCCAATCGTAATGTAATTAGAAAACGAAATAAGGCAAAGAAGAAAAAAATTGTGAACGGGGTCCGCAAGCAGCCTGTGCCACAGAAAGAATTTAATATAACATATATATAAATATTCTCAGAAAAATTACACAGCGCCATCCCCAACTATGTATTTATGTGCTATGGCTTAGAGACCCATAGCACTGACAAACGTACATGAATCCCCTTTTCCGTAGTACTTAAGTACAATGTATAAAAAACACCCAGACCAAAACAAACGGACATGTTCATACATACAAAATGTACGACCTTGTGCGATAATCAAACCCACGAGTATTGGCGCAAAGTAGCCATCACCACTCAATCCATCACCGGTCTCGTCAGATAACAATATAAAACTGTCTTACTTCATGTCGAGAAACTATAAACTACTAAAATGTTCATTATTATAGTAATACAATTAGAAGTTTTGGAGGCCAAACAGCCAAACTACCGCTCAGTCAAAATTGTTGTATGTTTGGCTAATTAATACAGGTTCAGAACAACCAAGGCGTCGGCAACTTAGTTTGAAACAAGTTTGCCTTGCGTCTGTCTAGCATTATCAACATGTATTTTATCTATATAAAATGAATATAAATTCTTTATTTGCCATTTGCGCATTCTGCTCACGGATGCCTTAGATATGTTGTACATTTTTAGATGAAAATGTATGTATATGTATGTATGTATATCTTCACGCCAAGTCCCTTGCATGGTAGGCAGAGAGAACCGAGCGCCATAAGACGCGGTCCTTACATACTTCACTCCCTTCTGTGACATTCATAGCTCTTTTCATGCACGCTCGCCGGTTCCTGGGGCTCCTGATTTCACCTTCTGATAAAACATGACCAACTTGGTCATGGTAGGTTAGTCTCGGTCTTCCTCGGCTCCTATATCCTTCCACTTTTGCATTGTATATTTGTTTCGTCATTCTTTCGTCCCGCATTCTTTCTACATGTCCGAACCAGCGGAGCATGCCCTTTCTTATCTTAACACCGACACTCTCTTTTAGACCAACTTTTTCTCTCACGTCTTCATTACGAACGCGGTCAGCAAGCGTTATGCCACAAATTTTGCGCAATGTTCATCTCGACCGCATTTATACTACTTTCATGCTCTCTCTGCCATGCTCACTTCCATAAGTTAGCGTTGGGAGTAGCTGTGAGTTATTTACTACGCAAAATCGTGTCATTGGTCTCCATAAGTTAGTTTTCCAGCCCGTATGGGGAAGAAAACCTCACAGAAAACCGCAGCCAAATAACAAACTCCTTAGAGGGTTGTTGTGTTCCTGCGTGTGAGTGAGGTCACCGGTAAGCTCCCAAGGAGTTGCTGTGTAAGCAGCAGAGGAGGCATCGCGCGAGTGATACTTAATATATCGGAAGCGTTAATAGGCTATGGTACCCGCTTTACATCTGGTGGTCCGTATGCTAGTATGCCTCCCGACGTAGTATTAAAAAAAAAGTTCCTTCATGAGCTCGATCGACCATCGTGTGTATATTGGCTATTGTGATAACAGGATTCCTACAAAGTTAAAACCATTAACAGAGCAGGTGAATTATACTCGTATTTTGTCTCAAGTTTGTACTAAACCTGGCCGCAGCTTCTCCACATCGGGATCCCAATACTCGCATAGTACCTCGTTTCCCAACTTCATAGTGACAAGTTCACGTTCTTTCTAGTTACTGATAATGATTGACGAGATTCTAAGCATTTAGCGAAGATACGACTGTAGATGGAACAACTGCCATCAGACGCCCACAAAACAGATGGGAAACAAGACCTATCTTGGATTAGGTCACACGTCTTCGAAAAGTAATATTTGGAACGTACGGGTTTACTCACTGTAATGGACCCACAGCCAAAGCTGAGAGCCTCACCACGACCCTACTTAACTACACCTACTGCTACTGTAGTACCCTACCTAATATTATTGTTATTTTATTATTACCTTACCTAACGACCTAAATGTACCTAAAAAGCTAAGATCTACAAATCTTCCTAACTAATAACCAAGTACCTACTTATGTATCTAACTTATGTTTCCCATATGTACCTGACCTAAGACCTACTTATGTGTTTAATCTTAAGACCTACCTAGATAACCTAACTACTGACCTATGCCCTACTTATGTGTTTAATATTAAGACTTACCTAGATAACCTAACTACTATTTATCGAACTTAGATTTAATGACCTACTTAGATTGTTATATATTCTACTATAACCTATCTCCCAATTCTGGGTCGAGTTGATTTTGCAGTCATATATCGATTTATCGATATATATATCTATTGATGTAAGATATTGCGATGCTTTGACGCCTAGTGACTTACAACGAGTTAGTCATAGAAATTCGCCCATAGACTCGGGTTCAATCACTCAGACTCAAAAATTGTACCAGTTTACACAGTTTTAAATATTCCATGTTTTAATATAATATTATATTAATTATCATTGATAAGATTTTGTTGGTACCATCACATCACGATGTTTTCGTTCATCGCCGTGCAACTAATAGTTTTTTTTTATACCACCAAGGTGGCAATCAAGCATACGGCCTGCCTGATGGTAAACAGTCACCGTAGCCTATGGACATTTGCAACACCAGGAGTGTCACTCATGCGTTGCCGACCCTCTAAAAACCTCTTCACGCATTTCTTGAAGAACTTCATGCTGTAGTCCCTTGGAAAAACCTCGGCTGGGAGCTCATTCCATAGCTTGAGAGTTCTTGGAAGAAAACTTCCCTGGAACCGCACAGTACGCGACCATTGCGGTTCCAGTGTGTGAGGGTGAACTCCCCGCCGTCGGCGAGCGGTGCGGTTATAAAAAGTAGCTGTCGGCATCATTTCGAACAACTCTTCAGAACACCCGTTGTACAATCGGTAGAAGGAGGCAAAATCTCGCCTTAAACTTAAGGGTTCCATACCGTTTACAAATATGTACATAAATTCGAAAACACGTGTTTTTATACCCACCCATTTTGCTGTATAAGCAGCAGAGAAGGCATCGCACGAGTGATACTCGATATATTACACGCGTTAATAGGCTACGGTAACTACTTTACATCAGGTGGGCCGTATGCTAGCATGACTATGTATAAAAAAAAAATCAGGATTTGAACCAGGTACATGTAGGTGGGTAATATTTATCCACTAGGCTGTTAATGATCATTAAGTATACTGTAGTTCCTTGGAAAAACCTCGTCTCGAAACTCATTACACGACTTAGAGTTCTCGGTAGAAAACTTCTCTGGAGCCACACAGAACTCGACCTTTGCGGCTCCAGAATATAAGGATGAACTCCCAGGCGCCAGCGAGTAGTGCGATTGTAACTTCAAATAATAATTTAATAGTGATGTATAAACAAAGTAATTCTTACATTTATGACATTATTTAGTAAGTAAATGACACGACAACCATGAAGTTTGTAAAATCGATCCAATTACGAATGGATAATCCAACTGTGATTGTAAAGTTCTGATGGAAAAGTTTTTATTCTTTGCATTGTACGATTGGATTGGATTTCTTAATTGATTTCGTTAAACTTGGGGAGTTTAAGGTATAATGGTCTCAGTTAGTTTGGAAATTGTGAGCATTGACTTATATATTTGATGTATGGTTAATAAAGAATGAATAAAAAATAACTAGGCGATGCGGCATTCTACTTATTGGCGAATGAAATGACTGCCCATTTGCAGTTGTTAAAATACTTAATGTTCCTTTAAAGATAAAGATAACAACTTTTTATTTGCCACTGAGCCCTTTGCGTACATTTAGATTTCCATTGCCAGTTAGTTTAGTTACTTCTACATTTAGTAAATCAAAACTAATATAATTAATTTCTCATAATTTTCCATTTACTCTTTTAATTCACCACTTTTAATCACCACTTTATTATACAAACACACGAGTAATTTTAATAGCAAGTGGCCAACGATTACGCAAGTTAGAACGAGCCTAACTACATGTCACTTCAACTTATTATCAGACCAGGATGAATGCATGACCACTCATTCATTGAGTATACTAAACCACTGTGTTTTGCTTATTCTATGTTGAGATAAGTTTACGTAGGTAATCAGGTAACTTGTGGTATCCGCAACAATTGTATAAGTTGCTTAGTCTTTTAAAAATTGTTTCGTATTTGTATAGAAATCTTATGGTCGCTTATTCTTAAGATCTGAATTGAACTTGTAAGCTTTTATGATTTAGGAATTGTTTTAATTTTGTAACTTATAACCACGGACAGTGCGACTTAGCTACTGTTTCATTTTTCTAGCTGGCCTCATCACTGTAGCTAAGTTTGTTTGTTTTATACCCATAAATGTGACTATTTTAAATGTTAACTTGGTCCAAAGGCCTCCACGAGACAGGCTTGACCTAGTGTGGGGACCGCCAGCAAATCTGTAAAATGTAATGTTCTTTCTGTGAAATAAATTTATTCTTATTCTTAATTTATTTTATTTTGAAAATACCCAGTGGCGAAGAAGTAACTTGGAAATAAAATTGCCAATATAGGTTATTAATAGTGGATAGAGCTGTGGATGGAGTATAGGGCAGCAGCTAAATAAAATAATATTATAGGAGGAACTTACTTGTATTTCGGAGTACGTTTCACTCAAAACTATACAATTGTCAATATAAAAACAAAGAAGTATTAAAAACCAATATATGAAATATACATCAAAAAGGTAAAAATATCTAAAAAGGTCTGTCGCCAACATAGGTATTTTTTCAATTGATATTACAATAAATCAAAGTCAGTATAACAATACAACAATAATGATGACTTCAAGTGATAAAAAAAAATATGTATTAATGCATCTGCTTGATTATATCTAGACAACGTTGTCATTAGGATATTCAGAGATTCTGAAATAAACTCTTTCACAAAGAGTATTTTGATGTGCCTTTTCAAGACATTGTCAAAATAGGACAGAACAGTTTCAAGCAATTTATTAAAGAATCGAATACAATTTACATCAAAAGATCTATCAGTCTTAGCAAGTCGACGTACATGCACATAATAGGGGTTAAAGTATGAAATTGCTGTTTTATAGTAATAGATACTTTGAATTGACATTAAACCTTCATGGTGTGAGATTTTCGAGTAAAACTTTTTTTACATGATACCTATCAGGTTTTTCTTTAAAAAATGTGCAACATTTAATTTTCCAATTTCAATTCTTTTTTTTTCAGCTTAGACGGGAAAGATGGATACTTCGAAAATCCGCGTAACTTTTGAATACGAGTTCCGACGCGGAACTAACGCCGCAGAAACGGCTCGCAATATCAATGCTACATTTGGAGAGGAGACTCCTAATGAACGCCCATACGTTTTTGGTTTAAACGCTTTCGTAATGGAAACTTCAACTTGAAGAAAGAACCACGTGGAAGATCGCCCACACAGGTGAATAACACTGAATGGTTTAACGTTACCTTACCTGCAATATTGACTCAATTGCATTAAATCAATAGGATAAATAAATATGAAAAAATGAGTGGCTCACGATTTGACGACGCTAATCTGCAGAAAGAAACGCGTGTTGAAACTTGTGTTGCTTTGTTGAATCAGTACAGAAATGAAGGAATGTTAGATCGAATTGTGACATGTGACGAAAAGTGGATTTTTACGATAACCGTAAGCGAAAAATGCACTGGATGACCCCAGGTCAAACACCGCAATAGTGCCCTAAAGCAAAGCTTACCAATAAAAAGGTAATAGTAACTGTTTGGTGGTCTCTTCATGGCAGTGAAACAGCTCCGACTCGTGAATCCATTTTCACCATTATTGCTCCATGATAACGCAAGATCTCACACTGCACGAGAAACTGTTGTAACTCTACAAAAGCAGCAGTTAGAAACCTCCTCCGTACTTGCTAGACCTTGCTCCAACTGACTAGCATTTTTTTCGTGATTTAGACATTTTTTTACGTGGTAAATAATTTTCTTCTCAGGAGGCAGTACAAAATGCTTTCACATAGTTTGTCGAATCTAGGTCCCCAGAATTCTATCGCAAAGGCATAAACGAACTACCGATTAGATGGCAACAATGTATAGATAATGAGGGTAAATATTTTGATTAAATAAATATGTTACATCTTAGAAAAAAACGAGTTTTAATTTCAGTACAAATCGGCGCTTCTAAGTTTTTCACTTAATTTAAAAGACAACTTAGACTGTAAATGTTATCAGGACAAGGGTGAACAATGATGTACCCGTTTGTTAAAAATCTGTTAAACCGTGTGAGAAAATTGAAGCCTGAGCTTGAACTTAGGTTTATGTATTCATTGACATACATACACACATACTATACATATACGTGTACACACAGAGTGAGACAACGGCACCCCGTGCTCTCCATAACGTTGCTTTAGCACCTCAACATTTCAGCGATTCGAACCTACCGACCAATATTCATTTATTCATAAACAATGTACAATTGTGTCTGAAATTGATAAAAATAATATATATATTCCTAAAATATCTAATTAATACGTCATTATATTAGATTATAATCACGAAGCATGTCAGGTAATCTAGTCAAGTTTTATATAAATTTAAATACAAATTTATATAAAACTTGACTAGATTACCTGACATGCTTCGTGATTATAATCTAATATAATGACGTATTAATTAGATATTTTAGGAATATATATATTATTTTTATCAATTTCAGACACAATTGTACATTGTTTATGAATAAATGAATATTGGTCGGTAGGAATAGAAAGCTATTTTAACCAATAAGAATATAAATGACTCTATGCCAATCCGTGAACTAGCCATTAAGAACCGTAGCGTTGAATTTTTTACTACGCAAAATGGTTTTTTTCTGGACGTTTTTTATACAAAAAGGACGTATAAGTTCTGTTTATAAACTCCTGCCCACTGTCATACCTGTTCATGTGAACTAATTTTTTTACGTAAACCCATAAAAATCCAGGAAGGGTTAAATCTGGGGATCTCGGTGGTCATCTGATTTGTCCATAAGTATCGATCGAGGAAGGAAAAATTTCATTAAGATACTAAGCATCTTCTTGCTGAAAAATGAGATTTCGTCGATCTACACCAGGAAGATTATTAATCTCACCTCCTAAAATCTCAGTTTCAAGATACATTTCCGTATTCAGAGTACCATCGAGAAAATGTATTTAAAGAACCCAGTTTTTTACCAATCCCAGTCATTCAAAAGTTGAATGAAAAACGCTCTTGATCATTAGTCTGGCGGATTCGTAAGGAGTTCTGTCTGGACCACATTCCGTTATCATGCCGGTTGGATATACTATTGTTTCTGAAGTTTGTTTCGTTTGACAATATAATATTGTTGGCAGAAATTAAGCTCCTGAATTTGTATTTTGTCAGTACGCGGTGTACTCTGCTCTTTAAAATTCTAATTTCTTCTTCACCTCCCCTCACTGAACACTTCGAGTTCGCCTCAAAGTAAATCAAAAGTTCGTCATCATTGACATTTATCATTTGGGGATGTGGTTACTGTTAGTTGTGAGTTCTGTCTGAACCACATGCGATTGTTACACCGGTTGTACTTTCTATTGTTACTGAAGTTTGATTCGTGTGACAAAATAATGATATTCAGATAATTTTGATCCTCAAGGATGAGCCTGTCGATATGGTGGTAGAAATTAATCGCCTTTCGGCATCAATCGGCCGTAATTTGTGTACTAATTGCCATTTAACGTAGATCCTGAATTTGTATTTTTTCAGTACGCGGTGTACTCTACTTTTTAAAATTCTAATTTCTTCTTCACCTCCCCTCACTGAACTCTTCGGGTTCGCCTCAAAGTAAATCAAAAGTTCGTCATCGCTGACGTTTATCATTAGGGGATGTGGTTACTATAAGCGATGATCAAAACATCCTATTTTTGTCAAATTATTCACAAACCTTTTCATAATAAATCGAGATGGTGTTTGCTTTCTCTTGTGATATCTTTCGCGGTAGATACCACCGGAGAGATAATGATATATCTTCGTGGTTCAAAAAGTATGTTTACATTAAATCTAAATTATTTTGATACACTATGCAAGTACATTTACATAAAAAATTGCAAATAAATGAAAACGCAACTTATATAAAGACGTTCGAAAATTTACGTGTTCCGTTTTTGAATTGTAATTTTTACTAAAATCGCCATTATAATTCTGAGATTACAAATAAATACATACACATACCTACTACAAATTTACGTATCTCTTTATTATTTTTATCATGCACTTATAATAAAGAAATCGTTTTTATTTCTTAAGTGGGTACTCGTTAGTGAACCCTTTGAAACAATAATGTCAGTTGTTGGAAGCGCGGCAAAGTCAGTAAAAATTCTCCTAAACAAAATTAAAGTATTAAAATTCACGGTCTTTCTTTTATTTAAGATGCTATGTAATTTAGGAAAACATAATCCTTATGATTATAATTTTTCTGTTTTTTTTTCTTTTAACAACGTCGGGAGACATACAAGCATAGGGCCCACCAGATGTAAACCCGTAGCCTATAAATGCTTGCAATACATTAAGTACCATTCGCGCGATGCCACCTCTGCTGCTAACACAGCTATTCCTTAGGAGCTTACCGATGAAATGAAATGAAATATTTTTATTTGCCAGAAACATGGTACCTATAAACTAGATGTTAAGTACAAAACTGATCCAATATGTCGCCGTTAAATTGACATGCAAATATACATATTAATATAATTATTGACACCAATATTAATTGTGAACAAGATTTAAAAAATCAGCCAAGTGAGTGTCGGACTCGCGCACAAAGGATTCCGTACCATTATCTATAATAACAGCAAAAAAAATCACGTTTGTTGTATGGGAGCCCCCCTTAAATATTCGTTTTATTTTAATTTAATTATTTATTCTTAAAGTGAATATATAACTAAATATTCTGTGAATATTTTAAGCGTCTACCTGTTGCCGTTATCAATATCAAGCAAAAATGAGCAAAAAAATCACGTTTGTTGTATGGGAGCCCCCTTAAATATTTATTTTATTCTATGTTTTAGTATTTGTTGTTATAGCGGCATCAGAAATACATCATCTGTAAAAATTTCAACTGTCTAACTGTCACGGTTCAAGAGATACAGCCTGGTGACAGACGGACGGACGGACGGACGGACGGACAGCGGAGCCTCAGTAATAGGGTTCCGTTTTACCCTTTGGGTACGAAAACCTAAAAATATGTACTGTAAATTAATATACAAATTAATATACCAATTACAAATTAAATAATGTCAAAAGTGATAACGTGCATAGTTCTTGGTTTGTCTTTTATTATTATTACATTACCATCAAAGTTGTTACGAATATCATAAATTTATCAACATTTGTACTCTAAAAAACCAATCATATTGTAAAAACAGCGCTCAGATAACCATAGTTTAAATTTATATTTGAACTGATTAAATGGCAGTTCTCTATATTCTTTAGGAATTCCGTTACACACTTTGCCTGTCATAACACTAAATATTTAGTCTAGTTACATCTCTAGCCATGAATCTACGATCTTCATACAGTTTTTCAAACAAATGGGGATGCTTTTTGACGAAAACTCCAACCTCGTAAATATACAAACATGTTAAAATCATGAGTTTTAGCTTTTTAAACAGAGGCTTACATGATTCTAGAGGGCTTACATCACATATCGCGCGCAGATATTTTTTTTGAGCGCTGAATACTTCTTGGCTTAAAGTTGAGTGACATGATAAGCCAGGAGGGCAGCAGCCTCGCCTGTCTCTCTTTTTAGCCGTCTTAATGCAAAAACAAAACCGTTTAAACGTTTACTTAGGTGTTCTGTATGAGATTTCCAATTAGAATTTTCCACATTTCAAAGATATGTTTTTAGGTCTCGTGGAATAGTTGCTAAATTATATTTATAGTTAATTATCAAATTCAATTTCGAAAGGAGGTCAGAAATATACACATTTTTGTCATAATTTGGACGAACATAGAGGAATTCACAATTTTTGAATTGTTTACATATCAAGTTTATTTGTTTATTTATCAATGGATTCATTTAGATAATCATTATTACATATTTCTATTACAGTTATTACGTTCAGCTTGGTGAATTTCTCTTGAAGACATGCATATTCTATCATTACTTTTACATAGGTTTTATCGTTTTCACCAGCACATAAAACAATATAATTTTCATAGTTAATAGATTCAGGCGTTATTTTGCGAAAGTCAAATTTACATGCAATTTGAGCTAACCTGCTTTGTGTGCTTCCGCCACCAATTATAAATATAATTTTCCTCAGAATCTTCAATATCATAACATTCCTTTAGTACATCATTATATAAGGCATAGAGTTTAGTTGATGAATAGATATCATATTTATTGAATTTAGTATTTATTCTTGATTTGATTCAACGCGAAGCTAGACATTTTTGTGTACCTACGACTAATATTTTAGAATTTTGGGCTCTATCTTGTGTACCAGACTGAAACTTATATGAAGTCTTAGGTATTATGGAAGTGTACTCATTTTTATTCTCATTCATTTTAGGAATCCAAGTGATTCTGCTACTTTGATCTGCATACACCTTAGTATTTTGGAACTATCTTGTTACTATTTTTACATCTGGAGCATACTTCAACTTGGAGATCCAAATCAATGCAGCTATCATTACCGGCGTTATTTATTGAGCGTCTTATTTGTGATTTCTTATTTGAGGTATTTCTCCTCATCTTCTTAATTGATGAGTCAGGGTAAATTCTTGTTAACTGTGATAATACGAGTATATTTCTCTGTTGTGCAATTTCCCTTTTCAGTTCATTGTATTCCAATACAAAATTGTCTATTTCTGAATTGCCTGTAAGTAGCAGATTTTTCAAGTCATTAATTTCTTGCTTCATATCGTCAAAATGATGAGTTGATAAGTCTGGAAGACTTCTGGTAGAGATCTGCATTTGTTGAGTTCATCGAATTATTAATGGATTAAGTTGAGTATCGTCTTCTAAAATTTTGTCTCATAGTTATATAGCTGAACTCCATTGTGATAATACAAATAAAAAACCAATATAAAACATAATTAAAATAAAAAATAATTAATGAAATGTCATTTATTTCGGAACATATTATCCATATAATTAACATTATTATTATAAATTGATTAATATTTCAGATGTCATAAATTATGATAACAGATAGTCATTAATTAATACATTTTAAGTCCAAAAATAACATGCATGCATGTCACTGTATCATTGAAAGATCGGTCCGTGCAATCTGTCAGCTACCGTCTTCAGAAGGCTGTTGGAACTGCCACTCACCCGCATTATCAGGGAGGCGACCCTTTTACGCATAATGCAATAAAAGTCATCGACCGAATTTTCAGCAAACCTGACGCACTGCAATGTCGTGGCAGCCCCAACAGCGCCCTGAACATGTTGTTATATTGTAAGTTGCTCTGAGTAAAGTTGACCCACAGGCTGCAAGTGTAGAAAGTCTGACAATACGCCCTAAACAAAGTAATTTTCACACTATTTGTACACTTTGCAAACCTTCGAATCAACATAATTACCCTGGACTGCTAGCGCCCTGCATTCCCGCTCAATGTCTGCATCATCATTCAGTTTTTCGGTGACCCAGTGCCCCAGGTACTTGACCTGTGTGATGAATTTAAGTGAAACGCCACAGAGTGCCGCTGGTGGTATATGTGGATAATATTTAGTACCAGCCTTAAACCATACACTCACTCTTCACAGGATTATACCTGAGGCCATGAGTCTCCGCGTATCGTTCACAGGTAGATCAGTAGTATAGTATCAGCTTCCTGAGACCCTTGAGAATAAACATTATTAATTTAAAAAAAATAAAAGCACTGGTTGAGGTTCGAACTGCGTATATAAGCGACAGCTCGGGCTGCGAATTTTAAAATGTAACCGCTTGGCCACCGTTTCTTTTATGTGAGTGACGAAACGTTCAATTATTATTATATTAGTATGAACCTAATTAATAATTTTCATGAGTCATGCTCACTTAATGTGAACGCGGTCGTGGTCGACGTCCACGATTAGTCACTGTCACTACACTCGATACTACATAATTGAATATTCTTCTTATACTTCACTTTAACAAATAACTTCACGTTGAGTTGAATAAAGTATGTAACTTTTAGACTTAACTTTCTAAAACTTTAACAACTGTATTTACTATTTTTAACAACATTAATAACACGGAGTTAGATATTTGCATGTCAGTATCTACCCGCACTCCCTTACTCATATACAGGAAAATACAAACCTCTATAATTATAATTAATAATAATTATAATAATAACCCCGCAGGGCAGCTTGTGGCGAGCTGTTGGTGCGTAACGACACCACGGGTACCCGAGTGCTCCAGAGAGTTGATCAGGGCCTTCGCCTCTGGCGTGTCTTCATCGGTCTGAATGAAAAGTCAAGAAGGCCCGCAGGACTCTCAGCTCTGGCTTGCCTTCATTGGCCGTCCAGAGAGGAGTCGATAGAGTATATTGCTCTAGCAGGTGATATGCTCCAAGCCGGTTCCCGCGTTGGGCACTCACAAGGCTCGACCGGGAACTGGCTGAGGAGGCGGCCATAGTCGGCCGCTGGGGCCTCCCGCCGATGGAGGACTTGGGGGCGGAGCAAGGGGCTGGCCGTCTCTGCGACGCCTTCACGGCGGTGTGCAGGGCGGCCATGCCCAGTGTTGGGCGTCCGCCCCCAAGGCAGGCGGTCTACTGGTGGTCGGCGGAGATAGCCGACCTCCGGGACGTCTGCAACGGGACGCGCAGAGCGTACACCCGGAGCAGGCGTCGCCGCCCCCGGGACGAAGAAAGGGATAACCATCTGCACGGCGTCTACGTGGAGAGCAGGAGAGCCCTGCAGATGGCTATCAGTAGGGCCAAGGAGGGAGCGTGGCAGGAGCTGCTGGAGGGCCTAGACAGGGACCCGTGGGGCCAACCGTACAGGGGAGTGCGGAACAAAATCCGCGCCCAGTCGGCCCCACTGACGGAGACCCTCCAGCCAGCCCTGTAGGAGAGGGTTGTCGGGGAACTCTTCCCCGACACCCCACGGGGGTACGCTCCCCCGAGGATGGCCCTACCGTCGGACACCAGAGGAGAGGAGGAGGGCGCTCCGCCGTCCGTCACCGACCAGGAGATGGAGGCGGTCGTTGACCGCCTCCGAGATAAGAAGAGGGCGCCGGGTCCGGACGGGGTGCACGGGAGCGTGCTTGCATTGGCCCTCGTGCACCTCGGAGACAGGTTCCGGGAGCTCCTCGACTGCTGCTTGCGGTCGGGGTGCTGCCCGGGACCCTTCAGGGTGGGCCGGCTCTGCCTTCTGTTGAAGGGAGATCGGCCCCCGGACTCGGGGTCGGCGGTTCGACCGGTCGTTCCGGTGAACGAGGCGGGGAAAGCCCTTGAAAGGGTGGTCGCTTCCCGCCTCGCTCAGCACTTGGAGGATGGCCCGGGACCGGGCCTCTCGGACGCCCAGTTCGGGTTCCGGGCCAGACGGTCGACCGTCGACGCCATTAGGCGCCTAAGGTCGGTGACGGAGGATGCGGAGCGCGAGGGAGACGTGGTGGTGGCGGTGTCGTTGGACATCGCCAACGCCTTCAACAGCCTCCCCCACAGTACCATACTGGAGGCCCTCAAATACTTTGGGGTGCCTCCGTACTTGGGGAGGCTGTTGAAGACGTACTTGGAGGACAGGGAGGTGCGCTACGAGGACGCGAGGGGCCAGATGGTCAGAAGGCGTGTCGTGTGCGGTGTCCCACAGGGGTCCGTTCTGGGCCCCATTCTGTGGGACCTCGCATACGACTGGGTCCTGCGGGGCCGTCTCCTCCCCGGGATGAGTGTCATCTGCTATGCAGATGATACCCTCGTCACATCCCGGGGTAAGACCTTTGTGGAGGCGGCGCGGCTGGCCGAAGTCGGAGTAGGACTGGTGGTCAGCCGCATAGAGAGGCTTGGGCTTCGGGTCCGTTTGGATAAAACCGAGGCCCTCCTCTTCCGCGGGACCGGTAGGCGGCCCCCCCCCCCCCCCTCGGGAGCGCACCTCCAAATTGGAGGAGTGAGAATAAGGGTGAGTGCCCAGATGAGCTATCTGGGCCTCACCCTGGACGGGAGATGGACCTTCGGCCCCCACTTCGAGCGGTTGGGGCCGGGGGTCATCAGAGCTGCGGCGGCGCTGGGTCGCCTCCTGCCCAATGTTGGCGGGCCCAGCGCTGCGTGCAGGCGGCTGTACTCCGGCGTCTGCCGGAGTATGGCCACGTACGGTGCCCTAATATGGGCGGACGCCCTCTGCAGCCGCAACAGGGCCCAGCTGCGCAGAGCGCAGCGGGTCATAGCGCAGAGGGCGATAAGGGGGTACCGTACGGTAGCTTGGACGGCCGCGACCGCCCTCGCTGGCGACCCGCCCTGGGAGTTGGAGGCGGAGGTGCTCGCCGAGGTATACGGGTTTGTCTCGGAAAGGAGGAGCCTCGGCGAGAGCCCCACATCGGTGGAGGTGGGGCGGTATCGCCAGCGAGGGCATGTGGAGATGATGCGGAGGTGGGGGGAGGACCTGGCGCAGCCGCGGTACGGAGTCCGCGTTGCGGATGCGCTGCGCCCGGTCCTGGAGGCGTGGATGCGTCGTAGACGCAAACCCCTCACCTTCCGCATGGTGCAGGTGCTCACCGGGCATGGGTGCTTCGGTGAGTACTTGCACCGGGTCGCGAGGCGGGAGGAGCGGCCAGGCTGCCACGATTGTGGCGCGGCCGAGGACACTGCCCAGCACACTCTGGAGCAGTGTCCCAGTGGTCTCGGCAGCGCCGCGATCTGGTGTCCGCGCTAGGAAGCGCGGACCTCTCGCTCCCGAGCGTGGTCCGCTCCATGCTCGGGAGTGACAGTGCCTGGCAGGCGATGGCCTCCTTCTGTGAGACCGTCATGTCCCAGAAGGAGGCCGCGGAGCGGGACAGGGAGGACGATCCTCAGGCTGTCCCGCTCCGGAGACGGCGGACGGGAGTGCGGCGTAGGCGCTACGCGCACCTACTGCCGCCTCCCTAACCTGTGGGACTAGGGGTCAGGATGGGAACCTGGCCCCATAATGGTCCCGCCGCCGGAGGGGCTGTCCCAATTTGCCGGGACGGCCCCTAGAGAGAAGAAGTCCGGCCCCTTCTGAGGGGCTGGCCAGTCGCAGTGGTGCCCTGTTGCTGACAGATCCGGGGCACCACACCAACGCGGCCGATGGCATTTCGCGGGGTTGTTTAGTGGGTATACCGTCGGACAGCCGACGGGGAGTCCCACACTACCACCGGAGGCCACCCAGGCACCGGTGGTGTGCGTAACGCATTTTTCCCCGCGTCACAAAAAAAAAAAAAAAAGGGTGATATGCTCCAGGGGTGGAAGTGTTAAAAGGCATAACGCCGCGAGTAACTTCGGAGAAAGCGCAGCACACCTCTCGACACCCCTGAGTCACTCACATCGGTGTTGCCTCCGGCCGACTTTCTCTGGCATTTCGGGGGTCCATCTAGTGAGTGGCGAGCCACCGTCTGCCGAAGTAACATCAGATAGGATAGTTATGACAGGTGTCCGTCTCTCTTCTGTAATAGCCCAGTACTAATAATCCCTCCAGATCTCATTTCAATGGCTCAATTATTTCCGACACATTTGCAATAGTTCCAATACCTGCTGTGACCTGTTCGTTGGTATATTCTCCCATTGATATCCCTCAGAACAGGTCACAGCTGGTATAATACATTACATCATTCTTTTAGAAGGGGCCTCTACGCGTTGGATTCATATCCCCGCGCACGCCTATCAAATGACCGGGATTAAAACCCGTGAAATAAGAGAATAATAATAATAATTGTTTATTTCAACCTCTAGGTAGTTGTTATTTAGCTGCGGTTTTCTCGGAGGTGGAGGTACTTTATTTATTAGATTACTCTAGTAGACAATCTGGACTTGCTCTACACAAAATTATTTCATGTTATATCCAGCGAATACCTAAAATATTCAAAAGTAAAAAGATTAATACCACATAAAATTTAGTTTAATGATTAGGCAACTACAGGTATATTAATAAGTAGAAACAAAATGATTGAATTATATGTGATGTGTTTTAACCCCAGATTACAAACTAAAAGTCCTTACATATAACATTCGTAGCATACAACATAACTTCGATGAATTCTGTGTGGTATTGAAGCGGTTAGATATCACATAATATGATGTGATAATACTAACGGAATGCTGGCTAGCAAACGGCTCGATCATAGGGCAGCTGAATGGATACAATGTCTTCTCTACATTAAATAATTTAAATCAATCTGGTGGAGTAGTGGTTTACGTGAGAGACTGCTGGAACGCAACAGTGTCAGAGCCTTATTTCAAAGAAGGTGAGATACTGATCGTAAAGGTTTCGGATGTCTTGTCACTTGTCGCAATCTATAGAAGTCCGTCAATAAAGATAATTGATGATTTTCTGTCATCTCTTGACAATATACTTAATGCACTCAAATGTTGCCCAACAATAATTGTCACCGGTGACATTAATATAAATATACTAGACGACAATAAAAATACAGAGTATGTATGTATGTATATCTTCACGCCAGGTCCCTTGCGGGGTAGGCAGAGAGAACCGAGCGCCATAAGACGCGGTCCTTACATACTTCACTCGCTTCTTTCACATTCATAGCTCTTTTCATGCACGCTCTCCGGTTCCTAAGGCTCCTGACATCACCTTCTGATAAAACACGACCAATT
The DNA here is from genome assembly GCA_947507595.1 of Pyralis farinalis. NCBI lineage: Eukaryota > Metazoa > Arthropoda > Insecta > Lepidoptera > Pyralidae > Pyralis > Pyralis farinalis. The sequence goes on along the minus strand of OX382276.1, from coordinate 27,470,020 downwards.
TGGTCATGGTAGGTTAGTCTTGGTCTTCCTCGGCTCCTACATCCTTCCACTTTTGCATTGTATATCTGTTTCGTCATTCTTTCATCTTGCATTCTTTCTACATGTCCGAACCAACGGAGCATGCCCTTTCTTATCTTAACACCGACACTCTCTTTCAGTCCAACTCTCTTTCGTACGTCATCATTTCGAACGCGGTCAGCAAGCGTTATGCCACAAATTTTTCGCAGTGCTCGCATCTCGACCGCATTTATTCTACTTTCATGCTCTCTCTGCTATACCCGTTGGGATTAACACCGCGCCGTGTACAGCGAGCTGTGCCTTCTGGCTTAGATTTCGGCTGCCAAACAGTTTACCCAACGCACCATTCACGCTATTCCCTGCACTCACTCGTCTCTCCACATCAGCGGTGTACCTTCCATCGCTTCTAAAAGCGCTTCCAAGATATACAAACTCATCCACTTGCTCCAACACTACATCATCAACCGTAATCCTAGTGTTCGTTCTGGTTGTCTCTCTTTCAAATACCATTATTTTGGTTTTCTTCGCATTCAATTGTAAGCCTTTCTTCATACAATCGTCTTTCATTGTTGTGACTAGTCTATTGTAGTGACTCAATGTCTGCATCATCATTCAGTTTTTCGGTGACCCAGTGCCCCAGGTACTTGACCTGTGTGATGAATTTAAGTGAAACGCCACAGAGTGCCGCTGGTGGTATATGTGGATAATATTTAGTACCAGCCTTAAACCATACACTCACTCTTCACAGGATTATACCTGAGGCCATGAGTCTCCGCGTATCGTTCACAGGTAGATCAGTAGTATAGTATCAGCTTCCTGAGACCCTTGAGAATAAACATTATTAATTTAAAAAAAATAAAAGCACTGGTTGAGGTTCGAACTGCGTATATAAGCGACAGCTCGGGCTGCGAATTTTAAAATGTAACCGCTTGGCCACCGTTTCTTTTATGTGAGTGACGAAACGTTCAATTATTATTATATTAGTATGAACCTAATTAATAATTTTCATGAGTCATGCTCACTTAATGTGAACGCGGTCGTGGTCGACGTCCACGATTAGTCACTGTCACTACACTCGATACTACATAATTGAATATTCTTCTTATACTTCACTTTAACAAATAACTTCACGTTGAGTTGAATAAAGTATGTAACTTTTAGACTTAACTTTCTAAAACTTTAACAACTGTATTTACTATTTTTAACAACATTAATAACACGGAGTTAGATATTTGCATGTCAGTATCTACCCGCACTCCCTTACTCATATACAGGAAAATACAAACCTCTATAATTATAATTAATAATAATTATAATAATAACCCCGCAGGGCAGCTTGTGGCGAGCTGTTGGTGCGTAACGACACCACGGGTACCCGAGTGCTCCAGAGAGTTGATCAGGGCCTTCGCCTCTGGCGTGTCTTCATCGGTCTGAATGAAAAGTCAAGAAGGCCCGCAGGACTCTCAGCTCTGGCTTGCCTTCATTGGCCGTCCAGAGAGGAGTCGATAGAGTATATTGCTCTAGCAGGTGATATGCTCCAAGCCGGTTCCCGCGTTGGGCACTCACAAGGCTCGACCGGGAACTGGCTGAGGAGGCGGCCATAGTCGGCCGCTGGGGCCTCCCGCCGATGGAGGACTTGGGGGCGGAGCAAGGGGCTGGCCGTCTCTGCGACGCCTTCACGGCGGTGTGCAGGGCGGCCATGCCCAGTGTTGGGCGTCCGCCCCCAAGGCAGGCGGTCTACTGGTGGTCGGCGGAGATAGCCGACCTCCGGGACGTCTGCAACGGGACGCGCAGAGCGTACACCCGGAGCAGGCGTCGCCGCCCCCGGGACGAAGAAAGGGATAACCATCTGCACGGCGTCTACGTGGAGAGCAGGAGAGCCCTGCAGATGGCTATCAGTAGGGCCAAGGAGGGAGCGTGGCAGGAGCTGCTGGAGGGCCTAGACAGGGACCCGTGGGGCCAACCGTACAGGGGAGTGCGGAACAAAATCCGCGCCCAGTCGGCCCCACTGACGGAGACCCTCCAGCCAGCCCTGTAGGAGAGGGTTGTCGGGGAACTCTTCCCCGACACCCCACGGGGGTACGCTCCCCCGAGGATGGCCCTACCGTCGGACACCAGAGGAGAGGAGGAGGGCGCTCCGCCGTCCGTCACCGACCAGGAGATGGAGGCGGTCGTTGACCGCCTCCGAGATAAGAAGAGGGCGCCGGGTCCGGACGGGGTGCACGGGAGCGTGCTTGCATTGGCCCTCGTGCACCTCGGAGACAGGTTCCGGGAGCTCCTCGACTGCTGCTTGCGGTCGGGGTGCTGCCCGGGACCCTTCAGGGTGGGCCGGCTCTGCCTTCTGTTGAAGGGAGATCGGCCCCCGGACTCGGGGTCGGCGGTTCGACCGGTCGTTCCGGTGAACGAGGCGGGGAAAGCCCTTGAAAGGGTGGTCGCTTCCCGCCTCGCTCAGCACTTGGAGGATGGCCCGGGACCGGGCCTCTCGGACGCCCAGTTCGGGTTCCGGGCCAGACGGTCGACCGTCGACGCCATTAGGCGCCTAAGGTCGGTGACGGAGGATGCGGAGCGCGAGGGAGACGTGGTGGTGGCGGTGTCGTTGGACATCGCCAACGCCTTCAACAGCCTCCCCCACAGTACCATACTGGAGGCCCTCAAATACTTTGGGGTGCCTCCGTACTTGGGGAGGCTGTTGAAGACGTACTTGGAGGACAGGGAGGTGCGCTACGAGGACGCGAGGGGCCAGATGGTCAGAAGGCGTGTCGTGTGCGGTGTCCCACAGGGGTCCGTTCTGGGCCCCATTCTGTGGGACCTCGCATACGACTGGGTCCTGCGGGGCCGTCTCCTCCCCGGGATGAGTGTCATCTGCTATGCAGATGATACCCTCGTCACATCCCGGGGTAAGACCTTTGTGGAGGCGGCGCGGCTGGCCGAAGTCGGAGTAGGACTGGTGGTCAGCCGCATAGAGAGGCTTGGGCTTCGGGTCCGTTTGGATAAAACCGAGGCCCTCCTCTTCCGCGGGACCGGTAGGCGGGCCCCCCCCCCCCCCCTCGGGAGCGCACCTCCAAATTGGAGGAGTGAGAATAAGGGTGAGTGCCCAGATGAGCTATCTGGGCCTCACCCTGGACGGGAGATGGACCTTCGGCCCCCACTTCGAGCGGTTGGGGCCGGGGGTCATCAGAGCTGCGGCGGCGCTGGGTCGCCTCCTGCCCAATGTTGGCGGGCCCAGCGCTGCGTGCAGGCGGCTGTACTCCGGCGTCTGCCGGAGTATGGCCACGTACGGTGCCCTAATATGGGCGGACGCCCTCTGCAGCCGCAACAGGGCCCAGCTGCGCAGAGCGCAGCGGGTCATAGCGCAGAGGGCGATAAGGGGGTACCGTACGGTAGCTTGGACGGCCGCGACCGCCCTCGCTGGCGACCCGCCCTGGGAGTTGGAGGCGGAGGTGCTCGCCGAGGTATACGGGTTTGTCTCGGAAAGGAGGAGCCTCGGCGAGAGCCCCACATCGGTGGAGGTGGGGCGGTATCGCCAGCGAGGGCATGTGGAGATGATGCGGAGGTGGGGGGAGGACCTGGCGCAGCCGCGGTACGGAGTCCGCGTTGCGGATGCGCTGCGCCCGGTCCTGGAGGCGTGGATGCGTCGTAGACGCAAACCCCTCACCTTCCGCATGGTGCAGGTGCTCACCGGGCATGGGTGCTTCGGTGAGTACTTGCACCGGGTCGCGAGGCGGGAGGAGCGGCCAGGCTGCCACGATTGTGGCGCGGCCGAGGACACTGCCCAGCACACTCTGGAGCAGTGTCCCAGTGGTCTCGGCAGCGCCGCGATCTGGTGTCCGCGCTAGGAAGCGCGGACCTCTCGCTCCCGAGCGTGGTCCGCTCCATGCTCGGGAGTGACAGTGCCTGGCAGGCGATGGCCTCCTTCTGTGAGACCGTCATGTCCCAGAAGGAGGCCGCGGAGCGGGACAGGGAGGACGATCCTCAGGCTGTCCCGCTCCGGAGACGGCGGACGGGAGTGCGGCGTAGGCGCTACGCGCACCTACTGCCGCCTCCCTAACCTGTGGGACTAGGGGTCAGGATGGGAACCTGGCCCCATAATGGTCCCGCCGCCGGAGGGGCTGTCCCAATTTGCCGGGACGGCCCCTAGAGAGAAGAAGTCCGGCCCCTTCTGAGGGGCTGGCCAGTCGCAGTGGTGCCCTGTTGCTGACAGATCCGGGGCACCACACCAACGCGGCCGATGGCATTTCGCGGGGTTGTTTAGTGGGTATACCGTCGGACAGCCGACGGGGAGTCCCACACTACCACCGGAGGCCACCCAGGCACCGGTGGTGTGCGTAACGCATTTTTCCCCGCGTCACAAAAAAAAAAAAAAAAGGGTGATATGCTCCAGGGGTGGAAGTGTTAAAAGGCATAACGCCGCGAGTAACTTCGGAGAAAGCGCAGCACACCTCTCGACACCCCTGAGTCACTCACATCGGTGTTGCCTCCGGCCGACTTTCTCTGGCATTTCGGGGGTCCATCTAGTGAGTGGCGAGCCACCGTCTGCCGAAGTAACATCAGATAGGATAGTTATGACAGGTGTCCGTCTCTCTTCTGTAATAGCCCAGTACTAATAATCCCTCCAGATCTCATTTCAATGGCTCAATTATTTCCGACACATTTGCAATAGTTCCAATACCTGCTGTGACCTGTTCGTTGGTATATTCTCCCATTGATATCCCTCAGAACAGGTCACAGCTGGTATAATACATTACATCATTCTTTTAGAAGGGGCCTCTACGCGTTGGATTCATATCCCCGCGCACGCCTATCAAATGACCGGGATTAAAACCCGTGAAATAAGAGAATAATAATAATAATTGTTTATTTCAACCTCTAGGTAGTTGTTATTTAGCTGCGGTTTTCTCGGAGGTGGAGGTACTTTATTTATTAGATTACTCTAGTAGACAATCTGGACTTGCTCTACACAAAATTATTTCATGTTATATCCAGCGAATACCTAAAATATTCAAAAGTAAAAAGATTAATACCACATAAAATTTAGTTTAATGATTAGGCAACTACAGGTATATTAATAAGTAGAAACAAAATGATTGAATTATATGTGATGTGTTTTAACCCCAGATTACAAACTAAAAGTCCTTACATATAACATTCGTAGCATACAACATAACTTCGATGAATTCTGTGTGGTATTGAAGCGGTTAGATATCACATAATATGATGTGATAATACTAACGGAATGCTGGCTAGCAAACGGCTCGATCATAGGGCAGCTGAATGGATACAATGTCTTCTCTACATTAAATAATTTAAATCAATCTGGTGGAGTAGTGGTTTACGTGAGAGACTGCTGGAACGCAACAGTGTCAGAGCCTTATTTCAAAGAAGGTGAGATACTGATCGTAAAGGTTTCGGATGTCTTGTCACTTGTCGCAATCTATAGAAGTCCGTCAATAAAGATAATTGATGATTTTCTGTCATCTCTTGACAATATACTTAATGCACTCAAATGTTGCCCAACAATAATTGTCACCGGTGACATTAATATAAATATACTAGACGACAATAAAAATACAGAGTATGTATGTATGTATATCTTCACGCCAGGTCCCTTGCGGGGTAGGCAGAGAGAACCGAGCGCCATAAGACGCGGTCCTTACATACTTCACTCGCTTCTTTCACATTCATAGCTCTTTTCATGCACGCTCTCCGGTTCCTAAGGCTCCTGACATCACCTTCTGATAAAACACGACCAATTTGGTCATGGTAGGTTAGTCTTGGTCTTCCTCGGCTCCTACATCCTTCCACTTTTGCATTGTATATCTGTTTCGTCATTCTTTCATCTTGCATTCTTTCTACATGTCCGAACCAACGGAGCATGCCCTTTCTTATCTTAACACCGACACTCTCTTTCAGTCCAACTCTCTTTCGTACGTCATCATTTCGAACGCGGTCAGCAAGCGTTATGCCACAAATTTTTCGCAGTGCTCGCATCTCGACCGCATTTATTCTACTTTCATGCTCTCTCTGCTATACCCGTTGGGATTAACACCGCGCCGTGTACAGCGAGCTGTGCCTTCTGGCTTAGATTTCGGCTGCCAAACAGTTTACCCAACGCACCATTCACGCTATTCCCTGCACTCACTCGTCTCTCCACATCAGCGGTGTACCTTCCATCGCTTCTAAAAGCGCTTCCAAGATATACAAACTCATCCACTTGCTCCAACACTACATCATCAACCGTAATCCTAGTGTTCGTTCTGGTTGTCTCTCTTTCAAATACCATTATTTTGGTTTTCTTCGCATTCAATTGTAAGCCTTTCTTCATACAATCGTCTTTCATTGTTGTGACTAGTGTTTGCAGTTCGGATGATGATTCTGCTATTAATACTGCGTCATCTGCATAAAGCAGGCAGTTAACCACTGAGCCACCCATTCGCATTCCCACATTCATATTTCTCATTCTCTGAAGACAACTGTCCAGATACAGGATGAATAGCCGAGCCGACAGCACGCATAAGAGTATAAAATATAGAAAATACAGAGTATCTTGACTTAATGGCCGAACACGGACTACAGTCTATAATCTCCCAACCCACAAGAGGTGATTCCTGCCTCGATCATATCTTTTTAAAATCTAGACATGACAGTGCTGTTGGCATTGTCTGCGACGCAGATATCACGGACCATCGTATGGTCTCACACATAAATGCATCTAAAAGGTTAAATCGCGTCATATTTAAAATAAATTGTAAAGGTGTATCAGAAGAACTAAAACATGTAGACTGGTCGAAAGTACTGAATGAACAGGAGGTTAATGCATCGGTAAAAACTTTTGAGGCAATTATTACATCTTCTATTAAAAAACACACAGAAGAGAAAAAAAAATGTCGATCTAAATACATACATAAACCGTGGATAACCCCTGGGTTAATCAGATGTATCAATCACCGAGATAAATTGCATTCCGATTTAAAGAAACATCCTGATGATGAAAGTAAAAAGGTTATTTACAAACGGTATAGAAATTTTGTCACTAACTTAGTTCATAAATTAAAACGAGATTATCAATGCAATCAACTAGAAGAAAATCAACATAATACTAAAAAGTTATGGAAAGCAATCAAAAATATCACTGAACAATCGAATAAAAATAATGAACCTTCGGACCTTTTTAATAATAAACATAATAGCCAGGAATCTATCAACAATTGCAATGAATATTTCTCAACAGTAGGTAAAGATCTCTCTAGTAAACTACTCAATAACTTAAATGAAAACCAAGAAAACCTCTCTACTAAACTAAATTTGGGAGAACCCCTGGGAGCGAGTTTTTTCTTGCAACCGACCGATATTTTTGAAGTTGATAAAATTATACAAAAGCTCAAAGTCGATACTGCTCCTGGAAGCGATGGTATTACAAGTGGGCTGATAAAACACATAAGAGGCGTTATCTTGGAACCGCTTACATACATTATGAATCTCAGCTTAAGCACCGGAAAATTCCCTGATTCCTGGAGGGAAGCCTTGGTGGTACCAATACACAAAAATGGATCAAAAGACAACCCAGCTAATTACAGACCTATATCATTATTGTCAGTATTTTCCAAGATTTTGGAAAAGGTCGTCAATAAACGGCTCAACTCTTTTTTGGAAACACACAAACTAATCTCCAAAAACCAATTTAGGTTCAGAACTGGGAAATCGACGAAAGATGCTGTGAGTATGCTTACAAATCACATCGCTTCTGAGCTGGATAATAATCGGAAATGTATTGGCGTATTCCTAGATCTAGCAAAAGCATTTGAAACTGTTGCAATTCCCATTCTTTTAAAAAAAACTGGAGTTTTTAGGCATTAGAGGCCTTCCTCTCCAATGGTTCGAAAGTTATTTGACTAACAGAACACAAAGAGTCAAGGTTGGGTCACGTCTAAAGTCTGACTTCCACACACTGACTCCTCTGGGGTTAATGTGTCATCACATGCAGACGTCCGTCATCACCTGCATATGATATTTTTGAAAAAGGGATAGAGTGTGTTTTTTCACCGTTTTTTTGGTTACCGTAGCCTACAAATGCTGGTAATATATTAAGTATCACTAACGTGATGCCACCTCTGCTGCTAACACAGCAACTCTTTGGAAGCTTACTGTTGACCTCGATCATACGCAGGAACACAAAAACCCTCCGGGGAGTTTGTTGTTTGGCTTTCTGTGAGGTGTAGGTACTTCCCTAGACGGGCTATTTTGATTGCCAAATAAATAAGAAATAAATAAATAAATAAAACAAAAATTATTTATTTGCCTCTAGACCCTCACGGGCACTATACGCGTCTTTCTCAATATATATATTATATCTTATAATATATTTTAAGTTTTTCTCTTTTTTAATCTGCCAGCATTTCAAATGACCATTGGCGAAGAAGAAATGCCAAAAGAAACTTACCAATGTAGGTTTTTTTTGGAAATCATCTTATACATATTACAATAAATATAATGACATAAGTGTACGTATAGTGATATCAAGTAGTACAATTAAAGTTATATTAATTAATGTGCTGAATAATTTCCATACATCTATGTCAGTTTGATATTCATCGATTCGATAATAATAACCCTAAATAGACATGTTGATACACACGAATGTTTGCGTATGCGCATTCAGTAGTAAGCCCTTCTCCATACAGTCGTCTTTCATTATTGTACCTGGTGTTTGTAGTTTAGTTGGTATTTCTGCTAATAACACGGCATTATCTGCATTACACAGACAGTTCACCACTATGTCACCCATGCGCAATCCTACATTCGTTGACCTTATTCTCTGCAGCAACTATCGAGATACAGGATGAACAGCCAAGCAGACAGCAAGCCTACTTGACACCAATTTTGACATCAAATCTGGCCTACATGCTGCCATTTAAAATAGATGCCATAATAATGTAGATGTGTCTGTTCTAAACTTATAAATAGATACGCTGCTCAGCTATGGATATCACGGTCGGTGGCGCAATAGTTAGTAACGCTACTTTGACACAACGCTAGTGTAGGTTCGATTACCATACAGGATTAATGTTCATGTGCTTGAACATGTCTGTTTGTCTTGGTCCCAGACTCAGACCCAGACTTAAGGGAGGTAGAGCGTATCTAAGCAGCCCGTCTGGGATATACATGTACCTCACAGAGAACTCCAGCAAAATATCAACTCCCTGAAAGATTTGTTGAGTTCCTGCGAATGAGTAGGATTAACAGTAAGCTTTTGACGAGCTCCGCGGCTCAGTCGTGAACGACGCGACTTTGACACCAACGCTCGTTGGTTCGATTCCCACACAACACAAACATTTGTGTGCATGAACATGTCTATTTGTCTTAGTCTGGATGTTTTAAGAGAGCTAGGGCGCATCAAAGCAGCCCACTTGGGGAAGTACCTCCATCTCATAGAAAACCGCCATCTCATAGAAAGCCAAATAACAACTCCCTACAGGGTTGTTGAGTTCCTGCGTGTGAGTGAGGTCACCAGTAAGCTCCTAAGGAGTTGCTGCGTAAGCAGCAGAGGAGGCATCGCGCGAGTGATATATGTTACAAGCGTTAATAGGCTACGGTAACTGCTTTGCATCAGGTGGACCGTATGCCTCCCGACGTTGCATAAAAAAAAGCTCCTAACGATTTGCTGTATTAGCAACAGCGGCGGCAAATAATGAATGATACATCTTTTATTGCAAGCGTATAAGCTACGAAAACCACTTTACGTCATGTCGGTCGTGCGATTGTTTGCGTCCCAATGTAGTAAAAGCTACGGAACCCGAATTGTAAATCTAGAAGCGACACCATTCGCCACTCCATACGTCTTCCGAATGTCGATCATCTGTCTTTCAGATTGACAACACATCCAGGTGATCTCAAGAGACGTGAGGAAGAGGGAAAGCTATTGAAATGTACGTAAGAATATGCTTTATTCTTTACTATTTGAGTTGTGATAGCCCAGTGGAAAGAGCCAGAATATTATACAACAGTCCCTGCGTCGAATCTTGATGTAGGTATGTAAGACTAAATCTATGTTTTCGGATTTATCTACACATTTGTAATTATCAACTGTTACAAAGCCAGTGAAGGAAAACATCGAGAGGAAACCCGCATTTCCAGATAATCATATTTCAAGAAGACCTGTCAGCCGACCTAAAAAATTGTCTAAGTTTCCCTTTAGGTTGTGGAAAACGGACGGCAGACATTCTATGTAAAAAATAGTATCCACATACAGACCACGAACGAATTAATAAACCACTTGACTGCGCATGAAAACACCCCGCGGTCACAAAAACGTTGTGTTTTACCGCCTAAATATCTCAGCAATATCATATTTAAAGAATTTATTCTCATAAAAGATTACAACCGATTCACTTACATGAGAACAGAATTACTATAAAGGTACTTAACTAGAATGCAGTCACCGTATTTAAATATAAGTAGATCAGATATATATTAATTTCTAAAATTAGTTTTACAAGATTTTTTACACATTTGCTATTTTTACCCACAAGCACAAAAAATATTAAAAACAACAAAGTAAAGTAGAGTGCCATTTATCCCACTTTATTGCTCGGAGATTGAGCAGTTTTGAATAATATGATCGAGTAACCGGGATTTAAAACTGTGTAAGGGGTCTGCGTCTTTGATACGAGAAGGTAATTTGTTGTAGAAGAGTGCTCCCTCAAAGATAATACTTTTTGTCCCAAGCTTGGTATGTGTTTTTGGTAACACGAGCAAGCCTGGACGACGTAAGTCTTTTAGTGAAAGATAGATTATGTAATGTTACAATGTTTTATATAGACTCTTTTCTTTGCATGCTCTGTTTAGTTTATGACAATTTGTCAAAAATATTATTTGTAATTCAAAATTTTAAAATATTACATTTTAGTGTCGGAAAACAGAAAACAAGTCAGTCTGGAGGAAGCTTTCGAGTAGTAGAGATTGAGTGCACCACGTCTGAGACGACCAGTCTCCTGCTGAGGGCTACGTGGTGAACCCTCGGGATATTACTACCTTTTCCAAACTCGATAATCTTCGGACATCTAACTAATCTAAAAATTATAATACCTGCAGCCTCTGTTGTGGACCACGGCGGCTGACGGAGTTACCGCTGTGGTGTTGGTCCGTAAGGCGGTCCACCAACAACTTCTACATCTGGATCTGCGTGCTGGCTAGCACGCTAACCAGCTGTCTACAGTCGTCGGCCACTATAGCCGGCGGCCACTCAGTGCCAGATTCCAGTGAAGATAACAGTGATATTCCGGTTAGACAAAGATAACGCGAGTTCTTAAAGACCTTATTTAGCCGAACTTAAAGTTGAACCTTTTTTTATATTTTGTATAAATAGCCCTAATAAATTTGTAACCCTTTTTGTACACTCTTTTCCTCAATAAGTAATATAACAATTAGTGTGGATGGTTTTACTAATGATCTTCATAATTAAAATGCAAGTACCGTATAAAGTTGTCGAATACTCATTAATTTTGTCTCCTTAAACATTTTACGAGTTGGTATTTAGTATGGGTAACAGAATAGTGTTTTTAATACTATATTTTGAGCTCTTTGTATTTCGAGTCGGTGAATCGAGTTACTATACAACATCGGTCTCATCGACTCCCTAAAGGTTATTTCCTTCATGATACAAAGTCGTATTCGTTATCTGAGTACATAGTTATTAATCCTACTAATATTATAAATGCGAAAGTTTATATGTACGGATGGATGTTTGTTGCTCTTTCACGCTTAAACGGCTGAATGAATTTTGGCATGTAGATATATTATGATCTGGATTAACACATAGGCCATGTTATTTGACTACACGCGGGCGGAGCCGCGGGCAGCAGCTAGTATGTAACAAATAGGCATAGTTTCAGTGTTTTTCAGGAGAAAAAATAACACAAATCAACTCATCAGTGACCGCACCGCACACATTGACATCGACACTGTGCCAACACGCAGTATTTGTCGACCACGCCGTTTGATATACACGTCTTGTTTCCACTAATGGCCTCACACATTTGTTGTGAGGTTCCAGTGACAGCGATTTCATATTAGAAATGTACATTCGATGGGTCAGTCGTGAAGTCGCGCCTTTGACACCGACGCCCGTGGGTTCGATTCCCACACAAGACAAACGTTTGTGTGCATGAACATGTATGTTTGTCTTGGTCTGAATGTTTTAAGAGAGGTAGGGCGTATCACAGCAGCCCGTCTGGTGAAGTATAACCACCTCACAGAAAACAGCAGCCAAATAACAAGTCACTAAAGGGTTGTTGTGTTCCTGACTGTGAATGAGGTCACCAGTAAGCTGCTAGTAGTGCTGTAGGAGTTGCTGTGTAAGCAGCAGAAGAGGCATCGCGCGAGTGATACTTAATATATTACATGCGACAGAAAAAAACGAAAATAAATCAGGGAGGCATACGGCCCACCTGATGTAAAGAAGTTACCGTAGCCTATACGCTTGTAACATATTAAAATATCACTCGCGCGATGCCTCTTGCACACAAATGTTTGTCTTGTGTGAAAATCGAACCCACGACCGTCGGTATCAGTCGCGTCATTCACGACTGAGCCACCGAGCTCGTCGAACTTGACAGCATAAGAGAAATATGTATTATTGGGCCCTTTGGCAACTTTATTAGACGAGCTGGATGTTTACAAGTAGTCTACTAATTCTCCAAAGTTATAATTATTGATTTAACGAGTTCGGTAGCTCAGTAGTGACTGACGCGATGATGACACCAGCGCTCGTGGGTTCGATTCCCACACAAGACAAACATTTGTGTGCATGAACATGTCTATTTGTCTTGGTCTGGATGTTTTAAGAGAGGTAGGGCGCATCAAAGCAGCCCGTCTGGGGAAGTAGTTCCACCTCACAGAAAACCGCAGACAAAATAACAACTCCCTAGAGGGTTGTTGTGCTCCTACGTGTGGGTGAGGTCACCAGTAACCTCCTAACGAGTTGCTGTATTAGCAGCAGACGTAGCGTCGCGCTAGTGATTTATTTAATAAAAACAAATATATTATTATTTTAGTGATGATTAAAGCAAACTTTTAGATTACAGGTTGTCCGTATGCTTGTTCACCTCCCAATGTTGTATAAAAAAAAAACCGGGTTGCACTCCGGGAGTGCCGGCAGAAGCGAAAACTTGAACATTAACGTTATGCATTTTTGAATAATTTGGAATGGTTCGATGTTGATAAACAACGTTGAACGAAACGCGTAAGCGCCAACAATTTCATGGCGCTTACAACGTTTTGGTCGTGAGAAAATAATGCTCTATGAACGATCTAGCGCTTCATGTTGTGATTGTTTAATTAGAGGCAACTAATGTTTTAGCGCTGCAGCGAATTTAAGTTCTAATTCTCACCAAAATCTTACGAATTTTCGATCAGTGTCACGTGTCCTGACGCGAGTTTAACATTTTTTACTCATCCCAAAAAGTGCACAACGCCGCTAAAGAAGTTTTCACTTCAAAAATCATAATAATAGAAATCGCTGTTAAGATGGCCTCACCTTGCGATAACAGAATAGAAACTCAGGGTATCAGTGTCAATAAACATACACGTGTCATATATCCCGTAGTATACAGTAGATTTTTTCGTGATAACATTTCATACAACATAGCACTTTGATTTGCGATAGCAGGGAAATTATAGTAGGCGTGTATCTTTCTATAACTTCCCGCCAAGTCCTATGCGGAGTAGGCAGAGTGCATCCATAATTCAAAAAGCACATTAAAAATATTCTCTGTAGAAAGGCTTATTATAGAATTGATGAATATGTAACTGACAAAGATGTCTGAAAATAATTCAGCACAGACTACCTGTCCTTAATAATCTTTAATTTTATCATTATTGTACCAATATGCTTATGTAAAAAAATGGTCAATTTTAAAAAAGACCTATATTGGCAACTTTCTTTCGGCATTTCTTCTTCGCCAATGGTCATTTTCGAAATGCAACTAGATTAAAAAAAAGGAAAAAGTAAAATAAGAGAATTAAATAAGAGACAATAAGATTATATTTTGTGAGAAGTGAATAAATGGTTTTTTATTATTTCAAAAAATGTAAGACGTGTCTAAGTGCCCGCGAGAGCCCAATGCCAAATAAAGAATTTTTATCTTTATATTATCTTTAATCAAGCGTGTAAATATAAAAAGCAGATATTAAGAAGGCCTCATCAAAAACGTTTGCTGAAGGGAACGACAAACCAAAACATTGTCTGTGTATATAAAGCGCTGAATCAATTTCGATAAAATTTATATGGTATGGACCACCTCTGAAGTATGACCTATCAAACAAAAAAAAATCATTAAAATTAATTCATAATTGGCGAAATGATCGCGTAACAAACAAACAAAAAAAAAACATTCGAATTGAGAACCTCCTCCTTTTTCGTCGTCGGTTGAAAAAAGGAAATGATCTATGAAGAGCTGATGAGACCGATCAGTTCACCGCTGCTGGTTGAGGGGCAAAGTATATCGCGCCGTTCTTATTGGCTATTTTGCTGATCAATCACGTATCGGCTTATTGGTTAAAATTTTCTCCCATTGATAAGTTCGATTCAGGAGTTATGTACACTCTAAAACAAAACGTTTTTGTGAGCACGGAGAGCTTTCATCCGCAGTCAGGTTGTTTATTGGTTAGTGATCCCTACACTCCTCACTCGCATCTTTATATCTATCAGCTGATTCATCTTATGTTTTAATCCACCTATTACATTCCATGTGCCTATACGGTACTCGGCTCTCCTCATCCTGCGCTGCATGGTATATGGCGGTTACCACCACCGCATTCACCTAAATTCACACCAACGGCGGCAGGTCGGTGCGCGTTGCCTACCGGGGATAACTAATAATAAATAAATAATAATTAATATATAATAATAATAATAATTAACGGGATAATTAACCGTTCGGTGCATTTTTGTGACAGAATTGCAATCCCTTGGATTGGCAAGGATCACAATACTTTGGCCCATGACTCCCTTATTAAAATAACTTATTTTAACATTATCAGGATCATACAAAGCATAGTATTCGGATAGTTGTAGATCTCTGTTTAAGACGTGAAATATTTTACCTTTATTATGCATATATTTAAAAGATGTTTGTTTGTTAAAGCACGCCTATCCTTCCTACAAACATAAATGTGAATGTCCGTTTGTTTGTTACGCTTTCACGCTAAAACTACTGAACCGATCATCATGAAACTTTGTACACATATTCTTGGAGGTATCAGTAGTAACACAGGATACTTTTTATTAAAAAAAAAATATTTATATCAATGCGAGCGTAGCCGCGGGTAAAAGCTAGTATAATATAAATCCATTTAAAATTAGTCTCCAAAAGCGAACAAATATGCTAACCTAGGTACCTCTTTGTTATTGCGATATTTTCTCAAGAAAATTGACGCCAAGGCACGTGAGTTTGATTCCCTCACAGGACACACATTTGTGTACATGAACATGTCTGTCTGTCTTTGTTTGGGTGTTTTGAGAGAGGTAGCAGCAATGAAAACAGCTCGTCTGGGGAAGTACCTCCACCGCACAGACAACCGCAGCCAAATAACACCTCCCTGGAGGTTTATTGTGTTCCAGCGAGTGAGTGATGTTACTAGGAGTGAGTGATCCTAAGGAGTTGCTGTGTTAGCAGTAGAGGTGGTATAGGACGAGCGATACGTAATGAATTGCAAGCGTTCAACATTACATCAGGTGGGCCGCGTGCTTGTATACCTACCGACGTTAAATATAAAAAATAAAAAATGTATTTAATAATGCCCTAATTATCCATAATAAAGTACCAACAAAGCTGAAACTGCCGTCGTCTTATTTAGTTTTTTTCTGTATCCGATTTAAACTAGGCAGAAGCTACCTCTCCAATTTTCTACAAGTCTTCAGTATAGAACCGTTTCAAAATCTTTTTAACTCTAGATTTTCTAGCTTTATGAACACAGCTGAAAAACTCTAGAAGAGATTCCAAACCCAATTCCGAAGTTTAATCCGTCAGAGCCCATTATATACTTTTTCCCATACATTTCGCGCCTCAAAGGTGGCTCTAGGTACTAATAAAGTAGAAACTGCTAGAGGGAATTATATTTAAGAAGAATATGTTGATAAAGGGAAAGAAGCAGCGAACGTCTTATTTAGTTTTTTCTGTATCCGATTTAAACTAGGCAGAAGCTACCTCTCCAATTTTCCACAAGTCGTCAGTTTAGAACCGTTTTAAAATCTTTTTAACTCTAGATTTTTCAGCTTTATGAACTCAACTGAAAAACTCTAGAAGAGTTTCCAACCCAATTCCGAAGTTTAAACTTCACCCGTAAAACGATAGTAAATTTTACATGGCTATTTTCATAAGCTTTTTTCTATCTATCCATCTATAACTCCACGCCAAATCCCTTGCGAGGTAGGTAAAGAGAACCCAACGGCACGTGAGTAGATCCTTAAGGACGTCACTCATGTGCTTGTATGCCTCCTGACATTGTATAAAAAAATGTTCAGATACGAGTGTTACGATGGGGCACAAGAACATTTTTTTAAATAAATTGGAGTCTTACTACAGGCCACAGTTCACGTTAATATAGAGTACCTACACACGTCAGTGTGTAGGTACTCTATATTAAGCTAACTAAAAAATCATGGTGGATTAATATATATCCTTGAACTGTATTAGTTCTATTTTAAGATGAAGATGAAGTCTAATTCAATACAGACGATGACAACTTTCTGAAGAAACTTGTTAATCTCCCGACGAAAACAATCGGACGAATTGAATTGTTAGCAAAAGGGAAAATTTTGCGACGATTGTACAGTGAAACGGTTTTATTGTGGATTATCGCTGGACTAAGTATACTATGGAAATATTATTTGTGAAATTCATCACAGGTTTCTTTTCAAAACGCATCATACAATGTATTAATAGTACCCAAAATTGATTTGTCTGCAGTGAAATTTTGTCGGGGTACTTACTGATGCTTTTCGATAAGTATTTGTGCACCATACAGTGTCGTGGACCGCTCTTTTTCCCTTTTACAATTGCAATTAGGTACCTAATTGCACGTTTCAATACTTTGACCAGGTACTTTGTGTATTTTAATGCAGTCATATATCTTATTTGATCCAATCAACGAGTCTATCTACATCGCTAGCAGATATTGTTTTTACGTGTAAGATTTTTAGATCAGACGTCTATTTGAATACAAACGATGCGTGACTATAGCTGTCGCCAATATCGGCAGCTACACTTAGTTCTGTCGACAGCTGCTCGTCCGACGTGTGAACGGCTGCCGTGGAACAACGTCGGCACATGTCGCCACTGGCTGATACCTGCTGGTGACTAACGGCGACGTCTGCGGTTGCCTACGTCAATTTTTTTTATCATTAAAAGTAATAATTTAGTTCAATATAGACAGCTGCAGTCGGCACTGAAAAGTGTCGACAGTAAAGTGCTGCTAATCTGAGGCCTTAATAGCTGCGCGATATTACAAACAGCTAGAACATCGAAACGAAATTTCTATGCATCAATACGAACAAATTTTACCTCAGGATCAGTAGGATTGCTCTTGAAACTAAATTCAATAATGATCCCATTCCAATATCGAAGTACTAAGTGAAATATCTTAATCTCGACTACAATTTTATTAATATTAGAACGAAACTCAACAATGCTTTTTAATTTAACAAATACACACCCAGGCTAAGTGTTTGTCTGTCGTTGCTATCGTGCTTATTAAAATGCCAATGAATCTGAATTAGTTTTAAAAGTAGCACTACTTTTTCAAACTCATAGGCAATTTCAGCCAAAAAGCGTCCTCTGCTGATATAGGCTTAAACTTCCACAGCAATCGATCCTGTGCCGCTTGCATCCATTGGCTCCCAAAGATTTTCACTACATCGTCAGTGCATCGTGTGTGGCGCCATCCTGTGCTGCGTTTTCCGGTTCGTGGTCGCCATTCGAGAACGTTTTTGCCCCAACGGCTATCAGTTCTCCGAGCTATGTAATCTGTCCACTGCGTCTTCAGCTTGCTGATCCTTAGCATAACGTCGGTAACTCCAGTTCTGCTACGTATGTGGTCACTTGTAAATCTATTTCGCGGATAAACTCCGAACATAGCTCTCTCCATCGGACGCTGTTCGTATTGATTTTTTTTTATTGTAGACGAGAAAATCATTCGCAAACACTGCCCATCTGAGTTGGATACTTAACGTCAAGAACTGTAACTGGAGTAAGTATAATCTACGTACATGTACATTCGACATAATCATCATTTTGCCTACGTTCGTTTTAACACTCACTCGTTGGTATTTCGGTCTCGTATATATATGGTTGAGAAGCCTTTTAGAAACCGACTTGTTCGGGAGCGAAGACAGTTGGATCTGACCTATAGATTTTCAATACTAGTAAATAACAGCAAGCTGTGTAGGCAGAGCTGATATTTTTTAAATTTAAAAAATATTTAAATATTTAATTTTTAATTTTTTAATTTTTTAAAAATATATGGAACCCTGTACGACATCTAGCGACGAGTGCTGTTACTTTTTCTGTTGATGGGAGTGCAGTGCAGACTCTGCACTGCAGAGTGGCCGGCCATACGTTTTCCCATATGTTTTTTTTTCTAATTGGAACGATTTTGGACCGTTCTTCCTCACCAACGAACATTTAAATTTTAAATTAAAGGATACAAAACTACAATATGTTAGCTATTAGTGTGTCGATTTTGGAGTTTCTCACTATTACCGTCTAAACGCTAGCTGGATGACATCAGTCTACCCCAAACGGCAATTTTGAGGGTAATGTGGCTCCGCTGGCTATCGCAGCTCTGCCAAATATAAATA
This sequence comes from Pyralis farinalis, assembly GCA_947507595.1. NCBI lineage: Eukaryota > Metazoa > Arthropoda > Insecta > Lepidoptera > Pyralidae > Pyralis > Pyralis farinalis. Next base: position 27,451,149 of record OX382276.1, on the reverse strand, counting down.
AATAAACAAATCATTTTTTTTATATAAATTCTGCGATCAGCTGATAATTTAGTACGGAGAATTCGTTTTCTTTTCAATTCTGATGTATTCCCGTCCGAGGAGTTCATATAATGAATAGAATAGCCCATTCTTTTCATAAATTCCGGGAAGACCTATATAAAAAAAGTAACGCGAGTGCAAATGCACTCAACTGTTATGGCAATAAATGCAGGCGGCAAAATCAAACATGTGACGTGCCGTCAGCGTGTTTACATCGAACAAACGTGGAAACACGTGACTTACGTCGATCAGCTAGCACATTCAAGCTGTTAGTTATTCACACTGTGTTTGAATACTTTGAACCCACACAAATGCTTCGCAACTAACGTAAAAGCAAACTAATGTTCGCCGTGCACCCCGCCCCATTCATACATGCGAGTTGTACCTACTTATAATTATTAATTTATCGTATGCATTACCACTTCAAATTAATAATTATAACATACTTTTACTATATCCAAAACGAGTTAAACTCTAAATATTTCACGATTGTAACACATTTTGACTCGGTGGCGCAGTGGTGAAACGCGCTGCTACGCTACATTGACACCAACGCTCGTGAGTTCTATTCTCATACAGGACAAACATTTGTGTGCATGTACATGTCTGTTTGTCAAGATCTGAATGTTTTAGGAGAGGTAGGGCGCATAAAAGCAGCCCGTCTGGGGAAGACCTTTTCACCTCACAGAAAACCACAGTCAAATAACAACTCCCTAGTGGGTTGTTGTGTCCCTGCGTGTGAGTGAGGTCACCAGTAAGATCCTATGGAGTTGATGTGTTAATAGCAGAGGTGGCATCGCGCGTGTGATACTTAATGTATTGCAAGTGTTTATAGCCTACGCACTAAAATTGCAATAAAGGAAAATTGCAATAGTTTTAAATATAGCTTATCCAGTTTTATTTATTACAGAATCAAAAACAAAATCAAACATTTTCATTTTTGTGAAAGGGGTTGAAATAGTGGATCAAAATTTCAAAGCGCGGCTAGTAGTTAGTTAGCAATAGCTAGCAACTAGTAACTAGTTGGTAATAGTGCACCTAATAAGCAAAATATCTATTGTTTATTTTTCCTACAGTCTATCATTTTTGACTGATAATTAAAAATGTGAATTATGTAGCGGACCCAGCCAATCTACATGGATTGGGAAACGAGATAACGCCAAGATGGGGATAAAAACTGTTCTCTTTACGTACAAAGTTTATAAAGAGAAATATCGGAAATTATAAATGTTACAATAAAATTATTTCTAACTTTTTTTACTACTTGATGTGAAGCGGTTAGCGTAGCCTATGAACGCTTGCAACATAATAAGTATTAGTTGCGTGATGCTGCCTTTTCTGTTAACACAGCTACTCCTAAAGAGCTTAGTGTGACCCACTCACTTGCAGAAACACTACAACCCTCCAGGGACTTATTATTTCACTGCGGTTTTCTGTGAGGTGGGGGTACTTCTGCAGGCGGCTGCTTTGATAAGCCTACCTCTCTTAAAGTAACTTCCTAAATAGTACAGTCATTTAAAAACTATCAAAATTCCGTTACAATATATTTTTTTCATGTTCTACCGATTGTATAACGTGCTGTGTTCTGAGGAGCTGTTAGACATTATGACAACAGCCTCGTTTTACAAATCGCGCAGCCTTGCAATTCTCTAAGCGACTCGTAATGGCTGTGTGCATCGCTGTGATCACAGATGTCACAGCTTTGACATCGTCTACTGCGATCACGGCTTTTTATTTGGTATTCTATAAGGCTGTAAGCGTACGCGAGGTTGTTTGCCTTGTAGAATTCCAATTCCAAACGCAGCCTTGCGGCGCTAGTGTCGCACAACCATGAAAAGCGACACTAAGGAATTGCAATTTTGTGTTCAAGGCTATAACAGTCGATGTTTCCGAGGATGTAAGGACGTTTGCTCTTACAGAATTGCATGGCAGCTTGCCGACGACGAACGGGAGTTCATCCTCATACACTGGAACCGCAATGGACACGCACTGTGCGGTTCCAGAGAAGTTTTCTACCGAGAACTATTAAGTTGTGGAATGTGCTCCCTGCCGAGGTTTTCCCAAGTAACCACAGTATGGGGGTCTTCAAGAAAGGCGTGAAGAGGTTCTTGCAGGGTCGGCAACGCAAGAGTGACACCCCTGATGTTGCAAATGTCCATAGGCTGCGGTAGCTGCTTACGGTACATCCCGGTCACTCAACAGGCCCTATATGTCAGGAGCCCTAGGAACCTGCGAGCGTGCATGAAAACGAACGTTAAAGAAGCGATTGAGATCTGTAAGGACTCGGTTCTATCTGCCTACCCCGCAAGAAACGTAGCGTGAAGATACACATACATAATAATACTTAATAGGCCGCTCCTTTGGATGTCAATGAGACAGCAATCTCATGAACAGGTCTCGGCAGGTAATAGGATTAATTGCAAATATGTCAGAAATTAATAGGCTATTGAAATGAGACTTGGAGGAAATGTAGGTAATGAGCTTCTGCAAAATAGGGATGGATGACCTTAACTATCACATCCGCTTGTTACTTCCGGCAGGCAGTGGTTTGCCACTCACTGGATGGAGGGGTCTCGAGAGGAATACGTGCTTTCTCCGATAACCACAAGTTATTATTACTACGAGTATATTAGCCACGGAGAATTATATATTGTGTTAATAAGGAATTCTCTGTGCGCGAGTTGAGGATATCTATCTCTCTATAACTTCACGCCAAATACCTTGCGGGGTAAATTATACCTTCAACATTACAAGAAATACATACAAGAATACAAGAAATACATACCTGATCACAAAAGTGCAATAAAGATGAAGGTGTATCTATCTATAACTTGACGCCATATACCTTGCGGGGTAGGCAGTGAGAACCGAGCGCCACATGACTCGTTCCTTACAAACCTCACTTGCTTCTTTAACATTCTAGCACGCTAGCCGGCTTCTAAGGCTTCTGATATCACCTTCTGATAGAACACGATCGATTTGGTCATGGTACGTTAGTCTTAGCCTTCCTCGACTCTTTCTTCTTTCTTGCTGCATTCTTTCCACATGTCCGAATTTCTTATTTTAGCACCGACAATCTCTTTCAGACCAGCTCTATTTCTAACATCATCAATACCGACCAACCGCGTGTATCCTACTTTCATGCTCTCTCTGCCTTACCCAGCTCTCACTTCCATAAGTTAGCGTTGGGACCAGCACTACATTGTGTATAGCGACCTGTTCAGAGCGAGTTAAGGATACATATAAAAATTATTTATTTGCCAATGGGTCCTCGCGGACACTTAGACACGTCTTTCATTTTTTGCAATATAATCTTATTTTATCTTATTAAATATGTTATGTTGATATTTTTTTTCTTTATCCAATATAGGTCTCCTTTCAAATTGTCAATTACATATTACAATAATTTCGTGTCAGCATATTAACTAGTACAATAACGATGTCAAATGGTAGAATAAAAGATTATTAATAAAAGATTGTTTGTGTTGAATTATTTCCAGAATTTCTTTCTACAACGTGAGAAAGCATACAAGCATACGGCCCACCTGATGTAAAGAGGTTACCGTAGCCTATGAACGCTTATAATAGACGAGTATTAAATATCACTCGCGCGATGCCTTCTCTGCAACAACTCCATAGAAGGTTACTGGTGACCTCACCCACACGCAGGAACACTCTAGGGAGTTGTTACTTGGCTATGGTTTCCTGTGAGGTGGAGGTACTTTCCCAGAAAGGCTGCTTTGATGCGCCATACCTCTCTTAAAACATCCGAACAAAGACAAACAGATATGTTCATGCACACAAAATGTTTGTCCTGTGTGGGAATCGATCTTACAAACGTTGATGTCAATCACTTTTATTATTACCGCAGCCTGTAAACGCTTGCAATACATTAAGTATTACTTCTAGCACAGCAACTCCTTAATAGCTTACTGGAGACCTTGCTCACACGCAGGAACACAACAACAGGAAGTTTTTATTAGGCTGCGTTTTTTTCTGTGAGGTGGAGGGTTCTTCTACAAACGGGCTGCTTTGATGCACCTTACCTCTTGGTGTCCTAACATTTATAGAAAATAGACTTGGGAGTCAAGTCTACTTTCTCATGTAATGTTTCTGCCTACAATATTTTTCAAGTTATCTAATACTAAGACACAAGTTCGCGCCTGCGTGGAGTATTGCTCGCATCTCTGCGACGGCTCCGCACAGTATCTTCTCAAGGCTCTCGATAGGTTGCAGCGACGGGCTCTCCGCATAATCGACGACGAAGAGGTCACCAATAAGCTAGAACCTCTTCAACTCCGTAGGGACATGGCGAGTGCTCTGAAGAACTGTTGAGAACATCTCCTAGCGTACCAAAAAGTTCGCCAACTCCTATCTTTGTCGTACCATTAAAAAGTGGAACGCCTTGCCTGCACATGTGTTCGCTCTTTCCTACAATATGGAATCCCTCAAACAAGCGTGAAGAAGCATCTTGCGGGTCAGCATGGCAGCGTCAACTGACCGATACTGTGTAGTCTTCTGTCAGTTGTAGTTGCGATTTGGGCTCATCTTTCGCTTACCATCAGGCAAAGAGGAGCCACTATGCTGAACTAATATAAAAAAAACGGGTTGCACTCCGGGAGTGCCGGCAGAAGTGAAAACTTGAACATTAACGTTGTGCATTTTTGAATATTTTGGAATGGTTAGGGAATAATTTCGCACGAATTGCTTTATTTATCAGTATAAAAGTACTATCATGTATGTGGTAAAATAGAATATTCATTTATTGCGCTATCGTACACAAACATGACATTACATTAAAAATTTAACAATTATTTTACATTAAAAAGTTTATCTCTCAGAAAAATCAACTTTCATCCATAATTTCAACGACTCTTTCACCATCATCATTACCAGCATCATCATCGCCAATCTCTAAAACTCAAACACACACGCACACTCGCGCAAGCGCCCTGCGCCGCAACCAAACAGCGATGTTGATAAACTACGTTGAACGAAACGCGTAATCGCCAACAATTTCATGGCGCTTCATGTTTTAATTGTTTAATTAGAGGTAACTAATGTGTTAGCGCTGCAGCGAACTTCAGTTCTAATTCTCACCAAAATCTTACGGTCATGATCACGTGTCCTGACGCGATTTTATCATTTTTTTCTCATCCCAAATAGTGCACAACGCCGCTAAAGAAGTGTTGACTTCAAAAATACAGTTAAATTCTTTTCTTTGACGATAATAACCTAATTGTCAAATAGAGCTACGTATACTTCACATCTGTCTAGTTCAATGATTTTTTGCTACTCGTCGTCGATTACAAAAATAATTTGAAATAATTTATGACAGTTCTGGGCGTTTTCGGTTTGAAACAAAATAATAAAATTACACGCGTGACTGTGAATTTCTAAAGTCATTAAAAGGTAGAAGATCCTCAGAACCCAAAGGCTGTTTTGTCACTTAAATTGAGTCACGAGTGCGGTGTCCACAAACCGGGATTAAAGGGGTTCGTATTTGTGTAAAATTACATTACAAATACGCAAGTGCGGATTAGGTCTTTAGTGCTAAATTGTTTCCATAGATAATCCCACTATACTGTGTCTATTCTGTAGGGTTTGTCTTTAATCATTGTTAATAATATGAATTTATATAGGCTATGAGAGTCATCTCGTCATTGCTTACCTAGCGTACTCTATCTTCAGGTAGGGCTTTCATCTCAAGTTCTTGCCCCGTTCGAAGAGCACGTTAACTAATTAAAAAACGTTAACAAACTGAAAAGAGTTTCTGTGTACTTATGTATGCATGTAAAAAGTATTTCTATACTCATGTAAAAAGTTATACTTCTATACTTGTACTTTTTCTGTACAGATAAAAAACATGTTGTAGATTAATAAATCAATCAACTTCGTGTGTCGATATTAGATATCGGTATGATAAATCACTCGCATTTTTTTACACGCCAAAAGAAGTACAATTTCAGAACATGAAAATCAGTTGACGAACAGGTGAAAAAATTAACCGAACCGTTCTGATTTTGCATATTTATATGTCGTATCCGGTCATGAGTATGGATGTTTAAAACGAAACGAAAGCGCGCATTCAGTGGCGCGTTTTGACGGAATCAAGACGTCAACACTGGGAGAAATGGAGAGTTAGTGCAAACGGCGGCAAGTGACGACGTTTGGGACTGTCCTCTCGTTTCGTATATTCCTGAACATTGATTACAAGTGTTGATTTAAAATTATAGTGTGACACGAATGGCACTGAATATCTCATTGCAAAACTACCCCCCATACGCCCGTATAATATCGGAAAGACCGAAAAATCATACGAATATGACATATATATATAAATAAATAAATATTGTCGGACAAAATACACAGTGCCACCTAGCCCCAAAGTAAACGAAGCTTGTGTTATGGGTACTAGACAACTGATAAACATACGTAAATACATTTTTTTTTGTAAATACATACGAGTTATTATACATAGAAAATACCCAGACCAAGACAAACAGACATGTTCATGCACACAAATGTTTGTATTGTGTGGGAATCGAACCCACGAGCGTTGGTGTCAAAGTAGCGTAACAGCGCGTTTCACCACTGCGCCACCGAGCTCGTCGTCGTATATATATATATATATATATATATATTTATATATATATATATATTATATATATATATATATATATATATATATATATATATATATATATATATATATATATATATATATATTATACGAGTCATACAGAGGATGCTCTTGGGCATTAGCATAGTGTTACAATTGTGAATACATAATTTAAGTTCATCTTTTTTATACTCGTACTAGTCGGGAGGCATACGCCCCCCCCCCCCCCCCTGATGTAAACCGGTTGCCATAGCCTACGATCGCTTGTAATACATTAAGTATAACTAGAGCAATGCCACCTCTGCTTCTATCAAAGCAACTCCTTATGAGCTCACTGGTGACATCACACACACGAAGGAACTCAACAACCCTCCAAAGAGTTGTTATTTGGCAGTGGTTTTCTGTGGGATGGAGGTACTTCCCCAGACGGACTGATTTGATGTGCCCTACCTCTCTTAAAAACACCCAGATCCAAACTCACAAATGTCCGTCCTTTGTGCGAATCGAACCCACGAGTGTCGGTGACAAAGTCCCGTTATTAACCGCTGCGCTACCGAGCTCGTTTTGTTTGCTGCTCATGTTTGATTGATGTTGTTCATAGCAGTCGAGATTTTGACATACAGCTGTTCCAAACATTTGATAATAGTAGCACCGGAATCTCTTAAAATATGTCTTATAACTGTCTGTCACTTTGAGATTAAACATAGTTCTTAGACAATAGATGGAGTGATTACTTGGATTTTATAAATGTTTTCAATATTTATGGAATTAGCTCTGAATAGTACATGGAATATCTACTATTCGAGGTAATGACACCGACTTAGGCAGTAACTAAGATCTACTTACTTCTTCTTCCTAGCGTTACCTTGTTTCCTAATCCATTAGGATTGGCGGGGTCCGCTACATAAGCCTATGAATTTGGCGCAAATACTGAATGAATGAATCAAAACCGACTTCCCTCAGACCTCCACAACTCAGAGGGAAACCCAGATAGGTAACACGTCTTTCAAAGTATAATTTTCAGACATGCGGGTTTCTTCATGTTTTCCTTTACCGCCAAGTGATGATTATAAATATGTGCATAAATCCAAATTTCATACATAAATTCAGATTCAGATCTGAGCTAGACGAGGGCCAGTCTTCAGCTCTTATAAAGTCCGGAACGCTGGTTTCGAGCCAGGCTTTTTTGACAGTTTGACAGTTCGAGTCTTGCGACCAGGTGCAAAGTCCTGCTGGAAAGTCCACGGTACATACGGTACAACAACTCCCTGGAGGAACAAAGATGGTATCTAAAGATGCAGCAATACAAAATGGCTACTACTGTGGGAGTATGGATTAAATCCTTGTATTTTGGATTACTATCATACTTAAGATGAGGGCTATAAAAGCGAAACTCCACTGCTGCGCACCACGCGTTTACATTGTTACACTGTTATCAACCTATAATTGTAAGTTCTTACCTAAACACATTAATTCCAATAACAGAGATTGCAGAATCGTCGAAAAGCTTAGTAATTATCTTTATTTGCAAATAAATATGAATAGTTAGCCATACTGGATATGATATCCAAGGAATTCAGGATTCCGCCATGACGTAGGCGTAGAAAGCATAATGAAATGCTGAATTCCCTATCTGCCCTTCCACAGTATATTAAGTGCTGTTTGTTCAGTTCCATAGTTTGCCTAGAAAATAGAAGCTACCAAACAATGGATATATTTAAAGTAATTGACTATGCTAGTTATGTATGTTTGTATATCTTCATGCCAGCTCATTCTTGCAGGGTAGGCAGAGAGAACCAAGCGCCATATGACGTGTTTCTTGCACACACTCTTTTCACACACACGCTCGCTGGTTCCTAGGGCCAATTTAGTCATGGTAGGTAGCATTTATTTGAACCCATCAATAAAAAAAATATATCTACTTTTACGTAATACTGCGAACCGTGTTTATTTTGCGATAGCAATAAAATTCCGTCGAAGCCCTTAACACCGGTACCTACTTAGTTCTCTTTGTAAACTCGTAAATTCTAATTAAAGCTATCGGATATTTGAAATTCTAAATAGCCACCGAAAAATCAATAAAATTGTGATCAAAGGTTAGGTTAAACTAGGTTACCATGATTTAATTTTAGCGGGATAAAAAAGTAAAACAATAATGTTTAACTTACTAGGGTAACTACACAGGTTTAGTTATGGTCCAAACTTTAAAATATCATGCTATGGTACCCATCATTTTTCCTACGTAATTTCGAAAGTGATGTAACAAATTGGGCTTAAAACCTGTCCAATCCATCCACCACTATTACTTTAATCCTTACGGATGCTGTTAGAATATGAATTTCCCTGCAGATCTGCTCAATTGTGAATGGCAGGGGTTTTCATGTACCTGTAGCTAATAGTATAAGTATACTAATTGCCTTTTATTATTTTCACGTCAGGTCCCTTGCGGAGTAACTAATCCTTCATTCTCTAAACTAGGTACGGCGCAGTAAATAAATACAGCGAACTGTGCATTCTGGCTAAAGAGTTACTGCTCAGATTTTTTCCTACGCTCCATTCATTTCCAATACTCATTAGCCTCTTCCACTACATATGAGTGTACAAATACCAACTTGTTCCAATATTACAACAACTGTAATCCTTGCATTCAATGTTTCCTCTCTTTCTTCCTTTTCTTCCCATTTATTTGTAGGCATTTCTCCATCTAATCATCTAACACCATCAATCTGCATACTTTAGATTGCTAGCATCCAGTAAAAACTCCGGATAGCATTTTTTTTTCTGGGCATGTCAGACTTTAGAATATTTGGATGTGAAACCGTGGTTTGTCTTGACACCCAAATATTTTCATAAAAAGCTAAATAGGACTAAGCAATGAAAATAGGTTTTAGCAAATTCCTGACCACATTTTTAGTACCTAGTTACTTTTTACCAAGCGCATGTGTGGATGATCTATTTATGTCGTTGATGGCTATTATATCCGCGTCGGGCCAAAATTGCTTATGAAATTCAGTATCGAAAATCGTACACCTTGCTCGTTCTACTAAAATACGATTCATCTCTAAGGCAAGATTTATCTTGCAGCTATTTAGTGTATTGCTTAGTTATTGCCAGCCATTTGTAGCAGAGTACACTGAATCTTTGTTTATTAATTCGACTTTGTTGCTTCGGCATTCATTTGGATACCCAAATTAAAGCCCGTGACTATCGATTTGTACAGTTTATCGGTTTGTCTGACAGGCCAACGAGCATTAAATTGGTACATCATTCGTCGTTGACTTCAAAGATAATAGTACGTAACAAATGTGCGTCGTTAATGATTCTACTACGTACAGATATGTGCATAAGTCTAAGGACTATTCAACAGATCTAGCTTCGACTTGCCTAAATATCTTCGGTGGTATTGATATATTTTTTTGAAACGTAATCTGTGCAATCCGGTTTTCGTGCTCGAGTAACGTTTTAATTCAGAACTTCTCTCAAAAACTGGGTTTTTCAAAATAAAACATAGAGCCGGTGTTGACATGTGTAGTAAGTGACCACACAATGATACGACTTACCGCGGCTTTATTGTACCATTTTTTATTTATTATACCTTTGGGACTTAGGCATAACGGATATTTTACTGTTTAATGCTCCGCAACTACAACGGATTTGTACAAATAAATATTTGTGTATTACTTACTGCATTTAGTTATTAGGGTGATAAGAAACGTGTACTTCAAATACGGCAAAAATGGAGAAAAGAATATGGTTAAAGAAACGTTCAGCAAGAATTCAAATATTAAAATTGTTTTCCGTAACCATATTGCGTTCGATGCTTCATAACTTTCCGGAGCGATCAGATGGACTAGTACCTATGGGCAATGAAATCGAAATCCACTGACGACTCCTAAAAGTTCTAAAAGGTTTAAGACTTTACTGTCAATAACGAACTGTGAAAACAAGTTACTAAATAAAATGACGACTATTTATATATGGAAACACTTTAGCACTAAAGAATAAAATTGCACTTTCCTATTTTACATATATAAATGAGCAATTCTTACATATATAAATATATATTGTGTATCTCGAAAATGCCTGTAACTATTTGGATCAAATTATGTATTATGATTTAACTCCGAAGTGGAAGAGGATGTACGAATCAGATTTTTTCACTCTGCAAAATTGTGAAGAAGCACCTGGCCATAGACCAGGTTTTCTGCGGTTTTGAGAAATCATTTGACATTTTTGTGTGTGAAGACTGTGGAACATATTGGCGTAATATGGGATTGGCAGTGCACTGTTTCGTGCCGTGCAGTCCACTTACAGCATGTGTACTGATAGCTGGCAACATGTCACCCTGGTTTGATGTCAAAATTAGGGATGCAAAATTGTGTAATTTTACCGAAACGGCCGGTAAAATACAGGTTTTATACCGTCATATAAACATTTTTTTTTTTTAATCGTACACCCCTGCCGTGGGCAAGGCACTTATTGCTACAATATATATTTATATCTACTAAAGTTTGTACAATCGCATATAGATAACACATTCATACATCACACACTTTCGTTCCTCAATTCATTCTTCCATTCATCTTTCAGTTTTATTGTCAAAATATTCTCATTTGCCCATTTTAGAACGCCGGTGAAACGATTGTACCTATTGCCAAACTTCCCTCCCCATAATACGTCAGTCCAGCCACGGGCGACAGCGAGCTTCGCAGCTGCACCTAGCCACCGCGACATATAAACATATTACGGTAAGTTACCGGCGAGTGCCAGTTTACAAAACGTTCCGACTTCAACAACGATACCTCTGAATTTTCTTAATTCGTCAGCCTCACACACGCAGTTACCTTTCGAGACTTTCGAGAGACCATCTACTTCGCTATCAAGCATCGAGATATCACTTATACCGTCTTCACATGTGCTCATATGTCTACACAGAAGTTAACAGGACCTAGTATTTACCATTGTGATAAAAATAAGATTAATGCAGCTATTGCTCGTGCCCTATGTATATCATATTTGTTATATTTAGCTTGTATCTCGATAGTTATTTGCAGAGAATAAGATCAAGGAAAGCAAAATTGCGCATGGGTGACCTAGTGGTGAACTGTCTTCTTTATGCAGACGATGCCGTATCATATATGAGCTGCAAATTCCGGTCACAGGAATGAAAGACGATTGTATGCAAAACGGCTTACTACTGAATGCGAAGAAGATAAAAATAATGGTATTTGAATAAGAAGAAACCAGAACCATGGTTAATGATGAAGCGCTGGAACTAGTGGGTGAGATTGTATATCTTGGATGCGCTTTCAGCAGGGATGAGAGGTACACTGCTGATGTGGAAAGATGAGTGGGTGCTACCAATAGTGTGAATTGGAAGTGGAAAAACTTTTAGGCAGTAAAAGCTTGAGCCAGAAAGCACAGCTTGCTGTACACAATGCAGTACCAGTCCCAACGCTGACTTTTGGAAGCGAGTGCTAAGTATGACAAAGAGAGCATGAAAGTAGGATATCAGAAGTTTTATCAGAATGTGATGTCAGGAGCATTAGAAACCGGTGAGCGTGCATGAGAAGAGCTATGCATTGATGGGATTAAAGAAACGTGTGAGGTGTGTAAGGACCGAGTCACGTGGCGCTCGGTTCTCTCTGCCTACCCCTTAAAGGATTTGGCGTGAAATTAAAATAAAAATAAAATAAAAGACGGACAAATTACACAGCGCCATCTAGCCCCAAAGTAAGCGAAGCTTGTGTTATGGGTACTAGACAACTGATAAACATACGTAAATACATTTTTTTTTTTTTTGTAAATACATACTTATTATACATAGAAAATACCCAGACCAAGACAAACAGACATGTTCATGCACACAAATGTTTGTACTGTGTGGGAATCGAACCCACGAGCGTTGGTGTCAAAGTAGCGTAACAACGCGTTTCACCACTGCGCCACCGAGCTCGTCAAAGTTATAGGTAGATAAATATGATTTTATCTTTTATGTTTGTATCTCCTGAAAAAAACGTGATTTTACACAAAAACATAAAAAACTGCGGACATTAAATGCTATTATTGAACATCATCTTTATTGCAGTTCCAACCTCACTAACACCACTTTCTTTTTACATGCTTTTATTTTTTACTTTAAACGCCTGTCTCCCATTGGGGTAGGCAGAGACTATAGAACGCCAGGTGCACCGATCCAAACATACCGCTCTCGCTTCTTCTACACTCATCAACCTCTTCATTGATGCTCTTCGGTTTTGGGTACTTTTGATTTGGCCCTTTTTCAACACATCACCAATTTGAGCTATACGTGTACGTCTAGGGCGGCCCCTCCCGACATCACCATTCACTCTTGCTACGAGTAATTCTTGTATATATATAAAAAATGGCAGGTCTACATAAATACGAATCCTGTTTTATTTAAATTTATGGTCACCGTACTCGTGACTCAATTTAAGTGACAAAACGACCTTTGGGTTCTGAGGATCGGAGGAGGATGTACTTTACAAGTTTTGAATCACGCGTAGAATTTTATTAAAACTGCCGGTAGACAGTGTATATCTTGTTTTTTACTACTAGGCTTAGGTAGCGGATACCGCCAACCTTAATTGATTAGGAAACACACAGGAAGAAGAAAGACGAACGACTGACGAGCGCGGTGGCTCAGTCGTGAATGATGCGACTTTGTCACCAACGCTCCTGGGTTCGATTCCCACACAAGGCAAACATTTGTGTGCATGAATATGTCTGTTTGTCTTGATCTGGATGTTTTAAGAGAGGTAGTACGCATCAAAGCCATCTGGGGAAGTACCTCCACCTCACAGAAAACCCGCTGCCAAATAGCAACTCCCTAGAGGGTTGTTTTATTCCTGCGCGTGAGTGAGGTCACCAGCTCCCAAGGAGTTGCTGTGTAAGCAGCAGAGGAGGCATCGCGCGTGTGGTACTAAATATATATCAAGCGTTAATAGGCTACGGTACCCGCTTTACATCAGATGGGCCGTATGTTAGTATGCGCCCCAACGTAGTATAAAAAAAAGACGGCGATGTACGGGAATCATGTGTGATTACGATGGGTATAGACTAATTGCTAGTGCTAATTGTTGAAACATAAAATGCATATTTAATAGGTGTAAGCGTTCTTCTTCTTCTTACCGTGTTTAAAGATATATGAGATTAAGTCAAAGAAGTTGTTGAGTCGGCAGAACACTCGTAGAGAACAAAAGCGTAGGTACTGTACATCATCATCTACCACAGGAAACTTGCCGGTTTACTCTCCAATAATGGTAATGATAATGGTGCGTATAATCGATAGACAACTGCTAGCACATTGATAATCTTCAAGTGTATCTTTCCCACGTTTGGGCGTTGATGCGACGCATGACGGTGATTATCAATGACATGTCAGCATCTTATGCTAAAAGTAATCCACTTATCATAGTATTTTCTTCTTCTTAGCGTGATCTCGTTCCCTAATCCATTAGGAGAGTTATGTTATCTAACCCTAAAGATTTGGCGAATATACAGATTTGACATGCCTTTGACATGCCTGTTTGTGTTGGTCTGGATGATTTAGGAGAGGTAGGGCGCATCAAACTCCCTAGAGGGTTGTGGTGTTCATGCATGTGAATGAGGTTACCTGTAAGCTCCTAAGGAATTGCTGTGATAACAGCTGAGCTGCTATCGCGCGAGTGATGTTTAACCCGTTGAGGCCCAGACGGTTGAATTCCGCCATGCGCGTTATGGCAACAAGTATATAATCGGCCTCAATGAATTAATTGTTGCATGCGTTCATAGGCTACTGTAACCGCTTTACATTAGATGGATCGTATGATGTAGTTTGTATCAATTTGCCTGCAAAATTAAGTTTCGAAAAATAACACTTAAATCTACTAACTACTCTAGCTATTGTATTCGGATGAGGCCGAACTTCAAAATAATTCATGTGTCACATATACAAAAGCGAGCGAAAACTTATGCTAAAGAGGTACGTATCATAATGTCGAAAATTCACACTACCTACAACTGAAAAGATCTGTTTCCCCTTATACCACCCTCTTCCTTCGGTCATAGAACCACACGAGCAGGCTTGCGATGACATTGTTCTACTGTTAGTATTCTGAACTGCGACATTATAATACGTACCCATGCTAAACAAGTCTCATCGCACATGCAATACTGTAGTCACTTTTAAGCGTCCGCTCGGATCTTGAGATTTGGTTCAAAAATGAGTTGTGACACGTATTAACGATTCCAAGCATATTATAAAGGGTTACGATTAAATCTAAGGGGTGACCTTCATTTGTACGTTTTATCTGTAAAAAAATGAGTAGTGTTTATTGAAGTTGGCCTACATGAAGCTCACAGCTTTCTTCATTCAGATTTCAGAGAGGCTTTCTTCCATTAACCATTAAGATTAAAAATAGATTAAAGATAAAACCCACAGGAGCTGGAAAAGCGACCGCTTTTTGTGTGACAGGTTGCCTACAAACACGAATGTTACAAAAATAGCCCGTACCGAATCGCTACCGCTTTCCCACTTTTCGCGCCCCTATGGATTTTGGCTTTTAGGATGTAGAATAAAAACTTCTTACCGAGATTTTATTAAAAAACTACAGCATGCTTTTCTTCAAATAGAGCATCAAGGTTTCTGGAGACAGAGTAATCAGTGATGCACCCTGTATTACAAAACACCGTGTACATTCGTGCAGGTACTCGCTAAATATCCGTAGACTAGACTATTGTTGGTCTAAAAAGTCTAGTCTACGGATATTATTGCTTACGACTTTTTAACATAAATGTAACCTGAGTGATACGTAATTTATTTAGAGCTGATCAGACTGCTCTAGAGAACGTCTCAATATCAATACAATATGTACGCAATTCAACACGGTGTACGCGCAAAGAATACGAAGTGAATGAGCTCGTTTATATGGTGCGGTTTAATATAGGCAAGCCACTACTACGGGTCTGAACTCGAAGTACAAAAAGGGACATGTGACACATCAGTAGGTATTATCACAAAATCGCAGAAAATATTCTGTCAAGGCCAAGCCAAGGGCCAGATGCTTGTTTATAATATTGCGAAGTGAAATAATTCGTTCGTACATCCCTTTCCATTTTGCAACCTTCCCCGCGCCTCCAAAAATCGGATTTCGCCGCCATTCTACTTTTAATTATTTTTCCGTATATTTTTACTGCTAAGCTGGTCAAACTGATGATCCTAGGTCTGTGACCGCTTGTCTTTATGCAAGGATACTAAAACTGCGCATCTTCAATCCGTTGTACAACTTTTAGATATACCTCCCACCAAAAGAATTTGGTATACACCTCGATGTTTCTCTGTTAATTGTTCCTCCTCATCCGAAGTAGTATTTAATATTCTATTTCTCTATCACTAACACTTGGTTTCATACCGCACTCAATGGTATATTTCTTTCTTCTTCTCTTTATTTTATACAACGTCGCGAGACATGCAAGCACACGGCCAACCTGATGTAAAGCGGTTACCTCAGCCTATAAACAATACATTGAGTATCACTCGCCCGATGCCACCTCTGCTGCTACAGTAACTCCATAGGAGCTTACTGGTGACCTCACTCACACGCAGAAACACAACAACCCTCTAGGGAGTTGTTATTTGTTCTCTCTCATAATCTCACTCATGTACAAAAATCTAAATCCAGACACACTTTACTTTTTTTATTAGGCAGGATTCAACGTCCATATTCTCACCATATAGCACATTTCAACGTTTTCGCCTGTAATGGTTTATCCGTTACAACCTTAACAGAAATCACATTTATTAAAATGAAAGTGTTCTAATACGAACGTGAACGAATCTAAACTCATTCAATCTTGCCCTAAAACGCTTCAACTAACGCCATCTAGTCGGTATAATGCACAACTTGTATTGTAAGTCGCATACTGTCTACCGCTAGGTGTCGCTGCGACGAATAAAGTTGTTTTTGTTTTTGGTAAACAAAATTCATCACTTATTCTTAATTTAGATTCTGTATCTTGGAACTTTCTAGAATTATGGGTAATTACATTTTTTTTTAATCTCGCTTCTGTATAGTTCTGCCATTCCTTTTACTATTCGTTCCCAATCTCAGTCCCGGTCGTCACACTAATAGCCATTAGTATAAATTAATTAAAAATCACAGGCTACTGTATATTAGCCGAAACAACTAAAGAAGCAGATATACAATGCAAAAGTGGAAGGATGTAGGAGCCGAGGAAGGCCAAGACTAACCTACCATGACCAAATTGGTCGTGTTCTATCAGAAGGTGATGTCAGGAGCCCTAGAAACTGGCGAGCGTGCATGAGTAGATAGTTATATTTATTTCTTCATTTCCTTCCGTGGTAGCCCGACCTTTTTCTATACACTGACCTTAGGTTGCCTTGAAAATATTGCTTTTAGCAATAAACCGCCTTGTTTCATAGTATATTTCTCTAATTGTAAGAATATTTTAGAATGTATTTCATTAAATCGGTATTATACAAATAAATTGTAATCTATCTATCTTAAGTGTAGGAATGTAATAAAACCGTGAGGGGGACCAAAGGAATATAAAATAGGCTTCTCCAAAAAAATTATAAAGCGTCGGTAAAGTGTTACGAGTGTCCACATGGTAACTACAACCCATCATGCAGGCCACATACTTGTTTGCCACCTTAGTGTTACACAAAATCGAGACTACAGTGAGAACTTGTAGTATCAATACAGCAAGTGTAGACGAAAATTGGATTTTCGTTACGACCACCCCAAGTTTATTGTCGACTACCAACTCGCGATGATATCGCACGCACTGCCTTCAGAGACAGATTTTTAAATCGTACATTGTGTTGGTACATTAAGTGCATTACAGTGTTTTTTTCTTCCAGTACACAGATTAATACCTAGTAGTCTATCAGCTAGTTTATTAGTCGGCAAGATGCACCAAGTGCTGGTGAGATTGAGAGAGAGATTATTATTTATTTAGACTCGAAACTGTTATTTATTATTATTTAGTTAATGTGGAACTCAATGGAGTCATTACGCGTGCGGCTATTTTCGATAGATGGCAGTCTTTAAGCAGACAAATAGGGCACGGCACGACTGTGAAAGTAGCTCCACCTCACAGAAAACCGCAGCCAAATAACTACCTGGATGTAAATATTACTTCAAACTTAGCCAACATACATTAAAATAAAATTTATGAGTCGTTAAACTTTTAACCAATCTGTGCAGGTCAGAATGTTACGCAAATATACCAAGTGTTTGTGTGTCTAACACCTTATAAAATGCCTGTTATATAGACAGAAAGACACCGAAGAAACCCCTTGGAACCCTAAAGAGCAACACTAATTTCAAAATATTTATACCTTTTCTGCGTACAAAGAATGTGCCTATTCAATTTCCCTCCGAAGTACCAAGCTATCCCGAACAATTTATTCTGCTAGAAAAGATACGGATCTCATCGGAAGTGACTGACAAGTGTATCGGGCGTGTATCGGTCGTTCGCATTCGTCCGGGGGAATATTTGGTCGTGAATGGACGGGATGTGTCGAAAATTGCCTATTTGTTGCGAAGATGGGCAGACAGATAATCGCCTGTGTAATACCTACTCGTACGAAACTAAAGGATGCCCTTTCAATGTACTTTAGTCACCTACCAGTAAACTACTTAATGGCGCCAAAAGGCTTTGTCATGATAAGATCCTTAATAATGATAAAATCCTTAGGTCAATTGACAACAGCCCTCAAAATAGTAGCTTTTGCATTTGACATTAGAAATCGAAGCAGTAGGTCGAGGCTGTAAGGCGAACGCGAGGCTGTTTGCTTTGTAGAATTCCAATTTCATACAAGAAACGTCAAATTCGTGATACCATGTCACGCCGTACGCAACCTTGCGGCGCTAGTGTCGCACGGCTATAAAAAGCGACATAAAGGAATTTTAATTTTAAGTTCACGTCTGTAACAGACGATGTTTTCGAGAATGTAAGGATGTTTGCCCTTAAAGACTTGCACTACAGAACCGAAGGCTAATGGTTCCGTCAGCTGCTTTTTTTCCGCCAGCCGACGGCGACCGTTGATGTTGTTCAGCAACAGATTCGCTTCTGCCGTCTACCCTCAGTATATGTTGATACTCATATGAGATCTCACATTCAGTCAGCGAACTTAAAAAGCAATTCAGTATCATTTTGACGAGCTTGGTGGCTCAGTCGTGAATGACGCGACTTTGACACCAACGCTCGCAGGTTCGATTACCACACAAGGCAAACATTTATGTGCATGAACATGTCTGTTTGTATTGGTCTGGATGTCATTTATAGCATTTCGTCATTCCCATCTGCTGTACTACCGTAGCCTATTGACATTAGCAACACCAGGGGTGTCACTTATGCGTTGCCGACCTAAGATGTGTTGCTAGTTAGATACACAGTAATTTAGGTCATATGAAGGTCTGTTACAGCCTTATATTATTACTACAACTAATTCCTTTCAGAAGGGAGAATACTACATAATAGGTACATATCAAGAAGCGATGCGTAAGTCACAAGGTGACTGTCAATTAGTAGTCTTTAGTGAAAACTTTGTAGGTCGAAGAGACACCGAACAAACTTGTCTTTGTTCTAATCGACTATCGGAGCTGACATTGATTTACTTTTTTGTACAAATTGCACATCTAATAATAAAGATTAGATGAAAATAGTTACGGAGAGAAAGAATTGTGACAATTCCATTTAAATGGCAGGTCAAGGACTGTTTTGTTCCTTTGCCAAACAAATTTAGCAATTTATGAAATGTGGAAGATATTATGCCAATTTAGGAAGTTACTAGTGTGTAAAGAACAAGTTATTCGACTGAATTTTGTGTAATTAAGCAACTATCGTGCCTATTTTAGTGGCATTTCTTATAAAAAAATTGAAATTATAATGAAATAGGAACGGAATTGTCATGGACCCTTATAGGCCCATGTGAGTCTCGGTGGATAATTCCGTTTGCTTATTTATGTATGAATGTCTTTCCATTTGCTCTCGTCATTATTTATCTAGAGGAAAGATAATTTCTAGAGGAAAGATATTTAAGGAAATAACAAAATCGCGTCAATATAAGAAAATTGATGAAATAGTCTGGCCATTGTTGTCATTATGAGTTATAAGTAACTCATAGCCAACAGGCTGTTAGCATTTATACAACAGCTTATCGGCACCGTGAACGGAGTCTGCATCATACACAACTGCTAGCCTACCTTTAGTGAAGATGAAATTAACAACGGTAAGGTCCTGCTGTCCTAGACGCTTTGCACAAATGCGAAAAAGCTATCACGCAAAAGGGAAGGAGCCGTGAATTCTCCAAAATTTAATCAATCTTTTGAAGGTGATCAACCCGGATGATGTGCTTGCATTAGCCGTGTAACATTTACATAGAACATATCGATGTTACCACACCACTGAAGTGTACCAGAAGCCAGGTTCGCTGATGTACAGTTTAGCAAGGGACCTGGCATGAAGATATACATACATATATCTTCAATAGATACCTATCTATTAATAGTTAATAGATTCAGGCGTTATTTTGCGAAAGTCAAAGCTCCATTTAAAAATCAGTATCTTCGCCAAATCCTTAGGCTTAGGTAGCAGACCCCGGCAATCCTTGTGGATTAGGAAACGGAATAACGCTAAGAAGAAGATTTATCTATTCTCTCTGATTAACCCAGGAGGTACTTGGCGAGACGTTATACATTAATAGATAGATGCAATTTGATCTAACCTGCTTTGTGTGCTTCCGCCACCAATTAGTTCATGCGGCCTAGCGCCGGCCGGCACCCACCCACTACCGTTAGTAGATGCAACATGCCGACGCTGCCATGGCAGATCCGGTAGCCTCTGACTCGTCGCTGCCACGACTGGCCTGGTCGCTGCAGGCTGCACTCCATCAAACCTTTACAATCCAGAGTGAAAACCGTTTCTTAGGTAGAAAGAGAACAGTTAAATATGTAGATAAATAAAATATAAATTGGTAATACAGATTATGTTTATGCAGTAGGTAGATTTTATGAAATTTGGTCTAAGGTAATAATTATTGAAATGTAGAACCGAATGTAAACCTTGTAGTGATAATTTTAGTTCAACCAATAAACTTCATACCTCACTCGAAGCCACACTTTACTATGGAACGCATTTTCAATTTAAATTTCGTCTTAAAAGCGATACTAGAGTAAAAATTTGAATAAAAAGATGTTTTCATAATTTCTCTACAATGTAGTTCAAAGTAAGTGCTGTTAAGCTGACCCGTTTTATTCAGCCTTTGAATATCACCAAAGGTAATTTTCTCGTCGAGGTTTTAAAATAGGTACATCCATCGATTATGCAGACGCGAATTCATTGTAATATCTAATTTACAATTTTAAAAAAGACCTACATTGGCAAGTTACTTTCGGCATTTCTTCTTTGGCAATGGTCATTTCCGAAATGCTAGCAGATTAAAAAACCGGCCAAGTGCGAGTCGGACTAGCGCACGAAGAGTTCCGTAACATTATCTATAAAAACGGCTAAGAAATCACGTTTGGTGTATGGAAGCCCCCCTTAAATATTTGTTTTATTTTAATTTAATTATTTATTTTTAAAGTGAATATATAACTAAATATTCTGTGAATATTTCAAGCGTCTACCTGTTGCCGTTATCAATATCGAACAAAACGAGCAAAAAATTCACGTTTGGTGTATGGGAGCCCCCTTAAATAGTTATTTATTCTATTTTTTAGTATTTGTTGTTATAGCGGCAACAGAAATCCATCATCTGTGAAAATTTCAACTGTTTAACTATCACGGTTCATGAGATACAGCCTGGTGACAGACGGACGAACGGACAGCGGAATCTCAGTAATAGGGTCCGTTTTACCCTTTGGGTACGGAACCCTAAAAAGAAAAATAGTAGCATTGGAATATTGAATAAGATACAATAAGATTATATTTCAAAAAATGTAAGATCCCTTTGAGTACATATTATATAGCGGTTACGGTTTAAATGTGGTCACCTGTAAGCTCCAAAGCCTCGTTCTGTTAGCAGCAGAGGTAGCATCGCGCGAGTGATGCTTAATGTATTGCAAGCTTTCATGAGCTGCGGTAAATGGTACGGCTTTACATCAGGTGGGCCGTATGCTTTTATACCTTTGATGTTATATAAAACTTTGACGAGCTCGGTTGCGCAGCGGTTAATAACGCTACTTTGTCACCAACGCTCGTGAGTTCGATTCCTAAACGGGGCAAATATTTGTGTGTATAACATACATACATGTCTATTTGTCTCAGTCTGGGTGTTTTAAGAAAGGTAGGCTGCATTAATGCCGCCGTCTGGGGAAGTACCTCCACCTCACAGTAAATCTCAGCCAAATAACAACTCTCTGGAGATTTGTTTTATTCCTGCGTGTGAGCGAGGTCACCAGTAACCTCCTAAGGAGTTACTGTGTTAGCAGCAGAGGTGGCATCGCGCGAGTGATACTCAATGAATTGCAAGTGCAAATTGATAAAAGAGTGGTGGAGTGGAAGAGAAAACCCATTAATTTATAGTTACATAACAAAAAATCTTTTTTTGCGATTACAAACTTATTTGCAGTTTGTAAATTAACCGTGCTTATGACGATGTATGGGGACAACAGTGTTCCAACGACAAAGTTAAATTTCTCTCTCACTCCAGTTTATATTTTCATTAGAGCAATATTCGTAGCTTTCGTAGTTTTTTGATTCCTTACCGTTGTTAATGGGTATATATTTTACAATTTATTTTTATACTACGTCGGGAGCCATACAAGCATACGGCCCACCTGATGTAAACCGGGTACCGTAGCCTATTAACGTTTGCGATATATTCACTCGCGCGATGCCTCCTCTGCTGCTTACACAGCAACTCCTTGGGAGCTTACTGGTGACTCACTGATACGCAGGAACACAACAACCCTCTAGGGAGTTGTTATTTGGCTGCGGTTATCTGTGAGGTGGAGGTACTTCACCAGACTGGCTGCTTTGATGTGACCTACCTCTCTTAGAGACTAATAAATAATTGTCAATATTTTTAATGAAATAAATAATATTATTATTTATTTATTTGGAGGGAAACTTGCAAAATAATCGTAAAAACGAGAAAAACTTTCGAGATTCGTTTACCGTTTCATGCGGCCTAGCGCCGGCCGGCACCCACCCACTACTGTTAGTAAGTGCATGCCGACGCTGCCATGGCTACTCCGGTAGTCTCTGCCTCGGCTGCTGCGGTCGTCCACCATCTGGAACAGAATCCGCATGCCCCCACCACCACCGTCGCTGCCACGACTGGCCTGGTCGTCGCTGCGACACGTGTTTCGCCTCTCCACGAGGCATCATTAGGCGTTGTAGATGTTAATCGTAAGAATAACTTGCTACAAGTGATAAATCCATCGCAGTGCCGTCCCTTATATTGAATTGAGGGTGGGAGTGGATGGTGTGAGCAAAAAGATATTTAATAGTGGGGAATTGTTTACGTCAGTCTGTTTGTTCATGAGAGTAATTTTAGATTTTTTTATGTTTATTAATTTCTAATTATTCCCTAATATTTAGTTTTAAACCTTTGTCTATGGTGTGTAAAATTTGATATATATTAGTGGGCGATAAATTATGTCCTTTGTCTATGAGATGATCGGCGAAGTGTGACCTTTCTGGGCGATTGTTTTTATACGCCGATACGTGTTCGTGAAATCGTGTTTGAACATTACGACCAGTTTGACCGATATAAACGTGTTCACATTCATCGCAGAACAGCTTATAGACGCCGGATTTTTTATTGGGCGGTATTTTATCTTTAGTGTTACAAAGTGATTTGAGTGAATTACGGGATTTGAGAGCAACATGTATGTTATTTTATCTAAATATGTGAACTATTTTGTCAGTGATTTTTCCCAGGTATGACAAGATTAGATCAAATTGCATGTAAATTTGACTTTCGCAAAATAACGCCTGAATCTATTAACTATTTAACTTTTTTGTGCAGAGAATGTAAAGAAACGGACCAAAGAAGCCGAAAAAAATATACGAGAAGGCAAAGGCTAAAGAGGTGCGATTTGGCTACGAGGTGCTTTCGACGGGACTGTGAGGGGTAAATATGGAATTCGGTAATACTGTGTACCTTAAGAACTGTATATAAAATGAGAAGCTGGTGGATGGTAAGGACTTTACAGAATTGATACAGCTCAAAAGTAGGGAACAGAATGGGTTTAAAGGTAATATACCTTAAGGAGGGCTCTGTGCTCGTTCCAGTTTTATTAGCGAGGTTTTAGACGAGCTCGGTGGCTCAGTCGTGAATGACGCGACTTTGACACCAATGCTCGTGGGTTCGACTCCCACACAAGACAAACATTTTGTGTGCCTGAACATATCTATTTGTCTTGGTCCACATGTTTAAAGAGAGGGCGCAGCCAAATAATGACTCCCTAGAGGGTTGTTGTGTTCCTGCATGTGAGTGATGTCATCAGTAAGCTCCTAAGGAGCAGCAGTATCAGCAGCAGAGGTGGTATCGCATAAGTGATACTTAATGCATTACCAGCATTCATGGGCTACAGTAACTACTTTACATCAGGTGGATCGTATGCTTACATGCCTCCCGACGATGTATAAAAATAAGCTTAAATTCGTAAGTAGTAATTCAATTTGTCATAATCATGTCATGACTCACGCCTACCTCCACCTCACAGAAAACCGTTGCCAAAAAACAACTCTCTGAAGGGTTGTTGTGTTTCTGCGTGGGAGTAAAGTCACCATTAATCTCTTAAGGAGTAGCTGTGTTAGCAGCATAGGTGGCATCACGCGGGTTATATTTATTGTATTACAAACGTATATGAACGTTTGTACGCTACGGTAACCTCTTTACATCAGGTGTGCAGTATGCTCGAATGCGTCCCGACGTTGTATGAAAAAAAGGTTTCTTTTATTGAACCTATATATTATAACTCGATTTCGTATATATCAATATAAAAAAAATCGTAAGATTTGGATTACTAACTTATTTTAATAATTCTCGTTGTGTCTTTAGTAAAATTATAATGTAATCGAAAAATATTTATTTATATATTTTATAGTTCACATTGATAACCCTAAATAATAGTCTTCTAACCCTTTTTGAAGATATTTCCGTTAGTAAACCATTGGAACCTAATACCACTCCCCTTTGTTGTGTGTTATCTTCACTCGTATTTTACAATTTCACGGGTACCCTTTGCCATTAATTGCAAAGTTATTGTCTTACAAAGGCAATAATTTTGCAAATAATGGCACATTAAACCCATCCTACCCAGAAATATTTTGATATTCCATGTGTACCTATTATTTAGGAATTTCATTCTTTATATTGTTATGGTATATTTGTGACGGCATTATTACCATAATCATTAGTCTAGGCCAGTGGCGGCTGTACCTTAAGTGCGCTCGTGCGCTGAACCACCAATTCAAAAGATTTAAAAATTACAATATATTACTTCATCTTTAAATTACCATATTAATATTTATTGTTGAAACATACAAAAACATAATATCACAATTAAAATTTAAAACTATAACAAATAAAAGACAAAACAATTTAAGCGCTTTGCCAAACTATTAAGACTTATTTTCCCTGTAAAGAAAAATTCTCGTGCGCTTCGGCGAGCGCACGAGGACTGCTAGTATAACTTGTATGAGTTACGAGCTAATATGCCTGACGCGTGAAACAAAAGATAGTTCATAGAAATGTACCGAGAAATGAGTCGGTTCTCGTGCGCCGCACGTACGAATCGAAGGTTACCGAGAGCACCCGATGTTTGACGAAATTTGAAATTTGAGTTCGACGGCGGCCATGATGGATCTCTCCTTATCAGTATAGTTTCGCTGTATCTGTGACGCGTTAATTATTGTTTGTTTATATTAAGTAATTGTTTTTTTTTTAATTTACATCTTTTATGTAAATTGTTGTTTTGTTGCAATTTCTAATATTAATACTTGGTGAGCAAGTAAAGTGCACCACCAGTTCGATAACCCACCAGCCGCCACTGGTCTAGGCATAACTAATGATTTCCACCATATATGATCTTCGACTTTTCTAAAAATGATAAAAAATATGTATTTGCCATTGGGCCATCGCGTGCACTAAGGCACGTTTTATATTTTATGAAATAATATTATTGCATCTTATTCATTTCTCTCATGTTACTATTTTTCTTTTATAATCTGCTAGCATTTTGGAAATGACCATTGGCGATGAAGAAATGCCGAAAGGAACTTGCCAATATAGGTCTCTTTTAAAATTGTCAATTAGATATTACGATAAATTCACATCATACAAATAGAATTTATCGTAAATTTTAATTACGGTAAATTCACATCAGCACATTGGTACAATAATGATATCAAATGGTAGAATAAAAGATTGTTAAGGACAGGTCGTCTGTGATTTGAAGCGATTATCCATCGACTGGAATATTTCCCCACCTACTTACCATCAGTGTCTTGACAGATATAGCCGACAGACTTACTGTCACTTCACTTTACTAACTTTGTGGAATTTATCAACCACTTTGGTTCTCAATCGTAATCCCCGAACGAGTATCCTCCTTAACCTCCTCATCTCACCATTTAACATAGAACTTGGAAAATACCAGTTTATTAAATGTTCCACAAATTGAAAAAGGTATGCTGAGATGGTTTGGTCATTTAGAAAGAATGAATGACAAAAGAGTTACGAGAGAAGTGTATCAAGCAAGAGTGAATGGTGATGTCGGGAGGGGCCGCCCTAGACGCACACATATAGATCAAATTGGTGATGTGTTGAAAAAGGGCCAAATCAAAAGTACCCAAAACCGAAGAGCATGCATGAAGAGATTGATCAGTGTGGAAGAAGCGAGAGCGGTATCGTAAGTAAGTTCTATAGTCTCTGCCTACCCCAATGGGAGACAGGCGTGATGATATGTATGCATGTATGTCCACAAAATGCGCATCTTTGGTAACCAAACAAATTATAGTCCAGCAATGGCTAATGTAATGCAATCCACTACGGATGGGTGTTGACTGGTGATAACTCCATGAGCTACTCGTAACTAGTGGTATATAAACTACGAGTAGTATAAGTATATATCAAATACCACAAAATATAACTTCCGCAAATTAACCCCTCAAATTATTAACTATTTAATCGTTGTTAAACATTCAAGGACTCTGAAACTGGTAAACTCTCATAACAGGGAATCTCCTGATAATACCATCTCCTTGGTGGCTAACATCAAA
This sequence comes from Pyralis farinalis, assembly GCA_947507595.1. Classification (NCBI taxonomy): domain Eukaryota; kingdom Metazoa; phylum Arthropoda; class Insecta; order Lepidoptera; family Pyralidae; genus Pyralis; species Pyralis farinalis. The sequence continues at coordinate 27,424,223 of OX382276.1, read as the reverse complement.
CGACGTGTAAGTCAACGACCAATCAAAAACAAACAACTTCTCCTCAGGTAATGAACTTATTAATTTATACTCAAAAGATCAAATTAGAAAAGTTGTGTCAATAAACCAATTAAACAAGTTCAATTTGCTTTGAGTGGCTTATTGAGACGTTTTTTGATGAAATCGAGAAAAAAGTTACCGACGCTGTCATGTTGGAATTCGTCACGTACAGTTCACTGCCTGGGGGAATTATAGGCATCGAATAAGAATACTACTTGAAGTAAATTACCCAAAAAACAATTTGCTTCTTTTTCTATACATAATACATAAGGCACAAAGAGCTGCATAAGCATGGCCTGCACTGACAAATGCACAACGGTTATATTTACTATAAAATCTAGAAACTCGCTCACTGATTCATTTTTAATGGCATGGTCACAGAAACAGTGATTTCAATGAAAAATTTAACTACTCTTCTTCTACTTCTTTGTACCGTTAACCCGTTTGACGGAGTCCGCTACCTAAGCCTAAGGATTTGTTGAAAATAGTGTTTTTTATATGCTGCCGTCAGACCTCCACAGCCCAAAGGGAAAATCAGACCTGTCTTAGGACAAGTCACAGGTCTTTCGAAATTGATTTTTTTAGATTTCCAGTCAATCCGCCTCACGATGTTTTCCTTCACCGCCGAGCAAATGTAATATATATATATATTCTTTAGGGATCACTTACACGCCGTTCATAAAGCGTATTCTTTAACTTTATTTTAAAGTAAATAAAAAACCCTAAGTGCCAGTTCTGGACAGTAAAGAGGATGACTCACTAATTCCACACCTTCCATAGAAAATATTCGATTAGAAATTATAAGGAGTAAGCTCCTTGGGCTCTGCTGTCGAACATTTTCCAAGACAACTCATAAGTAATGACTAACATACCAATCTGCAGTAATAGTCCTCTTAACACAATTGTTCTCAAATGACTCGTTCATCCAAAGAATGAGGCTATTATATTTTTCCCTTGACTTCTTTACTTTTGTTAGCAAATCTTAAAATGGATACATTTTTTTTGGAACTCATCACATTAATTACAACCAAATAGAAGCAGCACGGGATGGCACTTCGTCATTAAATGCCAACTGAAGTCATAAAATTATTGTTGATTAAGACCGCACTAAAAGTCATAATAATAAAGCAAAAATGTTATCTCCTCAAATTCATTCACGCATGGTCTGTACTTATTAACGTCAACAAGAATCTTTACAAGAAATCTCTTTGTGTTACGTAAAAATAAATTAACTTTGAGAAAGATTTCAATTCTTTATACCATAAAAAAATATTCAAGTTATATTTTATATAAAACGACATATGCACAAGTTTCATTCATAAGCAATTTACGGAAATTACGTTCTAAATTTAGCTTATGAAGAAAACGCAACGACTTCTTCAGGTGCAATTTATTTACAGTGCTGTGTTCGCAACCGTACTATCTATCTTGTGTAAGTCATATTGATGTCGTTTCATTACAAGTAAGGCACGTTTTACAAACGCTTCATACCTCGTAACTCTTCAAAAGTTTAACCGCTTATTATAAATCACAGGGAATATTGCGCTTTATTATTAACAGAGGGTGTGAGGATGTCGACTACAACGTAATGAATGATTTTAAAGGAGGCATTACCTACATACGTCTTTATATTACGTATTATTACTAGATTATTTTTAATGAAGTGATTTTAAGTGAGGATTGGATAGTATTATGTTATTTATTCGTACAGAAGCATACAGTGCATATTTTTGTTTGGAATTATATTAAATAATAATCCTAAATCTCCCAACGTAGTCAGTCTGTTACTTTTGTTTTGATACGAGGTGGAATTAGAGAAGTATTTTTATGTTAACGAAACAGAGCTGCAGTAACGAGTGGCGGGATTTAGCTACAGACGTAATTTATCATCGATAATGTCATATTTGTCTCTTTTCTTGTAATCCGTGGAGATGATCAACAATATCTTCTAGATCTTTTCACATGTTAGGTCAAGATTTTTTTTCATGTTTTATTTAATATATGTGATGTTGTTCGATAACTTGTTGCCATTTTGTAACATAATCCCATTTCTGTAGAAATTATAGGACTACTGATAAAAAAAAATGCGACAAGTGGTTGTTACAATCGTCTCTAGATATTAACCTAACACAAAATAAAGAACTCTGAAGAGACTGAAACAGGTGAAAATCTAAGGGTGCAAGATCAGGGCTATATGGTGGATGCATTAATACTTCCAAACCAAACTCTCTCAATATTTGCTGAGTGGTTAAACATGTATTCTGTAGTGTGAATACCTACCCCTTTTGTCTATTATATTATATATTAAACCTATTTTACTCATAATAAACACTCATACTCGAGACACCGTGTTTACTTCACGTCCGAACCTTACATGGCGACCCTGCTAGTACCATGACGGAGGTCTGTAAGTTGTTGGGTATTAACAAAATTTCATCAACAGCTTACCATCACGAAAGTATAGGTTCCTTAGAAAACTCCCATAAATCTCTAAACTCATATCTTAGAATACAAACCGACAATAATTCGAGACTGTGGAGTACTTGGGTACCCTTTTGGTGTTTTTCTTTTAATACCACAGTTCACACCGAAACAAAATATACGCCTTTCGAACTGGTATTCGGAAAGCCATGTAACGTACCGAGCAATGTAATAAGTGATGATGTTAAACCTTTATACAATATAGAAAATTATCCTTTAGAACTTAAGTTCCGTTTACACAAAGCTCATTCTGATGCTCGTAATAACTTAGTCATAAGTAAAACTAAGAAAAAAAATGTTTTTGATAAATATCTAAATCCTGTTACATATAGAAGAGAGTTGCTGTTACATATAGGAGATTTTGTAATGTTTATTCAGGTCCTTTTGAAGTCCTGGAGGATTTAAATCCTAATGTATCAATTTTAAAAGACGGTAAAATTGAAATTGTACATAAAAATCGCACGAAAACGTACATTAGCTAAATAACACTTCTATGTAAATTTTATTAATAAAATAATGTTTCATTTTATTATTTTGCTATTGTATTAAAAAAAAATTATATGATATAATGAAAATGTTTGTATTATAGTTGTAAGAACTATATATTAATGTATAATTCCTTTCCAATCCCACCATACACACAACATCACCATATCGCATATTAATTCGGGTTTCGCTAAAGTTTGTGGAGCTTGACTGCCCTTTGATCATGATCTTTTTCCCACGTTCTTGTCGCGATAATTCACTTTCCATCACCAGTGATTTATCTTTTCAAAAACATGAGTACACTTCAGACTCATTAGGTTTCTTTCAGGGAGCTTGTGTGGCAACCAAATATCGAGTATTTTGTATAGACTTTTTCAAATGGATCAAAACTGTTTTGCGGTTAACTCCTAGCTTTTCGGCTATATCATAACCGGAGTAACCAGTTCAAATCAGGTGGATCAAATGATAGTTTGCCTCTCGATGAAGTAGTATAAATAAGAAATGGATAATCTGTGTAATAACACCGTCTCACCTACCACGTTATTAGCTCAAGGAACCGGTGGGCGTGAAAAGAGCTATGAATGTTAAAAAAGCGAGTGAGATGTGTAAGCATCAAGGCATGTGATGCTTGGTTCTCTCTGTCCCACTTGGTATGAACGGTGTTTATACTCGTATCATGAATAAGTATCATGATGCCCGTTATGATATTTGTCGAAAAGGAAACGCAAACAAAGTCGCGAGAATTCCCTAGCAATTGAATAAATAATTACGTCAATCGTCGAAAATTGACGTCGCGTCAACGACTTCATTAATTTCGTTCCAGCCCATAAGCGGAGAAACTGGGGCGTGATCCGAATCTCGTAGTACTCTCGTGTTTTCAACTGAAGTTTATTGTTGTCGTATGTAAATCATGTATTTACACGCCCTCAATCGAAAAAACTAAATATTTTTATTTTATTTTCATACAACATTATAAGTTAAAATTTATTGACAGACAAAAACACAAAAACTTACGGCAATAATTATTTTAAGCAGTTCCTCTTTGTATGGCTGAATGCAATGACTTATGATGAGACAGAAAACTTATTTAATGTTATTACATAATTATTTATAAATAATACACATTACATTCACAAAAGTGCTATGAAAATAAATGTATAAATGGATTTAATTAATTTAATGATATTCCGATTATAATTAATTTATGTTTGATAAAATATAAATAACGTCAATTTAATTTAGTGTATATATGTTGGCATTGTAGGTTGATTTCAGTTTTATTCGAATTTAATACTAAACTTGTTTGATTTCATTTCATTTTCCTGAAATATCATTCTCAAATATATATATTTTTTTATTTTTGCTTAACGTCATTTATAATTATTAAATGTCACAATTTAACGTAAAATTGGATTACTTATAGTGATTTAATTCATTTTCTCTTGTTTCATAATTGTTAAGTAATGTATGTTTAAGAAAGACTATAGCTAATAGTCTATTTGGAAGGAGCCTGACATCCATAACACAGGGGAACCTACCGAGGGTGTCCGCGCAACAAAATTTTTTGTAACATTTACTAACAAATAAATAAATTTCATTTCAATTTCAAATTTCATTTCAAGTTGACATTAATGTTGCAATTAATGAATTAACCTCAATAATTTCGCTTATCATTCCACATGCTTCAAGTTGCGTGTCTAAAAGATGCCAATGGAGTTCTGTAATTAAGCCCTTAAGACCCTGCAGTTTGTCAGTCTGGCTAATTGCTGTATTTACCAAAAAACAGTTCTATTAACAGACGTCATAATTTCATTTCCATCTTTGCATAGAATTTACCCTTCAGAAAATTCATTTCACTGGTTGAACATTCAGGAGACTTATATCAAGATATTTTTTACAATTCTGCTGTGCCTACCTTTCTATAGCGGCACAATCACGGCCTTCACCGCAACTGTATCCGGCAATTGCACATGGACCACAGTCTATGGTCTGGGGTTGTAAATATTTATGGGCTATGGTAACAGCTTACCATTAGGCAGGTCGTGTTATGGCCTCAGTGATATAAAAAGAAACACGGTAGGATTGCCAATATATAATTGACGATATTGGCGGGAGTACATGGATACGAGCTTGGAGCATGTGATTCGATTCAGAGACGAGCTATAAGGATTGTCGATGATCCTAAGTCTACCCTTAAGTTTGAGGAGAGATTTTGCCTGTCTTTGTTTGTTCTACCTATTATACAACGGGTTGTGTTCTGAAGAATTGTTCGATATGATGCCGACAGCTACTTTTTATAACCGCACCGCTCGCCGACGGCGGGGAGTTCACTCCCACACGCTGGAACCGCAGTGGTCGCGTACAGTGTGGTTCCAGAGAAGTTTTCTTCTGAGAACTTTCAAGCTGTGGAATAAGCTCACAGCCGAGGTTTTTCCAAGGGACTACATCATGAGGTTCTTCAAGAAAGGCGTGAAGAGGTTTTTACACTGACAAAAATGTTTAGTTGGATTTCCCAGATTACTAATAGAATTCACCAAAGTCGACGGTTGAACTACCTTTGACTTAAGTTGATTTTACCAATCAAAAAAGGTTAATGAAGTACCAGTAAAAATAATAAAATTTATTATTTAGTATGGTAAACTGTACCATATTATATGTACAATCCATTTATTAGCGGTAAATTATACATTTAAAATAGTGATAGCTACAAAATACTTTTGTATGAAGACCAACCGTAATATATATATATATATATATTTAACTACAAATTTTTGCATTAATTAACAAAGTTTACTAGTAAAATAGCCTACCTTTGCTTCTTTGGTAAATTCAACTAATCTTTTTTTTCAGTGTAGAGGGTCAGTAAAGCATGAGTGACATCCTTAGTGTTGCAAGTGTCCAAAGGCTACGGTGACTGTTTACCATCAGGCAGACCGTATACTTGTTTGTCAACTTAGTGGTATAAAAATAAATAACCAATAACTTTCTCTTATAGAGATAAGTCCGCCTTTGTACATTTATAATTCTATTTTTATGTTTACTGTATTGTTGTTTACTATGAGTGTACAATAAAGAAATTACAAACAAACAAACAAACAAACTTTTTATTACACACTTAATTTCCCTTTATTGCATTCGTTATCTCTTCCATTCCATTCCATTGTAATTGTCCACAAGTAAGTTTCTCATTCACGTCTTCGTTTTTATTCATTTCATTTCCACTTCAATCAAGTATGTCCTAATTTCGAATCTCCAGATTCATCTTGAGCAGTTCTGGCCAAATACTTATATATATAATATATAATATATATATATACTTATATATATATATATATATAATAGCTTCACCCAAAAATTACTGGAGAATTTTCTATCTAACTTGTATTCGCATTGTTTTTAATTTTCATTACTATTTCCTTAACTCTTAAGCCATCATGCCTTTCTTTTTTGCGTTATTATGTCTTTCACTTCACCATACTTCTTCACTTCACTTCAATGTGTGTGCTAAACACACATTACTATAGAATCATACATTGTATGTTAATTACTGAGTTGCTATAAAAATAATAATTTTATTTTGTAAATAATAGTTTATTTTCTTTTCCTTTAGCGTAAGAGGACTATGAAACCCGATCGTCTCCTATATTTATGTCAGTTGCGAATCAGTTTATTACGAAGCAGAAAGGTAAAAGTCTAACTGTTATTATAAAATTGTTTCTAAGTAACTAATAGCTACGTAGAAATAATATAAAGCACTGTTTATTTTTTAAACAATCGTCCATATTTAATATATAAATTATACCTTTCTGTATTTTAAGCGTATGCATATTAATTATGCTCGGAAATTGCCACCTACACTTAAGGCGACACATCGAAAAATTAGACCAACTTTCATCGAATAGTATAGGCTAATGACTAAACTGACGGATCTAAGATTTTAATATAAATAACTTCATTTCTTTATCTTGAATTTGCTTGCTCAAATACGCGATTGTGTAAAATTGATTCGATAATAATTACTTTCGAAAACACCTCCTGAAATTCATTATTTTTGAAATTACAACGAAGTTGTTCTGTTTATACGCTTCAAAATTACTTAAATCTATTAGTAATATCTATGTTTATAATATGCTTGCTGCATATTTTGATAAGTGCAACATGAAATTTTTTAAAAATATTTTAAGTTTCTGACAATTTCTAAGCGATCACATTCGTCTTGGGTGCTACGTGTTTTCGACCTTATTGTGCGGTAATGAGGATTATAAACGCGTTGACTAACTACATCCAGCCAGTCCGGCTGCAGCCCGCTTCGAGGTGAGACCTATGTCGACTGTCTGCTCGAGCTCGCTCCATTTACATCGCGACACCGAAGTTTTTATAATTAATAGTTGTAAATATTCAATATTATAGTATTTAGCGTAAGTGTATTATTATTAGATATAAGTAGTAAATAATATTATAGGTTTATATATATTTATTATACTGTTGTAATAATGGGGAACACTAAAAAGAAAATATATAGAATAAAAATACAAAGAAAATGTTCGTAGAATGGGGGAGGCGAACAAGACAAGGTATTTATTTTTTTTAATTATTATATTCATTAAACATATTATAATAACATTGTGTAGACATATTTCTAGTTTTTAGAACAGTTCCTAGGTATGGTTGGCCCAAGCTATTTAATTCCTCTTCAAACTTTTTTTTTAATTTTGATTACTTAATAACTCTATATAAAACTGCATTAATTAAATAAGAGTTATTTTTTGCAGGAATAAACATACATTATCCACAGGCTGACCGCGTACCTATATAGGACGTCAAACTCCTATTTTGTCCATTATAATCTGACCGAACTCCGACTTAGAAGTTGTACGTCGGTGGAGGTCAGGTTACGTTGGAAATTTATACCAATAAGGTTCGCGTTCTCAGCACATAGCAACCAGTGGAGACTCTTTATTTCTTTGTATTAAAATAAAAACTTATAAAATAGAATATTTTTGCTGTTTTGTTTTTTAGGAGAAACTTACTAAATAAACATATTCCACTAGAAGAATCACTACTCGATTTATATGCTACTTTAACGTAAGTGTCATACGGGACGACAAACTCATAGTAACCATTATAAGCTCACCGAACTCCGACTTAGACATTGTACGTAGGTGAAGGTTAGTTTACGTTGGAAATTTATCCAATCAGAAGATAGAAAACCAGTGGAGGTTTTTTTTTTTTTGTATTAAAATAATTACTGGTAAAATAGTATATTTTGATAGTTTTTAAAAAAACTCGGTATGTTTCATGTTAAAGAAGCGAGCGAGGTGTGTAAGTACCGAGTCATGTGGCGCTCACGAGGGATTTAGCGTGAAGATATAGATAGATAGTATACTTATACCCATGGTACTCGTGAAAACAAATAATATTTACTATGAACCAACACTGAAAACACAAAAAAATCATCTATTCTATACATTGTGGTTAGTATTGAACTATTGTACGGATTAGATTTATTTTGCAACATCAGAGATGGTCCTGGTTCTTTCTTCTTGAGAGTTTAATAAATAACAAGGAAACGTACAACAATACAAAACACAGAGTATACATAAGTAAAATACAATAAATGTCATTATACTGAAGTTAAAGTTATGAAACAGCAAGAAAATCATTTGTCACATGTTTTTTTTAAATATGAATAGATTATAAAATCTATTTGTATATATGTATATTAGGGTGTCCCTTATTTTTCAAAGTTTTTATTTTCTAACGCATATGTCTTAGTTTTGTTCATTTGCTTTTAAAACACTCGGAAATTAATTTTTAACTTATTTGGATTACGATAATCCGTGCCGAATTACATCGAAACATGTTCATACAAGTTGCGCGGCAGTGCCGCACGTACTCGCGGTATTCATTTGTTCAAATTCAAAGTCAAAATCTTTTTATTCCGTAAAAATGGCTACATTTGTTTGGAATCGTCACATTTTTTCCCCCTACCGTGCAGTTTATGACTAGGTGAGCACTGATAAAAATACTGCCAAAAAACTCAGGCATCCCTCTTTTGGTATCCAAACAAATTTACATATTTTGTTAATTACATTATAATTGGATCGACTCACTCCCAGGCATTTTTATCATTAATATAGTCAGATACTTTATAATATGCCCTGCTACACAATTTGGCTTTAATAGTAGTTTTAAATTTGTTTATTGACAAATCTCTTATATTGCTGGGAAGTTTGTTATAGAACCGTATAATTGCCCCATAAAATAATTACTTGTTTTGTGGAGACGGCTTGCATATAACACAAGATTATGCTTATATCTAGTATTTATGCTATGAATATCACTCTTTTTACAAAATGAGTCTATGTTTTTATGGACATACAAAAGATTTTCATAGATATATTGCGATGCGACTGTTAAAATATTTATTTCTTTGAATTTTTCTCTAAGGCTCTCACGGGGACCAAGTTTGTAGATAGCTCTTATGGCTCTCTTTTGCAATAAAAAGATGGTGTTAATATCCGCGGAGTTACCCCAAAGAAGAATTCCATATGACATAATACTATGAAAGTAGCTGAAATAAACTATTCTAGCCGTATCAATATCAGTGAGCCGTCTAATAGTTTTCACTGCATAAGCTGCAGAACTTAGTTTTCCTGATAATTTTTCAATTTGTGGGCCCCTTTGTAGTCTGGAGTCAATTGTTATACCCAAGAACACAGTTGTCTCCACAGAGGCTAAATTAGTTCCATTAACATGTACATTGGTAGCCACCTGCCTTACATTAGGTGTTGAGAACTTAATTACTTTAGTCTTTTTATCATTCATCATCATCATCATCATCACGATCTTATAACTGATGTAAAATCAGTTATGGTACGGGTCTCGAACTGATGTTCCTTACCCGGGCAAGCTCCAGGGGTGTTCAACCCCTGCGTTTAATTTAAAGCCGTTATACACGGTGTAGGGCAGTCGTGGTTTTTGTATATGTACACTTTATACACTTAAAAGACATGTTTGTTTTAAAATAAATAAATTAATTAATTTAATTTAACTATTATATAGTGATGATAATGAACACGGACACATGATAACGCATAGGACACAATGATCACATAAGGACAATGAACACATGATGCATACAACACAGTGGACAATGAACTCACAGTGCCTGTTGTTTCTTCCTCTTCGTGTTGTTCCCGCAGTAAGCCAGCCGTGTGTAGCCGCATGCAAGCCGTGCGCGCGCGCGGCGTGCACCGTGCCGCTCCCAGAGCCCAACTCACTTCGCAAAATGTATATTTGTTAGTGTTAGTTGTTATTTGTTATTTTTAATGTATTAATATTGGGAATTGTTATTATTTGGTGATTTTGTGATTTTTGTTTCAGGTTATGTATTATTCTCGTTATAGGTAGGAGAGAGGCTTTGTGCAATAGGTAGGTATAATAGGTAGGTATAAGGACCGTGGCTGTCGTCTGTATTACTATTATTTATTTATTTTTAACTAAGTTACTTTACTACTAGGATTAACTAGGATTATGAAGGAATTAGGTAATTTGGATGATATTTTTGTTTTAAGTTGCATTAAGTTACTTAAAAGACGACTTAGGGATATTGGATGGGATTTAAAAGGCCTTGTGTGCTCTTTTCATCTCTTAATAGCTCTCTTGGCGTTTCTTTAATTGTTTCATCTGGTGGTCTGGTGTGCAAAGGCGCTATGTTACGCAGGTGGGCAAAGTTTGAGTTGTCTGCTCTATGAAAAAGATTTCTGGTTGTTTTTATTATGAATTGATTAATTGTCTCTAAATTTATTCTTTTGACAATTGTGTCGTTTCTAACATAGCGTCCGGCACCTGTTATTTGTCGTAAGGAGATATTCTGTTGCTTCTGCAATTTGTCTTTTTGGCTGGCGGAGCAAAGGGCATACCATGCCGGGGCGGCGTATGTGAGCCGGCTGCGTATATACATTTTATAGATGCTTATTTTTGTTTTTAGAGGTAGGCGTGATTTTAATACCGGCTTGAGTACGTTTCTTGCGGCCTTTGCCTGTATTATAGCGTGTTTGATTTGTGGTGCCATTTTTAGCGTTCTGTCGATGTGGACTCCCAGATATTTTACCTTATTCTCCCATCCTATGCTCTCGCCCCGCAGACTAAGTTTCTCTGCCGGATTTTTGCGGTGCGGTCCCACCTGCATGGCCACCGTCTTCCCTACATTGACGGCAAGGCGCCAGCGGTCGAACCACTCCGGTAAACTATCCAGCAATCTCTGCAGCCTGCGTCTGGCTATGTCATTGCTGCGTGAGGAGGCAAAGTAAGCACTGTCATCGGCGTATAGGGCTAGTAATACCCCTCTTTCGCCCTCTCTTCTGTCCTCTTCCTTTAGTAGTGGTATGTCATCGGTGTACACACTGTATAAGGACGGGGAGATGCAACTACCTTGGGGGACCCCGGCAGTGACCCTACGCGAGCCGGACTCTGCGTCTTCCACCGCCACTGTGAAGGAGCGTTCGCGTAAGAACGATGCTACTACTTGAATGAGTTGCGGAGGTGTGTTGGTGTTTTCTATTATCTTGAAGAGTAAGCCCTCGTGCCACACACGGTCGAAGGCCTTCTCTATATCGAGAAAGACCCCCACCGTAGTGCGGCCGAGGTTCCACTCTTCAGCCAGATGATGTAGTATTCTGACTAGTTGTAGGGTTGTGGAGTGTTGCTGGCGGAACCCATGTTGTTCCTCTCTTGGTTTAAGGTACTTATTCAATCTCCTCAAGAGTAGTCGTTCCAGTAGTTTGGCGCTGTGTGCGAGTAGGGTGATGGGTCTGTAATTATTCGCGTGCCTTCTGTCCTTTCCCGGCTTGGGCAGCACGATTATTTTTCCAGGCTTCCAACACTGAGGGAAGTGAGCGGTTCGAAGTACCCCGTTGGCAATGCGTGTCATCGCTACCACTCCTCTACGAGGCAGCTGCTTCAACATCTCGTTGGTGACCCCGTCCGGCCCCGGCGCCTTCCGCGCGGGGAGCCTCTGTATGGTGCGTTTCACCTCTGCTGGTGTTATGAATAGTTCTCCCTGCAAGGCCGGCGCCGGTGCCGCCAAGAACTCCTGTACACGGTTGTACACCTTTTCATGGTGCCTCCTCACTGTTGGCGCCGCGTCGGGCGGGATAGGGTTCGGCACAAACACCTTCTCAAAGTGCTCGGCCAGTATTTCGGCTCTGTCCTTTGCGCTGTATTTCCTCTCTCCATTGCTATTGAACAGAGGGCACACCGGCGGCGGCTTTCGTGACAGTTGTCTGTTCAAGGTGTACAGGTTAGCTCGCTCCTCTGTGATGTGGTCTATAAGGTTTTCCCAGCTATTTCCCCGCCAGTTGTTAACCTTGTCTGAGACCTCTTTCGCTATTTTGTTTAGCTCACACTTGATACGTGGGCACCGCGTACGCGTCCAGAGTTTTCTTAAGTCGCGTTTCTTTTTAATTAATTGTCTAATTTTTTGCGGTAAATCCGAGCGCCTGAGTGAGTCTTGCGCTGGAGTACTTGAGGCTGCGTTTTTGGCTGCTGTCATCGCGCTAGATATGTGTTGCGCTGCAGCTTCTACTTCGCTGGGTGTGGATAGCTTGCCTATTAGCGAGTAGTCAGCTAATTTTTCTCTATATAGTTCCCAGTTTATTTTAACTCTGCGCGGTCGTTGGACTGCATGCGGCGCCCCCATATCAACCGTGAGCAGAATCGGTAGGTGTTGTGTTGTTGTTGAGTATATAACCTCGACATTTATTATATGGTTTATATTTTTGGCTAATACTACATCTAGTACGTCTGGGCTGTGCCTTGGGTTTGTAGGTACGTGTGTAGGCGCAGTTGGTCCTATTACCGAGTATCCTTGTGATTGGGAGTCCAGTAGAAGTTTTCTTCCCGCAGGGTTCGTAGTGCGGGAACCCCATATTGGGTTTTTGGCGTTTAGATCCCCCACCGCCAGCGCAGCACCTCTTTCACCAAACATGGATTTGATGTCGGAGGAGTATAGATGCGGTCCCGGTGGTCGGTAGCAGGCGTATATTCTTACTTCTTCCGTACCTACCTTAAGCCTGACTCCTGTGTGGGCCAGGGTTCTGGAAGGTGTGGGTTCCAGGTCCACATGTATGCAGCTGCGGTGTACTAGTGCTGCCGTGCCCCTACAGGCTACGCCTTGTTCGCTAATGTGGTCATTACGGTATGTAAAGTAATTTGGTATTTTTAGTTGATGTGCAGGTCTTATTTTTGTTTCACCTAGCAGTATCATGTGTGGGTTATACTCCTGTGAGAGCAATCTAACCTCCTGAATTTTGTCTTTGACTCCACCGGGATTCCAATATATTATACGTAGGGACCTATCCATGTTTGGTTAGCAACTGCGCGAGCGCGCTGGAGGCGGCCGACCAAATGTCAACGCCCGCAGCTATATTTTTTAAAAGATCTATTAATATTCCCACTATTATAAATACAGGGTCTTTATTTAGTTGGGTATTTGTTTGCGATGCTTCTCCCATCTCTAGGCGCGGTCTTTGACTCTGTACGTTCGACATTTGCCCTACGCTTCGTTTGTTTACATTGTCGGCGTTAGAGGCGGGCGGCATTTGAGTTTGTCGCGCGCTTGGGCGGGCGGCGGCGCCACCGTCGCTTTCAATGTGGCTTTGTTTACTATTTTTTCCCGACGTTTGGGTTGGAATATTGTTGATATTTTTTAATATAGCTTGCATATTATTGTTATTGATGTGAAGTTGGGAATTTTTGTTTGTCTCGCGTGTGTTAGACGCTTGACGCGACGGCGGGCCCGACGATGGGCAAGATTCTATGCCTGCATTGTGTTTACCTTTTCGCTTCCTACGCCTATTTACTCGCTGCCGAGCGCGCCCTGGGTTTGCCGGTGGCGCGAGCGTAGTGGGGATTTGGCTCTCTAGATTTAAGTTTATTAGTGGACTTATCTGTGTCGTTAGTTGCGGAGCGATTGATACCGTTTTCGGGCGCCCCTTCCTATCCCTGGTGGCCTGCCAACCTTCAGCTATTTCCTCTTCGGAAAGCTGAAGTGGCTGTGGGCGCTCGTTCCTAGTGGTGAGTTGTGCTCTGTTTGTTATTGTATTGCGTGGGGGGGGGGGTCCTGATAATTGAACTCCCTTCCGCCTAGCTTCCCTTCTCATTGCTGGGCAACGTTTGTCACTCGCAGCGTGAGGCTTGCTACAGTTTGCGCACTTTCTACTTGCATTGTCTACTTCGCAGTTACTTGTGAAATGCTCACCCGCGCATTTCCTGCATTTTACGGGGCGGTGACAGTTCGTGGAGGAGTGGCCGAACGCTTGACAGCGGTGGCACTGTGCAACTCGTTTGTCGTTACGCCATGCCTCTATTGTAACGCCAGGCATGTACAGGAGCTCATTAACCGAGTAAAGATGTTGTAACTCGGTTTGTGTTAAATGCTCTAACTGTACGTGGTATATGCCTCCTGATCTACCCCAGTTTGTAGTTGAAATGGGTCTTACCAGTTTTACGGAGTAGCCTATGGATTCCAGCGCAGCCGCTACATCCTCCTTGTTGGTGTTCAGTGGCAGTCCTTTGACTGCCACTTTAGTAGGTAGTTCCTCCTCTACGGCGTAACAGTACCAGGACACTGTTGCGTCTGCTTCACTTAGGGCGTGCAAATACGCCTGTACAACCCTATATTCATCTGGTGACTTGGGAAGGAATCGAACCCCCTGCTTATAGGGTCTGGCGTTTGGCGGGTGGTTGAGTTTAGCTCTTAATTTTTCAAAGTGCCTAGGCCAATCTGGCAAGCTCTCCACTATGAGTGGAGGGTAACCTTTGGTTTTGGTCTGTACCTCCTGTTGAGTTGCTGTGTTAGTGTTTGTAACTTGCTTAACTGCGTGCGATGTGGAGGGTTGTTGTTGGCTTGTTTGAATCTTATTGGCTACTGTTGCGTATGTTTGCCTAACTGCGGCCTGCGTGTTGGTTGCTGTGTTTGTGGCACCATTTGCGCTCAGTTGCCTGTAGGAAGTATTATCTAGGTAAATGGTTTGTGCTACCCTACCTGATAGACTGTCCGTGGATGAGCGCGAAAATGCGAGATCAGGCATGGAGATATGCTCAATTTTTTCCCCTTCTTCTTCGGTTTCGAACTCCCTGTCGCTGTCTGATTGCTGTGGGGAGCGGACTGGACACAGCTTTTTCTTCCTCGGGGAGCGTTTGTTTTTAGGCTTTGGTGTGGACTCACCTGTGTGCCGGGCTTGTGGTTGGCTTTTCGGGGTACCTGGGCGCGCTTCCATCTGCTCCATGTTCAGTGGTGAAGAAAATTCTTCCTCTTCTCCCTTGGGCCGCTTGTCCTCGTGCAGGACGCTTCCTGTTGGGGATGGTGATTGCGGCAGGGTCCTCTTGCCAGTGGATTGTGTGGAGCGGTTGATTTCTTCTTCCTTGCTGGTGGTTGATTTTTGCATTTGTAATAATGCTTGAGGTAGGGGGCCTCTGAACCCCAGGGCCTCTGCGGGTACGGTGACTATCCGTCCGTGCATATCTCGGACGGCTATTTGCCGTCCTCCGAAGGGTAATTTTTTCTGGGCTTTTTCTTTTTCTTTCCCTAGCGCGGGAGAAGAGTTGCTCTTTCGCAGGGGGTTCTGCGTGGGCATTGGCGGCGATGGCGAAGCGGGTGGCGGTTTTCCTCCCGATTTTTGGGACATCTTCGGTGTTGGTTTCACTTGTTGGAGGCTCGCCCAGACGATGGCAGGAGTATTGCGGTGATGCCCTCAAAGCAGTCGCAATACCCTTTCGTTCCAAACTACCCTCCGCTTAGTGTACTGAGGTATGAAAAACCACTGCACTGACCAGACTTGGTAGGTGAGAGGTCCGGGTGAAAGAGAGGCACTCACTGAGTGCGAAGGCGCCACCTGGTGGACGGCGGCGCGAGGCTCGGGTTGCACGGGCCCTCTTGGTGGGTATCACTGTATTTTTGGCACTATTTTTTGTACTGAGAGTTGATTTTTTACACTAAAATCACTTCAGTACTTTCTATGCACTGATTGTGCTCTTCAATGCACAGAAATTGTAACACAGAGTGTGTTACTGCGTGAAGCGCTAACTACGAGTCCAATTCTCCAGAGTCTAAACGTATTGCACACGGCACTCGCGACTGCTCGACTCCGGAGCGGCGGCTCGACGGAGGAGCTTAGTACGGCGCGCGGCGCGATACGGGACGGATGTTTGACGCGGACGGAGCTGCGGTCACTAGCGGAGGCGCCGGGACGCTGCTGACGACCGGTGCGGGCGACGACTCACGGCGAACTGTTTTATCATTTAAAAGCAGATTATTAACACTAAACCAATGAATAACTTTAGAGAGAGCATCGTTAACTTCGTCATAATTACCTAACCGTCTATTAATTTTGAATGTCAGTTATTCTCGTGATTAATACGTAATGTTTTAACTTTTATAAGATGGCAGTGGAATTGAGAAGCAATAAATCAAGTATTTTCTTAGTTGGAGACGTAAATTATCAAATAATAGGCGCAAAATTACCGTCTAACCGTCAAGTTCTTCCTGTACTTTTTTATAAAACTCGCGAAGTTAAATTGACTGTTAGTGAAAGCGCATACCTAGTCATTCGAGAGTGTATTATATTTAGGGAAAAAGCTAGGATCCCTACCAGAGCTATACCTAACTGTGTAAAATAACTTGTGAATCTTCACCAGGAGGGAGTTGCAAAAAAATTCCAATTTTCTATTTCAATTTCAATCTAATTCAATCTGATAATTTTATTTCTCTTATTTATTCGAAATAAAAAAATCCTGTGTTTACTCGGCGCTATCAGCCATTATGACACTCGAACATCTATAACTTCAAGCCAAATCCCTTGCGGGGTAGGCAGAGAGAGCCGAGCGCCACGTGACTCGATCCTTACATATCTCACTCGCTTCTTTAACATTCATTGCTCTTCTCATGCACGCACGCCGGTTTCTAGGGCTCCTGACATCACCTTCTGATAGAACATGACCAATTTGGTCATGGTAGGTAAGTCTTGGCCTTCCCCGGCTCCTACATCCTTCCACTTTTGCATTGTATATCTGCTTCGTCATTCTTTCATCTTGCATTCTTTCTACATGCCCGAACCATCGGAGCATGCCTCTTCTTATTTTAACACCGACGCTCTCTTTCAGACCAACTCTATTTCTAACATCATCATTACGAATACGGTCTACAAGCCTTACGCCACAAATTTTGCGCAGCGCTCGCATGTCAACCGCGTTTATTCTACTTTCATGCTCTTTCTGCCATACCCAACTCTCGCTTCCATAAGTTAGCGTTGGGACCAACACTGCATTGTGTATAGCGAGTTGTGCCTTCTGGCTCAGGATTTTACTGCCAAGAAGTTTTCCCAACGCTCCATTCACACTATTCCCAGCACTCACTCGTCTTTCCACATCTGCGGTGTACCTTCCATCCCTGCTGAAAGCGCATCCAAGATATACAAACTCATCCACTTGTTCCAACACTTCATCATCAATCGTAATCCTTACATTAGTTCTGGATTCTTCTCTTTCAAATACCATTATCTTTGTTTTCTTCGCATTCAGTAGTAAGCCTTTCTCCATACAGTCGTCTTTCATCGCTGTGACCAGTGTTTGCAGTTTAGATGGTGTATCTGCTAACTAAACATATGTGTCCGAATCAACAAATGGCCCGCTTTAGCCTCTCGATAAACAATGTTGTATTATGTAGCTGGTGTTTCATTCTTCTTAAGGGGGATACATGCCGTCCAGTGGCGCCTCAAGGAATAAAATATCGTATCTTAGCGTGGAAGATAAACATTATAAAGTCATGTGTTGCGTGTGTTACAAATACAATAACGTACTTTTACGTCATTAAACCAACAATTGAAATGTTTTGCTTTCGTTGTTATAGGCATAATTGCCAAAAAACGGCCTCTTTTAGCACTTTTGCTTATAACAACGATAGTGGAATATTTTGAGTGTTGGTTTAATGACGTAAAAATACTTTACTATCTTCGTAATAAATGCAACATAAGATTTCATAATGTTTATCTTCTATGCTATAATATGTTTTTTTATTCAATGAGGGCGCCACTGGACGAGACCTAAGTAAGAACAACATAGATACCAAGACATGTTAACTTATAGAGATATAAACATAAAACGATGTCATTGATTTCTCTTTCAATAAACTTTTAAAAGTGAATACGTTTCTGTAGTTTTTTATTACTATTATTACTATTGTTTTCCGTCTAGCTTAAATAAATATGTTTGGTTTAGTATGTATAAAGCTAAATAATAATTAAATCAATAATTTTTATTAAATATTGATATTATAAATTTTATTTAAGTGTGAC
Source organism: Pyralis farinalis (assembly GCA_947507595.1). NCBI lineage: Eukaryota > Metazoa > Arthropoda > Insecta > Lepidoptera > Pyralidae > Pyralis > Pyralis farinalis. The sequence goes on along the minus strand of OX382276.1, from coordinate 27,405,861 downwards.
GCGACTCTGTAGCTTTTCTGTTCGTTTGCATTGACTATACGTTGACCCCAGGTTACCTATTAGGCGCTAATTTAAAATTTTACAAATCGAGCGTCGAGTGTCAATTGAGGGGCGCGGGGTGATTGGGCGGAGCCATTTTAAAGCTTCACGATCGAGGTGTCGCCTTAACTGACACGCTCAAGGCTCAAACAAGCCAAAGCCTTCAGTTTGTCAAAATAAAAGTCGTCCTTGCAATGTGTTCGGCACTTATGACGCAGCGTTCAGCAATTATTGTTATTATATTATATTACTTATTTCTCAAATATTCGCTATTGCCCCAACTATTGTCCCAATACCTGCCATTCATGGGTATATTAACCCATTAATATTGCTTAGAGGGGGTCACGGCGAGTATACATTACATACATCCTTTCCTAGAGAGCTCTACTCTTTGGATTCATATCCCCGTGCACACCTATCAAATGACCGGGAATAATACCCGTGTTTTTAGAGAGACGTAAAATAATAATATTTGGTTAGGTGTATAAAAATAATATTATTACTAAGTAAAGAAATCAGTAACTGAGTTTCTACCCGCGTGTTTTGAGTACTAAAGTATACACAGTTGTAAACCAGCACGTCTGCCGGAGGGGTCTACCTCGGAGGATAGTTAAATTAACAGTCATCAAAACTCGTCGTACGTCACACAGCGCATCGCGATGTTTTTTAATGTATGTCTGAAGTAAGTTAAGTAACATTTTAATTTTTCGCCGAAAACATCGGCGTCTAAACGAGCCACTTGATATGACTAAACTCACCTATTCAGAGGCTGAGATTGATATTTGCGTGTTTGATTACACAGAGACGCGCAGCGATGCTATTGAAGTCTCCGGATTATTTCATGGTGCCAAATTTGTTGTATCTTCACTAGATGGCGAAGGTGCCATCAAGTTGCTATTTCTATGTCTTATAAAAGTACGATTACCTGATAAACCTGAGATTGCAATGATGGTGTTAGAAATGGAGTTGTTCTGAAAGATAGTGTCGATATTTAAATAAGAAGAGGCACACTACGTTATTTCGGGCATGTAGAAAGAAAGAATTACGAAACAGATGATAACGTGAAAATAAAGGTATATAGGAGATGAAGAAAGACAGTACTTACCAAACATGACCAAATTGATCGTGTTTTAGCATAAGGTGATGTCAGGGGCTCTAGAAACCGGCGAGCGTGCATGAGGAGAGCTATGAAGGTTAAAGAAGCAAATGAAATATCTAAGGACCGAGTTGTGTAGCGCTCGGTTCTCTCTTCCTATATCGCAAGGCGTAAAATTATAAATAAATAGACTAAACCCATCCATAGAAAGGCCGCTTCGATGACGATTCTAAACTAACGTGGTCAATTATACTGACACGCAACTTCTTTTAGGTATTTAACAATGAACTTCTATACACTATAGTCACTACTTCAGGCATTATGTTGGTCATCTGTTGGTACCTATACCTTCGCATTGTATATTGTTTCATTATTCTTACCTTTTGCGTTTTTCGTCAATTCCGAACTAGCGGAGCAGGCCCTTTTTATCTTATCACCGATTCTTTCTTTCTGACATCTCTATAGCGAACTCGATCTACAAGTGCTACGCTGCCATTTTTTACCAAGGTATATTTTTTATAAGTATAATAATATTTTACGTAAACAACATACATACATACATATCATCATGCCTGTCTCCCATTGGGATAGGCAGAGACTATGGAACGCCAGGTGCACCGATCCAAACATACGCCTCTCGCTTCTTCCATACTCATCAATCTCTACATGCATGCTCTTCGGTTTTGGGTAGTTTTGATTTGGCCCTTTTTCAACACATCCCCAATTTTATCTATGTGAGTACGTCTAGGGCGGCCCCTCTCGCAATCTCAATTGACCTTTGCCTGATACACTTCTTTCATAACTCGTTTGTCATTCATTCTTTCTAAATGACCAAATCATCTCAGTATACCCTTTTCAATTTTTATCACTACATCATCTTTCATTCTACAAAGTTCTATTAAAGTACTATTTTTAACTCTATCAACCATTCTCACTCCACACATACTCCTCAGCGCTCTCATTTCTATGGCGTTCACCCTGCTTTCATGCTTCTTCTGTCATACTCATGTTTCACTGCTGTACATCAACGTTGGTGTTAATACACCCTGAATGATAGCAAGGCGAGCTTTGTTCGATATGTTATATTTTGTTACCACGGAGTTCAACGCACCATTGACACGGTTTCCTGCTTTCACTCTTCTTTCAATATCGCCCTCACATTTTCCATCTCTCGTAAACAAAGAACCTAGATGAACAAAATAATTCACTTGTGCCACTTTTTCATCTTCGATCATTTTCTGGAAATCTGAAACAATTTCATTCCTTTCATACACAATCGCTTTCGTCTTCATTACATTTATTTTCATACCTTTTAAAGGCCTTATTCATTACAGTAACCATTTGTTGTAGTTCTTTCGCGGAAGATGCAAAGAGAATCTGATCATCGGCGTACAACAGGGTTAAATACTCATTCATTTTTATTCCACAGTCATACTCTTTCAAGTCTGTCATACAACTGCCCATGAATAAGTTGAACAGCCAATAGGATGCTACATATCCCTGCCTACACACGATTCGATGCTGAACCAGTCTGTACAGACCCCATTTACCCTGATACAGGCACTCGAATCCTTATACAAGAACTCGAGTGCCCGTATCAAAATACTATCCACCTCATACTCGGAGAGCATAGTCGAAAATTCGTCCTTCGGCACTCTGTCATAAGCCTTTTCCAAGTCAATGAAAATTATTATTTTTTATCTCATTTTTCGTAAACAAACCTCTAAATATTCAATCAAAAATACCTAACTCAGCGAATCAATTCGACGACAGGGAAATCAAATAAATACGGCAGTTACCTCCAGGATATTACCTGAACGGCACCAAATGTTCCGGTAAACGGTAACGGGGTTTTAACTACCGTTTTACAGCCCTCCATTATGTTATTTTCGGATATTTGAGAGAATTAATGAAAATTCCGTGAGGTACTTAGACAATTTAATATTAAATATTTGGGATGTACTTATCTCTTGAAAGGTGGTTTTTGAAGTGTACCATCATCTGTAGTGGCATGTCAGTGTTATCTACCCTTAGTGTATTTCGTAGATATACCAATTTTACGCTACCCTGAAGACCAATGAAGCACATGAAGGAGAAGTCATCATCTTATGACTAATGTTCGTGAGGGAAAAAGATAGACCTTTACGTCATAATTTTTTCAAGTATAGTATAGAACAAAGTACCTTTACGTCATACTTTCTTCAAGTACGAGAGCAATGTACCTTTGCGTGATAGTTTTTTCCAGTATAGAGAAAAATATCTTCACGTCATAATTTCTACAAGTACGGAAGCAAAATTTCTTCACGTCATAATTTCTTGAAGTATGGAAGCAAAGTCTCTTCACGTCATAATTTCTTGAAGTATGGAAGCAAAGTCTCTTCACGTCATAATTTCTTGAAGTATGGAAGCAAAGTCTCTTCACGTCATAATTTCTACAAGTACGGAAGCAAAATCTCTTCACGTCATAATTTCTTGAAGTATGGAAGCAAAGTCTCTTCACGTCATAATTTCTTGAAGTATGGAAGCAAAGTCTCTTCACGTCATAATTTCTTGAAGTATGAAAGCAAAGTCTCTTCACGTCATAATTTCTTGAAGTATGGAAGCAAAGTCTCTTCACGTCATAATTTCTTGAAGTATGGAAGCAAAGTCTCTTCACGTCATAATTTCTTGAAGTATGGAAGCAAAGTCTCTTCACGTCATAATTTCTTGAAGTATGGAAGCAAAGTCTCTTCACGTCATAATTTCTTGAAGTATGGAAGCAAAGTCTTTTCACGTCATAATTTCTTGAAGTATGGAAGCAAAGTCTCTTCACGTCATAATTTCTTGAAGTATGGAAGCAAAGTCTCTTCACGTCATAATTTCTTGAAGTATGGAAGCAAAGTCTCTTCACGTCATAATTTCTTGAAGTATGGAAGCAAAGTCTCTTCACGTCATAATTTCTTGAAGTATGGAAGCAAAGTCTCTTCACGTCATAATTTCTTGAAGTATGGAAGCAAAGTCTCTTCACGTCATAATTTCTTGAAGTATGGAAGCAAAGTCTCTTCACGTCATAATTTCTTGAAGTATGGAAGCAAAGTCTCTTCACGTCATAATTTCTTGAAGTATGGAAGCAAAGTCTCTTCACGTCATAATTTCTTGAAGTATGGAAGCAAAGTCTCTTCACGTCATAATTTCTTCAAGTATGGAAGCAAAGTCTCTTCACGTCATAATTTCTTCAAGTATGGAAGCAAAGTCTCTTCACGTCATAATTTCTTCAAGTATGGAAGCAAAGTCTCTTCACGTCATAATTTCTTCAAGTACGGAAGCAAAGTCTCATCACGTCATAACTTCTTCGAGCATAAGAGCAAAGTACCTTTATAACATAGTTTATTAGATAAGAGAGCAAAGTCTTCTTCTTCTTCACGTTATTCCGTTTCCTAATCCATTAGTATTAGCGGGGTCCGCTACCTAAGCTAAAGATTTGGCGAAGACACTAATTTTTACATGGAGCGACTGCCGTCAGACCCCTACAACCCAGAGGGAAAACAGATCTTTTTTAGGTTGCGTGTATGTATAAATGATTTTTACTATAATCACGCAAGTCAAGCAACGCTTTTGCAGCGTTCATTAGGTGTAATGTTTCATCCCGAGCTTCGCTCTTTACAGAGGCAAATTGCTAACCTTAGGGGAGCATAAACATCATTAGCCAAGTTCACCTGATGTACCGTGACGATTAGCAAACGACCCTCTGGAGACATTACGCTTTACAGTTAACGACTTACATTTAATTAGGAGTAACCCGAAAACCGTCTATGAATATTAAAGAAGCAAAGTGATGTTGTGTGAGATGAGCTCGATGTTGTCATATTTGCATGTCACTCTAACTGAATACGCAACTTGAGCATTTTCGACCGTAGTCTGTCTGTGGATGGGTTTAAGCTATCGCTGTTTTCGGTAGGTGTTTGTTTTTTTTAAACATACTTATTTGTGGCGTAACGCTTGTGGACAATGTTAGAAACAGAGTTGGAATTAAAGATTGCGTCGGTGTTATATTTTAACACTCACATGAGGCACAGGGGCATGCTACGTTGCTTTGGACAAGAATGCAGGAAGAAAGAATTAGGAACAGATGAACAACGCAAAAGTGGAAAGATATAGGAGCTGAAGAAGACTAAGACTTACCTACCATGACCCAAATTGATAATGTTCTATCAGAAGGTGATATCTGGAGCCTTAGAAACCGGCAAGCGTGCTATAGAAGAGCAATGAACGTTAAAGAAGCGAGTGAGGTATGTAAGGATCGAGACATGTGGCGCTCGCTTCTCTCTGCCTACCCCGCAAGGCATTTGGCGAGAAATTCTACATACATACATACTCACTGCTGATGTAAAGTGGTTTCCGTAGTCTATGAACGGTTGCAATACTGGAAGAACTAACTCCTTACTAACACGTGAGGAGGTTAGTGGTAATTTCAATCAATCGCTGTGCTAGGAAGCAGGGACGCAACGGGCAATTGAAACCTCCTATATCACAAGTATGGGAAAGCTCAGGGTCGCTCAGCGTGCTCGAGGTTTCTCTGCGTAATAGGATCAGAAATGAGGATATCCGCAGTAGAACTAAGATAACCGACATAGCCCACAGGATAAGCAAGCTGAAGTGGCAGTGGGCCGGCCATATAGTTCGTAGAACCGACAACCGCTGGGGAAGAAAGGTTCTCGAATGGCGTCCCCGTGCTGGTACATGCAGTGTGGGACGACCCCCCATTAGATGGAGCGACGACCTCAAGAGGTTTACAGGGAGTCGATGGATGCAGGTGGCACAGGATCGAGACGAGTGGCGCTCTAGAGGGGAGGGCTATGTTTAGCAGTGGACGAATACAGGCTGAGATGATGATGATGTCATAAGCGTTCTTAACTACAATAACCTATTTATACCAATTGGGTCGCATGTATGTAGGTAATCCGACGTTCTATAAAAAAATTGTAGTAACCCAGTATAACAAAGATAATAAAATATATCTGTGTTGATCACTGGTTATATTAACTTTTCAGTTACTATTTTTGTAATGTGGAATCACGAAGAGCAATACTGCATACTCAAAACCGAGTGGGATACGAGTGGTTCATTTTAACCCTTTCCAGTCAACACAATGCGGATGACAGACGAATGGAAAATAAACGCGAGGCTGAGTCATTGCATCTACGGCTATGATTGATGATGGTGACGCAGGCGGTTCTGTATACGGGCGGTTCGAACGCCGCTGTTCGATCGCCATAACGAACCTGCAGAATACGTGGTATAAAGGCTAAGATATTTTATTTCAGTGTATAACCATTGTCGCCCACTTCTTGTACCCCGTAAAGAAAATAACCTGTCCAATCCATCCATCGATCCAATGACACGATTTAGCGTAGAAAAAAACCTTGCTGCTACGGGTCGGGATGTAAAGTTAGCCGCGCAGCCCATATTGGCTAGTTAACGGATCAACATCTTGTCATTGTTTAAAATATCTTCCCGTTGGTGAGCAATCTTAAATCGACATCGGCTTGCTAAGACTAATAGGTCTTTTGTTGTAAATTGTATTCGATTCTATAATAAATTACCTGAAACAGTTCTGTCCTTGCCTGACAATATGTTCAAAAGGCACATCAAAAATACTCTATGTAAGAAGGGTTATTATAGAATCGATGAATATCTAACTGACAGAGATGTATGGAAATGATTCAGCACATGAATTAATATAACTTTAATTGTAGCACTTGATATCACTATATGTTACACTCATATCATTATATTTATTGTAATATGTATAAGATGATTTGGAAAAAAAGACCTATATTGGCAAGTTTCTTATGGCATTTCTTCTTCGCCAATGGTTATATGAAATGCTGTAGATTAAAAAAGAGAAAAATAATAACATAAAAAAAAAAAGATATAATATTGAAAATGTAAGACGTGTCTAAGTGCCCGTGAGGGTCTAAAGGCAAATAAAGAATTTTTATTTTTATCGCTCAGATATGTAGGTGTTAAAACGTTTTGGTGAGTGAGGGGGGGCCTTCATGCGACATCAAGTAGTTTATTGGTTTGTATTGTACCCCGATGGTAGATATTGGGGAAAAAGTATTGAGTACCCCAGTGGAGAAAGCAAAAAATAGAGACAAGGACAGAGAAATGAATAAATTAAAGGAAGCGATGAATTGTTCATGGCACGACCAGAACGTCAGAGCATGCGACGTGCGCATTTCGCACAATTCGCGCATTTCGGCTCAAGTAAGGTCGATGGAGCCATGGGAGGTGGTGGGTTAACGTACCCCAGTTTTTCTTCACCAGTTTATTGCTAAGGATTAAGAACAAAATTAATCCCAATATTACTGATAGTCGAAAAGAAAGTGTTCAAATTATGTTTGATACATTCATATATTGCGCTAACGTTATATTGGGCCGAAAATCTATAGTAAATAAGAGTCGCTGTGACTGGTGGAATAATACGCTTGTCATGCTGCGTAGGAGCCTCCGCTGTGCCCGACGTAGAAACGTTACGTCGGGCACAGCGGAAATTACCAAAACGTAACATCGAAGGAGAACCATATCAAACAGCTCTGAGTAACTTGCGTATTGCTAGATCTCACTATCGTGCTGACGTCTAAGAATCTAAAGGTAATTGGCTAAAACGAATAGTAGAAAGATTAAATTGTGAGAGAACGTGGTCTCCCCTGTATCACGAACTTAAGGCAAATAGGCGCATTGATCAGGTCTTGTTTCTAATATTAAATTTGATAATACCCACACCCTCGGTGTAGAAGAGACTACTGATGTATTCTACATGTTTTAATTCCGGATGACTCTCCTGATAATGACAGTGACTAACCATTGCGAGGTGAGGGCCGCAGTAGATCTGTGCCGTGCCACTCCAATGTCAACTGTGGTGTCAATTGACGAATTTCTACATGTTGTTAAAACATTACCAACGAATAAAGATTCTGGTGATGATAAAATCTCAAACAAAATGATCAAAAAGCTTGTAAAGTAGCTGCTGAACCTATTTTAAAGGTATTAAACCGGTGTATTGTAGAAGGTAACTTTCCTGGCGTTTTCGCAGTGGTGTAATAAAGATGAAAAAAGCGGTGATAAGCAACCCGACGATCCGAAGTCTTATCGCCCTATTTATTACCCTACTGCCATCGTTGGGTAAACTACTTGAACGTTTAATTGTACCACGTTTGTTGCCCAGTGGCCCTCAATTTCATAAAAATCAATACGGCTTTACCATCGGCAAGTCTACTGTTGATGCGGCACTCGCAGTGCGTTGAATTTGATTTAGATATGAGCTGTGCTTGCTACCTATATTCAACCGGCTAGAGCCCAATGCGCCTGTTCCTACATATATATAAAAAAAATCTTACCCATATTGTACAACGCCATTTAGTCTTAAACTAAGCAAAATTTGTTCTATTGATACTAGATAGCTGAAAACCATAAATACTTTTTTTTTATTAAATAACCATAAATACTTTTTTTTATGTTTTGACGAACTTGGGAATCGAACCCACACAAGATTCCACACACTTCCCACATATTAAAGTCATAAAAATGTAACAGCGCTTTTCATCACTGCGCCACCAAGTCTTTTTCCACACACTTCCCACATATTAAATACATGCATATAACATACCTATAGAAAACAGCCGGACGAAGGCAAACAGACAAGTTCATGTACGCAAATGTTCGTTTTGTTTGAAAATTAAACCCACGAGCCCTAGTGCTAAAGTTCCCTCACGAACAAATGATATTTACAAATATGTGCATAAATACGAAAACACAAATTTAGTGGTACATGTCCACGCTAGGATTCCAACCGGGGATCGATTAGTCAACAGGTTTCTTTATTCACCAGGCCATCACTGTTCATTAGCAAAGCTTGTCATATCGTAAACAAATCAACCCAGCAAAATCTATTAGTCAATGCTAGTTGAAATTGTTACATTGTCTATTATTAAGTTCTATGAAGCGTAATATCTGCCTTCAAAGTTTCACGTAGACGCTGATGCATTCCAAACAAACCAAAGCAAATAACATCTTACATGTTGACAAGGCATTGGAAACTATGCACAACAATATATATTACATACACTGGCATGATGTATGAGAAGTAATTTAGAGGATACGTGCGTTTAATAGATATGTACTGTACTGTACTAAGAGAGGTAGGGCGCATCAAAACAGCCCGTCTGGGGAAGCACCTCCGCCTCATAGAAAACCGCAACCAAATAACAACTCTCTAGAGGGTTGTGTTCCTGCGTATGAGTGAGGTCACCAGTAAGCTCCTAAGGAGTTGCTGTGTAAGCAGCAGAGGAGGCATCACGCGAGTGATATATGTTGCAAGCGTTAATAGGCTACGGTAACTGCTTTACATCAGGTGGACCGTATGCTTGTATGCCTCCTAACGTTGTATAAAAAAAATGTACTGTACAAATCAAATCAAATAATTTTATTTGCAAGAATACACAATATTATAATAGGTGTTAAGTGCCCCGGAGATGGTCATTCGTCAATCGGTACGTGATTGACAGTTTCAATTGAAGGTGCGAATGATGGAGCTTCAATCGATTGCTCGCCCACATTTGCTTTCTGGACAGTAGAAAAGGTAGACGAACGATGAAATCGAATTCTGATTTGGCTTTTCTTGCCATAACGTTAAATGTTTGTACAAAAAAGACGGGAAAAAGGAAGAGACGCTGGTCCAAAGAGTGGTATAAACTAAGGAACCGCTTCACTCATGAACATTTGTGTCCGAACGATCTGTTAGTGGGGTCCAGTAAGTTGTTATAAAAAAAACAACTTTATTTAGAAACCCAAGTTATTTAATTTTCACAGATTACTACTTTACACACTACTTTTACACGTTTTAGACTTAACGTATATCGCACTATTTCGCGACTTCAACTCAAGGACTTAAGGAGATCCGAGTTAAATGGCTCAATTCTGTTAGCTTAGCTAACTGTCCAGACCGGCGGGCAGAAACCAGGTCCGTAGCTGGGCAGCAGTTTGGCTAGTCAGAATAACGACTGACTTGATTTCGAGATTGTATGGATTATATAGGCATAATATTGCTGATCTGTTATTTCCAATATTATAGTTATATTGAATCCAGCAAACTAAGCTAAATATAATGCTTATACCGGGATGTAACACCTCCCCCTTTTAAGATGAAGCATCTAAGAAAAAGGATGCGAGTAGAAAAAAGTAGTGTCATATACGTAGAACAAACAGCAGATAATAAAATAGAATAGTACAAGTACATGATTATAATTATGTTAGTTAATTTAAGGTAAAACATAGATTAATATTCTAGATTCCTTCTTATACTATTAGGGGAATTCTCTATACTACTATTACTTTCTCCATTACATAGTTCGAAATTTGGCGTTATTCTAGTCGTAATATTATGATTAGGTTTATTATAACAATTATTGAATATGTTTACACAACAGCCTGAACTAGATATATGCTTTCTCCGCGTTTTATGGTAACAACATTTCTTATAGATCTTATATAAAATAAAGGTAAATATGATTAAAGATATTACAGTAGTTAGAATACTAAAATAACTTCCATATGTAACATGATAAGGTTGGTTCTCAATCCGTGTTAGCTCATCGTTAAGGTTATTTAGTCTATGTGAACCATACTGTAAAGAATCTAGATTAATGTGAGATAATTTATTGGAGTTAGATATGGAAGAGTACTGTTTACTTTCCTTTTGGAACAGCAGTCATCATTTATATTATTAAATTTAGGTGTTGGTAAATATAGCCTTGACTCGTACTCAATTGAAGATACAAATTGCAGGAGCTTGTGAAAAGCTTTACAATTTGTAGGTAATGTGAGGATTCCTGTTCCAATGATATCATAATCAGTAATTTTATCATTACAATTTACAGTTTATTTAGTAATATTAGATTGCACGTATATCCATTTGTTATTGTTAAGTTTTTGCCACACATCAACATTGCCTATCATTACCTTATAATTACATGTATCTGGGATCTTATTAACATATTCTGTCAAGATAGTCACTTCACATATAGGATTGGTGAGAGTTGAGAGTATGTTATTTAATTTACACGAATAATGACCTTTTGATAACACTTTGCACTCTTTCATTGAATCTAAAGTCGAGCTTGTTATTTTATCATCTGTTATAGCCAAGTATTTCGCGGTTGGATTTATCATAGCAAATGAAACTGGATTATTAATATCATGAGCTGTTGGAAGTGCATATAGATGGCAAAGATTATATTCAGTTGGGAGAACTAATGGAATTTTAACAACAAATATCAACTTAGTATCATTAATGAAGCTGGATATATCTGAAATGTCTAGAAGAGTATGCATATTTTCTAAGTGAATTGGAAGTGAGAGATTTTGAGCTATGTGATTTTGATTTGAGCTTAGCTCGTTGTATAGTTCCATGGGTGATAATACCGATGGGTGAACTATGTTCTGTTTTCCAAAGAGAATTGCGTCAATGATGTTTTCTAGCTTGAAGTTGATTGTCATAAGCGAGCTTTCCATTGCACTGAAGGTAAGCTTCCAACTGGTTAACAACTGCTTGCTTGTCAGTACTCTGAAGTATATTTTCTAATATCTTATCTAATTTAGCCATATTATTATTAAGAGTCTGTTCATTATCATTTAATTTCTGAATAGTATTATTAAAGCTAGTTATTGTTGAAGAGACTATGTGAATGTTATCTTTCATTAGAGTTGCTATATGTCTTTGATCGTCCTGAACTGCATTAATAGCGTTTGAGAACATTTTAGCGTCATCTTCATCTAAAGATCCGAATAGTTGTTTGAGGATAGGACCACCTATTCCAAACCAAGATCGTTTTGTTCGCTTGTTACCAGTGAGATGAGCTAGGGATTTATAGTTATTATCAACATTGTCTAATAAACTTTCAAGTGGATTTAATACATTAGCACAATCTATTTGTAATTTGGACGAAGTGAATGTATGACAGGTCATCTGAGCTGTATTGAGAATATTTTTCATGTTTTCTAAATGAGGATGGATATATGAGAAATCTGTATAAGTTATGATATTGCAGTAGTTATTATATTAAGTTAATATTCCTAGGTTATTGAAGTAAAGGCCTGGGCTGTTAATTATCGGTGCAATCAGATCGGTGACATGGATGGCCCTTGACATGATGGCCCTGGAATAGAATTATCATGCGCTAATTTTATTTCATCAAAATGATAACGTATTTTCTTTATATTTACCTGAACTGTAACATTATTATTATTGTGAACTTTAAGTATTTTGAAAGGTCCTTTCCAGACAGGAGATAAAGCTTTGCGTAGTTGGTGAGGATGTTTTATATAAACCAGATCGCCAACATTGTAGGTTTTATCTCTGGTATGTTTATCGTAATATTGTTTTGACTTTTCTTTGCTTCTGATGATATTTTCTCTGGCTAAGTTTCTAGAATGTACTAGTTTATGTTTAAGTGTTTTAATGTAGTCTGAGTAAGTAGCCGTTGGGTTAATATCGTAGATAGAGCTGGAAATGAAGGGCTTACAACCAAAGAGGAGTTCATGGGGAGTAAAATTCGTGGATTCGTATGGACACAGGAATTATAGGAGATGATAGCAGTAGGAAGATATTTGTGCAAGTTATCTTGGTTCTCATTGACATAGGATTTTAGATATTCTTTAATAGTACTATGGTTTCTTTCGAGAGCTTCGTTAGTCTGAGGGTGATAAGGAGAAGAGAATACATGTTCGATTTTAAATAGTGATACTATCTGTATATATATATCAGCAATGAAGTGGACGCCCTGATCAGAGAGAAAAGTTTTAGGGATTCCAAAGTGACTAATAAATTTTAAGAGGCAATCTGCAGTCTGTTCTGCGATAGATTGTGTTATAGGATAAGCCATAGAATACTTAGTTAGATCATCTTGGAAAGTAACTACGAGTATATATCTATTTTTTTCAGTGCCTGACTCGGGAAGAGGGCCGACTACACCAGTGGAAATTCTTTGGAGGAGTTCATGAGAAGTAGAAGTGATTTCCATTGGGGCTCTGTTAGTAGCTCTCAAGGGTTTATTCTTTTGGCATAACGAACAGTTTTTTACATGCGATTCTATATCCTTCTTCATTCCCTTCCAAAAAATATATGTCTTTAAGTTTATTGTACAGACGATTAGAGCCAATGTGATCTCCAATGGTCATGATTATCTTTAAGAATAGTAGGGATCTCGTTAGGGCTAGGATATATGATTTTGTTATGGTATATATTTATTTTTATTTTAGTATTATGAAATACATAAGTTATCATTTCATATACCAGTAGGAATCGTAGTTTATCATATGGGTTGCTAAAGTCTGCAATGGCAATTTCTGTAGCTTCAGGGAAAAATATGATTAGATGATTACGTAATTCTTTAAGTACTTTAAAAATATCTCTATATGTTGTCGAGTCATAGTGGTGAACTTTTGTAAATAAATGGAAATATGTTTTATTATTGGCCGTGGTTGTTTTTATGCTATGCAGTTCCCTTTCTGATTCTTCAAATTGACTTCTGTTATCTAGCAGATCTAAAATGTTATTACAATAAGGATTTGATTCATCTAAATCAATTGAGGTAGGGGTATACGTATGGACATGGGGCATTTAAGAGATTTTGGTTGGTTTCAGTAATTTGTGTATCTAGGACTGTAGGACTGGAGCGTGAGCGAATGAAGGATTCATAGGTGAGATTGTCATCAAGATTAATATCTTCGATGTTATGGATAGGAGTCTGGATAAGGCATCAGCGTTGCTATTTTGCTTACCTGGCTTATAGACAATTTCATAGTCATAGTCCTCTATTTTCAATCTCCATCGTAATAGTTTACTACTGGGATCTTTACAGTTCATTAGCCATGTCAATGGCCGATGGTCCGTGATTATTTTGAATCTACGGCCATAAAGGTAAGGTCTAAATGTTTTGAGTCCCAATATGATTGCCAAAAGTTCCTTCTCAGTGACACTATAGTTGCCTTCGGCTTTATTAAGTGTCCTGGAGGCATATGCCACAGGGAGATCTTTTCCGATTTGATAGTACTGCGCCTAAAGCGTAGCGGAAGAGTCTGTGGTGAGGACTAATTCTTTAGAAAAATCGGGGTATAGAAAAATTGGGGCACTAGTTAGCATATGTTTGAGAGAGTTGAAGGCGGTGTCTTGCTTCTCTCTCCAAACGCATTCTATATCTTTTCTAAGGAGGGAAGTGAGAGGCTTGGTTATATTGGAGAAATCTTTGATGAAACGGCGATAGTATCCAACAAGACCTAGGAAAGCTTTAATTTGTTTAGGGGTTTTAGGAACAGGATAGTTTGTGACAGCTATAACCTTATCAGGAGTGGGAGAAACACCTTTGTCTGTAATGGTGTGTCCAAGATAAGCTGCTTCTTTTCTGAGAAACTCGCATTTATCTGGCTGTAACTTTAAGTTGTGACATCTAAGTGCATCGAAAACAAGTTTAAGTTTTTCTATGTGTGAGGTTAAGTCATGCGAATATATAATGACGTCATCTAGATAAATAAAATAGTGCAGTCCTTGAAAGCCCGATAGAGCAGTATTCATTAACCGCTGAAAAGTAGCAGGGACATTTTTCAATCCGAAAGGCATTTGTGTATATTCAAAGTGTCCATTCGGTACTGAGAATGCGGTTTTAGGTGCATCTGCTTCATTAACCTGGATTTGATGAAATCTAGACGCGAGATCAAGGGTGCTGATGTATTTACTGTGTCCTAGTTGATCCAGAATGTCCGTGATATTAGGAATTGGGTAGGCATCACCTATAGTAATATCATTAAGTGTTCTGTAGTCGACTACGATACGCTATTTCTTTTGACCCGAAGCATGTTGTTTTTTGGGGACAACCCAGATTGGGGAAGACCATGGAAAGCTGGATGGTTTAATAATTTTTTGGTCAAGCATTTTTTGGATTTGCTTGTTTACTTCATCTTTGTGACATTTGGGGTATCTATAACTTTGTATGTATTGGTTGAGATTGAGTAGTTTTAATTTCGTGTTTAATAGTGCTTGTGTATGTTAGGGTGTCGCCATTTAAATAGAATAGATCAGAATATTCAGAACATAGGGTAAGTAGTGCTTTAGATTCTTCTGAGTTGAGGTGTGATGATCTTATTTAGGATTTTACTTCATTTACTCTGTTTGTATATGTATATATGTTAGTGCAGTTAACGGGGTATATACTGGTATCGATTTCATTTAAAATATCGCAGAGTTTTAATGTTTCGCAAAGGGATTTGAGAGTGACGGCATTGTCTGTTGTATTGAGGATAGATACATTAATATGTTTGTTAGGCTTTAGACATACAAGGCAACTGGCTAGAAAAACACCTTTTTGAATTTCGGTTTTATCGATAAATCGAGAAGTAATTTCAGGATTGCTGGTATTACATTCTATGATCATTTCTGAGCGTGCAGGTATGGTGTAGATTGGTTTTGTGAAGTTAATTTTTAAACTACCTTTACCAATATAAGGAGTATTATTTCCATAATCGATGTTAGAATTATAGAGTTTCAGAAGATCATTACCTATTATGCCATCAAAATTAATGCCTATGTTTCCTGAAACCAAGTGAAATTTACCAAGAATTTTTTCAGAGTTGTTTAGTACAATACCTAGTAAAAAAAACCGGCCAAGTGCGAGTCGGACTCGCGCACGAAGGGTTCCGTACCAATATCTATAAAAATGGCAAAAAAATCACGTTTGTTGTATGAGAGCCCCCCTTAAATATTTGTTTTATTTTGAATTAAACTATTTTTAACGGAAGTATCGCGTATTTTATTTATTTTGTTGAACCTGACGTGACGACCCACGAACGCTTTGCAGCGTCCGTGGTCGCAGGAAGACACGGACGCTGCAAAGCGTTCGAAACGTCAGGTTCAACAAAATAAATAAAATACGCGATACTTCCGTTAAAAATTGTTTAATTCAATGTGTAACAATCGCGAAAACCTAAGACAATACTATTTGTTTTATTTTTATTTCATTATTTATTTTTAAATTGAATATATAACTAAATATTCTGTGAATATTTCAAGCGTCTACCTGTTTCCGTTATCAATATCGAGCAAAAACGAGCAAAAAAATCACGTTTGTTGTATGGGAGCCCCCTTAAATATTTATTTTATTCTATTTTTTAGTATTTGTTGCTATAGCGGCAACAGAAATACATCATCTGTGAAAATTTCAATTGTCTACCTATCACGGTTCGTGAGATACAGCCTGGTGACAGACGGACGGACGGACGGACGAACGGACGGACGGACGGACGAACGGACGGACGGACGGACAGCGGAGTCTCAGTAATAGGGTTCCGTTTTACCCTTTGGGTACGGAACCCTAAAAATGACCAAGACTTTCGGAAAATTCAGAACCTGAGTCTATGCCCTTGAATTTAATAATTTCAGGGGTAAGATTAGGTTCCACCTGCAAGGAATTTCTTTTTCTTCTGAATATATCAAAAGTACTAAAGGTTTATGGGAATGTTGAGTTTTTACAGAAACATGCGGTAAGTGTATATTTTTGTTGAAATGAATCTCATAAATGTTTTGATTAGTAGATAAGTCTTTGGTGCATAAGGATGTAGTGGATTGATTAAGAATGGAGGTGGTAGTTTTGGTAGAGTTTGTATTATTTAATTTAGCACCTTTTGAATTGGTAGATTTTGTGAATTTAGTAGAGCTAGTAGACTTTTTAGAATTTGTCGAATTTGTAGAATTCATAGAATTAGTTGATTTAGTAGAACTGGTAGATTTTGTGAAATTAGTAGGGCTAGTAGATACAGTAGGATTGGTATAATTAATAGAACTAGAAGATTTAGTAGAACTATTAGATTTGGTAGAATAAGTATATTTCTTAGGTTTAGTAGAATAAGTAGAAAGAGAGGAATTAGTAGGTATAGTAGATTTAGTAGAATTATTATGATTAATAATATTTGATGTTGTAGAATTGGCAGATTTCTTAATATTAGTAGAATAAGTAGAATGAAACGAATTAGTAGATATAGTAGAGTTGGTAGGATTCTTATGATCAATAATATTTGATTTAGTAGAATTAGTAGATTCAGTGGAAATAGTAGGCTGAGTAGAAGTAATAGATTTGGTAAACTTGAGAGAAATAGACTCATGAGGTCTTGCGTCGCTTTGTATTTGTTTAAATCCGGATTAAATTAAATATCTGGTTCATTTTACTCGTTATAACTCTCAAGTGGGTTATCTTGTTCTGAAACATTATGAACATTCCCTGCGGGAGTTGTTCGTTGAAAATTTTGGAATTTCGAATTATTATACTGTCTTTTACGACATTCACTTATATCATGGCCCGGGTGTTTGCAATATCTACACGTAATAGGATTTTAGGAAGTGGAAGGCTGCTTGTTTGGTGCTGGTTGAAGCGGTATATTGTGAATGGGGCGACGAAATGGTTGGCGGTTAGAAAAGCAATTTCTATCTGAATGCCCTGTTCTACCACATATACGGCACCTAGGTCTAGACTCTGTAGTAGGCTTTGCATGTTGTGCGAAGTTGTAGAGCTTCTCCTCTTGAGTTGCCAAATCAATAGCATCATGGAAAGTTTCAGGGTTTCGACACCTAAGAATGTTGGAGATATGGCTTGGCAACCCTAATAGGAAGGTGTGCAATGCTAAGTCTTCTGTGCTGGCGATTCGCCCTTTTAGTTCACTTGGATCTTTAGTTGAATGACAGATATCGGTCTGTAATCGAGTGAGGTATGTCTCTAATCGTAAACTATATAGCGTAACTGACTCGTTGGATTTTTGTTTACAATTCTGAAAGTCCAATAGTAAGTGATTTCGGTGTTTTGTTTCACCAAAATTGGATTTTAAAAATTGTTTTAACTCAGAGCAATTAGAGAAAACCTTCAGTGAACAGGCGGACTCGGCTTGGCCCTCTAACTGTGCAAGTATATATTTAAATAACATTTGCGACTGTACGGAATTAGCCATACTTAATGCATTTTCGTAATTCCTAATAAAGACAGACGATTTATTCCTATCACCATCAAATGGTTTTATAAACCTCGCTAAGTCACTAAACGTGAACTCTTTCCTTTTAAACCCGGAAACACTGGGGGATTTTTCAAATTTCACGTTTATATTTTCCAATATATAGTTATCAACGCACAAAACTAGGTCAGTATAACAGACAATAGAATAATTAATTATAAAACACTCACAGGTATAATAACAAGTGCGGTGGCATCGGTGTTTTGCTGATTCAGGAGTTTGATGCGATGGTCCGGCGCTCGGTGTCGGTTTCGGCGCGCGGTGTAGGATGTCGAGTCGTGCCGAGTAGCGGCGCGTACCAAAGTCACGCGGTGCTACTTTACGGTGTCTTGCGGTCTTGCGGTGCGGTGTACCGACGTCGACGGGAAGCCCTCGGGGACAGCAGAAAGGCCTCTGGTTTACTAGGGCGACGGCGTCTGTTGCGGCTCGTAGTGTAGTGGCGGCTGTCCGCTGAGTGCAGTCAGAGGGACAGCAGCAGGACAGGTGCAGCTCAGCTTGTAGTCCACTGTGGTACCGGTCGTCGTCAGGAGTGTGGCGACCAACAGGAATATAAATCCCGCTTTATTCTGAAACCAAATGTTAGTGGGGTCCAGTAAGTTGTTATAAAAAAAACAACTTTATTTAGAAACCCAACTTTACTTTACACACTACTTTTACACGTTTTAGACTTAACGTATATCGCACTATTTCGCGACTTCAACTCAAGGACTTAAGGAGATCCGAGTTAAATGGCTCAATTCTGTTAGCTTAGCTAACTGCCCAGACCGGCGGGCAGAAACCAGGTCCGTAGCTGGGCAGCAGTTTGGCTAGTCAGAATAACGACTGACTTGATTTCGAGATTGTACGGATTATATAGGCATAATATTGCTGATCTGTTATTTCCAATATTATAGTTATATTGAAGATAGCAAACTAAGCTAAATATAATGCTTTATACCGGGATGTAACAGATCGCACAACGAGAGGTTCAATTGGTTGCATCATTCGCGATTATCAATGGGCTTCAATCAAAATTTCCATCATTCGCCTTCAATAACGTGGTTGCGAATGACAATGGCTTCAATTGCCTTTGTAGACGATCATTTGGTCCATCAATGACGTAAAAATTGACAATTGCGAATGACCGTCTCCGGGGCACTTTTTACAAATGGCGCGCGTGGTAGTGTATTCAGTCTGCGTGCAGACGTGCAAAAAATATCATGTTACATGTAATTAATTAAATCATGCCATATAAAAATTAACATTATGAATTACTACTAACTACTGTTGTCATTTACATTTGTAGTCCAGATATTCCTTTATACTATAAAAACAGTGATCTAAGAGCCATTTCGATAAACGATTTATACGGATCTAGACTTTGTATTATTATCTTAATTCCTACATATACGAACTATATGAACAAGTATAAAGGTAACCGATGTATGGAGGTATGGAGAGCCGATGACATCAATATTACGTAGTAACTCAATTCACCGCTACGGGTTCGGAGGTAAAGTAGAACACGCAGCTCTTATTGGCTAGTTCGCGAATCATATTGCGGTAAGTACGTAAGATATGCAAGTAAGCTAAATAAATATTATGTTTATAATCAAACTTACAATGTTACCGATAGGTGTTGCGATGTGATTAGGTAATAATATTTATAATTAATAAAATTTATAAATATTTTTCATTTTATTGTAGCTCCCACTCGCCGTGTAATAAACCATGCGGATTTTCGTGATACGGCATTATATGTAAAATGTGTGATAATATGCTGTCAATTAAGATACAAGTTAAATACACCCGAGAATCTAGAACTTTATTGTAGTTAACCACAGTTACATATCATAAAGGTACTAACTGCAGCCCGCGAGTCTGCGCGTATTCCGGTATTCCCTGGGAACCTACAACATTTTGTGACTTCTTTTCATTTACCTCGTCTTCTAAGAATCGTATTGTGACATCGAATAGCCTACCATTCTCGATTATAAGGCTACATGCACAAGGCTAGGCAGATACAAAAAAAAATTCATATCCACCCAGTAGTTATAGAAAATAGGACGTTCAAACAAACGAACAGACAATACTTCCGCTTTATGCGTTAGTGCAGATTTAGTCTAAAATCGAGTACAAGTTATGTTTATATATGTGGGTCTCTTTGACAAAGAGACCCACATATATAATAATTCAAATTATTTCTTTTTATCTTGTGAATATATATATAGGTCGCAGGATGTTCGACAATACAGCGCACTGTTTCGTCCAATAGGCGTACAAATGCAAGGTATTCATGTTTATGAAATTCTATGTGTTTCAATTTCAACTCATACAAATATTATATTTTGCATAAAATATAAAGTTAAATAAAACTAATACGAACTAAGAAGAAAATGAAATATAGGTACTCAGATATAGAACAGTTATAATTATAAGGTTGGATTAAATAATTTACAATAATATCACTTGTTAGTTAACATGACTGTAATAGTTTTGACTGAAAGAAAGTCTTCGATGCAGCAGTAAATCTTGTCTGTCAAGAACGTTTTCAATGATCGCTTGAACACTGTTAAGTAGTCTAATTAAATTCGGTAAATTGTTGTAGATTTTTGGGTTCATACATAAACATTTTTACTGAATGCCTGATGCGATATTTGACGAAGTTTATCTCTATGTCGCTTGGAATAGGTTTGTTTTCTTGTGAAGAAAACAAACCTACTCCAAGCGACATAGAGAGAGAATAATGCAAGATCATAGATGTATATACATGGATACGTCAAAATTTTTTAAATGCTTGACAAGAATCTGATGTATGTAACCTACAAATTGCTCGAATACATTTTTTTGCGGTCGAAAAACTTCCCCGGAGGATAATGTCAATTCGTACAGCGGATTCCGCATGGCAATGATGATAAGATGTGAGAATTACCGACATGTCGACTTTTTTATACGTGTACAAAAACTGGTTATTTTTTTACATAAATGGTAATTTACATTTTCCATTTCATATTACTATCTGTAAGTAATCCATGACATTTCGTGCTAATTAATAGTTTGTTGAACTGTATTATTTTAATAAAATAATGAATATAAAGGTTAGTTATAGAGACATAGAATGTTGAGCTGTACCGTTTCCGATTTTTCCCATAAAAGTGACACATTATTTTTTTTATTATTTTCTTTTTGACGTGATAACGTCTTATAAATCGATGAACGCCGACTGCGTGCACGAAAAAGTGTCACGTTCCGTCTGTGCAAGCGAGAGCGCGGAACAAGCAATAGAGAGGCACGATCGGCCTAAGCGTTCCGCTTGTGACGCATCTATCTCTCTTCCACTCCATCGGCCGATGCGTCCGAGTAGAAGAGAGACATCGGCACTACACAACCTACACGTGAACTGTTGTCCACTGTTGAATGTTTTCTTATGACGTTATCATGTAAAATTATCGCCCTTAAACCGACTTTACAGACAACCAATTTTTTTTTGTTATTTATTATTACTTTTTCTTTCATCATGGGTGTTAACCCCAGTCTTTTTATAGGCGTGTGCGGGGATATGGATCCAACGCGTAGAGGCCCCTTAGAAAAGATTGATGTAATGTATTATACCCGCTGTGACCTGCTCTAAGGGATATCAATGGGAGAATATACCCACGAGCAGGTCACGGCAGGTAATTGGGACTATTGCAAATGTGTCGGAAATAATTGAGCTATTGAAATGAGATCTGGAGGGATTATTAGTACTGGGCTATTACAGAAGAGAGACGGACACCTGCCATAACTATCATATCTGACTGTTACATTTGGCAGGCGGTGGCTCGCCACTCACTAGATGGACCCCCGATATGCCAGCGAAATTCGGCCGGGGGCAACACCGATGTGAGTGACTCAGGGGTATCGAGAGGTGTGCTGCGCTTTCTCCGAAGTTACTCGCGGCGTTATGCCCTTTAACACTTCCACCCCTGGAGCATATTACCTGCTAGAGCAATATACTCTATCGACTCCTCTCTGGACGGCCAATGATGGCAAGCCAGACCTGAGAGTCCTGCGGGCCTTCTTGATTTTTCACACCGACCGATGAAGACACGCCGGAGACGAAGGCCCTGATCGACTCTCTGGAGCACTCGGGTACCCGTGGTGTCGTTACGCACCAACAGCTCGCCACAAGCTGCCCTGCGGGCTTATTATTATTATTATATTATATTATTTATTTATCTTACGTTCTGGGTCCCTTACAGTTATCGTCACCAATACGGCACCCAGAGAACACGAACATGTATAAATATCAAACTACTTATATCTACATAATATTCTATAATATAAATCATTAACATTAAAAAAATAATAACTGTGTCTCTAAGATATTCAGTGCCGCACTCATGAACAACTAGCAATACCTCCTAATATTCGTCTTATCTTATAGAAGCCGGTAACTAAATAACAACTCTGGGTCGATAGCTGTGCTCCTTCCTATCATTGGCACTCATAGAACATCGCTGCGCTGACAGCAGGTAGACCGGTGGATACTGAACCACCACTAGTACCTCCGCGTCACGGAAAACCTCAGCCAAATAACAACTCACTGAAGAGCTGTTGTGTTACTGCATGTGAGTGAGTTCACCAGTAAGCTTCTAAGAAGTTGTTATGTTAGCAGCAGAGTTGGCAACGTACTTAACGAATTGCACTCATTGATAGGCTACGGTAACCACTTTACAATGGGTAGGCCGTGTGATTCTATGACTTTTGACATTGTATAAAGAATATCAATTCCGGCGTTATTTTGCGAAAGTCAAATTTACATGCAGTTTGATCTAACCTGCTTTGTGTGTTTCCGCCACCAATTAGTTCATACAACTAGCGCCGGCACCCGTTTACTAACGGTAGTGGGTGGGTGAAAGCGGATTAGATTTAATTGCATGTAAAAAATATATATAATGTTATGCAAGCAAATCTTTTTTATTTAATCTTTATCTGCAACTATTCCGTCATCAACGGTCATCGACGATCACTGACTCAGTGTGTATCGACCCTTATCAGTTTACACTGAAGTTCTAAGATGTAACGTACCTTTGGTGAACTTTGCGCAATTTCAGTACTAGCAAAGCTGCAATGTTGCGCTCTGTATTTAAAGTTCAACAATACAATGGTAAAGTTCGAAGTCTTGTTTCAGAGTTAACAAATGTGTATATTCTAGTACAGTTAGCCAGGTAGGTAGTAATGACTCTACTTTATGGCTATAGGTGGCGTATGCTTGTATGCCTCACGACGTTGCATAAATAAAAGACACCTTTAAATTCAATTAAAACGTCACTTTTATTGATACAACGTCGAGTGGCATTCAAGCATACGGCCCACCTGGTGTTACGTGATTACCGTAGCTTATTAACGCTTTTAATACATTAAGTACATTAACGCGATGTCACCTCTGCTGCTAACACAGCAACCCCATAGGAGCTTACTGGTGACCTCACTTACACGCGGGAACACGACAACCCTCCAGTTTGTTATTTGGCGGCAGTTTTCTGTGAGGTGGAGGTACTTCCCCAGACGGGCTGCTTTAATGACGTGAAAAATACATTTACTGTGTTGCAATACTTCGTTGTATATAGTATTGCAAAAGTACTAAAAATAACAGAAGAGTTAGGGCACAACAATGATAACTAGCTTTACGGGGGGCTTTACCACCACCTTACAAAGGATCACAGTCAAAAATTTCTAGACGGAGGTTATATTCCTGCGAAGGAATACATTATTCAGGAAGCTGATGAGTAGTTGCTACATTGACAACTGGATCAGCAACAGTTCTATCTTGTTATCTAACGCAAGCTATAAATACATAAAAATATATTTAGTTCGTGCAGTTGCCAAATCAATGTACGCCTTTTTGTGGGGACTAACGTGATATTGAACGAGCACGCGGAAAGTGATATTTCGCTCGCAGTGTGTATATTGTGTTGCGCAGCAGTGATGTTGATTCCGGATTTATGAACTATTTTAAACTAGCTGCTGCCCGCGGCTCCGCACGCGTGGAGTCAAATAACGTAGCCTATGTGTTAATCCAGATCATAATCTATCTACGTGCCAAATTTCATTCAAATCCGTTCAGCCGTTTAAGCGTGAAAGAGCAACAAACATCCATACATTCAAACTTTCGCATTTATAATATTAGTAGGATTATTCTGAATACACAATTATGGAACATTAAGTATCTAGGTATCTGTAATTAATGAGATAAGACTTAAGTGTTAAGTCCATTAAGATATAAGATTTGGGAACTGCTATTCATAAATCTCTTATATTTGATTTTACAATTCTAGAACATGCCTCTTATTACCGCAAAAAGCACTGAGATTCTTGATGACGAGATCTCCCAAAAAACTCAGTTCCGTGGTCACCTGGAGAAGGTTAAACATGGTAAGTAACGTCTAAGTAACATGGTATGCTGAACAGAACTAAGCAGTACTTTATCTCTACTTATGTACTAATGTCTAACAAGCCTCAAGTCACATGTCGTGGTGTACTGCAGACACCTTTTGCAGCATTGACAAACCACCTTGGAGATCATGGTTTAGTTTAGAGACGAGCTGTGAGTTGTCGAAAATTCCAACCTTGCACAGGAGCGTTCTAAGCGTATATGTCTTTTATAGCACCAAGCTGTAATAGTCCATCGGTAAAGAACAAGCCTGTACACGAGAAAAACTGCTTCATATTGCGTATATGTCTTTTATACCACCAAACTGAAATAGCCCAGTCGGTAATGAACGAGCCTGTACATAAGAAAAATTGCTTCATATTGCGTATATGTCTTTTATACCACCAAGCTGTAATAGCCCAGTCGATAACAAGCCTATACACGAGAAACTTTGCTTCATATTGCGTAGATGTCTTTTATACCACCAAGCTGTAATAGCCCAGTCGATAAAAAAGAGCCTATCTAGCCTAGCCTATACGCGATTGGTTTTGGTTCGAATCGTGGTCTGCACATATACCACTAAATGCATATTTTCAAATTTATGTACATATTACTAATTATCACTTACTCGACGAAGGATTACAATGTGAGGAAGCCTTCATATCCTAACAATGGCCTGATTTTCTTTCATAGTAGAGATCAACTTGTTAAAATCAGTATCTTAGCCAAAACCTTAGGCTTAGGCAGTGAACCCTACCTATTCTAAGGGATTAGGAAGCGGGCAAACGCTAGGAAGAAATGACGTAAAATAAGGAATATCGCTTATGAGTTGTCATTACATTCTACCTCACAGAGAACCGCAACATCGACAATTCCCTAGACGGTTGTTGTATTCCTGCTCGTGAGTGAGATCACTAGTCAGCTTCTAAAGAGTTGTTGCGTTAGCAGTAGAGGTTTCATCGCGCGAATATGTCTTGCAAGCGTTCATTGGTTACGGTAATCGTTTCACATCAGATGGGCCATAAGCTTGTATCCCACCTGACGTTATATAAAATAATTATTATAATACATTAAAAAACCTACACATATCTAGTTCTTTTAGTATATAAATTAAACTTGTGATACAAATGACGCAATGTAGTGTCGTGTTTCTCCATCAAATGTAGGATCTTCTTACAAGGTGAGTTAGTTACTTCCATTTTTCATCTTAGTTCATACAGCCGCATTACTTAGCCGTCGCCGTTCTACCAGACACCCGGGATAAATGAATACTAATGGATGGAATGCGTTGTGAGAAAACACGGTGCACGTCTATGTATCTTAAAGATTTTTATGGGATTTCGTACCAAACAGGAAAAAACAAACTACCCTTAAAATGTGTTATATATCTAGAAATGCTCTTTATTATAGTTCCCTAAATAGTTGTGGATTATTGCGTGCTAGAAACCTATTAAGCTCGTAGGTTGCTGCGTTGGCACCAAGAAAAGTAGAGCGCAATACCCTGGCTTTCCAAATACTTATAATTAAGGGTAACCGGTTTAGATCAGGCGGGCCAATCACTTACTTATATGTCCGTTTGTCGATGAGTCATTTCCTCATCGCCTGCTTATTCCTAGCTTTATCCTATTTTCTAATTCATTAGGATAGGCGGGGTCTGCTACTGATTTGGCGATGATACTTATTTTGACATGGAACGACTGCCGTCAGACCTCCACAACTCAGAGGGTAAACTAGACATTTCTTAAGTTAAGTCGCACGTTTTTTGAAATACAATTCTCTGAACGTGCGGTTTTCACTATGTTTTACTTCACCGCCGAGCAAGTGATTATCCGAAATATAAAAACAAATCCAAAAACAAAATTTCAACCCAATTTAGTGGTACTTATGCCCACACCAAGACTAACCTACTATGACCAAATTGGTGGTGTTTTATCAAAAGGTGATGTCACCTTTGTATATTTTTCAAGTATTTCGCTGCACCGAAACGACGGCGTTTTTTATCTTCAGTCAAATTGTGAGGTTTCCATTTAATACAAATCACTCTGACACCTAAATGTTCGAGTAAATCTTGATATGAAAATTTTTCGACACGATAGGGACAGGCATCACTTAATTAGCCGCCAGTTTATAAAAATAAACGACATATGATTGAATTCAATATATTTGACAGCTTACCATAGAGTTCTTCATTATAAATTTGAGTACTGTAGCCACGGAGTAGCTAGCAGTAGCTCAACTCATCATTGTGCGAACACTAATCAATATTACTAAACCTAATTCTGAAGAAATTACAAAAACAACAGTAAATAACCAAGCCTGTAATATTTTTATCTCTCAACATCGGGGCATAATTGTTATTAATGTAACCTTTAAACACAACATCAAAATTATCTCCCTCAGCAAGAATACACGCGCTATTATTTGTTCCTCCTACCATCAGTATTCATATTATCAAATGTCGAAACAAAAACAAGATGGATGTTCGCGAAGTTATATTACTTCTAAATCCTCTTGTACTTTATATTAGGTATTTTTCTTATTACGTTACGTTTATTTTTTGCAAGCAAATCCACCACTACATCAACCACAAGGGTTTTTATTTTTTTTCGTGTACCCCTGCCTTGGGCAAGGCTCTTGTTGTTACATGTCAATTATAAACAGTTTTTTTTAATTATTACATTATAAATAAACACATTCATTCATCACACTCTCTTTCATTCCACAATTCGTTCTTTCATTCATCATCTTTCAGTTTTATTTTTCAGATTTATATTTTTGCCCATTTTTGAACGCCGGTGAAACTACAACTGTTTCGAAACTTCCCTCCCCATACTGAGTCAGTCCAGCCACGGGCGACAGCGAGCTTCGCAGCTCCACCTAGCCACCGCGATCCCGTCGGCTATACAGAGTATAGCCGAGGTATACTGCATTGGTCCTAGGTGGAGCTACTCTGCTTATTACGATCTACGACAGCCATGGCTAGACTGACGCAGTTTAAAAATTTCGATCAATTTTTCCTCATGTGAACTAATTTGAAAGCGTAAATTTTTTTCGCTGTCCGCTTCACGTGAAATGCCCCTAACTTTAAATTGGAACAATTTCTCTAATGTACTGGTTATGTAAAAAAGGTTCAAGGAGAGGCAACTGGAAGAAGTACCGAGATGACTGAGCGGTGGTTTCTGACCTTCCAAAATATACGAAGAAACCCCTGCCAGTTCGGCAAAGTAAATAGTCTGGCAAATAGCAAATATTTATGTTTATTCAGAGTCCATCCATTCCCCGTCCAACCTTGATCTGTCAACCGTGGATTAAAGAAAAAGACCCCAACTGGCAGCCAACTTATTCGTAGCTTTGTAAAATATGTTGACAGTTTTAGTTATGCTTCAGAAGTAATATTTGAGGAATATTTTTTTTATACAACGTCGGGGTATACAAGCACATGACCTGCCTGATGAAAGGCGGTACACGGTAACACTCGCGTAATGCCGCCTCTGTTGCTAATTAGAAGCTTACTGGTCCCTCACCTCACTCAACAACAAAGCCAAATAACAACAAGAGAGTTGTTATTTGGCTGCGGTTTTCTGTGAGGTGGAGGTACTTCCCCAGACGGGCTGTTTTAATGCTCCCTAATGATTAGCCCATTCGATAGTTATCATAAAATACATAGCTTTTTTTTTAATTTGACGAGCTAGATTCACAGTTCAGACAGGCGAATATTTAAAAATCTTAGAACGCAGCCCAAATTTTTTCATCCTTCCACTTTCGCATTGTATATCTGTTTCGTCATTCTTTCATCTTGCATTCTTTCTACATGTCCGAACCAACGGAGCATACCCTTTCTTATCTTAACACCGACACTCTCTTTCAGTCCAACTCTCTTTCGTACGTCATCATTTCGAACGCGGTCAGCAAGCGTTATGCCACAAATTTTTCGCAGTGCTCGCATCTCGACCGCATTTATTCTACTTTCATGATCTCTCTGCCATACCCAGCTCTCACTTCCATAAGTTAGCGTTGGGATTAGCACCGCGTTGTGCACAGCGAGCTGTGCCTTCTGGGTTAGATTTCGGCTGCCAAACAGTTTACCCAACGCTCCATTCACGCTATTCCCTGCACTCACTCGTCTCTCCACTTCAGCGGTGTACCTTCCATCGCTGCTAAAAGCACTTCCAAGATATACAAACTCATCCACTTGCTCCATCACTACATCATCAACCGTAATCCTAGTGTTCGTTCTGGTTGTCTCTCTTTCAAATACCATTATCTTGGTTTTCTTCGCATTCAATTGTAAGCCTTTCTTCATACATTCGTCTTTCATTGTTGTGACTAGTGTTTGCCGTTCGGATGATGATATTTATGATGCCATAAACTTTTCATATATGTATACATGAATAAAAACTTAAGAATAATTGATTTCTAAGAACGGCTCCAGCTCTGTCCATCTTCTTATACTAAACCGACAGTGGACGGATCAAGGAAGAACGCCTTCTTTATTTATTATTCTTCCTAGCATTATCCCGTTAATTAATTTATTACAATTGGAGGGGTCTAACCTAAGCTAAGGCTAAGCATTTATCAAAGCGACTAAGATACTGATTTTGACTATAGACCCAGAGGTTAAACTAGACCTTTGTTAGATTTGGTAACACGTTGTTCGAAATATATTTTCTCTTCCTCACGATGTTTTCCTTCACCGCCGAATAAATGATAATTACAAATATGTACATTAATCAGAAAATATGAATTTACCGACATGTTTAACTAGTTCGCAATATTAAGGAGGGATTCCACGTGTAAATATTCACAAAATACAATATATCTAGTGTCAACCGACGTCGAAATACACCACCATCATCATTATCGCCATCAACAGACTAATAGGACACACTTGAGTTTTCGCTGCAATGCAGTCACACACTATGCAGATACAATAAGATATCTGCATCTGAGTGTACGAGTGTCTTTCAATATCGCTTTCTTTGTAATTCAATGAACTAACACGTAGAGAGAGTAGAGTAATTTGAAAGATTTCAAGGGAATGTACCATTTCATATATTATGGTATCTGCGTAGTGTATGACTCTTTCAGATAATTACGTTTGTATTCGCAGATAGAATATTATTGTATGTGTATAATATGCGATTCGCTTAAGGCCCGAATCGTAAGCTTGTGCCTCGTTTCGGATTAGGCATCTAGCTTAATCTTCCGAGGTCAAATCTTGAGAAATAAATCTATTTTATCGTTGAGTATACTTTTTAAGGACGTCCGTATACAGACACATTATTTGACTACCTTCATTGGATGACTGACATAGGCATCAAGCAGAATCCTACCTTCGAATCTAGTAACCGAGTTCACAATGGACTTAGAAGAAGTCTTAAAGCGGCTAAGCTAGTAGCCTAGACTAGTCCACTGACTATGCGGCAACTATCTCAATCTCTCTTATTATGTCTTCTTCGCATTACTATTTGTACGGATATAAACACAGTATCAATATCACATCTGATCGAAACTATTGTACTAAGCTCGCTATACCCCTTCGTATACGTTTTCTCAAAGACAAAATAACTTTAAATAAAAAGTTTAGCGTGCCAGTTTTTGCGCTTTTTCATCCATAAAACTTCAACGAATTCCGTATCTTAATCATACCGACTGCGAAATATATTCTTATATGCCTACTAATACCTAAAGCGGCTTGAAAATGTTTGCGAATAATATAATTCTCGGTTTAAGTATATTTTGTTTTTCCATTAGCGACCTTCGTCAAAAGTTGAAACATTGGCCAGAACATGCCTTGTATTTTTCATGAGCGAGCGTAGTCCTGTCTTTCGCTTTCGAAGTTTAAGCTTAAAGATCAGACAGCTCTCATAAAAGTTATAAGTTTGTAGTTGATAAATGATACGGGGTTTTATTACTACATCGAGTGGCAAACAAGCTACGTAGACAAACAACGCAGGGTCTCTGTAAGAATGAGGTACTTTCCAAAATCGCCCCCAATCAAACTTTGCTATGTTATACCTGTCTTTCCCCAGAGCTTCATTTTTAGATAGACTGAACACCTATTTTGATGTAGATTGGAGTTCCGTTCTATCAGCTGAAAATGTAGATTCCAAATTTACACTTTTTAATGACATTCACTTGATTATTTTTGATAAATATGCGCCTGTTAAAGCAGTCCGCTTTAACCGCTAAATGGTTCTTTGTCTGACTTCAGAACTAAAGGCAAGAATAGCCAAAATAGCTCCATCGTGTTCAATCAACTGAGTATCGAAAAAAATATGTAGACTTGCGTAATCAATGTAGCAGGATGTGCAGATATGCTAGTCGTAAACAAATCACGTCCAAAATTGTAAACTGCCCTCCCTAAAAGTTGTGGAAATTTTTGAAGAGTGTCCAGTGCTTGCTCAACACAGATATTAATATGCTAAATCTTCATATTAGCTCCTGTCCTGACATTTTTTATACACTCACGAATCAAGCAACACTAGCTTATTTAAAAAAATACAACTCAAGCAGAATGTCCTCAAATATAACTTAATGTTATATGTATGTTATAACATCTGACATAATTGTGAAAATAATTACTAAGATCAAGTCTAGGGCTGCTGGTGAGGATGAATTCTCTATGTGAATAACCTGACACAGAATGAAATTACTTCAATTCTAGGAAATATTCTCAACTGCTCACTTTCTTCGGGTCTATTTCCTTTTTTGTGGAAATCAGTACATATACCCCTCCCTAAGAAACCTAATCCTACTCTATTTCCCCAATATCGTCCTACCTCTATCTTTACATTTCTATTAAAAGTGTTGGAGTATTTTGTACACCAACATCTAACAAGTCACTTTAGCGTGTTAACCTCCTTAGTAAATGTAAGTGGGGATGTAATGTAATCAAACTAGTGAGGGTCGGCGATTATTGGTCTGATTGGTGTGATTGGACTGCCGGGGTCCCCCATAGAGGGATATTATTGCCAGTTTTGTTCGCTATGTTTATTACCGGCATTACTGTCCCCTTGTCCTCTTCTTTTCTTTTATATGCGGACGATCTTCAAATGTGAATGCCGTCAACTTTGATCTCGCTGCCATTTCTCAATGATCCTAACGCTGCATAAATTTTAATGCCAAAGGGCATTAAAATTTATGCAGCTAAGCACAGGCAATAATAAGTGACAGTACACACTTAATTTCTAAATTGGACTCCATGATTTCTCGTTTGATTTTGACACTTTTATACCGATCTCTTCGACCATATCTAATCGAATGTTCGAATATCATCATGGACCAAACTCTGTTATGGATCCTCAGATAAATGAAGCCTGCCGTAAATTTTTCACCTCTGTGCATTCTCAACGTCTAAATGTTTTCCGATTCCCACTAATGCAATGCGATCCCTCCTACTTCCCCTGTTAGATTACGCTGATGTGGCCTACCTGGTTCCAGGGAAAGGATTGCTTGATACTAGATAGACTACTGAATCGTCGCCGGCCGCAAATATCAGCAGTGCCGCGCGGGCGCACAGACCTGCTGTGCAAGGCGCCGTGGACTCGCGCGCTGCGCACTCTGAACCAAATAGCGGAGAAAATTGATTTGTTTTCCTGTTCTCTGATCGAATTCAATAAGATACGAGTAGCATTGTTCATAATATGTTATGAACAAAGGTAATCTGCACTATTTAAATAAATAAAATAAATCTTTGTGTACGGTATGTATTTGGTCTACGGACGGGATGGTTGGTATCCGGTTAAGCTTTGTAAAAAAATCCACGTATTATCCCTTCTTTTTAAAGTACTATTTAATCAATTTGCCCGTACGTGCTTATGTGAAAAAAAAACTTTGATTAAAATTAAAAGATTTTTATTGATTTTGTGACATTGTTAGTCGTCTGCGTTCTTCTCTGGATCTTTTGTAACACGTCGAAATCCATAGGTGGCCTTGCGGTGCTTCTTAGCGCCATCACTTATGTGCTTACGCTGTAACACTTAGGTGTATACAAACTTATATGTCGGCAGAGCATGAGAGCGTCTGTTCGGTTAGTTTTACATGCCAAAACGTAGCTGGTAACGTACCAGCGTAGTTAATCTTCTCAATATTTAATCAGCCAATTACCACAATACTTTTAACAAAAGTTATGCTCAGATCGCAGATTACAACGGATTGAAAATGCGGTGGACGCGACACGTGCGGCTCCATTGCTCGATTCGTAATGCCGTTTCCAATGGCGGTATCTCATCTTCACCAAACCAAAACAAATACAACCGGTGTTGCCATCCCAACGATGTCGATTCCACCCAAGCGCCGACTTGACATTTTGATCCGTTATTATTAACTAGCGACGGGGATTGATTTCTTCCGGGCTTCTCAATATGGTGTTGCTACCTCTGCGACAGGTGTACATTTGCACGGATCCAATTACTTTTTGAGTGTTTCATTGGGTCAAAACTTTGATCTATAAAAAGTTAGCACTTTACAGAAAATTCCGAAACATTAAGAACGATCACCTGATTGTAAACGGGGCTTCGGGTGTTATGACAAGAAGAAACCAGCGCTGCACCTCACATATATATAGGTATATGTGGACAACCAGCAACTGCTCGGACGAGCTCGGTGGCTCAGTCGTGAATGACGCGACTTTGACACCAACGCTCGTGGGTTCGATTCCCACACAAGACAAACATTTGTGTGCATGAACATGTCTGCTTGTCTTGGTCTGGATGTTTTAAGAGAGGTAGGGCGCATCAAAGCAGCCCGCCTGGGGAAGTACCTCCACCTCACAGAAACCCGCAGCCAAATAACAACTCCCTAGAGGGTTGTTACGTTCCTGCGTGTGAGTGAGGTCACCAGTAAGCTACTAAGGAGTTGCTGTGTAAGCAGCAGAGGAGGCATCGCGCGTGTTATATATGTTACAAGCGTTAATAGGCTACGGTTTCTGCTTTACATCAGGTGGACCGTATGCTTGTATGCCTACCAAAGTAGTATAAAAAAAAATTTGCTTCATTTTCGGGGCAAGTAATAATTCTAACGACTAATAAGCAACAGCTCATATAGCAACCGTTTAGTACTTGATACGCTCGTGTTAAATAAATCAATGTTGTTTTTGAGATCTTGTTATTCTTGCTCGCTCGCCTTATATTCTACCTCTAATTTGAATAAGTAGAAGGAGGATCTATGAGAGGTTACTCAACGGTTTAGAAGTGCATCCTAAAACTGAGTTCGGGGCTTTCGACCATCCATGCAATTCTCTAAGCGACTCGTAATGGCTGTGTGCGTCGCTGTGATCACAGACCATCCAAACCAAGACAAACAGACATGTTCATGCACACAAATGTTTGCCTTGTGTGAGAATTGAACCCACGAACGTTGGTGTCAAAGTCGCGTCATTCACGACTGAGCCACCGAGCTCGTCGAGTTCTTTATTTTCTTTGTAATTATTAAAAGTTGGGTACTTAGGTACTTTAAGATTGTTATTTCTTTTTAATCATAAATTATGTGACATGTACCTAAATTTGTTTAGCCGCTGAATGGAAGTCAAGTAATATTTATTTTTACTAGTTAATTCAATTTAGTTCTGTAAAATAAAATCATTACTGAAATCTCAACTCGAGTATGCAACAGCTACATGAAATACTTTCTACTCTAAATATTGTAGTAAACTTGAGTCTGTACAGAAAAAGTCCTACGGTTAATGCTGTGAATTATTATGGAAAGTTGTCATATCGATCAATTCTCTCATTAACTCGTCTCCACTCTTCTTATTCCTCATGGATCAAATGTTATTATATAACATACGCCATGACAAATTTGTATTCAACTCACAAATCAAATATATCTACGTGTTCCAAGTAGTCTTCAGTGTACAGGTACATGAATTTGTATGTATGTATATCTTCACGCCAAGTCCCTTGCGGGGTAGGCAGAGAGAACCGAGCGCCATAAGACGCGGTCCTTACATACTTCACTCGCTTCTGTGACATTCATAGCTCTTTTCATGCACGCTCGCCGGTTCCTGGGGCTCCTGACGTCACCTTCTGATAAAACACGACCAATTTGGTCATGGTAGGTTAGTCTCGGTCTTCCTCGGCTCCTACATCCTTCCACTTTTGCATTGTATATCTGTTTCGTCATTCTTTCGTCACGCATTCTCTCTACATGTCCGAACCAATGGAGCATGCCCTTTCTTATCTTAACACCGACACTCTCTTTCAGACCGACTCTTTCTCTCACGTCGTCATTGCGAACGCGGTCAGCAAGCGTTATGCCACAATTTTTGCGCAATGCTCTCATCTCGACCGCATTTATTCTACTTTCATGCTCTGTCTGCCATACCCAGCTTTGAATAAAAATTAACATGAATTTGCTCCGATATTTTGTAGGGGAACATTACTTACGTCGTCTAACGTCGTCATACAGTAGCGAATTTACAGATATAATACGTTTTCACTCTACAAGCAATGCTCAAAAAATAAATAAACGATGGGTTGTCAAATATCAAGTAGTAAAATTATGTTAACGCCAAATTAATCCAATTTTTGATGTGAAACATCTATTGTGAAAGGACTTTGTACTGCCTCCTCGGAAAAAAAAAATTGACCACGTAGAAAATTGACCAAGTCACGAAAAAAATTGTAGTCAGTTGGAGCATGGTCTGGCGAGTACGGAGGATGACGTGTGGTTTCTAGCTGCTGCTCCTGTAGAATTACAACGGTTTCTCGTGCAGTGTGAGGTCTTACGTAGGCATGGAGAAAGCGTTTAAACCAAAAACGCACAGTGGGTTCATTAGCAGTCTCCTCTCCAAACTCAACATTGATATCGAGCCGTTACTGCCACATTAATTTCGCGTTAAATACTCGTATTCAAAAATTACTCGGATTTTCGAAGTATCCATCTTTCCCGTCTAAGCTGAATAAAAAAAAATTGAAATTCGTAAATCAAATGTTACACATTTTTTAAGAGAAAAACCTCATAAGTACGAGTATCATGTGAAAAAAGTTTCAGTCGAAAATCATGCACCATGAAGGTTTAATGTCAATTTAAAGTATCTATTACTATAAAACGGCAATTTCATACTTTAAGCCCTATTATTACGTTATATTCAACAGAGAAGTAGAGAAAAATGACAATATTTTTAAGCTATTGCATAGCTTTTATCGCGGGCTTTGCGGCGACCGAATCAAGAAATTCCGTAACGAAAATAAAACCTAACACCTCCCACTCCGCCTACCGTGTATCTCGTTTTTGTTTTTCATAATCATCAGATGATGATGATGATGATCCG
This sequence comes from Pyralis farinalis, assembly GCA_947507595.1. Classification (NCBI taxonomy): domain Eukaryota; kingdom Metazoa; phylum Arthropoda; class Insecta; order Lepidoptera; family Pyralidae; genus Pyralis; species Pyralis farinalis. The sequence goes on along the minus strand of OX382276.1, from coordinate 27,369,969 downwards.
TCGGGTGGCAAACAAGTAAGAAAATTGGTAGAAGATTTTTTTTTTCATAATCATCAGATGATGATGATGATCGGTCGGGTGGCAAACAAGTGTTCAGCCTGCCTGATGTGAAACTGTTACACAGCCTATGGACACTTTTAAACTCCGTCGGGTGGCAAATTCGCTGGACAGATGTTGCGTTCATGTGAGTGAGTGACGTTACTACCTCACGAAAAATATGCTCCAAACTGCAGCCGAATAACAATTCCTTGGAGGATTGTTGTGTTCATGCGAGTGAGTGACGTTACCACCTCACAGGCAACTGCAGCCAAATAACAATTCCCTGGACGGTTGTTGTGTTCAGGCGAGTGAGTGACGTTACCATCTCACAGGCAACTGCAGCCAAATAACAATTCCCTGGACGGTTGTTGTGAGGTAGTAAATAATTGTAATAACTGCAGCCAAATAACAATTCGCTGGACAGATGTTGCGTTCATGCGAGTGAGTGACGTTGCTACCTCACGGAAAACTGCAGCCACTTAACAATTCCCTGGACGGTTGTTGTGTTCATGCGAGTGAGTGACGTTACTACCTCACGAAAAATATGCTCCAAACTGCAGCCGAATAACAATTCCCTGGACGGTGGCTGCAGTTTTCCGTGAGGTAGTAACGTCACTCACTCGCCTGAACACAACAACTGTCCAGGGAATTGTTATTCGGCTGCTGTTTTGAGCATATTTTTCGTGAGGTAGTAACGTCACTCACTCGTACGAACGCAACATCTGTCCAGCGAATTGTTATTTGGCTGCAGTTGCCTGTGAGGTGGTAACGTCACTCACTCGCATGAACACAACTACCGTCCAGGCAATTGTTATTTGGCTGCAGTTTTCCGTGAGGTAGTAACGTCACTCACTTGCCTGAACACAACAACCGTCCAGGGAATTGTTATTTGGTTGCAGTTGCCTGTGAGGTGATAACGTCACTCATTCGCATGAACACAACAATCCTCCAGGGAATTGTTATTTGGCTGCAGTTTTCCGTGAGGTAGTAATGTCACTCACTCGCATGAACGCAACATCTGTCCAGCGAATTGTTATTTGGCTGCAGTTTTCCGTGAGGTAGTAATGTCACTCACTCGCCTGAACACGACAACCGTCCAGGGAATTGTTATTTGGCTGCAGTTGCCTGTGAGGTGGTAACGTCACTCACTCGCATGAACACAACAATCCTCCAGGGAATTGTTATTCGGCTGCAGTTTTGAGTATATTTTTCGTGAGGTAGTAACGTCACTCACTCGCATGAACACAACAACCGTCCAGGGAATTGTTATTTGGCTGCAGTTTTCCGTGAGGTAGTAACGTCACTCACTAGCCTGAACACAACAACCGTACAGGGAATTGTTATTTGGCTGCAGTATTCCGTGAGGTAGTAACGTCACACACTCGCCTGAACACAACAACCGTCCAGGGAATTGTTATTTGGCTGCAGTTGCCTGTGAGGCGATAACGTCACTCACTCGCATGAACACAACAATCCTCCAGGGAATTGTTATTCGGCTGCAGTTTTGAGCATATTTTTCGTGAGGTAGTAACATCACTCACTCGCATGAACACAACAACCGTCCAGGGAATTGTTATTTGGCTGCAGTTTTCCGTGAGGTAGTAACGTCACTCACTCGCATGAACACAACTTCCCTCCAGGGATTTGTTATTTAAAAAATAATTATAATTGCATAAGTTAATAAAAAAAAATGCTATGCAATAGCTTTACCGCGGCAGTCCCCGAGTGCCACACTTTTTTTTTTTATATGTATTTAAGGTATTCTCTTATAATACGTATTTAATATAATTCTATTTCTTTTGTCAGTATATTACCACTTCAATAAATACCTGCATGTATCATTAGCTAAAAACAAATTCTGCGTAAACGAAGACACAAGACGTGCTGAAACTTAATTGAGCCAAATATATCCGCTTCAAAAAAAAATGCTTTTACATCTATTTGTTGCCAAATGAATAGCTGTAGATATGTATATGTAACCTCTGATAGATTTCAGATATATATTTTTTTATACAACGTGGTAGACATACAAGCATACGGCCCATCTGATGGTTTTTTATACTACTAAGGTGGCAAACAAGCGTACGACCTGCCTGATAGTAAGCGGTTACCATAGCCTATGGGCATTTGCGACACTCTTGAATTGCCGACCCTATAAAAACCTTTTCACGCCTTTCTTGAAGAACCCCATACTGTAGCCCCTTGGGAAAACCTCAGCAGGGAGCTCATTCCACAACTTAATAGTTCTCGGAAGAAAACTTCTCGTGAACCGCACAGTGCGCGACCATTGTGGTTCCAGTGTATGAGGATGATCTCCCAGCCGTCGGCGAGCTGTGCGATTGTAAGACGAGACTGTTGGCATAACGTCGAACAACTGCTCAGAGCACAACCCATTATACAACCGGTAGAACACGCATGTAAAGCGCTTACCGTACCTTAGGAGCTTACTGATGACCTCATACGCAGGAACATAACAACCGATAAATATATAATAATAAACCGATTAGTCCTGGTTTGAACCCTGCTGCGGGCATGTAACACTAAATTCGCGTTTTTGGGATTTACGTACATATTAAATATATTATTATCGCACAAATTACACAGCGCCACCTAGCCCCAAAGTAAGCGAAGCTTGTGTTATGGGTACTAGACAACTGATAAACATACGTAAATACATTTTTTTTTTTGTAAATACATACTTATTATACATAGAAAATACCCAGACCAAGACAAACAGACATGTTCATGCACACAAATGTTTGTATTGTGTGGGAATCGAACCCACGAGCGTTGGTGTCAAAGTAGCGTAACAGCGCGTTTCGCCACTGCGCCACCGAGCTCGTCATATGTGTAATTATCACTGGCTTAGCGATAAAGAAAAACATCGAGGGGGAACCCTGCACGTATTACTTATATATTATAAATGACATGTGGCCTTACCTAAGAAAGATCCGATTTCCCGAAATCTGGAGGGCACGCGTTGCCATCCCTGCTGCGAACTCAGCAACTCCTTAGGAGTTTGCAACAACCCTCAAGAGAGTTTTTATTTACCAGTTAACTCCTTAGAAATCGCTGTGCTAGCATCAGGGGCGGCAATTAGACAGCGACTTTTTTTTTTATACAATGTCGGGAGGCATACAAGCATACGGTCCACCTGATGTAAAGCAGTTACCGTAGCCGATTAACGCTTGTAACATATATTACTAGCGCGATACCTCCTCTGCTGCTTACACAGCAACTACTTAGGAGCTTACTGGTGACCTCACTCACACGCAGGAACACAACAACCCTCTAGGAAGTGATTATTTGGCTGCGGGTTACTGTGAGGTGGAGGTACCTCCCCAGGCGGGCTGCTTTGATGCGCCCTACCTCTCTTAAAACATCCAGACCAAGACAAACAGACATGTTCATGCACACAAATGTTTGTCTTGTGTGGGAATCGAACCCACGAGCGTTGTGTCAAAGTCGCGTCTTTCACGACTGAGCCACCGAGCTCGTCAATGGAAAAACATCGCCTGTATTGCAAGCATATAAAGAAAACTTGCTAAATTTGCCTTTCATCAAAAAACGTTAATGTTTTCTTGCGAATACTCGCAGTAATGCTGGGAATACCTACAAAACCCCTGCTTTTGTATCATGCTGGGAGAGTGGAGGTTCCGCTCCGGCGGGAATCACTCAATATACCTTTTTGTGTAAATTGGAATGAGGTCAGCACTTAACTGGCATAATATTTTGCTGTGGAGACTGTTCATTTATAACGATTCTCCGAAGTCAGTTTCTCTGTTAACTTTTACTACCACTTTTATTTTATTTTTTACAATGACCGATAACCGAAAATAAAAATGCCCCTCTTTTTTTATACTACTAAGGTGGAAATCAAGCATACGGCCTGCCTGATGGTAAACAGTCACCGTAGCCTATGGACATTAGCAACACCGAGGGTGTCACTCAACGCATGAGCGTTGCCGACCCTCTAAAACATCCTTCACGCATTTCTTGAAGAATTCCATGCTGTAGTCCCTTGAAAATACCTCGGCTGGGAGCTCATCCCGCAGCTTGAGAGTTCTCGGAAGAAAACTTCTCTGGAACCGCACAGTACGCGGCCATTGCGGTTCCAGCGTGTGAGGGTGAACTCCCCGCCGTCGGCGAGCGGTGCGGTTATAAAAAGTAGCTGTCGGCATCATTTCGAACAATTATTCAGAACACACCCCGTTGTACAATCGGTAGAACACACAAAGGGAGGCAAAATCTCTCCTTAAACTTAAGGGTTCAATACCGTGTGTAAGCTTAGGATTGGTGATTATTGATTGCAAGCGGTTTTGCATGCACGATAGTAGAATAAACGTGGTCTAAATCCAAGCTGCTTCTTTTCTCTAGCATTATCTCATTTCATAATCCATTAAAATTGCCGGTGTCCATTACCTGAGCCTAACGATTTAGCGGAGAAACTGATTTCGACAAGAAGCAATCGCCGTCAGATCTCCACAACCCAGAGGGAAAATCAGACATGTTCGCGCTAGGTCACACGTATTTAGAAACATTATTTCCTGGACGTGCGGATTTCCTCACGATGTTTTCCTTCACCGTCGAACAAGTGATAATTGCAAATAAGTACATCAATCCGAAAACACAAATTCGAATTCGTCGAAAATCGAACCAGAGACCCACTACCGACCCCAAGTCTCCACCGACCTCTCGGTCATAAACCATCGGTCAATCCCCTTGCTGCCCTGCAGCCCTACTTCGTGTCGTGAGCAATTCTTGACTCCCTACGAGTTATTTTAGTCATAAATACGATAGGCTTCATCAACACAGGTGATGATAAAAATTAGCAGATGAAATTTGATATGAAAAACAAGAAATTCTATCTGTCAAACATGCTAAAGAATACCATGAAGTACTCAACGCGGTAGTCTAAAATACTTAATACTTCAAAATCAATATTTATAATTTGAAAACAACAAGGTACATTGAACGACTGTTATTTCACGGGAGACTTATGAACTGAATATTTTAAGGTCGATATAACATTTAGAATTCATTAACATTATCATAAAATATTAAACATGATCTAGATACAAGATAATATTTAATATCGGATAATAATAAGATAATATCGGATCCGACATGTTTTTAGTTAAATGCAGGATGAAAGGACGACGAAAGCGATATACAACGCGAAACTGGAAGGATGAAGGAGCCGAAGATGACCAAGACTGGTGAGTCTTGGTCATCTTCGGCTCTTGACCAAATTGGGCGTGTTTTGTCACAAAGTGATGTCAAGAGCCCTAGGAATCAGCGAGCGTGCATGAAAAGAGCTATGAATGTAAAAGAAGCGAGTGAGATGTGTGAGAACCGCATCATATGGCGCTCAGTTCTGTCTGCCTACCCCGCAAATGACCTAGCGTGAAGACATACATTCATTCTATCCGAAGTGGTATCGCATAAAATGAATGTATGTTTTCACGTCTGTGCGGCCAATTTCATACCATAGCTCTTTTCATGCACGCTCGCAGATTCTTAGGACTTTTAACATTCCTTTTTGATAAAACACAGCCAATTTGGTCATATCTTGGCTTTCCTCACCTCCTACATCCTTGTGCTTTCACATTGTAAATCAGTTTCAACACGTCGCAGCCAATGGAGCATGCCTTTTCTTACCTTAACACCGACACTGTTTTTCAGACGAACTCTCTGCCTTATATCAATGCGAACGCGTTATGCCACAAATTTGGCATAATGGACTCATCTTAATAAAAAAGAAACCTTATTAATAAAAATGGAGTTCCTGACTAATTCACTGACTCATCAACGCCCAGACCAAACCCTTGTACCTAGAAAGCTGAAATTTTGCATAGAAGTCTCTTATGTAATGCTTATGAGAGATAAGAAAGGACTTTTTGAAATTCAATCCCTAAGGGACTGAAATTGGGATTGACACTTTGTATGAAGCAGAAATATTATTTCAAGTCAGTGACTTAAAACTTAGTACATATATTATACTCTCTATTAGAATCCAAAAAAGTAATTTCTGCGTTTTCAAAAATACCACTCCGTGAAGGGTGTAATGGGGATCAAAATATTTCTTGAATTAAAAGTTGAAATGTTAACAAATTGATTTTTGTAAAGTGAGCTACTTTAGACTTTGAAAATATACTCTCAATCAAGAAGTTAAATGATTAATGTCAGCGTTTTTTTTTTAATTCCACCCTTAGAGGTTTGACAATTTGTATGGAGTAGAAATATTTTTTGAAGTTAGTGACTTGAAACTTTGTACTTGTTTGGACGAGACGCTAATCTATATTAATAGAAATGGAGTTCCTGACTCCTCAATAGATTCCTTTTGTAATGTATAAGAGCGATAAGATAGGAGTTTTTGTATTTCATCGCCGACAGATATTTTTTTAAGTTGAAACTTTTATGTTTTTAAAATAGGCAATAAGCGGAGCTTTGAGTGTATACAGTCAGTATCAAATAGTTAATGAAAACCGAACAGATCGTGATATATCTTCATTACTACACAAATAAGGATATTTGGTACTTTAACTAACTAATTTAATGGTGACTGTACTTAAAAATAAGAAGTAAAATAAAAATAAGTAAAACTGCCGAAATTCCAAAATCTACGCGTGCGAAGCCGCAGGCAAAAGCTAGTACTCCTATATTTTTGTAATTTCACTTGAATTTATTATTTGTTACAGATATACCAAGCAATGGGAATGAATACAATGGTTTTGTTTTTATAAATAATCAAATTTGGAAACATAGCATGAATAAACCAAAATTGTGTTAAGGAGCATCCCTAAAATTGAGATTGATGAACCACAAAAGGTATTGTTTCGCAGTCGTTAATAAACTTATTGCGTTCGATGTCTATTTTTTCAATTAAGATTTTATTACCTCATTTTCTTGTGTATTTTTGTTTGTTTATTTCAAATTTTGCAATCGATTTTGTACTTAAGGCTCTGAACTTCCAACATTGCTCGGAATTGGATGACACTGTATTAACTCAGTTTATTTTTTTTTATCTGTAGATCAAATTCATTTATTTATTGTCCAATGTACCGAATCTATAAAAAAGGAGAGACGTTGATCACAAACAAGCAATGCATGCAACGATTGTCGTTTGTATACGTCACAATATTGTTACAGATGGAATGATATCTTGTCGTTGTATCCACACGAAGGCAGGTTTGCATGTACGTGTGCATCAACATTCAGTCACTGTACTTAGCGACTCTGAGTATTATCCATTGTTTTGCAGGGTCTAGATTTTTGGCATTAATAATTTTGGTCGCAAGCTCAATAGTCTGTGTCTTAATATTGATTTCTAGACTGCTATTAAGAATACTTGAAACTTGGTGTTTCGTTCCAAAGTACATTAATTTTGATTTAGTAGGATTTACTAATAGTCTATTACGTTCAGCACATAGAACGATGCTATTATGATTCACTTGCACACTAAATTGCGAAAATCTCTAAGTCGAACCTTCATACCCTATATGCGCACATATGTGGCGCTTACTGGTTTTGACGGCTTTGACAATATCAGCACTGTATTCGAATTTGATGATTAAAGGTAACTGACTGACTTATTTACCTTAGGTATGTATGTATGTATATCTTCACGCGACTTGGCGTGAAGATATACATACTTTGCGGGGTAGGCAGAGAGAACCGAGCGCCATAAGACGTGGTCCTTACACACTTCGCTCGCTTCTTTCACATTCATAGCTCTTTTCATGCACGCTCTCCGGCTCTTAAGGCTCTTGACATCGCCTTCTGATTAAACACGACCAATTTGGTCAATTTTTACCTTAGGTACTGGCCTACAGTACAAGTTAGGATAGCGAAAAAAAACAAAATATGTTGTAAACAAACTGTTTATTAATTTGTATTCAAAATTAAATACCTACAAGAATTCTATTCACAGTAAGAAACAATTCTAATTTGCAATTTCAATAAACTTTGTAAAATACTTAGTTTTTCACATTTGTGCAAATCACAACACAATTTATTCAATAAAATGTTATTAGTATTTACAAAGATGTGGATAAATAAAATCCGTCACAAATTAACACATTTAACAAACATTTATACTTATTCATAAAATTGTTTTTACACGTTCTATTTAGTCAGCTCCTCTCACGTCATTTTGTCTCAGTGATACTCTAAAAATTGTAATAAACTTAAAATGGCCACGTCTTTTTATTCAGTGATAAAATAATTTGATTCCTATATATAAACTATATCGGAGTCACCATATTACTTAGGAACCACATAGATAGTGAAGTTGATCTTCTGACCGCCGAAACTGACATATATGACGCCACCATTTACAAAGTCATATTCTATGGCCGGAAACCTAAATATATTACGACGGAGATCTATATCTTAGTTTAGTTTACTGAGAGAGAGATAGACAATTTAGAGAGAGAGAGAATGACGATAATAGAAAAAAAACTCGAAACGGATTCTAGAGGCATTAGCGAGTTTCGAGTCAGTTGTGAGTAAAATTTAACCTTTGCTTGGTTTAATTATAAAGCTTGACTTTTAATCTTGGGAGTGTTAATACATATTTAGATATGGAAAAAATATTCGACGTGCTATTGGATTCTCAGAAGTGAATCCAGTGGTGATGTTATTAATCTTAAGCCGCTTGGTGTCAGTTAGTGGCTGTCAAATTTGACCAGTCAACGTCTCTTTCTATTTATTTGGAACATTTCGTGCTTCAATCGTTTCTTTTCATACATCCTATACTAATTACAAGTATAATCAATTGAAATTAATGTAGTGACAAACATCAAATTCTTAAAAACTTTTCTAATAATTTAAATATTTCTAAACGTATTGCTTACTTTGACTCACTATTTGACACTTCCTATACAAACTCGCTCGCAATATTTTATGATGGGTCCCACATAGGTGGTTCCCATCGAAGGTGCATATTGTAGATGATCTTTGTAAATGTTAAAGGGTAAACAAAGTGTAACAAAAAATATTTTACACAATATTTTACCTCAACAACAATATGAAATAACATCCGTTGCAAGTTTGTAAAACTATGCGGTCTAACATCCGTGTTCCCATCTAGTTAATGAAAGTTACTGTGCAAACTTTCCAAGGCTTTGTTATGTTATTTTATATTTTTGTCGATATGGCTACGATTACAAAAAAGTATATCAAATAGCAACAATTGCCCAAAAAGTTATTGAATGCAATTTTGTTATCGTGTTTCAAATTGTTGCCCCACAAATAGTTGCTACAACGAAGACCCATCTTAAGGGTCTGTATCACCAATGTCGATCGATGGGAGTTACGAGAAACGGAATAAAAAATATAGTTTCTGTAGTCTAGTATGAGCTGCCGATTTAATTTTTGCATCATGTAAGACTTCAAATCTAATTACGTTAGTGTTGCGAGCTCTGACTGAAATATCTCTATTGTTTTTTGAACTAACAACTAACTACTTGATAGCATTTTTTTAATCAAAGAACAAATTTATATTAATTTATTTAGAAAACCTAACATTAAAAAAAATGTCTGTGGGTACTATTAGATTTAAAAAAGGTAATATTTTATATTAAATATTGATAAACCAACATCGTCTAATAACGAGACACATTTATCTTTACAGGCTGTATTATAAGAGGTATCATTAAAATTAACAACTTTTAATAAGGCACTGATAACGAAATAAAAAAGTGTGTATCAGATAAGAATATGACTTACTTAATTTTTTATTTATACAAAAGACATTTATTAAAAATACCATTGCGATCATTGGTAGCATATAGGTCGAAAGCTGGCATGTACCAAATTAACATGCACATGATATGACGTCGTCACAGAGCACACGCACCGCGAAAAATCTACTTGTCTCTCTCACACGCATCGAAGTTTATGTACGTGACACGTGACTAAGAATGACAACCACTGCCAACTTCATGATCGCAATGTATCAATAAATGCGCACTAACTTTCGATAACCGGAATGTAACTACTAATGAATTGATAACATTACAAAAAAATTAAAATGCTAGCAAGATAGCGTCGTGCACAATGCGAGCCAAAAATGACACTCATCATATTTGGCGTGTATTGTGCAAAGCAACTGAGCTAATATTTTGTATAAAGACATTTTTTATTTTCTACAAAAGAGAGTGTCGTTTCTTATTACTATGAAAAACTTTTAATTTAGAACCGATATCGAAAACATACAAAAAAAATTATTACGACTTAATTGGCCTAGCTAAGAAACTGAGACCTTGCATCCAGAAAGACGAATATAGCATTATACTGATCAAAACTCTATCTATAACATTAGGTTATTACTACTTCGTAATCCTATCGAAGATTTTTATAGCAAACTATTCTGATGTTGCTTTCCTTATCCAAAGACTTTCTAACATCTAGAAATTTCTTACTAAAATAAAACTCATATGTTCTTGCAAAATATGTAGTTTTTATTTTGCCCCCTTTCTAGAACTTACCATCGACATATGATATTCTACATAATATGACCACAGTTATCTAGATGCCCTCGTTGATTTGAATAGCATAGCCATCCCGTACGTGGTCATTTTAATTCAATGATCTATAACACATTCTACTTACTAAACGAAATATGAAAATTTAAAATATTATTTCCTAAAGTTGACTCATATGCATCACACATCTGTTCCCATACAACACTTACCTAATTTAAATAGCCTTATAAATTTTATTCGCTGAAATACTGACTAGAAGTGACTTTCGTAAAGACATTCTCTTACAAGTCCGACTTCTCTCCATTCCAGCGAATAAAATTTACATACGTATATTATTACATCTATTTTACACACTTTCTTCTATCTGGGCAGTCCTACCACAATAGAAACCTAATGATTCTTACTTTAACTAAATAACTACCGTACTTAAGCGTAATATTTACTTCCTGTAATTATTTATCGCTTTTGGTTTTATTAAAGTACGAGTACACCGAGGCAGTTACGGTTGTAACAAACATAAATAATACATATTTTTTAAGTTGTGTGTTGTAGCTGCATACAGTAATTATGGGATATCAGTAAGCCTTAGCTTAATTTCTAGTCTGTAACTGTACATCAGACTTTTCTTTACTAATCGCCACCATTAAACATTTACGAATAATTGAAAAATAAATGAAGTGTAATTTATTTCTTAGCCATACTACAAAACTTACCGATCGGTCATAATCGTTGTATGTAACAATCAGCAAGTTCAAGTTTAATTGTTTAATTTTTAGTGAATCAAAACATATCTTACTGAACTGCCATCCCATCTGTGTGTATCAATCGTGGGAAATTAACAAGTCTGAGTTTACGTACAGGGTCGTAAGAAAAGAAGGAAACTTACTTACCAATGTACTGTTGCTTATCATATAACATCAGCAAGTTAATTTCTATCCATTACTTACCTTACCGATCTGCCATTATTACTACATGCAACCTTGACCGATGTTGATATCAAGGAAAATCAGCAAAGTTAAATTAAATTTTTAGTTCTAAACCAAGTTACTAAACTTACCTTACCGATTGATCATGAATACTATATAGAACAATCAGTGACCATAAATCAAAACTTACCGATTTGCCATGAGCTTTTAAGTAATAGTGTGTGTATATAAAACGGTTCCCTATCCATTTGCATAAAATTTTAACACATAATATAACATGGCATACTTTTGTTTACCCTAATGATATTAAAACATAATTTGTGTGTAATGTACTTAGAGAAAAGGTAAGTTTCTTAAATTTGTTATATGTATGTAAAACATATTGGCGGCTTAGGGGTGGACCAAGGACCACCCCCGCCGCACCTTAACCAACTGACACACTACATTACACCAATAATATTAGGCTAATAGTCATTAGGTATGCCTACTAACATTATGCGAATTAAAATTATATGCCAAAACAAATTAACCTAAAAGATAATTATGTCAACATTAAAATGTATGCCAAAATACAATTATGGCTAAGTATTATCATACCAAAAAAAACAATATGCCAAAGTATATTAGGAAAAAAAATATGCGAAAAAAAGGGATCCCATATAAAACAAATCTTATAAATGTATATAAGTTACTTGTGACTATTACAGATTAAATAAGCTTCAACACTTGTAGTTGAAATTGAATGACACTTAAAATACAAGGTCTTGTAATCGTTAGAAATTTAGAAAACCTAAAATCTTAGTAGAACTTATTACAACAACGAATATCCATACATAAATACTAGTATCTATATTAATGTACCCGTACTTTTACTATCATAGCATAGTGGCGTATTCCAACTGGACTCGTAGCCAAAATCGATACTTTATTCGTTAATATTTGAACGACAATCGACCCCAGCATTGTACGCCCAGGCTTTCAACTCTTACATAACTCCCTGTTTTTGATTGACTAATCTGACACTCTATTTACAATTTTCGAAAGAAGAAATCTATTAATTATAGATTAAACACGTACCTAGTAAGAAAAATATCAATATTTCTATTAAAACTTTATCTTTAATCAAAGAGTTTGATCTATTATGTAACTAAGTTTTCATTCATAAGTATCTATTCGATCATCATTTACAAAAGTAAATTTAATAGAGAACTAATAAGTCTAGAAGAAAATTCATAAGATAAGATTTAGTATGAGATATTGCTTATACCTACTCAAAATACGCAATGCCTTTGCGATTAAATGTATAATTTATCTCCTAGAGAGAACAGACAAAATTCAAGACATTATTGTACGAGTAGTTTGAAAATTGATACTTCAATAACTGGAATGATTGAACCACCAATGCGGCAAACAAGTATATTGTGGGCCATCGATATGAGTACCAATAACGATTTGGTACTCGCTCTTGATGGCTCTCAAACTACGATCAATGCTCATCCAGTAACGATCCCAGAGGTACGTGACAGTTCATATAAGAATATTAATGATACATATTAGTGCTTTGTTTTCAGGCGATCACACAAGTTAAATAGCATTGACCCCTGGCTTTCTATGTATTTATCTATATCTAGCTTCTTCGGAAAAACATGCTAAAATATCGCTCCAAGCTGTTGTCGACAAACAACAGTCATTAAGCTAAGTCCTTGGGTAGCTTGAAATCCTTTCGATTGAAGCGAGAATTATGTCCCAGTAGTGAAATGCGAATAAGTTGCTGTGAATTACTGTGTTAAAATGATGCCAGCTAGATTGCTCTATATAGTGTAAGTAGTAAGTACATAGCACAATGCTTTGAACCTCTATGTAGCAACAACAAATATTTCTCTTCGTAAATATATTAAACAACATTAAAAATTTGAAATTGAATTACTTGTTGACGTCTCAGGGGAGTGTTCTAGGTCACCACGTTGTTTTAGATTATTACAATGATATGAACAAAAGCAATAATTTGATAACCGGATAACCGTGTTCCTGCTGATTAATAACTTAATTTAATAACCTGAACTTGGTAAATAGTTATTTGTCGTTCACTTTTATAAGGAGTGCACATTGCATTGCAGTACTGTTCCATAACTACCCGTTACGCATAAAAAAAATGGATGATATTTATAAATACTTTTACAGTTTCTATTTTTTTAAAGTTTTTGGGTTTCATTACTAATATTCGTGGCGTCTGAAAATAGATTTCAAGGCAGTTATACTCACAAAATTCTCTTGAAAAAACTTTTGCACTATAGATTTCCGATTGGCGAAGATATGAGGTTACATATATCCATAATATACAACCGAATGTTGTAGAACGAGACACTTCTCAGTTTTCGAAGTCAATATAAAGCCACTACGCAAAAAACTTTGTGTAGTTTCCATTTTGCGTAGTGGCTCTTACCCTCTGAAATAAAATGCTTGTATTTTGTCTGTATGCTCTGTTACTTCTGTATTTAATTGGCATTGCATATTTTACATTAAATTATTTTGTTATTTAAAGTACTGTCAGCTACTCACGATAGAAGATGTATAAACACAGAGAATTATTTCAAATATTCAAAATAAGTTCCATTTTAAAAAATCTTTTATCTATATGGTCAAATTGGTAGGTACTTGGCAGTGGTATTAAAATAATCTAAAGTGTTTGTGCTTGAAGATATTTTATGGACTAAGTTTGATTATATCTAAAGGTTAGTAATTAGTTTAAGCGTCATTAGTTCAGTTGTCATAATGTGCAATAGTAAAGACGATTTCAGTATAAAATAAATATTATCCAAAAATATCGGGGTACCTTTTAAATCTATATTTTATATTTTTCTCATATTTGGGAACGTCGCCATCGCCGTACCTGGGAACAAAAGTAAATGATACAATCTTATAAACCACTCTTATATTATATTACCAACCTTATATTACCAACTTCAAATATATGAACGATAGTTGAAATGTACACTAGCTGCAAATTGCAGTTTGAATGCAGTAGAAGCTGTTTGTAATATTAAATAACAAGAGGGAGTCAGGCCTGCACACGAAGGATTTCAAAGCACGTAATTTTTTGAAATAAATAAATTTATCTGTCTGATGGCTGTCGCTCTATATAAAATAAGTGTCTTCGCCAAATCCTTAGGCTTAGGTAGCCGACCCCGCCGATCCTAATGGATTAGGAAATGGGATAAAGCTAAGAAGATACATACCAGCGGGAAGATTTATTCGAACCGAGGATCACCATAGTCCTGGTCCTATACCTGGTCAAACGAGGTTCCTGAAAATATATATAACATTTGCATATGTTATATATATTTTCAGGAACCTCGATTCATGTTATTTAATAAAATACCCCACTCGATAGGTGTTAGAATGTCATGTAACTTTAGTAGCAACCGTAGTTATCAGAATCATCGATTTTGATAACACGTTTAGATTCGATGATTTTTATGCTTAAATATATATATATTTATGTATGTACTTGTATATATTTGCATAACAAGCATAAATCATATATATTAGAATTCATCGTTTCATTTTCTTACCCGAGATAGATTTCTAATTTTTGTTTTCAAGGTGCTAATATATCATCGATTGCCAGAATCACTGAAATAGAACGAAGTTTGATTCTGGCGTGAAAACAATAATAACAAGTTTTGACAAAGTATCAAACTTACCTATGCCGGTAAATACTTATACTACCATATCGGGTAAAATACAAAATGGGAGCAACACATTATGGTTAATAAATGTTGACTACAATAATGATTAATGAATTTCCATCTTTAAAAAAACCACATCTACGTTCATGATAGAAATTTACCAAGAAGAATATTAAGTAGAAGACAACTTGAAATTATTCCTATACCTATCCCTCAATTTATTCTATCGTTATGTTTCTCGTTTGTTTAATGGATACAGAAGTCTTCATATTGTTGCATAAATAAACATTTATTAATGTACATGACGTCATTTTCATGGCTCATTTCTCCCGGTTTCTACCGTACCTGCAGTAACGTCACAATGTACAACCCAAGATGTTGGTCAATAGCCTTACAAAAAAGTTGCACTTCTTTTTTTTATACTATATCGGGAGGCATACAAGCATACAGCCCACCTGATGTGAAGCGGGTACCGTAGCCTATTAACGCTTCCGATATATTAATTATCACTCGCGCGATGCCTCCTCTGCTGCTTACATAGCAACTTCTTGGGAGCTTACTGGTGACCTCACTCACACGCAGGAACACAACAACCCTCTAGAGAGTTGTAATTTGGCTGCGGTTTTCTGTGAGGTGGAGGTACTTCCCCAGACGGGCTGCTTTGATGCTCCCTACCTCCCTTATATTCTTTTGTTCAAATGATTAAATTAACTAGATAGATTAAATTAACCTACTAGCCAAATCTTTAATCATTACGTAAGAATTACCACTATTAAATATTCAAAAGTCCCAATTCATGAAGAAGTATAGAATCCAATTTTATGGGTACAGCATCTATATGTCTAAAGGCCAAAGGTAAACAATTAATGCTTACTCTTACAAAACACACAATGATCTTTTTACATACTAAGTCGAGTGAATCTTACCGCCCGCCTATTATTAAGTTGTTATTGAAAGGTATTAACACCGGCAACCGTAGCTATTCTACCTCTCCCTGATCAAAGCCTCGTTTGCCAACTAACAGGGTGCACCACTAAAAGATAGGGTTGACTTTCGGTCTATAGATAGCGAGCAGCTTGCAGTGCATTGATCTTTTTTGATTCATTCATTAGTCATTGACCGTATAAAGTTGTATGGAGTATAATAAAAACATCTAGGTATTTATATTTATCAGATAAATAAAAATCATCTATGTTTTGAGATAATTGCAAAGAACTAGTGAAACGCGCAGTTACGTTACTTTGACACCAACACTCGTGGGTTCGATTCCCACACAGTACAAAAAATTGTGTGCTTGAACGTGTCTGTTTGTCTAAGGCTAGGTGATTTTAAGAGAGGTATGGTACGTATCAAAGAAGCCCGTCTGGGGAAATACCTCCTCCTCACAGAAAACCGCAGCCAAATAACAACTCCCTAGATGCTTGTATTCCTGCGTGTGAGTGAGGTCACCAGTAAGCTCCTAAGGAGTTGCTGTGTCAGCAGCAGAGGTTAACGTATTGTAAGCATCCATAGACTACGGTAACCACTTTACATCAAGTGGGCCGTATGTTCGTATGCGCGAACTTGTATAAAAAACGTGCATTTTTCTTTTTCCAATTAAGTTTACTCAAATATTGCTTATTTTATCATTCAATACACTATGTGAATTTCAAAAACAATCGTTTTCACAAATATGTCTTTTTTTTAATGTGTACCAAACTTACCCTTGACATCAACTGTTAGAATTGACTCTGCGTCTGACTCCCATCAAATGACTCCTCATTGATCAACCTTAGTTTAACCGACTCCCTTCTTAGGTTATAACTCGTGGAAATATGACAGTGCTTGACATCAACAGTCAATAGATCTTCATTCAGTTCTACCCCACTTTTTTCCACATCTGCTGCTGCACTTGGTTTTCTTTTATGACGAAACGATGTCCCTCTCTGACTACTTGATCCAAGATAACTATCTGTCGTAGTGTTGCCATTAAAAGTCTTCTCAGACTGCCCAACCCCTAATTGTTCCAATTGAATATTCCCTCTTAATTGCGCAGAAGAATCTATACAAGGAATCAACTGCTTAAATTCCTTGCGGAAATTCTCATTCATCCACGCATATATAAATGGGTTGTAACAAGTCGATGACATCGCTATCACGTGCCCAATGAAGAAGATGAGGAAGTAATACTTCCAGTGAATTGCGTAGATGTAGTAGTCATTATACAAGTTTATAGCATTCAGAGGCAGCCACGAAAGACCAAATATCGTAACCATAGCTATTAGCATTTGATTTGTCCTTCGCTTTCTGTTTTTATCAAGTTCTTCTTTCCTAGAGTTTTTGCTAGCAGCCTTTGCTTTGGCTCTATCATTCAGTTTGAAACTTACGCAAGTATAGCAGAACGCTATTACAATAAATGGTAAAACAAATTGTAATACAGATGTTACAGAACCAAAAATTCGTCTCAATTTCTCTGAGGGCCACGTTTCCTGACAGTACTCCAGTCCAAACCCCATATTATAATAAGTCATGAATACTGCGTACGGCATGGTCACGGTCACAGAGAAAGTCCATATCATAATAATAACAGATATACAAGTTTCTATCTTCATTCTCGGTCTAAACGGGTAAATAATTACAAAGAATCTATCGATAGCTATTGACATTAGTGTCAAAGTGGATATGTATACGCTGCACCCCTGTGCGAAAGGCATTATGTGACATAAGAGAGATCCCCAACTCCACGCCCCACGAAATGAGTAAAGTGGAGTAAATGGGACGGCAAAAATGCAAAGGAGAATGTCAGAAAGAGCTAAGTTGCTGATAAATAAATTGGTTACAGTTTGCATTGCCTTGTTTCTAATGACAACAAAACAGACAAGAATATTCCCAGATAATCCCAAGACGAAAATTGTCGTGTAAATGACGCAGAAAACGGCTTGTATCCATTTGTTGTTGATAATATTTTCGTACCCAGTCGGTACAGGTGAAAGATTGTCTAGTGTTCCATTTAAAAATTTTTCAGAGATATTGCTCAACGCACTGTAATTTAATGTTGTGTCGTTCATTATTTCTATTCAGGTAGTGGCGTCCGTAGTAAAACGTAGATAACAATTTATTCTTGGCTTTAAAATGACAGTTTTACGATTTTCTCCAATGGAATTTATCGTCGCCAAAACCTGTAACAAAGGATTGTATTGTTAATGTTTATGTTTCCTGGGAAAGTTTGCGGTTTAAATGTTTGTCTATTGAATGGTATTTTGGTGAGAAACAACCCAGGCAAAAGATCATAAAGTTTGGTTACGTACTTATTTAAATTACGCAGTTCAGAAGCGAGCCGATGGAATGTACTACCCGAACATATTATGTAATAACTTTCTTCATTATTTATACATTATTTTACTCTTCGTGAATACAGATGAGAATTGGCATATAAAGACTTCATTACGTATTTATTAGAAATGTAGCTTTCAAAGAGAAAATTTAAACAGATAGAATGCATAGCTTTTTTATTTCTTTTTATAACTTTTCATATGCATATTTTTATTGTCATAAACTATGGCTCGATAATAATGATATCGATATCGATAGGTATTTTTCATAGTGTCTAGCTTAAATCACGAGAAAACGAAAACTACTGCTAGCTACTAGAACTAGCTGATAGAGCAGCCACAGTGCTTCAAATTTCGATGCACTGGTTAACGCGGCAAGCGACTTCTCGGGGAATAGGAAAACAATCCGTTTTATCAAGGGGAACTGGAAGGAAAAACAAAAATCCAACAAATAAGACGTTCAGTAGGTATTTTTGCTTAGCACACTAAATAATATAGTATTTCTTATTAGTTCTCGTAATTTCTAACAAGATCTATAACTTGCTAACAGATAATAATTATAATTTTAAGGTTAAATGAAAATCAAATTAAATTTCAAACTGGAAAACCCATTTTAATGAAATAGTAACTTCACCAAACTAATATGGTAGGTACTAATCAAAAACAATGATCATTCCTTTTTTAACCTTAACAACGAACCAGTTTTAAGGCTTTAAAACTGACTTCAGTAAAGTCTTATCTTCACTAAATTTCTATTGTTAATCAGATATTACTATCACATGCTACTTTAAGGACCTCACTAGTAAAAAGCATTTTCATAATAAATTATCCATTGGCCGGTGTAACCGTCTTTTTGAAGTGCTATGAAATGGCTATGAATTTAAATTTGTGAGCAAACTGGTGAATCGAATCGGATCGAAAAGTTTTCACTGAAAATGTATGGAATCTGAGTGAAAAGTTTTTCGACCTCGTTTCGAATATGGCTTTCTGAGGCAATACCCGCGCAAATGTAAAGCGATTACCAGGTGATTACAGGTTGCATGAAGGCTAGTTAGTTAAGGAGTAGATGTATCTTCTCTGACTTCTAACGCAGCAACTAATCTTACTGCAAGTTAGTGGAGATCCAGAGCTTGGATTCGTTTTGTTTTTATTTTATTTCTTTAATCATTCCCAATCATAGATAAAAAAACTGCGACAGATTAAATAATTGTAAGTTATGTAATAATGTCGTACCGATTGCATATGATGTATATAAAACCCGGTACCAACTAACGCTTTAGGTTGTTCGACTATTACGAGAGTAAATGTCGCACTCATTATAGTAAACTAATAAAGCCTACTACTTCCTTGAATGAATACTACTACTACTCCTAAACTCATTGAATGAATATTAAGTCACATATCTAAATAAAGCGATTTAGTTTGTTTGTTTGTTTATAAAACTTTATTGTGTAATTTAACAATAAAGTTTTATAAACAAACTAAATAGCTTTATTTTGATATGTGACTTAATTTTTCAAAATTCATAACAATAATAATACAATAAAAACTTCATCTAAATTATACAATGGCGGACTTATCCCAATAGGGATCTCTTCCAGTCAACCATGAAATGCTTGAAAAGGAATTCATCTGATAGGTTTGGTGCAATTTACGCAAATTTACGTTTCAATAACCTTTTCAACTCATTTATTTTTATTTTATAATTTTCTTGGAGTTAGAAAAATGTATAAAAATAGCAAATTTTAGCTTCCTAACTCAGATAGTCTGCGAGTAATAGGGCTGTTGTAACTTATAGACAGGCGGTCAGTCAAAAATGCTGACGCTAAAACAGTTTCTTGTTCACTACGAAACCATAAAAACGTAAAAGTATCTTATTTTACCACATGATCATGACGCTATCATTTTTTCTAAATATACAAACACAAATGTAAATTTCAAGAGAGATAGGGCGCATTAAGCCGGCCGTCTGGGAAAGTACCTCCACCTCACAGTAAACCGCAGCAAAATAACAACCTCCCTCGAGGGTTGTTTTGTTCCTACGTGAGTGAGGTCACCAGTAAGATACTCACGAGTTGCTGTATTAGCAGCTGAGGTGACATCATGTGAGTGACACTTAATGTATTACAAGGGTTAATAACCTACGATAACCGCTTTACATCGTTGGTTCGTATGCTTATGTCTAGACGTCATATAAAAAATGATATTTTTTATACCACTAAATGTCCATAAGTTACGGTAACTGCGTAACATCAGGCAAACCGTACGTTTGTTTGCCACCGTGGTATAAAAAATATTCGCGGCTCCACTGTTCACACAAAAAATTACAAACAAAACATAGGAACAAGCTCGCACTTTTTATTATACAAATTTGGCAAGAACATGAAGTACTTCTATTTGGAGAATGTAAAATTCATAATTAGTAATTAGATAATAATAGACTTCATTTATTAGACTTTAGTAAGTCTGGACCGCGATTTTTTTTTAATCACATCGGTCTGTCAGTGCACGCGCCTTTTGACAATTACGGGATGGACTTCAATGAAGTTAAGTGTGGTAATAGCTATAATCCGGGGTCAATATATGGGATACGATGACATACGATGACACATGACTCGATTCTTACACACCTCACTCGCTTCTTTAATATTCATTGCTCTTCTCATGCACACTCGCTGATTTGTAAGGCTCCTGACATCACCTTCTGATAACACACGATCAATTTGGACATGGTAGGTAAGTCTTGACCATCCTCGGCTCCTACATCCTTCTACTTTCGCATTGTTTCGCTATTCTTTCTTCATGCATTAATTCCTCATGTTCGAACCGACAATGCATGTCTCTTCTTATTTTAACGACGACGCTCTCTTTCAGCCCAGCTCTGTTTCTAACATCATCATTGCGAATACTGTCTACAAGCGTTACGCCACAAATTTTGCGCAACGCTAGCATGTCAACTTATTTATTAATCTTATTATATTAATAATAATATTCTGATAACTACAAGTCGCCGCATTGCAATAATAACTATAGTTTAAAAAATCACGATGTATATGGTTGTCAGTACTGAGGCATCTTGATCGGTTCGATAATCATCGACTTTATCTAAGCCTTTTTGCAAATAGTATTTTGACACGCATCTTAAAGATATTATTGGTGAAGGACAGTATTGATTCAGGCAATCTATACTATTATTATAAAGAGGAAAGATTTGTATGTATGTTATGAATAAACTCAAAAACTACTGGGCCGATTTCAAAAATTCTTTCACCATTAGAATGCTACAATATAAATTATTAACATAGGCTATAAAATATTTTGAAAATAATTAGGGATCCGATAACTTCGATAATGTGTGAAAAAGATACCAAAAAATCCTTATGCGGTATAAGTACGCTGCTGAAACTATTGAAAATAGAGCAAAGTAAATATATAAATAAAATAAATATTGTCGGACAAATTACACAGTGCCATCTAGCCCCAATGTAAGCGAAGCTTGTGTTATGGGTACTAGACAACTGATAAACATACGTAAATACATTTTTTTTTTGTAAATACATACTTATTATATATAGAAAATGCCCAGACCAAGACAAACAGACATGTTCATGCACACAAATGTTTGTCCTGTGTGGGAATCGAACCCACGAGCGTTGGCGTTAAAGTAGCGTAACAGCGCGTTTCACCACTGCGCCACCGAGCTCGTCAAAAGTAATGTACTACAGTTTTATAGAGGACATCAATATCTACAAAAAAGTCCGCAATACCATATGTCTAACTATTACAGTTACGTCACAATAATTACTTTTTCATGTTAAAATATGCTATAGTAACGCCGGTACAAACTAGGCCACATTATTCGTACCTTGGATCTTATTGATTTAATCTTATTGATTTAATTTTACCTTATTGATTTAATCCTTATCCAAATAAATCATTTCGTAGTCAAGACTGTTTCAATGCCTGTAGGTTACTCTTTGAATTAACGAAATCGGACATTCCATTCCAAAGATATTACGGATTTTGTTCTGTGTTTCAATCCCTTGCTTGCGACACCGGCGGCCACGGCGCGTGGCAGCGGGCGGCGCGGCGCACATCTATGAGATAGGTACCCGCGCGGCTCATTCGCGCGCTATCGACATTGAATGTTTTGACTTTTTCATACCACATTTTTTCTGTTCCAGTTAAAAAGTTCTTTTCAGAAAAGCGTGCCTCAATCATCACCTTTGTGGCAATCAATTGAAACTCTCAATATTTTTTTTTATTTGCGCACGAATATGAGAGCACGTTTAAGTAATGACGGCAACGACAATTTCTCACAAAAATTACTTAAACTTGGAAGCGGAAAATTACCATCTCCAATTGCTCATAGCCAAGTATTATTGGATAATGAATTGGCTCAAACTGTTCACAGTCTAGAAATCCTTATAGAGACAATCTATCTCGACGTCGAACATCTTACAGAAAGAAATTTCGATTGGCTCTATTCGAGGGCGATCGTCTCACCGAAAAACAGCTCAGTAAATGAGATAAACAAAATGATCATTGAAAAAGTACCAGGTGATTTTAAATTTTACAAATCTATCGATGACGTGTGCAACATCGAAGATACAGTGCACTATCTACAAGAATTTTTAAATTCTCTCTATCCCGCCGGCTTGCCACCACACGAACTGAAATTAAAAGTAGGTGCTCCCATTATGCTATTGAGAAATTTAAGCCCTCCCAATATGTGTAATGGCACAAGGCTTTTGATAAAGAAATTACGAGACAATCTGATTATAGCAACAATCATCACCCACGTCCCACGGCCGGACAGCTAGCTCACATTCCGCGGATCCCGATGATACCAACAGATTTGCCCATGTCTTTTAAAAGATTACAGTTTCCTGTAAAGGTATCGTTTGCCCTTATAATAAATAAATCCCAGGGACAAACTTTCTCGACCTTTGGCATCGACCTAAGAGAAGAATGCTTTTCTCATAGCCAATTATATGTTGCACTTTCTCGAGTAAGATTCCTAAAAATCAATATATTTTGTTGCCATCTACGAATACCACAGCCAATATAGTATACAGCCTGGTAGACATATTGGAAACTAAAAAAGTAAAACCTATTAAATTAAATTAATATAATGTCTCGAAATATATGTTATATATATTAAAATAAATGTAAAAAAAGAAATGTAAAAATAAAACTAAAAACAATATAAATAAATAAAAAATAAACTTTCCGATTGTAATTAGGGTTATGGATAAAAACTAATAAAAAATTAAATACCACTAAGTACGTACCACTTAAAGTAATTTGTCTGAAAAAAAAGCTACGTAAGAAAAACTATTTAAAAAACTCTCTAAAGATACATTTACTCTTCGTTTATCCCAAAATGTTTAAAAAATAAAAGTCCACCCGTGCGAAGCCGGGGCGGGCCGCTAGTTTATTATAAAGTCGAATACAGTTTACAACAAGCGCCGGTCGTGATTTGAGATTTTAAATAAATTTGAAAAATAAGAGTGGTATTTATTTCATCGATTAGCGGTTTTGGAGTTAATGTTATACATATAAACATTTTTTGATTTCCAATATACAACCATTTTGGAAATAAAAAAAATATTTAAATGTAAATATTTTTCTCCTCAACACCATAAATTCATGCGATGTTAAAACTAAAATTAAACCAGTTGAGAATGCGCAAGCTTGCATTGCCAGAGGAACACCTGGCTCGTCAGTTATATAACAATTTTTTTTTTTTTAATTTATGTCGGCCATTTTGACCATGTTCCTTGAGAGATAGGAACGGTGTTCCTGAACATTCCTATTCTACTTTTTTATGCTGAATCCGAATCTAAAGTCAAAATTCGAATATTCGAAAAAAAGCGACAGACAAACCCACAGACAAACGCACAGACAAACATAGATTTCATATAGGAACGGTGTTCCTGAAAACAGTTTAATAGAATAATTTGTATTAGAAATAAATAATCTATATATAAAACAAACTCGGATTAATTACGCTGTTTATAACTCGAGAACGGCTGGACCTGATTTATGATCTTTGTTTTGTTGGATTTGTTTTATGAAAATAATTATAAACAACGAACATATAAGACTTGAGAACCTCGACGACGTCCAAGCAGGGGACAACCTAATTGAGCACGCAAGTTAAGCAGGGTCTACCGCAGCCTGTTATGGGTGGGTTTAGTCATGTCGAATTCCTCCGTGCGCGGAAGGCACGATAGTTCGTTGGGCTAGGCTGTTTTCAGTAGACGACCGTTGTTAACTCAACTAAGAGAGGTAAGGTTTATCAATGCAGCCTAGCTGTGGAAGTAGGTACCACCACTTCATGGAAATACCTCAGCCAAAATAACAACTCCCTGGAAGGGTGTTGTGTTCCAGAGAGGTTACCATTAAAACCCTGAAGAGTTGTTATACATAAGCGAATTAGCACGAAAGGAATTGTACGCGTTCTTTTATACAACTAGATTGGCAAACAAGTATGCGGCCCGCATTAGATAGTAAGCGGCACCGCAGCCTACTGACTCTCGCAACATCACGGGGATGTTACTCGCGCGCTGCCAATCTTAAAGTCAAAGTCAAAATCTTTTTATTCCGTAAAAATGGCTACATTTGTTTGGAATCGTCACAATTTTTTTCCCTACCGTGCAGTTCATGACTAGGTGAGCACTGATAAAAATACTGCCAAAAAACTCAGGCATCCCTGAGTAATCCATCCATCCATCTTGTAACCTAAGGCTGTTTCGTCACAGTACCCTTCTTGTCGCCAAATCCCTAGTGTGACGTATGAATATGACTAGCGGATGATGCAGAGTTCAGTCTGTGAGTCACAGGTGCGTTTATTGGATTGTGACAATAATTTTAAGAGAGGTAGGGTGCATCAAAGCATCCCGTCTGGGGAAGTACCTACACCTCACAGAAAACCGCAGCCAAATAACAACTCCCTAGAGGGTGGTTGTATTCCTGCGTGTGAGTGAGGTCACCAGTAAGCTCCCAAGGAGTTGCTGTGTAAGCAGCAGAGGAGGCATCGCGCGAGTGATACTTAATATATCGCAAGCGTTAATACCCGCTGTACATCAGGTGGGCCGTATGCTTGTATGCCTCCCGACGTAGTATAAAAAAAAATACGAGTTTACGAGTGTTCTCTTAGAAGGCGACATACACACGCATCATAATCAGCAATATTCCAAAAGCTCTAACACAATCTTAAGTGTCACCACAACCGTTTGCATTCGACGTTGCGTGCAAAATACAACCTTTATAAAGTCGGCTAAACATACGCTATGTACACTTGTGGTAAAGTGAAATAAGTTATCTATTAGCTTCTAATGGGAAAGTTTTAATTCAAACTTCAGCGTAGCGTTGAGTCAATGAGTGGAAACATAATATTTTTGGCACACCAACTTGGAAGTTTCATCGCTTGAGGCGTTTGACAAACGTTGTATAACAAAATGTTTTGTGTTTTCTTTGAAGATTGTCTATTGCTTACTTAAGAAGTTACGTAATCTGTATGAGGATCTTTATGTATATATAATCAGGCTGTCAGTATATATCTATCTACAACTTTACGCCAAATTCCTTGCGGTGTAGGCAGAGAGAACCGAGAGCTACATGACTCGATCCTTACACACCTCACTCGCTTCAGTAACATTCGTAACCCTTCTCATGCACGCTCTCCGGTTTCTAAGGCTTCTGGCATCACCTTCTGATAAAACACAATCAATTTCGTTATGGTAGGTAAGCCCTCGGCTCCTACATTCATGTACTTTTGCGTTGTACGAGTATATCTGTTTTGTGATTATTTTTTCCTGCCTTCTTTCCGTGTCCGATCCAGCGGAGCATGCCTCTTCTGATGTGGTTACCGTGACCTATGAATGCTTCCTGTACAAGAAGTATCGCTCATGCGTTGCCCTTTTTATGATCTTTATTTTGATGGATTTGTCTCCGCCCTGAATAGCAGAATAACTATAATCATCGAAAAAGTTAACGAAAACAAAAATTAAGAAGAAGATTCCTTTTCCCATTAATTTCATATGAAACACCTTTTTTATGATATCTCGGGAACGAATTGTTATATCTATATTAAAAACAAAGTCGGGTTAGTTACACTATTTATAACTAGAAAACGGCTGGACTGATTTTTATGCTCTTTGTTTGGTTTGTCTCCGCCCCGAATAACAGAATAACTATTAAAATATGGAAAAAATCTATGAAAAAAAAATTATGAATTACATACATACACATTGTTATTTTTACCTTATTTTCAGTATCGTATGTGATAATGAATGTGTTGTGTGTGCTTTATCATGAAACTTTCATGCGTAATGTAACAAGGTAGTGATTAACTAAGATGTTTTTATAGTCGTATGACAATGACAATACGAAAGTAAGGTAATTGCCCAACTCGCATTCAGTCGGCCACGCTCTCGCGTCGCGTCTATACGTATTTCCCCACAAAGCTTGTCTTAAGATATATATTCATCTCTTTCTAACGACAGGTATGGCCCATCAATTGTCTCTTTGTTAGAACAAAAGTGTCATAATAAATAACTGTACGTAGATATAGTAGTACTTGCGCCATTTTAAAATACGTTAAATATGTTGGTGTATAACGTGTCTACCTTTTGATACGTCGCTGGTGATTAAGATGTATTTAGATAGATAGATTTTTATTTATTTACATAACACAGAATTTAAGGAAATACATTCAAAAGATTCTTACAATTATAGAAATGTACTATGCAACAAGGCGGCCTTATTGCTAAAAGCAATCTTTTCAAGGCAACCTATTTAGTAAGGCAGATAGGCGTAATATAACTTTTTAATTTTAATCGTTTGAATTAACTAACTATTCGTTAAACTGTCTGCCCCCCTGGATTTGACTTTCTGATTTGTAATTCGTAGTAGTATGAAACATCAAAGGAGAATGCCCGTTCGAGGTTTCAAGTTATGCACAAAATTAATATTAAAATTCCGATAATTATTATTATTACTACTTCTCCAAAAAAATTAAGTCTTAAGCTCGCCATTTAAATGATTGCCAGTATTGAAAGGTAAACAGTACTCGATTGAATAGAAGCAGTCGATTGAAAATAATCGCAACAAACAGTATGTAGCACAAAACTAATACATAAAATACATATTTTTTATACAACTACATTGGCAAACAAGCATGCGGCCCGCATCAGATGGTAGGCGGTCTCCGCAGCCTATTCTCGCAACACCACCGGGATGATACTCGCGCGCTGCCAATCTTGTGACCTAAGGATGTTTCGTCACAGTACCCTAAGAGAGGTAGGCTAAGAGAGGTAGGGCGCATCAAAGCAGCCCTACTGGGGAAGTACCTCCACCTCACAGAAAACGGCAGCCAAATAATAATTCCCTATAGAGTTGTTGTGTTCCTGCGTGTGAGTGAGGTCACCAGTAAGCTACCAAGGAGTTGCTGTGTAGGCAGCAAAGGAGGCATCGCGCGAGCGATACTTAATATATCGCAAGCGTTAATAGGCTACGGTACTCTTTACAACAGGTGGGCCGTATGCTTGTATACCTCCTGACGTTGTATAAAAAAAAGTAATTTTTCTGCAATATCTCACCCTTCAAACCGGAACACAGCTATATAAATATAGCTGCTTGGCGGTAGAAATACGAGTAGATGAGACTGAGGTACTCATGCAGACGACTTTTGTACAAAGTCTCCCTCTGGTATATTACGTATATTTTGATGATAATTGATAATACTCAATACATATTTTCACTACTAATGTACATTTTTCTCATAAATCCGAAGCTTTACGAAAAAAAAATCTCTATAACTTCACGCCAAATCCCTTGCGGGGTAGGCAGAGAGAACCGAGCGCCACGTGACTCGATCCTTACATATCTCACTCGCTTCTTTAACATTCATTGCTCTTCTCATGCACGCTCGCCGGTTTCTAGGGCTCCTGACATCACCTTCTGATAGAACATGACCAATTTGGTCATGGTAGGTAAGTCTTGGCCTTCCCCGGCTCCTACATCCTTCCACTTTTGCATTGTATATTTGCTTCGTCATTCTTTCATCTTGCATTCTTTCTACATGTCCGAACCATCGGAGCATGCCTCTTCTGATTTTAATAAATAATTTTAATAATAAAGAAAAAAATTGTAAACAATATTTTTTTCAAATAATTGAAACTGCACAGATAGCAGCGGGCATTGTTTCTGCACAACAAAAACAATATGGAAACCAAACTCCATACAACAACATGTATTCTCCTTCACGAGATTAAAAGAACCGTCGAATCATAACATTGGATGAAAGATGGTATAGAAATGACGTGGGATGAGTTGAGATAGGATTACCAATGCGACGAATGGCATTCCTCTCATATGCGTACATACTTTCAATTTCTTACAAAGAAATGTAATACAACGGGAGCGGCTCACCTGATTTAAGCATTACCGTCGCCTATGAACGCTTGCCAAAGGACGTCCTTCGACTGAAATAATGATGATGATTACAAAATGTAACCAGTTGAGAATGCGCAAGCTTGCATTGCCAGAGGAACACCTGGCTCGTCAATTATATAACAATTTAATTTTTTTCTTTTAAACTCACCCATTTTGACCATGTTCCTTAAGAAATATAATATTGGTTTTGAAGACATTCCTATTCTACTTTTAATATACTTTTCGAATGTGATATAAAAATTCATTTTTTTTTAATTTATCGGCCATTTTGACCGTGTTCCTTATGAGATAGGAGGTTGGTTTTTCAGACATTCCTATTCTACTTTTTTATGCTGAATCCGAAACTGAAGTCAAAATTCGAATATTCGAAAAAAAGCGGCAGAGACACACACAGACAAACATATAGATTTCATATAGGATTTCATGAGGACGGTGTTCCTGAAAAACATGCGTAAGCTCGTCAAAGTTACCAATACACATTCTTTAAAAACATAAATCATGAATATTATATCATTGAAGTATGTAACCGCGTCTTATGTCGCTCGGTTCTCTCTGCCTACCCCGCAAGGGACCTGGCGTGAAGATATACATATACATTATAACAATGTTAAATTATAAAACCACCTTGTTACCGTCTAAAAGGGATCTTTACCTTGTACCCTAATTAAAATTTAAATTCCTAGGGTTTCGCTTCATGCGCTATTTCCAGAGTACAGGACAGGATACCCTCCGAAGGTCGGACCATATCTAATTTTAATCAATGACGTATACTGAAAATGGCATCCTCTGTGTGTAGCATTTCTTTTTTGTACAGTGGAAGGAGAAGACAATTTTTTTGTGATACGACGTCGGGAGACATTTAAGTATACGGCCCACCTGATGTATGCCATGTCTATGCCATCTTTCATCTAATCCTACGATACGGCGGTTATTTTAATCTAAAAATGATATTTGACTCAATCAGAAAGTAAGTCCAAGGGAGCAGATTCTAGTTTAATAAATCGTTAGATGGTAGTTGCTTATTTCAAATGTTCTGGTATTATTGAAAAGTGATTCTATTAAAGTCTCGACAGTAGAAATACATTTTTGTTCATAAATGTAGCATATCAACATATGTACATCTTCATGCGTTAAAGTAAGAAGAGGCATGCTCCGTTGGTTCGGACATGTAGAAAAATGCAAGATGAAAGAATGACGAAGCAGATATACAATCGAACGTGGAAGGATGTAGGAGCCGGGGAAGGCCAAGACTTACCTACCATGACCAAATTGGTCGTGTTCTATCAGAAGGTGATGTCAGGAGCCCTAGAAACCGGCGAGCGTGCATGAAAAGAGCAAAGAATGTTAAAGAAGCGAGTGAGGTATGTAAGGATCGAGTCGCGTGGCGCCCGGTTCTCTCTGCCTACCGCGTAAGGGATTTGACGTGAAGTTATAGTAGTAATAGTAGTAGTACATCTTCATGCCAAGTTCGTTGCAGGGTTGGCAGAGAGAACTGAGATAAATAATATTTAAAAATATTAGAGCCGCGATAGCCTAGTGCATGAAGACCCGGCCTTGTGACCAACAGGTCCCCAGTTCGAACTCTGGGCAATATATCACTAAATTCATGTTTTCGGATATTAGTGTTTTCTTATGTTTTTTTTTATACTACGTCGGGAGGCATACAAGCATACCACCTGATGTAAAGCGGGTAATGAAGCCTATTAACGCTTGCGATGTATTAATTATCACTCGCGCGATGCCTCCTCTGCTGCTTACACAGCAACTCCTTGGGAGCTTACTGGTGACCTCACCCACACGCAGGAATACAACAACCCTCTAGGGAGTTGTTATTTGGCTGCGGTTTTCTGTGATGTGAGTTGAGGTGAGGAGGAGGAAAAATGTATGTGCATATTTGTAATTATCACTTGCTTGGCGATGAAGGCAAACAGCGTAAGGAAACCCGCATGTCCAAGAAATTATATTTTAATATATATAAATATTTTTTAATGGTTTCCTCTCTGGGTTGCGGAGGTCAGCTGACAGTCGCTCCATGTAAAAATCAGTATCTTCGCCAAATCCTTAGGCTTAGGTAACTGTCCCCGCACTTTCCTAATGAATTGGGAAAAACGGCATAACGCTAAGAAGAAGAATATTTAACAATAAACGTTTGATTTGAGATGGCAGAAACAACCGTTGCTGTACTAACGGTAGTAGATGCCACCCGGTGCTAATTAGTAGTTTTCACATAAACTAATCAGATGCGAAAGCACTCAAAGTAGTTAAAATGATGCCTATTAAATTTCTCTTCACATGGACAAAGGCTCAGGCATCAGCTTCTCGCGTACGAGTACTCAATTATCACATCAAATTTCCGAGTCTCATTTCTTAACACCCTATCATTCATATTCGCGTTTCACACCCTTAAGTCATATAACACTTAAATGCCCACCTCGAGACTTTAAATATAACATTTTGGCCAGAGCAATAAAACATAATAATACTTTATGTCAAGTACACAATATTCCGCTCTTGAATTATGTGCTCCACTTTTAGGTTTTGGCTACATTTAGTTAGGTATGATATATTAGTTTAGTAGATTTAGTACGATATGTGAGCGGGGTGTCTGGGAGATTCAAATAAGAAATTTAGAACACACCCATCCCTCTCTCATCACTGAGTATATACACTACTCCAAATATTTTTGTTTACGTACCTCACAACCCTAATCGGTAATCTCCTATTAAATGTTATACCCGATCCCGGGGAGAGCCTGCAGCTCTGTAGTCGGTTTTACACCTAGTTCGGACTCCAGACTCTCACAAGGAATGCTTAACTAAATTATAAGATAGTTACCGGAATAATTTATATACCTACATGTCGACGCCTGCAAGGAAAAACATCGTAACTCATTTTTCGTAACTTTAGAGGAGAGCGTGTCAAAGTTTCAAAAAATTCTTCAAAAAAGCCTTATGCCTAACAGAGTATAAGAAGAATTTATTGAATACTAGCTGCTGCCCGCGGCGCAGCCCGCGTGGAGTCAAATAACGTAGCCTATGTGTTAATCCAGATCATAATCTATCTACGTGCCAAATTTCATTCAAATCCGTTCAGCCGTTTAAGCGTGAAAGAGCAACAAGCATACAGACAAACTTTCGCATTTATAATATTAGTAGGATTTGACGCCTTATGCCTAACAGAGCAGAATAAGATTTTTTTGAATCTTTGACGCGCTCTCCTCTAAAGTTACGAAAAATGAGTTACGATGTTTTTCCTTGCAGATGTCGATATGTAAGATATCTTAGTAAGAAGTACATAAAATAAACTTATTAACGTATGTTATTAGAGAGTTCGATGGCGTCGTTGCGCGTCTCATTCTAACACGTAGGTAGGTCAAGGAACGTTGACCGCTGCCTGTTTATGGATGGGTTTATCGCTCTCGAGCTTAGCTAAACCAAACGACATACAATTTATTTAACAAAAAAGTAAAAGAATAATTGTACAAAAATACTTGTAAAAAAGATGAATATCGTTGCATAATGCTGTTGCCACGCCCTTGCAGGGCTCATGTCATGACTTAAATTCTTAGCTAAACACCTAATGTGAACCACATGAAAGCAATTAATAAATAAATATATATACGAGCGTATCCGTACTTTGGAAGGCACGTTAAGCCGTCGGTCCCGGCTGTTGACTATGCCAATCGTTAAGCTAAGTCAGTGGCCCTCGGGCGGCTTGAAAACACTGGCCTCCGCCAATCCGCATTTGAGCAACGTAGTGAAGTATGAATTCGGTTGAATGAAGACCCGTATCTCTGTAGCGGGATAAGTAAAGGCTGTAGTGGTATGTGGTGATGATGGACCTATGTTATTTCAAGTGTCATGACAGACTGCACATGAAGTCAGTTATACTCATACCTTAGGACCTTGTAATTCGGTTCAGAGACGAGCTGTAAGAATGTTTTTAACCGGCTCCAAAAAAGGAGGAGGTTCTCAATTTGGCTGTATTTTTTTTTTATATTTGTACTTCATAACTCAGTCATTTATAAACCGATTTGAAAAACTTTTTTTATTTGAAAAACTATATACTTTTTCAGTACTTTTTCAGTTCTGATGAAGTCGGTATTATTTTTTGTTAAAATTTTTATTGGATTTTCGTACTGTATATGATATTTGTAATTATCACTGGCTCGGCGGTGAAGGAAAATACGAGTATCGTGAGGAAATCCACTCGATAAGAAATTATATTTTGAAAATCGTTTACCTAAGAAAGGGCTCGTTTTCTCTCTGGGTTGGTGGTGGTCTGATAGCAGTCACTCCATACCAAAATCAGTATCGTTAGCTATGAATAAATTGATAAATTTCAATAACCATTTTTTGTTCGTCTTGGTGAGAGCTGAAGCACCTCCAGCGACAATATTGACCAGTTTCTTTTCGATTTGCCAAGGTGATTCATTTAAATGAACGTAAATGGATTTAAATTCATTTAATTTAAATTTATTTAAATGGATAGGTAGTGAATTTCGCCAATCCTGATGGATTAGGAAATGGGATAACGCTAGGAAGTAGGAGAAGAAGAATTCTTTTCCACACATTATTGAGTCCTTAAACTTTGAATTTTTTACCCTTGAGCTATGTTCTGAGGAGTTGTTCGATATGAATCCAATAGCTTCCTTCTACAATCACACGGTTCACCGTCAGCGTGGAATTCATCCTCAGATACTGGAAAAGGTGAGAAGAGGCTACAAAGCTGCTACAGGGTCTGCAAAGTTTTCTGCTTTGTTGCCCCGCTTTTTAGTGTACATACCTATGGTACGCTAACTTTCTTGACGAGCTTGGTGGCGAAATGATAAATGACTTTGGCACCAATGCTCGTGGGTTCGATTTCTATACAGGACTAACATTTGTGTGCATGAAAATGTCTGTTTGCCTTAGTCTGGGTGTTTTTAAGAAAAAAAGGCAATGTTGTTCTCCGGGTCACCCACCGCAAAAATTATAACTAAGAAGATGATGTACAATACATGAACAAGAGGCGACGTTTTACAATTGTATATAAATTGCTGATTGCGGAGTCAACATGTTATTCAAATATGTTAAAATCACAGCTCTCAAATTAACATGTGTATGTATGCCATGGCATCTTTGTCGAGCCAGCGTCTTTTGCAAATTGGCAGACTTCCAAGATACCTATTGCGGGCTGATTGCAAAAAGCGTGTGTTACATATACAACGAGGTCACCAGAGCTCATAAATAAGTCGTTGTATTAAAATCAAAGAAGCTGGCAGATATCGAACTTCTAGTAGCGGTTTGGACGCGGCATGCTAACCTGACGTTCAGAGAAACCCGATGGAACAACTATCCGCTGTCCACTCGCAGGTCATAAGGGTTTTCTAACCTAAAAAGTATAATCTCAACCTCGAAAAGTTTTGCAGCCACAGTGCAAAGTTGAGTTTACAATGATCGTGTCAGAGAATAAGACCAAGCTGGATAGCAATGCTGAAGCAGAGAGCCGGGGACAAGCCGCACAATCTGCACTGTACTGTAGTGGAAGATTTTACACCTTGGTGAGTTAGCTCAGTGACTTTTATATTCACACCGCAACACCCCACGGTGAAAAAAAACATGTAAGTATAGCGACCACCTCCACAATTAATGTAATATCAATGGACTTAATTCTATGTGTCACATCAATGAACTTAATTCCAGTTAATTCTAACTCTGGTAATACACCTAGGGGTTATCGAATGCTGCATTACCAATGATCTAATAGCTGCTGTTTGAGTTAAAAGCCTGTGTTTTAATCGGCCTTTGAAATAAAAGAAAGAAGGTTTACAAGGCTTGAGTTACGGCAAATGCTAACGGGAAGCCTAATATCTCTGATTTGAAAAGCAAACAAATTTCTGCCTCGTGCATCAGTATGATTGATTATATATCAGGATTGCTAGTGCAAATATCGATTTCGTCAGTAGAGTGAATCTTAGCAGCTATCTATACGACCACGTAGGTTAAGGGTCATGTAAGGTAAGGGTCATCACATCATATACTTATAATATCTATTTCTGTTTCTAGTCTATTTCTGTTCTGTTCTGTTCATTTGCATGTGAAATTCCAAGTGACCTATTTCAGATTTTTTTATCTGGAAGACCAACAGCTAAGCTATATCATAACAGTATTTTGTAATAGTAATTTCGGAGCAAATTATACGTCCTCACTTATAGCACCGAAATTTGTGTACCGAATATGAACATATATATTTTTTTTATACAACTAGATTGGCAAACTATCATGCGGCCCGCATTAGATGGTGGACCCTCGCAACACCACAGGGATGACTCTCGCGCGCTGCCAATCTTGTGATCTAAGGCTGTTTCGTCACAGTACCCAGTAAATTCCCAGCCATATCTCACTCTTCAAACCGGAACACAGCTATATAAATATAGCTACTTGGCGATAGACCATGTCATTTAGTAACTGTTAACTTTGATACGCTTGTGTTAAATAAGTCAATGGCGGCTGTTTTCGAGATTTTGATGAAACTTTTGCTCGCTCGCCGCACGTATGAATTCTACCTGTAGTTTGAAGAAGCAGAAGGGAGACTAATGAGATGATCATACCTCAGCGGTTTAGAGGGAGTCGTTGAATTTCAATAAAGTTGAGAACTAAGAACTGATTTGTCATACAGTAGTTTTGATAAATTGATATGGGAATATGTGGATGCTATCTATGAACTATGCGAAGCTTTACGTATGTATATCTAATATATTACGAGAGATATGCTTATGATAGATACGTGAGTAATAAGAGTTTTGTTTATACTTTTTGGGCACAAAACCCTCAAATTCTATTAAAAAGGCTATGATTCCCCGCTCAATCAAACGTAGATACAGCATTTCTTTCTCGCAGTTACGTGTAGCTGCTGCCTTTCGCACACTTCAGATTGTGTAACTAACTTCTTGTTAAGTTGTTTTTCAAGTAACTGACAGCATAGGGTTCTTCAAAAGCAGTTTCAAGTTTTCAGTTTTTACACGGTCGGCAATACGCGAATGATGGCTCTTGAATAAAGTATTGTATAAGGTCTCAAGTCAAATAAACTGTTTTGTTATTGGAGTTTGCTCCATAAGAAACGATTTTGAGTTATAAAGCCCCGTATGGAAATTTTATTACGAGTAAAATCAAGTGTTAACTAAAAGTGATAGCGTTACGCTCGTCCACTTAAAAAGAGACAAACATATTCATCTGTATGATTCAACGTTAGGATACTATTCATTACGTGACAATTTCGGCAATATATTCATGCCAAGTAAGAGCTTGGTTTTGGGCAGGGAGAGAGTCACGGACCTTACACATCCCACTCGCTTCTTTAAAATTCCTAGCTCTTTTCATGAATAACATCGTAAACAGTTAGAAATTAAAAACCGAAATAGAAATACATACAAACCCTGTAATTAGCAATGGACTTCCATCGGCATTCCTGGGAAAGGAACCTATAAAGGTATACCAATAGCCAATAGTCACTAAGTAATGCAGGCGTGACCTGGAAAGGGGCAGGTCTGAATAGGCTAAGAGCAAAGAGACACATTTAAAACATGCTGAGAGGTATTCAAAGAGCCGGATGGTAAAAATATACCGTAGTTTTTTTTATAATTCTTCTGGTGTTAAATAAGCATATCTGCTTGGCGTAAAGCGGTTGTCTATAGAAGCTTGAAATGTACCCAGTTTATACAAAAAAATGTTGATCAATATCTTGTCCCCCTTCTAAATCCATTATCTGAATTACTTTTACTTCTTTTTTATAAGTTATAATAGAATATTTCTCAACGAATATGTACATAGTTTGATGTGTGGTAAACGGTGTTGGTGTCAAAATTGTTATTACTCTTAGTCTAAGCTACTTTGTATATTCTCATTTTGTCACTGTTTGTTACCCCAATAAATAGAAAAAAACGTAAGAAATTTTTGTTAATGCTACAAACGTTGGAAATATATAGGTAAGGCTTTACAACAGGTGGGCCGTATGATTGTAAACCTCCCGACGTCATATATTGTATATATGTACCTACATCTATATCTTCGTAGTAAATTTCTTGCGAGTAGGCAAGGGGAATCGAAAAGCAGGTAAATAGAAATCAGTGCGCTACTGACCTACCCATGGATCAAATAACCTGCTAAGAGCCGATGATACCGATATTATATAGTAACTAAATTCATCGCTACCTCAATATGATAACTTTTTACCTAAATGAAAAGTGTATAACAATGTATTTTTAATACCACTAAGGTGGCAATCAAGCATACGGCCTGCCTGATGGTAAACAGTCACCGTAGCCTATGGACATTTGCAATTTGGGTATCACTCATGCGTTGCCGACCCTCTAAAAACCTCTTCACGCATTTCTTGAAGAACTAACGTATTCATCTTCAGTCAATCACTTACGTCGTATTAATATTTTTAGTTTAAATTCTGTCTTTGATTATTTTCCCCCTCTCCCAATGATTAGTTCATGCGGCTTAGCACCGGCCGGCACTTACTAACAGTAGTGGGTGGGTGCCGGCGCTAGGCCGCATGAACTAATTACAAAACTAAAACACAAAACATGTTAAATCAAATTCCATGTAAAATTGACTTTCGCAAAATAACGGCTGAATCTATTAACTATTTTGATATTATATTTTTATACTCAGTTCATGAGTGTGGAAGAAGCGAGAGCGGTATGTTTGGATCGGTGCACCTGGCGTTCTATAGCCTCTGCCTACCCCAATGGGAGACAGGCGTGATGATATGTAAGTATGTATGTATGACTATTTTGACTCGAGAGTCGCAGCTCCGCACTGATCAGCTAATGAGTCTCGACTTGTGACAATACGCCGCTGGATTGTGAGGCTCGTGACTGAGAGAAACAAGGGCATTTTCAAAGGCTTCGTCGAATATTTTTCAACAATACATTGTCGGTACGTTTTGTGACTTAAAAAACGCTGCTATTTTGAACTCAATTCAATACCTCAGTTGTACCCGTATCGATTACCGCTGACTTCATATTTTTCAAGATTCGTATCGACTGTGCAATCTCATCGAATTGCTTTCGTATTCGTCAGACCCAACTGGGGACGTCAAAGCTATGATATATATATATATATATATATTAATACGTGTAGCAAAAACTTTGTACCCCTTTTTACGAAAATTACATGGACGGAGGTGTATGAAAGGCACAGTTGAAGTTTGTATGGAGAAGAAGTGCAGAAAGCAAATTTTGAACTATGAAGATATAGGTACATATATATATATATATATATACATACATACTTATATGTATATAATATATATATACATACTGTGATCGAACCTGATTGAACCAAAGGTCAGATTTTCCCTGTGGGTTGCGAAGGTCTGACGGCAGTCGCTCCATGTCAAAGTATCTCCTAATCCTAAGATTAGATATATAATTAGTGTTCACATTGAAAATTGCAGATTATAACTAATGAAGTAGGTCTCAGTTCTTAGCACTTTGACCGTAGGACAAGATCTCTTCTTACCGAAAATAATGTTGCCTTTATAACTAGATTCTATTCAATTTATTTTTCAAGATATTACCCACAATATGGTCACTTATATCTTGTAAAACTAAGTTTGGGCTGTCAATAAATTATGAAATACACAATCACTCCGATAGATGTGCAATGATTATTGCCATGATAAAAAAAATATGTGATGGTACCTTTTTTTTATACAACATCGGGAGGTATGCAAGCATACGGCCCACCTGATATGCGGGTACCGTAGCCTATTAACGCTTGCGATATATTAAGTATCACTCGCGCGATGCCTCCTCTGCTGCTTACACAGCAACTCCTTGGGAGCTTACTGGTGACCTCACTCACACGCAGGAACACAACAGCCCTCTAGGGAGTTGTTATTTGGCTGCGGTTTTCTGTGAGGTGAAGGTACTTCCCCAGACGGGCTGCTTTGATGCGCCCTACCTCTCTTAAAACATCCAGACCGAGACAAACAGACATGTTCATGCACACAAAATGTTTGCCTTGTGTGGGAACCGAAACCACGGGCGTTGGTGTCAAAGTAGCGTCATTCACGACTGAGCCACCACCTTACCTTAGGTGCGTAATTACAACTCTCCGTTGGCAACACTAGAAACACTAGTTTAAAAAGTTAGAAACACTAACTTCGCTTCTTCAGCCAAGAAGAAAAATGTCGCAGATGTAGTACTAGATATTTGTTTTATAGGTAAAATTATTCACCTATTTAAATGAACTGGATGAGACGCCGAGAATATATTCTCAAGTTATCTCAAAGCGTAATCTGAACATATATCACACGACGCTATTTACAAAAAAAAATACAGGTAAGTCTATCCCGAGGTTCGAATATCCCAGCCTTTTCATTCCCGCCCCTTTTAGGTCCCACCTACGTTTACACCGAGCAACTATTTGTCATTGATACGGGTACATTTGCCATGAAAACCTTTTTAGCTCCGAATCTACATAATATGATAGCGGCACATTGGTTGCATGAATTGAGTAAACCTTAAATGCTTAAAAATACTCACTTAAAAATATACGATGAAAGATTTAACGTAAAATCTTTTTAAAAAGGTGTACTTTTGGAGTAATAAGTAACGCGGTGCTAATTTGAACGCTCAGTTTGAACGCTAACTTATGGAAGTGAGAGCTGGGTAAGGCAGAGAGAGCATGAAAGTAGAATAAATGCGGTCGAGATGGGAGCATTGCGCAAAATTTGTGTCATAACGCTTGCTGACCGCGTTCGTAATGAAGACGTCAGAGAAAGAGTTGGTCTGAAAGATCGGTGTCGGTGTTAAGATAAGAAAAGGCATGCTCAGTTGGTTCGAACATGTAGAAAGAATGCAGGACGAAAGAATGACGAAACAGATATAAATGCAAAAGTGGAAGGATGTAGGAGCCGAGGAAGACCGAGACTAACCTACTATGACCAAATTGGTCGTGTTTTATCTGAAATCGAAGTCAGAAGCCCCAGGAACTGGCGAGCGTGCATGAATAGAGCTATGAATGTTACAGAAGCGAATGAAGTACGTAAGGACCGCGTCTTATGGCGCTCGGTTCTCTCTGCCTACCCCGCAAGGGACCTGCCGCTTTTGGAGTTTCAGCGCCACTTGCAGCCAAATATCAATGACCTGGAAATTTGTAGTGTTCATGTTAATCAGTGAGGCTACCACCAGGAAGCTTCTGACCAAGTGTTCCGCTTGCTGCGAAAGTATGAGTACATCATTTTTTACGATTTAGTTTCAAGTTACAAAGTATGCTTACAATATTTACATATGTTACGAAATTGTTAACCGGCAATATCTTATTATTTTTATACGAGTAGTATAATACAATTAGGAACGCGCCTACAATGGAACCGAGCATTGTAAATATAATGGAGTTTTCCGACTGCTTGCATTATATAAGCTCAACAAAACCTATTTCAAAATTAATATTCTGGCCATAAAAATGCGACACGTACAAATTTATGCACAGAATATTAATATTCAATACAACTGGTAAAGTGCAAAAAATGCGAGCTTCCATGGTTCCTCCACAAAAGGCTTTATATTTTAAAGAATACCATATGCGAAATAAGAATCATCATTGAAAATAACTACAGCTATTTAACGAAATAAATAAATAATATTATCCAACAGTCCATTTATTACAAAGACAATCTATCTGTCTACGTCTTCAGACCAAGTACAATGCCACAGGATTATTTTCCTTTAATAACTCTTTTGACGGACGCTCCTGACACCACCTCGTGACGAAAAACGACCAATTTGATGTAGTATGTGGGATTTAACATTCCTCGTCTCCTAGATCCTTCTATTTTCGCGTTATATATATGTTTAGTTATTACTGCTTCCTGCATTCTTTCTACAGGTCCGAAACAACGGAACATGCCTCTTTCTATCGTAGCACCGATGCTTTCTTTCAGACCAACTCTTTTTCTTGCATCTTCTATGCAAAACCGGTCTACCAGTATCACGCCGAAGATCTTTCGTCACCGACTGCGGTGCACTACCATTATTGTTATTATTTGAAAAGTAGTACAATGTGTTGAAATATTAGACTGAAAGAGAACCATTTTGTTATTACAAAAAAAAATCCGGGAAGTGCGAGTCCGACTCGCGCACTCAGGGTTCCGTAAAAAAATATTTTCGCAATAATTTTTTTGTGATGATGATAATTACAAATTTACGGTTTACGGCTTTTTTCCTTCACTTGTGCTACATGACATTGCTTCTTACCAAATTTCATGATTCTGAGTCAACGGGAAGTACTCTATAGGTTTTGATTACCTTGCGAGTGTCAAAATATGCGCATAAACGAGAAAAAAATAGTCATATCTTTTAATTGCGTTGACTTAAAAGTTTGCTTTTTACAATGCTCGAAGGGATTATAGTATATACCTGAGTATTTAATATTAATTTCAGCTTGATAGCTCTTGATATACTGACAGACGAACAACAAAGTGATCCTATAAGTGTTCCGTTTTTCCTTTTAAGGTACGGAACCGTAAAAACAGGATTCAATCCATTTCCCGTCGGATACTAGGTAATATTGCTTTAATGCTCAGTAGTGTTCATATAATAATCTGTACACTATACGCAACATCATAATAACTATTTACTACATACGAGTGTAATAACGATAATGCGTATTGAATATACACACTAGCGAAACACGGCATCTATCCTTAAAGTCAGTTCATACTTCATTGCCAACACGCTTAGCTGATCCCACAATCTCGCGCCCCTCCTTTCAGACACTTTCGATTTTTCGTCTCACAGCTGCTGACAAATTTATACACATTAGACTGCCTATAAATAACCCATTGTACAATCGGTAGAACACACAATAGAACGCCAAATGTCTTCGCGCGCTTATTGGTTAAATTCAGTAGTGATTAATATACGCATATGGTCTCTCAATACCTAAGCTGAACGACGATCGATTCTCACACAGGGCAAACATTTGTGTGCATGAACATCTATTTGTTTTAGTCTAGATGAATTTAAGAAAGGTAGGGCGCATCACTGAGGAGGATCTCCACAGAAAACGATAGCCAAATAACAGATCTCTGAAGGGTTATTGCATTTCTACCAGTAAGCTCCCAAGGAGTTACTGTGTTGGCAGCTTCCTGTAATGC
This sequence comes from Pyralis farinalis, assembly GCA_947507595.1. NCBI lineage: Eukaryota > Metazoa > Arthropoda > Insecta > Lepidoptera > Pyralidae > Pyralis > Pyralis farinalis. Next base: position 27,327,895 of record OX382276.1, on the reverse strand, counting down.
AAGTATTGATAGGCTACTGTACCTAACCACTTTACATAAGATTAATCACATGCTTGTGTGCCTCCCGACGTTGTAGGTATGTAAAAAAAATCCTGAGCTAGAAGCAAATATTTCGCAGTAATTCAGGCGCTTATGACAATAATATTTACGTTAATGTATGCAACAGGTACATCATACGGAACTGAGACGTGATCCTTCACTGCGGGCCGTATGGGGAAGCTCAAGGTCGCTCAGCGAGCTAAAGAAATACCTACGCTCAGAGTTTCTCTGCGTGATAGAATCAGAAATGAGGATATCCACAGTAGAACTAAGATAACCGACATAGCCCACAGGATAAACAAGCTGAAGCGGCAGTGGGTCGGCTACATAGTTCGTAGAACCGACAACCGCTGGGGAAGAAAGTTACTCGAGTGGCATCCCCGTGCTGGGACATGCAGTTTGGGATGACCCCCTACTAGATGGAGCGACGACCTCAAGAGGTTTGCAGGGAGTCGATGGATGCAGGTACACAGGATCGAGATGAGTGGCACTGTAGTCGGTAGGCCTATGTTCAGCAGTGGACGAATACAGGCTGAGATGATGATACAACAGGTGCATACATTTTTAATAGTATTAGTAATAAAATAATTAATAATTTCAATAGTGAAACTACAAAGAAATTCAATATTGAAAGAAACAACTCTCGAAAGTTTAAATTGTGAACACAAAGCATTGCCTTTTCATAATTTCAATGTGCTTTAAGTGACGCAGATTCTATACTAGTTTCAAGTTTTCAATATCTTGAAAATGTACGTAAAGATGGAATGGGCACACTGTTTCCACCTTTACAACACATAGTTCTAATGTTACTTTTACCAAGCTGTGACAAAAAAGTAGGAGATTAACTGATGGTCACTGGCTCGCATCCTTTTGCGGGCATGTACCACTGATTTCGGGTTTTTGGTTTTATGTACATACTTGTAATTACTTGATTGAGGAAACTCGTGTGTTCAAGAAATTATCTGACCAAAGAAATGTCTGGTTTTCGCACCGGCTTGTCGAGGTCTGACGACAGTCGCTCCATGATAAAATCAATATCTTCGCCAATTCCTTAGGCCTTCTTAACTGACTCCACCAATTTTAAGGGATTAGAGTTAATGCTAGAAAGAGAAGAATGTTGTTTTTGACAAAGTAGACAGAGAGCAGTGCGCGGCCCACGTAGTATATCTCCCTACTGGCGTCAATTCGCGAAGCTTTGAGATACTATGCATGTAGACTTGTCGATATTGTATAAATAAATAAATAATGTATTGTGCAATTGTATAAATTAAATTTCATTATGTGAACATGACAGCTTATTATGATTACCAAACAAACTACTGTGGCATTATATAACAAATTTAACCTTTCATATAGCAGATAACAGTGACATTTTGCTGTACCTACATATTTGCTGCAGCGATAAACTGACATTTATGTTAACTAACAAGACCTAGAATTATTTTTAAAAGCCCGTGATTTTTGACTCCAGGACTATCACTACTTCAATATTTTAATGTTGGTAGAGATAAAGAAGTGAGTCTTCAAGATGTTGTTGGAAAGTTGTCGTTGACTGGAGGAACACAATTTATGTTATTTTTTAAGAAGAATTTTAAAAATAATATTGTTTTAGAAAACAATTTAATTTGTGTTATATTTTTAAATAGAATTTTAAAATTGTTTTAAAGTTACTAATTATTAATAAATAAAAATACGTACCAAATAAAATTATTTTTATATAGATAAGAATTTGACTGATTGGTAATATGATTAATAATTACTTTGTTGATTACTGATAGTTAATTGGAAAAAAATAAAGAAAAAGTACTTATTGTTTTCTCCCCAAAACCAACATTTACCAACCGCTACTGGTAAAACCTAGCATGTACCAGTTTCTAATGGTATAAGTCCAAAAAAGTTTCCCGTTTTTATTAATACTTACATTTATCAACTCATCTCGATAAATCTTAAGATTTACTGGTATAATCTAAGATTTACCGTAGTTCGGCCTTTTACAGTAACATATATATATATATATATATATATATATATATATATATATATATATATACGAGTATATTGAATGTGTAGCGAATAAGTAAGTAGGTACACAGAACAGGTAGGAGGCGCATAAACTACTTACTTATTGGCTACACTTGCCTGGAAGAGATCGCTTTGCAATAAGACCGCCTTTCGTGTTTTAATGTTTACTTTATGTATATTTGTTCTGTTTGGTGCAATAAGGTGTATTGTATTGTATTGCAGTACCCTACTTTCGGTGGCATATATATCAATGTAAGTATCCAAACATTCAAACTTGGCATATAGCGCAGATACGTCAACCGATGCGCTATCTGTGAACTCCTCCCCCGCAATGTCATTGGAATCAATTGTGACTTTGACATTTCACATTATTAACCTCCGACGAGCAAAACGAATGAGCCGAGACAAATTTAATTCCAATATCGAAATAAAAGAAGCTAAAAGGCTTTCTCGCAATTTTGAAGAGGGTAATCGTACAGTCAATTTAGTACGCGTAGCACATGACATTTCCACGTATCTATCTATCTATTAATAACTTCACGCCAAATACCTTGCGGGGTAGGCGGAGGGAACCGGGCGCCACATGATTTGATCCTTACACTCCTCACTCGCTTCTTTAACATTCATATCTCTTTTCATGAACGCTCGCCGATTTCTAGGACTCTTGACATCACTTTCTGATAAATCAATTTAGTCATGATAATTAAGTCTGATGATAGTAATTATCATCATCAATTCTTGTATCACGGGTTATAGTCCCGGTCATTTGATAGGCGTGCGCAGAGAGTGCGCATGGATCAAACACGTAGAAGCCCTTTGAAAAGCACAATGTGATGTTTTATACCCGACGCAATCTGCTCCAGGGAATATCAATGGGACAATATACCCATGAACAGGTCACGGCAGGTATTGGGACTATTGCGAATATATCAGAAAAAAATGCCTTATTAAAATGAGATCTGGAAGAATTATTAGAACTAGGCTATTACAAAAGAGGGACGGACGCCTGCCATAACTATCACAATCTGATGTTACTTCCGGCAGGCGGTGGCTCGCCACTCACTTGATGGACCCCCGAAATGCCAGAAAAAGTCGGCCGGGGGCTACACCGATGTGAGTGACTCAGGGGTGTCGTGAGGTGTGCTGCACTTTCTCTGAAGTTACTCGCGGCGTTATGCCCTTTAACACTTCCACCCGTAGAGCATATATCATCTGATAAAGTAATATAGAGAAAAATCGATAGAGCTATCGACTCCTCTCTGGACGGCCAATGAAGGGAAACCAGAGCTGAGAGCTGTCTTATTATTATCATTAATTTATAATTTGATTGATTAAAAAACTAATCTGAATTTCTTGTATTTTTATTAAAAATTAAAGAATGAATGTTTATGGAATTGATAATACTCCCTCCTCACCACCTTCAAGTGCCTCCACCTCAGAGAAAACCGCAGCCAAATAACAACTCTGGAGGGTTGTTATTTTCCTGCGTGTGAGTGAAGTCTCCAGTAAGATCCTAAGGAGTTGCTGTGTTAGCAGCAGAGGCGGCATCGCGCGAGTGATACTTAATATATTGCAAGCGTTCATACGCAACGGTAACCGCCATACATCAGGTAGGCCGCATGCTTATATGCCTCCCGACGTTATATAAAAAAACCCGAAATTCAATCCTGTTCAGAATTTTAGCTTAATCGCATCCCCTAGTCAATAGTAATACCTACAGCTTTTTACCTAAAAACTCATTTCAAAATCCGTAGTTTGCACCACACGCGCCTGCGTGTGGTGCAAACTACCAAAGCTTTGGTTGAAGTCATTTATCATTTTCTTGCTTTCTAAACTTCGAAGATAAAGAGGGTTCCCTTCTTAGAGAGGTATCTGTGACAGATCGACAGAGTGGGGTTATAATAATTGAGTTTCATTTTTTGTAAAGAACCCAATAATAATTGTGAAAGTTTTTTTTGATAAGCGCTTACAAACATTTGTATGCATGAATATGTCCATTTGTCTTGTTCTGGGTGTTTTAAGCGTGGTAAGGCGCATAAAAGCAGCCCAGTACCTCCACCTCACAGACAACCGAAGACAAATAACATCTCCCTAGAGGGTTGTTAATGCGTATGAGGTTACCAGTAAGCTCCTAAGGAGTTGCTGTGCTAGTAGCAGAGGTGGAATCGCGCGAGTCTCACTTAATATATTGCAAGCATTCGTAGGCTACAATAACAGCTTTACATCAAGTGAGCCATATGCTTGTATGCTCCTAAAATTGTATAAAAAAATACAATGCTTTTGTGTTTTGTTTGTTGTTGTTGTTTTGTCTGCTTGCATCCTTTCCACGGCTAATTCTCTGGACGGGAAGTAACAAGTATAAAGCGGTAGTTCAAGGCCTGGTAAAGAACACTGACTTCTCATTATTACCATAACGAAACCCCAACGCGAACAAAACCGCAAACCGAAGCTAGTGCATGACATTTACAGTCTATATATCTCAATAAACAGCTGATTGGTCACAACGCTTTCTGAAAGACGCAAAAAGACAAGCCAATATGATCTTTACGCTGTCATAATAAAGTTTACATAACTTTGATCTCTATTTTACAGCTTCCCAGGTCGTTTTGTTGTGAAAAATTGTGTTTATATCTCTAAAATGACTATCATAACCATTTAATGGACGCTCTCGGCAAAAATTGTAAGTGAATTTAATATACCTACCTTTTAAAGGATAGGAAGCTAAATATTCCTTGCCCTTAAGTTATAATTATAACTATAGCATGCTTTAAGTATTAACTATAAAATGGCATCTATCTGCGTAAATATTTTTGTTTATGACTTTATCCCGGTATTAAGTGTCACGTAAAGGTGGAATCACGTGTGTATAGCATACGATAATAATCTTAACAGAGCTTGAAACTAGTCTTACAATAACTTAGCAATTCCAAAAGCGCAGCCTAATTTCTAACTATGGAATATACACCGAAATCAATTACAATTACAGCCATCGTATATTTTAAGGTTATTTGACACGACCAAGAGAGTAATCGAACGTTAAATTACTTACGATTATCGAAGCGAAGATCGGGCGGCTTTCGTCATCTTGTCGAATGAAACGTAACAATATATTGAAATATTTGTAAAGAGAACACTTTCTAATAAGTTATTTTGTTTTCGGCTGGTATCGCGAGGTGTTTTAGCTGAGTGACATGCGCGGTGCCGTTGGCGCATGCGAGGTGGTCCCTTTAGGTACCCTGTCGGGGGCTGGCAGGCAATTATTTCTGTGAAATTTCCGTCTCACCGCGCTATATCGGAAATTTTTAGGGCTTGGCCCGTTCCAGTCGCTTCGAGCGCGACATTTCGACAGCTAATCGTGACGATGTGAATTTTCGACGAAAACAAGTTCGATGATGTTGCAGCTTTTCGTTACGTATTTTTTTATGTGGACGAAAATATGTTTTTGACCCCGCGGATGCGAAATAGAAAGCTTTAAGCACAATTTACGGCTGATAGAAAGCGGCTACCGGTGAAGGAAAACATCGCGAGGAAACGCGCACGTCCAATAAATTGTATTTCGAAAGGTGTGTGATCGTACCTAATAATGATCTGGTTTTCCCTCCGGGTTGTCCTTAGTCCTACCTTAGTCGCACGCAAGAACACAACAACCCTGCAGGGAGTTGTTATTCGGTTGTGGTATTCTATGGAGTGGAGGAACTTCCCCAGACGGGCTGCTTTGGTGTGCCCTAACTTTCGAAAATTTACATTAGTTCTTGCCAACCTTCATTATCTTCAATATCATCATAGTGTCATAACCAACCCCCTTTAGACCGACTGTAACGATAAGTTCATCATTTAACGTTACCAACTTTACAATCAGAAAAGGGCGGTGGGTGTATCTTTTAGAAGCAGATACACGAGAATATAAATATTCTTTGACCTTTGCCCGTCTCTGGATAAAAATATCGATGTTTTAATAAAGTTATACGCTGACGTAATTTTAGCTGTTCCTATAATATAATGAGATTGAATTTTCGGTGCTTATTTCTATTTTAGGAGTAGATGTTTTTCATACGAGCTCGGTGGCGCAGTGGTGAAACGCGCTGTTACGCTACTTTGACACCAACGCTCGTGGGTTCGATTCCCACACAGTACAAACATTTGTGTGCATGAACATGTCTGTTTGTCTTGGTCTGGGGATTTTCTATGTATAATAAGTATATACGATTTACAAAAAATAAAATGTATTTACTTAATATACATACGGCATACAGTCAACGTGATGAGAAGCAGTTACAAGCTTATGGACACTGGTTATACGAGGATTATCCCTCACAGGTGTTATTAATTTGTAGGAACACAGAAACCCTTCAGATATCTTTTATTTGCCTACATTCGTCAATATGGTTTGGTATATGATAGGCCGATGGCGCCGTTATGCGTGTCTTTCTAACTGAACACGTAGGTTAAGCAACGTCGACCGCGGCCTCTCCACCGATGGGCTTATCTATCTCCAGCTTCTCTGTGTTAGGAGAGCACGAACTTCGGCCTTCGCCACTCCGCAGTTGAGCGGCGTCGTGGAGTGTGCTCTAAAACCCTTTCGTTGAAGGGAGACCCATATCACCGCAGTGAGATGAGGGTTGATGCAATAGCCTATATGGTGAAGCTACGTCCGCCGCTATTCTTAATAATAAATATATAATATTATAAATGTGAATGTCCGTTTGTTTGTTACGCTTTCACGCGAAAACTACTCAAAGGATCATCATGAAAATTTGTACACATATTCTTGGAGGTATCAGAAGTAACATAGGATACTTTTTATTAAAAAAAAAATGCGAGCGAAGCCGCAGGTAAAAGCTAGTTCTTAATAAATATAAAAGAGATATGGGGCACCTGTTACTACAACATTTGTTAATCGGCCGGGTGCATCACAGAGCACAGAACTATCAACGTTTTTACAGAGATGGCAAGGTTTGCACGAGTGATGCCTTAGGCGTCCAGAAGCCCTGGTAATTGCTTACCAACAGACACACTGTACGCCTATTTAAAAAAAATACGTAATACCAACTTATTTCGCATTTCAAGAGTCCATTCAGTAAGTGGCGAGTCACCACCTGCCAGAAACAGCGGTCTTCACGCATTTTTCAAAATCTCATGCTGTAGTTGTTAAGGAAAACCTCGGTAGAGTGCATTCCACAATCTAACGGTCTTAGGAAATCCCTCTAGAATCGCACGGTATACGATTCCAATATTTGAGGATTATTTATGTTTTTTTTATATACAACAAGATTGGCAAACAAGCATGCGGCCCGCATCAGATAGTAACCGGTCACCATCAGCCTATTGATACTCGCAACACCACGGGGATGTTACTCACGCGCTGCCAATCTTGTGACCTAAGGATGTATAGTCACGGTACACAGTAATTTCTCTGCCATATCTCACCCTTCAAACCGGAACACAGTTACATAAATATAGCTGCTTGGCGGTAGAAATAGGTGAGACAGAGGTACCCACGCAGACGACTTTTGTACAAAGTCTCCCTCTGGTAATGTAGTATAGTAGTAAAGTAGAATACACAAAAGGAGACAAAGTCTCTCGTTTGATTTACGGACGCAGTCCCGTAAGCTTGGAATGTTCTACTATTCTCACAGCTCGTTACCTCTACCTCTCTCAGGTTAACGGCTGCCATCCACCGAAAACCACCGTGACCCATCCCTAGACAAAATGTGGTAAATGCTGCTTAACTTACGTGTTTAGAAAGGACGGATGGATTACTGGAGGATATACGCTATCCTCCTCCTGTTTTGTCACAGCAAACAATATAAAAATCGACGTAGCTCTCGCTAAGCGCGACATTTGTTCCCTACGGCTCGTTGTCACGTTGTCGCTGCACGGATGTGATGCGGCCTTTCCGACAAACTGTTTTCCTGTGAAATATTGCTTTTCGAGTTTGCCGCGAATACTGACTTTGCTTTCAATTTTACCTTAAATATACATATTGTCGAATTAACTTTAATTAGTGACTATAATTACGAAACAGGAGGAGGACAGAATTACGAAACAGATATTCAACGCGAATGTATAAGGATGTAGGAGGCGAGGAAGGCCAATACATGCCTACCATGACCGAATTGATCGTGTTTTATTTGGTTATGTTAGGAGCCTCAGAAGCCGGCATGAAAGAAGCGCAAAGAAGCGTGCATGAGAATAGTAATGAATGTTAAAGAAGCGAGTGAAGTATGTAAGGATCGAGTCATGTGGCGATCGGTTCTCTGCCTACCCTGCAAGTGATTTGGCGTGAATTTATAGATAGACAGGCTTTGACAATAGCGTTTCTATTATTTTACAAAGATAACAATTTATTGAAAATATTATTAAGTACAGCGTCGAAAGGCATACAAGCATATGACCCACCTAGTGTAAAGTTACCGTAGCCTATAAACGCTTTCAATATAGGAAGCATTGTCCGTGTATTGCTACTGCTGCAGCTAGCACAGCGCGGTTCTTTATATATAATTTGAATATTTATACTCGTAGACAGAATAATAAAAAATAGAAGATAGTATTCTGCTTTCTTTGGACTATCAAATCTGTTTTTGTATTTCCATACTTACAAAGTATGTTAGCTGTCATTAACTATTGTTCTTAACATAAAGCGACTGACGTGAGACCTCCACAACCCGTGAGGGTCAACCAGATCTTTCTTAGGTTAGGTCGTACATCTTTGCAATTGAATTTAATTTCTTAAACGGCGGGTTTCCTCACGATGTTTGCGTGTGTGATAGTTGGTGCGAACATTGCGTGACCCCTTGCCTTTATTTTTTTATACGACTATGGCCGAAGTAGAACATCATCATGCATCTCCTTTCAACGTCTCATTCCTCTTTGCGTACCTATCCATGTGCTTCTTTTACACTATACACCATACTCTCTTTCAGAAATTTTCGGCAATGTACCGGCTGTTCGGCCACGGAACAGACCCTGAAGAGCTGGGAACAAGAAGATGCCAGTGAACAACTGAACAGCTGCACGTCGACAACATCCCCGGACTGTTCGTACCCGCTGATCGTCACCAAAGGGCTGCTGCCTTGGATTTGCTCTTTCCTAAGGTACTAAGGCCGAGACTAGAGAAAGCCCAATGGACATTTGGGTGGTTTACTACCTCATTTATCAAGGATTGTGGGTTCATGGCCCTTCGCTACGGGCCGCATGGGGAAGCTCAAGGTTGCCCAGCGTGCTGTGGAAAGGACTATGCTCGGGGTTTCGCTGAGAAGAAGACTCAGAAATGAGAATATCCGCAGTAGAAGTAAAGTCATATTCGAAACGGATTCGAAATGTTTTCACTCATGTTTTGACAGCTTCCATACATTTTGACAGATAACTTTTCGATTCCCTATTGAGTCGAAAGGCTTGCACTCGATTCAAGTCTTTCGGTGACTAGACACACTTTCATCTCGCAAGTTTTCGCCCCTTATCCTTTCATGATCTCTGAAAGGGATACTCACTCGCCAATGCCATCCAATGCCTCCACTCCTTGAAAAGGTCAATAAACTTACCCCGAGATAGTGGTCTGTATCAAGAATGGGACCTATTTATTTATTCAAGCAACACAACAGATAACAATCACAGTGAAATAACAGTTAACTACAATTTAACAGAAAGTTATTTATGATCTAGATTGCTTTCCTAGGCGTGTTAATATAAAGATTCGATCTAGTAAGTCAGTACACTGTACTAAGAGATAAAAGAATTACATGAATAGAAAAACCTTGGAGTTAACTTAGTTGAAAACATGAACGTAAATAAAAAAATATAAAAAAACCGGCCAAGTGCATGTCGAGCCACGCACGGTGTAGTGTAGTGGTTCCATATTTGTTTCGCTTTGCTTGTTTGTGAAAAAATTTGATAGTTGCCTAAAATAATAGGAAATTGAGCCTATGACAGTGTCATCTAGTATAAAATACCTAGTGTAATACATTGGGATTAAAATTATATATGAAATTCAAATGAACTACGAAAAACGATGAAATTGCTTATATATCGCAGGGGGGGAATTCCAGTACTTGGCCGTTCAAATTAGAAACTAGTAAGCAAAACTCTTAGTGCAGCTAAATACAATGTCATGTTTTATGACATTTGTACGTTTTTATAAAAGAAAATACATTGTATAAACTCATCGACTATTACTCGTTAACCTGTAAAGCCTGCTTAGCGCTGAAATTTTTCCTTTTAAATTTAGTATATGGACCACTACCATAATTGTTTTTACATTTCCAAATACAACAGTTTCGCTGGCATGTGGATGGAGCAGGACACTTGAATCTATCAAAAATTTACACTTTTGACAAGCCGTAAAGTGAGATTGCAGTAGATAGCTAGCACTCTAAATATATCAAAGGATATGTGTAGCCTTCATTTTGAAATGAACATTTGCCTATAAGAAGGCTGTTTTCGATGTGGGCGCCGCGCGTGCTAACAGTAGATCAAAAACAACAAGTTGACGATTCTGAGAACTGTTTTGAGCTGCTTCGACCAAATAAAATAGATTTTTTTTGCATCGATACATTACAATGAGCGAATCTTGGATCTACCTACCTATGCAATGGACTAGGGGGTCATGTGGCAGAAGCCTGCTCATTTGCGACCCCTGCTAATCTACAGATATGCAATTCTAGCCCAAAACTGTATTGGGAGTACGGTCCCATCGGTGCAACAACAGCGCATGCAGCGAAGCGGGCTACCACCCTTTACGCTGCCCCAATTCCGGATCGAGGAGAGCTGAGTGCCGCATACGCACTGTTACATCCCGGTATAAGCATTATATTTAGCTTAGTTTGCTATCTTCAATATAACTACAATATTTGAAATAACAGATCAGCAATATTATGCCTATATAATCTATACAATCTCGAAATCAAGTCAGTCGTTATTCTGACTAACCAAACTGCTGCCCAGCTACGGACCTGGTTTCTGCCCGCCGGTCTGGACAGTTAGCTAAGCTAACAGAATAGAGCCATTTAACTCGGACCTCCTTAAGTCCTTGAGTTGGAGTCGCGAGCTAGTGCGATATACGTTAAGTCTAAAACGTGTAAAAGTAGTGTGTAAAGTAGTAATCTGTGAAAATTAAATAACTTGGGTCTCTAAATAAAGTTATTTTTTTTTATGACAACTTACTGGACCCCACTAACAGCACGTAGAATATGAGAGGTGGATTGAATGATAAAATGAACGAGCTAATGGATGTAATTAATGGAAGACGTTACAAGCTCTGTGTGAAACAGTGACTGAGCGACACTGATGATCTTCCCGGTGGAATAATGACTCTATGGTCTAGGGTGAACATGGACGATCATGCCAGTGCCGGCGTGAATGTCGTACTTTCTTCCCGCTTAGCCTCTGGTGAGAAATTACAATTTGGTAGGGCCTTGACTTATCTGGGTTTTACACAAAACTGGACATCACGCGGCTATTTCCGGTTGCAGCATAAGCTTCCGTAAGCTCAGCGTGCACTCAAGAACTAGAGAAATTTTAGCTGTTTTAGTTTTAGTTTTAGCTGAAGGGAATCGTATCGTGTACCAGACCGGGAACTTATCAGCCGATCTACTATATTTAATAATAATATTAAGTCTACACATTAATAAATAGAATAAACCCGCAGGGCAGATTGTGCTGTTGGTACGAAACAACCGATGCTAGTGCTCTAGAGAGTCGATCAGACCCTTCGTCTCCAACGTGTATTCGTCGGTTGGAATGGAAACTCAAGATGGCCCACAGAACTTTCAGTTCTTCCTCGCCTTTATTGGCCGTCAAGAGACGTGTTGATATTGACGTGTTAATATGCTCCAGGGGTGGAAATGTTAATGGGCATAACGCCGCGAGTAATTTCGGAGAAAGCGCAGCGCACCTGTCAATACCTCTGTATCACGTACGCTGGTGTTGCCCCAACCGAATTGTTCTGGTATTTCGATGGTTCATCCAGTGAACGGCTACCGCCCGCCGAAAGTATAATAGCAATTAAATGTAATAGTTATGGTATTCGTCCGTCCCTCTTCTGAAATAGCTCAATACCAATAAGTTCCTTCAGATTTAATTTACAAAAGCCCAATAATTTTCCACACATCCATATTACTCCCAATACCTGCCGAGACCTGCTTATATATTGTTTTTTTTTTAATTAAACCTGTCAAAGTGTCCTTATCGCGCCTTATGGAAAGCGTCAATAAGAACCAGATGTGAGAACAGCCATCACAGTGATTAGCGCTGTGCTGGCTGTCCCCCCCTTGACGGCCCGCTAAGGAGCCTCTTTACGCCATGTCTAAACGACCAGGGGTTATAGGAAGTGGCGAACACATGCGCCGGAAGCGAATTCCACATTTTGATAGTCCGACAAAGAAATGAGGAACTTCTTAGTACGGGAGGTAAGCAACCCAACTCTATGTGGATGTGATCTCAGTCCAGTGCGAGTATTCTGGAGGAGGAAAGGAGAAGGAGGGACGAGGTCAAAAAGCTCCTCAGAACATTCTCCATGATAGATACGGTAGAGAACACTCAAGCTACCTATATCCCTACGCAGCTGAAGAGGTTCAAGGGAGTTAGTGACCTCAGCGCTATCTATGATGCGTATAGCGCAGCGCTGCATTCTATCGAGAGCGTCAAGTAGATATTTGGCAGACCCGTCCATTCTCCGGAGTACCTAGGTTGCTACATTACATCAATTTTCTTAAAGCGAAATCCCATTCTTTGTGACAAGTCGCATACAAACATGAATGTTACATAAAATGTCGTCTCAGATCGCTGCCGCTTTTGCGCTTTTCTCGCCTCTACGCGTTGGATCCATATTCCGCGCCTTTTAAATGACCGTAATATAAACCGGTGCGTTAAGAAATTATGTAATATAAATAGGTAATATAGTATAGTAGGCATATGGACGTAAATTATAAATATATAAACTATCAAAGTAGTGTCTGGTACACAATTATGTCTGTGGAATTGTGAAAATTGAACTACCTCACTTGCGGAGGATATTTTATCACTCCATATGACCGTTTATATATTAACACTTCATATTTTTTACTAGTAGAAAGCTCCACTTTAGAATGCGAATTACTAAAGCATGGTATTGTTTTCTTCGTCTAAGATAGCGTGCATACCGACCACGTGAAACTATAGGGACGTGATAATATCATGCAAAGAACCACAAAGGCGTGTGCCTGCAAGCACTTCACATTTACATACGGCGTGCTGCTATGTCATGCAGTTTGTTGCGTGCGGAAAACATACATAAATCTGCCTCATTGGATTTCCTACTTTAATTTAGTGCACGTAAAAAAGATAATACGGTAAATAAAACTTCATTATACTGAGGACAAGAATTTTACTTTAAACACTATTTTTGTATTATATCAGCATGTATTTCATTTTGTATAAATACAGAAACACATTGCAACTACTTCTAACATTTCTTTTTTCTTTGTTCTTTTGTCACGAAACTTAACAAATGAATGTAGTTCTGATAATAATAATATTGTTTTTTTTTACAAATAAAGCACCGACTATAAACATCTCTATGAATATTTCTTTTTGATTTGGTTTTATGAATAGAGGAAATCACCAGACGTTTAGGCAACAGTGCAAGTATTACTGAATTCAATATATTTAAAGCAACAACTAAGAATCACAAATCCCGCAATAGGGCACTGCTGAACATAGGCCTCTCTTCTATAGAGACACTCGCCTGGATTCTGAGCCACCTGCATCCATCAGATCTTTAGAGGTCGGCCAGTGAGAAATCGTCCCACACTGCGTGTATCTGTGTTGGTTCTATGAGCTGTGTGGCCGGCCGGAGCTTGCTTATCCTTAGGTTTATGTCAATTACTTTAGTTCTAATTCTATCACGTAGCGAAACTCCGAGCCCTTGCCATAGCATGGCCTGAGTTTGGTCATACAACTCAGAGTATATCAGTTTAAGTTGAAAATTCAAATTTATTTTCTTTTAAAAATGTTTTTTTTATTTTCCCCGTTCGTTTTTTGTATGATTTTCAAATACGAGTTCCGTCGTGGCACCAACGCAATATGGGCCGGTATCCCAAGAACGGATAAAAAGTTTAGTTTTGTCTGATCGCTTTTATTCTATGATTTTCTTACTATTTAACGAAACACAATTTCATAGCGATGAATTGGCAGCCATTATGAAAATAGATTTATATTAAACTACATCAGAATTAGCAGCAGCTTTTAGCGTAAAGTTTTAAAATCATACTGATTCACTTACGTCAAATTGGAAAGATGAAAAAGTTGGGAATGTTATCACATGAAGCGTGATATAACTTGTGTACTTAACACATTAGGGGATTCTGAATCGGATTACCGTTTGTGACTTTAAGTAGATCCAGTATGATAATATAAAACGTTATGTTTGAAAACAAGACAGGCAGTCTTACTTCACTTACTCTTCTCAACACAACGCACGTCCTCACTATCTCAAAACTACAAAGGTTACGACTGGAACCTCTTTGCAATACTCAGTCACATCTCTAGACTTTCTTTTCCTACTAATTTCGTCTCATGGATCCAAGCGTTCCAATAGACATTATTTTGCCTCGTGACTGCAAAGTAGTTCACTGTTTAAATTCATGTAATTGGTTCTGGCTGCACAGGATGCGCAGCAACGGCGACACACTAAGGGCTCGTTCCTTTAATTGCCATAATTAATTAAAACAAAGGCAAAATCTACTTTTAATTAAAATGAAATCCGAATCACAAATGAGTAGACTCATTTGGAAATGGATTCGTTAGCGGCTGAGTACTGAGCCTTTTAAAGGATAATGAGAAAAAATCTGCATGCTGGATTATTCTCATTTACATGGCTTATGGCTCTCCTTGTCAACCGTTCGAGCTGGTTGGCTAAAATATTTTATTATAAACTGAATGCCTTTAGATATTTCATTTTATTTCCAATATACTTTACACGACTTTTGTTCATATTTTTGTGAGTAAGTAAGCATTTAATTTAATTGAATTTCCATATCAATTCGAAGTACGTAGTTGTATGCTTTCTTTTGAATTTTAGTCGATTTAAAAATGAATACTTATTAGTGGTTTAGTAATTCTTATTTAGACATTGATTCTTTAATATCGTGTATTTTAAAGAAGCGATTATAAGGAGTATAAGGTCTGAGTGAAATGCCACTCGGTTCTTTCTGCCTACTCCGCAAGTGACAAATGTATATAGACAGGTAGATTTATCGAATACCTAAATGAGTATATCGGTCTGTTTCCTAACATATAGGTATTATTTACTGGCTTCTACCACCGGTATCGTCGGTGTCAATTCCGTAATCAAGATAATATGCCACAGACAGGTAACAATTCCCTCGAGGGCTATTGTGTTGGCTTCTGAGGCACCTGTGTTAGCAGGATGGGGAGGTTCATAGTCTACGGAGATCAATTTACATCAGGTGGAACATATGCATGTATGCCTCACGATGTTGTATTGTTGTTGAACAGCTGGTAACACCACCCTGGGTTCGAATCATCATCTTTACTTACGCTAGCCTATTTTCCAGTTCAGCAGCCACTCCATAGTGGCAGGGAACACTGCAATAAACGTTTTTCATCACTACATGCTACTTCTTCCGCATGGCTTCGTTGAACGCGGCGAACGAATATTTTAGTAATTCGCAAAAGGGAATATTAAATTTCCGGTTCAGTTGAAAAACTGTCATCGATACTCGTATATTCATGCCTGATAAAAGCAATTCTTTTTTGATATTACGTCAAATAGCAAACAAGCATATGGCCCACATTATGTAAAGAGGATCTGTTGCTGGTTACATAAAGTAACCAACTACCTTCAGAGAGTTAGAGAGAGAATTGTGCTTTAAAAATTGAACAATAACTTTGCGCAGTATATTTAACACGGACACCCATTCAACTATTTCAGACATAAACTATTAAAACACCGTTTTTTCGGTAGATATATAGACTGCGTATGACATATACTTTTAACGAATTAACCACTTTTTCCATTCTAACCAACTAAACCGATTAAGTAGTTGTGCTGAATGGAACTCAAAGTGCGGTTTGTTCCAAATGAAGTAATTGAATTATTGTCTTGCCAATTACATGATGGTAAATGGTGATGGATGGTTCCGACTATACCATCGTGTGATGGTATAGTCGGAACAACGTTTTGTTTTTAGATGGGATGTTGTAATATATGTTACTTGGTTAAACTGCATTATGCGCGTGGCGAAACGTTAGTCAGTTTCCAGTTGATCGGTTTAGTTGATTGGAATGAGAAAAAGTGAATTAATAATGATCAGCAGGCCGATTCTACTAAAAACTGCACCTGCACTGCAGCGCGGCGTGCGTACATTTTGACATTTTGTTAGATAAGATAAGATAAGAATTCTTTATTGTATTAATTTGGGTACAATGAGTTCTTAAATAAAGTGATTTGTTTCACCAAATCATACCTTTCCAGGCGTACAATAAATTACATGCATAAAAAAGCTAATATATCAAAATGTTACCTTCCGTTCAATATAAGTAATAATCAATAAATCACAATTTCCGGAAATAATCTAATAGTAGTTAATATCAATTAATTATGTAATGTTAATGAATAATAGCAAAATAGAAAATTTACACAATATCATCAAATAAGCATTAATTAAAATATGAAATTACATGATGTGCAGTTTAATAATATTTTTTATAATAATTATTATGTCAACAATATTCTTGTGTGTCAATTAATAATAAAGGTATCTAAATAAAATAATATTCATTTAAATTCTAAATATTCACGAACACTTTAAAAACACCTGTCGCAAAGCCAGTTTGGCAATACTCATAGATAGTTCTGTTATCTATGGCAATACTCGTAGTTTGCGAAACTTAGGCAGTGGCAACTCCTTAAATACATCAGGCAATTTGTTAAATATTTTATTGACATTATGTAGCTATTGTTAGATGTGACAGTCAATCTAGTTAATGGTCTAATAAGACGGTTCCTATGTCGTGAGCGAGTAACAATATGAGTATTCACATCTTTAGTATGTTGAAAAAGGTGATAATATTTTCGTACAAATATACCTACATACGACCAGTATATAGATGAAAGATAGTGAAATAAATATAATTCTGCAATAGTGAAGTTAAGTTAAGTTGCGTACGCTGTGCAATACTACTTTAAAATCAAAGCAAGGGTTCGATTCCCACACACAACAAGCCTTTGTATGCATAAACATGTCTAATTGCCTGGGTGTTTTTTAGAAAGGCAGGGCGCACCAAATAGCTCATCTGAGGAAGTTCATCTCCCTGGAAGGTTGCTCTATTCCCGTGAGTGAGTGAGGTTACCAGTAAGCTTCCAAGAAGTTGCTGTGTTAGCAGCAGAGGTGGCATCACGCGAGTGATACAGAATGTATTACCAACGTTCATAGGCTACGATAACTACTTTACATCGGGTGGATCGTATGCTTGTATGCCGACGATGTATAAAAATCCACGACATAACTATTGTAAATTTGTGGTTAGAATTATACTTATTCTATAGCGATAGAACAATATTAGAAGTAGATGAAATACTATACCATTGTTTAATTCAGCATGTACTATGTAATGTAATCTATAGAAACGAGGTCACCTAACAAAAGCGTATTGAATTGAAAATATATTTAGGTGAAAATACATTTTGTTTGATTCGAACAGTGCGAAGGGAAACCCGATAATGTACACGTTTTGTCGCCAAAACGTTTGATTGAGTCATCAATCATTGACGTCATTACCATAAATCTCTCGCATTGTGACTTTCACGGTATTGTTTACACTTGCCCGGGAGTTTTATTAAATTCTTGATTTTATTTTTAGGTTTTTATTTATATCCTTTACTAGCGACCCACCACGGCTTCGCACGGGGAGTAGATCATATTACATGTATACATATAGGAAGGATTAATACTGTATAACCGTATAATTTATTATGAAACTCCCAGGTGGATTGATTTTTTCCGATATGTTCAACAATTGTTGTCATATTTCAACCGATTTATACAAAACCTTAACAAATTATACACCTCATCCATCTTGATACTTTTGTTGTCATACCCAAAGATAAAGTGTATATATTCCTACACCACCTTAATTCCATCAACAATATAATCAAATTTACCATGGAATTAGAGGCAAATCATTCACTAGCATTCCTTGATATATTAATTACCAGGAAACTTGACAACTCACTTACTCACACAGTGTATAGGAAACCCACCCATACAGACAAATATCTCAATGGTAACTCACACCACCATCCATGTCAGTTAGCTACCGTAGGCAAATCTTTGTTTCAGAGAGCACACGGCATCTGCGACGCTGAGCATCTAGAGGAGGAACTCCAACATGTCAAACAAGTACTGCGGAGCAATAGTTCCCGAAGCCACCTACAATTGAACGTCAACCTGCCATCTTACCATACTTAAAGGGAGTCACAGACAAAATTGGCAACATCTTTTAATTGAAGCTCGCCGTTCAATTAAAACTTATTTCAAGCCCCATAAGAAGATCAGTCAATTTCTAAGACCTATCAAGTGTAATATCCCCTTACAAGATGCAGGAGTATACAAATTAGACTGCGAATGTGGTTTATCATACGTAGGGCAAACAAAGAGAAGCATAGGTACTCGAGTGAAAGAACACATTGCTGACATGAAGAATAGGCGCGATAAAAACTCTGCAGTATGTGAACATACACTGGACCAGCCAAACCATTACATACGGTTCGATAAACCACAAATCCTCGCCAAGGAGAATCGCTACATGCTGAGAATGTTACGCGAGGCTATTGAAATAAGAAAACACCCCAATTTCAATAGAGAAGATGGTTGGCAATACCACCTACTTGGGATCCAGTCTTAAAAATAATCAAGTCACAAACCCAGAGATCTACTAAAAAATGTTCGGACACTGTGAGCGATTTTTGTGTGAATCGGAACGAAAGAGATCGGAACATATATAATTAATCCATCCATGTCGGTAGATGTAATAATTGAATAACTAATGTAAGACAAATATCACCTTAGTCTTTCCTGCGACCACGGACGCTGCAAAGCGTTCGAAACATCAGGTTCAACAAAATAAATAAAACACGCGATACTTCCGTTAAAAATTGTTTAATTCAATGTGTAACAATCGCGTAAACCTAAGACAATACATACATATATATTATACATACACCCACTCACATATAATAAGCTAGACTGAATGTAAACGCAGTGACAGCAGAGGGGCAAGGAGTGATTGGATCGTCCAGAATACATCTGGAGAGTCCACAGCTGGCCGACGTGAAATGGACACTCACTAATCTGAAGCCAAAGCGATCTGCAGGACCCGATTGTATTGCTGCTTATATTTTCAGAGACTGTCAGATGGTGCTAGCTGAACCCTTGCTGCACATTTATAATTTAGGCCTGGTGACGGAGGACTTTCCAGAAATGTGGAAGATCACTAGTGTGATTGAAACCACTTCAGTTGTTGACAATATTCAGATACATGATCATATTTTCGGAGGTCGAAAACAAACCGTATGCAGAGATTTTGTAGTCTTTCAAATTAATTAATTGAACCTACATTAAGGTCTGGATAAGAAATATCAGCGTAATCAAGGATAGGAAGCAGAAGGGATGTGCAAGAACAACTTTAGTGGCAGTGGGTAGAAGAAATCTAATACGTCGGTGAGACGCCGCCGACGCGGCAAACATGTTCCTGCTGAGCTCAGAATAATATAATAACGTAATAGATATAGGTGAATTGAAAACATATAAATTCATCACTTGCCTCGCAAGCACTTAAAATTCTTACATTTTTTAAGCAAAATTATATTGCAACTTCTTAATTTTTCTTTTTCTTCTTAACATTATACCGTTTTCTAATCCAGCAGGATTGGCGGGGTCCGCTACCTTACCCTTTTTTTTTGTGACGCGGGGAAAAATGCTTTACGCACACCACCGGTGCCTGGGTAGCCTCCGGTGGTAGTGTGGGACTCCCCGTCGGCTGTCCGACGGTATACCCACTAAACGACCCCGCGAAATGCCATCGGCCGCGTTGGTGTGGTGCCTCGGATCTGTTGGCAACAGGGCACCCGCTACCTTACCCTAAGGATGAGGCGATGATACTGATTTTGACAAGGGGCGACTGCCGTCAGATCTACACAACCCAGAGGAAAAACCAGATCACAAGGTAATGTCAGTAAGATCACACGTCTGTTGAAATATAGTTTCACAATGTTTACCGTTACCGCCGAGCAAGTATTAATTGCAAATATGTACATAAATCCGAAAACAGGAATTTAGTTGTACATGCCAGGATTCGAACCTGTTGTTCACTAGGCCGGTTCTTTATCCAATGGGCTACCACTGCTCTTAATTAATCTATAAACTTCTTCATTTTCTATTCTACTTTTTATCTACCGGCATTGAATTTATACTACAATTGGCGCGATAAGGAAAAATGATGTGAGTGAATTTTTACGACACCGACATCTAAAATCGACACCATGAAGTTGGTTGGTAAACGTCTCTCAAGTTTTAATCATGACTAAATGAAAAGGCAGTTATTCAAATACTTAATTATGAATCTACATCAAGTGTTTTATCGCAGTACGTATATAATATATTTATATATGTATGTATTATATAATGTGTGTGTGTGTGTCTAAATTATATACCGTGGTGAATAATATTTATTGATTATTTATTGTATTGTCTTTGTTTAAAAATTGAGTTTGATTGAGTTATTTTTGTTTTGTTACGCGAAAGAAGGTAAACTAATAACTTCTAAGAAGTTATACTTCTTACGAATTATTTATATTATATTATTTTTCTTAACGCACTTTTTTATGTACGGAACTCTTAAATTATGAGTTCATGTATGTGTATAATATTCAGGTTTGCTGTACAATTAGTCGGGGGTAGATAAATTGATACAAACCACGACACGAAACCGCTCATTTGATAAAATAAATTTTAATAACCGCCTACATTATTATCAGCTTAATGAAACTGAAACTGTACCTCATTTAACATTTTCACTGAACAAAATATATAATCAACTGAATATCAAATTTATTCACTCGTATGTGTTAAGAGACTTGCAATGTTTATTTGAAAATGGGGTAGAATTGACTTACCATCATCTTCAGAGTAAAGGTCAGCCTCACCTGCATGGAAAGAAATATTTATTGGCATAGCCCATTGATAGCAAACACCAACACACACTGACAATAAAAAGGAAACAAAAGGTGAAAATATACAAAAATATATGTATCGTAATTGCTGCCAACAAGGTGCCTTCTCATCATCATGGAGACACTGGCGAATGAGAAATAGGGCGTATCAAAGAGCAAGTAAACGCGAACTCCTTGCATTATAAGCGTTCATAGGCTAGAGTAATCACATCAGATGAGCCGTATGCTTGTTTACTCACGACGTTGTATGAAAGTATAGGTACTCAATTATGAACATGTCTTATTTGCCACTATGCCCTCGCGGACACTCTGGTATTTTTTTTTTACTAAATCTTATTAATTTCTGATAGTCTTCATTATTCGTTTTTAAACAATTAGCAAATACATTTAAGGACTACTTCACCAATGTCGCTTGCATTATACTCTCAATGTGACCATTACAGCAGTGACAGCCCAGTGGATGAAGCTCATTGACCAACTGGGTTCGAATCCTGGGCATGTAACACTAAATTCGTATTTTCGGATTTACGTACATATTGGTAATTGTCACTTGCTACGATGGAGGAAAATATTGTGAGGTCTGGTTTCTCCTCTGGGTCTGGGAGGTCTGATACGAGTAGCAGTCACTCCATGTAAAAATCAGTATTTTCACAAAATCGTTAGGCTTAGAAAGCGGGCCCTCCCAGTCCTAATGTATTAGAAAATGGAATAACGCTAGGAAGAAGATGACTCTCACCATACCCTCAATTCATCATCATATGTTACGGCTGAGATATTGAAAACAACTAAGCAAAATAATTAAAACTATTGACTGTTGAACATTAAAAATCTCAGAGTATGTACATATAATAATCGAACTAATGAAGCAATAGATCCACACTTGACACTTCTCTTTAATCTATGTACTAATTCCAGCGCGTAACTTGATCTAAAATGGCGGTCGGCGGCGCAGGTGCAGTTGCTTGAAGAACTGTTATCATTTCAGAATTCAGAATTATAAATACAAGTCGTATTGTGTCGAAAAAATTAAAATAGGTCATATTTTTCTTGCTTATCTGTTTAAAGTCACGTGCCGACGACGTGGCATTTATACAACGGATATTGTTTACGTGTGATAAATAATAAAAAATAACAAACAACGAATAACGAAGTGACTACGCGCTTGAGTCCACTCCGTTGCTATGGATACGCTCCTGAAAAATGATGCATATGCGCATGGGTCATGTTTCCCAGATTTAAACAAATTTAGTGAAGTGATTCCGTTATTAGGAGAAAAGTGAACTGGAGAATTACAGACCAATATAAGATCAATATTTTTTTGGAATGCAACGCATGAGGTCGGAACCAGAACTGTGCACGCCGCGACCCTGCCAGTTAAATACTGTGGACTGCAATTCTGGACGGAAATCGCACAGTCACATAAAGGCGTCCCCCGGAGGCGACGCGCCCTCGTCGGTGCAGGTTTAGGTGCATGCGGCGGTGGAGGCCGCCACCCACCATGCAACGCCCAACCCAAGGGTCAAGAAGAGCTGAGTGTCGTATAGGCAGGCACATGGAATGTGAGAGGATTATTAGATTACAAGATAAGATGAATGAGTTGATAGATATAATGAACGAGAGATTCCTAGATACTTTGTGTGTGTCAGAGACCAACCGAAAGGGAAGCGACACTGAAGATCTGCCCGATGGCATGATGGCCCCGTGATCCGGGGTGAAATAGGACAATTATGCCAGCGCTGGCGTAGGTGTCGTGCTTTCATCTCGCTTGGCCGCTTTTATGAAAGATTATGATTTAGTAGGCCCAAGACTTTTCTGGGTTCAAGATAAAACTGGGGATTACGCGAGTCTTTTTGGTTGCAGCACATGCTCCTGTAAGCTCTACTAATCCCCAGGAGCTCGAGAAATTTTGGGAGACTGTAAGGGGTGTTCTGAATTTGACTGAGGCTTATGAACGGATAATTATATGTGGAGATCTAAATGAATGGATTGGGACCAAGCGAAGCAGTTATGAGGCTGTGCTTGGTCCATAAGGAGATAAGAGAGTGAACGATGCTGGTAAGTTACTAAGACTAACCTACCATGATCAAATTAGTCTTGTTTTATCAGGCTATGTCAGGAGCCCCAGGAACCGGCGAGCGTGCATGAAAAGAACTATGAATGTTAGAGAAGCGAGTATATGTAAGGACCGCGTCTTATGCGCTCGGTTCTCTCTGCCTACCCCGCAAGGGACCTGGCGTGAAGATATACATACATACA
This sequence comes from Pyralis farinalis, assembly GCA_947507595.1. Taxonomy (NCBI): domain Eukaryota; kingdom Metazoa; phylum Arthropoda; class Insecta; order Lepidoptera; family Pyralidae; genus Pyralis; species Pyralis farinalis. Next base: position 27,304,350 of record OX382276.1, on the reverse strand, counting down.
AATAACATTGAAAGTGATATGCAATCAGTTTTCGAGCAGTTTCATCACGTACAGTGAGGGTGAAAAGATTTTTTGTATTTATGAAGTTAGACGACGTACTTTCACAGATCTTTCATACTTTTAAATTCTCGTCGCTTTGCAGCCATAAATTTTAGTACACCTACACATCTTTGAAATGGTTTCTCTCCCTGTGATATATCGTACCTGAGATAGCGTTATCCATAAGATCGCCTATTATTGTATACATATATTGTAAAACTGTGCTGGCGTAAATTTATTGTAATATTTAATGGACGATTTGAAGAAAGACCTGTTTGATGTGTTTATTTTGGCATTTGTTCTTCTTTAGTGATGCTGAAGCATAAATAAATAAATGAAAAGTATGAACAATTAGTAACATACAATAAAATATAAATTAGAACAGTGATAGCTTAATGGATGCAGAACAAGCCTGTAAATCTACTGCACCTAGTTCGAATACTGGTATGTACCAGTAAAATCGTCTTTTCGGATTAAATATGTACATATTTGTAATTATCACTTGTACTTCGATGAAGAAAAGCATCGTGATGAAACCCGCACGTCCAATAAATTATTTGGAAAGACGTGGGATCTAATTTAAGAAAGATCTGATTTTCCCTATGGGTTCTGAAGGTGTGATGGCAGTCGCTCCATGTCAAAGTCAGCATCTTCCCCAAATCCTTAGACTTAGGTAGCGGATCCCGCCAATTCTAATGGATTAGGAAACGGGATAACGTTAGGAAGAAAAGTAAAATTTAATTTTAAAAAGTATGTAATTTATCTAAGTGCCGCGTGGGCTCATCGGTAAATAAATAATTTTAATCTTTATAGCACTTTTCTGATTACAGCTTACTTTGAGCTAGAGGCTCCGGTCTCGACTCATTTTTAAACCCGGGATCTAGATTTTATCTACAGAAAACTCCTGGATTGACCCAAGATTGTGAACAGGTAACGAAATTTCTTGTCTAAGTGAACGTGAGAGGCCAATGGTTGGTAAATTAGTTATATCTTTATCTTGGACTTACTAAATCATAATCTTTCACACTAGCGGCTAAGCGAGATGAAAGCGCGACACCTCAGCGCTAGCTTTAGAAGCGAGTGAGGTATGTAAGTATCTAATCATTGCGGCGCTCGATTCTCTCTGCCTACCCCGCAATGGATTTGGCGTGAAGTTTTATATAGATACATACATACATACATTGTCTTTATTGCACTTTTGTGATTAGGTACGTATTTCTTGTAGGTATATTATATTTGTATAATAATCTATAAATATACATATGTATTCCTTTTCTATATTTATTTATTACGTTCCCGGTAAAGCGATGATTTCTTTTTACTTTGACAAATAAGCATTCAGCCTTCTTGAAGTGAGGGCAATACAGAAGCCCATGAACTGTTATAAAACAATTCATATTTATCACGCATTGTTACTCCCATTGCTTCTTTTATTTACGACGTGGGGAGGCAAACAAGCACACGAGACGATCCATCTAATATAAAGCGGAGGCCGTAGTCTATAAACGCTTTCAATTTAATATGTATATAGCTCGCACGTTGCCACCCCAGCTGCCCTACAAGGAGATGTTGCTTAGCTGTGGTCTTCTGAGAGGTGGGCGTACTTCACCAGTCGAGCTGCTACTGTTGCTATGAGCAGCGTACCGAGCCATGCCGCCCGCTCACCAGCGAAGCCGACTACAAATGTAAACACGTCAACCCCGGGACGTGATTACGCAAATGTTACTGCATTATCACCGACTCACCTAGTCGTACCATCTAACCGGGAGAAGTCAAGTCGTTGCGAGCCCGTTCGCAAGGCTCTGCAACCAGGTTCTCGCAAGAACCAGTGCGATGAGCAGGGCTTCATACAAGTGGACAGGAAGAAGAAGAAGAAGCCCTCCAACCGCAACTACTGCGGCACCGCACAGACCGGATCGTCACAACTGCGCGTGGAAATACCAGCGACGCCGTTGTACGTTTCCAGACTACACTGGCTGCGATTTTCTGTGAAGTAAGGGCATTCCCAGTTGACACGCCCTACCTTTCTAAAAATACACAGACTAAGACAAACAGACTTATTCATGTACACAAATGTTTGTCCTATTTGGGAATTGAACACACAAGCCTTTGTGTTAAAGTTGCATTGCTAATCACTCCAACACTGAGCTTAATTAAGTTCAAAATTAACACAATATAAGCTAGCCGAATATTAGCTATTAACGTGGGCATAATAAGGTGGATATTGCCCTTCATATATATGAATGAATATTAGCAATTATTTCCCTTTATTGTACAAACGATTTCCTACTCAGAAAGTAAAATGCCAATCAAACGTCTGTCTCACTGATAGAAAGTAAGCAGACGGAAATGGAAACATGTACTAAGATGTATGGCCCAAATGCCCAACCTAAACGTGCGTGACGCAGTTACAGTTCACGTATAGGATCGATGACATCGGTACATGGTATTACTAGGGCGTTGTCATTTATAATATCTAAAGAAAGTATTTTAGGCAATTTGGAAATCTCAAGTATATACAGGTTGATAAAGTGTCGCCCTCATTTTAGGGAATCTTCTTGAATCATGTCTAGCATACAGGAAAATTATTTGAATCCATTGTAAATCCTAATGTAAAAAAAAAGAAAAAGGAATGTTTGCATATTCAGACGAAATGGCTTCTTCCCGCGCTTTTGTCGAGTGACATTGTTCTTATACTTGAAATTTTTACAATTCAGTGTAAAATTAGTTTTATGTGACAATTTCGATAGTGTTTTGTAACATAAGTGCTAGTGCAATTATACAATAATGAAAAAACTCAAATATAACACGTTTATGCACTCTTTAGAAGACGTGAATAAGTTCATCAAGAAAACCTTGTAAAATTCCTATCGTTTTACGGGTAGTATTTAAACTGGGTTGATTGGGTCGAAGTGCCCTTTCCAAGTATTTTTTGAGCACAGTTCCTGAAGCTGGAACATAGAATTAAGATTTTCAAATGGTTCTAAACTGATGACGTGGCTGTATGGGCTAGATCCCTTTGCCTTTCCCCTCGGGGATAAAGAGAACCAAAAAAAAAATCAGACGAAATAACGCAATTGTTACAAAATATATGGTTAAAAGCTAAAAGTAGTACTTCATGTAAAAGATTGAAGCACACGCACTTTTATCATTTTTACCATAATCCTACTAATATTACAAATGCGAAAGTTTGTATGTATGGATGGATGTTTGTTGCTCTTTCACGCTTAAACAGCTGAACGGATTTTAATGAAATTTGGCGCGTAGATAGATTATGATCTGCATTAACACATAGGCTACGTTATTCGACTCCACGCGGGCTGAGCCGCGGACAGCTAGTCTGTAATAAAAGTCCGCGTTGCGCCGGACTGCCGCTGGCGCCGTGCACCTTCGTGATACATTTTATTTTAGAATCAAATCAATCTTTTATTTATCACTCTTGAACTTCACTGAAAACCAGCACCGGGATCACTTTTACGTGATTCTGACGTAGAACCCTGAGTATGGGTCAATTCTGACTTCACTTGCATGTGCTCTAACTCATTCCGACATACAACAAACAAGTAAGGTCGAAAGAGGACAAACTATATTTAAAAATAAAGAGCGGGAATAGCAGCGCGCGAACCACTTTACATTAGGCAGGCACACGCTTGTTGCCGGAAAACGTAATATAAAATAGGTCAAACGAGAGCCATATTCGCACTGCCACGGTTCAGTACATAATTTTTTTGCGTAAGTACATTATTATTTATCGCTCACAACTTATTCTAATTAGTAGTATCCTGTTTCCTAATCGATTAGGAATGGCGAGGTCCGCTACCTAAGCCTTAGGATTTGGCGAGGACACTGATTTTGACATGAAACGACTGCTTTCAGATCCCACAAACCACAGGGAAAACCAGACTTTTCTTAGGTTCGGTCATATGTCTTTCGAAATATAATTACCTAACGATGTTTTCCGTTACCGCCAAGCAATTAATAACTACAAATATGTACATACATTCGAAAATATGAACTTAGTGGTACATTTGAACCTGAAATCAGTTGGTCAATGGGCCGGTACCTCATCCACTGGGCTATCATTGCTTTATTTATCGCTCACAACATGAGCTAAGAAAATTTGGGTGGTATCAGATCCGCGTATTTTCTGATCGTTTTACACACGCGCTACATTTTCAATAAACTCCATCAATAAACAGAATACGTGTGTACACGCTCATACCTGCCTATAGCTTGTAACAATAAGTCAGTCCGTCATCGCCTGTGAAAACGAAATAGGCGCGCTGGAAGGCGGCTTTATTGGCTCACGCTTCTACGAGCTTATAAGCGAGTAATGCTCGTACGAGTTGCGTATGTAATAAAACGCACGCATAGAAGCGCGTACTGAAACGTGTTTACAGGCGTAGAAAATACGCTAACCTGTAACGGCCCTTAGCCAATTTTGTAATATAAATGATTGGTATTAAAAGGTAAGGTGACAACTCATACGTATAGGTACGAGTATCATACTAATATTATAAATGTGAACGTCCGTTTGTTTGTTACGCTTTCACGCGAAAACTACTCAACCGATCATCTTAAATTTTGTACACATATTCTTGGTGGTATCAGAAGTAACACAAGATATAGATACAAGATATTAAATTTTTTTTTTTTTTGTCAACGCGGGCGAAGCCGCGGTTAAAAGCTAGTAAGATATATAACAACAGGGTGTTTTAAACCTTCGAGAGTGTCGTGCCACGCGGTCTAGCTGAGTGAGGGGCCCAGCTAAATCAGTCGACAGAGCATGAGACTCTTAATCTCAGGGTCATAGGTTCGAGCCCTACGTTGGGCGCCAAAATATAACAACAGTGTTTTAAACCCTCGAGGGTGTTGTGCCACGAGATCTAGCTGAGCGAGGGGTTCGGCTTGTTCAGGCCAATGTAGTCGTCACCAACCCTCCTTTCTATGAGGGCGCCACTGGCTTTTATTTATATGCTTGCCGAAAAGCCTGAAAATGGTATATAAAAGGAAAGAAGACAAACAAAAGGAAAAAATGACATAAAATACTATGAACCTGTGGTCCGTATGGAGATAAGAGAGTGAACGAAGCAGGTAAGTCAATTCTAGATTTATGCATGGTACGAAACCTCCTCGTGTCGAATACTTTATTAATTGCGGTAGTCAGGTGATTGAATGATTCTGTTTGGTGATGTAAGTATGAATATTTATGTTATTAGGCGTATAAAGTTTTCGATAACTTCATAATCTAATGTTTTTAAATATTTTATCAGTGTCATTTTGCAGCAAACTTTATTTTATGCGTATATATTTAGGATTTTGTTGAGTTTATTGTAGAGGTAGGAGCCAAAGAAACCGAAGATTTTTTGTGATGTAGCTGTATTGTTTTTAGGTAGCAGGCAGACTATGTCTTTTCTTCGTTTTGCTTTCCGAAGATTAGGGTAGTTGAGTATGTTTTTATAGGATTTTAGGATATATATGATTGCCTTACTGTTAGTAGATCCCATCTCTTGTACAGATCTGCTGTTGGGTATCGGAAAGGGAGTCTGGCACTGACCTTAAGTATGGCCCTTTATGCTCTTTTCACCTCTCTCCACCCCATATGGTTATACAGTAGCCCACCAACGATTGGCACAACGCGGAATAGACTATTTTGATAATACGGCGATTGGCTATATGTTTTAAGGTTTTAAATAAATATATAAGTTAGCGCAACCTAGTTACCAGAATCTGTATATGTGGCCTAAAGGACAGAGTTTGGTCAAGAGTAACACCGAGGTATTTAATGTTTTCAGTTCTTTCAAGCTGTGGGCAGGAACATCCTGTTTGTGAAGAGCCGCATGAATGTGCTGTGATGTTTAGTAGCTGCGAGGGCAGCAAATGCTGTTAAGGTGACGTATTTTGTTTTGCTGGTATTTAATATTAATAAATTTATATTCACACGTATACATGGAGATGGAATGACCAAAAAACTTTAATTGATTTGATTTATATTGATTGAATAGATAGACGTCTTCGAAATGCAATAATGGAAACATGAGCTTTTAGAGGTTCCACTCTTGAGACAGACCACTACCTGGTGGTAAGCCGGTTTGTGGGTCTTTTCAGAAAGTGGAGGCGCTGACGAGTGCTTGTCCCTTTCGAAGATCATGAAAGGATAAGGAGCGAAAAATTGCAAGATGAAAGTGTAAGGAGAACGTATGTGCATCTGGTAAGTAAAAGACTTGCAAATGCAAGCCTTTCCGACTCAGATGTGGATGATTGCTGGAAAGTTTTGAAAGAAAGTATATTGGATAGTGCAAAAGAAGCATGTGGAGGCGCAAAGAGGCATAAAACAGTGAAAGGAGATGTCTGGTAGGATGCTGAGTTTAAATCCTCCGTAGCAAAAAGGAAGAGGAAAGCGTGGCTGGACTATGTATCATCTTTGCCCTTGAATAAAAATATGAGAGAAACGCAGAAAGAAATGTACCGCCTATGCAAGAATGAAACCAAGGCTTTAGTGAAAGAGAAGCGTGAAAGACAAATTATGAATGAGGAAGAGCGGCTGACGAAAAACTTCGAGGCAAATGCCAAACTCTTTTGGAGAGAGGTAAAAAAGTCTCCGAGTGGTTCGTCGGCATTCACAATGGATAAAATAAAGTCTAAAGCTAGTGTCATTCTTGCAACCACTCAGGAAGTGTTAGAACGGTGAAGAGAATATTTTAAGGAAAGAGAATATTATGAGTATGCCTCGGACGCTGACAATGAGAATGAGTCTAATACTTACTCCACGTTGACAGCGTCCGACGAAGGCATAACTATGGATGAGATCGAAGGTCGATACGAAGCTTCAAAAATAGAAAATCAGCGGGAATTGATCTGATCACAGTTGAGATGATGGAACTAGGTGGCACTTACGTCCGGGACGCTTTCTAGTACCTAAACAATCTATGCTGGAGAACTGGAAGGGTCCTAATGGACTGGAGAAGCGCAGTCATCGTGCCCTTGTATAAGTGCAAGGGGCCACGCATGGACTGCGCCAACTATAGGGCCATTTGTTTGATCAGCTTAGTAGCAAAAGTATATGGAAAGGTGATTGAAAGGAGAATGAGGGTGAAACCCGATGAAATGCTGTGGAAGGCACAGGGAGGATTCCGAAATGGAAGAGGATGTATGGATCAAGTTTTCTCGCTCCGCAATATCATAGAGAAGTATCGGGCCATAGACCAGAAGGTTTTTTGCGGTTTTGTGGATCTTGAGAAAGTATTTGATAGGGTTGAGCGAAAGGAACTGTGGGACACATTGCCGGGATATGGGCTTGACGTTTCACTGCTCCTTCCTTTCTTCCTTGCTCAGCATGTTTTTTTTCAATATTACGTCGGGAGGTATAGAAGCATACGGCCCACCTGATGTAAAGCGGGTACCATAACCTATTAACGCAATATATTAAGTATCACTCGCGCGATAGATGTATGTGGATAGATGGTGGCATGTCACCCTGGTTTGATGTCAAAGTTGGTGTCAAACGGGGTTGTATGCTATCTGCTAGGCTGTTTATCCTGTATCCCGATAGTTGTCTGCAGAGAATAAGATCAACGAATGTGCGGTTGTGCATAATTGACCTAGTGGTGAACTGTCTGATGTATGCAGACGATGCCGTGTTAATAGCAGACACACCATCTGAACTGCAAACACTGATGGTCACAATGATGAAAGACGAATGTATGGAGAAAGGCTTACTATTAACTACGAAGAAAACAAAGATAATTGTATTTGAAAGAGAAGAAACCAGAACCACGTTAAGGATTACGGTTGATGATGGAGTGTTGAAACAAGTGGATAAGATTGTATATCTTGGGTGCGCTTTCAGCAGGTATGGAAAGTACATCGCAGATGTGGAAAGACAAGTGAGTGCTAGGAATAGTGTGAATGGAGCGTTGGGAAAACTTCTTGGCAGTAAAAACTTGAGCAGAAGGCACAGTTCGCTATACACAATGCAGTGCTGGTCCCAATGCTTACTTATGAGAGCGAGAACTTGGTATGACAGCGAGAGTATGAAAGTAGGATATATAATATAACGCTTGATGTCCGTATTCGCAATGATGATGTTAGAAACAGAGTTGGTTTGAAAGAGAGCGTCGTTGTTAAAATAAGAAGAGGTATGCTCCGCTGGTTCGGACATGTAGAAAGAATGCAGGATGAAAGAATGACGAAGCAGATATATAATACAAAAAGTGAAGGATGTAGGAGCCGAAGAAGGCCAAGACTTATCTACTATGACCAAATAGGTCGTGTTCTATCAGATGGCAATGTCAGGAGCCCTAGAAATCGGCGAGCGCGCATGTGAAGAGCAATGAATGTTAACCCTTCGAAACCCGGGTGGTCATATATGACCGCGAAATGTATGGGAAAACGTATATAACGGGTTCTGACTGTTAGAAGCGAGTGAGGTATGTAAGGATCGAGTCACGTGGCACTCGGTCCTCTCAGCCTACCCCGCAAGGGATTTGGCGTGAAGTTAAGATCGATTATTTTCTTGTTCTTGTTTGAATAAAGATTTATTTCATGAAAAGGAAGTGCTGCCATCTAACTGCTCTATGTTGTACTATCCTTTTAAAAGCATCTATTATAATCTATGCTATACGCGTGATTCAATCTGCTAAATGTGACAGGCTCTGTTGATGTGTCAATGTAAGGGTCGAACTACGAAATTAAAGTGAGGTTATGGGCCTTTTTGCAATCAGGCGATCGACCAACACGGTTGACTATTTCTCGTTATAAGAGTTATAAGAGGATCAGGTTAGTCATCGAATGTTGAAAGGTTCCTTTCCTGCCGAAGAGTGAGTGTTGTTCTTGTAACTAGGAGAGGCTTCCTCAAGCAAAGGCGACTTTATGCCGAACCATATGTTCGGTCCCTAGGCGTGGTTATAGAAGTCGTATTGATTGACTGCGATACGCCAACACGATACAAAAAGGTGTATTAAACCCTATTAACTCACCCACACTCAAGGCAACATACATTGTTATTAACTCATTTAATTATAGCGTAGCCGATTCCCTCTTGACAACCTAACCCATTTCATTGGCATGACAATAATTTTCTTACGTACGTAATAACAGTGAACCTTGCTTAGCGGATTTAATATATATATATATATATATATATATATATATATATATATATATATATATATATATATATATATATATATATATATATATATATATATATATATATATATATACATATATTGTCAGAAAGCTAGTAACCTAACGTCTCAAGCCAGTATAGTTAAATAGGATAGCGTTCTATTTTTGAGTTACTAGCGCCCCCCATCGCTGATTTTACTATTCTGGCTTGGATACTATCTTCCATGTAGCCGGTGAAGCTAGTATTCCATTGGCTATTAAACACTGACCACGAATTTTTTTCTGACTGCACCCGTGTATTTTAAAGAGATAAAATGCCCAAACTAAATTTTTTTTATACCACCAAGGTGGCAAACAAGCATACGGGCTGCCTAACGGTAAACAGTCACCGTAGCCTATGAACATTTGAAACGCCTTTCTTGAAGAGCCCGTAGTCCCTTGCCAAAACCTCGTAAGTAATAAGTACCGATTTGAATTTAAAATTTATACAATTGTACTGCGATGAAGGATGTCCGTGGAACGCCACCATTCCATCTTATAAAAATAAGTCTATGTTGTACATATGATTACCATAAAAATAAAATTAAAAATTTAAGACCAACTTGTTGTCAAGAACTGTTATAAATTGATAAATCAACCAAGTCTGGAACAAGTTCTCAAGTGGAATGTAAGCCAAAGTTAAATGGGTTCCAGGAAATGCACGGTTTCATAAACAATGGTAAGTTAATTACAATAATTTATTTATTGGTATTATAGATTACCTATTAATATAGGTATTTGGTTTTGTTTTTACCATATTTTTTTTTTTAATCTTGAAATTAAGAAGCTTGAAATTCAGGAGACTTTTAAATCAAGCATGGTCTTGAAATCATTCTTCATTGCCAAGGCACAACACCATCATTGTTAAAGTAGTTTTTAAAGGTTTCTCTTTTCTGGATTGCTGAAATCGAAGAATGGTTACTTCCTTGCTGTTATATGTCTTGTAAACGTGTAGATAGTTTATGTTCTCCAAGAACCAAGATAGTAGTTTTGTTTCAATATCTTCACGGTCGACATCACTGCCGGTTAGATAAGTGTATCTATTTTATTTTCTCAACCAATTACGCAAAGCAACAGTTGCTAATACAATTTCATCCACTGTATCTTCATCAGTTGGTTGGTTTTTGGAATGCATGAAATCGGCTTGTCAATATCCCAAAGGCATTTTTCCACTACACGTCTGGCTCTGAATAATCGGTAATTGAAAATTTTCAAGTACTTCTAACTGTTAAATAATTTATTTTATAACCAAAAAAAATACCTTGTCATGTGTACTTAGATGTAGAACTACACACGTACATCTAAGTACAAATCAATGTTAAGATTTTCACCTTTGTACCTTTTCTATGACGTACGAAACAATAATTATATTCGCACTTCGAGTATCCAGTGTGATTTGCTATTAGCTGTACATTTTGACATGACGAGCTCGGTGGCGCAGTGGTGAAACGCGCTGTTACGCTACTTTGACACCAACGCTCGTGGGTTCGATTCCCACACAGAACAAACATTTGTGTGCATGAACATGTCTGTTTGTATTGGTCTGGGTATTTTCTATGTATAATAAGTATATATTTACAAAAAAAAAAATGTATTTACGTATGTTTATCAGTTGTCTAGCACCCATAACACAAGCTTCGCTTACTTTGGGGCTAGGTGGCGCTGTGTAATTTGTCCGACAATATTTAATTTTATTTTATTTTACGCCGTAGTATTTGTAATTTACATATGAAATAACTAAATGATAATGAAATCAATTCTGCACTTCAGTTTGAAATTTAATTAGTCCCACCTGGAATCGACTGAAATCGTACACTTACTTCACAAGTTGTTTATAAACTTTAATGAAAACTCTCATTGTAACTCCATGCCTTCCCAAATAACTCCAAATTTCAGTCCTAAAAGTTCAACTTTAACCTATTTCGAAGTTGAAAATATAACGTTAAAATGTAATATTCAAATACCGACAGATAGATAGATAGATGTCTTTTAAAGTGTTTATAGAAAAGAGTAGGTTTATTTGGGATAAAAATGGGTACAATGTTTTTTTTTAATACATTGTCCGGAGGCGTACAAGCATGCAGCCCACTTGATGTAAAGCGACTACTGGAACCTATGAACCCTTGCAATACATTAAGTAGGTATCACTGGCGTGATGCCACCTCTACTGCTAACACAGCAACTCCTTAGGAGCTTACTGGTGACCTCACACACTCGTAGGAGCACAATAACCCTCCAGAAAGTTGTTATTTTGGTACGGCTTTCGATGATGTAAAGGTTGTTACGTATCCCTAATATATGAAGGTTGCTGACAAGGCCATGCCAGTTCTGGTTACTTCGCCGAGTTACGACACCCTGTAGCTGCATCGAATGACGAAACGCCTACGCAGCATTTTCATTGTGTTCACCCCGCGACAAATTATATTATTCCGTCTTCCAAGTACGATTCGATGTCATATAATTTATTAAATAATTATAATATTAATTCTAATATATATATTTTTTCAATAAGTTGAAACAATTTTGGTTTTATATTCAGACCTCGCGCGAATACCAGCGTTATTAGGTTTTCCCCAGTCTAGCTGATTACATGCGCCTTACCTCTCTTCAAAACACTCATTAGCCTCGGATATGTTTGTTATGTTTGTGTGGTTATGTTAGCCATTTCTAAATACACGATTACTGGGTTCGACAAAATAAAATAATGCCGTAATATATATAAAATAAAACTAATCTTAAGTTTTATTACAAATTATTTATTAGAACATATTATTTCTTTACAATTAATATGTTGCATATAACTGTTGTTTCTTCTTGAGTACTTTATGAAACTTTTGAACTACCTTTAAAAAGGAGATTTACCTTTCTTAGTTTTCTCAGATTAATTATGGTTCTAAAGCTACAGAATTTGAATACAACTAATATAACTTCAGCAGTTTTCAGTTATTTATGAATAACGTTATGCACTTCTATTTCTTCCTACTCGCTCCGTGTTTTATTAATATGAATCTTATTTCCCCTTCGCGGAGTTATTTGTTTTCGTAGAGAAATGATCCTTACGAGCTAAGTTTGCCTCTTCAGTCAATAGAGCTCCCTGAACTTATAAAAATATTTGCCATTCCTTTCCGTGGTCGAAAAATTCTGGAGTGCACGTCGTAATTTAGGTACAAGTTTGTAATTCTTCACTAGAATGATATGTAAGCCAAAAATGTTTTATTTGCTTCACAATTAGGTACTGACGCTGGCTATTAATATATACAAAGCTTGGTGATATAAGCTTAAGCACGGTATTGAACCCTTATGTTTATGGACAGATTTTGCCTCCCTTTGTGTGTTCTACCGATTGTACCGATCTTTAACACAACCCGTTATGGGTTGTGTTCTGAATTAAAAATTTGGTCATAATATCTAGATATGGTCAATTTCATATTCTGCTGAATGTATATCGGCGTGTAAATGATTAAATACAGAATTTAAGACAATTAAAAGTTTGGTCATAATATCTAGATATGGTCAATTTGGTCATAATATCTAGAATGACTCTGTCTCTTTTTTTTCCGACACGAGTAACTTCTGTGGTGTCATAACCATCTGGACGACGTGGTAATTATGGATAGATAATTTTGTATGCTATGACTTTTTAGCCCGCAGGTTTGCTCGTGCCTCTAAACATGTCAAAATCACATTATTCAGAGCATTCTGTTCCTCATTCTACACGTGCAGCCTGTGGGCTCACTTTACTCAGAGGGCATACAGTGCCCTTCGCGTCCAGTACAATAACGCCTTTAGAGTGCTGATGGGGTTGCCTCGTTTCTGCAGTGCATCAGGAATGTTCGCGGAAGAGAGCGTAGATTGTTTTTATACAGTTATGCGAAAAAGGTGCGCGTCTCTAGTGCGCAGGATACGGGGCAGCACCAACAGTATTTTAAGGATGATAGCCGACAGACTGGATTGCATTTATGTGAATCACTGCTGCCAAATATCAGGAGGAATAGTGTCCAATTGGTAGAAATTCACATAAATAAACTTAGGGTAAAATTAATTATAATTTGTACATGCTACTAACATAGTTCATAAGTGTCATTGTTACTAATATTCTGAGTCTTAGCGACTTGAAATAAATTAAATTATTATTTTTATTATTTTTATTATTTTTAGATTTAGTAGAACTTTAACATAATTTAAGACCTCATTTAAGAGATTAATTAAAGTGTTTATTGATTAATATTTTTTGTGAACACCGCCGATTATTACGACGTTTTATTATCATTTCTTTCCAGTCACGGGTATTAGTCCCGGTCATTTGAAAGACGTGCGCGGGGATAAGGATCCAACGCGTAGAGGCCCCTTCGTAAAGACTGTATGTAATGTTGTACACCCGCCGTGACCCGAGGGGATATCAATGGGACAATATACAAACGTACATGTCACGGCAGGTATTGGGACTGTTGGAAATACACACATCAAAAGTGTCTAGGGATCAACATATATTTTTGCAATAACTTTTCTCCTGATTGATATTAATTAAAATTTTCTTTAAGGATTCATCAAATAAAGTGTTTTCGTTTGTCTACAGTAACGATAAACCAAGTCACCTTTGTATTAATAAAGAAATTTGCCATTTTCATAATAAAGGGATTTTTGACATTTGAACCACTAACATTAAAGTTCGAAAAAAAGACTGAATTAACAGTTTTCTTTAAAATTTTATTGGGTAACTTAAACAATTAATAATCCGTGTTTCTACCGCGAACACTAACAACACAAGAACATCGGTTTGGCATACTCAAAATGAGTTCATCCAAATCACGCTGTGGAATGGCCGCCCATGTTCGTTGCAACAACAATAAAAGGTCTTCTTGCGACTGGATACCCTCCATATTCGGCAGAGCTCTTCTCTGTAGCATATCCCATGCATGCTCAATCGGGTTCAAGTCTGGCGACTGAGCAGGCCAGGGCATGACATTGATGTTAGCTGCGGCGAGAGTCTGTCTTACAACTCTTGCGGTGTGCGGTCGTGCATTATCATGCATTAACTGAAATAAGGGACCGATTTGCACTTGTAGAGGAACGATGACGTCTGATACAATCGTCTCAGCATAAATTTGAGCGTTGAGGTTGCCTCTGATCCAAATCAACTCGTTCTTCCGCCGATCCAAATACCCGCCCATACCATGATGGTTCCACCACTATAAGGATGGACTTCCTGGCAGGATTTTAATCGCTGTTGGCGTCCAGGGGTTCTCCAGTGTCGTATACGTCTTGTATCCGGTCTCATACCAAAACGAGACTCATCAGAAAAGCACACGAAACGCCATTGTTCTTCTGCCCAATTTCTGTGTTCAAGAGCCCATTGATATCGAATCCTACGATTGTGCATTGCTATAGGTCGTACCCTTAGCGGTCTTCGGGAATGAAGGTTCACTTCGTGCAAGCGGTTTCTGACTGTTTGGTCGCTAATTAAGTTTCCTGAAGAGTGATGAAGCGTCACGGCTAACATCATGGCGGTTATTGTTGGAGCTCTTCGAGTTGTGATTTGAATGTACCGGTCTTGTCTCCGTGTGGTGCAGCGATACCGTCCTCCATGGCGCTCAGCCATGGTACCAGTGCTTCGGTAACGTGTCCAAAGTCGACTGATAACACTCTGACTTGTATTCAGAGCTAAAGCCACAGTACGTTGCCGGGAACCAGCTTCTATCATTCCCACGTGTTGTTAGTGTTCGCGGTAGAAACACGGATTATTAATTGTTTAAGTTACCCAATAAAATTTTAAAGAAAACTGTTATTTCAGTGTTTTTTTCGAACTTTAATGTTAGTGGTTCAAATGTCAAAAATCCCTTTATTATGAAAATGGCAAATTTCTTTATTAATGCAAAGGTGACTTGGTTTATCGTTACTGTAGACAAACGAAAACACTTTATTTGATGAATCCTTAAAGAAAATTTTAATTAATATCAATCAGGAGAAAAGTTATTGCAAAAATATATGTTGATCCCTAGACACTTTTGATGTGTGTATGTCGGAAAAAAGTTGGCTAGATTTGGAGGTATTATTAGACGCCTGCCATTCCTATCATATTAGATGTTACTCCTGGCTGGCGGTGGCTCGCCACTCACTGGATGGACCCCCGAAATGCCATAGAAAGGTGCAACACCAGTGTGAGTGACTCAGGGGTGACGAGAGGTGTGCTGCGCTTTCTCCGAAGTTACTTACGGTATTATGCCCTTTAACACTTCCACCCCTGGAGCATATCACCTGATAAAGCAATATGCTCTATCGACTCCTCTCTGGACGGCCAATGAAGACAAACCAGAGCTGAGAGTCATGCGGGCCTTCTTGACTTTCCACTCCGACCGACGAAGACACGCCGGAGACGAAGGCCCTGATCAACTCTCTGGAGCACTCGGGGGCACCCGAGTGCTCCCGTGTGTGCTCCTGTACCCATGGTGTCGTTACGCACCAACAGCTCGCCACAGGCTACCCTGCGGGGTTATTATCATTATTGTTACCTCTATATCTTAATATTACAAGTTTTATCAATATTCATAATCGCCACTTATTTCTATTGTTCTGCTAAAACATTGCAGGAACACCAACAAGACCAAAATGACACGATGTTGATTCCGTTGATTTCCCTTCGAAACCCGTGTGGTCATATATGACCGCGAAATGTATGGAAAAAGGTATATAACGGGTTCTGAAGGCTTACATTAGCCAATTAGAGCTTTGTGTTTTATCTCTAGAGGATTGTTGTGTTCCTGCGTTTGAGTGAGGTCTTCAGTAAGCTCCTAAGGAGTTGCTGTGTAAGCAGTAGAGGAGGCATCGCACGAGTTATACTTAATATATTACAAGCGCTAATAGGCTATGATAACTGCTTTACATCAGGTGGGCCGTATGCTTGTATGCCTCCCGACGTGGTGTAAAAAAAAACTCACTAGGTACTACCCTGATCCGCAACGGTGAATATTTTTATATGGAAACACGTCTATAAAATTTCTTTCATGTGAAATGCACAATACATTTTATTTTGTTTTAAATACTAATTTTGGCAATTCTTGTTGACGAGCTCGGTGGCGCAGTGGTGAAACGCGTTGTTACGCTACTTTGACACCAATGCTCGTGGGTTCGATTTCCACACTGTACAAACATTTGTGTGCATGAACATGTCTGTCTGTCTTGGTCTGGGTATTTTCTATGTATAATAAGTATGTATTTACGTATGTTTATCAGTTGTCTAGTACCCATAACACAAGCTTCGCTTACTTTGGGGCTAGATGGCGCTGTGTAATTTGTCCGACAATATTTATTATTTATTTATTTATTTATTGTTTACACTAGGGCATGCGCATTTTTTTTTAATATTAATTTTCAATGTTTAAATATTTTAACGGGACAGGCCCACAACTGTGTCTCCTGTGTACCCAGAATTAACAGCGACGACCACCAAAATGGCAATGAACAGTGAAGTCCATTGCTTGCCTTGGAACTCACAACGAATTTAATCAGAAGAATTTTTCATTTCATACATCACTGTGAAATCGCGGTGTAGCGTCATTTTCAGGAATTTATGTTCTGAAAGTTGTGCCGTAAACAACTATAAAACTCTACTCCATTAACTTTTCCCTATCCTTGGTTAGCTAGTGTATTACGGGTTGGAAGTTGCAACTATCGAATGGGTCCGTTGGTACTAAAGTTGTTTGTCAACACCGTATCAGGTCTACTGATGACAGTTTAAGGTTCGCTGCGATTTGATGCTGGAATATCATTCCACCGCTGATTCGAGTCTTCATTCAGCACTACCCTTAACGTATATATATATCATAGAACATTTAATTTGAACCGGCGAGCGTGCATGAAAAGAGCTATGAATGTCACAGAAGCGAGTGAAGTATGCAAGGACCGCGTCTTATGGCGCTCGGTTCTCTCTGCCTACCCCGCAAGGGACTTGGCGTGAAGATATACATACATACATACAGAACATTTAATTGCTCATAGCTGGCGCAACTGTATGTTAAAATTAATATTTAATGAGGATGATAGGGATGCATATGGTCGACTTGATATAACGTAGTTACCGTAGTCTACCGTAGTCTACGAGCACTTGCAATACTCACGTGTTGCCTCCCTGCTTACACAGAAACTGCTCAGCAGCTTGCTGGTGACATCAGTCACTCGCAGGAATACAATAATCTTCCAGGGAGTTGTTATTCGACTGTGGTTTTTATAAAGTGGAGGTACTTCAACAGTCTGGCTGATATTCCTTACTACTACAAAAAAATATATAAAATATCTTCTATTTTCTAAAAACATGTCTGTTTGTCTTGATCTGGACATTTTAAGAGAGGTAGGGCTCATCGAAGGAACTTGTCTGGGGACACTGTCCACCTCACAAAAAACCGCAGTCAGATAACAACTCCCTAGAGGGTTATAAAAAAAAAATAACTTCTTTACGCCTTTCTCGAAGAACGCCATACCGTAGTTGTAGCCTTAAGAACACCTCTGCTGGGAGATCATTCCACAACTTGAAAGCTCTCGAAAGAAACCTTCTCTGGAACCGCACGGTATATATAGTTCACCCTCAGACGCTGGTACTGCAATGGTCGTACCATTGCATCGACACATCTTTTCGTCCAAAATACCTCAACGCCTGAAGAGTAAGGTCTTCGAGCAGTGTGTGTCGCCAGTGATGACATACGGAACTGAGACGTGGCCTTAGGAGCTTACTGGTTACCTCACTCACACGTAGAAACACAACAACCCTAAAATGGAGGTACTTCCCCAGACGGGCTGCTCTGATGCGCACTACCCCTCTTAAAAACACCCACACCAAGACAACCAAAAATGTACATGCACAAGAATGTTTGTACTACATGGGAATCGAACAAACGAGCGTCGGTGACAAAGTTGCGTTAATGACCGTTGCGCCACCGAGCTCGTCAAAATATTTTATACCCTTCGATCGTAAACACTGGTTTACTTCATAATTTCCATAATAAACCAATAACAAAATCAATATTGAGGGCAACGCGTCGTTTTATTAGAAACTCATCAAAAACTTCCCCCGTCGAACAAGAAAACGAAGTCTGATTGAAGTAATAAAATGCGAAGTCAACAGCTAAGCTCCGATAAAGGTCGACGTATATCTATAGACAGGTTTTTAAGTATCTATAATTTCACTCAAGTCCCAGCACTAGCAAAGAGAACCGAGCGCCACACGACTCGGTCCTTACATACCTCACTCGCTTCTTTAACATTTATAGCCCTTTTCATGCTCGCTCTACGGTTCCGTAGAATAGACGCCAAGGCGATATTACGTGAGCGTTGCACAAAATATTCGGCATAATATTTTCAGATCGAGTTTGCAATGTGGATGTGAGGAAGGGAGTTGATCTGAAACACAATGTAAGTGTTAAATGTTAAAATTAGAAGTGGCATTCTTTGTTGACACGTAAAAATATGTGGTGCAGAAAATGGCGGATAATAGTACTATTTGCTGATGATTTTTAACGAGCTCGGTGGCAATAACGCGACATTGACACCAGCACTCATAGGTTCGATTCCCACACAGGACAAACATTTGTGTGCATGAACATGTCTATTTGTATTGATCTGGGTGTATTCTAAGAGAGGTAGGGTGTATCAAAGCAGCCCTTCTCAGTCTGTGGAAGTGCCGTCTCACCAAACCCGCAGCCAAATAACAACTCGCTAGAGGGTTGTTGTGTTCCTGCGTATGAAGTCACCAGTAAGCTCCCGAGGAGTTGCTGTGTTAGCAGCAGAGGTGGCCTTAATGTATTACCAACGTTCATAGGCTAGTGCAACCAGAAGTGATAGCCCTCTATTTTTCAATGTGTACTACCGGTATGAAAAAAATGACATGGTAAATGGTATTTTGCCAGCCATTTTATACTAGTTGGCATATAATAATCATTTGCTAAAGTCGGCTAAAATCAAATGTATCAAATTTTGTCGTCCAATGTGACTTCTGACAATATAAAAGTTCTCAATGGGAATAATAAATCAGATTTTTTTATAATACTGTGTTTTTTGTAATTACAGTAGCCAACATAAATAAACTTGTCGGCAAGCTCAGCTTCGCTGCATATGGAGTTGGCAGATTTACTGTTTACAGACGTGGCTACTGCGCACTTAGTTAACCAATACGCCGATAAGTGCCGCGATGTTGATCCGCAAACTAGCCAATAACAGCTGCACTTTCTACTTCACCCCCCGACCCGTAACGGTGAATAGAGTTACCACGTAACATCATTCTCATTGGTTCTCCATAGGTTATTTCCTTCATGACTTTTACACTTTTAAAATATATTGTATTAACAAAGGTTAATACAATATATTAAATTATTATTATTATTTAAAAGAGGTAGGGCGCATCAAAGCAGCCCGTCTGGGGAAGTACCTCCACCTCACAGGAAACCGCAGCCAAATACCAACTCCCTAGAGGGTTGTTGTGTTCCTGCGTTTAAGTTAGGTCACCAGTAAGCTCCTAAGGAGTTGCTGTGTAAGCAGCAGAGGAGGCATCGCGCGAGTGATATATGTTACAAGCGTTAATAGGCTACGGTAACTGTTTTACATCAGGTGGACCGTACGCTTGTATGCCTCCCGGCGTTGTATATTAAAAAAAAATGTATTAAATACATCTTTATATTAGAATATACATTTATGTATTTATATTAGAAATGACAGCAATGCGCCGAGAGAGAGAAATAGAGGTAATAAAAGTTTTGTACGAGTATATGTTACCGTAAAAGCCTGAACTACGGTAAATCTTAGGTTTTACTAATACATCTTAAGATTTCCGATATAAGTAAGTAAGTGGTATTAAAATAGTAAGTATTAATAAAAAGGAGAACAATTTTTCGGACTTATACCATTAGAAAGCTTCATCAGAGGCGGTTCGTAAATGTTGATTTTGGGAAGAAAACAATAAGTACTTTTTAGGGTTCCGTACCCAAAGGGTAAAACGGAACCCTATTACTGAGGCTCCGCTGTCCGTCCGTCCGTCCGTCCGTCCGTCCGTCTGTCACCAGGCTGTATCTCATGAACCGTGATAGTTAGACAGTTGAAATTTTCACAGATGACGTATTTCTATTGCCGCTATAACAACAAATACTAAAAAATAGAATAAAATAAATATTTAAGGGGGCTCCCATACAACAAACGTGATTTTTTTTGACGTTTTTATAGATAATGGTACAGAACCCTTCGTGCGCGAGTCCGACTCGCACTTGGCCGATTTTTTTATAGATAATGGTACGGAACCCTTCGTGCGCGAGTCTGACTCGCACTTGGCCGATTTTTTCTTTATTTATTTCAATTAACTATCAGTAATTAACAAAGTAATTATTAAGTAACCATATTACCAATCAAGAGAGCTCGATGGTGTGAGAGCTCAATGGCTTCGCGGCGCGTGTCATTCTAACCGAACACGCAGGTTAAACAACGTCGACCACAGCCCGTCCATGGATAGGTTTATCAATCTCGAGTTTCTCCGTGCTCGGAGGACGCGTTAAGCCGTCGGTCTCGGCTGTTGTCGATAGATGACGCGGCTTGGAAACACTGGCCTCCGCCAATCCGCATTTGAGCAGCGTGGTGGAGTATGCTCTAAACCCCTTCGGTTGAAGCGAAACCCGTATCCCTGCAGTGGGATGAATAAGGGTTGATGTGATGATTACCAATCAGTCAAATGTTTTACGTATATGGAATTATGTTTATGTGGTAAGTATTTTTATTTATTAATTATTACTAACTTTTAATTTTAAAACAATTTTAAAACTTATTTAAAAAAAATATCAGAAATTAAATTATCTTCTATCAAACTGAATTACTGATTTTTATTTAACTGAATTATTGTTATTATTTAGTATTTAACAAACAATAATAAAGACAATTTATCTATTGACACTAACTAGTATGTAACAAATAAAAATTACTTGTTACAACAAGGAGCGCTATTGTGGCATTTAGTATTGCAAAGTAATCCTGCCATGCAATTCTCTAAGCGACTCGTAATGGCTGTGTGCGTCGCTGTGATCACAGATGTCACAGCTTTGATATCGTCTGCTGCGATCACGGCTTTTTATTATTCTTTCTTTTTAGTATTCTTTAAGGCTGTAAGCGTACGCGAGGCTGTTTGCCTTGTAGAATTCCAATACCAAACGCAGCCTTGCGGCGCTAGTGTCGCACAACCATGAAAAGCGACACCAAGGAATTGCAATTTTGTGTTCAAGGCTATAACAGCCGATGTTTCCGAAGATGTAAGGATGTTTGCTCTTACAGAATTGCATGGCTGATTGCAGAAAAGAATTTTCTGACATTTTCTCAAATAATGCCTGTTGCAGAAATGCGCTTGCGACTTGCAAGCGCATTTCTGCAACAGGCATTATTTGAGACTGTTACATGTTTTGAATCCTTGCCCTGCAGTCAACGACAACTTTCCGACAACTTCTCGGAAACTCACTTCTTTATCTCTAACAAAGTGAATGAAATTGGTTTGTCCGCGTATAAAGCTGCTTTAGTACTCCAATTTCGGTACCAAGTTGGTAAAAGTAGTTTTCCTTTACATCTACCACAACTGGAATAATGTTTTTTGGGTCAGCTTTAGCTTTGTCCATGTCAGGTACTCTCAGTCTTACATTTTGACCAAATTTCACATTTGGATACTTATTAGCCGATATGGCTTTCATTCTTTCAGCTTGGTTTTCTAAATTCATGCTTTTTTTCTTATTGTCTGGAGACATTCTTCATCTATTTCTGGGTTTGAATCGTTATATCTCTGAATAGTTACATTAGTACTATCGTATGTTTGCTTATCCTTCAACGTTTCGGTTTCAATAATTTAGTTTTCTTGTGGTTTAGCATTCACACATTCACTGTGAATGTCCTCTTCTTACTCATTTTCAACGACATTGTCTTCCTTGTCGTGTTCAATTGCATTTTCGTCGTTAGTATTTTGTTCTGTATTTTTTTTTGCGAATGTAACAAGTTCTCTAAATTTTCTTCTCATCTTACTCGTAATAATCCAATCATATATTTAGGAATTGCTGACGTTGCAATGCCCATCTTGATGAGACTACCAAACATTGCTTCGTAAGGGGAGCATTTATTTCCCTCGTGATATGCTCTATTTTTCATGGCCTGGATGAATTTCAAGCCCTCTGACCACTTTAATGACTGATTGATTTCTATCCAGGTGCTAAGCATATTCACTATGTGTTGATTAGCCATGTCCACTCATGCTTGACTCTGGCTGTGGCTTGGCTTTCCATGTTCGATTTTAACATCCGACCACATAGAGCATAAACTGTCAATTACTTGGTTACAAAATTCTCGACCATTATTGGAATGAAGATTGTTAGGTGCTCCAAAAGTAGAGAAAATATCCAGGATGGTAATGGTATGCAACTTTAGTAAGGTAGTCTTAGTAATTGAATATGAATTTATAATTTCCATCAGGGTTAGTTTGTAGGTCTATGAGATCTCAATAAATCGATGTCTATGAGATCATCGTGAGTTCATTTCACTATGAAGTATAGGCTTGATGACAATACCCTTTTTCAAAGTCTTCTGTTTCTTTTGGAGGTTGGCATAGCTTTAAACATGTTATGATAGCCTCGACTGTAATATTTTAATACTTGCGGTTACATTCCTCATCCTCCGCATCCTCGTCCTTCCAACAGCAAAATGCACTTCTTCGAAAATGTTGAACAATTCTTCATAGCAAACGTAATACTTGATTTCTCCTTTCTCATTCTCACGACAATGTTCGCATTATTTATAAACTGAATATGATCGAACCCAAAAATCAAATTTATCTGCATTCGTTTTCGGCATACTTGAAAAATGTTTTCATTAAAATAATGAATTATTTATGTAAAAAATACACGTGTACCGGACACCGCGGTTGTTATGACGCCTTACACCAAGCTTCGCAGGGGCACACACACCCAGACCCTGTAATAAACACTGTATAATGCCTTCTATCTCATTCTACGTTGAATCCTACAGATGTATGTGGTTGTTACGTTTTACTGTCTCTTTTTCGTTTCATAGAGTTTCAAATCACAACGATGCTAAAGAAGTTTTCATTTCAAAATACTATCAAAAGTAAGCTCATTCGTGAACACGAAATACGGGTCTCATTTCACTGGGAAACTATTCCGATTTCATGTAACGAGTTTTCGATTAGAATAAGTATTTTCCACATCAATGTGAATAACTCCTCAGGCTACTTCAATTAACTATTTACGCGTTCTATTTTTATATTATCGTACATACTTCATCATCTTTTTGTGTATGTTATGATAATTAATTATATTTAACATAATTACTTTTTTGCCCATATACACCCTAACTCATCCTACTGCAGGGATACGGGTCTCCCTTCAACCGAAGGGATTTAGAGTATATTCAATCACGATGCTCAAATGTGGATTGGCGGAGGCCAGTGTTTTCAAGCCACCCGACGGTCTCTGATGTAGCTTAACGACTGTGATCTATCGACACCAGCCGGGACCGGCGGCTTAACGTGCCCTCGACGTACGGAGAAACTCGAGATAGGTAAACCCATCCATAGACAGGCTGCGAGCGACTTTGCTTAACCTGTGTGTTCTCTCTCAGGAATCTCCTTTTTTGTAGTCAATCTCAAACATCAATCAATCACTCGCGAGTGATATACGATGGAATACGCGTACTTTTTCGTACTAGGAAGTACCAATGAATAGTTTACATAATAATAAAATTGAACAAATCTAGAATGAATAATTAATTGAATGAAACAACCATTCGCTTACTCAACACTATTGTAGTCATTTTTATATGGAAACATTATAATGTAGTTTGACATTTGGTGCTGTCAATTTACTGAATCGAATTAAAAGTCGGAGTTTAGAGCCCGGGGGTCTACTCCGAACGTCAATTGTCAAATCTTCGGCCGATATATCGGGCCATTTCCTACTCCAAAATACATTCGTTCCGACGGTCGGTCCGACCGAACTATCAATGACGTTTCTCGTTTCGGAGCTTACTCCGAACGCGCAAAACGCGATCGAACTTATGAATTTGACACACGATTTTTCGGGAGAACAGTGTCAAAATTCACGATAACAAATTAGATACCTTTTGTTACCTGTTCACTGAGATGTTACGGTTACGGGTAGAGCTCGCTAGTGAGTCAGGCTTTGCAGTGCTCAACTTGTTGATACGCGCTACGCTAGTGTTATGCGCTACGAACAACACGGCTGTAAAATAGGCTAATAGAAGTTTATCATACTGGCACATAAAAGGGTTTATTGGAACATGAGTTTGGTTTTAAAACGATGCACAGTCGAAGTATTAACATCCCACGACTGTCAATCGCAATATCGATGTACATTCATAAAATTATACTCAACGAACACAAACCACCTTCCTTTTCTGAAGTTTGTTTTTTTATACGTACACAGTTTTTTATTTTTTTATACATACACAGTTTTTTATTTTTTTATACACACACAGTTTTTTATTTTTTTATACATACACAGTTTTTTATACTACGAGAGGCATACAAGAATGCAGCCTACCTGATGTTGAGCGGTAATCGTAGCCGTTTACAGGCTACGGTAACCACTTAACATCAGGTAACAAAAGGTAACAGGTAGCTTGCAATACATTAAGTATTACTCGCACGATGTCACCTCTGTTGCTAATACATATTCTTTAGGAGCTTACTGCTGACCTCACTCACACGCATGAATGCAACAAGCCTTCCGAGAATTGTTTGGGTGCAATTTTCTGTGAGGTGGTGGTACTCCACAGACGGCCTGTTGCGCTGCGGCCTGCCTCTCTTAACAATGTCACTCGTCAGTATCCAGAGTGAGATCTTTCTCGTTGCACATTGCATAAGATTAGCAGTACGACAATAAACAGGTTAGAATTAAAATATTAATTTTATTTTAATTGTAACCAATTTAATAGTAAGTTAATTGTATTGTTATATTGCTTATAGTATTTTATTTTGTGTTAATATGTTAATAATAATGGTTAAAGAATAACTAGAAACACTCAGATCAAGACACACAGTCATGGGACAGTGGTAGCGTTAGTTAGGAAGGTACTTATATTGTATGTGTTTGCATGGCTAATGTTGCTTTAGCAATAAGTCTGTGTACATTTTTGGATCAAATAAATATTGGTATTATTATTAATTACCACTGCGTCACTGAACTTGTCAATGTCGCTTTTTGCTCATTACTAACTTCTTGCTACTCTGAAACTTGTGGTAATGTTTTATACAAATGTCTAGACTTCTCGGGTAGTAATCTGTTGTTACTTTATTGGCTCGAAACGTGGATGAATTATTCTCCAAAAATATGAAATAAAGACAACCTAATTTTATTAAATTAATTAAGTTTAAAGCGAGGTAGGGCGCATCAAAGTAGCCCGTCTGGGTAAGTACCTCTGTCTCATAGGAAACCGCAGCAAAATAACAACTCTCTAGCTAGAGTGTTGTTGTGTTCTTGCGTGTGAGTGAGGTCACCAGTAAGGTCCTAAGGAGTCGTTGTCTTAGCAGCAGAGATGGCATCACACGACTGATACTTAATGTATACACAAGCGTTCAAAGGCCACGGTTACTGGTTTACATCAGGTGGGTCCTATATATATGCTTGTATGCCTTCCGACGTTGTTTAAAAACAAATGTAGTCATTTGAAATCGCTATCACCCCAAATTAACACTATAACTCGGTAATGTTAAACTTTAAACTGTACATAGTTGCAGGAAATTGATACGGTTGCGGGAATTTGGCACATTGTTGTGGGAAATTGGTACATTGTTGCAGGAAATTGGTAAGGAGTCGAGATTCCAACGCGATATGAATCCAATCTGATGGCTAAATATATATTGACGCTGAGTTAACTGACAATTTTCCAATATTCCGTCTACTTCGAGCTTACTTACAGTTGGGGTGTTACGAAATAATTAGGTACCTGCTCGTACATCATCTCGACTCGGGGTTTGGAGTCCTTATAGGCCTTTTTAGGATTCCGTAACAAAACGGTAAATAGGAACTGTTATAGCGCGACTATGTTTGTTCATTTGTCTAGCTTAGATTTCTTCTTTCTGGCTTCACAAATGCTATAAATATTACAGTAAACAATTTAGAGGTGCAACTACACGTGGTGAATCTTGACAATTATCAAACGGGGCTCTCGGTAGATGTGGATCCAAGCAGTCTGACTGGGGAAGTATCTTCACCTCACAAATAAAGACCGTTACCAAATAACAACTCTATAGAGGGGTGTGTTGTTTCTGCATGAAGGATACCTACGAGTATAATCATATGAAGAACCCATAGAAAGTTTTTGCTTTAAAACTTAACCCACCGCTAAGTTTCGGGAGGTAAAGGGGAATGATAGGTGTTTTGTAAACTGAGCTAGTTATAAACACCTATTTTAATTTAAGTATACGGGTATGTACATAAATCTTTACCAAGTATCATTTTTTTCGTATTGCGCCCACTTCGGAGATAGATAGTGAGAATGGTGCTTTCTTTTTTAATGATTTCTCTAGATTTCTATAAATATGGTAGTTCTAAACGTTATATTTTTCTTTGAATATTTACGTAAACCTTTATCAACTACATTTATTTGTAATTCCCCGCTTTGCAATGTTACGGGGATAATGAAGGAGAGTCGGTACATTTTCCGTGAAAACCTGTGATATTTTCTATGAAACTTTTTTTTTACAACGGCTAGAGGCATTCAAGCATACGGCCCACCTGATGTAAAGCAGTTACCGTAGCCTATTAACGCTTGTAATAAATTAAGTATAACTCGCGCGATGCCTCCTCTGCTGCTTACACAGCAACTCCTTAGGAGCTTACTGGTGACCTCACTCACACGCAGGAACACAACAACCCTCTAGTCTAGGGAGTTGTTATTTGGCTGCGGTTTTCTGTGAGGTGGAGGTTCCCCAGACGGGCTGCCTTGATGCGCCCTACCTCTCTTATTGTTCCTGTAATATACATCAAACCCTTTATCGTCTTTAATTAATTCAGGTTGTTATTAGGGTAGTATTTAGTAGGTGGGACAGACAAATGGACTATCTGACAGTGTGGCACCGTGAGAGTTTCTTTGTTACCTATTTCGTACGGATTCTAAAAACGTGGCCATTTAAGCCAACGTAACCTAAATGGAATTTAAAAATAAACAACGACTGTAATGCCACGTCGACCTTCATCAATTACCTAATTATTCACACTTCTGGCTCCAAGCCAGAAGCACGTAGTGTTAAGTTTATCACAGCGTTGGATTTTGAAACAAATTTAGGGGAATTTGCATTCAAGCTAATATCCATTTTAGTATAGAAACTTGGAACCTGTCTGCGGAAGGTCTGTCGAAGGAAGTTTTGTGCCGTTCGAAATATGCACTAGCCAGCCGGAGGTCTCAAAAAATCGGCCAAGTGCGAGTCGGACTCGAGCACTAAGGGTTCCGTACTATTAATTATAAAAACAGCAAAAAAAATCACGTTTGTTGTATGGGAGCCCCCCTTAAATATTTGTTTTATTTTAATTTAATTATTTATTCTTAAAGCGAATATATAACTAAATATTCTGTGAATATTTCAAGCGTCTACCTGTTGCCGTTATCAATATCAAGCAAAAATGAGCAAAAAATTCACGTTTGTTGTATGGGAGCCCCCTTAAATGTTTATTTTATTCTATTTTTTTGTTGTTATAGCGGCAACAGAAATACATCATTTGTGAAAATTTCAACTTTCTAACTATCACGGTTCAAGAGATACAGCCTGGTGACAGACGGACGAACGGAGCGACGGGCGGACAGCGGAGCCTCAGTAATAGGGTTCCGTTTTACCCTTTGGGTACGGAACCCTAAAAAACCAATTATCTTATAACTACTTTAATGTATTAAAAAGTTCAATACAATTAAAAACTACGACTAACTTAAAGTACTAGGGTCGAAGTGTAAAGCCCAACTGGCCGAGTCGAACTCGTGCTGCTGTGTCAGCGCTTTACTGCATTTGCGCAATATTCATGCATCGGTGCCGTGTGCAATGATGTGCTGCGTCAACGATCTTCATATGGGACGTTTCCGTAACATGCGTACAACAAAATAAATAACATCCTACTAATTTATAAATGTGAATGTCCGTTTGTTTTATTGCGCTTTCACGCGAAAACTACTGAACCGATCATCATGAAACTTTGTACACATATTCTTGGAGATATCAGAAGTAAAATAGGATACTTTTTATTATATATATATATATATTTTATCAATGAGAGCGAAGCCGCGGGTAAAAGCTAGTATAATAATAAACCAAAACATTAACCCTAATCGGCATAGAGCATCAGGTGCATTTTTATTAATGTTATCTCACATGAATCAAACTAGAAAAGCCATGAAATGAACATAAACTAACATTGTATGAATATCAAACTACATTTGTCGTATTTTTAAATGTTGTCGTATAGATTTGGAGTTAGCAACTGTAGTGATAATATGGGAATATTATTACTGTTTGTACAGTAGCCTAATATTGTACATCTGTGGTATCAATTTCTTTTTTATATACAACGAGGGAATCCTGTAATTCTGGTAGATCCTGTGGGATGTTTAATAATTCCAAATTACGATTATGCGTCTCAGCGTCTAATTTTTATAACAAAATATGCACCATTATTTACATTTTTTACCTTGTACGCTTCAAAACCTGATGTAAAGTGGTTACCGTAGCCTATGAACGCTTGGAATACATTAAGTATCGCTCGCGTAATGCCGTCTCTGCTGCTAACACAGCTCTTTATAAGCTTACTGATAACCTCCCTCACTCACTCAGATATACAACATCCTCCCAGAGATTTGTTATTTGGCTGCGGTTTTCTCTGAGGAGGAGTTTCTATAATACGGTAACATCTCATTGGATTGATTGGATTGTGGTGTAGAGGCAAGATCTGACGCCTAATATATCGTGCAACTGTGCTAACTATTTATTAATATGGTAACATCTCATAGGATTCGGGTGCATCTACACCACTTAAAATTCAAATAGCTACATGCATGCTGACATAATGCAAACACAAGATGTTAAAAACCTCCAAAATAAATAAGAATAATCGTTTGTCTATTTTTATACGTAAATATGCTGTGTGCTTCATTAATTCAGTTATTTACACGTATTTCTTCAATTGGAGATTGGTTATGGGGAACAGCCCCTTACATGAAATCTATAACTTCACGTCAAAACCCTTGCGGGTAGACAGAAAGATCTGAGCGCGACATGACACGGTCCTTACACACGTCACTCCCTTTTTTAACATTCATAGCCGGTTTCTAAGGCTTCTGATGTATCTATGATCAATTCGCACATATAAGTTTAGTTTCAGCTTTCCTCGGCTCCTATATCCTCCTACTTTCGCGTTGTATACTGTTCGTAATTATTTCTTCCTACATAAATCAAAAATTATAATTTTCAATTTTTATTTTTGGCCCTGGAAACTGACGAACATGCATAAAGCTATGAATGTTACAGAAGCTAGTTAGGATGTGTGTGGCGCTCGGTTCTCTCTGCTAACTCCGCAGGCGACTTGGCGCGAAGTAGTTGGTCGAAATGTAGAATTTTTATTTTACAAAAGAGAGCCATTCTCTCCATTTCTCACATGGCTTCCAGGGAATCACTAAGGGATCTTTACAAAGGAATAAATATACTCGCTGTGACTTCTCTGTATATCTGTGAAAACAATATGTTGGCTAGGGAAAATATAAAATCGTTTTCAAAGTCAAAGTTGATCAGTTTATATATATACTTGCTTTGCATAGAATCCTTTGTTGAAAATAGAATTCGATTTTGTAATAAAATCCTAAAACAGATTTTATAATAAATTTAATATAATTTTAAAATGCTTGTTATAGAACAGGTGGATATCTAATCGAATCTTGATCTCTGGAAATAATGCATCATGGACACATCCACATATACTACTCGATATCAAAAACTGGACCAATATTTACATCTGTCGGTATTTTCAGGAACACCGTTCCTTTATGAAATCTATATGTTTGTCTGTGCGTTTGTCTGTGTGTGCGTTTTTTTTTTTCGAATATTCGAATTTTGACTTCAGATTCGGTTTCAGCGTGAAAAAGTAGAATAAGAATGTTCAGTTCAACACCGTTCGGTGTTATTTGGCTGCGGTTTTCTGTGAGGTGGGGGTACTTCCCAAGACGGGCTGCTTTGATGCGCCCTACCTGTCTTAAAAGATAGCGCTGAACACTCGTAGTTAGATTTGTGACTCTTAAACAAAAGTTGAAAATGTAATAGTTGACGCGGTCTTAACTGTACAAACGTCAAATTCAACAAAATAAATAAAACACGCGATACTTCCGTTAAAAATTGTTTAATTCAATGTATAACAACCGCGAAAACCTAAGACAATACTACATACCTATATATTTTTGTAAACTGGGGTAATATTTCCATTTATAACTAAGAATGCAATCTTATACCGACCGGAGGAACAGCACAGCACGACAGTTCCGCTCTGAGAATATATGGACGTTGTGTACAGTAATGGAACGAGATTGTATCGAGACTCAGAGTAAATAGGGCAAATCGGACATTATTTTTGCCCGCAATGGAATATTGTGGAAGTTGTGTGCATTTGGAAAATTTCTCTTTCGATTTTTGACGGATTTTTGTGCAAAGTTGAGAGCATGAGGAAATAAAGTATGTACAGCCGATAAGAACGATATTACGTAGTAATTGAATTCGCCGCTACGAGTTGGAGGACAAAGAAATTTTACTTCCCACAGAGCATAATATAATTATATATGTAAAACTATAAATTTAAGGTACCACTTACTATTTTGTTTTGTTTAAACTTATGTAAGTACCAATGTATGTTTTGCGCACATTAGTGACAATATTTCAAACAGGCATCTACGGAAGACCAGCGCCGCGGTGTCAGACGACCCCACGGCTTATGCTGAGTAGATGCCTATTTGTTGTATTTTTTTAAATAAATATTTTTTTTAAATATTGTCGGACAAATTACACAGCGCCATCTAGCCCCAAAGTAAGCGAAGCTTGTATTATGGGTGCTAGACAACTGATAAACATACGTAAGTACATTTTTTTTTTGTAAATACATACTTATTATACATAGAAAATATCCAGACCAAGACAAACAGACATGTTCATGCACACAAATGTTTGTACTGTGTGGGAATCGAACCCACGAGCGTTGGTGTCAAAGTAGCGTAACAACACGTTTCACCACTGCGCCACCGAGCTCGTCATTTGTTGTATTATATATTATTTACTGGCTTTAGGTTTTAAATGTTAGTGATTACATATAAGGCAACAAATAAGCCATTTTCTTTCTTTCAAAGTACAACGCGCAGCTCTTATTGGCTAGTTTGCGCATCAACATCACGGCGTTTATCAGCTTATTGGTTAAATATTCTCCTATTGGTCAGTTAGCTCGAATCGCTGATATATTTAGGCGCTGAAAACACAGCGCAGGTGCAGGGTGTCTTCATGCGCAGATAAGTGGTTTATTGTTTGTGATCGAGATGCATACCCCATGACCCATGAACCCTTGCGATACAGCGATCCAAAAACGCGCACGTTGCTTACCCCTGTAGCTAACACAGCTACTCCTCGGGAGATTACGTCACTCACTCGCAAGGACACATCAACCTTCCAGGAGTCTCGTTTTTGGCTTTTGTTATTTGTTGTTTTGTTATTATATTTTATTTACCTCCCCAGGCTTCGATACGTTCTCTTTCGTCACTGTCTCGTTTATTAACTAGTAGCATGTCCCACGTGCTGGTGAGGTTAGCTTTGAATCTAAAGAGTTACTAACGCCCCGAAATTATTAACTTGGCTTCCTTAGAAGAAAAAATTAAAAATATTTTTTCTCTAAAGCGGATTAATTCTGAAAATTAGACTCAAAGACAAAGCAATTCACGTATCTTGTGTTTACAAACTGTTTTTTTTTTGTTTAGTATTGCTAAGCTATTGTTTCAGCTTTAGTTTTCACAACGACCAGACATAAAGGCAACCATATTTGAAGGGAACAAAAAAATAAAGTGCTCATAAACAATTAAAGTGATGGTAGAAACATACCAATTAAGGGAAAAAAGGTAATCTTCGACATTGTTACTATAATTTCATGAAATGTCAAATAATGGTAAGTCTTATAAACCGGCCAGTGTACGTGAGAAGAGCAATGGATGCTGAAGTGAGGCGACGTGTATAAGCATCGAGTCATGTGACGCTCGGTTCTATCAGCCTACCCTGCAAGGAATCTCGCGTGAAGTTATAGATAGATAGGTGATTTTGTAATCTTTTGCTATTTACAATTATACAGTAATGTATGCGGCTGATTATTTGAACAAGACTGTAAGATGGAAGACACTTTGGCCTGTAACACAGTTGTATAACTACCACAGGCCTCAGGGTCACATGGAAACCTGTAATTCATATGTCATGGTAGCAAAAATAAAGCATTTATTATTTATTTAATTAACTAATAATATTATAAGTTACTAGCTGAACCGTTCGTCCGGCGTATCCTGATATCCTGTAGGAACCGCTTTTTCCACTTTCCATGTTTAATGCCTATGACCTTCGCTATTCAATAGCCTATATCCTTCCACATGAATTGGGTTATTGGGCAAAATTTGTTTCTAATCCGACTGCTAGTTCCAGATATTAGCGTATTCAGACAAACAGATAAACTCTTCTGGTTTATATATCAGAACAGATTAACATAGGTATACATAACATATATTTTTTTATACTACGTCGGAAGGCATACAAACATACGGCCCACCTGATGTAAAGCGGTACCGTAGCCTATTAACGCTTGCGATATATTAACTATCACTCGCGCGATGCCTCCTCTGCTGCTTACACAGCAACTCCTTGGGAGCTTACTGGTGACCTCACTCACACGCCAGAACACAACAACCCTCTAAGGAGTTGTTATTTGGCTGTGGTTTTCTGTGAGGTGGAGGTACTTCTCCAGACGGGCTGCTTTGTAGCGCTCTACATCTCTTAAAACATCCAGACCAGACATATTCATGCACACAAATGTTTGCCTTGTGTGGGAATCGAACCCACGAGCGTTGGTGTCAAAGTCGCGTCATTCACGATCGCCATCGAGCTCGTCAGATATAATATAATATAATGAAGTTCGAAATACAAATTTAATAATATTTATCCAGTATTACAAGCAACGGTACCACCTAAGCCGATTTGTCTTTGATTTGATTGATAAATTTAACACACAATGTATTTTAGTTTGTTTTGAGCATGTCATAAGAAAAGCTGGTTTAAGATTAGCTAAATTACACCTTTATCTACATTTTACGGAGAAGAATCAGCGAGTCCCTTTTTCAATCAAAATTTTCATAAGTTAACTTCTGAATTCATTTCCGTCAAAATTCAAAAATATCGCAACCACCTCCGACAGCTACAAGTACCTTAAATCACTCGAATACATACACAATAGTAATAAATACAATAGTAATAAATACAACATAAGTTTAATGAAAATATACACACATTTCACACAGCCCTTTTTACAAACTCCATTCGGAAAAGGTCGCTGACTATACGTTAAATTAAAAAGTTGAAATGTGTTCGAAGCAGCCTCCGAAACTTTCCGTTTTATCCCTGTAGTTCCTATTTTAATTTAAAAGCCTTTCCCATTTTATAATGTATGTATGATGAGTATATGATGATATTTTATACAACGTCAGTAGGCATAGATACTTATAGTAAAGTGGTTACCGTAGCCCATAGTTGATTCTCGCGGCTACATTGCAGAGGTATGTCGTTCAATATAAACCAATAATACGAACCAAAAAGAAGCAATGACAGTTGTTCCAATTATAAACTCTATCCTCTTCGTCGTTCTCATTAAAAAAATGTTAACAATCTGTGCGCGTATATTTATTGTATGATTTTTGTATGAAACGTTGTGCAGCAGCCTATGAACGTTTGCGATATGCCTCCCATATGTCATCACGCCTTATCACCCGTGATGCCCGTGCCGTGTTGGCAACTCCTTAGGAGCTTACTGGAAGGAAAACTACCTCCAGGAAGTTGCTATCTGGCTACGGTCTTCTGTGAGGTGGAAGTACTTCCCCAGACCGGCTGCCTTGATGTGCACTACTTTTCTTATAGAGAAGTATAGGCATTACTCTCTCTCGACATTCATAAGTCGAGTGGGACAAACGGGATACCGTTTTGTTTTTTTTTTTTTTTTAATATTCTTACACTCCTGCCATGGGCAAGGCAGTTTTTACACATTATAAATAGTTGTATTCACGTTTTTGTTTTTAAAAGTCCCTGTGCAATATAAATAAACACATTCATACATCACACTCGCTTTCATATTCCACAAATCATTCTTACATTCAACATCTTTCAGATTAATTTCCAAAAAAAAAATTTTTGATTTGCCCGTTTTAGAACGCCGGTGAAATATCTTCATATGTTTCCAACTTCCCTCCCCATACTGCATCAGTCCAGCCACGGGCGTCAGCAAGCTTCACAGCTCCACCTAGCCACCGCGATCCCATCGGCTATACAGAGTATAGCCGAGGTATGCAACATTAGTCCTAGGTGGGGCTGCTCTGCTTGTTCCGATCTATGACAGCCGTCATCTAGACTGACGCAGTATTTTAAAAATTTTGGTCTATACCCCGTCACTATTTCGGAGACCGATTTTTCGGTGACCCGCATTCCCAACTCCTGCTCCAAATCGTACCTCTGTTTGGAGAATGCGGGGCACCGAAACAATATGTGCTGCACTGTCTGGTCCACGCCGGGCTCGCAAAAGCACGATGGGTCATCCGCGCACTTGAATCTGTGCAAGTACGTGGAGAACCCACCATGCCCCGAGAGGACCTGCGTAGTGATGCTCGACGGCACCATTTTTACCCACGATGCCGTACGCCGCCGCCGCACTCGGGAAGAACATCTTCGTTGTCGAAGCTGTTGTTCCCGATTTGTATCTCCTGTCCCATTCGTCAATGGTCCCCTTGCGGATCATACCTTTGACGAATGAGACAGGGCAGCGGTCGTAGTCTGGCCGCCTCCGCAACCCCAGTGCGGTGCTCCTGGCGAGTTCAGCTAAGGAGCATACCGTTCAGGTACCACTAACGGGATACCGTTAGTGGTACCTGAACGGTATGCTCCTTAGCTGTGGTCTATACTGAAGCGTCATTTCGTGCTTTCGTACTCCACTGGTCACGTCCCGTCTTCTCGGAAGATGGTAAATGTACACCCGGTGCCCAAAAAGGGCGATAGATCACATTTATCAAATTGCAGGTCCAAGTACTATATACCCTCCCTTCTCTCCAAGGTGATGGAGCGTGTAATAAACATACGACTCCTGGTATACCTAGTGGACCACTAATTAATCAGCTACCGTCAATACGAGTGCTTCACTTCATAGTCGTATCTCATGATCTTCTAATGTATATTTTACACACAACTTACCTTCGGCGATTGACAGTAAAGGCATTGGCAGTCAGCTTAGAAATGCCGAAGGCGTTAAATCGGGTCTGGCATCGGGGTTTGTTGTATATATAAATAAACATATAATAAGTAAGCTTCATATCCAGCAGAAAATAGAAGTTGTTGTAGACGATAGTTAATTCTATGACATAGATATCAATGCTGGCGTCCCACAAGGCTTTGTACTATTACCGCCGCAGTTTCTGCTGTATATCAATGATATGTTGTCAATTGATGGCATTCATTGTTATGCGGACGACAGCACCGGGGACACTTATTATTCAGATCATACTAACATCCTTCGTTCTCTTATGAAATGGAAAGCCGCGATAAACTTGTGTCAAATATAACGATAAATTGACTAGAGTATCTGACTGGGGGCTACTGAACTTGGTCCTATTGGACTCCACAAAACACTTGTCTGCGCGTTCACCTATAAGAAAACCCTTTTTGTTTCTCAATTCCAGAATACAACTATTGGCATCGCTAAAAGCAATGGAATTCTTGTTGTGGAGATCTCCATCCACCTGAAGGAGACAG
This sequence comes from Pyralis farinalis, assembly GCA_947507595.1. Classification (NCBI taxonomy): domain Eukaryota; kingdom Metazoa; phylum Arthropoda; class Insecta; order Lepidoptera; family Pyralidae; genus Pyralis; species Pyralis farinalis. The sequence goes on along the minus strand of OX382276.1, from coordinate 27,268,058 downwards.
TTTAGCTGGCATTTAAGAAACTTGGTGTGCTCAACAGAGCAAAGCACTTCAGCGCGAGGCAAACAGCAAAAGCAAAGAGTTATGTTATGCAAGTCTGAAGTCAGACCGCACATGGAGTACTGCAGTCACCTCTTGGGCGGAAACACCTGGATACCAGTTGTGATTCGATTCAAAAACCAGCTTTGCGAATTATCAACAATCCTAGGCTTACTAATGGTATTAAGCCGTTAGGTTCAATGAGAGAAATTGCTTTCTTAGATCTTTGTGTGTTATATCGATTGTACACCGGGGTGTGTTCTGAAGAATTGTTCGACATGATGACAACAGCGTTCTTTTGCAACTACGCCGCTCGCCAACTTCAGAGTCTTTCAAGTTGCGAAATGAAATCGCAGCTTAAGTTTTCCCAAGAGACTACAGCATGGGCTTCTTCAAGAAAGGCGTGAAGGGGTTTTTACAGGTTCGGCAAATGTTCACAGGCTTGCGGTAACTGCAATCAATCAAGCAAGCCGAAAGCTTGTTTGTTACCTTAGTAGTATAAAAAAAAATGTCGCTGCCAAAGTCTGTTTCCTAACCATACGACGGTCATATTGACGCAAGAGTACCTGGTAGGTACCAACGCTGTTAATAAAAATAGTAAGAAACTTACCGAGGTTCTTGACTAGCTCCGTGGCGTAGTAGTTTGTAACGCTACTATACACTTCGCAGAGAACCGCAGTCAAATAACAACTCCGTAGAGGGCTGTTGTGTTCCTGCGTGTCAGTGAGGTCACCAGTAAGCCCCTAAGGAGTTGCTGTGCTCGCATCGCGCGAGTGATACTTAATGTAGGTATTGTGAGCGTTCATAGGCTACCGTAACCGCTTTCCATCAGGTAGGCCGTATGCCTGCCGTTGTAAAAAAAGTCGACACACCGCGTTTCAATCTAACGTTTCCTTGGAATCTGACGAAGTCCATTTAATTCTTACAGACTATAAGTTCAGTCCTCGTGTTTAGCTACAAAAGTTACTCCAACACATCTCATGTCTCACCACCGATGTACCTCATAAGAACCTTCAATTGAGTCCTCATACAAGGTGCATTTGTCCCTCTTTTGTACCTCACCACACCGAAACATAAATCTTTTTTTCATATACTCAAATATCAATTGAACCTATCATTTACTTTAGTATATTTACTTAAATTTTATTGAAGCTGTGATAGCTCAGTGGATAAAGAATCGGCCTATTATCCGATAGTCCCAGGTTGCAATCCCGTCGTGACCATGTACCACTAAATTCCTCTTTTCGGATTTATGTACGTACGAGTATTTGTTATTATCACTTGCTTGGCGGTGATGGAAAACATCGAGAGGTCTACTAAGAAAGGTCTGGTTTCCCCTCTGCGTTGGTCTGACGACAATCGCTCCATGTAAAAATCAGTATCTTTGCGAAGGATTTGGCTAAAGACTTAGGTAATCAGAGCCAATCAGAATGGATTAGAAAACGGGATAACTCTAATAAGAAGAAGGCTTCCTTTTTTCCTAAATTTTATTGGCAAGAATTTATTTTCTTTGCACCTTTATTCAAAACCATAAGGAACCTTGCGTGGCGAGAATTCTGTTATAATTCTTAAAGCGATCTCTCAACAAGAAATTGTAACGTTAAATTCCTTTCTCAAGAAAACAATGTAATATTATTTTATACCGTTAGTTTTTTCTTTTACCCTTTTCGAATTTTTGAGGAATATAAAATCTAGTGGCTCCCTAGAAATCTCATCGTTTCTATAAATAACTGACGGTGATTACAGATTAGGTCTGTATAACTGACGAGCTCGGTGGCTCAGTCGTGAATGACGCGACTTTGACACCAACGCTCGTGGTTTCGATTCCCACACAAGGCGAACATTTGTGTGCATGAACATGTCTGTTTGTCTTGGTCTGGATGTTTTAAGAGAGGTAGGGCGCATCAAAGCAAGCTCGTCTGGGGAAATACCTCCACCTCACAGAAAACCGCAGAAAAATAATAACTCCCTAGAGAGTTGTCGTGTTCCTGCGTGTGAGTGAGGTCACCAGTAAGCTCCCAAGGAGTTGCTGTGTAAACAGCAGAGGTGGCATCGCGCGAGTGATACTTAATATATCGCAACGTTAATAGGCTACGGTACCCGCTTTACATCAGGTAGGCCGTATACTTGTATGCCTCCCGACGTAGTATAAAAAAAAGGTGGGTCATATGCTTATAAAAGGACTCCAAAATTACTTGACTTCATACATTCCAGCAAATCTTATACTAGTTCTTATAATCTTGTGAACTTCCTATGGTTTATAATTCCAACTTCCATGATTAACTCATCGATCACAGCCTCTGTGCTGATTGATTTTATATTGTAGGTACCGCAATGAAGGTTTATAATGAAGATTGATCGTCTTCTTCGTACATCGTGTTTTTTACAATTACGGTAATAAAAAATGGCATTTTTAGGGTTCCGTACCCATAGGGTAAAACGGAACTCTATTACTGAGGCTCCGCTGTCCGTCCGTCCGTCCGTCTGTCACCAGGCTGTATCTCATGAACCGTGATAGTTAGACTGTTGAAATTTTCACAGAGGATGTATTTCTGTTTAAAAAAAAATACTAAAAAATAGAATAAAATAAATATTTAAGGGGGCTCCCATACAACAAACGTGATTTTTTTGCTCATTTTTGCTCGATATTGATAACGGCAACAGGTAGACGCTTGAAATATTCGCAAAATATATAGTTATATATTCACTTTAAGAATAAATAATTAAATTAAAATAAAACAAGTATTTAAGGGGGCTCCCATACAACAAACGTGATTTTTTTTGCCGTTTTTATAGATAATGGTACGGAACCCTTCGTGTGCGAGTCCGACTCGCAGTTGGCCGATTTTTATTATACGACGCATGGACGCATACAAGCATATGGCCCATCTGATGTAAAGCGGTTACCGTAGCCTATGAACGCTTGCAATACATTAAGTAAAGTAAGATCATTGGCGCGATGCCTGCTGCTGACGCTGGAACACACTGACGGCTTACTAGTGACCTTACTCACACGCAGGAACACAACAATTCTCCAGTTAGTGGGAGGAACTTCCTCAGTCGGGCTACTTATACGTGCCCTACTTCTCGCTCGTTGGACCCTAACCGAACGCACAGGGCACAGGTTAAGCAGAGAGAGACTTTGTACAAAAGTCGTCTGCGTGGGTACCTCTTTCTCACATATTTCTACCGCCAAGCAGATATATTTACATAGTTGTGTTCCGGTTTAAAGGGTGAGATATGACAGAGAAATTACTGGACACTGTGACGAAACATCCTTATGTCACAAGATTGGCAGCGCGCGAGTAATATCGCCGTGATGTTGCGAGCGTCAATATTTATTTATTTAATAGGTGCATATAACAGAGAATTAACTATATTAATTTTACAAATAAACATGTGTTAATGTTTCGTGCAAGCTAACCCTCCAAAAACACATGCACACATCATGATCGATTCACATTGTAGTAAGTACAGTTATTATTATCAATGTTTATTATCTACAAAGAATTGTGAACTATCAATTTAAGTAATAATATAAAAAATTGTACACAAGGAAAGTATTAGACCTGATCATTTGACCATTTGATAGTCTATTTATGTAAAAATAAGCTGCGGTGACCGCTTACCATCTGATGCGGGCCGCATGCTTGTTTGCCAAGTTAGTCCATACGACTACCTACCTCCACCTCACAGAAAACCGCAGCTAAATAATTCCCTGAAGGGTTGTTGTGTTTCTGCGTGTGAGTGAGGTCATCAGTAAACTCCTAAGCAACAGAGGTGGCATCGCGCGCATACTTAATCTATCACAAGTGTTTGTAGGGTACGGTAACCGCTTTACATCAGTTGCTTGAATGCTTCCCGATGTTGTATAAAAAAAAAACAACTGATATTCAAGCAATTACCATCTTATCACGGTGGATCGGCATGCAGATTGCTGGATGTCAATGGATGATAGTGGCAAAGGACCGATTGTGATAAATAAATAAAAAAAAGCGTTTATTTTCTCATCACAAATAGGATAACAGTCATTGAAGGAACATATACCGAGTTACTATTTTAACTATTTTGTGAGAGACTGGTGCCTGAAGTAGGCTTTCGAAAAAGCCTGAGACACAGGTCAACAGAACCCTCCCCCCATATAGTCAAACAGCACAGAACATTTATATATATATCTAGCCCCAAAGTAAGCGAAGCTTGTGTTATGGGTACTAGACAACTGATAAACATACGTAAATACATTTTTTTTTTTGTAAATACATACTACATAGAAAATACCCAGACCAATACAAACAGACATGTTCATGCACACAAATGTTTGTAGGTACTGTGTGGGAATCGAACCCACGAGCGTTGGTGTCAAAGTAGAGTAACAGCGCGTTCCACCACTGAGCCACCGAGCTCGTCGTATTTTCAAACCATATTAACCACTTTCTCATATAATAATATGAGAAAGTTAAATACGTGATGGAAATATAAAGGGTCTATGTTCAGCAGTAGACATTCTTCTGCTGAAAAGATGATGATAATCATGTTTATTCCACCAGTGGTGACTAATTATTCCTATAAGGTTGTACTCCCGTCTCAAACGCGAGTGATGTCCATAATCTTTCCCTTTACTCGAGTCTAATCCCCTTATTATCCCACAAAATAATCCTTAATCCATTTCAAAGAGACCCCAACGGTTTTAGTTGAAAGGATATTATTAAACTTCTAAAAAAATCTAACAATATTTTGTTGCGAGACGTAATTTACGAACGATTTACATACATAGGTACATACTTATCATCACGCCTGTCTCCTATGGGGATAGGCAGAGGCTATAGAACGCCAGGTGCACCGATCCAAATCCCCTTTCGCTTCTTCCACACTCATCAACCTCTTCGTGCATGCTCTTCGGTTTTGGGTACTTTTGATTTGGCCCTTTTTCAACACATCACCAATTTGATCTACATGTGTGCGTCTAGGGCGGCCCCTCCCGACATCACCATTCACTCTTGCCTGATACACTTCTTTCGTAACTCTTTTGTCATTCATTCTTTGCAAATAACCAAACCATTTCAGCATACCCTTTTCAATTTTTGTCACTAGATCAACTTTTATTACAAAAAGTTCTCGTATCGTGCTATTTTTTATTCTATCAACTATTCTCACTCCACGAACGAACGAATTAGTATCTTCATGCCTAGTCCCTAGCAGGGTAGGGCGCATCAAAGCAGCCCGTCTGGAGAAGTACCTCCACCGCACAGTAAACTGCAGCCAAATAACAACTCTCTAGAGGATTGCTGTGTTCGTGCGTATGAGTGAGGCTACCAATAAGCTCCTAAGGAGTTACAGCTTGAGCTGGCATCGCGCAAGTGGTACTTAATGAGTTCATAGGCTACGGTGACGTTTTACATCAGGTGAGCCGTATGCTTGTATGCCTCCGGACGTTGCATAAAAAATAATAAAACACTTTATAGATTCTATAAAGTGCTTGATTATGCTTATGCTTGATTTGCGCGTATGCTCGATTGCCTGATGAATGATGAATAATGGTATAAAAAAAATGTAATAGGTGCTATACAGCATACAAACTGTTTGAATTTTTGGAAGCTTATTCTTTTTTAAATTATCAAGGTTGCCTAGTTACAGTTGTTATTCCTTTGGTCTTCGTTTTTACGATCTAATGTTAAATAAATATACCTATATTTATTTCGTATAATATTTTTATTAATCATCTAGATTCCACTCTGAATTTAACTCCGCTAGGGTATTACAAACTTTCTTAAAAGTAAGAACTAACAATTTAAGTGTATGTAGCTCCGTATTATCTTTCGAATCAAGGCCAACCTCAACTACACGTGGCGCACCTCGTTAATCAACAAGCGAGACTCTGTAGACAGAATGGTATGCATTGAAGCACTTCGACTGCTCTTACAGAATACCACAGCTAAATAATGTTTATTCGCTAGGCTGTTGCTATTTAAAATCCACGTATTGCAGTCGTTCATTGGCTACGGTTATCGCTATATCACGTGGACCGTAGACTTGTTTGCCTCCCGAGGTTGTATAAAAATCTACGCGTTATGGCTGTTTACCATTTATACTGAGTCCGAAATGTGGGTGGAAGAATGATTCATTTGAAAGTGGACATTTTGGGGCATGTAGTATATAAAGTGGCTCACTGTTATATACTTGTCGCATCCGGTCATGAGTATGGATGTTTAAAACGAAACGGAAACGCGCGATCGGTGGCACTTTGGTGGAATCAAGAGGTCGACACAGGAGAAAGGGAGAGTTAGTGCAAACGGCGGCAAGTGACGACGTCTTGGGACTGTCCTCTCGTTTGGTATTTTCCTGAACATTGACTACAAGTGTTGATTTAAAATTATAGTGTGATACGAATTGCATTGGATTTCTCATTGCACAACTACCTACCATACGCCAGCAATATATATATATATACGGATAGACCCGGATAGACCGAAAAATCATACGAATACGACTTACTTTTTATACTACTAAGGATGCAATCAATGGATTTTAACCAAGTCACATACATAACTCATTACTAAGTCAATATTTAGACTAGTTTTATACCGAAAATACCCGGCATCCAAGCGCCTATAGTAGCGGACAACAAGCTATATATATACCACATTGGTATATATATACCAACGCTCGTTTTCGTTTGTCGTTTCGATTCCCACACTGGACAAAAAATTGTGTACTTACTTGAACACGTCTCTTTGACTTGATCTGAATATTTTAAGAGAGGTAGGACGTATCAAAATACCCCGTCTGGGGAAGTACTAGAGTTACTTCTCCAGAGGGCCTTCACAGATAACCGCAGTATAGTAGTAGTTGTAACCGCAAATAACCACTCCCTATAATGACCACTTTATGTCAGGTGGCCCGTATGCTTGCAAGCCTTCCGACGTAGTATTTACCTAGATATAAATAAATACTTACAACTAATCCGTTTATTGTCATACATCATTGAAATTTTCCAAAATTACTTATGCACACGATTCAATCGAATCAATCGAAGTAAACTTTAGTAAGAAAAAATATTATACAGTATTTGCTGTAACAATAGGTATCTTCCCCAACAAATAAATTTCTTCTTTCACTCACCCAATTTCACTGGATACAGTCGTGTGAAAAATCGTCCGTCCTCGAACCGGCGCGATAAGCGGATGACGGTTATTTATCAATGACATGAACACCATTTTATCAATTTGGGATTTATTTTCATCCTTTATGTCTATTACGATAAAGTTGAAGATGGTTGGCAAGATAGACGTACTGTCCAGTCTTATCTCGTGTTTCATGTTGCTGATCGTTGTAACACTTATTATTGGGGCGAGGAGAAAATCTGTTACATCTGTCACAGTGTTGGGTAATTCTCAAGCGGAAATATGACTGAGATAAAAATTATCCGACGAGCTCGGTGGCGCAGTGGCGAAACGTGCTGTTACGTTACTTTTAGACCAATACAAGCATTGGGTTCGATTTTCAAACAGAACAAGCATTTGTGTGCATGAACATATTTGACTTGATCAGGATGTTTTATGAGAGGCAGGGCGTATCAAAGCAGCCCGTCTGGGGAAGTGCCTCCACCTGTCAGAAAACCGCAGCCAAATAACAAGTCCTTAGAGGGTTGTTGTGCACCAGCGTGTGACAGCTATTTTGAAAAAAAAACCGTACTGCTACGTTACTTTGACACCAACGCTCGTGGGTTCGATTTTCAAACAGAACAAACATTTGTGTGCATGAACATGTCTGTTTGACTTGGTCTGAGTGTTTTTAAGACAGGTAGAGCGCATCAAGCAGCCCGTCTGGGGAAGTACATACCTCACAGAAAACCGCAGCCAAAAAAAGTTACGTACAGGGTTGTTGTGTTCCTGCGTGTGAGTGAGGTCACCAGTAAGCTGCTAAGGGAGTTGCTGTGTCAACGCCGTGTAATTGGTCAGTTGTAAGGGTTATAAACCTTTATTATTATGAACATTTCATTATTGTTACGAACCTCTTGCCATTTGATTGAACCCAATATAAATTTGTTCATTCAAGTCGGGTTTCACTGGTCTTAATGTACGTAAATATATTAATAATAACGATTTCTGTACAATCTAATAAATCAAAAGCCATTTTTACTTTGAACTTTCAGCAATAAAATTATTAACATATTAACTTTCAGATATCAATGGATGTTGATTTCAATAAGTGATCCAAAGGCTTCTACTACTTAAACATTCAATTTAGAGGGAGGAAGCCCCAAAGTTAGAACGATCATGAAATTTTATTTATATATATAAAACCAATGAACTTAATTTAGTATGTATGTATATCTTCACGCCAAGCCCCTTGCGGGGTAGGCAGAGAGAACCGAGCGCCATAAGACGCGGACCTTGCATACTTCACTCGCTTCTGTGACATTCATAGCTCTTTTCATGCACGCTCGCCGGTTCCTGGGGCTTCTGACATCACCTTCTGATAAAACACGACCAATTTGGTCATGGTAGGTTAGTCTTGGTCTTCCACGGCTCCTACATCCTTCCACTTTTGCACTTAATTTAGCTTAACTAAACTTAATTTAGCGGCGAAATAACGTTCTCTTTTTATACAACGTCGGGCGGGAGGCGTACAAGCATACGGCCCACCTGATGAAAAGCTGTTCCCGTAGCCAATGAACGCTCGCAATACATTATCACTGGCGCGGTGCCATCCCCGCTGATAACAGAGCAACTCCATAGGAGTTTACTGGTAAACTCACTCACAAGCAGGACCACAACAACCCTCCAGAGAGTTGTTATTTGGCTGCGGTTATCTGTGAGGTGAGGTACTTCCCCAGACGGGCTGCAGTGACGCGCCCTACCTCTCTCGAAAACACCCAGACGAAGACAAATAAACATGTTCGTGCACACAAATGTTCCCTGCCCTGTATGGGAAACGAACCAATGAGCGTACGTGTCAAGTAACGTAACAACTCGTTTCAGCACTGCGCCACCGAGCTCGTCGAGATCACTTACCTTTAAATAAATATTATGTTGTATTAGTTTCAAATTAAAGATGAGTATAAAAGTATCATTGCTAGCTACTTCATCACCAGGCTTACCATGTTTTTTTATACTACGTCGGGAGACATACAAGCATAAGACCCAACTGATGTAAAGCGGGTACCATAGCCTATTAACGCTTGCGATATATTAAGTATCACTCGCGCAATGCCACCTCTGCTGCTTACACAGCAACTCCTTAGAAACTTACTGGTGACCTCACTCACACGCAGGAACACAACAACCCTGTAGGGAGTTGTTATTTGGCTGCGGTTTTCTGTGAGGTGGAGGGTACTTCCCCAGAAGGGCTGCTTTGACGCGCCCTACCTCTCTTAAAACATCCAGTCCAAGACAAACAGACATGTTCATGCACACAAAGTTTGCCTTGTGTGGGAGTCGAACCCACGAGCATTGGTGCCAAAGTCGCGTCATTTACGACTGAGCCACCGCGACTCAATATTCAAAATAGCTGTAAAAATAATTTCGTTATTTATACAGCTATTTTCAAAATTGAGTAACTAGTCATTTGCCGTGTCGCCCCAGTCTTGTGTTGGCCCTGACTCGCGCATCCCTGTGTGCGGAGCATAGGTAGTTGAATTATTGTTATGTAGTTTAACTGTGTAACGAACGATACGTGATAGTACTATTTTTCTGTTCACTTGGATTGATGTCATGAACGCTTTTTATTTATTTAGTTCTTCCGTCTTGTATCTGCTTTTTCGTTTTGGCACTCGGTTCTTACAATCGGAATATTTTTGTAATATCTTTAAACTGTATATTTAAGTATGTTTTATATTGTTTCTTTTATTTTGGTTAATTATAATGTTTGTTGTTTGTCTTAGTGCATAGTGCTTGTTTGTTCCGTCCGCGGTGTCACAAAAGACTGGTCTGGACTGAATCAGTGTCGGGTCTGCTACACAGGCTTCGACAATATACCTACTGAGTGCAGACCATTTTGTTACATCGCACAACACTGTTTGCTGTGTTTATATTTGTTATGTTATGTTATGCTTAGTTTTGTATATATGTTTTGCTGTGTATATATTGTTATTCAGTGTTGTGTTGTGTACGAATAAATGTTTTTCTTTCTTTCTTGAACCAGTGGCATTTTACACATTTACCACCAGTAAGCTATTTATTTATCGCCGGGGGTAATTACGCGACTTCTACACCAACGCTCGAGGCCGCCCCTGCCGACCTCTGCGATTCGACACCCTCGTTCACAGTAATATTAATTGCATTAATACATTTCACATTGGTTACATTTTAACGATTCCGTAGTAAACAACCCTTATAGTTGAGCCATGTCCGTCTGTCCGCAGCCTAGCTCAGAGACGCTTGACACTAGAATACAGCTGCCATAAAATTCTGAGACGCCGACCGGGACATTTAAAACAGAAATAGGATAAACCGCCGACTCAGCTAACGTCGCAGTCGCGCTCGCTCGCTCGCTCGCCTCCGTTCCATTCGATCACTCGCCGATCTGATTATCTGACCGGGACACCGTGACATGTCCCGGTATACTGGGACGTATGGCAGCCCTACACTAGAAAGCTGTATTTTGGCATGTAGATACATATTAACTATGCTGACAAAGTGGTAGAATAAAATCTTGAAAAAACAATTGTTTGGTGGTACCTACCCTATGTAAAGTGGGGATGATTTATTTTCGCGCCCACCCAATTGTGTGGGGAGTAGTTAGATAAGTTTTTAATAACATTAGAGCAGTTCGAATCGTCGGCGACCCAGCGATCTCCGCTCGGCTAGACTCGCCTTGTACACGAAGAAACGTTGCTGCTCTTTGTGTACTGCACGGAAAGGAGCTTTTCAACTTAATACCAGCCGCTGACATCCTCAATTTTTTTCACCCTCACCATCTTGATGAGAGGCAATCCACTACAGTACGCTTTTTGAGGCATTTTCTACCACGTACGGTGAAATTGTAGAATAAATTACCCTCAGCGGTGTTCCCGAACAAAATACGATATGGGTGTCAAGAAAAGAGCCTATGTTTCCCTAAAAAGGCTGGCAACGGATCAGTGACCCTTTGGTGTTGCTGACGTCTATGCTGTGATAACCACATGCTCGTTTGCCCCCTCTAATGTAAAAAAAAATGAGATTATAGGAAGATCATTTTTCGATATAGTGATCCGTTAGCGAAATATTTTTATCAGGAACACCGTTCCTATATGAAATCTATATGTTTGCTGTGCGTTTGTCCGTGTGTGCGTTTTTTTCGAATATTCGAATTTTGACTTCAGATTCGGATTCAGCATAAAAAAGTAGAATAGGAATGTTCAGGATCACCGTTCCTATCTCTTAAGGAACATGGTCAAAATGGCTAACAAATTAAAAAAAAAAATTATGAATTGTTATATAATTGACGAGCCAGGTGTTCCTCTGGCAATGCAAGCTTACGCATTCTCAACTGGTTATATTAAAAGTGTACATTTTTGTTAGACTCAAGTGTCCCAATGACAATTTTAATTTAACAAAAAAATGCTTTTGCAACGGTTAAATGTCCAATTGCCCGCAGTCACACTGAGACAAATAAGCAGTTCCTATCAACCGCTGTAACGCTCTCTCGATTGGGTGATTGATTGATGGCCACGTCATCAATATCAATGAAGAGGCCGTGGAGAGTGTTCACCCTGCCGCCGCTGTGATTTGCTGCTCGGTTATCTAGTTAAGGAATTACAATTGAAAACACCTTTTTTTACAACTTTCAAGAGAGGTAGGGCGCATAAAAATCAGCTCGTTTGGTGAAGTACCTCCACGTCACAGGAAACTTAGCTTAACTCAGGAGGATTGTTGTGTTTCTGCGAGAGAGCGAGGTCACCAGTAACTTCCTAAGGAGTTGCTGTGTTAGCAGAAACGGTGGCATCGCGCCAGTGATACTTAATGTATTACAAGCGTTTATAGGCAACGGTAACCGCTTTACATTAGGTATGCCGTATGCCTCGCGACGTTGTAAAAAAACCTTAGACGACCACTTTATTTGTAATACTATGATGGTAAAATCGCGTACAGCCTGCCTGATGTTTAGTAGTTGCCTTAGCAACGGTTGCTACATGAGGGATGCCACTCATGCATGGTTGATCCTGCAAGATTCTCTTCAAGTCTTTTGTAAAGAACCCTATGCTCTTCTTCTATTTCGCTTTATCCCGTTTCCTAATCCATTAGGATTGGCGAGGTTCGCTTTCAGAGCCTTGGGTTTTAGCGAAGACACTGACTTTCATATAGAGCGGCTGCCGTCAGAACCTAGAGGGAAAACCAGATCCTGCATAGGTCTTTCAAAATATAATTTCTTAGACGTGCGGGTTTCCTCACGATGTTTTCCTTCACCGCCAAGCAAGTGATAAATCAGGCGGCCATATACTTGTATGCCTCTCGATGTTGCATATAATAATATGTCAGGCTTTCGTCTCAATCATAATACGACTGTTTTATGATAGAGACAAAAGCCTGACTGACTGACTAACTGCGTTGCTAAATGTCAGATATGATATTCGTTCCTTTTGTATGTCCATAAAAACATAGACTCATTTTGTAAAAAGAGTGATACTCATAGCATAAATACTAGATATAAGCATAATCTTGTCTTACATGCAAGCCGTCTCCACAAAATAAGTAATTCTTTTATGGGGCAATGTATACGGTTCTATAACAAACTTCCCAGCAATATAAGAGAATTGTCAATAAACAAATTTAAAACTACTATTAAAGCCAAATTGTGTAGCAGGGCATATTATAAAGTATCTGACTATATTAATGATAAAAATGCCTGGGAGTGAGTCGATCCAATTATAATGTAATTAATAAAATATTAATAAAATATGTAAATTTGTTTGGACACCAAAAGAGGGATGCCTGAGTTTTTTGGCAGTATTTTTATCAGTGCTCACCTAGTCTCATAAACTGCACGGTAGGGAAAAAAATTGTGACGATTCCAAACAAATGTAGCCATTTTTACGGAATAAAAAGATTTTGACTTTGACTTTGACTTCCATCATGGACAAAAAAAACTCTCCTTAATTATATTATTCGATTTTAGCAATGCATTTAATTCAGTCGACTTTGATATTTTCTTATCTATTTTTTTGGATTGTCTTAGGTTTTCGCGATTATTACACATTGAATTAAACAATTTGTAACGGAAGTATCGCGTATTTTATTTATTTTGTTGAACCTGACGTTTCGAACGCTTCCTGCGACCACGGACGCTGTAAAGCGTTCGAAACGTCAGGTTCAACAAAATAAATAAAATACGCGATACTTCCGTTAAAAATTGTTCATTTCAAGTAGGAGTTTTTAGATTGTCGTCGTCTTATGATAAAGAATATCCTTTAAGAATTTTAATATATAAAACCAGTTTAGGTAGAAAAATGTCGAATGCTGGGTTGTCCTTGGCGATTTAAAGAAGCTGATGAAACTATTGCGGTTATAAATCGTCAACAATGTGCTACCTAGGGATGGGCTGAAAACCATGGTTTACTAGTAAATCCATCGAAGTCTCAGTCGTAGGTAGTAACCAATTACGTAGTAAGATCAATTTTAATAGTTTGTCTAAAATTTATTACAATTGCCTACAGATTCCCTATGTCGACAAAATCGAGAATTTTGGATTGATCTTTGATGGAACACTGTCCTGGAATGCGCATGTTAATTACGTTAGTAAACACATGTATTACACATTTCACTCTCTCAAGCGACGACAGAACATTTTGCCTTTTAAAACTAAAGTTATGTTGGCTCAATCTCTCTTACTCCCATTTACTCCTCACTCCAGACTATCTCTCTCCTTTCAACCTTTTCATATTCTTTTGCTACTAAGCTGATCAAACTGATGGCCCTATAGTTGGCACAGTCCATACGTGACCCCTTGCCTTTATGCAGGGGCACGATGACTGCGCGTCTCCAGTCCCTTGGGACCCTTCCAGTTCTCCAGGCTAGATTGCTTAGGTAACAGAAGGTGTCCCAGAGGTAAATGCCACCTAGCTTGATCATCTCAGCTATGTTCATATTAATTCCCGCTGACTTTCCATTTATCAAGCGTCGTATCGACCTATGAAACCGGCGAACGTGCATGAGAAGAGCAATGAATGTTAAAGAAGCTAGTGATGTTTTTTCCTTTCGTCGGACAAATTACACAGCGCCATCTAGCCCCGAAGTAAATGAAGCTTGTGCTATGGAAACTAGATAACATACGTAAATACATTTATTTAAATACATACTAATACATAGAAAACAAGACCTAGACCAAGGCAAATTTTCATGTACAAAAATTTAGTCCTTTGTGGAAATCGAACCAACGAACGTTGCTGTCAAAGTAGAGTTATTAACCACTGCGCCATTGAGCTAGTCGATATGGGTCGATCAAATTAAATAGGTAGAGGATATACCTCTTTTCAGCAACTCAATATTTTCAATTTTCATTTCAATATCTGTGATATAGCAAACATATTCTCAAAAGACACGTTCAATTCATCCACAGAGCTATTTGGAAAGTCGTGATGTGACGACGAAGCAATCAGCCGAAACGATCGGCGGAATTGTTTTTGTAATCCGACCGCGCTGATCGAACATAAATGTACACCACGAGTGCGACGCCCCTAAAGATATTTTCCCTTATTTTTGGGTAAATCTTACATTTTACACGAGAATAATTATGTAGACCAGTAAAATTGAAACTCCATGAGGATGCTTCTTCTTTTTCCTTAGCCTTATCCGCATTGTCGGAGTCCACTACCTAAACCTAAGGATTTGGTAAAGGTACAGATTTTTGCCCAGAACGACTACCGTACCTAGGAAATGTTAAGTCACATGTCTTTCAAAATATAATTAATAATTACAAAATTAAATATGTATATAAATCCGAAAACACGAATTTAGTGGTGCACGTCCATACCAGCAGCAGTATGCAGTAGCAGCCACGTAAGCAGCAGAGGAGGACGTGTTATGGAAGAGCGGTGCCTCCTGGCACAGGTGTTAGATCACCTAAAAGGAAGCACCAATCACATGTTTCTAAATATGTAAACTGATTCTGAATAAACATTATTATTATTATTGCTTTCTTATTTCACGGGCTTTAATCCCGGTCATTTGATAGGCGTGCACGGGGATATGAATTCAACGCGTAGAGGCCCCTTCGAAAAGAATGATGTAATGTATTATATCCGCTGTGACCTGCTCCAAGGGATCAATGGGAGGATATACCCACGAACAGGTCACGGCAGGTATTGGGACTATTGCAAATGTGTCGGAAATAATTGAGCTATTGACATAAGATCTGGAGGGATTATTAGTACTGGGCTATTACAGAAGAGAGACGGACACCTGCCATAACTGTCATATCTGATGTTACTTCGGCAGGCGGTGGCTCGCCACTCACTAGATGGACCCCCGAAATGCCAGAGAAACTCGGCCGGGGGCAACACCGGTGTGAGTGACTCAGGGGTGTTGAGAGGTGTGCTGCGCTTTCTCCGAAGTTACTCGCGGCGTTATGCCCTTTAACACTTCCACCCCTGGAGCATATCACCTGCTAGAGCAATATACTCTATCGACTCCTCTCTGGACGGCCAATGAAGGCAAGCCAGAGCTGAGAGTCCTGCGGGCCTTCTTGACTTTCCACTCCGACCGACGAAGACACGTCGGAGACGAAGGCCCTGATCGACTCTCTGGAGCACTCGGGTACCCGTGGTGTCGTTACGCACCAACAGCTCGCCACAAGTTGCCCTGCGGGGTTATATTATTATTATTATTATTATAGAGGAGGCATCGCGCGAGTGATACTTAATATATCGCAAGCATTAATAGGCTACGGTAACCGTTTTACATCAGGTGGGCCGTATGCTTGTATGCCTACCGACGTTGTATAAAAAAAATACCAGGATTCGAATCAGGGACCGTCGAATGATGAATCGGTTCTTTATCCACTGAGCTTTCGCTGAGCTTCATAAAACTCTAACACCATATGAATCTTCTTTTTTATTATACTACGTCGGGAAGCATACAAGCATACGGCCCAGCTGATGTAAAGCGCGTAGCCTATTAAGGCATGCGATATATCACGTATCACTCACGCGATGCTTCCTCTGCTGCTTACACAGCAACTCCTTGGAAGCTTACTGGTGACCTCACTCACACGCAGGAACATAACAATCCTCTAGGTCTTGGGCAAGGTATACGAGAAAATGCTGATCGCTCGCCTCAAGCACCACATTCTACCGAGGATTAGTACTCGCCAGTATGGGTTTATGCCACAAAGGGGCACCGAAGACTCCCTCTATAACCTGGTGCAGCACATCCGCGCCAAGCTTGACGAGAGGAGAATGCTTACTCTCGTCTCGCTGGATATAGAGGGAGCCTTCGACAACGCCTGGTGGCCGGCAATCAAACTACGACTGGCTGAGGAAAATTGTCCTCTGGGCTTGAGGAGAGTGATCGACAGCTATCTCAGCGATAGGACGGTCAGAGTTAGGTACGCCGGGGGGGAAACCTTGCGGTCCACCACAAAAGGGTGCGTCCAAGGGTCCATAGGAGGACCGATTTTGTGGAACCTCCTATTGGATTCTCTTCTGCAGCAACTCGACCTTGCGGGGGTGCACTGTCAGGCCTTCGCCGATGACGTCGTGCTGATGTTCGACGGCAACACTGCGCTGGATATAGAGAGACAGGCCAATGCCGCTCTCGAGCATGTGAGGGCGTGGGGTGTCAAAAACCGGTTGAAGTTTGCGCCGCATAAGACCAGCGCTATGCTGGTCACGCGCAAACTTAGGTATGACACTCCGCGGCTTACCATGGGCGGGATAGACATTGGCATGTCTCGGCAGATCAAACTGCTGGGGTTGACGATTGACGCGGGTCTGACGTTCAACGCGCACGTGGCTACTGTCTGTAAAAGGGCAGGCCTTGCGCGTACGGCCCGCGTCAGTTGGGGTCTCAACCCTGAAGTAGTGAAGATCATATATTCAGCCGTAGTGGAACCTACGATATTGTACGCTGCCGCCGCATGGGCTCCAGCGGTCAATAAGCTGGGTATCCAGAAACAGCTCAATAGCGTACAGCGGGGCTTCGCGCAGAAGATCTGCAGAGCCTACCGCACGGTCTCCCTGAACTCCGCACTGCTGCTGGCCGGGGTGCTGCCTCTTGACCTCAGAGTGCGCGAGGTCGCCTCTTTGTACGAGGCCAAGAGGGGGCTACCCCATCCGCTGCTCGGGGACAGGGAGATCGAGCGGATGGCCTCGAAGATCGAGGCCCCGCATCCCGCGGAGCTAGATAGCTTGGAGTTCGGCAGCCTGGTGGACGAGGAACAATGCAGGGCACACTCCAACTTTGCCCTGCGAATGTTTACGGACGGCAGCAAGATTGGGGGCCGGGTTGGCGCCGCTGTATCCATATGGAACGGCGACGCCGAAACCAAGGCCCTCAAGCTTGCTTTGTCGTCCTACTGTACCGTCTACCAGGCGGAACTCCTGGCTATCTGCACGGCGGCCGAGTACGCTTTGAGCTGCGATGGACCCAGTATTGGCATCTTCAGCGACTCCATGGCGGCGCTCCAGGCGGTGGCGAACGTCGAGTCCCCCCATCCCCTGGCGGTGCAAACACGGGACGCTCTTAAACTGTGCAAAAGCCAGGGTAAGAGCGTCTCGCTGTTCTGGATCAAAGCACACGCGGGGTTGGAGGGGAACGAACGTGCCGATGAACTCGCCAGGAGCGCCGCACTGGGGTTGCGGAGGCGGCCAGACTACGACCGCTGCCCTGTCTCATTCGTCAAAGGTATGATCCGTAAGGGGACCATTGACGAATGGGACAGGAGATACAAATCGGGAACAACAGCTTCGACGACGAAGCTGTTCTTCCCGAGTGCGGCGGAGGCGTACGGTATCGTGGGCAAAATGGTGCCGTCGAGCATCACCACGCAGGTCCTCTCGGGGCATGGTGGGTTCTCCGCGTACTTGCACAGGTTCAAGTGCGCGGATGACCCATCCTGCTTCTGCGAGCCCGGCGTGGACCAGACAGTGCAGCACATATTGTTTCGGTGTCCCGCATTCTCCAAACAGAGGTATGATTTGGAGCAGGAGTTGGGATTGCGGGTCACCGAAACAACGGTCTCCGAAATAGTGGTGGGGAAACGTAGAACAAAATTTTTAAAATACTGCGTCAGTCTAGCCACGGCTACTATAGATCGTAACAAGCAGAACAGCTCCGCCTAGGACTAATGCTGTATACCTCGGCTATATTTTGTATAGCCGATGGGATCGCGGTGGCTAGGTGGAGCTGTGAAGCTCGCTGTCGCCCGTGTCTGGACTGATGCAGTATGGGGAGGGAAGTTAAAACAGTTAAAATCGTTTCATCGGCGTTCCAAAATGGGCATAAAACTGAAAGTTGATGAATGTATGAATGAGTATGGAATGAAAGGGAGTATTGTGTATGAATGTGTTTTATTTTTAATAATTAGTTTGCTAATCAAATAGCATGAAAATAGCCTTGCCCATGGCAGGGGTGCAAGCAAAATAAAAATAAAAATAAAAAAAAAAAAACAATCCTCTAGGGAGTTGTTATTTTGCTGCGGTCTGTGAGGTGGAGGTTCTTCCCCAGACGGGCTGCTTTGATGCGACCTACCTCTCTTAAAAACATCCAGACCAAGACGAGCAGACATGTTCATGCACACAAATGTTTGCCTTGTGTGGGAATCGAACCCACGAGCGTTGGTGCCAAAGTCGCGTCATTCACGACTGAGACACCGAGCTCGTCGAATCGTTTTATATTAATCCAATCAATATATTCTTAACTAGCTGCACTTCCATTCTTTCTTTTCCTCAGCTTCTAAGAGACGTATCATTATGTTGAATAGCTTTCTCAAGAACTGGGTTAGTTCCAGACATTAGCGTGTACAGAAGGCTGTACATGGCGTCCTTTAGGTCTCCCGGGTGACCCTCTGAAAACCTGGTCCCGTTGATTATCTTGGTGGAGGCTTAAATCTCCCACTTACCGCCCTGTATACCCGCCCCCAAGGGTCCTAATTGCCAGACTCAGCTATTTTACAGAAAAATTGAAGCTCCGTCTCCTCCACGGCCCTTCTATACTTAAGTCTCACCTTTCGGAATTCAGTGCGTGCGATCTCCTTAGACCTTCCACCTTCCATTCTTCGTTCTTCGACTATAGTAACTAGTCTTAATCCGGGTTACCTGTATGTTTGTGTGCGTTCCGACAATGTATAAAAAATACTTACAGAGGTAGGGTGCATATAAACAGCCCGACTGGAGAAGTACCACCTCATCCGAAATGAAGAATCCTGCTAATGAAAAACTGTTTTCCCTCATCCCGCCCTCTCTCTTCCGTCATAGAACCACACGTGCAGGCTTGCGATGTCATCGTTCCACTGTTGAGAACATTTCTTCGCGTACCAAAAAGTTCGGCAACTCCTATGTATGTCGTATCATTAAAAAGTGAAACGCCTTGCCTGCACATGTGTTCCCTCCTTCCTACAATATGGGATCCTTCAAACGAAGCACGAAGAAGCATCTTGCAGGTCAGATTGGCAGCGTTAACTGACAGGATACTGTGTAGTATTTTGTCAGATGCAGTTGCGATTCGGACTCCTCTTTCGCTGACCACCAGGCAAAGAGGAGCCACTATGCTGAACTAATATAAAAAAATAAATCACAAACGAGGCTCTTACAAAAGAGAAGTAGGTCTCATGAAGGCAGTTCAACTAGGAAAGTTCCTCCACCTCACAAATGACCACAGTCAAATAGCAACTCCCTGGAGGGTAGTTGTATTCCTGTAAGTAAGTGAGGTTACCAGTAGGCTGATAAGGAGTTGTTGTGTTTCAATTACCGTCGTATAAACTTTTGTGTGCCAGAACATGTCTGTTTGTATTTTTGTGGACATTTTCAATAGAGGAAAGGCGCATCAAAGCAGCCCGATTTGGGAAGTATCCCTACCTCACAGAAAACTGCAGCCCAATAACAACTACCCGGAAAGTTGCAGTTTTCCTGCGTGTGAGTGAGGTTGCCAGTAAACTAACCTAAGAAGTTGCCATGTTAGCAGCAGGCATAGTAACGCGCGCGCAGTATGTTCTTTTCATTTTGTAATTATGTATAATTTTAACTACAGAAATCATAATCTATATAGAAATAAAGAGAACTGGGCGTATCAATGCAGCCCGTCTGTAGAAGTACCTCCACCTCACAGAAAACCGCAGGCAAATAACAACTCCTTGGAAGGCTGGTGTGTTGCGAGAGAATGAAGTCACCAATATACACCTAAGGAGTAGTTGTGTTAGCAGCAGAGATAACATCGTGCGAGTGATACTTAACACGTGCTACAGTGACCGGTAACCTTTATATTAGATGGGCCGTATGTTTGTATACTTCCCAACGATGTATAATATACATATAAATCGTGAATGCTAGACTCATTTATTATTCGTCCCCTAGCGCCTAGTACGCGATTCTCAAAGATTTTACGTTACTATTGCGTTTGCGACCCAAAATTTGCACGAGCACTTTAAAAACCCGTCTAGCGAATTCGGAAACTCTGGAAGTCATACAATTTTGTCGACATTAAGGCGAACGCATTAGCAAACATTAGCAAATCTCGCGCTACGTACTCTGGTAAACTGAACGTTACGCTTTAGGGTAGCAATATAATGTATCTAAACCGTTACATTAAAACGTACATTAATGTTCCGAAAGTTCATACATCAATTTTTTTTTATATACAATGTCAGGAGGCATAGCATTGACGAGCTCGGTGGCGCAGTGGTGAATGACGCGACTTTGACACCAACGTTCGTGGGTTCGATTCCCACACAAGACAAACATTAGTGTGCATGAACATGTATGTTTATCTTGGTCTGTTTGCTTTTAAGAGAGGTAGGTAAGTTGGGCGCATCAAAACAACCCGTCTGGGGAAGTACCTCCAACTCACAGAAAACCGCAGCCAAATAACAACTTCCTAGAGGGTTGTTGTGTTCCTGTGTGTGAGTGAGGTCGCCAGTAAGCTCCTAAGGAGTTGCTATGTTAGCAGCAGAGGAGACATCACGCGAGTGATACTTAATGTATTACAAGCGTTCATTGGTTACGGTAACCGTTTTACATCAGGTGGGCCGTATGCTTGTATGCCTTCCGACGTAGTATAAAAAAATGTTTGTCCTGTGTGGGAATCGATCCCACGAGCGTCGGTGACAAAGTCACGTTATTAATCGCTGCGCCACCAAACTCGTCAAACTACACATGTAAAGACAAAAAGATGCATCTAATTTTAAGTTAGACCTCTAGTAATGCAACAGAGAAAACCGCATCCAATTTCGTGCACTAGTATTTTGCATAAACATTAACTACATTTTTCAACCCATTTCCAAAAATTGATTTTTTTTAATAAATGTGTCCTAAAAGTTCAGCGGCCAAGGCACAACGGACCGGCAGCTCCGATATGGCCATAGACATTTCGTTTTACCAAATTTGTGTTTTTCGTAATGCGTACAACTTACCCTAACAAAGTTTGTCGGTTTAATTGTTTGTTTCGTTGTTGTTTGTTAGATCCTACATATATGGGATGTAATTATAATAACTTTTGGTTTGACAGAATTGCTATAGTAGGTACATGTAGTATGTATATCTGACGAGCTCGGTGGCTCAGTCGTGAATGACGCGACTTTGACACCAACGCTCGTAGGTTCGATTCCCACACAAGGAAAACTGGTTTGGTCTGGATGTTATAAGAGAGGTAGGGCATATGAAAGCAGCCCGTCTGGAGTAGTACCTCCACCTCACAGAAAACCGCAGCCAAATAACAACCCCCTAGAAGGTTGTTGTATTCCTGCGTGTGAGTGAGGTCACCAGTAAGCTCCAAAGGAGTTGCTGTGTAAGCAGTAGAGAAGGCATCGCGCGAGTGATACTTAATATATCACAAGTGGTAATATGCTACGATACCCGCTTTACATCAGGTGGGCCGTATGCATGTATGCCTCCCGACGTAGTATAAAAAAAATCGGTCAAGTGCGAGTCGGACTCGCGCACGAAGGGTTCCGTACCATTATCTATAAAAACGGCAAAAAATCACGTCTGTTGTATGGGAGCCCCCTTGAATATTTATTTTATTCTATTTTTTAGTATTTGTTGTTATAGCGGCAACAGAAATACATCATCTGTGAAAATTTCAACTGTCTAACTATCACGGTTCATGAGATACAGCCTGGTGACAGACGGACGGACGGACGGACATCGGAGCCTCAGTAATAGGGTTCCGTTTTACCCTTTGGGTACGGAACCCTAAAAAAGATGTAAGAAAGAGAGTTGGTCTGAAAGAAAGTGTCGGTCTTAAGATAAGAAAAGGCATGCTCCGTTGTTTTGGACATGTAAAAAGAATGCAGGATGAAAGAATGCCGACGATGACCATGACTCACATACTATGACCAAATTGGTCGTGTTTTATCACAAAGCAATGTGAGAAGCCCTAGGAACCGGCGAGCATGCATGAAAGAAGCTATAAATGTTAAAGAAGAGGGTGATGTGTGTAAGGGCATAGGTAAGGACCACGTCTTACGGCACTCGGTTTTCTTTGCCTACCCCGCAAGTGTCCTGGCTTGAAGATATATATACATACATACATATATTGCGGTATGAACTGACCCAAAAGAAGAGTAATGTTTGTGTGACCTCCTGTAGCCTAAATAGCTAGACCGATTCAAAAGCGAAGTGCCATTAGATTCATATTCTTCGAGGGAAGAATACTAAGCTACACCTAGGTATATGTGACATCAGCAAAAAACCACTCACATATATGACTAAAGTAAACCTTTATGCCCAGAGTGTGTATAGCTAATGTGATGTCGGCACAAAACCCATTTAGCGGACGATAGTAAACTGTTAATTACTGGGGTCTACATTTTTTGAATTCATTTTTATAGTCAAACGGGTTAATTGGTTTTTAAAATTAACTATAACTTGTTATATAATGTTATATTGCCTATATTTCAACACGTTATAAATCAGTAGTACGAGTAGTAACAAATGAGGCATACATTCGTCAGGTCGTCGACGTTGCTTGTGGAACTGCATTTTATGACGCCAAAAACTACTTTTTGTGAGAATTTGCATTTATGCAATTAATATTTTGGAAAGAGTAAAGTAGTTAGTGCAATCATTTCATTATTACACGACATTTGAAATCGCGAAATTCATTGCGCTTCATGTGAATAAAATCAATTCCACTACCAGGTTTTCCCGATTGCGAGTTTAGCTTCGTACTTGTAATATACTATACTAATATAAAAGGCGGAAGAGTTTGTTCGTTTGAATGCGCTAATCTCTGGAACTATCGGTCGGATTCGAAAAATTCTTTGTGCATTTGATAGCCCAATTCTTGTGGGAGATTATAGAATATAACATCATGATACGACGCTTAGAAGCCGAGGAAAAGAAAGTTTAGTGTTTGCACTATCTTTTATCTATCTCCTTTAAGGTGTTAATGTGTGATCACAAATAAAAATTCAAAGTCCGGTCTGAGCCAACAGGCACATGTATACTTAGTTTCACCGTACATAAGTTGATTTTGTATAATAGTTCGAATAGCGGGAGACCTGAGGTTATGGCTCTCGTTAAGCGACACTTTTCCCTCGCACTGACTGTATAATTCCACGAATTCACTTATCCTGCCCTTTCGGTTGCCGAAGGCCGCTTCAAAAGAATGTAGAAAAAGCGGGCCCTACGGGATACTTAGTGTATTGATAAGTTTACAATCATTTTTATAGCCAACGCCACCTGTGCCTGATGCACCCTGCATACATCAACCAGGGACATCTTACTGTACACTTACGGAATAAGAATAAAATAATGGTGGTTCTTTGAAGAATTGTTGTGTTTCTCAGTGTAAGATCACGGAAAAACTTGTATGTCGATACTACGTTAGCAGCGGAGGGATAGAAGGTGACAATGCGTTGAATTCATCTACAGCTACGGTAGCCAGTTTACATCAGGTGGTTCGTATGCTTGTTTGCCATCAAACAGGGGGTATAAAATCTAGCTTAGCTAACTTAGGAATATTTTGTAAGTAATTAATTGTCAAATTTTAAGTGTCCACCTGATGTGATGTTATTACCGTATTCTATGAACACTTATAATGCAGGAAGTATCGCCCGCGCGTTGTTACCCCTGCTGCTAACACAGCAACTTCTTCGGAATTTACTGGTAACCTCAACGCAATAACGTTCTGGATAGTTGTTATTTGTTTTTTATGTGAGGTTTAGATACTTCCCCAGTCGGAAACAACCACGCGAGAGTCGGTGAGACCGCTATTACGTACTAAATCAACTCACCGCTATGGTTCGGGGAGTAAAGTAGAACGCGCATCTTATTGGCTAGTTCGCGGATCAACATCACGGCACTTATCGCCTTATTGGTTAAAATATTTTGTCATTGGTCAGTAGACTCGAATCAATGAGATATATAGGAGCTAAACACAACGTTATTGTAAGCGCGGGGTGCGTTCATGCGCAATTAGGTGATTTATTGGTTTGTGGATGTGCCCTGCCTCTCTTAAAATAGGCCAGACCAACACAAACAGACATGTTCATGCACACAAAAGTGTATACTATTCTGAAATCGAACCCATGAATTCGTCAAAAATTATTTCTATGGTCATAGGTTAGAAACACAACGAATAAATAAAATGTTTCTGTTCCAGATGGCGGACAACCGCAGCAGCCGAGGCAGAGACTACCCGAGCAGCCATCAAATTTTGTTAGATCAAATTGCATGTAAATTTGACTTTCAAAATAACACCTGAGTGTATTGAGTGTCTTAGTTTATTTACTCTTTATATTTCAGGCATTCATATTGACTGCAGTGCCAACGCAGGCGAATGCAACTTCTATGCCAATAATATTCCGGCCAGCAAAATATTTTTTATTTTAGCGACCTGAAAAAGTAATGCGAAAGATGGCAACGTAATGAAAACCAACGTCTGTCCCGTGCATTTTAAGGTAACTTTTGAAATGACCCAAACTTTGGGGAAACGTTTTAAATTTTTAAGCATTTTATATAAGCTCTTTCATATAACGCCGAGTCCCTTGAATTTTATACTTTAGTTCTTTAACATTCATAGCTAATTTCACGTGCGCTCGCTTGTTTTTAAGGTTCCTGGAATCTGATAAAATACTAACAAATTGGTTTAAGTGGTAGTCTTTTGATTTTAGTTCACAGCACTAAAGTGGCAATCTAGAATACGGCCTGTCTGATGGTAAGTACTTGCGTTTGTATAATATAAAAAGCATGAAGAGCACACCTTTTTCAAGAATCTCGTGCTGTTGTTCCTCAAAATGATATCTATAGGATGTTCATTCCACAAATTAAAGTACTCGAAGAACAAAAGCTCTCTTGAGCCGCCCAGTATACGATCATTTTCGGTCCAATTATTGAGGATGAATTCTCTGTCACACACACATAGAAGAAAAGACTTTACTAAAAATTATGCCAATTTTAAATTTGGGACTGTCGACAATTCTCACAGTTTATTTCTTATAAACCAAGTATTCAGGTACTTCCTCCATAACATGAGAACTATAGTCTACGTATAGTCGAACCTAGCTAGAACCCTGCGAGGCGCCAACATCATCAACATCCAACTAGCTGCTATTAACATGCTTTCATACATACAAAAAAATACTAGTTAATAGCTTCAAGCGTTATGTTGCGTTTGTGAAAGTCAAATTTACACACACGCTTTGTGTATTTCTGCTACCAATTAGTTCATGTCAACTAGCGCCGGCCGGCACCCACCCACCACCGTTAGTAGATGTATCATGCCGTCGCTGTTATGATTCCTCCAGCAAAGGCTGAAGAATCCATCCCTGCCTTCAATTTAATATAACGGACAGCACTGCGATGGATTTGTCACTTGTAGTATGTTAATCTAACGACTAACATCTACAGCGCCTGAGAACGCCTCGAGGAGAGGTGAAACACGTGTCCCCAAAGTGACCAGGGCAACCATGGCAGCAACGATGGCGGGTGCACGCGGTTACTGCTCCAGATGGTGCGCAGTCGCGGAGACTACCGCAGCAAACGAGGCAGAAACGACGGGAGCAGCCATGGCAGCAACGATATGATGCATCTACTAACGGTAGTGGATGGGTGCCGGCCGATGCTAGTTCGCATGAACTAATCGGTGACGGAAGCACACAAAGCAGATTAGATAATATTGCAAGCCTTTGCCATTTTATCTAACCATAAATATTAAGTCAAATGGGTAGTCAAGCACATATTTAAATGTAATTAGTTACTTTTTAATAACTACGACATTCTTATTTACTACGTGTATCCAGTAAGTACTTACACTTACAAAGTACCAGTCCTTGTTTAATTTCTTATGAATATTGAGGAGGGAAGTTCGAAAAAAAAAATGTTTTAATTTCCCAGCCGAGTAAGAACATTATCTTGCAAACGTTTCTGAAAACGTTTTTTTATTAAAATAAACAAAAATATCGTCTCCATGAAGACTATTTTGCGGCTTGATTAATTTTTTGAGAAAACAGAACGCTGATCACATACTTAATAATTGAGATGACAACGCATTTTTAATAAATCATAATCTACTCTTTTTTTATGATACTGGATTGGCAAATAAGCATGCGGCCCGCATTAGACGGTTAGCGGTCACCGCAACCTAATGACGCTCGCAACACAACGGGGATGTTACTCGCGCGCTGCCAATCTTGTAACCTAAGGTTTCATCACAGTACCCAGTAATTTCTCTGTCATATCACATCCTTAAAACCGGAACACAGCTATATAAATATAGCTGCTCGGCGGTAGAAATAGGTGAGACAGAGGTACCCATGCAGACGACTTTTGTACAAAGTCTCCCTCTGGTAAAACTACATGTGTATAATTGTACATACTTGATTGTTAATTAACAAATAGTAACAATGTGCAAATGTATGACGGAATTTATATTATTTGGATCCCGTTTTTAAATTAGAAAATGGAACCCCTTTAAGATCAGTTACAAGTATATCTGTACAAACTCAGAGACCTTTCTTATGTTAGGACACACGTCTTTTTGAAACATAATTGTTATAATTGAAAAGCTAGTGATGAATACAAATATGTATGTTAGGTACTCTGAATATCTGACACATTCCCTATATATTAAAAATACGAGGAACAATAAAATATTTTGACCATTTCGGTTGCGCAGTGGTTAGAAATGCGCGCGTCGCATGCTTGTTTGCCAATCTAGTTGTATAAAAAAAATGTAGGTGTACACCTTATGTTTTTACTGTGCGTAGGCCACCACACTAACCAAATGAATTGAGATTGGGATATGATATTAATTTAAAAAAGATCATTCGAAAGATATGTATTCTATAACATCATAGATCAAATAAATCAATATATACAACATTTATTTTTTACACAATAAATACACCGGCTATTAAATCAGCTGCTATGAAAAAATGCATACTTATATGCAATATAATTGCTTTACATGTTTACTCAAATGCGCGTTACTCATCCGCCTATAGATGTCCGTCAATTTGTATATTGTACAACGGGCTGTGTTCTGAAGAATTGTTCGATATGATGCCGACAGCTTCTTGTTAAAAAAATATTTTTTTATTGAGGCAGCAAACATAAAAAATATATAACCGAATATAACCGGAGATACATTCTCCTTTTTGTTGAAGACGGTTATAAAATACTTATTATTATGAGTACATCGATGTCTATGTTAGACGGAAATATTAAATTAATGCACTTGTATCTAATAATACTAAATAATAAACAATATTACAGTAGACTTTTCCTTACCTTCTAAGTTTACTAGTTACTAAAATAATATACTAAGTAAGTCGATATTCCAATATAAAATTTAAAGCAGATCTTCTGCATGGCTGAGTTTAGTAACCAGCGGAAACTGTAATATTCGTCGTACCTTATAGGTCGTTTCGATGTTGGCCAGCGCAGGACTTGGAAACTAGATTGAAATTTTACCGAAACTATCTAATTTTTCGCTTCGCTATGTCATGAGAATCCAGATTATAGAATACAGATTAGCAATATATATATAAATTATGCAACGTCAGGAGACATACAAGCATACAGCCTACCTGATTAAAAGCGGTTACCGTTACCTATGAACGCTTATAATACATTAAGTATCACTAGCGCCATGCCACCTCTGCTGCTAACACAACTCCTTAGGTACTCCAGCTTACTGGTGAGCTCACTCATACGCAGTAACACAACAACCCTTCAGGAAGTTGTTATTCAGCTACGGTATTTGTCGTGTGTCGGAATCGAACCCACAAGCGTTAGTATCAAAGTCGCGTTATTAACCACTGCGCCACCGTGCTGCGCACCGTCAAAACTTAACTGTAGATATACTTATTATGAACCCCATGAATTTAAATATAAATAAATATTAAGGTTCTCTGCCAACCCCGCAAGGGACCTGGCGTGAAGATATACATACATATAAAGAATTAAGAAATAGAAACGGAAATTAAGAAATAAAAAGTTTTATATAGACACACAAATATATAGGAATACTTATTTCTATATACTTATTTCTAGTCGTAGTAAAGAATATCTACGTTTAGAATAAATATTCATCGACATTATCATCGATAATGCAGTAATTGAGGTGGTTAATGACTATGTCTTCCTCGAAAAATCACAATAAACTCTTCAGACTGGGCTAGGCAGCTTTTTTTGGCAAATCCTCACCGTAATAATCTCCCATAACTAGAGACCAAGTTGTGGGAGATAGTGGTGGTCTTGGCGTGGCGGAGGTAGACGCGTTTCGTCGACCTCCGCTACGATGCATTCGGCGTCCCCCTTCATATGGACCGATGGCCTCGAACGAACCGGTAGTGACTGGATGCAAAAACCGCAGGTAAAACGAGGAGGCGATATGCGTCGTCCCCTATTTCCCTGGGACAATCGCTTCAAATGAGCCGGCTAAACACAAACAAACCTCAGTGACCTCCTGACCAGCAAAACCACAAAATACAGGTTTATACAATTTTGTGAAGTAGTTACAGAGCAGGCCATAACCCGAAACAGAACTACTTAGAAGGACACACTGGACAATACAAACATAAACCCCTGATAAGACAGTTTCATCAACTAGAGAAAATAAATGGATAAACATCAACCCATGACGATGAATCAAAGTATTCATGATGATTAAATTTCGAATGACCTAAAGTTAACATTACTGGCAAATAAACCATTGGTAATGCCAGAGACGAAATGTAGCTACTGACTGAGAGGAAAAAAACCCTAGGAGATGTTTAATCAGTAAGAGTCTGATATAACTAGTTCGGCGGCCGAAAGTGTACTCATGAGAGTTCACCACCTCATCCCACGAATGATCCGGAGGGTGCCCCTCTCAGAAGAATGACCATCGCACGATCTTAGTGAGTTGGCCCTTCTTTCGTGGTTCTTCGTTTATGTTGGGCGTAAAACAGAAGATAATGAAAACAAAGAATTATACGTTTACACCTGTAAAATTTAAATTTTAAATAAGTATTGGATTAAATAGTTACAGAATTCATTGTAGCGCATCGTGCCTAAAGGTGCGCTTACACGGGCAACTAAAATTGCTCAATCATGAGCAATGATAGTCGATTGCGACGTGACAAAATATCAAGCAATTTACGACAACAACAACAAGCAGCAATTTGGTAAAATGTTTTGCAACTACAATATTGAGCGATTAGGAGCAACTCCAAGAAACTAGACAATACTTTCATACATAAGCAATTCAGTTGGGAAACTACGCTCGCCATGGACGACATTTTTCTTGCAGCGGCGGCTTGTAGTCATGAGTCAAAAGCAAAAAAGAAAGAAAAGGAATAGGCGTATCTGGGTGCGATCGTTTTTAGCAAGACTGAAACAAACCTCATTGTGATGTGAATTAGATGATATTTCATTCAAAAACTTTACTAGAATGCCCCGAAGTGATTTTGAATTTCTTTTGAATAAAGTTAGCCCATTAATTACGAAACAGACGACCAATATGAGAGAACCAATTCCTGCATCAACAAAACTTGCCTTAACCCTTCGATTCCTAGCTACTGGGGATTCATACAAAAGTTTAATGTATCTGTTTAGAATTTCTGATAGTTGTATTGCACTATTCATCCCCACTGTATGCAGAGCTATTGCACAAGTTCTTCGTAAATATATAAAGGTAAGTTATTTTGACTTTATTATAATGTTGTTTAAAAAAAGAGTCTGGGGAAAAAACAAAAACCCGTCTGCTAAGAAAACAAATTAAGTAAAAAAGAGAAAATTGGATGCTGCTAAATACAACACATAAAAATATCCCTTTGTAGCGAGACGTAGAAGCCGCAGAATAAATAAGTGCATACGAGATAGAAAACACTTGAATTTCCATACCCACTGGATATTCGGCAATTCGTATCAGCGACATTGAGCAATATGAAATATATGGAGCGATTAGAAGCAATATTGCCGCAACAATTGCCGCATTTTTTTGTAATTGCTCCACTAATTACTCCAGATTGATCCATTCGTGTTGCCGAGCAATTATTGATCAAAAAATTGCCCGTATAAGCGCACCTTAAGCCGCTTATTGCGTGGGATCTTAAAAACAACATACTGCTTCTCTGTACCTGGCGATTGATTATACCCGGCGGTTTAACTAATCTGATCTAGCGAAATACATATAACATTCGTTCAGTTTTTGCATTCATAAAAAAATTACTTCGACTGTAATAGTTAGTCAGCGATGTACTTTTAAATGACTTTCCTTTTAGGAAAACAAAATCCGTGAAGGCGATTAGTTCTCTATCAACTTTAGTTACTTTTATGCTGTTTACTCATTCAATTTATTACATTGTCAAAAAGTAAAAAGAAACTTAAAGGTAGCGATGTATTTCTAAAGAACTAAATATAATAGACCATTTATATATACCTACACGTTTCCAATATTAATGAAATAAGCTTTATATATTATAGATATATCCCATTTAATGTGTTCTTTTAATTTATTGAAGTTGGTAGGTAATTTCTAGAAAGAAATAAAGCGATGTAATAGAAAATGCCAAATATATAATATGAACATAATATTACAATCAATAGTAAGTAGGCATAGACTATTTTTGGGGCTAAAGTTCAATATAGCATAGCTTGTTGTAGTAATTAACATGTATTTAAAATCAGTGTCATATAGAAATTATCTGTGTTAATTTAACACAGTCAACGATACATTACTCATAGATTTTACAATAACATAATACTATGAAAATTAAAATCAATCTAATAAGCAACTGTTTTATATAGATCATATATTGGGGTACGATTTTGTCTTTATGTTGGATAATAGTACTATTTAAAATCGTCATAAAATCCATCAGGCTGAATTTTTACAACAATGAACTCGATAATTGGTAACAGGTTTAACTTTTGTGGTGATTAGGAAACGGTTCATGTATTTAGATCAAAGTAGGCCTATTCATCGCTGTAAATTTTGAGCAAGCTTACTTTCCATAGCTTTTATATTTGCGCAGCAGTAGGTAGACAAGGGTTGGGGAAGATATCATTCGGTACATCACTAGCTAATGCTAAAACTTTTAAACTGGCAAAAAATAACATATGAGACGATCAGCCTGATTGTAAGAAAGTGCCTCCTGGAAACACCTGCAATGCCATGGGCATAACTTGATTGTACTCATTGTTGTGATCTCTCTAAAAATGCCTTCAAAGATTTCTCAAAGACTCTTTTGCTACAGTTTCCGCGAAATTATGAGATGAACTCCTTCTCCAGCTGAAATTTTATCCGCAATTCAGGGAGTTTAACCCATAATATGAGCGTTGCAAAATAAAATCCGCTACAAGTCACGTACATTTTAATTAAATATAACAAACATTTTATTTCCTAAGTACTTATACTTAGTATGTACAGAATTATAAACCTAATGATCTAAACAGTCTTCTGTTGCCTTCACCTGTTGGTATAGTATCTCGCTGTTACTCCTGCGTTCCTTCTTCTGTAGAGTGTCGGCGACACTGTCGCCGAGCTGGTACCCTCGAGAGAGAAAGTGGAACACCGTTATGGAAACAAACATGAGCCCCGTGTAGAAGAAGAAATGGGTGTCCTG
This sequence comes from Pyralis farinalis, assembly GCA_947507595.1. NCBI lineage: Eukaryota > Metazoa > Arthropoda > Insecta > Lepidoptera > Pyralidae > Pyralis > Pyralis farinalis. The sequence goes on along the minus strand of OX382276.1, from coordinate 27,235,838 downwards.
GAAGATACATATGATATTATCAATTTTCTATCGATTATGATTATATTAAGTACTGTTTGTAAAATGCCTAATTAGTAAGATTAAGGCTAAACAAATATTGAATAATAAAGCTGAAAGCGATGCGAAGTTAAAATATGTACTGTCCTTAGTTATATTTCTGTTTGTTTTTATACCTCTAAGGTAGAAAACAACCTGCCCGATGGTAAACAGTTACCGTAGTCTATGGATTTGCAACACCAGGAGTGTGACTCCTGCATTGCCGGCTCAACAGTATAATCCTGTGTGTACAATGCTTCAGAATAAATATTTCGTATCAGCTAAATTTGTGTATTCATGAACTTTAACGACTGCTTTGAGATAGTATATAATATAGAGCTGTTCTTACCAAATTGCCCTAACGATTGTTTTTGTAGTACTTCAGAATTGTACGAGTACTTATAATTTTAGCACAATTTTTCAGATCGTATTGCAAAATTCGAAATTGATAAATAAAAACAAATATTCGTCGTTAAAAATAAGCGTCGGGAAATAAATGGTACGCAGCAAACGGGCTACTTATAGATAGCTTGAATAATGCTATGTACTACACAGTAATTAATCGCCTTTGTATAACTGTGCCTAATAATTAACGTGAGTTTTCAACAAACCATGAAGAAATATCAATACTTATAGATGAAAAATGATAAGCTGACCAAGGACTGACTGGACAAATGGCTGCTGTAATATAGTATTCCCTTACCTGTCTGTAATTGGCGAGTAGCCTGGAGATGACAATGATGATAACGTTCCCAACGGCTTCAGTGAGCAACCAAACAGCTGTCATTACCGCTTTCATACTCTCCGGTGACTCCTTGAACGCGAACTCATTGCCGGTGATGGCGAATAACACCTGAACACAAAAGATGGTGAATATTTCTAATTTTTCACTAATGAGTACGCTGATGAGATAAATTTATCTGTTTATCTCACAACGCTAAAATACGACTCTTATTTGCTACCTTAATTAGTTAAAAAGTCGATTCGAAAACTTCCTACGCTTACAAATTTCTTCTGATTGAATTCGTTGTGAGTTTCAAGGCAGCCTTTTTGGTGGTCGCCGCTGTTAACTCTGGCTACACAGGAGACACTGTGGTGGGAATGAGTGGTAGGCCTGCTACCTTGATTACTCCTATTTCAGCCACTGACGTGGTAGCCAGCTTTAAAATGTCAGTGGCATTGTAAAACCCACTGAATACAACTCTAATCCACGCTGGAAGATACCTACAAATTATGTCGTCATAACAAAATGTAGTCAATAGTTAGGGTGGGATGAGGTTGAACAGTTTTAAATTTTCGAGAAAAGAAACCACATCAGGATGCAAGCTCCGGGCTGTCTGCAGGATGTGTATTTTGGAACCGTTGTGGCTCGTGCGGGAATGAGACAGAGATAAAGGAACTAAATAATTTGTTACCCGTGTTTCTTGCATGTCTTAATTTTGATGTGGATATGTTCTAGCTTTCAAAGTATGCGTTTTTTTCTCAGATTCACAGCAATAAATACAGTATCGGAGAATATCCGTAGTCGTAGTCTGGCATCAACACGAATGCGTTTTTGTTCTGATATCGTGTCGTGAGGAATGCAAGGTGAACCAAGATTCCTGACATTTAAATTTTTTCGAACTTGGCTAATATCTATCCCAAAGATGTCTATACCATATAAGTGATGCGTCAGAAAAACAAGTACGTACGTACGTAATACGCGCTTAAATTCCGCGTACGCGTAAAAAAAAAAAATATGATGTGGGAACCCTGGCGTCTATATAACTAATAATATTTCTTTTTCACCTAGTTAAGAACGATTGTGAAAAGTGCATTAGAACAGTATTCCTGTAAAGACGAACAGAGCAATCTTGTGGATGTGGACTAACTTCAATAATAAAAGACAATAGATAAACTATTTCCCGCCAAGTTGGTAAATAGGAAACAAACAGCTTTAGTTGTAATAAATATAACATTCGAAATTCAAACAGTTAGGAGCAGCCAGGAGACAATTATTTTCCGTGTGGCTCATGAGTAATGTTATTCCGATCCCTTAATCCTATAGACTATAAAAGTAGCTTGCAGACGATGATACGCCATGAATCATAAAAATATGTTTTGATATTAGATATGATATTAGATCGTCTGCAAACTATTTAAATTTTATCAATGGCTGCTACAAATAAAATGTCAACCTTCTTCATACAGAGACAAACGCCTTTAAAACATTGTAGATAAAAGATGCGGATATACTTTCAATGCACGTTAAGCATTACGCTATGTTATATAGACAAGAATTGAATGACAGCTTTAAAATACAGTTAATTATTAAAATATTTTGAACAAAGTTTTATTAGGCATGATTTTTCCTGATGGGACTGATTAACTAATTAAACTATATATCTATAGCTTCACGACAAGTCCCACGCGGGATACTTATACACCTCACTCGCTCCATTAAAATTCATAGCGTTTTTCATGCACACTCGCATGTTCCTGGGGAGTCTTCTGATAACACTAAAGACTAAATTAAACTGAAGAACTATTTTCTTCATACTTAATAAATGCAATTGATAAAAATTGCATAAACAGATAAAAAAAACATTTTGCTTTATTTAGAAACAGAAGAAATTTGCGTTTGTAAAAAATATTTAAAGTATGGCTAACAAACAACAAAGGAAATAAAAATAATGAGACCCACCTCAGCAATAGACATAATTAAAAACTGTGGAACCAAGAGAGCCATTGAAATTGAATTGGCTTCGGTAATTACGACCGTGTTGGCAGCCTGGAACAACAAATTTAGAAAATTATTAGAATAACCAATACTATTTTATGATAGAAAATCGAAGATAAACGGTAAACAAAGTGACAGATGTTATATACTATATGGTTGATGTTTTTTGTAGAATACTCGCGACTTCGTGCGCGTTCCAATATGTATTTCCAAAAAAAGTATTTTCTTGATGTTGTTATCTATCGGGTACACAAAGAATATACCTAGCATATTCCCACAGTCAAAACTAGGGTTACGGTGTCACGTATGTCATGTTGGTGCCTAAATAAATATGTAATAAATTAATATTTTTTTCTTTGTTTACTCACATATCTCTTTACTAATTCAAGATACATATTATTAATTTGTCATTTTAGGGGAAGATAATATATTGTAATTGAGCTAAATATCGAAGTCACATACTATTATTATAAGGATGTAAGGGTATGTGTGTGTTACATATATTCATGTTTGTAGATAAGTCAGCTAAAGTTGGCGTTTAATTTCCCCCCGACACGCTGAACTAATTAAGCAGATTTTTTATAATGTGTGAAAGTTGACTTACCTTAGCCCTTATTACATTCAGATTTTCAACTTAATCGGATCAATAGCTTAGTACAGATAAACAATGAATTTAATCAAAATATACATTAAGAAATGTAAATTTTGCCGCTTAAAATGAGTAGCTTTGGCAACTGCAGAGGGCCGTCTTGCCTGCTTAAATTACATCATTACATTTCGAAAGAAAGGAAAGGAATTCTTTGAAATTAGTTACAAAAACTAAAAGACAATTTACCTGTAAATTTCAAGTGATTTACTAAAACAAATCAAACTGAAACAGGACTTACTATTAACTTTTGGAAATCCTTTATCACATTATTATCAGAACAACACTTCATTACCAAGGTTCATGAGAACAAAATACTCGTAATTAGCAGTGAATTTATTACAATGTGCCTATTTCCAATTTTACAAAGTGCTGTATTTTCGTCACAACTGAAGCTCTCTATGAATTTAATTTAAATAAAGTAAGACTATACATACTTACAAAACCCTGTTCATTTTTATCTAGTATCACAGTGTAGACACCACCACTTTCCATATTCATATTGCTGCTAACAATAACATCATTTAGGTCTGTACTTTCATAATTTGATTCAATAGAACTCGCATTTTCGGTAAGCATTACTGTTCCATTATTCTCAGTTATTCGGCTAATAGTTGTAACCTCAGAATCTGTAGTATTTTGTTCAATTCCTAAAACTGTAATATTACTAGTATGATTGATTGCAATTTTAATTTTATCAAAAATCGTAACTTCGTTGCCTTCTAGTTTTATATTAATTACCTTTAGGCCTTCTCTTGATTAAATGTATTGCATAAGTATCTGAAAATACTTCTATCTGTTTCGATACACCTGGGTTAACATAAGCTTCTACTACGTTCTTCGACTCACTGATGAATCTTATATTTTCTGCATTAATATTATCTGAGACTAGAAATCTAGAAAAGAAAACACAAATTTTAATAAATCCTGTGCTTGTAATATGCATTCCTGCGTAAAATGGAAACTTGGATGCAAATTCTGTGATATAAATGTGTTTTACTGAAAATATATTTACTTATATAAAAGATAAACTGACTGACTGATTCAGATATCGATATCTTCTTTGATGTGTGTCTTCACTGTAAAAGTTTGCATGGATGTATATTAGGTATTTCCAAAAAAAGGATTTTAAAAACAGAGTACCAGGGATCGCGTTGATAATTTCATCATATATTAATAATAGAACAATATTCATATTTCTTTAAATATCATTTTAGCAAACAATAAATTGTGAAATAATACCTCATACCTACTTATCTACAGGTTCCAATTTAATCTAAATTAAAATCCTAGACGAACTGAACCATACCGTGCAAGATTCAACGAAAAGAAAATATTGACGTTTCCGCTTCTTAATTAAGACTATGTTTTCGTAATGCATCGGAAACGGAAATCGCAAGTTCCGCCCGCAACCATCGAAGTCCGAACTGCCTAATGGATGGAAAAATAAAATACGAAGGAAAAGCTCTGACGAAAACTGAGACGTGCTTCGGATATAATCGACCTCTCTTAAACTTTATATCCAGTAAATTTCAAAATATATTACAGTTGTTCCATAATAATGCCTTTATAGACTTACCTAATAATGGGAAATCCAGACCTACTCTTTTCAAGCGCATCTACAAAACGGTAAACATTATCATTAGACAGGAAGAAAGATATAGCAGTATTCTCTTCCAATAAGAAATTCTTTTCTTCTGATTGAACGCAGCTGCCTCCCAATTCCAAAGATATGTTTTCTGTATTGTGCACTGGTATATCCTTCTTGACGAAATGTGAAAGCGACGGAATTGTGTATGTAATATTTTGATGGTTACTATGCAGTGATACGGAACACGGGTTGCCATTGAATATTCGTAATTGGGAGTAATTTGGCTGCGGTAACTGTGGATAGGTTGTCTGAAAATGAAAGGAATTCAAACTACTATAGATTTATTGTATAATACACTCTCAATCGCGTCAAAGTTTGATGTTTTGCTTACATTAACTTCATAACAATACATAGACATTCGTATCAATGCAACATGACAACTAAATCGCAGCACAACTGCACGCCAACTTTGCTATTACTTGCTCTTTAAAGAAAATATCTGCACAAAAGTTATGTAACAATAAATGGCGTTATACTTACAATTAAATAGGTTTCCACTACTCCAGCCACTATGAAAGCAACCCCAGCCAATACCCCCCCTAAAGTCAGCTTATGTAATGGATTTTTCAATATGTTTCGTTTTTCCAGAAATGGATAACAGAACTGAAAGAATATATCGAAATATTGTTGAATATTATACTAAATTGATCCTCAGAATATACCAAAGAAGAAACATTGAAAAAATATATAACCTTTACTTAGCATGTCGTATATACATTTTAAAATATTTTGTGTTCACCGGCCTATGAACGCTTGCAACATATTAACTATCACGTGCTCAATGCCACCTTCGCTACTAACACAGCTAATCCTTAGAGCTTACCGGCGACCTCGCTTACTCTCTGGAACACAGGAACTCTCCAGGGAGTTGTTATTTGGCTGCGGTTTTCTGTGACGTAGGGGTACTTCCCCAGACGGGCTGCTTTGATGTGTCTTACCTCTCTTAAAACACCAAGACGAACACACATGTTCATACACACAAATGTTAGTCCTATGTGGGAATCGCACCCACGAGATTTTGTCAAAGTAGCGTTACTATCCACTGCGCCACCGAGCTCGATATATAGAGTACAGAGTAATTATTATCTACTCTAAAAAATATATTGTTAATCTATCTATCTATAACTTCACGCCAAATCCCTTACGGGGTAGCGCCGAGAACCGAGAGCCACGCGACTCGATCCTTACATACCTCGCTCGCTTCTTTAACATTCTCTGCTCTTTTCATGCACGCTCGCCGGTTTCTAGGGCTCCTGACATCACCTTCGATAGAACACGACCAATTTGATCATAGTAGGTAAGTCTTGGCCTTCCTCGGCTCCTACATCCTTCCACTTTTGCATTGTATATCTGTTTCGTCATTCTTTCATCCTGCATTCTTCCTACATGTCCAAACCAACGGAGCATGCGTCTTCTTATTTTAACACCGACGCGCTCTTTCAGATCAACTCTGCTTCTAACCTCATCATTGCGAATACGGTCTACAAGCGTTACGCCACATATTTTGCGCAACTCTCGCATTTAACCGCGTTTATCGACTTTCATGCTCTCTCTGCATGTATATTATCTAATATAATATATTGCATATATAATTTACAGGAGCCGGTGAATAAACGCCGATTAAAATTTAGGGGGCAAGTGGCTCACCAAATAAGTCATCATTGTCAAAGCTAAATACAATTTCACTTGCACGCGGTACTCTTATGTTACCGAAATAAGTATTGGAGAAACAGCTATCGATATTCTCACTCCATTTGTAGCAGACATCTGGGAAAGTAATATAAAACCACAGCGAAAGAACAATTATCTAGTATATTCCGTTGTGTTCAGTAAAGTCATCAGAAAGCAAGGAACATTCAGAGGCGTGACTTTGACCGTGACATAGGTTAACTAATAGTTGCACAGTGAACAGAAGTGTGAACAGCACCAAAAACATAAACTATTAAAACAATTCGAATCTATATTTCAAATAAAAGGCCCGAAAAATATATGTAAATGCCATAGTACTTACCTTTTGTGACAGAGGAATGAGAATCAAAACGATTATAGGATTGAGCACCTGCATTTGGTCTGGTTTTACTGTCAGAAAACCAAATCTGCCGTCCATTTTCGTGGCTTGCAACGTCCATCTTGTGCCCTACAATTTGACAGCATAATGTTACTTCAAAGAAAAATACTAAAATAATTCAAAATAAATATTATATATAATATAAATTATTTTGAGCGCTAAATTCATTATATCCTCTTAATAGCATAACTTGTAGGTCGCGATCGAAAGTTTTATTGAAATTATACTATTAAAGTTTCATCTTATGCTTGTTTCGTAATATTTTCAAATTAAAAATGGCGGAATACCTTTTTTTGTATAATTTGCTCATATACAAGTAGATGCCACACTTAATACTAACAAGAATATTTTATTTGGTTAGTTTCCATATAAATATTTGCTTTCCAGATGGTATTTCTAACTGACACATTTTATGCTAACCCAAACACATGCCTAACGTAAAATTAATGTATGACCCTAGCAAATAAAGAATTTCATTTCATGTCACATTCAACGTAAAAGACGTAAAATAAGGGCCTATGGCATACAGAAAACATTCCGAGTAGCTTTATGCATATGTATATCACATTTCTTTGTGAAAATAATACAATGTTGACAGAGAAGGAGGACAAGTAAAAGGTCCTTTTGTGGATGGAATGGTCATGTTAAAGATTTCATTTACAAGTTGACTAGGGTCGGCGGCATGACGTTTTGGTGGTTTGTTAGGGTTCCGTAGTAAACAGCGAACCCTTATAGTTTTCTCATGTCCGTCTATCTGTCTGTCCGTCCGTATGTCCGCGGCCTAGTTCAAAGACGAACGACGACCTAGTAGAAAGCTGTATTTTGGCATGTATATACATATTTACTATACTGACAAAGTGGTAGAATAAAATCTAGAAAAAATCTTTTTTTGTTAGTACCTCCCCTACACGTAAATTGGGGATGATTTTTTTTTATTATATATATATTTCTATAGCCACCCTATAGTGTGGGCAGTCGTTAGATAGATTTTTTAACAATATTGAGGGCGAGCGAAACTGTCGTATTTGGAAATGTAAAAAAAACATGGTAGTAGTCCATATAGTGAATTTAAAAGGAAAACTATCACGGCACGTATGAAATGTATTATATTTTATGAAAACGTAAAAATGACATACAATACGACATTGCATCTGCTCTAAGCGTTTTGTTTCCTAACTTCTAATTTGAACGGCCAAGTAATGGAATTCTTCCCTTGTGATACATAGGCAATTTTGTATCGATCGATTTTTGAATGTATGTATAACCTTTACAATATTTGACAATGCTCAGTAACTTGGTTTTGAATGTTGAAAAAAATCCAACAGGTTCGATTTTCTATTATTTCAGTGAATATATACTGAACACTGTACTTACCATTTGGTCAATCAACGACCAAAATATAGGTAACACGGTGAACAGCATCAGTATGGACATTGTTTTCTTGACGTCCCTAACGAACCTGGGATCGTACACGTGTCGTGCGCTGTCCAACCAATGTTCATTCTTTTCACTATTCTTCCTTAGGACAACGTTTTTCAGACCTATCTACAAAACAGAACATTATTTAAGAACTGCTTTCAGTAAAATTAATATACAGAAAACTACGTGCGCTCTTGTAAATCGGGAATTATCAATTAACACTTATGAGTAAAAACGAGAAACCGGATATATAGAAGTCGAAATCTATTCAATTTTTTTCCATCCATACCTGCTAATAAAAAATCTTAGGTAAAGTCACACGTATATATACGAGTAATTACTTGGATGTGCGGGTTTCCTCGCGAAGTTTTCTTTCACCAACGATCTAGTGATAATTACTTATTGATAACTATAGTGATAATGAATTAACTAAACATATTATCCGGGAACACGAATTTAGTAGTATACGCTGGGTCTTGAACAGGGGACCAGTTAGTCAATAGGCCAGTTATCATCAAGATAAATAAAAAATTATCAATCATCATCTCAGTCTCAAATAAAATTGTACGGGGTTATCAAAGGACTACAATCATTAAAATAAATTAAAAGCGGATCATAAACAGAACAAAGACAGATAGCTATGCCAGATAGCGTTCCCTAAAATCTATGGCGTAACGGTTTTATACCGAGATCGCATTGATGATGTAAAGAGAGATTGGCTGAATTTTTTTGACGATGTCTATGCAGTTGGCCCCGTGGGCTTCTGAGTCACCAACTGGGCCTTGGCTGAAAGAAAGTAAACCCTGTCAACGTAACTATATCGCGATTTAAATATGTTTCAATGTCATCTATTGATATGTAGACTTTTTAAGATTTTTATTGTAAATTGCAACACATAGCCTGTAAAATAGTAAGAATGCCGCCGCGAAGTTATTTTTTGCTCCGAATTTCAGCAGTTTTTATTGTCTTAACCCTAAATATTTTCCTAAAATAATAATGCAATACAAGAGCAGTATAGCCCAGTGGGTAAGGAACCGGTCTATTGAGCAAAAGGTCCCAGGTGCGAGTCCTGGCATGTACCACTAAATTCGTTTTTTCTGACTTATGCACATGCTTGTACATTTCGGTAAACGTGTGACCTAACCCTCAGATAGGTCTGATTTTCCCTCCGGATTGTGGAGGTTTAGTTATTAAGTTAGGCTGTCGGTCCCGGCTGTTGTCAATTGATGACAGTTGTTAAGCTAAGTCAGTGGCCCTCTGGCGGCTTGAAAACTCTGGCCTCCGCCAATCCGCATCCCATTTGAGCAGCGTGGTGGAGTATGCTCTAAACCCCTTCAGTTGAAGAGAGATCCGTATCCCTGCAGTGGGATGAGTAAGGGTTGATGTGATGAGGATTAGATCTAAAAATGTTTTTTAAATAGGTCTCGACGTGCCATTAAAAGTTCGATGAAAATCAATTAAGCCGTTTCGGAGTCCAGTCCGCGCAGACGTACACAAAACAAAACACAAAGATGTTGATTACGTGTTGTTACGAAATCACAGACATACACACATAATTATGTTGATGTATTCGTACTTACAGATACACATTTAATAAAGTCGATCAATACATTTCCTTCGGGTTTCTTCAGCACATACCATCTCTTCGCGCTTACAAATATCACTGAGAACAAAAGAGAGACTTAACAATTTGCTATTACATATATACTACTTGTTAGATACAATGATACTGCATGACTTGCAAAGTTGGAAAATAACTTTATTCGAAAACAGCCAGGGACATTCCATACAGCCATACGTGCCAGGTATCAACCATTTATTTTTCTCTGGGTGTTTCCTAAATCGTTTTTGAAATGATTTTGTATATGTTACTATTTTATCTGCATTACTCATACCTCACCATTAACTCGTAACAAAACTACGTTTCAGTACTTTTTTTGAAAAATTCAAAAATTAAGTGCTGAATAAAATATGTGATAGATGAGTTTTATTTTTTTTTTATATTAGACGGGGGCAAACGAGCATGTGAGTCACCTGATGGTACAGTAACACCATAGGGTCAATGATCAGTTGCCAGCCTTTTTAGAGAAACATAGGCTCTTTTCTTGAAGGCGCCCATATCGTATTTGTTCGGGAACATCGCTGAGGGTAATTTATTCCACAATTTCACCGTACGTGGTAGAAAATGCCTCAAAAATCGTACTGTATTGGATTGCCGCTCATCAAGAGGGTGAAATTTAAGTTTGTGGCGAGTGGTACGTCTCAGCGACTCAGCGTCTAGTATTGACTTGAACAGCTCCTCCAAACACTCCCCATGATACAGTTTGTACAGTACACAAAGAGAAGCAACGTGTCGTGTACAAAGCGAGTCCAGCCGAGCGAAGGTCACTGGGTCGCCGACGATTCGAACTCGAAAAATTCGAGTACTAAAGGAAACAACATAAAATAGTAGATAAGGAACAATACTAAATAATAAATACCGTGTCCCGAGAATAATACAACATGCAGAAGGAATTAACACACCTGCTGTAAAGCAGTTGCTGGAGCTTATGATCAGTTGTAATACTAGGAATGTCACTGACGCGTTACAACTCCCAAAGTATTCCTTATTTAACAATTCAATTTGCAATTATTAAGAATTTTGACTACCGAAAAATGAAACGTGTAAAAGTTTTTACCGTCAAAGAAAGTTACAACAAACAAAATGATAATGTGTACGCCCACAGTTGTGAAGAAGCGAGCGCGTGTATTCCAAGGGTCCAGCGAGAGCATTATCCTTCATCAATCATGGTTTGGCTAAAAGTCTCATATTCAGGCTTAACTGAGGTGTTTTTCTGTGAAAAAGGTGTGATAACCAGTGCCGTGGCTTACCAAAATACCATCCTAACAAACATAGTAGAACCTCTTTCTTAAACAATGTTCAAAAACAAACACTGGATATTCCAACAGGACTCTGCACAAGTTCATAAGGCACAAAGCACTCAAATATGGTTTACCACCCGTGGAATTGGCTTCATCGGGCATGAAGACTGGCCCTCTTCTAGCCCAGATTTAAACCCACTGGACTACAAGTTATGGCAATATTTGGAGGAGAAAGTATGCGCTAAACCTCATCAGAATTTGGAGTCTCTCTGTGCAACTCTGGGTAAAACAACGGCAGAAATAGATATAAATGTGGTTTGTGCTGCGATCTATGACTGGCCATGTCGATTAAGGGCATGTATTCAAAATGGAGGAGGGCATTTCGAATAATGTAAATAAAATTTTATTGTACATTTAATTACCTTTCATTTCTTATATAACTTTTACATAATTATCAAAAAGTGTATCATTAATTACATCAATAGTTTTTGACAGAACTTTTGACCTGACTAGGTAGAAAAAATAAGTACATATCCAATGCCAATTAATGAACTTTATTTTTCAGTTTAGTAGGAGGCGAATAGGCAGGTAAACGATATTTTATGGTAACTTTGGGAGGGAAACAAGAATTGGAGGAATGAGTGGAACCAAAGAAAACTTTCTTATCTTCGAATAATCGCCGAAACACAAGACGACACCCCGCAGGCATTACTTATTCATAAGAATTTGTAATGATATTAGATTCTCAAAACCTCAATTTTTAATTAGAGAATAAGATGTATGAATGTAGGATTGCACATGGCTGAGCTGGTGGTGAATTACTTGATGTATGCAGGTGATGCAGTCTTATTAGCAGAAACACCAACTCAAACTACAAACACCGGTCACAATAATGAAAGAGAATTGTATGGAGAAGGGCTTACTACTGAAGTCGAAGAAAACAAAGATAATGGTATTTAATAAAAAAAACAACCAGAACCAACGTAAAGATTGATTGGTTGATGATACCGTAACCAAAATAAGAATACTGCTGGAACTAGTTGATAAAATGTATATTCTGGATACATTGTCAGCAGAGATGGAACTGGAAGCGTGCAACAAAATTAAGGGCGCAATGCTTGTAGCCCACGCTCGCAATGATGATATAAGGAATAGTTGGTTCGAAAGAGAGTATCGATGTTAAAATAAGAAAAAACTGATCAAATAACGGAGTGTAATTTATGTTTTGCTTATTTTTATTATTATATTTTTACGCGATTAACAAAAACAAAGTCTGGTCTGTAAGAAAGTATCGATGTTAAAGTAAGAAGGGGCATGGTTTATTGGTTGGTAAATGTAAATATAATAAATGTAAAAATATAATAAATGCAGGATGAAAAATCACGAAACAGGTAGGTATACAAAGCGAATGTAGAAGCCGAGGAAGGGCATGTCTTACCTATAATGATCAAATTCATCGTGTTTTATAAGAATGTATATAGAAAAAATAAGTACATATCCAATGCCAATGAACTTTATTTTTCAGTTTAGTAGGAGGCGAATAGGCAGGTAAACGATATTTTATGGTAACTTTGGGAGGGAAACAAGAATTAGAGACCGGCAAGCGAGAAGAGCTATTCATGCTAATGAAGCGACCGAGGTGAGGAAGGACAGAGTCATGTGGCGCTAGGTTCTACCTGCCTACCCCTCAAGGGATTTGACGCGAACACATAGATAGATATATTTTTTAATTGCAACTGTCATTGTGTATTATGTCATTAATATTACTTTTATCATGTGATAAGTGATCTTCTCTGTAATTTCTTGTGTTTTGAACTACCTGCAACATGTTACCACGGGGACAAGCGCAAAAGGCTGCAACACAGTTTAATACTATCGCAGTCGTTTACGAACGCAATTGTTATTGTATATGTGTTTATTGTTTAAAATAAATTCATTAATTCTTTTATAAAATTTGTTTTCCATATCTCACTTATTTTTTCTAAATTCAACAACCAATAAAAACAAAATTATCAAACCGTGTGTCATCATTCTAATCGATATTTTCAGGGAATCGATTGCTATGGTAACTAATATTCAGGAACAACGTTCCTATATGAAATCTATATGTCTGTCTGTGTGTTTGTCTGTTACTTCTTTTTCCAATATTCGAATTTTGACTTCACATTCGGAAGCAGCATAAAAAGTAGAATACGAATGTTCAGGAACACCGTTCCTATCTCTTAAGGAACATTTTTTTTTTCAACACAATTTTTTTTTTTTAATTTTGAATTGTTATATAATTGACGAGCCAGGTGTTCCTCTGGCAATGCAAGCTTGCAAATTCTCAACTGGTTTATATTCACATTTCTATTTAATCGCGATGACTGGTTTTATAACAGGCTAATATTATAATTTGTGATTCCTCTATTTACTAACTCTATACGACATAAAGGGAGTGTCGCTCAAAATACACTATAATAAGTAAACACACGTAAGAATAGAGATATTATAAATATTAATATGTAACAAATGCTTGAACAAATAAACAATCTCGATATAGATAAAGAGTTTGTGTATCAAGTGACAGTACACAAACAATTTCGTTAGGAAAATTACATTACATATCTTGATTCTTGATCCGAGTAAACTGCGTTTGTTTGCCCATACTATTAATATCTAACACTAACAGTACATTTTTGTACAAGGGAAAGGCTAAAGTACATAACGTGTACGTAATATAAATAAATTTAGTAATACGATTGCTACAACTCGAGGTGCGACCCAAGGTCTCATAATATGCCCTATAGAATACTTAATTTATGTAAGCTATGAGTATATCTTACTACTATTATAAATGCGAATATTTGGAAGGAAGGATGTTTGTTACTCCATGACGCTAAAACAGCTGAACGGATTTGGGCGAAATTTGGTACATAGATAGATTTATAGTCTTTTTTTCCTGTAGGGAGTTGTTATTTGCCTGCGGTTTTCTGTGAAGTGGAGATACTTCCCCAGTTGGGCTAACGTCGTGCCCTAGCTTGCTTTCGCTAGAGCCTTGTCTGTTGATAAGCAGAGTGCAACACGTGCAGGTGAGGTGGCATTGAGCAACTTACAAAATGACATAATAAAATAAAAAAATAAAAATGACATAGGTAAGCCTATCGACCGCAGCTTGTCTATGGATGGGTCTACCTATCACGAGCTTGTTCGGAGGGCACGTTAAGCCGTCGGTCCCGGCTATTATCGATAGATGACAGTCGTTAAGCTAAGGCAGTAACGTTCGGGCGGCTTGAAAACACTGGCCTCCGCCAATCCTCATTTGAGCAGCATGGTAGAGTATGCTCTAAACCTCTTCGGTTGAAGGGATACCAATATCCCCGCGGGATGAGTTAGGGTTTGTGTAATAGTAGTGGAATTTACCGGCATTTCGAAAATAATCATTGGCGAAGAAATGCCAAAATAAAGTTCCCAATACAGGTTTTAATTTCAAATCATAATTTCTATTACAATAACTTTATGTCAGTATATACATATACTGGGAGGAAAATTACCACCGACATTCCCGAAAATATGGTGTTATATTAGTTTCTTTGTAATAGTTAGAAACATATATTTCGTTACAAATTTTCATATAGGAAATAAATTATTTTCTCTACTCTGACAACCATAACTTATATCGCAAACCAGAACCGTGCGCGCGAGGCGAACATACCTACGTACATACATACAATATATATGTTGATATGAAACTAACTGAAATATGTAGGTAAATAACTATACCATTTGATAACCCTTCATCTACAAGGCACTGCACAATTGCAAATAAAATAATGTAGGAGTACACCTAAGAGCAGATCACGCTTAACATTCGAAGTTTTATCGTATCTCTTATTACGTACAACTAACAAACGGTACAAAGGTCAAAGTGTTACGCTTAACGTGCACTTAACTGTACCTACCTTTGTCATGGATATAAAGTTTTAAACAAATAAAAGTTAGGTAACTAATTTTATATTCGATGTTCAAACGTTCCTGCATTTTGGTATGAAAATGAGCCTCGGATAATTTCACATTACTATATTATATTATTACATTTTGCCATTTTAAAATTTACGATTATCTACAATTATTACACAACTAATGTAAAACTTTCGGTCTGTTGTCCGCGCAAATCTCTTGAGTCATAGTATATTTACGAGTACTATGCCTGAGTTGCACGCTACTCGCCGCATCGAGCCACTGTCTGTGTATGTATGTTTTAATACGTACCTACTTATTTTTTGTTACCTCTTTTAGTAAATTACTTAAACCCTAGTAAATTAACTTATAATAGGATATTATTTATTTTGAAGTTATTAGTGAGGGTTTTGAAATTTGATTATCTGTTTAATTACGTTCTTTAAGCACAGCAAATCGAGTTCCAAAAACTTATTCACGAAGCGGTCATTGGCACATGTTGTAGGTGTAATTGACGCTCGAGACGTAAACAGCTGACTTTATTGCTTATAAGACGTATTCTATGAAAACTTTAATAGCTGTATCTCGAAAACGGCTAATAATAAAAGTATAGTTCTTTGGGAAAAATGTTGTATTACATGCGCAAAATCTGACTTTTTTCACTATGTCGCTCGTAAATTTCCACGGTGTATAATAATGTCAAATGGTAAAATTAAAGATATATTGTGCTGAATCATTCCCAGACATCTCTATCAATTAAATATTTATCGATTCTATAATAAGCCTTCTGACATAGAGTATTTCAGATGTGCCTTTTGAACATATTGACAGGAAACGACAGAACTGTCTCAGGTAATTTATTATAGAATCGAAAACAATTTACAACAAAACACTATGTATGATCATTCACATATACTAAAAATAAAAATGGACCTACCTTTATATATAGTTAGACACTGTGGGAATCCTAAGTTATTGTTCTAGGTATGAAATTCAACAAACACTCTATCTATTTATAACTTCACATCAAATCCTTGCGGGGTAGGCAGAGAGAAACTAGCACCACATGACTCGGTCCTCACACAAATCACTCACTTCTTTAACATTCATAGCTCTTCCCATGCACGCTCGCAGATTTCTAGGTCTCCTGACATCACCTTTTGATAAAATACGATCAATTTGGTTATGGTAATTAGTTTTGGCCTTCCTCGGCTCCTACATCCTTCTATTTTCGCGTTGTATATCTGTTTCGCGATTTTTTCTGCAGTCTTTCATGTCCGAATCAACGGAGAATGCCCCTTCTTATTTTAACATCGAAACATTTTCAGACCAATTCTGTTCCATACATCAACGTTGCGAACACACATTTGGATCTTATCAACGCTCGCATTTCGACTACGTCTATCCTACTTTCATGCTCTCTGCTATACCCAGCTTTTGCTTCCATAAGTTAGTGTTGGAACCAGTACTGCGTTATGTATAGCTGTGAGGTCTAGCCCAAACTTTTGTTTTCAAGAAATTTTACCAACGCTGCATTCACACTACCTAGTCCTAGCACTCACTCGTCTTTCCACATCGGTAGTGTTCCATCCTTGTGGAAAACGCATCCCAGATATTCAACGCACGCCACGCCTACGCACAATGCTACATTCGGACCTTATTTTCCGCAGACAACTATCGAGATAGATGATAGATTGATTGATATTGATACCAAATTTTAACGTCAAACCTGGGTGATATGCTGCCATCTATCCGCATACATACTTAGTAATTCTTGTACGTGAATGCACAGCACGGAGCAGTACTTCATCGATCCCATATTCTGCTAATATATCCCATAGTTCCTTTTGTACAGCCCTATCAATGCTTTCCCGAGATCCACAAAACCGCAGAAAAGCTTGTGGTCCATGCGAAATGAGAAAATTTGATACGTACATTCCGAAATTGATATGTCCCTTTCATTTTCGAATACTATACCCCCCACAACATTCCAATGGATTTCACCCTTATTCTCCTTTCATCATTTATCTTCCCGGCTACTTTTGCTGCTAAGCTGATCGAACTGAAGGCCCTATAGCTGGCCCAGTCCATGCATGTCCCATGCCCTTATACAAGGGTACTATGACTGCGCGCCTCCAGTCCATTGGGACCCTTCCAGTTCAGTATAGATAGCTTAAGTACCACCTAGTTTGATCATATCAATTCCGGCTGATATCGTATCGACTCTATTCATAACTATGCCTTCTTCGGACGCTGACAACGTGGAATGATGAGACCTTACATTACATTTCCTCAAAATATTCACTCTACCGTTCTAACACTTCCTGAGTGTTAGCAACAACACATATAATACTATACACCAGCTAATAGACCTTGTCTTGTTAACAAACTCACCAATAGAAGTAAGCACAATCAACCCCGGTGCACCAAATGCCAACGAATAGCAGTCCTTAGCGCCAAAACAATGCACTTCAGATCTCAATATGGGGGACACAGTCTTCGCAATTAAGCTCCCGGTGGCGATGATGGCGTACAGAATGCTGAAGTAAATTGCCAGGTAGTGATCCTGCTGGGGCAATCTGAACTGGTCGCCGCCAAAAGCTGTGACACAGGGCTTTATCCCTCCAGTACCAATTGTTATCATTAAAAGGCCGAGCATTGTGCATAATCTGAAACCAGAAATGGTTGTAGTGTACGACTGCAACACAAGTAAATATCAAAACCACTGACGATACATAACATAATAGATTACATTTTTATAGTACTTAACATTACTCACAAAAAGTATGCAAGGATGTATATCTAACTGTAATAATTAAGTAACAAAAACCAGTTTTTGTTCCAATTAGTCAATCAAGACACAGGCAGAGACAAAAGATGATGATGTTAGACCTTAACCAAGTATAAGTTTCATAATCAAAAATAATTATGTAATGTAAATTTCTCTTTAAATTATTCGAATCGGACCTTTCGTTTAGAAGTTACGACGGGTATAAAAATGCTAAAATAAGAAAATGCCGCGGTGTGAGCGAAGAACTCCACGCTTAATCAATTAGTTAAGTTCTATTAGTCCAAATAAAGTTCTAATTTATCTTTCTATCTATATACCCGTGCGAAATCAGGACGGGTCGCTAGTTTTGGTATACTCGTACAATAAAAACAAACAAAATCCTTTCGTATCGCATTAGACTTACCGTCCTGGCAATGCCAACTGTGGTATCGCAGTCACCGCCACCAGGATATTACCAGCTGCATAAACAAACATGAGATACAATATGGTCCTAAAACAAAAAAAAGTTAATTAATATTTCTTCTTTTTTAAATGTTATAATATGATAAAGATAAAAATTATTTATTTCCCATTGGGCTCTCGCAGGCACTTGACACGTCTTACATTTTTTGAATTAAAAAATAGAAAATTGTATTTATTTTTACTATTTTTCTTTTTTAATCTGCTAGCATTTCGAAAATTACCAATGGCGAAGAAGAAATGCCGAAAGAAACTTGCGAATATAGGTCTCTTTTCAAATTGTCAATTACATATTACAATAAATTCACATCAGCATATTGGTACAATAATGATATCAAATAATAGAATGAATTATTTTCAGGCATCTTTGTCAGTTACATATTCATCAATTCTATAATAAGCCATTTTAAAGAGAGTATTAAATATTTAAAAATGTGCTTTGTGAATACATTGTCAGGAAAGGACAGAACTGTTTCAGGCAACTTATCATAAAATCGAATACAATTTACAAGAAAAGATCTACCAATCCTAGCAAACCGAGGTGCCGGCATACACAACAACACGACTTTATATTTTTTCGGACATACTTTATGTTTTCATAAATATATTGAAAAGTAACAGTGAGGATATGTATTTCTTTGAACAGTTGCCTGAGGGATTCTGTAGAGCCCATATTATAAATAGAGCGGCTATAGAGTGGAAATAGAATGGCTCTTTTTTGTAAGATACAAATTATTTCAATATCAGCCGCCGTTCCCTACAACAGTATACCATACAACATTATGCTGTGAAAGTAGCTAAAATAGAACTCGAGAAATCCTAAACTGCATATGCAGCGGAGTTACTGTTAAGAATATTGCATTATAAGCCACTAAAGTGGATATCATTATTCTAGATTTATTTTCATCAAATTAAAATCACTAATAAAATTATTAATGTCAAAAAATACAAAATTGTAATTATGACAACGTGTCAAGTGGTATAAGTTGTTAATAATTATATGTCAGTATTTAATTTTGGTGACTGGCAACATGTATAAGGTAGTGCGCATAACAATATCCTATTTACTTTTAAATGGTGTAGTTTACCCAATCCATTGGTTACATCCAGTATACCATAGTAGTTTCGTCATCCACCTGTATATTCATAATTTTGCCTATTATATAGCTGTATGTTGCATATGGCATACAATAATTAATAATGTTACCTTTAACGTGGGTCTAGATAGAACCTATTCTGTCTGAGAATGCAATAATTTTGCTGATAGAACCTGAACTGCTGCCACAAATACTTGAATTTAGATTTTTTACTTAGGATAACCATTGAAACGGACCGTGTCACTGACCACATATATGTTTGCAAAAAGCTCTACCCAAATCATTGCAGCTACTGAACCAAATCCCCTGAATGCGAGAATGAAAAAGAAGAAGGGCTATCAACTTTCGCTTTCTGTTAATGTTATACGAAGCAATCTTTTTTTTTTTAATTAGGTTTTGATAGCACAATATATACCAGTTTATCTTTGATAATCATCAACTTGCACCCTAATCACTGTGTCAAAGACGTGAAATTATGCACGTAAAATACACTAAGGGACGATGGCATCCACTAAGAACGCTTGAATTTAATACTCCTCTCACAGAGTTGGAACACAAAGTTGGAAGTCACACAAATAGCGTAGGATACACTGAAAGTTTTACATAGCTCTGCAGCTCTTATGCTCTGTGCTGTGGTACTGTATTAACGGGTGCACTGAAAGTTGCTTAACTCATAAGTAAAATGAGTTAAATGCAAAAGAAACCATTTTTAAATAGATAAATTCAAAATATTTTAAAGGTAAAAGAGAATATTTAAAATAACAATTATTGTTACTTGAAATTACTTACTCTCTTTTACCTTTTTTTAAAACACGGGAACCACAGACCATAGGGCATGCTTTACATGTGTTAATTTAAAACCAGCTAGTCATCACACAGTAACTTTTTCTTTTTATTTTCATGTTTCATTTTAACCAAATATTTGACTTTCCTTAAAAAAAATTACAGGATGCTAAGCCCGGACAGCTCAGAAGTCTATACTCCAAACTCTCAAATTCATGGAAATCCAGCATTCTCATATCGTCACCTAAACAGGCTGATTTGGGTATCCTAACATGAAGAGCCCATTTAAATCGATTACAAAATATGACGAAGTCAATGTCAAACCACTTCTATTCCTATTTACCCTTTATATTTTCAGGAACACCGTTCCTATATGAAATCTATATGTTTATCTGTGCGTTTGTCTGTGTGTGCGTTTTTTTCGAATATTCGAATTTTGACTTCAGATTCGGATAAAAAAGTAGAATAGGAATGTTCAGGAACACCGTTCCTATCACTTAAGGAACGTGGTCAAAATGGCAGACAAATAAAAAAAAATCGGCCAAGTGCGAGTCGGACTCGCGCACGAAGGGTTCCGTACCATTATCTATAAAAACTGCAAAAAAATCACGTTTGTTGTATGGGAGCCCCCTTAAATATTTGTTTTATTTTAATTTAATTATTTATTCTTAAAGTAAATATATAACTAAATATTCTGTGAATATTTCAAGCGTCTACCTGTTGCCGTTATCAATATCGAGCAAAAATGAGCAAAAAAAAATCGGCCAAGTGCGAGTCGGACTCGCGCACGAAGGGTTCCGCACCATTATCTATAAAAATGGCAAAAAAAATCACGTTTGTTGTATGGGAGCCCCCTTAAATATTTATTTTATTCTATTTTTTAGTATTTGTTGTTATAGCGGCAACAGAAATACATCATCTGTGAAAATTTCAACTGTCTAACTATCACGGTTCATGAGATACAGCCTGGTGACAGACGGACGGACGGACGGACGGACGGACGGACAGCGGAGCCTCAGTAATAGGGTTCCGTTTTACCCTTTGGGTACGGAACCCTAAAAATCACGTTTGTTGTATGGGAGCCCCCTTAAATATTTATTTATTTCTATTTTTAGGGTTCCGTGCCCAAAGGGTAAAACGGAACCCTATTACTGAGACTACGCTGTCCGTCCGTCCGTCCGTCCGTCCGTCCGTCTGTCACCAGGCTGTATCTCATGAACCGTGATAGTTAGACAGTTGAAATTTTCACACATGATGTATTTCTGTTGCCGCTATAACAACAAATACTAAAAAATAGAATAAAATAAATATTTAAGGGGGCTCCCATACAACAAACGTGTTTTTTTTTGGCCGTTTTTATAGATAATGGTACGGAACCCTTAGTGCGCGAGTCCGACTCGCACTTGGCCGATTTTTTTAGTATTTGTTGTTATAGCGGCAACAGAAATTCATCATCTGTGAAAATTTCAACTGTCTAACTATCACGGTTCATGAGATACAGCCTGGTGACAGACGGACGGACGGACGGATAGCGGAGCCTTAGTAATAGGGTTCCGTTTTACCCTTTGGGTACGGAACCCTAAAAAATGAATTGTTATATAATTGACGAGACAGATGTTCCTCTGGCAATGCAAGCTTGCACATTCTCAACAGGTTTTATATACATTCGTCGGGAGGCACACACGCATACGGCCCACTGACGTAAGGTGATTGCCGTAGCAATGACCGCTTGTAATACAGCATAGCTCGCACGTTGTCATCCCTGCTGCTAACATAGTAGCTCCTTATGAGGTTACTGCTGACCTCACTCCCTAGAAACATCACAATCCTCCTGAGAGTTGTCATTTCTGTAAGGTGGAGGCACTTTCCCAGTCATGCTGCCTGTATCCTACCTCTCTTAACTGAGTTTTGCTTATAATTATCTATCGTACGGGACCGACGACTTAACGTGCCCTCACGGAGTAACTCGAGACGACTAAAGCCATCAATAGAGAGGATACGGTCGAAGATACTGAACTTACGTGTTCGATAACACGCATCATGCTCCCGAAATAACATTACCATGCTACTTAGTGACATTTTATACTTTTTGTACGTTAATCTTCGAACGATGGATATATAAATCATTAAAGTAGGAAGAAAGAAGCCCTCCAATCGCAACTAGCACGACACCACACTCACCAAGTCTCTCTTACATGTGAAAATACTCGTACCTACCAATGATGATGTTGTGAGTTTCCCTAGTCTGAATTTCACTAGTTTACGAATGTGGAGGAGGTTCTAGAGTATGTGCAGAAGAAAATCAACTTCACATTGAGGGTTGAGCTATTGGAATCGCGCATAAAGTAAATTTCAGTTTATGGTGAGGGTTCCCACTCATCTTCTACTGACTTTGACGAGAAAGAATTCTGGTCGAGGGAAATCTTTTTTTTAATTATAGGGTCGGCAACGCAAGAGTGACACCCTTGGTGTTACAAATGTCCATAGGCTACGGTAATTGCTTACCATCAGGCAGGCCGTACATTTGTTTTCCACCTTAGTGGTATAAAAAAATATTTTCGAAGTTCCGCGGGCAATGACTTAACGTCATGCGCTACACGTCGCCAACTCTACGTGTAATTATTTAGATCAGGAATATGTTAAGTATACTATTTATTTAAATAACTGTTGTAAAAGCCTGTTGTCTAAAATAAAATGATTAAATGTGATTAAATTACGCCAGTTATAAGATATATTGAAAATTTATATCGGTACCTGAATTTTCCGAGGTAGTTGTCAGCCAGCACGCCCCCAATCACCGGGAACACATAAACAAACGTGCTGAACACGTGGTACGTCTCCGTGGCGCCGTCGTCTGTGTATCCCAGCTTGCTACGAAGGTATAACGTCAGAAAAGCTGAAAAAAAAATCAAATAACTTTTAACGAACTTGGGTGTAAGCATTTTTGTATTACAAGCCTATGGGCGCTTGCTTACTTGTAATACAAAAACGTTCGAGTAGAAGTATTGGTCGTGTGTATCTCAGAGATAACCTCACCCATTCGCAGGAAACAATAACCATCAAGGGAGTTGGGGCTCGTAAGGAGTTGCTGTGCTGGCAGCAGAGGTGGCATTAAGATAAGATAAAAGTTCTTTATTTGCCTTTAGACCCTCTAGGCACTTAGACACGTCTTACATTTTCATTGTTTTTTTTTTTTATAGTTTTTCTCTTTTTTAATCTACCAGCTTTTCAAATGACCATTGGCGAAGAAGAAATGCCAAAAGAAACTGCTTTACATCAGGTGGACCGTATGCTTGTATGCCTTAAGCGAGGTAGGGCGTCATCAAAGCAAGTACAAGTCTGGGGAAGTACCTCTATCTCACAGGAAACCGCAGCCAAAAACAACTCCCTAGAGGGTTGTTGTGTTCCTGCATGTGAGTGAGGTCACCAGTAAGCTCCCAAGGAGTTGCTGTGTAAGCAGCAGAGGAGGCATCACGCGAGTGATACTTAATATATCTCAAGCGTTAACAGGCTACGGTACCTGCTTTACATCAGGTGGGCCGTATGCCTCCCGATGTTGTATAAAAAAATATGTTCAAGTGAGAGCGTCATCATCACACTTTCAGGCGAAAGACACCGACTTCCGAATATAAGTCTCCCTTTTTAGATTTCCAAACATTGATCCAAAGTCCAAACCGAAGCAAACTTTTCAATTTATTGAAATACATGAAGGTTAATCACTGCTCCCTACCTCGTATACAAAGGCTTTTTTGCGTATATCTATCTCTAAACGCAAAGGGCGAAGAATGTATTCCTGGCAATATTTGTTTTACCCAAAGGTTTCTAACTGAATGAATAATTACAGGGCGGTTCGCGTCTACACGAGACCGGAAAAGAGAGATTACAGTGAGAAATTAACCCGTATTACACAATATATATATTTTACTGCAGTGATAGCCCAGTGGATAAACAGCCGGGCCTATTGACCAACTGGACCCTAGTTCAAAACCTGGCATGTGCGACTAAATTTGTGTTTTCCGAATCATATAATTATTTGTAATTATCTCTTGTTCGAAGGTAAATGAAAACATCGTGAGAGAACCGACAAGTTCAAGAAATTATATTTCGAAATATGACTTAACCTAAGATAGGTATGGTTTTCCCTGTGGATTATGGAGGTCTGGTCTGAAGTCGCTTCATGTAAAAATCTGCATTTTCACCAAATCCTTAGACTTAGGTAGCGAACCCCGCCAATCCCAATCGATTAGGAAACGCAATAACACTTAATAAGAAGAAGACACAAATTATATTTTTTTATAATAATTAAGTGGATTTTATACTAGTAAGACGGCAAACAAGCGTAAAGTCCGCCTAATAATGAACAATTACCATATCATATGGCATAGCATACGCTTGTAACTCCAGTGACTCACCTTGTAATTTTCTCTATACGCCCCTTTCGAAGAACCTCATACTGTACTGACTCACGAGGAAACCTCTGCAGGTATTTCATTCCATAACCTATATATAGTAATATTTAAGCTTTTTACTAACGAGTGCAAATAAACCTGCGTTCCAGCTGATGAGCATTGGTGTACTTCACATGCTACTGGTGCATTAAATGATACAAAACAAATAGTTGTAGTCGAAGATACTTACGTAGTATCATCGTAAAGTATTATTTCAGTATCTCTGCGACTCTCATGACCGGCTACTTCGATCTGAAAGTTCCCTAAAGCTCTCGACACTTTTTTTCTATCCAAACTCCTTTACATTACAAGCTAGAATTCCGGACAAATAATTATGCTTTTAAGACGAACATACACGCGTACGTACCCGACAATTTTACGAAACCATGAATCAACATTCATATTTATTATGTTTACGCGTGAACATGTTTATGTAAACTACTATTATTTATTACACGTATGCTCGGTTTTATTTATTACACAATTATTATTTGTGTATGTATATTTATTTAGAGTTTAGTTATAAAGATATACTTCCTGTTGATTTGAAATCTTCTGAGTTGACTGCAACTACTAGATTCCTTCACGCTTCGAGTCAAAAAAAAATTAACTGGTATTTTTGCGAGCATTTGTGGATACATACCTTAGATTGTATCTCATGTTTGTTTGTTTTTAGGTTCTATATTAAGTATATTATATATTTTTGTTACCTCATTTTTTGGACTGTTTCAATTAATAGTTAATACGTAATACATATTAGATAAAGGGAAATGCTGTAAGTACGTGTGTTTTCTCGCCAGTACATAGGCGGATCTATCCCTGAAAGAGATTTTTCCAGCCAATTTAGAGTAATTCTCTCAAATACTTCAGGAACAGACAATTACTCGAAGTTAGCTGGAAGATATCGCTTTCAGTGACAGGTTTGCCTCTTTGAATTTTTTTGTAATTTATTTTTAACTAGCTGACCCGGCGAACTTCGTACCGCCTCAGGATCAATACAAGGTGTGTTAACTTATTAGATGGTATAAATTCTTTTAATACTTATTATCCTATTCCGGACGAAGACAAATCCAAAAACACAAAAATCATACAAATCGGTCCAGCCGTTCTTGTGTTATAAATAGTGTAACTAACACGACTTTGTTTTATAGTGTTGTTTTTTAGTGTTAATTTAAAACAACTATAACAGTTGTAAGTCAACTACAACTACAAGAACCGTTGGAAGATATATCTTTTAATAGGATGGAGCCTGTAGGGGTCTAAGTTGCTCAGAATCATCTTTAGAGATAAAGCCGACCTCGCCTGCACGTGGTTCCGGTTAATTAACAAGGCTCTGGTAAAAGAGAGGTAGGGTATATCAAAGTACCAATTGGGCCCAGGTTCGAATTCAAGCATTCGAATCCACGTACCACTAAATTTGTGTTTTCGGAATGAAAACATCGTGAGGGTTTCCTTCACCGCCGATTATCGGATCATTGGTTTAGATAGCTCAACGGTATTGATTTTTAATATCTACATGATCTTTTTTAATGTAATATATTGACGAGCTCCGTGGCGCAGTGGTGAAACACGCTGTTACGCTACTTTGACACCGACGCTCGTGGGTTCGATTCTCACACAATACAAACATTTATGTGAATGAACATGTCTGTTTGTCTTGGTCTGGGTATTTTCTATGTATAATAAGTATGTCTTTACAAAAAAAAAATGTACTTACATATGTTTATCAGTTGTCTAGTACCCATAACACAAGCTTCGCTTACTTTGGGGCTAGATGGCGCTGTGTAATTTGTCCGATAATATTTATTTATTTATTGTGTACCTTGTTGCTTCAATATAATATTTTTTATAAAATTAATCTCTCATTACCCGCGGACCGCTTTTCCGCCAAGAAATGTATGGGAAAACGTATATAACGGGGTCTCACAGGTTAAGATAGAAAACAAGCGAAGTCACACTTTTAAGAAATTATATTTCGTAAGACGTATTTACCTAACCTAAGAAACATCTGGTTCGTAACCAAGGTTGTAGAGGTCTGACAGCAGTCGCTCCATGCAAAAATCAGTGTCTTTGCCAAATCATTAGGCTTAGGTAGCGGACCCCGCCGATTCTAATAGATTAGGAAACAGAATAATGCGAAGAAGAAGATAGGTGCATCAAAGCACCCGACTGGGAAATACCTCCATCGCAGCACCCAAGTAACAATTGTCTTGAAGGCTACCACATTCCTGCGCCAGAATGAGTAGCTGAGCTGCCGGCAGAAGTGGCAACACGCGAGCATACTCCTTGTATAGCAAGCGTTCGGCTACGGTAACCACTTTACATTAGGTGGGCCATATGCTTATTTGACAAACACATATGTACGAGTACAAAAATATTTTCACAGGTTGACAAAGCTGCAAACGTGCGTATTTTAATCGTTCTAAAAATCTTACCTTTCATACCGGAAAATGAAAATCGCTCACAAAATTCCGCCAGAACAATGATAATTACGATCCGTGGGAAACGATCCTTGACCTGTAACAACATAATAACTTGATAAACAATATAAAACTAAACAACTTCTTACACTATTAAATAAAAAAATCGGCAAAGTGCGAGTCGGACTCGCGCACGAAGGGTTCCGTACCATTATCTATAAAAACGGCAAAAAAACACGTTTGTTGTATGGGAGCCCCCCTTAAATATTTGTTTTATTTTAATTTAATTATTTACTCTTAAAGTAAATATATAACTAAATATTCTGTGAATATTTCAAGCGTCTACCTGTTGCCGTTATCAATATCCAGCAAAAATGAGCAAAAAAATCACGTTTGTTGTATGGGAGACCCCTTAAATATTTATCTTATTCTATTGTTTTTGTATTTATTGTTATAGCGGCAACAGAAATACATCATCTGTGAAAATTTCAACTGTCTAACTATCACGGTTCATGAGATACAGCCTGGTGAAAGACGGACGGACGGACGGACAGCGAAGTCTCAGTAATAGGGCTCCGTTTTACCCTTTGGGTACGGAACCCTAAAAATTAAAATACCCGTCAAGCGTACGTAGGAATATTTGAGTAGTTGAGACTATGTATTTTAGGTATTTTAGGAGAGGTAGGGCGCATCAAAGGAGCTCGCAAGAAGTTGCTGTGTAAGCAGCACAGAAGGCATCGCGCGAGTGAGACTTAATATATCGCAAGCGTTAATAGGGTACGGTACCCGCTTTACATCAGGTGGGATGTATGCTTGTATGCCTCCCGACGTAGAATAAAAAAAAAATTAAATTTAATCTAGTTGTCAATTTGGAATTTCCGTAAGGAACTAAGTAATACATACTTAGTAGCTTGTATGCCTCCCGACGTAGAATAAAAATAAAAAAAAAATGAACTTTAATCTAGTTATCAATTTGGACTTTCCGTAAGGAACAAAGTATGTATGCTTGTATGCCTCCCGACGTAGAATAAAAATATAAAAAAATTGAAATATAATCTAGATGTCAATTTGGAATTTCCGTAAGGACCTTTAACTACACAACAAAACCTTCGGTCGTGTTCGTTCTTGCACTGGTTTAGTGCGATACGACAGAAATATGTGACTATTATGAATATTGATAAAACTGATAACAAACCAAGATCTCTTTCCTACTCCACCATTAAACCTAATATTGTCTAACCTGTTTATTGAGGCAATATCAATGAGCCCAAACATGATACCTATCCTGTATTTTAATAAGATAGAGGGTATTTGGGTAGAGCTCGGTGGCGCAGTAGTTAATAACGCTATTAATAACGACACCAACGCTCGTGTGTTCGATTCCCACACTTGGCAAACATTCGTGTGCATGAACATGTCTGTCTTGGTGTTTTCTATGTATCATATTTACAAAAAAATGGTATGTTTATCACTTTTCTAGTACCCATAACACACGCTTCGCTTACTTTGGGGCTCTATGGCGCTGTGTAATTTGTCAGACAATATTTATTATAATTATTTATTTAGTGAGACTGCAGATTCCAGTGTTGCAAAATTAGGTCAAGATCACTATATTCTTGCAACATCGTTAAGGTAACAGGACACCAAATATCGAACCTGCGGACGTAATTCACATCCCTTCGTCATTTAAAATGCTGATGATCTTCAAACGGCGGAACAGATGATCTCGAAACATTCAAACAAAAAAAAATCATAGCTGGTTTACACGTTTGGTCGTTACCATATCAGAGATACACAGACAACACTCCTTTGTTTGCATTGAAGGTTAATAATTGAATAATAATTTTAACTAACAAACACATGAAACCACAATGAAGTTTTACCAGGGATTTTAAAACATCATAGGTATGCAAGGTATCCAATTTAAAAACTAACTACCTTTCCAGAGACAATTTTGTAACCTTCTTTTTATAAACTACTTAGGTTTTGCTGGTACATTTTTTTATTATTCTTCCTTGGTATAAATTTAGAAAAATTAGATAACGACCCTCTTATGAGTAAACCTGCAACTTCAATAAATTATATTTCAAAAGACATATTATAACATAACGAACACAAATAGTGCCTGCTACTTCTTCAAATTAAATAAGAAATCACCCTTGTGGAGAAACTTTCGTTGAGATGTTGACTGTTTTTTAAAAAACAGTAAAAGGGAATTCTTCGTGACAAGCATGAATCAATGTTGAAATTAATTACAATACAAACTAAAAGGTTTTAGGACACTATGGAAATATCGTACTAAAATTTAAAATTTGTGTAAAAACATCATGATATGTTTTTACACAAATTTTAAATTTTAGTAGTAGTACTGATAACCACGAAATTTAATGTAAATTTTCTTGTATCCATAATATTATATGGGACTAAAACTATTGGGTGGGTGAAATGGCAGAATTGTATTTCATATCTATCTAATAATTATCGTAATTGAAGCTCGAAATACTAAACTCGAC
Organism: Pyralis farinalis; assembly: GCA_947507595.1. Lineage (NCBI taxonomy): Eukaryota > Metazoa > Arthropoda > Insecta > Lepidoptera > Pyralidae > Pyralis > Pyralis farinalis. The sequence goes on along the minus strand of OX382276.1, from coordinate 27,205,987 downwards.
TACAACGTATCAAGTGATAATTGTGAACAGAAGAGAGTAAAGAGACAAATTTGAAAGAGATCTAGAGAACCGAGGACATAGTGAGAAAAGAAGAAGGAATCTATCACGCATTTTGGTTTCCATTGCTTAAGAGTGAAGAGAAAGATGACTAGAAAATAAAAGCGAAAATTAGCACGTAAGTCAGCAAAAAGGTTAGGATAAAAACCTAATTAATCTAAGATGTGGGGACTACTATTACATTATAAGATAAAACTAGCCACGCCTTCCTTTCTTATCGGAAATTCAAGTAAAAGATTACGGACCTGCGCCTCAGGTCGGAGATCCGAATACTCCGCATCTTTCTCCTTCGACATGATGTAACACACGACACTTAGATATGACTAATAACTGACTGGCAATATTTTCTACTTATATCTTGTTTGAAAACTCGTGTTGGAAACAACCCTGTCAAACAGGCTTAACTCATCACCCTGTACATAAAGCTGGGAACATACAGAGATACACCTTAAATTAAGTTATTTCTTACGCTACAATTTAAGGAGACCAAAATGAAGACAATACATTCTCTCCACCATGACCAACCCATATTTGACCAATGTATCAAATATGGGCCCTTGGCAGTTGTATTTGTCAACGGGCCGTGCGAGTCAGTTTAACAGCTGTTAAACTAAGATGTGTCTGTACTGTCACGCGGTCTGCAAACGCTAGCCTCTTCATGTCCATAATTCTACAGCCAAGTATGCTCGAAACCCTAATCTAATGATAGCAGTCTGGACTAAAGAATTAATATGCGGCAAAGAGGAGCTAGTGATAATGATTATTGTTTAGTTCTTTTTTCCTTCGTCCTTTAATTTTTTGTAATCGGTTCTAACTCTTACTTATTAACTATTCTTGGCATTATCAATAACATATGTATGTGGGTATTTGGATACACATACGAATCCAGTCACGGTCAAAATTTCCCGAGAAGGCTAAATGGCTCGGGGGTAAACTCACCCACTTTTTTCATTATATTAGGGGTTAAAGTATTAAATTTCCGATTTGTACTGAAAAATTAAAACTCGTTTTTTTTCTAAGATGTACCATATTTATTTAATTAAAATATTTACCCTCATTATCTATACATTGCTGCGGATCGGAATCGGAGGTTTATTTATGACTTTGGTATAGAACTCTGGAGATCTAGATTCGACAAACTGTGTGAAAGCATTTTGTACTGCCTCTTGGGAAGAAATTTTTTTACCACGTAGAAAATTGTCCAAATCACGAAAAAAATGGTAGTCAGTTGGAGCAAGGTCTGGCGAGTACGGGGGATGACGTAGAGTAGAGTTACAACGGTTTCCCGTGCAGTGTTACGTCTTGCGTTATCATGGAGCAATAATGGTGAAGATCGATTCACGAGTCGGGGCTGTTTCACTGCCAGTTCCGCCATCATTGTTCTAAGTTCAGTACGGTAAACATTTGCTGTTATTGCATGACCAGACTTGAGAAAAGTATAATGGATAACGCCATGAAGAGACCACGAAACAGTTACCATAACCTTTTTACTGGTAAGCTTTGCTTTAGGGCACTGTTGCGGCGTTGGACCTGGGGTCAGCCCTTGCATTTTTCGCTTACAGTTATCGTATAGAATCCACTTTTCGTGTCACAATTCGATACAATATTCTTTCATTTCTGTACCGATTCAACAACGCAACACAAGTTTCAACACGCGTTTCTTTCTGCAGATCAGTCAAATCATAAGGCATCAATTTTTCATATTTTTTTATCTTATTGATTTAATGCAAATGAGTCAATATTGTAGGTAAGGTAACGTTAAACCATGCCGCTAATTCCTGGGTAGTTTGACTCGGATCGGCTTCCACCATCTCCTTCAATTCAACGTTATTCACCTGTGTGGGCGGTCTTCCACATGGTTCGTTCTACAAGTCGAAGTTTCCATTACGAAAGTGTTTAAACCAACGCACGGTGCGTTCATTAGCAGTCTCCTCTCCAAACGCAGCATTGGTAGTGTGGGCGGTGTCTGCCGCGTTAGTTCCGTGTCGGAACTCGTATTCAAAAATTACTCGGGTTTTCGAAGTATCCCTCTTTCCCATCTAAGCTGAATAAAAAAACAATGGAAATTCGAAAATTATATGTTGCACATTTTTAAAAAAGAATAACCTCATAGGCATCATGTGAAAAAAGTTTCACTCGAAAACCTCACACCATGAAGGTTTAATGTCAATTCAAAGTATCTATTACTATAAAACGGCAAATTTAAACTCGAATCCCTATTATTAAAGATTTGAGTTTCCGGCCCAGTCGCTTTCCTTCATTTTCGCATGTCATGAACGGTCGTTTGGCAATTCTTTAGTATTTTAGACAATAACAGTTTATTTTTATAAAAGTTTAAAAACCTAATGTACTTGTTAATACGTGAAGAAAAACCTCTGGACCCCTTTTTTAAGCACTTCGCGCGCACTGAAGAGTGTGAGATTTGGCATAATTGAAGTTCATGTGGAGAAAGAGAAAAAAAAACATGTACAATATGTATATATAAAATACAATATGCGAATTTGGAAAGAAACTTCAAAAATTAAAGAACTACGTTCATACGACCGCAAGCGTGACCACTGTATTCATAAATGTGAATTGATAGTACAAATACACAATCTAAATTACAATAACTGCTACCATGTAGTGCGGGTATAATCGCAAACATATAACAGTTACGTATGGCGTTATCAGGTTTAGATTGTAATGTGCAAATAATTAATAGATGTGAACATAAAACAAACTAAATCTATCTCATGATGTAGTTAATACACCGTGCGTATCTGCGACACGGTTGGCACAAAATATATATAATATTCCTGTCTCGTCAAGCTGCGATTAGACTTATATCTCTTTATTGAAAGTAATTTCATTTTAATAATACGATTTTAGGGAGGTTTTTGAGAAATCGCGATGTGCGCACCATATAAACATAATTGACTTAAACACACGTTTACGATCGTCAGCAAATATTATAAACGTGTCTTTGTCTCTGTCACTGCCTTTATATACATAGATATATATGTTTATTTTTGTGACTCTTCACGTCGAAACGGCTTTACGGAGCGCAGGTAAGGTTACTGAAGGGCAGATCTACCATTTTCAATCTTCCAATACATGTGATCGACACGGACCACAGTAGGGCTTTTGACCCTAAATAATAAATTTCAATTGTCGCAGAGATTAGTGCCCCTGGAGCAAGAAGGGCCGGTATTTACTAGAGGGGAAGAAAAAACAAAGAGATAAATACCGACAAGGATTTATTCGAAGAATTCTCGATTAGGGGTCGTGGGTAAGGGTAATCTCCGCTACAATTGTTCCGTAGACACTTCACAGCTAGACACAGCTTTCCGTGGAGTTGCAGGTTGCGCACCGAAGATGAAGATAGGCGAGACGCAGCGGTATACTGGGTGCGACGGCGTAGCTCAGCGGAGCATGCAGCTCCGGTGAATGTCAAGTGGTAGCACAGGTCCGGCAGCACAGGGTAGACGTAGAATACCCGTACGGGTGGTCCCTGGAACGCACACACCAGTGTGTTAATAACGGGTACCGCCTTGCCTCCCGATTGCCATCTCGTCTTCGATGCTAGCCGCGGAGAGTTAAAGCTAAACGTCTAAGAGGCCAGAATTAATTAATAGTTCTAAATATTAGTACATATTAATAAAGTTAAATTAGTTCTGGTTGTCGCTTGAAGAGCGTAATAATAATAATGTACCTATATTATGCTTTAAAATAAGAACTAACTAATGAAAAACATAATTCTCCTTGGTGAGGCCAAGTCGTTTAAATGGTAAGGAATACCTTTACGAAATTAACATTACTGCTTATCGCATAATGAAAAAAGAAACCTAACACCACTTCGCTAGTCGAAGTCGGTTAAGCTAAAAATTATGGTTGTTCCTATCAATATTTGTAATAAAAATTAACTCGGAATGTTGTAATATTTAACCCCACACAATATTATATGGCACTTTCACTATGAGTACCTACCGTAGGCGGTGACTAAATGAATACAATAATGTAGCAACGAAGCTGTAAAGAAATAAGTCTTAGTTTTATGCAGGTAAGCTCAGAAGTAGATACATACCCAATTTGTAGATATTGATGTCTATATTACAATCACTGCACTGAGATGGTACTTGTAGTATTAATAGTGATAGTTGTATTCGAATGTAAGTGTAATATATTAGACTTTTAATATAATCACTACAGGCAGCTGTTCGTGACCAACGTTAGCTAAAACCGAAGAAGGTATGGACATTTCATCGCCATTTTGAACAAACTATTTTAACAAAATCGACCGGAACTGAGTTAGAGAACGAATGACAGAACCTTCTAGATTCGAGATTTAAAAATGTAGTCAACCATACTTCCAGAAGATTCTAAGATGTAGAATCTATATTATTATTTTATACATTTTTTTAGGTAATTTGAAGAATTTTAATTGCTAAAAAGTAACATATTTAACTCGTCGTAGCGACACCTTGCGGTAGATAGCACCGATTTACAGTACAAGGTGTGCATTACACCGACTAGATGGCGTTAGCTGCGACGTTTCAAGACTAGATTTGAATGAGTTTAGGTATGTTTCTGTTCGATTATTATGTTGATTAGAAGATTTCTATTTTAAGAACTGGGATCTCTATGTACCTTGTAAGGGATAAACCGTTGCACAATCAATAGGTAAATAAGTAACTTATTTAGATGGTATTCATCATATTGCATGGAAAATCCAGCAACTCTTAAACTACTTAGAAAATCGCCAATGCGGCTTTCGCCGTGGCCGCTCGGCTGGCAATCTTCTGATATTCTTGACCCACCGGTGGGCGGAGTCAGTAGAAAGAAAAGACGAGGCTTTAGCTGTTAGTTTGGACATGGTAAAAGCCTTCGATCGGGTGTGGCAAAAAGCACTTCTCTCGAAGCTTCCTTCTTTTAGGCTACCCGAAAAATTTTGTACATGGCTTGCCAGTTTTCTCAATGGGCGGAGTTGAGGGTGCGTGCTCTGATCCTCTGCCCCTAAACGCCGGTGTCCCACAAGGCCGTATGTTGTCTCCCACTCTGTTCCTTCTGCATATCAATGACTTGTTGCACGTACGTAACATTCATTGTAATGCGGAAGACTGTACGGTGTACGCAAGATACACTGGTCAAGCCAACTCGGGAACTGAATTTGAGACATCACTAGAACAGGTCTCAGATTAGGGTAGACTGAATTTAGTTCAACTTAATCCCCTAAAGACACAAGTTTGCGCATTTACCGTGAAAAAATCCACATTTATCGTAGCTTATTAGAAGGTATACCCCTCAACGTTACGCTTAGCATTGGTATCCTGGGTATTTTCAAAGTCATCAGGAGTGCAAGGGTAAGTTGAGGTTAAAGATGATTGATGTAATCAATAGAGCTAAACAATACTTTACACCTCAACAGCCAGGCCCAGGTCCGGCCTCCCATGGAATATTGTTCACATCTTTTGGCCATTCGATCGCAAGCAACTTGGAGCAGTTCTAAACGTCGGCGACGCAGTGATCTCAGCTCGGCTAGACTCGTTTTGTACAAGAAGAGGCGTTGCTTCTCTTTGTGCACTGTATAAATTGTACCATGGGGAGTGTTCGGAGGAGCTGTACAACTTAATACCAGCCGCTGAGTTCCACTATCGTACCACTCGCCACAAACATAAATTTCACCCTCACCATTTTGATGAGAGGCAATCCACTACAGTACGCTTTTTGAGGCATTTTTTACCACGTACGGTGAAATTGTGGAATAAATTACCCTCAGAAGTGTACCCGAACAAATACGATATGGGTTCAAGAAATGAGCCAATGTTTCCCTAAATACGGATCAGTAATCAGGAACTCTATGGACGGTGGTGATCACTTACCCTCAGGTGACAGGAGGTGACATACTCGTTTACCCCCGTCTAATATAAAAAAAAGTTAATAATGGCTACTTTAATACCAAAGCCCGTGAGTTTGACTCCCACACAGGAGAAATATTAGTGTGCATGAATATATCAGTTTGTATTAGTCCGGATATTTTTAAGAGGTAGGACGCGTCAAAGTAGCCTGAGGCACCTCCACCGAACTAACCTCAAGCAGATTATACCTCTCTAAAGGGTTATTGAATTCCTGCGAGTGAGTGCGGTTACCGCTTAGCTCCGTAGGAATTGCTGCGTTAGTAGCAGGAGTGGTAGCGCGCAAGCGTTACTTTCTTCCAAGCGTTTATAGGCTACTATCACTTAACATCAGGTGGACCGTATGCTGGTATGCCTCTCGACGTTGTAGCCGACGTAAAAAACAGATTCTACTAGTCATTGCTCACATTATCAAATAGAAAAAGATATACAATAAGTATTTTTCTCTAGATCTAAAAGAGAAATCTTTTTCTCTAAAAAAGGTTTTTATTTTCTCTCCTCCCTAAATTCTTACTCATCTACAACTGAGTAATTACAGGCTCATTTCCATTTTTAGGGTTCCGTACCCAAAGGGTAAAACGGAACCCTATTACTGCTCCGCTCCGCTGTCCGTCCGTCCGTCCGTCCGTCCGTCTGTCACCAGGCTGTATCTCATGAACCGTGATAGTTAGACAGTTGAAATTTTCACAGATGATGTATTTCTGTTGCCGCTATAACAACAAATACTAAAAAATAGAATAAAATAAATATTTAAGGGGGCTCCCATACAACAAACGTGATTTTTTTGCTGTTTTTAGGGTTCCGTACCCAAAGGGTAAAACGGAACCCTATTACGGAGGCTCCGCTGTCCGTCCGTCCGTCCGTCCGTCCGTCCGTCCGTCCGTCTGTCACCAGGCTGTATCTCATGAACCGTGATAGTTAGAGAGTTGAAATTTTCACAGATGATGTATTTCTTTTGCCGCTATAACAACAAATACTAAAAAATAGAATAAAATAAATATTTAAGGGGGCTCCCATACAACAAACGTGTTTTTTTGCCGTTTTTGTAGATAATGGTACGGAACCCTTCGTGCGCGAGTCTGACTCGCACTTGGCCGATTTTTATAGATAATGGTACGGAACCCTTCGTGCGCGAGTCCGACTCGCACTTGGCCGATTTTTATAGATAATGGTACGGAACCCTTCGTGCGCGAGTCCGACCCGCACTTGGCCGATTTTTTCTTTTGTTTAGAGCCTTAGCGTTGCAGACAATCGATCGTCTTTCATTAACTCAAACTTATTTTTCACCTTGTCTTGCTTTCGTCCTGGATAAAGTGCAAGTACTGTACAGTCAATGAGGGTATTTTAATGGGCATAGACATAGGACATAGACGATATATATTTTTTATACAATGTCAAAAGGTACACAAGTATACAGCCCACATGATGTAAAGTTACCGTAGCCTATGAACGTTAAGCATCACTGGCGCGATGCCACCTCTGCTGCTAACTCCTTAGGAGCTTACTGGTGACCTCACTCACACGCAGGCACACAACAAACCTATAAGGAGTTGTTATTTGGCTGCGATTTTCTGTGAGGTGGAGGTACTTTCCCAGACGGGCTGGTTTGATGCCTCCTACCTCTCTTGAAATACCCAGACCAAGACAGGCATGTTCATTCACATAAATATTTGTCCTGTGTGGGAATCAAGCCAACGAGCGTGTCAAAATCGCGTCATTGACCATTGGGCCACCGAGCTTGTCGAAATTGGCAAACACATAATATAAACTACGTTAATTTACTTGCCATCCTTGAGACATTAAATTTTTCACACCTCTCTTTGTTGACTGTTTCACATGATAGTCAGTAGGCTACGCGCGTCGGCCGTCGTGACTAGTCCAAATGAAACTACTTTACTGGCTTTCCACAAGGAGGATCTCATCACCTTTACTTTCGCCTTCTTAATTTGTTTCTCTTTCGAATTGATTTATTTTTGTTATCCTTGCTTAACTGATGTTACCATTTATATGCACAAGATTTATAAGATCGTATTCAAACTATTATATGCACACGTTTTTGAAGTGAAAACTTATTTAGTATCATTGTGATTTGAATCACTATGAAACGAAAAAGCGACAGTAAAAAGAGACAAACCACATACATCTACAGGATTTAATGTGCGAGAAAATGAGCTAGAAGGCATTACAGTGTTTATTACAATTAAGTAAGACACGGGCGATGCTACCGCTGCTAACACAGCAACAACAAATGCCCAAATGCTACAGTAACTGCTTGCCATTAGGCAGGTCATATGCTTGTTTGTCACCTTAGTAGTAAAAAAAACTATTAACCGTTTTAATTATTATTCCAGGCCTTGATCGGAAATTGCATAGCGTTTTTTTTTATTTCATACTACGTCGGCTACAATCAAAGAATAGCTTCTCTGATTTAATGCGGAACCATGGCCTATAGACCAGGGATTTCCAAACTATTTTGGGTAATAGACCTCTTTTCCAAAATGAACTGATAACTCAGCCCCCCATAGCCAAATTACTTTAAAAATTCCATTTCTAGTTTTTTTCTAAAGTACCACAATGATACTTACTAGTAAAATATTAGTCATTCTTATGTTTAAGTTTTAGTTGGTACACTTAACATAACTTTAAAGTATTTTGAAAGTTTCCTATAAGAACTTGTGTTCATTAAGAGGGGTCCATATTTAGACCTCGACCCGCATATATCGACCACTTTGGGAATCTATGCTATAAACGTTATATTTGCTACATTTATATGCCTGTGTTCGGGTATGAAGGGTGAGATATGGCAGAAACATTACTGGATACTGTGACGAAAAATCCTTAAGTCACAAGATTGGCAGCGCGCGAGTAACATCCCCGTGGTGTTGCGAGCGTCGGAGGCTGCGGAAACCGCTTATCATCTGATGCGGGCCTCATGCTTGTTTGCCAATCTAGTTGTATATAAAAAAGACGCTTGTAACATAAGCGGTACCGTTCACACGTACTATCTTTGCTGCTTCGTCACCTCATCCTTCAGGGAATCATTAAAATCTAACTGCAGTCTACTGCCAGTCGACCTGCACATTTATTGATATAAACTCATGGTACTCATCTAACACCAGAGCCCGTTAATCGACAGGGTGCATCACGTGTATGTATGGGTGACCCCTTTCAAAAGTGTAATAATAAACAGGTGCACCACATATCTGTAGTGTGTGCCTCAACGATGACGTGGCGGCCACAGTGGCAGCTCAGCTCCGGAATTATCTAATGTTTTGTTTCAGATACGATACTCTGTTGACATCAAATCGGGGTTCCCCAAAAAGAAAAGTCATAACTATACATCACGAAAGTAAAATTAAAAATAACTTCGACTAATAAAAAGGCTAGAAAAGGGTTTATAAAGTTTCTTTTTTAATTAAAGTGGACAACTTTAAATTAATTATAAATAAGTTATTTCATTACAACCTGTTCCGTGTCGAGTCTTATTATAATTTACTTACATCTGTACACCTTATGTAAAATACAAAAAAGTTATTTTAATTTTACTTTAAGAGTAATAATTTTAAAACATCGCTCTAAGAAAATAATTTTGTTTTTTTGTACAACCTAGACTAGAGGCATACAAGCATACGGTCCACCTGATGTAAGGCGGTTACCGCAGCATATAAACGAGTGCAATACATTAATTTTCAATGTTACTAACACAACAACTCCTTAGGAGCTTATTGATGACCTCACTTACTCGCAGGAACACAACAATTCTCAAGGAAATTGTTATTTTGCTGTAGTTTTTTGTGAGGTGGAGGTTCTTCCCCAGACGGGCTTTTTCATACTTTTCTTTTGTTGATATTTTTATGACAAATGGTACAGAGAATAGCAGATGAAGCTTGACGCTCAAAGTGCGATTGCAAGTCTTATTACTTACGGAATAAGAACAGAACACAAGCCAAAGTATCAAGATAAACGTGCACTTATCTGTACCTACTACGCAGTAGAAAAGGAAAAATAACAAGGAAACTATTTATGAGTTATCGGGGTCCTGGTTACGTAGAACGCATTCGTTATGTTAATAACCAAACTACGGCAACTCAACCCGCTGGAGTACAAGGAACGTTGATGCAAGCATAGAACAACGCTAATCAGACTTCAACGACACCGCAATGCTCAAGACAGACTATTTCTGGTCAGTGGTTTCAAATCAATCGTATACCACCCCTCCTGTTTGAATTTATCAAACAGGGGGCTTCGTGTTTACGTTTCAAGATCATCACAGTTTTGTTTTATTCATGTAAGTGCGGCCCATGACGCCTGTACGATTACACACGTGCAAGTAAATACGTAGGAATAAAAAGTATCTGCCGTGAAACAATGAAAGTCACACCCACAGTGACGGGAAAGGAGGGAAAGCGACAGCGATCCGGGGCAGTATTTTTGTAACATGCAACCTGACACACAAAAAGCGATCGCTCTACACCGGATCGCGTCCGTCTTTTGTTTTTGCTTTTTACAAACTTTTTATTTGCTTTTTGTTATTTGCAAAAATTCCGTCCCAGATCGCTGCCGCTTACCCGCTTTTCGCACCCCTGTGGATTTTGACTTTATAATTATAAAGTTTATTTAATACTTTATAAAATTTAGATATTGATTTAAGTTAAGCATGAAATCTACATTGTTAGTAAAAAATCTATATTATAAGTAAAGGCTTCCCGGATCACTGCCGCTTTCCCGCTATTCACGCACCTGTGAGTTTGTTATGATAACATTTTTTTTTATAAGTATCAGGTGGCGCCCCATGAGCGCAGCCAATCGCCTAAAAAGTTCATCGAACGTAGAGGCATCCTCATCGACGAGAAGTTTGGTTTCTGTCCTGAACACTCGGTAATTTATCAAATGCACCGCATCACGGAGCACGTCTAATCAACGATGTAGCCAAAACTCCCAACGAGGAATTAACCGACAATACGGCACTCTACACTTCCGAACGAGCCAAATCCAACATATCGGATAAGCTACAGAGAGCGGCTAACGCTCTAGGCGAATAGTTTCGTCATTGGCGAATCGAGGTGAATCCAGTGAAAGGCGCCGCAGTGTTTTTGGGACACAAAGTCTCACGAGACCTGATTCCCAAGATAGCACCGTGAGCCAAATATCACTGTTCGGCCGACCCATCCAATGGGTCAAGAAGGTCAAACACCTAGGTGCCATCTCAGGAAGGATGAAATTTCAATTCTCAATTTCAGAAAGAAAGCCTACTTAGGCCGGCTCACTTCTATATTCAGGAATCGTAAAATGCCACTTAGAAATAAGTGTACACTCTATAAAGCCTGCATCCGTCTCATACGCCAGTGTCGTATTCGCACACTCATCTGACTAAGCTCCAGATCATCCAAAACAGATTTGCTCGCGATGCAACCTGCGCTCCTCATTACTTCAAACTCGTAGTTCTCCATATAGACCTACAACTACCCTCCATCATGAGTTTCATGAAGGAAGCGTCTAGGCGCTCTACTTCGAACCTGCCTCCCAACATTCCAACCCAATTAAGAAGCAAGAGCGAGCTGCCGATTACACCCCGCGGATCGACGCCAAGAGGTTCCGGCGCAGACCGCCAAATTCACTCTTTGATCCCAATGATCGCATTACGGTTACGAATGCCCTTACTTTTCCGACCCCGACCCCCACCGCACTCGATGGATCCGAGTGCGGAGAGTTAAGACTTATGCGGGATACAATAGGTACTGAGAGCCCAGGTACCTGCGCGTCTCTCCTCCCAAGCTCTTCAGGCAGATGCTTTTTTCTTTTTTCAGGCGGTGGCGCCTCACGCCTGCCTCTCCTATTCGGTGACGTAGTAGCGGTCCACAGAAGCCAACTTCGTAGCCATTGTCAAAAAAAACCAAACAAATAAATTGCAAATTGCTATGATCAATTTGATCATATCGAAACCCTAAGTATATTGTATTTTCATTTGAGGAAATTAAATCCAGTACCCATAGGGAACTGAGTACTGCCTTATACAAAAATTCATTCATATTAAGTCTCGTATTATTCGTATATTTTAGTAAAAATGCAACCTAGATAAGACCTAATTTATGTGACGTTAAGCTGCGCGTAAATTTTGAAAGCGTATATTCTGCCCGTTTTATCAAAGAACTTTGTCAGAACTTCAGAGAGCGAGAAACAGTTCTTTATTAATTCAATTATCGGCAAATTTAAAACTTTTACACCACCACAGACCTCCAAATCCCAGAAAGAAAACCTAACCTTTCTTAGGTTAGGTCACACGTCTTTCGAAATATAATTTCTTGAACTTTCTGGTTTCCTCGTCCATTTCGGACATATTTTCCTTAACCGCCAAGCAAGTGATAATTACAAATATGAACATAAATCCGAAAACACTAATTAAGTGGACCATGCTCATGCCAAGATTCGAACCAGGGGGGTCATCGATTAATAAATAGGCGGGTTCTTTATCCACTGGGCTATCACTGTTCTTAAGCAATAATACTCATAGTATTTTTTTGTCGTTAAACTTTATAGATCCAGGCGACAAATTTCCTACAACATCTATAAATAAGGTGTAAGTTTTCGCACCGAGCAAGCATGTGTGCATAGAATACATTCATGTCATTGATATTTTGTTTGTTACGTAAAGTTTTCATAACTTTGTATTACTATAAAATAATTGCAGCAAGTCCTACTATTAGATAAGTTCTGTAGGCCGATTCTACTAAAAAACTGCAACTGCACTGCAGCGCGGCGTGTCAAAATGCGTACATTTTGAGGTGTCGTCAAGGGATCTGACAGCAGCGACGTTTAACGAAACGTCAAAATGTACGCATTTTGAGACACGCCGAGCTGCAGTGCAGTTGCAGTTTTTTAGTAGAATCGGCCTACTGACTTTCGAGCGGTCGAACTAGCATCCCAGATGTCTTATGGCATGATACCGAGGAGCTATGTGATATCAAGTTTGCATTCCATATTGAGCCGCTTCGTCTAGAAGAGTTACTCTTACTCACAAAAACGTATTGTTTTAGCGCTTAAATACCATAGCAATTCGAACCAATACGAAGATATTTTAACCAATAATCCGGTAAGGACACGATGTTGATCCGTGAACTAGCCAATAAGAACTGCTCATTCTACTTCATCCCCCGACCCGCAGCTGTGAGTCGAGGTTCAAAACAAAATCGTTTTATTGGTTCTCCATTGTTTATTTCCTGCATGATATGACGCTAACATCTTCTCCAAGCACACCACTCGCCTTATATATTACTTACTTTATAGGACTATACCTCACACATCCGATTGGTTCCAATGTATTGTGTAAGTGTGAATGCCGTGGTCGCGTGGTGACTGCGATGCAGAGGTTTTCCAAATAGTGGATACTTATCCATAGAGTATGGAAAATGCTCAACATCAAGTTGAAGCTCGTTTGCCACTTTAGTGCTATAAACAATATATACAGTAAAGAACCCCCCGGTTTAATTTGCCACTCGCATATTTGAAGTAATTATATTTTTAACTTGTTATCTAATCTGATGTTATTTATGTACTCAGACTAGAGTACTTGATGCAAAGTAAAAAGGTAAATGAACGTACTTTTGTCCTAAAATTCCACTTGACATTTCATCATCTTGTTACGTCTTAAGTAATGTTCTTTTCCAAGGTCCAAATAAAAAGCCGTTGCGATGGAGACTGTTCTGACAATATGGTCATCAATGCTACTTATCCGCATAATACAGCGCTGTACCTGCACGCTGTTTCTCACGAAGAACTGACGAGACTATTTTACAATAGTAAACCAATTCATTGCTACGGGTCGGGTGAAAGTAAAATGCTCAGATATGATTGGCTAGTTCACCGATCGATCATCACGTCACTTATCGGCTTATTGGTTAAAATATCCTCCCATTGGATAGTAGGCTCGATTCATTAAGATATTTGGGCGCTAAAACATTACGTTTTTGTGTGTGAAGGATGCCTTTATGCATCATCGAGTGGTTTATTGGTTTATGCTGTTTCTACTGCATATAATTGACGGCATTCTTTGCGGACGTCAGTACCAGCGGTGTTGCTACAGTACTGTACAGCAGCACAGCACTAATACCCTCACGAGTCGCCGCAATGCCCAAGCTTTGGAACGTAAACAATGTAGTTATTGTTTTTACTCTTACATTACACAAAGTGGGTATGGAGCCGTCGGCCGTATTCAAGCACTTCAAAAGCTTGGTATCAGCCGTATGTTCGTATATCTTACTATCGACAGATACACCAACACTTCCTCTGTTGAAGACTATAAAAGATCGGGGCGACTGTGTGCTGTTAGAACTACGAAGGCTGTTAATGCTGTTAGAGCAGAATTCACCTGGTTTCGGTGAATTCATGATTGAAAAGCACTACAACAAGCATAATAACAAAGTGTACGCACACAGTTCTAAAGAAGCTGTCCAAGTGGTCGCAAAGGTACAACGTGGTCATCACCCTGTGTTTGTAAAGGTTTGGTCCCACCAAACTTATCAAAGGTATCTTATCAGTTACAAAGATTATTTTTTGTGAAAAAAGGAGTGAAGACTTCAGGCAAAGTGAGTCAAGAGACTGTCTTGGATAGTCTTGTGATACCTCTAAGCAATACACTTTTTAAAAATGTATTGTGGACTTTCCAGCAGGATTCTGCACCTGGTCACAAGGCACGAACAACCTAAGACTGGGTCAAAACCAACGTTCCGGATTTTATAAGAGTCTAGCACAGATCTGAACCCCATAAGACTACAAATTATGGTCAGTTTTAGAAGACATGGCCTGCTCGAAGCGACACGCCGGCATGGAGTCCCTTGAGAAATCTCTGGAACAAGCAGTGGCCATAGGTTCGTGGCCAGACAGATTAAAAGCCTGTATCACAGCCAAAGGTGAGAAACGCGCTGTTACGCTACTTTGACACCAACGCTCGTGGGTTCGATTCCCACACAGTACAAACATTTGTGTGCATGAACATGTCTGTTTGTATTGGTCTGGGTATTTTCTATGTATAATAAGTATATATTTACAAAAAAAATGTATTTACGTATGTTTATCAGTTGTCTAGTACCCATAACACAAGCTTCGCTTACTTTGGGGCTAGGTGGCGCTGTGTAATTTGTCCGACAATATTTATTTATTTATAAAGGTGGCCATTTCGTACCCGAATATTTTTTATTTTTGCCGAGACTTCCTTAAATACGTGGGGCACTCAGAAAGTTTTGCGAAAATAAAAAAGTGTTCTATAGGTTAATATTTTTTTATTAAATCTTTTCAAAGAACTCTCCACCAGCCTCTATACAAAGTTTCATGCGTCTGAACAGTCCGCCGCAAACGACTCATTTACAGCCTGCTCGAACGCTGACAGCGCATCTTCCGGCAACGAAAATTGTATCCCTTTGAGCTGATTTTTTTATTTTCGGGAATAAAAAGTCACAGTCAAGTCACACGGTGCTACGTCAGGGTTGTAAGGAGGGTGACCCAGGAGTTTTACCGGCGTGCTGTCCACAAAGTCATACGGTAGCAACCGCTTTTTATGATTTCTTTCCTTTTCCTCGGCTTCTACGAGTAACGTAATAAAAAGTTGAATACTCTATTACCTTCCTCAAACTGTCAAATGGGCTATCATATGCAAAAAGGATTTCTCAAATCAGACTGTTAATTCCAGAGATAGCGCGTTCAAACAAATAGATAAAGTCTTTCCCTTTGTATTTTCGCTTAGTATAGACATATATTTATTAATTAGCTGTATCTTTTACAATTTTCAGATATGATTTAAGATTTTTTTTAAACATAAATTATTATACAAATCCTAGGTGTCAGAATATAGAAATTGTATCTCATCAGCTTGTTCCAACACTTCATCAACCTCAGAAAACCTTCTAGTCTATGGCCAGATGCTTCTCCACGATATTTCAGTACATCGCCTTTCATTTCGGAATTCTCCATGTGCATCTCAAAGTCTTCCATCGGCTCATTGCCCTTTCAATTACCTTTCCGTATACTTTTGCTGCTAAGCTCATTCAACGAACACGAGAACTCCACCTAACAGAATACCGCGGCCAAATTACAACTAGCTGTTTTGCACGAATGAATAAGGTTATCAGTAAGTTCCATGCATTATTTATAAATACGTTTGCGACCTGTTTCTCTTAAACAGTTGCCAAAAGGATTGGGATTCTCGATGTCAAGATCTTCAGCGATGTTCAATACCGATGTCACCTGGAAAGGGAGGTCAAACTGGCATCCAAGAAACTTGGTGTGCTCAATAAAGCAAAGTACTTCAACACTGGGCAAAGTCTTATGTTATACAAGCCTCAAGCCAGACCGCACATGGACTACTGTAGTCACCATGTGATTCAGTTCAGAGACGAGCTGTGAGAATTGTCGACGATCCTAAGCTTACACACGGTATTGAGCCCTTAAGTTTAAGGAGAGATTCCCTTTGTGTGTTCTACCGATTGTACAACGGGTTGTCTTCTAAAGAATAGTTCGATATTAGCCGAAAAGGTCTAAGACTCTTTTTAGAACCGCACCGCTTGTCGACGGCGGGGAGTTTACTCTCACACACTGAAACCGTAATGGTTTCGTACTGTGCGGTTCCAGAGACCTTTTTTCTCAAGTATCTCACCTTAGCCCGCTAAAAGAACTTGGTGTGAATAGATAGATACTGCAAAAATTACAAAACGGAATTTTGCAAATGATAAATTTATCTCTGAAATTGTTCAATATCGCGAGTAAAGTCAGCGTGACTTTCTAAATATTGTTTTCACAATCCGGCTACAAGACGCGCCACGCGGTAAGTACAAGCAATACATTTAAAAACATAGCAAAATATATTTCCTATCCGTTCAGGGCCACCACGGAAACAGTTGTATAAAGCAGCATACCATATAAAGCGCAGTTCATGGTATTTGGTTTATTGGTTGTTTCGAGCTAGTAATGCTAAAGAACCCCCTCGTCACGTAATAAATAAAGCATAATGTACAAATCATTTACTTTATAATTATGACTTACTAAACAAATTACAATATAAAATTTTAAAGTCTAATAAATTCAATAATACTTCATCATTGGCCATCACTCAAAATGTCAGAGAAGGGCCCGTGTCGCGGCAAAGGTATTTTGTTTACAATGTCTGGAACCACCTGAAACCAAGATTTACCATGTAATTCAACTTGTACACAATAGAGAAAATGCAGGTATTTTTTTATATTTTTATTTAATACATAATTTACATCGCTATATAACAGTAAAAAATATTCAACACCAAAAAGTAATTTAAAATACTATTTTTTTAATGTTAAAGAAACAGCCAGTCCAAATGGACATTTAAACGCCCGCCATTTTGGCGCACTTGATGTGACGTCTTTGTACATGACAACAAACGAAACGAGTATGCGGATTATGTAGAAGAAGTATCGTGTTCTGCTGCAATTTCACAGTGTTCTCTATTTTCGACTAATTCAGCATATGATCAACCTTCTCCCTCAAAAATCTCTAAAAATCTTACTGTTCTATAAAAATATTTTCCAATATTTAGAACCTTGGAAAGTTGTGCCTCTGGTATGAAAAGGTGGGTGGATGTACTTGGTTTTTGGATGGATTTTACAAGTCTGACTCATGTCTACATAGTTTTAAAAGATTTAATCTCTCATTACCCGCGGGCCGCTTTTCTGCCAAGAAATGTATGGGAAAACGTATATAACGGGGTCTGACAGGTAAGGCGCATCAAAGCAGCCCGTCTGGGGAAGTACCTCCTCCTCACAGAAAACTGCAGGCAAATAAGGACTGGCTGGATGGTTGTTGTATTCCAGGGTGTAAATGAGGTCACCAATAAGCTAAGGTGGTGCAATTTCAGTAGTTTTTAATATTATACACTAAAACCCCAATGTATGTAAAGGGATAAAGTAGCCTAAATACTTATCTGAAAAGTCCTCTTTCATAAAAATCCAGTCAAAAACCGTTGAGTCGTTTTAGCAACGCCGAACAAACGAATGGAATTTAAAAACGCATGTTCTGGTAATGTATCAAAACCCAATTTCTGTGCCTATTTATTTGTCTAGGCTTATCACTGAAATGATCCAACTATACTTGTTAAAACTCATCATAGGAAGAGAACTTACTCAGAAAAGAATTAGAAAACTACTTTTACTAAATGTCTTTAACATTTCAAACACCAGAGCACATAACGCCTGCAGTTCCAATTTGGTCGAAAGTGAATTAGAGCTGATAAATCTACGAGACCCTTTGGGCTTCACTCCAACTGACGAAAACATGCTAGAGACGAAGGCCCTGATCGACTTCCGGAGCAATTAGTACCCGTGGTGACGCTACTCACCAACAAACTACACCGAAACATTTTTTTAAACAATTAATTGAATGCTCATCGAAAACCCAAGCTCGTTATTCGCTCTAAGTTAATAAAAATACCTAAGACAACTGTGTAACGAAACCGGGCATAAGTAGGAGTTATGAGAATCTGTGTATAGTTTAACCATTGTAGATATAATATCTTTGAACTTACTTTCACCCTAACTTCTCTAGGCATGAATTCGTGAATAAACCCATAAAATTGATGGTGCGTCTTCACGATGTCTAGCCTTGCCATCTCGTGTTTGAGTGCTTGCACTGCGTCGGCAGGCGCAACGTTAAGTCTTCGAATTGCCTTCGTGAAGTTGTATAGCGTCTCTACTAGTTTCTCTGCGCGGACGCGTGCTTTGTAGTCGTACCTGGCAATAAGAACAGTAAATAATGAAAAACATAATCATAGCACATTGTAATCTAACAGTTAGATAAAAGATAAAGATAAAAATTCTTTATTTGCCTTTAGTTAGACCCTCACGGGCACTTAGACACGTCTACATTTTCAATATTATATCTTATCACTTTTTTTAAGTTTTTCTCTTTTTTAATCTACCAGCATTTCAAATGATCATTGGCGAAGAAGAAATGTCAAAAGAAACTTGCCAATATAGGTCTTTTTTTTTCAAATCATCTTATACATATTACAATAAATATGTAATATGTATAAGATGATTTGAAATTTGCTGAATCATTTCTACTACTATTTACACTATAGTTACTTTTATATATGAAATATATAAATAAGAAACTGCCGCACAACTGAATCTTTCCGGCGACATTTCAAGGCTTGCCTTTTGGATCTACAAAAACCATAAATTGCAACTCCCCCTGGTTATCAAAATCGTTTTATTTATATTTTTTTCCTCTGTATCTGCGTTTCGGTTTTCAGTGTAGTAGGTATTTCACGTTCACTATACCCTAAGTGTAGTCTACCCTTTAGTAATTTTACTGCCCACAGAGCATATAATTATATATGTAAAACTATAACGTTAAGGTACCACTTACTATTTTGTTTTGTTTAAACTTATGTAAGTACCAGTGTATGTTTTGCGCACAGTAGTGACAATATTTCAAACAGGCATCTGCGGAAGACCAGCGCCGCGGTGTCAGACGACCCCACGGCTTATGCTGAGTAGATGCCTATTTGTTGTCTTATATATTATTTACTAAATGTTAGTGATTACATGTGAGGCAACAAATATTTTCTTTCTTTCTTTCTAAATGTTTATACAACGTCGGGAGGCATACAAGCATATGGTCCACCTGATGTAAAGTGGTTACCGTAGCCTATGAACGCTGATAATAAATTAAGTATCACTCGCGCGATGCCACCTCTGCTTCTAGCACAGCAACTCCTTAGAAGCTTACTGGTGACCTCACTCCACACAGGAACACAACTACCCTCCAGGGAGATTATTTGGCTGCGGTTTTCTGTGAGGTGGAGGTACTTCCCCAGGCAAGCTGCTTTGATACGCCCTACCTCTATTAAAAGGTACACTTAATATGTAGATTTTAAAAGAGTCGAACAGCGCGCTTTTTTTTAGGAAAGGAACAAGTTCTTGTACAAAGATTATCTTTAAAAAAAAACCTTCATGCTTCGATTTTTCCTTACAATTCTGATTCAAAATTTATTTTATTAGTTTTTTTTTTTTAATAATAAACTAATAAAATAATTTTTCATAAGTATATCTTGCAAGGAGGCACACATAACGCCCGATAAAAGCTTTGACATTAATTAGTTTAGAAATAATTTAGTTAATAGATTTTGATCGCACAAAAGGTATGGGTGGGCAAAACCTTAAGAGTTAGATTACCAATAAAAATATAATAAAAAAGACATCTCGTAAAATTTGAAGTTATAAGTTATTATAAAATAAATTTTGATAAGTATTACTTATCATATTACTTATCAAAAATTATTTTATACTAAAAATAATTTATTTACATAACTAAAATATAACTTAAAATTTTACGAGATGACTTTTTTATTATATTATTATTAGTAATCTAACTCTTAAGGTTTTGCTCACCCATACCTTTGGTGCGATCAAAATCTATTAACTAAATTATTTCTAAACTAATTAATGTCAAAGCTTTTATCGGGCGTTATGTGCGGTTGCACCGTACACAGAGATTTGATAGGTACATTTTGGGCAGAACAAACAACAAATGTACTTACTTCGGTTCCAGTTTAGTTTCAAGATATTTGTAAAGCCTTTTGGTGACCCAGCCCACATTCCGTGGCTTATATCTTTTTGGTGGTTTGTACTTCATGTCTTCTAACAGCTCTTTAGGTAAATCACCCAATGGGATCACAGACTTGGCTTTTTTATTCTTTGGTTTATCCTGTGTTGTAATTTTCTTGGCTTGTTTTACCACGGTTGGTCTGGCAGGCATTCTATACATATGGGGGGTATCATTTTCGGGAATTTTCAGGGAGTCTCTGATGGCTTCTTGCTGTAAATTGATTGTTACTTATTACACAGCTCTTTTTTTCATATTACGTCAGGTGAGAAATTAACATACGGCCTACCTGATGTGAAGCGGTTACCAGAAGTGGTCATGAGTCCACTTGTAGTAAAAGTCACACCGTACGCGCGTTGTCAAACCACGCTGCTAATGGTGAAAATTATCTTTTGAGCTTAATTGACTTTTAAGATTTCTGCACAGTGCAGTTTATTTATTAAATATCGCTGCACCTTGCATCTTTTTTGACAGGAACTGCCTGTGACTCTAAAGGTGTTGGCCGACCACTTTTTAGCTCAAAACTATATTAAATACGTTTGTCACTTGAATATAAAAAAAAATACACATTAATTTGAAGTTGTATTTGATGTTGCAAATAAGCTACGGAGAGCGCTTACCGTAGTATGGTAGGACGTAGTCATTTTTCCACCTTAGGTAGTTAAAGAAAAACCCATCAAGTGGGAATGGTACTCTCACGAAAAGGGTTCGGTATACATAGATAGATAAAAAAAAAACGTCTAAAATTGACAGCTTTGGCGGTCCTTTTTTTTAATTATTGAAGACAAAAAGGAATGATAATTTTGAAGAGGTCGGTGGTGCTATGGTTAGTAACGCTACTTTGACACCAACGCTCGTAGGTTTGATTCCTTTTCATTCGATTCGTGTGACAAACATTTGTGTGAATAACCATGTGTCTTGTCCTCAAAAAATCCTCTTCCTGTATCGCTTCCATATAGACTAAGAGGAAAATAAGAGCTTTTATCGCGCATGCGGATATTCAATTACGCGCGCATAACTATAGCAACCCACACGACACCTGCGCTGTTCCTTACTTAACCCTACCAGGTCATAGGGGACTTAATTTTTATTTTCGTACAAGTCAGTATTACTTACTATAGACAATACTTATCTCCCCCTCCGCCAAACATCTGCAGCGAGCGCCTTTGTAATAAAGCTGGATTGGTTTATGACCAGAACCAGATAAAGGCATCAAAAAGAAATTTCAAAAGTAAATATCCTAATTGTCAATTTTGATTGTTAAAAGAGTAAAGCAAGATATCATGCGTGTCTCAATTCGAATGTTGTATGTAAATACTGTTGGTGTACCTTAATAAACAAAATAAAAAATCGGCAAAGTGCGAGTCGGACTCGCGAACGAAGGGTTCCGTACCATTATCTATAAAAACGGCAATAAAAAAAAACACGTTTCTTGTATGGGAGGCCCCCTTAAATATTTGTTTTATTTTAATTTAATTATTTATTCTTAAGTAAATATATAACTAAATAGTCTGTGAATATTTCAAGCGTCTACCTGTTGCCGTTATCAATATCCAGCAAAAATGAGCAAAAAAAAATCACGTTTGTTGTATGGGAGACCCCTTAAATATTTATTTAATTCTATTTTTTAGTATTTGTTGTTATAGCGGCAACAGAAATACATCATCTGTGAAAATTTCAACTGTCTAACTATCACGGTTTATGAGATACAGCCTGGTGACAGACGGACGGACGGACGGACAGCGGAGCCTCAGTAATAGGGTTCCGTTTTACCCTTTGGGTACGGAACCCTAAAAAAGAGTTTGAGTTAAGAGATAAATAAATGAATACTGTATTTGTTGTTATAATCGAATTTAAAATTAAAATGATATCCCCTCACTCTTCCTCTCTCATTCGCTTCTTATTCCGATACAATTATATCCAAATTTCAGGTAATTTCGTTACAAGTTATGAACGTGTTACATATGGACAGAGGGACGGACAGACAACGGGTACAAATTCATTAATAACTTACCATTTTGAATTAAACAATTTTTAACGGAAGTATCACTTTGCAGCGTCCGTGGTCGCAGGAAGACAAATTTATTTTGTTGAACCTGACGTTTCGAACGCTTTGCAGCATCCGTGGTCGCAGGAAAGACAAGAAGAAGCTTCCTGCGACCACGGACGCTGCAAAGCGTTCGAAACGTTAGGTTCAACAAAATAAATAAAACACGCGATACTTCCGTTAAAAATTGTTTAATTCAATGTGTAACAATCGTGAAAACCTAAGACAACTTACCATTTTCTTTCTTTTTTCTAAATTTTCTTTTTTCATTTTTTGCAAACACCTCTCTAAGGAGGCCAGATTCATTCTTTTCGGAATGTTTTGAACATTTTCTTCGTTCTCGATATCATCATGACGGTCGAAGGCATCAGGATATTCAGTAGAATTAGCTGGAGGCGTATCGAAAGTGTCATTGAAAACAGTATGCCGTTTGGCAGACTTCTCCATAACTAGCGCACGTAGAGATTTACGAGGTGTGAATTCTTTTCCAAAGGTTTGTCGTAATGTTTTCCTAGTTACTCTGTGAGAGTCCCAACCAGAGCCTTCCTGCTCACTTTGTTCTCTATTTTCACTTTCTTGCAGATTATTGAGTACTCTCCCACTTATAATTTTACTTATTCGTATACCATCACATTCTTCTTCCGTCTTTTCCATATCTTCATTAAGTCCTGGATCCTCTTCATGATCCTCTCTGTTCTGTTCTTCATTAAGACTCTCTTGGCTAACATTGATGCCATTTTGAATATCTTCATTCTCATCTTCTCGTTCTTCCATTTCGTCGTCTAATTCTTTAGACTTTCCGTCTTTCGTCTCAATTTGTCCATTTTCGTCCGTCTCACTTTGTTCCACATCGTCTTCCCTCTCAATGTAATCCTCATTTTCACTAGTATCAATTTGTTCCTCATTTTCAGTTTCCTGACTGTTATTAATGCCAGTTTGAATATCTTCATTCTCATCTTCTCGTTCTTCCATTCCATCGTCAAATTCTTTAGACTTTTCGTCTTCCGTCTCACTTTGTTCCTCATTTTCCTGCGTATCAATTTGATCCTCATTTTCATTTGTATCAATCTGTTCCTCAGTGTCAGTTTCCTGGCTGGTGTTAATGTCATTTTGAATATCTTCGTTCTCATCTTCTCGTTCTTCCATTTCATCATCAAATTCTTTCGACTTTTCGTCTTCCGTCTCACTTTGTTCGTCATTTTCTTCCGTCTCACTTTCTTCCACATTCTCGTTCATATCATTTTGTTCCTCATTTTCGCTTGTATCCATTTGTTCCTCATTTTCAGTTGCCTGGCTAACATTCATGCCATTTTGAATATCTTCATTCTCAATTTGTTCCGTCTCACTTTGTTCGTCATTTTCTTCCATCTTACTTTCTTCCACATTTTCTTTCATACCAATTTGTTCCTCATTTTCGGTTGTATCCATTTGTTCCTCATTTTCAGTTTCCTGACTGACATTAATGCCCTTTTGAATATCTTCATTCTCATCTTCTCGTTCTTCCATTTCATCGTCAAATTCTTTAGACTTTCCGTCTTTCGTCTCACTTTGTTCTTCATTTTCTTTCGTCTCACTTCGCTCCTCATATTCTTCCGTCTCAATTTGTTCCTCATTTTCGTTTGTATCAATTTGTTCCTCATTTTCAGTTTCATGGCTAGTATTAATGCCGTTTCGATGATTCTCAATTTGTTTCGTCTCAATTTGTTCCTCATTTTCTTTCGGCTCACTTTGTTCTTCATTTTCTGTGTCATGACTGGCATTAATGCCATTTTGAATATCCTCATTCTCATCATCTCGTCCTTCCATTTCATCGTCAATTTGTTTAGACTTTTCGTCTTTCGTCTCAATTTGTTCCTCATTTTCTTTTTCCGTCTCACTTTGTTCCTCATTTTCTTCAGTCTCAATTTGTTCCTCATTTTCTTCCGCCTCGGTTTGTTTCTTATTTTCTTTCGTCTCAATTTGTTCCTCATTTTCATTTGTATCGATTTGTTCCTCATTTTCTTTCGTCACAATTTGTTCCTCATTTTCGTTTGTATCATTTTGTTCCTCATTTTCAGTTTCCTGGCTGGCATTAATGTCATTTTGAATATCTTCATTATCATTTTCTCGTTCCTCCATTTGATCGTCAAATTCTTTAGGCATTTCGTCTTTCGCCTCAATTTGCTCCTCATTTTCTTTCGTCTCAATTTGTTCCTCAATTTCAGTTTCCTGGCTAGCATTAATTTCATTTTGAATATCTTCATTATCATCTTCTCGTTCTTCCATTTGTCCGTCAAATTCTTTAGGCATTTCGTCTTTCGTCTCAATTTGCTCCTCATTTTCTTTCGTCTCAATTTGTTCCTCAATTTCAGTTTCCTGAAAACATAATAAGAAATACAAGTACACTTAACAAGTTTTTTGATTCACAGACGAGCTGTGAGAATTGTCGACAATCCTAAGCTTACACACGGTATTGAGCCCTTAAGTTTAAGGAGAGATTTGCCTCCCTTTGTGTGTTCTATCGATTGTACCAACGAGTTGTATTCTGAAGAGTTGTTCAAAATGATGCCGACAGCTACTTTTTATAACCGAACCGCTCGCCGATGGCGGGGAGTTCACCCTCACGCGCTGGAACCGCAATGGTCGCGTACTGTGCAGTTCCAGAGAAGTTTTCTTCCGAGAACTCTCAAACTGTGGAATGAGCTCCCAGGCGAGGTGCTACAGCATGGAGCTTCCGAGGGACTACAAAATGGAGCTTCCGAGGGACTACAAAATGGAGCTTCCAAGGGACTACAGCATGGAGTTCTTCAAGAAATGCGTGAAGAGGTTTTTAGAGGGTCGGCAACGCATGAGTGACACCCCTGGTGTTGCAAATGTCCATAGGCTACGGTAACTGTTTAACATCAGGCAGGCCGTATGCTTGATTGCCACCATAGTGGTATAAAAAAAGTACGGGAATAAAAACCATGTAAAAAATGAGCAACTGGGCTGCGAAAAAATCGATAAATTAACGAAGAAATGGTAAAAGCCAGAAAAAAGATAACAACAATACAAGTGAACCTAACAAGTACGTTGACAAAAACCAAGAAGTAGAAAATGAACAACAGGGCTTCGAAAAGATGACAACGTGAATATCATCAATGATGATGAAGAAAGTCGAAAAGGTAACGAAGAAATGGTAGAAGCCATGAAAAGAAGGATGGTAAACCAATGACCGAAAGAGTACTCAATAATACGACAGAAACCGAAAATAAAGAACAAAGCGGAAGGCTCTGTTTGGGACTCTCATGGAGTAACTAGAAAAACATTACGACTAACATTTGGAAATGAAAAACTGCAGGTGCTCAGATTAAAAGCGAAGACGACGAAAAAGTGAACACCGACGACGCAGATGAAATAAACAAACCAGAACAAGAAATTCCCGGCCATGCTCATGATGAAACTGATAGAAACAAGAAAAGAGATCCAATCACCTGAAGCGGTGGCACACGATGTGTCACACCAGATAAACTCATTCACAGCCCATGATCGACATAAGCATTAAAAACAAAAAAAATGACTGAAGATCTGAACTTACAAACGAGTTTTGCGAAAGGAGACCCAAAACTAAGTACAGGCTTTTCGAACGGAGTTCCTAGCGAGGAACACCAAACCGCTCCTGAAAGACACATGATAAAAGAACAACAACAATATTATTTAAAATCAAGAAAAACAAAATAATATTTAAGTGCTCAACATAAGCAAAAAATGTCATAATATAATACAAACCGAAGATAATCATGAAGAGGATCTAAAACTTAACGATGACATAGAAAAACCGGAAGAAGAAAGTCAGGATATCCCAAATATGAGCATTAATGGCCTCTAATATGTAGAGGGTTGTTGTGTTCCTGCGTGTGAGTGAGGTCACCAGTAAGCTCCCAAGGAGTTGCTGTGTAAGCAGCAGAGGAGGCATGGCGCGAGTGATACTTAATATATCGCAAGCGTTAATAGGCTACGGTACCCGCTTTACATCAGGTGGGCCGTATGTTTGTATACCTTCCAACGTAGTATGAAAAAAATCCAAGAAAGTGAACATGAACTAAATGAGGAAGAACATGAAAACTCTAGAACTTGATACTAAAATAAAAGAACAAGATGAAAATCCAGAAATTCAAAATTTACAAACATATAGTTAAACGGGATGACATAAATTTATATTCAAAATATAACTGGAGAAATAAACAATAGAAGCCACGAAACTGAAAATGAAGAACAGAATAAGGAAGAACACCATTAGTCTTTAGAATTGGACGACTAAAGAAAATATTAGGAAATCAAAGATCTGGAAATTCAAAATATGATCACGAACAGGTTCCAAACCCTGATAAGGATATAAAGGAGTCGAAAGGTGACATTAGTTATATTCAAATTGTGAGCAAGTAAGTACTCGATGAAAACCAGGAAATAGACGAAAAACTGAATAAGGAAGAAAAGAATAAGAACAACAAAAATATTTATAATAATAGCGGTCTTTTACCTCAGCTTCATGATCTTTCTCTTGTCGTCTCTGTAAACTTGGAACACAAATGCTGGTATTTTGGATATTTACATTGTCCTCAATTCTATTGTCATCGGATTCCTCATCACTGTACACCAGAATACGAACATTATCCTTACTATTGTCGTCTACTTCCATTTCTTGAACCATGGTAGAAGAGGGGAGAAGTTTCCAATCATCAGTCATGTCTAATCTAGTAACACTATTAATTGGAGACAGCCCCCTGGGAGTAAGTGTTTCTTCATCTTCACTCTCAGATAAAATGAAATCAGTGAACATGTTCTTTCTTTTCACAGCAGTCCTACGTCCGAAAAGACTTCGAGCTGGACCTTGAACTACTGTTTGTACAATTTCTTTAGTCTTATTTGTAGTTTTGTTGGGCGAAATTTTAATCAACTCAGCAGGAAATATAGGCTTCCTTCTCAATTTATTACCTTGCCCAAACAACTTTTTTGGGCCAGGGTTTATGGTTTTCTCATTTTCTATGTTGGTTATGTTAGTCTTTTGAAGTTTGGAAATAGATTGTTCATTTTTAAGCTGCCAATATTTATTTTGCACATGGTTGTCTTTTTGTGTAAATAGTTTTCGCTGCGGAATTACTATACTGCTTATTGATTCACTATCACTGCTCTCAGGTAAGTCGAAAGTGTAGTTATTTTGTTCCCGACTAAAAAATAAAATATATATTTAAATGATTACTAGGAATGTGTTCTGAAATAGCCTTCTACTACCAAAAGCTTATATGAAGTACGGAATAAAGTAAAGGAAAGTGTGAAGAGACGGATTGGTACACCAAAGTCTAACATACATTTTATTGTACCAAAATCAATGAAATACTGGTAGACAATGCATAAGGTTCGCCTTTTTCCACTTTTGCATTGTATATCTGTTTCGTCATTCTTTCGTCCCGCATTCTTTCTACATGTCCGAACCAACGGAGCATGCCCTTTCTTATCTTAACACCGACACTCTCTTTCAGACCAACTCTTTCTCTCACGTCTTCATTACGAACGCGGTCAGCAAGCGTTATGCCACAAATTTTGCGCAATGCTCATCTCGACTGCATTTATTCTACTTTCATGCTCTCTCTGCCATACCTAGCTCTCCCTTTCATAAGTGAGCGTTGGGATTAGCACC
The DNA here is from genome assembly GCA_947507595.1 of Pyralis farinalis. Lineage (NCBI taxonomy): Eukaryota > Metazoa > Arthropoda > Insecta > Lepidoptera > Pyralidae > Pyralis > Pyralis farinalis. Next base: position 27,177,708 of record OX382276.1, on the reverse strand, counting down.
GCGTTGTGTACAGCGAGCTGTACAGTATACCGCGTCAAAATATTTTCGGATGTGTAAAAAACATCTTGATCAAATGATGTCATATTGCATAATTATGGTTCTTGTACGAAACAAGTAAAAAGTACGAAAAAAAACATTGACAGGCAGACAAAGAGATCCAAATCAGACTATAAAGTATTCTTATTCAGAATGTGTGATTCAAACCTCAAATTATATACCACATTCGGCCTTTAAAAATACTAAAAACCAATTTACTACTAAGAAATTAAATCTCGTATACTTTAATCCACATTGTCACACATTATCATCATTTTTTTAAAGAGTAACTTAGGGATCTAGTTAGTTCCCAAAATGATGAATGACAAAACATGTGTTTTGAAATACGCGTCCCTATTACACAGACTCGCTCTAAGGTAAGAAAACAATTTGCTACTATTAATATTTACCTTAAAATGCTAACTTGCAGTTCTTCAACACGGTTGTTAACCACAGCATCATTTTCTTGCAAAACCTCCATTACGTCTCTAGAGCATTCACCTAGGTTTTTCCACCAACTTGTTCCTGAAATTATATCCACATAAAGTTAATATAAAATCTCAATGGTCGAGCTTTTTTTTTATTTTAAAAGGCTTCAAAAACTATTTTCAATGGGATGTTTTGGCACTAGGTAGCAGTAATGAGCGTTCAACGAGACTGATGAGTTTCATTACAAATCAAGTGATAAGCAGGTAAGCCTGTACTGTCTCCCGCAGGCAATGCCGGCAGCGTTACCGTCGCTAAGTGCCCTATCTTTAAATTTGGGTACAGGAATCATGTGTGGACACGAATTCGTCACATTTGGCAAGTCAAGTAATTTTATGTGATCGAGTCGACATTTAATAAAATTTTAACAGAAACTACAAATCCTATGATCAATGCTTGTCTAATTTAGATACTTGTCATATTTAGTAACAACGTGCGACTACGGATTGTTAATCAATTATAAGAAGAAATATGCCTACAGTGAAGTCTTGCGTATTTATTCATTGGGCAAGTTTTGCCGAAATCGGGTCCTAGTTTTTAACTTTAATTTTGTTGAAGTAAATACATAAGAAGAAGTAAATACGTAATATATTTTTTTTACAAGCATACGGACCACCTGACGTAAAGCGGTTACCGTAGCCTATGAACGTTTGTAATGCTTTAAGTATCACACGCGCGATGCCACCTCTGCTGTTAACAGCAGCTCCTCAGGAGCTTGCTGATAACTTAACTCACACGCAAAAAAATCCTCCAACCCTCTAGGGAGTTGTCATTTGGCTACGGTTCTATGTGAGGAGGAGGTACTTCCCCAGACGGGATGCTTTGATGCGCTCTACCTCTCTAAAAAAATTCGCAATAACAAATTTCGAAATAGTGTCAATAGCTGTCGTGATTTGCTAATGTATATGATGCCTTCTCAAAGGGATCTCTATTCTGGGGTGCATATCTCCACGCACGCCTATCAGCGATGCCGAGACGAATACTCGCGATTTTAGAAACATAATCAGGGAGGCACTCGAGAAAAGCTTGCTCCCGCGACCTCAGCGAATCGACGGATTGCAATTCTGGTCAAAAACTGCATCAACAGCGCCCCCATTGAAGCGAAACACAGGACATGTGGCAAAGAGAAGCGCCGTATAGGCTTGTGGAATGTAACGATGGATTTAATGTTAAGGTGAATGAACAGATGAACCTAATAAATGAGAGAAGTCTAGACACTTCATAAGTGACAAAGGCTAAATGAAAAGGGTGTTTTTTTTTATACAACGTCGGAAGGCATACGAGCATACGGCCCACCTGATGTAAAGCTGTTACCGTAACCTATCAACACTTGTAGTATATAAAGTATCACTCGCGCGATGTCTCCTCTGCTGCTAACACAGCAACTCCTTAGGAGCTTACGGTGACCTCACTCACACGCAGGAACAAAACAACCCCCTAGGGAGTTGTTATTTGGCTGCGGTTTTCTGTGAGGTGGAGAGTACTTCCCACCGAGCTTGCCGGTGTGACACTGATCTTCCCAGTGGAATGATTGTCCTATGGTCTGAGATAGACGAAGACGATCATGCCAATATCGACGAAGGTGTCGTACTCTCCTCACGATTAGCCTCTAGTGTGAAAATCTCAGTTGGTACTTCCATGACTTCTCTGGGTTCGAATAAAATGGGGTATCAAATTAGTTTATCTTGTGTGGGAATCACACCAACGAGCGTTCGTGTTAAAGTACCGTTATTAACCGTCGTCAAAGTATTACATGTATAGAGATGTTACATAACTAATCATATTTGGCCTAAAGAGCTTACAGTAGTTGAGTAGATGCACATGCCAACAAAATACAATTTAAGTAAACTATGCAAGTTTTGGTGTACATTTGTTTATATATATTTTTTATATTACGTCGGGAGGCATACGGCCCACCTGATGTAAAGCGGGGACCGTAGCCTATTGACGCTAGCGATATATTATGTATCACTCGCGCGATGCCTCCTCTGTTGCTTACACAGCAACCCCTTGGGACCCTTACTGGTGACCTCACTCACATGCAGGAACACAACAACTCTCTAGGGATTTGTTACTTGGCTGCGGTTTTCTGTGAGGTGGAGGTACTTCCCCAGACGGGCTGCTTTGATGTGCCCTACCTCTCTTAAAAACACCCAGACAAACAGACTTGTTTATGCACACAAATATTTGTCCTGTGTGGCAATCGAACCCACGAGCGTTGGTGTCAAAGCTGCGTAACTGCGCGTTTCACCACCGCGTCACCGAGCTCCGAAAATTACGATTTCGCAGGTACCCACATAGACAAACCCAAAAAGCAAATCGTCTAAATACAAAACCTGATGAAATAGGTTAGAGCCTTTTACGAGACAACGAAACATACCTATATATGTATATAACTATATATCTTAAATAATTCGTTTATATCCCTTAAATAATTAGTTTATATAAAAAATAATGTGATTAATTTATACTCAAGTAACTCCTTTTAAATGCCGAGTCTTAAGAATTTATGATAAAACCTTGTTTTCTCGATATGGATTCAATAAATAAGCATATTTAATTTAGGTAACATTTAATTATTTGACAGAAAATTAAAACTACACTGGAACATGGTACGAATTCTATAAATTAATATTAAAAATTGAACAGATATGATACAGGAACACTAAGCACAGAGTTCGTCTTCGAGACCTGATTAGGTGCGAGAGGCGAGAGCGGCTAGGTACCACTCGCTCGTTCGAGTCACTACCTAAACTGAATCAAGCAACTCAGCGGAGTACTCCGTCCAGTAAATATAAAACCGAGTAAAACTCGGTAAATTGTGTACTCGGCGCATCTCTAATTGTTACAATATTGAACTACTCTAATTCATCCTAAAATTTGTAGACGTGATCAGTTCAAGTCAGATCCAACCAAGCATGGGAAAAGCCGGTGTTCTTTATATAACAATTATATACTATTAATGTTAAGAAAACATAGAGTATATAAGGGGTCGGTACCAGAAGCGTGCACGTGCGACCCTGCCAGTCCAACACTGGATTGCAATTCTGGATCTAGACATAAACAGCACAGACGCGCAGAGTGAGGCGTCCCCCGGAGGCAAAAAGCGAGAAAAGTGTGATTCATTTGATTTTGATAGATTGACGTCTTCAAGAGTCGTTAATGGATACAAGAGCCTTCAGAGGTCCCACTCTTGAAATGGGCCACTATCTGGTGATAGCCGATTTGTGGGCCTTTTCAAGAAGTTGAGGCACTGGCGAGTGCGTATTCCTTTCGGAGATCATGAAAAAATAACAGTGAAAAATTGGTAGATGAAAGTGCAAGGAGTACGTACGTATGTACGTCTAGTAAGTGAAAGACTTGCGAACGCGAGTCTTTCCGATTCTGATGTAGACAAATGTTGGGAAGTTCTGAAAGAAAGTATGGTGGACAGTGCGAAAGAAGCATGTGGATGCGCAAAGAGACGTAGAACACTAAGAGGAGATGTCTGGTGGGTTGCGAGGTTCCTCCTCCGTGGATAAAAAGAGGAAAGCGTGGCTGAATTACGTATCATCTTTGCACCAAAGTGATAGTATGAAAGAGAAGAAGAAAAAAATATACCGTCGATGCAAGAATGAAACCAAATCTTTAGTGTAAGAGAGGCGTGAAAGACTACTTATGAATGAGGAACATAGGCTGACGAAGAACTTCAAGGCTAATACCAAACTCTTCTGGAGAGAGGTAGGAGTGATTTGTCGGCATCATGTACGGGCAAGATAAAATGTAAAGCTGGTGGCATTCTTGCTAACACTCAGGAAGTGTTATAACGGTGGAGCGAATATTTTAGAGAAATGTATGATAATGCCCAGAACACTGGCACTGCAAATGCAAAAGTCTGTGACTGATTCGGCAGTGCCAGCGTACCATGAAGACATTAGCATGGATGAGATTGAATGGTCGATACGAAGTTTGATAAATGGAAAGTCAGCGGAAATCAGTATGGTTACTCAATGTGGTTACAATAGCTGAGATGATCAAACTGAGTGGCACCTACGTTAGAAACGCCTTCATTTCGAAGCGGCAAAGGATGTACGAGCAAGTTTTTTCACTCCGCAACATCGTGGAAAAGCATCTTGCTATGGCCCAAAAGGTTTCTGCGGTTTTGTGGACCTTGAGAAAGCATTTGATAGGGTCGTGCCGAAAGATTCTCTGGAACATCTTGCTCAGTTATGATGTTGACAGGTGACCTGCTCCGTGCTGTGCAATCCGCCTATGAGGATTGTACAGCATGTGTGCGAGTGGATGGCAGCTTGTCGCCCTGGTTTGATACCAACATTGGTGTCAGACATATCAATGTAGGATTACGCATGGGTGACCTAGTGGTGAACTGTCTGCTGTATGCAGATGGAGCCGTCCTATTAGCAGAATCACCATCCAAACTGCAAACACTAGTTACAACAATGAAAGATGATTGTATGAAGAAAGGCTTACAATTGAATGCGATGAAAACCAAGATAATGGTATTTGAAAGAAAGAAAACCGGAATGAACACTACGATTATGGTTGATGATGTAGTGTTGGAGCAAGTGGATAAGTTTGTATATCCTGGAAGCACTTTTAGCAGCGATTGGAGGGTACACTGGTGATGTGGAGAGACGAGTGAGTGCCGGGAATAGCGTGAATGGAGTGTTGGGTAAACATCTAGGCAGCCAAAATCGAAGCCAAAAGGCACAGCTTGCTGTACACAACGCGGTGCTAATCCCAACGCTAACTTATGAAAGTGAAAGCTGGGTATGGCAGAGAGAGCATGAAAATAGAATAAATGCGGTCGAGATGCGAGCACTTGCTGACCACATTCGTAATGATGACATACGAAAGAGTTGGTTGTTATTTGGCTACGGTTTTCTGTGAGGTGGAGGTCTTTCCCCAAACAGACTACTTTGAAGCACTGAACTCTCTTAAAAACACAAACACCAAGACAAACAGACATGTTCAAGGACACAAATATTGGTCCTATGTGGGATTCGAACACACAAGCGTTGATTGGTTGGTCTAACTCACTGAAGATAAAGATAAAAGACATTGATACTTACGTCTTGGCTTCTCAATATCTGTAGTATCCTTTAGAAGTGAATGTGCACTGGGCAGTGGACTCAATACAAATGAGTCTACTTTGTTCTCTTTGGAGCTCTGAATCACGGCGGTTAACCTGCCAGAGGTGTGCGACCGTGCTGGAGAGGTTATGCTGCGGGATCCACGCAATTTGTAGCGTCTAGGTGTCGATGGAACACCCTGAGAACGTGCTGGCGATGGTATACGTGTTTTTGGCATATCTCACTCCTTCTTTCTTCTACCTAATAAAGAAAATATATTGTGTATAAATATATAGTACATACATTTAGATGTAAGTAGTTCACTATAGCCCTTAGAGTCAAAATCAACCTCACTAGTGTGTGATGCACTATTTTAATGCAAACGGAGCTTGAGAGAAGGCGATAGCAAAGAGAAGTTAGGTCATATTAAATAGCCAAACTGGAATACACTCACAGAAAACGATAACTAAATAAACCGTTACATGAAGCGTTGTTGTGTTCCTGTAAGTGAGTGAGATTACCAGTACCAGATTCTGAGTAGTTGCTGTGTTAGGCAGAGCACAAGCAATACTTATATTGCAAGCATTCATATGCTGCAGTAACCACTTCAAAATCAGTCATAATGTATGCAGACTCCATACATTTTGACAGATTAACTTTCCAAATCTGCTTCGAATATCTCATTCGTAACTTACATAACATAACAACACCTCTCGAAGCGACTCAAGATGCTATTTCTGGGATTAAAGTCGTCGGTGAAATAATCAATGGCCTAGAAAAAATTCCTAACCCTACATTCTTTGTAAACATAGAACCAAGCCCAAACAATAAAATGGCTAAAAATATTAAAACAATTTACCACACATCGGTGATCATTGAGGATCCTAAAAAAAACGTAACACCATACCTCAATGCAATAGGTGTCAACAATATAGTCACACGAAGAATACCTGCATCAGACCCTACCGCTGCATTAAATATTCCCTCTCACACAAAACAAACGACTGTCCAAAAAAAGATCGCTAAATTCCAGCTACCTGTGCTCTTTGTCAAGGCAAATCATCCAGCAAACAAGATGAAGTAAGCAAACAAGGGATGTCAGATGATTTTTTTATACCACTAAACAACCATACGGCCTGCCTGATGGTAAGCAATTACTATTATAAAAAATATTGCATTACCTACTTATCGAAATGTATCGTCATATAACTTTAAAAGTAATATGAAGGAAACAGTATTGCCTCCTGTCGCTGGTGATAGTTGCAGGAGACAAACGCAAGTCTTCATAATAACATATTTCTCTATGTTGCGGGTAGGTTTATTGCGAATATCATGAAACCAATTAAGTACCTAATTATGAAAAGACTAAGAAATACTAATACTAGACTAAGTGGAGGGCGGACGCAGTGAAATTTAACGAGAGAAGACATCGATATTGCCTACGACCTAGTATTAGATGGCTTTAGCCATTGAACTACTATGTACTAACGTACGTAACGTACGTAGTAAATATTACCTCAATGGCTTTAGCATTACAAATTAGGCTACCCACGAAATTCAAACATGAGACCCATACTTACAGATCATAAATACACGTATATGTATAGCACTATGCTCACTCACATCAGTAAAATTAAACAAATTAAAAGAAAACTTAACTTAAAATGTAAACAAACAAAAGTAAGTTTAGAATTCGTTGCTAAACATTTTTGAAACGAAATGATGATTTTTTTTTTGGTTCTTTTTATCCCCGAGGGGACAGGCAAAGGGATCTAGTCCATACAGCCAAGTCATTAGTTTAGAACCATTTGAAAATCTTAATTCTATGTTCCAGCTTCAGGAACTGTGCTGAAAAAATACTTGGGAAGGGTACCCAGACCCAATCAACCCACTTTAAATACCACCCGTAAAACGATAGTGATTTTTACAAGGTTCTCTTGATGAACTTATTCACGTCTTCCAAAAAGTGCATAAACGTATTATATTTGAGTTTTATCATTACTGTATAATTTCACTAGCACTTATGTTACAAAATACTATCGAAATTGTCACACAAAACTAATTTTATACTGAATTGTAAAAATTTCAAGTAAAACAACAATGTCACTCGTCAAAAGCGCGGGAAGAAGCACGAAATGATGATCATGATGACAATACGACGTGCATAGTGTTGCCAGTTCCAATCAGACAGCAGCGGAGCAGCTCCGCAATATTATATAATTCAATATATCCATCTCTATCTATCTATAACTTCACGCCAAATGCCTTGCGGGGTAGGCAGAGAGAACCGAGCGCCACGTGACTCGCCCGAACCATCGGAGCATGCCTCTTCTTATTTTAACACCGACGGTCTCTTTCAGACCAACTCTATTTCTAACATCATCATTGCGAATACGGTCTACAAGCCTTACGCCACAAATTTTGCGCAGCGCTCGCATTTCAACCGCGTTTATTCTACTTTCATGCTCTTTCTGCCATACCCAACTCTCGCTTCCATAAGTTAGCGTTGGGACCAACACTGCATTGTGTATAGCGAGTTGTGCCTTCTGGCTCAGGATTTTACTGCCAAGAAGTTTTCCTAACGCTCCATTCAGACTATTCCCAGCACTCACTCGTCTTTCCACATCTGCGGTGTACCTTCCATCCCTGCTGAAAGCGCATCCAAGATATACAAACTCATCCACTTGTTCCAACACTTCATCATCAATCGTAATCCTTACATTAGTTCTGGATTCTTCTCTTTCAAATACCATTATCTTTGTTTTCTTCGCATTCAGTAGTAAGCCTTTCTCCATACATTCGTCTTTCATCGTTGTGACCAGTGTTTGCAGTTTAGATGGTGTATCTGCTAATAGCACGGCATCGTCTGCATACAGCAGACAGTTCACCACTTGGTCACCCATGCGCAATCCCACATTCGTTGACCTTATTCTCTGCAGACAACTATCGAGATACAGGATAAACAGCCTAGCAGATAGCATGCAACCCTGTTTGACACTAAATTTGACATCAAACCAGGGTGACATGCCACCGTCTATCCGCACACATGCTGAGCAATCCTTGTAAGTGGACTGCACAGCACGGAGCAGTGAACCGTCAATCCCATATCTCGGCAATATGTCCCACAGTTCCTTTCGCACAACCCTATCAAAGGCTTTCTTAAGATCCACAAAACTGCAGAAAACCTTCTAGTCTATGGTCAGATGCTTCTCTACGATATTGCTGAGCGAGAAAACTTGATCCGTAGATCCTCTTCCATTTCGGAAACCTCCTTGTGCGTCCCACAGCATTTCATCGGATTTCACCCTCATTCTCCTTTCTATCACCTTTCCATATACTTTGGCTGCTAAGCTGGTCAAACTGATGGCCCTATAGTTGGCGCAGTCCATGCGTGACCCCTTGCCTTTATACAAGGGTACGATGACTGCGCGTCTCCAGTCCATCGGGACCCTTCCAGTTCTCCAGCATAGGTTGCATAGGTACCAGAAGGCGTCCCGGACGTAAGTGCCACCTAATTTGATCACCTCAGCTGTGATCAGATCAATTCCCGTTGATTTTCCATTTTTCAAGCTTCGTATCGACCATTCGATCTCATCCATAGTTATGCCTTCGTCGGACGCCGTCAACGCGGAGTAAGCATCCGAGTCACTCTCATTGCCAGCGTCCGAGGCATACTCATACATTTCCTCAAAATATTCACTCTACCGTTCTAACACTTCCTGAGTGTTCGCAAGAATGACACCAGCTTTAGACTTTAACTTATCCATTCTGGATGCCGACGAACCACTCCGAGACTTCTTTACCTCTCTCCAAAAGAGTTTGGTATTTGCCTCGAAGTTTTTCGTCAGCCTCTCTTCCTCATTCATAATTTGTCTTTCACGCTTCTCTTTCACTAAAGCCTTGGTTTCATTCTTGCATAGACGGTACATTTCTTTCTTCTTTTCTCTCATATTTTCATTTAAAGGCAAAGATGATACGTAATCCAGCCACACTTTCCTCTTTCTTGCTACGGAGGATTCAACCTCCGCATCCCACCAGTCATCTCCTTTCGCTGTTTTACGTCTCTTTGCGCATCCACAAGCTTCTTTTGCACTATCCACCATACTTTCTTTCAAAACTTTCCAACAATCATCCACATCTGAGTCGGAGAGGCTTGCATTTGCAAGTCTCTCACTTACCAGATGCACATACATTCTCCTTACACTTTCATCTTGCAATTTTTCGCTCATTATCCTTTCATGGTCTCCGAAAGGGATACGCACTTGCCAGTGCCTCCACTTCCTAAAAAGGCCCACAAACCGGCTTACCACCAGGTAGTGGTCCGTCTCAAGAGTGGGGCCTCTAAAGGCTCTTGTATCCATTAGAACATTTCGGAGACGTCTATCTATTAAAATCAAATCAATCACACTTTTTGATCATTCCTTCTCCATGTATACGTGTGAATATCCTTATGATGAAATAAAGTATTCGACACGAGGAGGCCTCGTTCCATACATAAATCTAGTATTGACTTACCTGCTTCGATCACTCTCTTATCTCCATACGGACCAAGAACAGCTTCATAGCTGTATCGCTTGGTCCCAACCCATCCATTCAAGTCTCCGCACATAATCACTCTTTCATTCCCTTCCAGTAAAGGCTTAAACTTAAGTCCAGAACATCCCTCACAGACTCCCAAAACTTCTCCAGTTCTTGAGCACGCGCTGAGCTTACGGGAGCGTATGCTGCAACCAAAAATACTCGCGTGATGCCCAGTTTAATACAAACCCAGAGAAGTCTAGGCCCTACCAAACAGTAATCTCTTACACCAGTGGCTAAGCGAGAGGAGAGTACGACACCTACACCAGCACTGGCATGATCGTCGCGGTCTACCCCAGACCATAGGGCCATCATACCACCGGGCAGATCATCGGTGTCGCTCCCCTTGCGCTTAGTCTCTGTCACACATAAAGCATCCAAACGTCTATCATTCATTACGTCTATCAGTTCATTCGTCTTATCATTCAATCCACCTCTCACATTCCACGTGCCTATGCGGCACTCGGCTCCCCTCGTCCCACCGGAATTGGCGCTGCGTGGTGGGTGGCGGCCCCCACCGCCGCATGCAGCTATATTCGCACCGGCGGGGGCGGATCGGTCCGCGTCGCCTACGGGGGACGCCCTAATCCGCACGTCGGTGCGCTCTTGGTCCAGAATTGCAATCGACTGATTCGCAGGGGTCGCGAACGAGCACGCTTCTGGCACATGACCCCCATATAATTCAATATAAATATAGGTATACCTAGTACTGCACATGTTCGAAATGTTATTATAAAAACTTGATTTTTTTCAGTTCTATATAATTAAATAAGTAACTTAATTTACGTATTCAAACTAAGGGAGATCGACAGGCCTCATATTTATCATAATATAAATCGTCTCGCGAATCATCTATGAGGTAGTTGGAATCATGACTCACATACATTGTTACATAATCACAACATAATAAAAAATCAAAGTTAAATTATTTTACACTCATTCTCAATTGCCTCGTCTTCAGTACTTTCATACTCATTTTCCTTTTTAAAATCATACATATTTTTGTTAAATTCCTTCATGTGCCTTTCTGTAGCTTCAAATGAGTTGTAATCGGTTATTTCGGATTTAGTGTGTAATACTGCTTTAATTACACGTTGTAAATATTGTTTTTTAATATAAACGGCAGGGTCACATATGTTTCAACAATTCAAAGCTTGAAAACTGTTATGACATGACTACAACACGACTTCTTCCTGCGCTTTTGACGAATGACATAGTTCTTATACTTGAAATTTTTACAATTCAGTATAAAATTAGTTTTATGTGACAATTTTGATAGGATTGTGTATCATAAGTGCTAGTGAAATTATACAGTAATGAAAAAACTCAAATATAACACGTTTATGCACTTTTTGGAAGACGTGAATAAGTTCATGCAATTCGATCCAACCTCAGACCAAATAAAAAAGTTAAGACGGAACTCGGCAAACAGCAAAGTGAGGCCAGTTATCTAAACATGTGTTGTGTGGGCCGGTGTTGCCATGATAATACAAATTACCTCAAAAAAAAAAAAAAAAATGTTATTAATTAATAGACATCGTTATCACGCGGGCAGTTTCGGGGCAACGCATGGATGACGGCTAATAGGGTTACCATCACGCGGGAATAACCATTATTGTATCTTCATAAAAAAAAATTTTTTTTTATTTAATCCTGTTTTTAGTTATTTCATTTCATAGGCGGTAAGAAACAGGTAGAAATTCGCCTTTAGAATATTAATTAACTTATTAATATGAATATAATTAACACGTTCATAGAAATTACATAAAAAGTTTAAAAAGAAAAGTTATCATTTGAAAAGTCAAAAATAATACTTATCCTTGAGCCATCAAATTCGATTGAGTAACACCTATATATATATTTTAATCATAGAAATTGATAGCACGACAAGGTTTGCTCGTTGAAATACGGTATAATATCGCGGATCTACTCATTTACTAGCATTTCCGATCAACTTGTTATGATACGATCAAATTTTTGTTGCAAATCTAGTTACATTGGGTGTTAGATTGTTAAGTCAGGGAGCGTTATGAGTATGCAATTTTAACCATTTTAATTTTAGCTATTTAGTTATCTTTGTGCTTTAAACTTAGCGGTACCCCTGCCGCGATATTATAGCGCCATTTCAACGAGCAAACCATGTCGTCCCATTGATGGGATATGATTAATATATATATATATATATATATATATATATATATATATATATATATATATATATATATATATATATATATATATATATATATATATATGTGTGTTACTTAATCGAATTTGATGGCTCATCGATAGGTATTTTTTACTTTCTACGTTACGTTGCGCGTCACATTACCCAATAATAGGGTAAACAAAAACACTTCATAATGGCAACACTTGTGTTCTAAGCAATAGCGTCAAAATTTTATTTTAATTTATTGAATAATATTGGTTTCCAAATTACTTACGTGTGAAATGTGATTCAATCCTGCTTTTTATCTTTTGAAGATTGATTTGTACACCCTTTCACAACACAATTCGGCATTTTCAAAGGTAAATTTATTATTTCTCAAAAGGTATTGCTCCCCGCGCCGCGATAGCTACGCTGACAAGGCAAGGCGTAGTTTTGTTGTACGTGTGTGCGTGTAACTGTGTATGTACACGGCAAGGCGTAGTTTGACCGGCCTCACTTCGCTGTTTGCCGAGTTCCGTCTTAACTTTTTATTTGGTCTGAGGATCCAACCTGCTTTGTGTGCTTCCGCCACCAATTGGTATGTAAGTTTGACTTTCGCAAAATAACGCCTGAATCTATTAACTAGTGAATAAGTTCATCAAGAAAACCTTGTAAAAATAACTATCGTTTTACGGGTGGTATTTAAACTGGGTTGATTGGGTCGAGGTACCCTTCCCAAGTATTTTTTCAGCACAGTTCCTTAAGCTGGAACATAGTATTAAGATTTTCAAATGGTTCTAAACATAGACGTAATAAAATAATCAGACGGAATCTCGCTGAGAAACAACTGAAGCACCACAATGGCGGCATGTTAATATATGTGAGTGTCAAGTGGGTTGCCAGATGGAAGAAAATTTCTCATTTCTTTAACTATTTTTTTTATACCACTAAGGTGCAATCAAGTATACGGCCAGCCTGATGGTAAACATTTACCGTAGCCTATGGACATTTGCAACACCAGGTGTGTCGCTCATGCGTTGCCGACCCTCTAAAAACCTCATCACGCATTTCTTGAAGATCTCCATGCTGTAGTCCCTTGGAAAAACCTCGGCTGGAAGCTCATTCCACAGCTTGAGAGAAACTAACTAAAAAGAAATAAAAAATATAAAGATTCGTTACTGTCTTTGGAAGTCGAATTTTATGGATCGTTGATTTGTAACTTGTATTGTTTAAAATAGGTATTGATGAAAATAAATTAAACACATGAAATATAACGTTACATATTCCTTTTATTATATAGGACAAACAGATGCATACTTATTTATATGAAATAAATAATGCCTAAACAAATACACCAATTTTAATGACCAGACGAGGCTCTGGCGAAAGAGAGTTAGGGCACGACGTTAGCCTGACTGGGGAAGTACCTCCACCTCACAGAAGACGGCAGCCACTCCTCGAAATGTATATTGCATATTACACTGGATTTAGATGGAATCCAGCCGCTTTCTTATCTGGACTCTCTTATGATTTGTACCCAATCATTTTTCAAATGATGCATTCATTTGACGATGGAAATCTAAATAATATTAAAGGTATGAATAATAGTTGTTCAGTAAAAGAATTATAGGATGTAAGTTTATATGTCTATTTAAACAAAATTAGGTATTTGAATTAAGTAAGAATTACAAGAGAACAAAAGAAAAATGATCTCCCACATTTACGCTAATTTGGAAATGTAAGTTATGGTAACAACGGTCGATTTATTGTTTTGAAAAATTAATTTAAGTGAAAACGATTATTTAATCAGAAAAATTGCTTGCTTACCTATGAAAAGTAATCCCATGGCTTTTTTTTATTTAACCACTATGATTTCGACAGCTCTTCACCACGCACGACGGTATTATTATTTTTTTTCGACAAAGTTATCACGTGGTGATGGTGGTGAGGTGTCGGTGCGTAATGGCGGGCGGTAGACTTACTATGGCGGTGCTTCAGTGTTTAGTTCGGGAGACGGTGTCTGCTTTTTTTTATTACGTCTATGGTTCTAAACTGATGACTTGGCTGTATGGGCTAGATCCATTTGCCTGTCCCCTCGTGGATAAAAAGAACCAAAAAAAAATGACTACAACACAGTCAAGTGGTCTTGAATGGACTTCTTCCCGCGCTTTTGACTAGTGACATTGTTCTTATACTTGAATTTTTACAATTCACTGTAAAATTAGTTTTATGTGACAATTTCGATAGTGTTTTGTAACATAAGTGCTAATGCAATTATACAATAATGAAAAATCTCAAATATAACACGTTTATGCACTTTTTGGAAGACGTGAATAAGTTCATCAAAAAAATCTTGTAAAATTCCTATCGTTTTACGGGTGGTATTTAAACTGGGTTGACTAGGTCGAAGTACCCTTCCCAAGTATTTTTTGAGCACAGTTCCTGAAGCTGGAACATAGTATTAAGATTTTCAAATGGTTCTAAACTGATGACTTGGCTGTATGGGCTAGATCCCTTTGCCTTTCCCCTCGGGGATAAAAAGAACCAAAAAAAAAGTGGTCTCGAACGTTAAATTGCGAAATCGGTAGATTTCTCCACAAAAATCGGTATATTTGTACCCTCAGAGTAGAGTTGACAAACGCGTACACCCGTAAGGGACGGCAACAAAAGTACATACAATAACAAGGTTACCAGACTGTGGAAAATTTACCCCACTACATAATGCGTTTCGGCAATTTGAAATTTACAATGTACCCAGATAACTGTTTACCATAAGAAACTTGCATAAAATGTGTATTGTGTGCTATAATAATATACTCATAATATGATATTAGCAATGTAAAAAAATCGAATAAGTCGATACAGCCATTTCTACACACAAAGTAATAAAAGTTAATATTTACATACGTATGAAAACTACAGTATCTGAATAGATCAACAAACATATTTGCACTTTAATATTATTAGAATAGTATTTTTTTTACGCAAATCGAGTTACTGTATAGATCTATTAATTAATAGTAAGCCTGAGTTAGTTTCAGTAAGATCTGTGAAATCATTGGAATAAGGATAGGAGATTGGTCAAACCTAGCAGAGTTATATAAATTAAACAATATATTTTTTCTATTTTAGACATATTTTAAAGTACAAGCGATGACATGATACTAAATATAGGCATAGATATGAGATAAAAGATAAAAAACACTTTATAGACAATTTGTAAATAAAAATATTCGTGCTTTACAAACTAGCATTTATGTATATTTTTTCATAGATTTTTATTCTTGCAATCAATGTTATTAGATCGATTTTTCTAGATCGTGTATTTATATAAATATCGTGAGAATGAAACAGTCGTCGAATATTCATGGTCAAATTTACATACACGGTTTTTAGTTAAATCTTCTTTACACAATAAATGCGGATTATTCCTTCTTAAAATTAAACATATTGCATAAAAATTTTCAATAATTGACATGTAAAAAAGAATTAGTGCCAGGGATGATTTAAGTGTAAATATTAAACAAAGGTAAACAATCTTTGTTTTTAAACATTTTGTATTGCGCATCATGGTTTTCATTAGACTTAAACTAAAGCTACAATTGATCAAGGATTATCCTTTCACATATTGTACTAAAAAGGTGGTAAACTGCTACGGTCCCTTAATTCCCTAGTTCACTCTTTTCCTCTAACTTGTATAATGATATCTATCATCTATACATCGATTACATTAAAATTCTGTATAATGACAGATAGTTCAGCATTTTTATTTCAAGTCGTTTAGTTTTTGACCTTAATATAGCTAATTTCTTCTTGCGTGACTCAGCCAGTAATGTTTTCAGTCTCAATTCAAAAGTAAGCTTTAATTTTCATGGTGTTAATGTAGTGTCCGTCGCTATTGGAAACCCTGGATAATCGGTCTGGAAAATAGGACAATTTTAATTTTGTAACGCATTATTAGCATGTAATATCGACAGCCTAGTACTAACATTATATTAAAACTACTGCCAATACTATAATTTAGTTGAGCTTTACATATTTAAAAGTTTACAAATTCAGACTAAAATGCTTGATTAACATTTATGTGTTGACACAAAAGCATGTGTGTGTGCGTGATTAACTTGATTAACGTGGTATAAATAATTGGTATAGAATAATCTACACGACTACCCTCCGTATCTTTCACAATTACCTGTATAAATATAATCAACATAGAGTCAACTCGAGTTGGGTTTATCTCGAACCTACTCGAGTAAAATTCTTTCCGACTCGAGTTCGAAAACCGAATGAAACTGACATGGAGCGAAATTCGCCGATCATTTGAGACTATATTCATTCGTAACAAACAAGTGTCACATTCACATTTATGTAGATTTGAGGTTAACTTTAAAGTGCCCGTTATTGTTGTAGATTTTCGTGTTTTATGCTCTGTTTTTTACTTTAGTTAGTATAACTCTCCCAATACATTATAAATAAATAATAGAAAAAAATAAACAATTGAAACAGATAGAAATATCATTTCTCTTCCAATTTTTTTTTTTTTTTTTAATTATTAATGCTATACATAATAATAATATAAACTATTAATGAATAAATTAGTATTTTTTTAAATCATTAGCTGTTTCGTCCAGTTAACTTTATGAGTTATGTAACTCGAGTTACGTGAATTTTAGCTCGGGTTTTGTTTTTTCCGAGTTGGCACATCACTAATCTATACGTCAAAGAATATAATACTCCCTGACGGGAGCTATACGTCCTTCTGGTCGCTTAAGTCGCGTAGTTAGGTACTAGTGTCGACCTCCTCAGGAGGAGAGTCGGCACTTTTCTAAGCGTATGCTCTTATTAGAGTGACGCTTGCGTCGTCCCGTTCCCTTGGGGCGTTCGCATCAGATGGAGCCTTTGAGGTCTTCCCGGCCAGAGGCGGTCCCAGGGGATGTTTTAGTCAGTAGGAATCTGACATAACTAGGTTCGTTCGCACGAAACAGTATCTTATGTAAGATTTCACCTCCTCCCTCCCGTTTTCCGGAGGGTGCCCCTCACGGAGGAATGACCAATGCACATCCGGATGTGGGTTGGTCCTTTCTTTGTGGGTCTTCAATTTTCTTGGGCGAAAAAAAAAAAAAAAAAAAAAAAAAAGAGCTATACGCACGTAGACAGAGTATATAGATAGACGCGTCGTCAGCGTATAGGGGTATGAGATAGAGATAATAAACATAACTTTGTAATCTACATGCCATACACAATAAGTATTGCCACTACGCAACTTTTAACCTCATTGATTGGGTAAACTTGGAACATAATCGGTTACAATCAGAACAGGGGACCGGACATTTCGAAAAGTAATTCAATCATAAAAGATTAATTTGAATTACTTTTAGAAATGTCCGGTCCCTTGTTGTGATTGTAACCGATTATGTTCCAAGTTTACCTTATTTATTTGCCATTGGACCCTCGTAGATACTTAGACACATCTTACATTTTTTAAATATAATCTTATTGGATCTTATTCAATTCTCAATATTACTATTGTTCCTTTTTAATCTGCGAATATTTCGGAAATGATCATTAGAGAAGAAGAAATGTCGAAACAAACTTGCCAATATAGGTCTCTTTTAAAATTGCCAATTTGATATTACAATAAATTCACATCAGCGTATTGGTACAATAATGATATCAAATGGTAGAATTAAAGTTTATGTTTGTTAAGGAATGATAGTCTGTGCTGAATTATTTCCAGATATCTTTGTCAATCACATATTCACCAGTTCTATAATAAGCTCTTTCTCAAAGAAAATTTTTAATGTGATTTTTAAAAATTTTCTTTGTAAAATTATTATACATTTTACATATGCAGCGGAGCTGAGCTTACCGGCAAATTTATTTATGTGGGGCCCCATTGTAATTTGGAGTCTACTGTAATTCTAAGAAACGCAGTATTATTAACGAATTCTAATTTATTATTCCCAATGAGCACTTCTGTATTGGGAGAAATCACATTCGGAAGACTAAATTTGATGCATTTGCTTTTAGTCGAGTTTAGCAAAAGATTACTACATGTGAACCAGTTTAAAATAGAAGACATAACACCATTTACCTTGTCAATGTTTTCACACCGGCGAGTGACATTAAAAATTAGAGATACCTCTCTAATTTTCATCATCAGTACTTAATTTTATATATCAGTATCAGTAAATATACGCCTTTTTCTGCACCACGTAAGGCAGATCATTCGCATATACTAAAAATAAAAAGGGTCCCAAAATAGAAACCTGTGGCACCACGATATTAGGATTATTGCCTTTAGGTTTAACCCTGTTTATATCAACTGTCTGACCTGTTATTTAAATAAAATGCAATTAAGTTCTGGGCTTTAACCCTATCTACATAATAGTTTAGCTTGAGTAACAATGTCTGATGATCGACACAATGAAAAGCTTTAGAGAGATTACAGAAAACTAAAAAAGCATCCTGTGATCTCTCCCAGGAGTTAAGGATATGCTAACCAATGCCAACTCTGCATCCGTAGTAGATTTACCACCTGTAAAAATGTATTGCGCATCATGACGAATTCATTGGTCTTAAAAAAGAGTTGCAATTGATCAAGCATTATCGTTTTGTATGGGCCCCTTCGATACGACCCGTACACGAGAATATAAAATAATATAGGTAGGTACTGGCGGATTAGTTTTTCCCACGTGTTGGCTGGAGAAATGAAAGGCTTGTATTGTAGTATGAGGCCAGAGGTAATGCTTCCAGAGAGCGATGGCTATCAAAGGAGATGACTTGTTTGCAGAGTAGCGGGAGATGATTATCCAATGACTGCAGGTTACAACTGTGTCGATCGTCGCGCCCCGGCCCATATTTATACACGCCGGGTGCGAGCGAGGCAGTCTGATTATGCAACCGAGAAAGCATGATAAAAATTAGCCAGCCCTGGAAACATTACCATATTGGTACCACTTTATTGGATCAAAATCGCAACAAGATGTACTAATTTTCTTACATTCAACCCTTTATCATACAAAAACTTAAAATCTATATACTGTAAGGGACAATAATCAACACACATGAAAAACTATTTAATTCAACCACTTACTGTTAACTTACGGCTATTTAACTGTTATATAGGTACCTACTTAATCTATATGCACGTATATCTCCAAACTAAGACTGCCGCGGCCACCAAATCTAATAATCACTTAATGCAAATTTTCTTAATTCTGGGGTACACTTGCGCGCAGTTATATTTTTACATAAAAAGTCTAGATTTGTTGACTCTATCGAACATAGTAAATCTGCAGTTTCTTGAGTGATTTTCATTTTCGTAGAGTGATCTCAACTTGCGTGGCTGACAGTACAGATCCTTTTTCTATTTTCTGAAATAGATATATACTTAAATATAAAAATAAACATTCCTAAGACAAGTATTTTTAGCTGGATTGATGTAACAGGTACATTGTAAAGTGCTGAGCTCTCACGCTTTACTTTTTAGAAAATATTAACCACTTATGCACCCATTCTAGGTACAGTACAACCCTAGAGGGTTGTTGTGTTTCTGCGTGTGAGTGAGGTCACCAGAGTTACTGTGTAAGCAGCAGAGGAGGGATCGCACGCGTGATAATTAATATATCGCAAGCGTTAATAGGCTACGGTGTCCGCTTTACATCAGGTGGGCGGTATGCTTGTATGCCTCCCGACAAAGTATAAAAAAAAACAATATAGTTTAACGCAGACTGCGCATTAAACAATAGATTCTCTGTTGAACGTAGAATTCAAGCATCTGATATAACTACGCCTTTCTATTCTACTCTATAACTTCACGCCAAATCCCTTACGGGATAGGCAGAGAGAACCGAGCGCCACGCGACTCGATCCTTACATACCTCACTCGCTTCTTTCACATTCATTGCTCTTTTCATGCACGCTCGCCGGTTTCTAGGGCTCCTGACATCACCTTCTGATAGAACACTACCAATTTGATCATGATAGGTAAGTCTTGGCCTTCCTCGGCTCCTACATCCTTCCACTTTTGCATTGTATATCTGCTTCGTCATTCTTTCATCCTGCATTCTTTCTACATGTCCGAACCAACGGAGTATGCCTCTTCTTATTTTAATACCGACGCTCTCTTTCAGACCAACTCTGCTTCTAACCTCATTATTGCGAATACGGTCTGCAAGCGTTACACCACAGATTTTGCACAACGCTCGCATTTCAACCGCGTTTATCCTACTTTCATGCTCTCTCTAACTACGCCACGAGTATATAAGAGATTAAACTTACCGAACTACTTTCTATTTCTATTTCCATAGCTACTTCTTCTGAGGACGGTTGGTCATATTTCACGTCCGAGTCGTCAATCTGTAAGTTACACTCAATAAGCAACATTCATCATACAAGCATTTAAGAGAGGACGCATCAAAGGAGCCCGTCTGGTGAAGTACCTCCACCTCACAGAAAATCTGCAGCCAAATAACAACTCCCTAGAGGGTTGTTGTGTTCCTGTGTGTGGGCGAGGTCACCAGTAAGCTCCTAAGGAGTTGCTGGGTTAGCAGCAGAGGAGGCATCGCGTGAGTGATACTTAATGTATTGCAAGCGTTCATAGGCTACGCTAACTGCTTTACATCAGGTGGGGTATTCAAGCATACGCTTGAATACCTTCCGACGGTGTATAAAAAAAAACTAAATTATTAAAATATTAGGATACCATAGCATCATTTGTTGCTGCAACTGTGCCTATTTGGAAGAACTTGGTCGATCAAGGGTCTGTGAGCTTTAAAACAAATAAATAAATATATTCCCTTTTAAATGCATGTATATTATGCCCCCCCCCCCCCCATGTCCCATAATTTTCATCGAAAGGACCTCCACAGAAATCCGCAGCCAAATAAAAATATCATTCGATCCTCGAGAGTTATTGGGTTCCTGCACGTCACTGAGGTTACCAGGAAGAAGTCATTGCGTTGACAGCAGGGGTGACGGCATGTGAACGATACTTTATATCGCAAGTGAGTTTAGGCCCCGGTAATGGCTTCACATTACGCAGGCCTCATGTTTGTTTTTAAACTGACGTAGCATAAACATTGAGTAATAATTATATTTCAAATATTTTAGCTTATTAATTTGTAACAGGAAAAATCTTTTATTATATTTAATTTCGAAAAGTCATTGAAATATTTTAGTTACATATTCAATTACCTATGCCATTACTTTTAATTCAACTTACGTGAATGAAACGCGTAGGAACTGCATCTTTATTTAAGCATATTTTGCTTTTCTTTAATTGAAGGCCAGTTGATTCAAAATGGTTGGAGCAGATCCGGGAGTTGTCATTTGGATGCCAATTTAAACGACCCGTACACTCAATCCATTTATACTTCAAAAATAAATCCTTAGGAAAACTGAAACAATAGATACGCAATATGTTAAATGTGGTAAATTAAGTCAAGTGTTGGTAACCCCAAACAGTGTAATCCTGCTGATTACAGACGACATATAGTGATATCGCTAAAAATGTAATGTTTATAACCTTTTTATTTGATCGGTTAATATCAACAAAAAAATGTTTATTTGTACTTTAATTTAATAAAAATTGCTTACTATTGAGTATGAATCCACATTAAATTAATAATCCTTGAACATGCATCATTATATTGTGACAAATAAGCGACTTACCGATGAAAGGTTATGTTGGGCTTTTGTCGTTCACTTCGGCTTTTACAGCCAATTATAGAGCAATTCACCATTACTGCACGATCAATGCATCTTTTAAAATAATCACTACATCACAAGGGAATAAAATACATAGGGTTTACACTTAAATCAACGAAATTGCGTCAGTACGAACAATTTGTTTGACACCAGAACAATCCCGGTGGCAGACATAAAAATCGCATACGCAGATAGAGACAAAACACTCATGGTCTATCTTGTTCACGCACATGTATTTTAGAATTTTCTATCTCTCTTCATGTAGGTATTATTCTTTTAGTAGCTCGTCTATATCTATATACTCTGTCTACGTATACGCATAATATACGCAGCAGAATGACTTTCAAAATGGCGGGGCTGCCCCTTCGCCGCCTAACACTCCTCCTCTCTTCGCTCGTCGTCGTACCTATTATTAAGTGGCATGAGAAATATTTCCGGACTTCCGCTAATAGTACCTACTTAAAAGTTACGTAAAAATCACTTTATTATTTCGATGTTATTTTCTTTTTATAAAAACTAATATCTCGGGTTACAAAAATGGTAATTTGATCTACGAAAGTGGAAAAATAATTCTTCTCTCACAACTAGTTACCAAACAGCGAAAGAAAAATATTGTCTTGTAACTGGTTACGTAAATTTATTTATCAAAGTGGACGAAACGCCCTTCTAAGGGAAGGTGAAGATATAGATGAATAGATAGAATAATAAAAATGCAAATGATTCTGGCACCTAGGACTTTATTTTGAAAATAGTAGAATACAAATGTAAACCTATGTTATAATGGAGCACCATACATAAAATTATATTGCAATATATAGGTAGGTACAAGAACTTGTCTCATCAACATAGAACGATTAATACGTCTCACTAAAGGCTTGCAGAGACGAGAAAACATTCTCGAGTTTTACTACTTAACAGATTACTTGTATCGCATAATGCACTCAATATAGTAAATGTACCGTATACAAAAGTCATCTAAAAGAAGGGGATATTGTACGCGGGAGTTCCCCAAAATATATACAAAAAACGTGTCACAAGCGGGTGGTCTTTATCTGTTATCTGCTTGATAGTGATAGCATGTGCAATATGCTTTATGAGACCTAAAATAAAATATTGATAATCACAGTTGTAAAAGAAGTTCTTTATACGTCTAGGAAAGAACATACTTAGCGAATTACAAGGTGTAAAAAGTGGAATAATGTATTTTTCCTATAATTGCGTGCTTATGCGTGGGCTTCTTGCATTGCAATCGTTTATAGTATAATATATATAAATTATATTTCAATAGACGTTAATTGTATTATTGTAAATAACTTCGAACTTTGATTGAAAATATCCATTTGCTTTGATTGACAGACATGACCCCCAGTTTTTATTTTAAAACTATTTCTTCTAAATTTCAGTATATTACAACACAACATAATCAATAATATTTATTTCGAAAGCGAGTGCTTCAATAAATGGTGGACAAATGTCAGTCCTCGGCGAACATTTCGGGGAATTTTGTACTCCGCGGACAAGAGTCACTCGTCTGCGCAGGCCTTTAAAAGCTTACAACTATTTGTACAGAAGGTTAAAGGCAAAGCTTAGTCTCATTTCTGTATTTGGGGTACATTTTTGCCATCCTAATCAAAAGTTCTGATCAGTGCACTATGCTATTGAGTTAATGTGACCAAATATTTTTTGTCTAAGATTTGATTAAATATAATTTTAATAATTAAGTACATTGCACCAAGGCATTATTTTTTCTCAGCGCAGGTTTATATAGATTCACATAACAGCAAATGAAATAGATCAACCTTTATCCACAGCAATTTACCATAAAATAAATTCCGGAATAGTTTTGCTTATCCATAACTATTGTGATAAATATAAAAAATGTAAAGTACTCCAAATATTAAATTGTGACATTGTGTGACCTGTGATACGACGCTCGTCTGTCGTACAAGTGAACATACTGTGATATAGAGTGCTATACTATTTCTCCTACTGAAAAAGTGGTCTCGTGGACAATATAAAAATAATACTTGGATCAAATACTCGCTACAAAGTTTACAAATACAACAGGGATAAAATTGGCACTACCAAGACACATTATTTTTGTTATTGTTGAACGCATCGCATCAAAAATATTGGATGTCATCACATGAATTCGTCAGTGGTAATATGAAATTCCATTTAAATTCATAAAATAATTACGTTACACAGTAATTACTAGTATTAACAATATGGCCTGAAGAAACCTAAAACTATAAACAATAATATAAATAATCATAATTCGAAAATAATATTTAAAATTAAATTGGACCAATTTGATATCTCGCAGGCTGGTTGCAAAATTGGCAACGTGACTTAAAATCTAAAAATAAACATTACGAACATATACAACCCCAAGCTAAGACTAACGGAAAAATATAAAACAGCAACTTTACAATTCGACTGCGATAAAAACATTTCAATAAATATCTTAATCTAAGTACGCAAGAAGCATCAATAAAATGCAGTTTAGACTAAAATTAAAGCAGTCCCAAAAAGTCTTAAGGAAGTAACCCATATATACCTAATGTTGTCCAACGCCAGTCATCGTAAACTCTCAACATAACATAATGCTAGCATTGGACAAAATATATTGGATGAATATACATTCTTTTACTTAACATACAGCGAACAATACAGAAGTATGAGTAAGGAATGAGCTTTAGAAAAAGTATTCTTCATTTATAACTTAGTCCGTTGTTGGGTCCGTTCCGTTCCTATACATAGGCCTTCCCAAAAAATCGCTCGTTCGATCTCGATTAAAAATATATAAAAAGAAGACCAATATGGCCCGTGGATAGAGTGGAAATAAATCAGATAATGGCCTGTTCATGTAGTAAACATAAGTTAAAAACCCTCCAAAGATTGACTACCGGGCACCAACATAAAGGTTGGCAATGACGTCATAGCGCCGCTACGACGAGGACAGGGAAATTTCACGAAGAAGAGCGGACTTTACTTGTGGTAACTACGTATCTGCATAAGTGAAAGTATAAACACAAGTGATCTGGAGCTCGGCTCGCCCGCTACTAATTGGCTCCGTCAGACACGCACAATATTGCACTGTGTATGAACATGTTCAACCACTAGTAAAGCCCGTTCGCCTTCGTGAATTGCGAGGTCTGCACGAATACTTGGCAGACCAGACTATACTTATA
This sequence comes from Pyralis farinalis, assembly GCA_947507595.1. Taxonomy (NCBI): domain Eukaryota; kingdom Metazoa; phylum Arthropoda; class Insecta; order Lepidoptera; family Pyralidae; genus Pyralis; species Pyralis farinalis. Next base: position 27,152,482 of record OX382276.1, on the reverse strand, counting down.
GTCATTATGAAGAAGTAGGCTATTTTGGCCATCGTTTCAAATGACCATAGACGACTGACTTTCTGGTCACCTCACTCACTCACAATTTCATATAAAACTGCAATACCTACACTCGTACAAAATGTATAAACCAGATTTTTTTGACAATTTATTCATCTGTCAGTGTTCCGCAATCATTTTTGTGTTCCAGGCCTACCAAGTCAAGAAACTTTGTATACCATAGAAAATAACTTAATGTTCATTTAAATTACTAACTCTAGTTAGCGATGAATAATGATTTGTTTTTTTATATAAAAGCTCGCGACTACTACTACAGATATCAAATATGCCTTCCAGCTGACCCGCTCCTATCAAAAAGCGCCTCGCTCGTATTTTTTATACAACGTTAGAAGGCATACAAGCAACGGCCTACACGATGTAAAGCGGTTAACGAAGCCTATGAACGCTTGTTATACATTAAGTATCACTCGCGCGGTGGCTACTCTGCTGCTAACCAAGCAACTCCTTAGGAGCTTACCGATGACGTCCCTCACACGCAGGAACACAACAACCCTCTAGAGAGTTGTTATTTTGCTGCGGTTTCCTGTGAGGTGGCGGTACTTCCTCAGGCGGGCTGCTTTGATGCGCTACCTCTATATATCTCGCACCTACATGTAGGTGTTATTTTCATAACTTTCTGACAAAATATGCCATTTTTCCGCGGCACACCGTGTGACTTACACAGTACACCAATGCGGCCGCGGTACATAATTTGCGGAACACTGATCTATCAGGACTAATTATTTATCAAAAACAGTACTTATTCAAAGTATCCTCTACAGGAGGTTTTCTGACGAGGGATTCCTAAGTTTCAATAGTAAGATTCTTAATTTACACGCAGCCGTAACGCAAGAGAAGCAATAAAAAATTATCCTAAGAAAACACGTAGCCCTAATAATTGGACTGAAAATAATAAAATTCATCGCTAAAAAACACGAGGTCAACTAATGTTTAAAAAATTTAATCACAACGCATTGAAATAACATGACTAAATAAAGGCGATAGTTCCGCCATATTTTTCGTTACAAATAAAGTGTGTTCACACTAATTAATATAAACATACATGTTCATACACAACTCAACCGTCATACGTATATCGTTACAGGGTAAAATGGCGCAGGAGCAAATTCGAAACTATAAGGTATAGCGAAAAATACTCAACACACTTTCGCGGCCACTTGAAATGAAAACTGAAAATATATCGATATTCTGAAAGTCATTTTTTCCATGCCAGGAATAGAACCCGTTGATTTTGTAATAAATACATTAACATTTGATAACGCTAAATGCATGATAATAACGGTCATATCCTGAATAGTAATGAAGCATATTTAACTCTTTTATTAATTTCAACCTGGTTAAACATTATTCTGCATAATGTTCTCGATTTTACTATGCTGACCGCAAGAACAAGGGTCGTCTATTTATGTTTTGTTTGGAAATTAAATATCGAGTGGAACCCCACTGTATGAAATTTGAAATAAAAAAAAACGTTTGTGATTGGAAACGCGACCAAATCGGGGGCGTGTATTCAAGATCCACCAGAAAAATGTTTAAAGTTTCAACATTTTATTTTGACATATATCATCACGTACGAGAATTTGTTCCTTATTAGCGACGCTATCTGACGATGTAAGTTGTGTGTGTTTATAACATACCTACTTGTTCGATTCTCGACTTGGAATTGCAACGTGTAAAAATTCGATATTACTTTTCAGTTTTCATAACTAGCTATATGACGCTGTGTAAAAAACTATTTGAAATTATTTATTATACTCATAAAAGAACAATTTTATTGTAAAATATCAAATTTTCGCTTTTTCGTATAATTTCACATGAAAATATCACCCTGAGGTTGGGTGCTTTTTATTATTGTTTCATTTTACTTGATATCTGTTTATTAAATTGTGTAACTTGACAATGTAAAACATTCAAATATTGATTTAATATCAAATTTCATACATCTTTATCTTACTAGCGTTTTAAGCAAATAAACATATATATATAATATCTTTATTAATATTTGTGATTAAATACAGTTTAGTATAAAATACTTTTATACGGTTATGATACGTCTATACGGTAAGACCTTGTCCAAAAACAGCTAATTCGCCGTGAATCGTATCGCGCGATTACTATTTATATACGCGGGACAGCGAGCTACTAGGCGTCAATACATCGCGTAAACAAGTATCGGGCGAGTACTAAATTCGCGAGAAAATCGCGTGCAATATGCCAAGTGGCTTATACATGACACGCGATAAACATCCTAATTATTTTTTTATACAAATCTGTCATCAAATACTCGCGTGTGAACGCTTCTTTCCAGACGCAATCATCATCCGAGCGTTAATCCCGTTCGCATCCAAAAGCGCGGTCGTCGGAAGTTTTTTCTGGACGCGTTTGATTCGCGAAATAATTCGTGACGTATTCGCTCTTTCTGGAAAATCTCTTTATAGGCGTATTCATAAACTAAAAATGTATTACATGAAGTAATAAGAATTATCCAAATGAACGTTTTGATAAACAAATCATATATACTTATAAACATATTAATCGACAGACTGCTTACAATTGGCAGATATAAAAAACATATAAAAGTTATAACAAAAAATTACTGTCATTATATATATCATTAAAGTTCACAGTTACACAACACACTCCACTCATTCTCGTTTATTCCGTTATCTCTTATTACTAATTTCTCTCGCATTATAGGTATATATAATATAAAAACAATGCATCGGTTTAAACAATTGGATACAATAGGATATATGCACAAAATATTAATAAAAAAAATATCCCAATCCATATTACAAATATAATAACATTAAGGGTTTGTGTACACTGAACTGAATCTACTGAACGAACTACACGGCTGTCGTGGCTGTTGTTATTGTGGCCAACCACCACAGTAGTATTCACAGGACACGTGAATCTATCTAAATCTTCCCACACGGGTAGACGACAGAAACACATAACTCAGTCCTTACATTCGTCACTTACTTCTTTGACATTCGTAGCTTTTTCCATACCCGTTCGTCGGGAAACCACTGAGGTTTTATCAGGAGATGTTCTCCTGGTCGTGATAGTCCTTAGCTTCCTCTGCTCCAACATTCCACTTTCATGTTTTATATCTGTTTCGTCATTATTTCCTGCTGTATTCTTTCTACATGTACAAACCATCGGAGAATGCCTCTTATCTTAAGACCGATACTGTCTATAAGACCAACTCTCTCAATGTGGCACTAATTTCGCTCAACGCTTGTATGTCGGCAGCGTTTATATTAATTTCATGCTTTCTGTCATGTCAAGATCTCACTTTCATACGTTAACGTTCGGATACGCTGTTATGGTTTTATCTGTTTTAAAAACATTGTGCAGCATGATTTTTTTGGGTATATTTAAGTGGGTCCCTAGATAGTTTAGATTCACAATTGGACTCGGTAGGTGGCGTTGTAATAGGATTCTAGATTTTTTTTATTATTTTCCGACAGTACAAAGTCTGTCAAGTTAATTAGTAGGTGCATGAAATTTCTTTATCATTTCAATTTACTACTATGTGTCATTATTTTAATAACATAAATTGAAAATAATAAAGATTCAAATATTACATAGACCTCAAGGCACATTTATTCTAAGTGTCCACTAAATTTCTAAAAATTTTCGTAATAAAACTCTAGTGGCAAACTTAGTTGGATTCAATGATTGGCTAATTGATAAACGAACAATCAAATTAATTCAATAAAGCGTGCGTATTTCCACATAATCGCCTTGAAGACTAAAAACTTTCCTAGACAAACGACATATGTACAGAAGATTAAACTTGAACAGTAGATGAAACGTGAACTTTATTACGAACACACAATGTACAAACTTCATTGGAAACAAATAAAAGATTTGATAGAAAAACTTTTTAAAAATATTGTGCTGACAAGATTCAGACAAAATTCAATAGGAAACTAGTAAAAGTAGTAAAATAAATTATAATTGAATTAGGTAGCAGTTTACAATAGAAAAATACCACAAAATTACACGACGGGTTATAGGCAGGTTCCCGCTCGTGTAGCATTACCGCAATACCACGTTAAAAGAACAATAGAATATAGAAGAATATTTTGACAACGATTGTATTGTCATATCGGCGAGTTTAGACACATATAAAGATATTCTATAAGCGGAGTCGGCCATATTATGTAGTAATGGTAAGGAACATTAAAATAAAAAAAAAGCAAATAAAAAATATAGTCACTTAATTTTTTTGCTTCTTTTTTCACAGAAATTTGTACATAGTGTGTATCAAGTGACTATATTTTTCATTTGCTTTTTTTAATTTTAACATCGGCATTTTAACGTCGGCAAGGTTAGCGAAATAACCCGCCCATATACAAACTAGTTAAAATATACATAAAATAATTATTTAGTATTGTTAAGAAATCGTCAAGGTCCGTACCATTTCATGCTTGTCGCCACAAATACGCGATTATACAAACATTGATAGATACGGTATAACAAAAAAGACTCATTCAAATGAAGTGTACGTACTACAACAAACTTTAACCATTGTAATGTAACCTCTTTATATTTTAACCATATCCCTATCTATTTATAACTTCACGACAAATCACCTCGTAGGCACCTCCCACCACACCTCACTCGCTTCTTTAACATTCCTTGCTCTTCTCATGCACGCTCGCCGGTTTCTAAGGCTCCTGACATCACCTTCTGATAGAATACGAGCAGTTTAGTCATAGTAGGTAAGTCTTGGCCTTCCTCGGCTCCTACATCCTTACACCTTTATATTTTAACTCAATAAGTAATAAACATGTGAGCAACAAAAATTATCGATCAATTCAATATTAGATTGCACAAATACATAAACAACTTTGTATTTTGTGTTATATCTAAATCAAAAACTTTTAATATTATTTTTCTTTTCAAATTTTAATACTAAACCTTTCTGTTAATTCTATCTCATCTTAACTTGGCAAAAAGCGTCTAGTGTCAAAGTCTTAAGCGTAGACTAAGCGTCTCACGGTCTGCCAGATAACCATTATTTAACATAGGGACTCTTATTATGAGGCATTATTCTCCGCGACCCGCGAAACAATATTGGTGTAGGGAATTGCTATTCTAGTGTAACATATAATTCAATGTTGTGGACAAATGAATACACATTAAAATAACGATTTTCATAAAAAAATAATATGCAGTATGCTTTGTTAATAAATACCTTTTCAATTCGATCCCGGCAATCCGCATAGGGTTGTCACAAGACTGGATTGTAAGAATACCAGCGATTATGTGATAACTCTATACACAGTTCCTAGATTAACGTAACTCGCAAAGAGATATAGGAATAAACACTTTTCAATTCAATTAAATGCATTTACATTACAATTCGAGCACTAGGGTTGTCACTCGGCTAGTTTTTCTTTGTGCAGGGTTATCAACTGCCAGTTAGCGGGGATGGCAGGGCAGCAATTCGACGTAGTTGGCAGGGAAGAGGCCAAATAGACCCCGAGGGCCGAGCCCTTGCCACCAGCCCGCGTCGATCTGTTCGATGTGCGTGATGATGTCACCAGGATCGAAAGTGATCTCAGATTCGTCCGCTGAAATAATTTGTTATAAATTTAGTCATCGGCAAGATATGCTTTATGTTCGTTTGTAAGTACCATTTGTTGTCATGTCATAACCCTTGAACTATAAGAGTGGAACACGCTATTATAGTTCAAAGGTCAAACCACAAAACATTGCGTCGTCTCACAACCCCTGGGGCGATAGCTGCCGGCAAACTTTTCCGGCTAAAGGGAACTCTTAGGTGTTTATGACACTAAGGAGACCAACAAGCGTGCGGCCTGCGTGATAGTAAGCAGTCACCGTAGCCTACGAATATTGCAACACCCGGGGTGTCACTCATGCGTTGCCGACCCTGTAAAAACCTCTTCACGCCTCTCTTGAACAACCACATGCTGTAGAATCCCATCATTCCACAACTTGTGAGTTCTCTTAAGAAAACTTCTCTGGAACCGCACGGTACGCAACGACCGAGCAACTCCAGTGTGTGAGGATAAACTCCACGCCGTCGGTGTGCGGTACAGTTGTAAAAAGAAGCTTTTATTTTATACACTGTCCGGTGGCATACAATCATAAGCCCGCCTGATATAAAGCAGTTAAGGTAGCCTATTAAAGCTTTGTATCACCCTACCTCTCTTAAAAGCTGTCATATTCTTCAGAACACAACCCAACAATCGTACAATCGGTAGAATACACAAAGAGAGGCAAAATCTCTCCTCAAATTTAAGGGCTCAATACCGTGTGTAACCTTGGGATCGTTGACAATTCTCACAACTCATCTCTGAATTGAATCGCACGGTCCTAACTGATATCTAGCTGCTCTCGCCCAAAGATGACTGCAGTACTGCATGTGCGGTCTGACTTGAGACTTATATATAACATATAAGTCTCTGCCTCGCGCTGAAGTACTGTTTTGCACTGTTGACCACACAGTTTCCTGGATGCCAGCTTGATTACTCCTCCATTTTTCTCGATACTGAACATCACTGGAGATCTCGACACCGAGATCCCAATACTTTTGGCGATGGTAAGAGGTGTGTTCAAGGAATTGAGGAATCACAGCAATTTTTTTTCAGGTTTCTTGGCGGCGCCCGCGCAAACTTGTGTCTTCATGGGGTTAAATTGGACTAAGTTTAGCTGCCCCAGTCCGATACTTTAGTTAAAGCACCCTCAATTAGTTTAGACAGCAGAAATCTGACATAACCCGTGCGGCCGATAGTAAGGGTACTCATGAGAGTTCACCATCGCCCTTCCATCATGTTCCACACCCACAGAACAATTACTGAGATACGATTTCTGTAGCCTATGGGTCGTTATTTACGTCGGGCGTAAAATAAAAAAAACATAAAATATTACAAAGCTGAGAACAACAAATTCACTAATTAGTCCTGAACAGCACGACAAGGAGAGATCAAGCTATACACTCGTGGATCTTGTGTCGTAGTAGTAAAGGTGAGATTTGCACGATCTTGCATAGCTCGAGATGCCGTTATGCCGTTGAGTGCACATACGTCCTAACAAATGTATTCATTTTCTTTAGTACACACTTCTACATTTATGTACGAGTCTAGACTTACCTTGTTAGAACCATATTTAACCGTATCTATAGATAACAGCTGTGACAGACGGACGCATTTACGCAACAACTAGCGCCGCCATATCAAAAACCTTATTAGTTATGCCATTATAAATATCATGAAATCACGAAACACGCAGGTTAAGCAACGTCGACCGCAGCCCCTCCATGGATGGGTTTATCTATCTCGAGATTGGAGCTTCAGAGGGCACGTTAAGCTGTCGGTCCCGGCTGTTATCGATAAATAACAGTCGGTGATCTGCGTGATCTAACATGTCGATCTTGCTGTAAATAACAACTCCCTGAAGGGTTTTTGTATTCCTGCGAGTAAGTGAGGTTATCAGTAAGGTCGTGAGAAATTACTGCCAGTATATTTATGCGATTTACGATATAATATGGAGGAGGAGAGTAAGAGGAGCAGCGATACCACAGTGGATAAGGAACCGGCCTATTGACCACCTGGTCCCCGGTTCCAATCCTGGCGGGCACATGTACCACTAAATTCGTGTTTTCGGATTTAGGTACATATTTATCAATTGCTTGGCGGTGAAGGAAAACATCGTGAGGAAACCCACACGGGCAAGAAATAAGACGTGTGACCTAACCAAGAAAGATCTGGTTTTCCTTCTGGATTGTGGGGATCTGGCGGCAGTCGCTCTATGTAAAAATCAGTGTCTGCGCCAAGTCCTTACGGTTAGGTAACGGACCCCGCTAATCCTAATGGATTAGGAAACGGGATAATGGTAAGAAAATTTTATTTTACCTGCTTGATAGTCGTATAGTGCCCTCGCAGTAAGGCCAGGGTCGTCATCCAGATCCTCGTATATCGTGCTCTCCTCTTCCAAACCTTCTGGGGAAATGTCTGAAATAAAACTCTACCTGTATATCTTTCTATCAATTTATATACACTTATATTCAAACCCGGATATAACAACATCGCTTTGAACGACGAATTGGTTATTACGACAAAATTTTAACAAAAAAACCAAAGACAACCAAAACCAAACCAAACAAAAGACTCCAAGGATAGTTTTGTCAGATTTAGACGGTAACAAATTATTGAGTCGGCCACACGACGACAGATCATTGGTGGAAATGATAAAGCAACGCAATCTGTTTCGGCTCAACATTGAAAAGTTTCGATGGCCATCTTTACCAGCTCTATTTAACTAAAAAAATGATACTTCTGAATGCGAATTCTCGATTTTTTTTTGTTTGCTATAAATACCGAAATCGTACCTATGATATTTGAGGAGTTTTCTCAAATCTTCATGAACCCCAATATTAGAACTGAATTTTTGTGATATGAAAAAGAAATGGGACCAATCTGGAAGTATACTCTTTCAAATAAAAAAAGTTTTTTTTCAAATTGGTTTATAAATGACGGAGTTATGAAGTAACAAACATTACAAACAAAAAAAATACAACCGAATTGAGAACCTCCTTTTTTGGAGTCGGTTAAAAATGACAGGGGGACCCTGTATATAAGGATAACACATATATTTACCGCATATAACAACATCGGATGAAGTGACATACCGCTTAAAACGACAAAACTTTCTCGAAATTTATCGGCTATAACGACCAACTGTCAATTGTTGGAGCAAAACAAAATATTAATTAACCGACTTCAAAAAAGGAGGAGGTTCTCAATTCGACTGTATTTCTTTGTATGTTTGATACGCGATCATTCCGCCAATTATTTCTTTCGTTCCTGCGTGTGAGTGAGACCTCTAGTAAGCTCGTAAGGAGTTTCTGTGTTAGCAGCACAGGTGCCATCGCACGAGTGATACTTATTGTATTGCAAGCGTTCATAGGGTACGGTAACCGCTTTAGATCAGGCGGGCTTATGATTGTATGCCACCGGTGGTGGTATGCTTGTAAGACTCCCGACGTTGTATAAAAAAAATTACTATGAATTTTAAAGATGCCAGTGCGGTGTGCAAGCATCGAATCATTTGACGATTTACTATGCGTTCCACTCAAAGAACCTCTGGCGTGAAGATAGATCAACAGACCGATGTACCAATTTTGAGGAAATATGGTACAGGAATATCTAAGTCTAGGTTTCACATGGTAAGCTGTAGTAACGTCCTCAGGTTTATTGAAGATTCTCATGATGTTCCTTGAGAAAACCTCGATAGGGAGTACATTCCCCAATAAGAATTTTCTGAAGAAAATTGCACAGCAGGCGACCATTGCGTCGTAGCTTTGTGATAAAAGATTCCCCGATGGCGGCATATACAAGAAATTTGTGAGCACCAAGGGTGAGGTTGGTCGCACGCCCGGGTGTAATTTGTTTTTGTATGATGAATGAACTCAAACTCAAATAAAAATAATTGTTTTTTTCATACTAAATATTCGGTTTTGTGTCAACATATCCAAAATTCTATCTATAACTCATTTTCTTTGCGTTTACAAACGCGTGACATATCGACACACGGGCAAACTGACAGCCCTGTTCCTTTGGCCATTTACGTACGGAACCCTAAAAATAAAGGCAATTTGTTATATACTACTTTATGTGCCTCCGCCAGCAGTTAGATCATGCAAACTAGCGTCAACCAACACCTACACATTACCGTTCTACTATACATGTTTAAACCATCAAGTTAATGAGCCTCACCTTCAAGCGTCGTGGTACCATTCTCTTTCTTATAATTGACATTCTCTATAACCGTGTTCTGTCTGCTCAGTTCTGATCTCTCATGCTCTTCTGCATTATTCTTGCTGTACGGTGACCGCTTGATGGTGCTGAACTTATTGTCACTGTCATCATCATCGTTCTCATTCGAACTTGAGTATGATGCATCAAACATATCGTTCTCAAGGATGTTTTGCTTAATCATCGGTTCACTTTGCTTCATATGATCCGTTTCTATATCTCTGTAAGCATTTTCATTCTGTTTGTACTCTGAGTAGTTAATAGCGCTGAAGGAACTTGGTTCGTTCTCCGTACTAGGACTTAGGTCTGCTGGGTCGATTATTGGGTCGTATTGTATTTGTGAAGGACTTTCTAGACTTAATTTAATTTTGTCTATGTTTTTCATTGGACTTGTCTTGGGTTGTTCGGTGGGCTGGTCTTGGAGTGTTGCTCTGGGCTCGACCTTCGATGGAGATTTGACCGTTGGAGAAGTTTGCGTTGGTGAGGAATTTTGTGCTTGACTGAATGTGTTTATCCTTTGTGCTATGACCGAACTACGTGCTGGTTTCTCTGGTACATTCGAAGCTGATCTGTAATATTGATAAACAACATGAATGTACACAATGTATGTATAACAATGTTAGGTGTTTAAAAAGTAGGCGCGCTGCCAATCTTGTGACAGTTCGTCACAGCATCGGAGATAACGAAAATGGTGAACGATCAAAAAATTACGTTTCGGTCCCCAATACAAAATAATGTTAAAAGAGGAGTTCCTCAAGGTGGAGTACTCTCTCCTTTGCTCTTCTTAATCTATATAAACGACTTACCAAAAGCTTTAAAACACGACTGCATTCTGTTTGCAGATGACACAACTGTACTGATCAAATGCAATAATAAAGAAGATCTAGAGACAGTCGCAAAATCTGAACTCGCCAATATCGACAACTGGCTTGAGAAAAACAAATTAAAAATAAACATAGATAAAACTAAAATCGTGAAATTTCAACCCTATAATAACTTAAATACACAGATGACAATAAATTACAAAAACAATATCCTACAACAACTCAACTCCAACTTATTTCTTGGAATTAACATAGATAAGAATCTAAATTGGAAAGAGCATATCAATAATGTATGTAGCAAACTAGATAAATTTGTGTTCGTGATTCGGAGACTCACATTAATAGCTTCGAAAGACACCGCCTTACTCGCTTACCACGGATATGTCGCATCCATGTTACGCTACGGCTTGATTATTTGGGGCAATTCAGTGGACGTACAAAAAGCGTTTATAGTACAAAAGAAATGCATGAGAGCATTACATGGTGCGGACAACCTCGATCACTGTAAGCCTCTCTTTCAAAAATATAATATTCTTCCACTTCCGAGTCTATATATTCTCGAGATATGCATGTTTGTTAAGAAACATGCAAACCTCTTTCCCTTGCATGACAGGAAGTTAAAGAAAGAAAATAGCAGAAACCCAAATAAATTATTCGTACCTAAACAACGACTGAAAGTTTACAGTGACAACACATATTGCATGGCTATAAAAATATATAATAAACTACCTAATGACATTAAGGAAATTTCTATTATTAATAAATTCAGAGGTAAATTATTTAATTGGCTCTTATGTAAATGTTTTTATACCATTAAAGAATATTTAGACGAATTGCACAAATAGAATGTAAGATGACATATCGGAATTGTATTTAATTTACCTTTTCATTAATAACAACGGACATTTAATTAGCTATTATTAATTATGTAATTACGTATCTGGTGACAAATCTGTTTTAAATAAAATTGTAATCATGTTCAAATTATATTTCTACGCTGCCGGGAGCGGCAAGATATGTATGACCTAGATATAAGATATTTTTGACCTTGTTTACCATGTCTTGAGAAATAAATATTCATTCATTCATTCACCCAATAATTTATCTGCTATATCTCACCCTTCAAACCGGAACACAGCTATATAAATATAGCTGCTTGGTGGTAGAAATAGGTGAGACAGAGGTACCCACGCAGACGACTTTTGTACAAAGTCTGGTAAAGTTGTTATTTGGCTACGGTTTTCTGTGTGGTGCACTAACAGAAACCCGCAGCCCAATAACTACTGCCTGGGGTGAAATAACAACCTCCCTGTGCGTGATCGGAGTTATCAGGAACCTATACAATACAGAGGTGGAAATACGCGAGTAACGCTTCTTACACTGCGAGCGTTATATATGCTACATCAAGCGAATGTATGCATTTTTGCCACCCGACGTTAGATAAGTCAATAAATCGACCAAAGTAATTCAAGGGACTCACTTAGCCGTGTTGAGTTGACCCTGCGCCAGGTTCTGTTGGAACATAGCCCTGGCGGCGGCAGTGGAGGCCCCGATGAGTTGACGCGCCTCTTGCGAACGTTGTCGACGTAGGACTTCACTGGCGCTGACACCTGTAGGGCTCGAATCTTCCGGACTGGGCGCTCTGTGAAATGATTAGACTATGTTTAGCCTACTTAAAATAAGGAGGACATTTTATGGACGTTAGACAATATTAGGCCGAAGTTAAATAAAAAATAACGTATATTTTTTTCACTGAATTATAAGCGAGTACAAATGCCTTTTGAACCATCTTACCGCTGAGCGGGTAAAATATGTACTTGTTAATTTATCAACCCTGCTTTGTTCATCTCACAGGCTCGTGCAGGCGCATAGCGCCTGGAGATGATGTTTCTACCGACGTAATATGAGTTCCTTGTAGCACCAACGCAACACAGACGGCACGCAATACCAACGTATGGGTCAGGTGCAAGTGAACGCACGATGCATTAAGGGTTGAACGCTTCCGTTATGAAAACTTTGATATCAAAGCCGCTAGCTATTATATGCAAATTCGACAGAAAACTTTCTAACAATTGAACAATTTCAATTTTTCAATGTTACAATAAACTTGATTTTAAACAGGCACCTTTCAACGCAACAATTTGTTCAGCGAGACAAGATAATAACAGACCACATCATGCTTAATTTTGCGCTAAACTATGAAACTAGCAAACAAGGCTCTGTACCAAGACAGTTAGAGCACGACCATATTTAATAATCGTTGTGTCTTCTACAAGAAGTACCTGCATTTTGTAGAAGACCGCAGCCAAATAATAACTCGTCGTTCTGTTCCTACGTATGACAGTTCTCGGAAGGATACTTTTCTGGAACCGCACAGTACGCAACCATTACGGTTCCAGCGTGTGAGGGTGAACTCCCCGCCGTCGACGAGCGGTACAATTGTAAAACGCTGTCGGCATCACATCGAACAATTCTTGAGAACACAACCCGTTATACAATCGGTAGTACACACAAAAAGAGACAAAATCTTCGCTCAACCTTATGGGCTCAATACCGTGTGTAAGTTTAGAATCACAGTTCGTCTCTGAAGCGAATCACACGGTCCTAGCTGGTATCCAGGTGCGCCCGCCCTAACGCATAAGTGGCTACAATACTCTATGTGCGGTCTGGTGTGACTTAGGTATATACCATAAGTATTCGCCCCGTGCTTTGTCCTGTTGAGCACACCAAGTTTCTTGGATGCCAGCTTGACCTTCTCCTCCAGATGTCTTCGGTATTGAACATCACAGGAGATCTCAACACCGAGAATTCCAACACTCTTGTATGTGAATAAAAGATTGTGCTCAATTTTCTACCGAATTACTGAAGTAAGTGAGCTGATTTATTTAATATCGGGTACATCTTGATGTGTAAGTGTTCTTTCTTCTCAGTTTTGCGATCTAAACCACTTCAAGAACATAAGGAGACCCTGCCGCCTTGGATGCACTTCCCCAGTTGAGTTATTGACTACTGGATAAACGTCACTAGTCTTCTTCTTTTCCTCATTAACTAAACTGCAGGGTACACCACATATAGGTCTTTGGTTTTGGGTTTGAAGAGGATTGAGAGTCTCAACACTGAGTCATAACTTACTTTTGGTGTTCGTTTGCTGCTCTTTTCGCCGCTTCCAATTCATCCCTTCTCCTCACGTCTTCCTCGGCTTTCCTCTTTTCCTGAGAACAAGAATAACAAACATGGATTTCAATAAGTCATTTATAAGCCAAAGTCATTTGTAGCATGTCATTTTAAACATCTACAGCGCCTGAGGATGCCAGAGCAGCTATGGCAGCAACGGTGGCGGGTGCATGTGATTACTGTTCCAGATTATCCAGATGGAACAACCACAGCAGCCGACGCAGAGACGACCGAAGTAACCATGGCAGCAGAGTGCCGGTCGTCGTTAGTTTACATGAACTAATTTGTGGCGGAAGAACACAAAGCAGTTTAAATCTATATAAGTGTATATATACATCTTTATCTGTCTTCATACCTCTTCTCTTCTTTTTCTTTCTGTTTCTACTCGTTTCTTTTCTTCTTGCTCTTCTTTCAGCCAGAATTGGTCTCTTTCTTTTGAGTTTATTTCTTGTACTGGAATAAAACGTAATTGTACAATGATCTTATTATCTGAGATGCAATTAACCGGCGTGTACGGTCATTGCGCTAATGGACACGCGGAGGCATACAGGACAAACATTTGTGTGCATGAACATGTCTGTTTGTCTTGGTCTGGGTGTTTTCTATGTATTGTAAGTATGTATTTACAACAAAAATATTGTATTTACGTATGTTTGTCAGTTGTCTTGTGCCCACAACACAAGTTTGGTTTACTTTGGGGCTAGAAGGCGCTGTGTACTTAATCTGTTCGACAATATTTATATTTATTTATTTTTGTACACTTTTACAATAGAAAGTAACTTCTTCTTAACATTATCCCGTTTCCTAATCCATTAGGATTGACAGGGGTCCGCTACCTAAGTCTAAGGATATGGTGAAGATACTGATTTTTACATGAAGCGACTGCCGTCAGACCTTCGCTACCTTCTTAGGTAAGGTCACTTCTTTCAAAATATTATTTATTGGTCGTGCTGGTTTCCTCATGATGTTTTCCTGCACCGTCGAGCTAGTGATAATTACAAATATGTACATAAATCCAAAATACGAATTAAGTGGCGCATGCCAAGATTCGAACCAGGGACCTGTTGGTCAATAGGCCGATTTTTTATCCACTGGGCTTTCACTGCTCTTACATAAGATCATAACTAATACAGAAATATTTATATTTTCAAGGCAAATTCCAGTGCGGGGTAAGCAAAGAGCGCCACTTGACTCGGTCCTTATGGCATACGTGATAAATTACCTAATTTAGTTACTACTACTAGAAGCCGCCCAGTCAAATTGAGAGCATAATTCCTCAGTTTGAACGTTATTAAGGTTCTTTGCTCAAAAACATGACAACATTTGTCAACTCTACAGTCATTGCATATACACTCACAAGCGAAAGTATGGAATAATTGTGTTTTGTTCCAAGCGATCTTAAGAACTAAATGACAAGTGAAAATTAATAAAAATGGTACATTTTAAAGGTTATATTGTAATCTTTAAATTGATATCATTATCATTTAATCACACCCATATTTCAGGAGCTGTCCTGGTTTAAGTGAAGGAGTACAAAAAAGACATAATACAATTTCTCGATTCATCCCGTGACCATGGCGTCTGTTTACACTATTATTGTAAGTACGGGATGTGCAAAATTCACTTCCGGCGTTCGCTGTCTTAACAATTTGTAACCAGCGAACTTAAAAAGCATAGAATGATAATTTAGAACAAATTCATAGTGCATAATCGACATCAAAACAATCACGCTCTCGTATTTGAAAACAAAACATCATTTCTCGAAAATGCAGTTAGCGAAAAATATGCCTTACCTCCAAAACATAAGCTGCACTTTACGATAATTGTTTATGGTACAAAGGAGTCATAGAAATGTAAACAAAATTTTCTTGTCGATGATTGGCTGCATGCGATCTCGCACGATCGAGACACGAGTTCACTCGATGTGGTGGCATGTACGCGCCACGAAAGTAAGGCCGTTTATTGCGATAAACAACCACGAATAATATATCTTTACGAATAATTATCTTTACAAACAGAACTACACTTACCTATGAAATGTGATTCCTGAGCATTTATGATTACTGGTAGTGTTATTTACACACCATTTGACGACACAAGAAGGCATTATTACGAAAAATCTTGAGAATACATAAATTAAGACAGACTGACACGTCGTTGTTTCAAGCCGACTGACTAACACCGACTGTCAAAGCGCGCGGCCTCATTTCTAAGCCCCGCCTAGCCCGGCCTCTTTTTCGTTGGGTCATTTTTGAAACGTTATTGCTGCTTCTATGCTTTTTAAGTTCGCTGTTTGTAACCAAATAAAATGTTAGTTTCCGTCTACTTTGCACCTCGACATGATATTAAATGTCTCACAGTATTGCCGGTAGATGGCGCTATACTTAAAAATGTATATAATATTTGTACATACTCGACTTTGACTTGTCTGTAATACATTCCATAAACATGGCTGCGACTTGAACAACGTTTCTAATTTTACTCCAAAAACCCTTCATATTCAGCATCCACCGAGAAATACATCATCGCCCACGGGACTTACCGCGATTTGTTTTTATATTTCCCCCATATTTCGGTTGCCCCAAGTTGCAGACGCCATGGTAACGGGATGGCTGGTCACGGGTCAGTCACGTATTATATACAATAATTTAATTTTCTTGTTTAGAAACTAAGATTCCTGGGACTGTTATGTAACTGAATAAGAAAGACTTATGATCAAGAATAGTTTCCGTTATTAATTGAGATTGTAATGACTATTCTGTGTGTTATAACCAAAATAACACCTAACCTAAGTAACAAAGAAGTATAAAACTATATATACGTCAGACCAACCTCGCTTCAAGTTGACCCTTCTCAGTTTTATTTCTTCCACAACATTAGATGGAATCACCTCACATAGACTAGACATGAACATACTAAGTATGGCAAAATTTTAAATACACTATTGTGTTTTAAATCGTTAACTCCTCACAATGAATTAAATACTGTTAATAACTTGAGTATTGTTTGTAGTCCACTGCGACCGATAGTTGACATCTGAGAATTGAATTTGGTAAACATGCGAACATTGTGTAATTGTTATTGATGATGGTGTCAACAAGTGAATAATTGAATTTGTTTTGCAACCAACAACCATATGTGTCGCAAACAAAAAAAAAGTGAATTATGGTAAAAATTTTGACCGCATTTAAAAATTAATTTTACCCCCTCTCGCGCCATCCCGACCCCGCCTGATGCACTCCCGTGTACATCGCACTGGCTGTTGAGTGAGAATCGATTCCGTAAAAAATATTGTAATTTCTTCTTTGCGACGTTTTTGCTGCACTCGCCAATGACATAGCTTATAATATCAAAAATTTGCACAGATAGTCGTAAAAGTGGAATGCTTAGTATGTGACTATTCTTAGTAGGTAAAACTGGCCGACAAAATGCCCTTGAGAGTGCACAATAGTTTAGCTTTAGAATAACTTATGGGACCACTGTCGATCTGTTGTTGTTGTTAAAATTATTCTAAAGAATACACGCTTTTGTAAAAGTTTGGCAAGAGATTATAATAATAAATATTTTTCGTTTATTTCCATCTTTTGTGCAAAAATGTCCGCGAGAGCGTGATTTTATTACCTTTACAAGTTATATTATAGACGCTCCAAGTTTAATCAAAGTTTGTAGGAAAAATAGTATTTGAAAACTTTTCTAGCTTTTAATTTTCTGCTTGCCTACCTTCATCTACTGCAGTAGGCATCTACCAGTCTACCAGTTAAAATATTTAAATAAAAAAATGATACAACGACGTATGAGCTTTAATATGTATACCTATAACGGAAGCGTTTACAGATAAACCTGCCGTATAAGGGCCGTCTCTACGAGATCATAAACGGCTTGTCGCCAGGCGGCGAGGTTCATTCAACTCTCCCGTCTCGACTCGGCTCTAGCCCCGCATAGTATCTTATGAGTGTGACTCGAAACATAACAATTCTATAAAATTTATTCCAAAAAATCCAAATAAACTAAACGATCGAAAAAAAAAAATTAAACGCATTTGCTTATGAAAAAAAATGATAATATAGAATTTCCATTACATATGCACCATTTCTGGTGAGATATTTTCATTTGTTTTATAATATACTAGCTAACCCTTTGCATTGCTTGCGTGGAGAAACTTTTCAAGTATTAGAAAAGAATAATAAATAATTGACAGAGGAACACCTGGCTCGTCAATTATAGGTATAACAATTTTTTTTTTAATTTGTCGGCCATTTTGAGTATGTTCCTTAAGAGATAGGAACGGAGTTCCTGAACATTCCTATTCTACTTTTTTATGCTGAATCCGAATCTAAAGTCAAAATTCGAATATTCGAAAAAAGCGACACACACACGTTTGTCTGTGTGTGTGTCGCTTTTTTCGAATATTCGAATTTTGACTAGATATAGATTACATATAAGACCCAGGAAACATATAGATTACATATAAGAACGGTGTTCCTGAAAATATCTTATAACACTCAAGATTATGTAGAACAGATCAGCAGTTCGATTCTTTATACAACAAATAAACAAACTATACTTCTACTAAACGACCAGAGTACTACATTATAAACTGCCTGAATTGTACTAATTTATTTATAACTTTTGGAGACATTTATAGAACATTATCACAAACTTTTAAATTATTTTTTTACAATTTATTTCTGCTTAAGATTTTTCTAAATTTTGAAAACGAATTTATACTTTTGATCAGTTCCCTAAGTGATCCGTATTGTACAAAGTTGTCAATTGTTATTAAGCTAACTTCTTCGTAGCGTTACTCCATCTCCTAATCGATTAGGATTGGCGGGGTCAGCTACCTAAGCTACTGATACTGGCATGGAGTGACTGCCATTAGACCTCCACAACCAAGAGGGAAAACTAGACCTTTCTTGGGTAAGGTCACACGTCTATCAAAATATAATTTCTTGGACGTGCGGGTTTCGCTCATTTACATGAATAAGCCGGTTCCTTATGCACTGGACTATCGCTGGTCCTCCTAATCTATATGTAATTGTTACTAAGCTAACGTTTGCCACAAATACATTAGTGTTTAAGGCACATAAGTTATATTTTGACGAGCTCGGTGGCTCAGTTGTGTATGACGCGACTTTGACACCAACGCTCGTGGGTTCGATTCCCACACAAGGCAAACATTTGTTTGCATGAACATGTCTGTTTGTGTTGGTCTGGATGTTTTAAGAGAGGTACGGCGCATCAAGCAGCCGGTCTGGGGAAGTGCCTCCACCTCACAGAAAACCGCAGCCAAATAACAACTCCCTATAGGGTTGTTGTGTTCCTGTGTGTGAGTGAGGTCACCAGTAAGCTCCCAAGGAGTTGCTGTGTAAGCAGTAGATGAGGCATCGCGCGAGTGATACTTAATATATCGCAAGCGTTAATAGGCTACGGTACCCGCTTTACATCAGGTGGGCCGTATGCTTGTATGCCTCCCGACGTAGTATAAAAAATATACATTTATTGAGAATAAAGTGCCCCGATTCTTGTAAAGAATGTTGAATTCGAGATATACACATTAGCATGATAATAATTATTTACTTTGTTTACAATGCTTTGTTTCAATGGTAGAGGTAGACTTTTTTTTATACAACGACGGATAGCAAACAAGCATACGGTCCACCTGATTTAAAACGGTTACCGTACCCTATAAACGCTAGCAACAGAAAGAATGTCACAAGCGCGTCGCCACACAGCAACTCCTCATCTTCTGATAACCTCACTCACTCGCAGGAACACAACAACCCTCCAGGGAGATCTTATTTGGCTGCGGTTTTCCGAGAGGTGGAGGTACTTCCCCAGTCGTGCTAACGTCGTGCCCTACCTCTCTTGAATCTTCCCGTACATATAAAATTTTAATAATGGATCACCTCTTTACTAATCTTCTAATCCATCCATTTCTAATCCATCATTACATAAACAACTTGCTGTAACACAACTCACCAGGGTTAACTTTCTTATATACAGTTCCAACAGGCCCACTAGGAGGCAGTTCCTCCGGTCTGCTGGTCTTAAAGTTGAATGCAGAGCCGGCTTTAGCCAGCTTGTCCAATATGACCTTCTCGTCGAGATCGTCCTCTGTCCGCGCATGCATCGTCAGATGGAACCCGGTGAACATCTGGGCGACATGCTTGATATGGTTTGCGCATGTTCCTTTGCGAACTGTTGGTGCACCTTCACCCTATAATATCATAAATAAATTGTTTATAAAACAGAAAGTGCACTCCCTGCAAGTCCTATTTTATTTTTTATACAACTAGATTGGCAAATAAGCCTGCGGCCGCATCAGATGGTAAGCGGTCACCTCAGCCTATTGACGCTCGCAGCAGCACGGGGTTGTTACTCGCGCTCTGCCAATCTTGTGACCTAAGGATGATCCTATAGTCGTAATGAAGAAAATAGTAAAAATATGGAAATAAATAAATTACACATTAAAAAGCTTTAAAAAGGCGGTATATTGGCAAATGGTGTGTAAGGTATTAGCGAGTTCGGTAGTAACGAGTTGAGTAGTAACAAGTACTTTGACCTCCTTAATATATACCAGCTATGATATTCTTAATATATACCAACTATGATATTCTTAATATATACCAACTATGAAGCATCATTTGACGAGCTCGGTGGCGCGGTGGATAATAACGCTACTTTGGCACCGACGCTCGATTGACCGACGTTTGATTCCCACACAAGGCAAACATTTGTGTGCATGAACATGTCTGTTTGTCTTGGTCTGGATGTTTTAAGAGAGGTAGGGCGCATCAAAGCCCGTCTGGGGAAGTACCTCCCCTCACAGAAAACCGCAGCCAAATAACTACTCCCTAGAGGGTTGTTGTGTTCCTGCGTGAGTGAGGTCACCAGTAAGCTCCCAAGGAGTTGCTGTGTAAGCTGAGGAGGCATCGCGCGAGTGATAATTAATATATCGCAAGCGTTAATAGGCTACGGTACCCGCTATACATTGTGGTGGGCCTTATGCTTGTATGCCTCCCGACGTAGTAAAAAAAAAACAGTTACGAAAGGAGTGTATCGGGCAAGAGTGAACGGAGATATTGGTAGGGGCCGCCCTAGACACACTTTGCACACATATAAATCAAATTGGTGATGTGTTGGAAAGGGGCAAATCAAAAGCACCCCAAAACTAAGAGCTTTCATGAAGAGGTTGTGTGTGGAAGAGGCGAGAGAATTATGTTTAGATCCGTGCACCTGGCGTTACATAGTCTGTGCCTACCCTGATTGGAAACAGGAGTGATGAGATGTATATATTTGAAATACTTTACATAGGTACTAAAATAATTTTGTTTTTTGTTTTTAGATTTCTCGTTCGTTTCGTAAATCAAAACTTTTTGATTAAATAAATTACGAGACAGATTTTTTATATATTTTTTTTTAATATGATTTTAGCATAAAGAGCAATTTCTAGGCCGCTTAGACAACGATTTGAAGCACAAAGAAAAATATGTGTGAATATATGGGAATTTTGAAATATATTTAAAACACGTAATACAAGTTCCACCGATGCTTATTCAGTGCATTAAATTTATAATATAATAAGTAAACATGAAAATTGACAGGTTATATGAACAATTTATTGATTTTTTCGTGTTTAAATTAAAATTTAATTAAATGCAAAAAAATAAATATATGTAAACTTATGAAGACTATAATTATAAAATATATTTTTATTTAAAATATTCAATTACAATGTAATAACTCCAACACTGGTATTGATACCGAGATTTCGGTATTGAAGACCGACACAAAAAACCAATACTGTGATATTAATAACAATAAATATTTTCGGACAAATTACACAGCGCCATGTAGCCCCAAAGTAAGCGGGACTTCTGTTATGGGTACCAGACAACTGATAAACATATGTAAAAACATTTTTCTTTGTAAATACATACTTATGATACATAGAAAACATCTAGAACAAGACAAACAACCATGTTCAGGCACACAAATTTTTGTCCTGTGTGGGAATCGAACGCACGAATGTTAGTGTCAAAATAGCGTTACTAACCACTGCACTACCAAGCTAGTCCAATAGTACCGAGATCACGTACGTAATTAGAAGTAATTGAAATTTTGCTGCTTTGGATTCCATTGCATATATTGAAACTCATATACTACAAGGTCAAAGCGGACCTTGGGCTCCAATGCGAAAGCATAGGACGGAGGAGGATATGAGGAGGATACTCAAACTCCATCATCAAGCCAGCTAAATGGTACCACATTATTGACTTCTCATCTAAATTACATTAAATTGAAAATCGAAAATGATAGAAGTAGTCAGCATAATTAAATCATTTTAGAAATACTACTTAGTTCAAATATTTGTTCATAACAATTAAACCATAAGATCAATTGTTCTGAAAAACAATAGGATTCTTTTAACAGAGTGTTCTAATCCATTAAAAAGAATTATTACTTCCATCCGAGATTAATAGTTCTCCTGAAATGTTTGCAGACACACTGTGCTCGCATACTGTGCAATAAAGTTAGTGAAAATTCTTTGCTATACCGCGCAACAGTCGAGATCTAGAAAGTATATATCATGATAAAAGTACCACCCATTTTTGTGAACAATTACATGAGTCAGAGATTATATTTATAAACACTACTAGTCATATATTATTTCCTCATACAACAAACAATCTTACTCAAATAACAATAATTTTAAACCATTTATATGTGCGTATTGTATATGATTACATCAGTGTGTAATACCTAAAATGATGCACAGTATTAAAATAAAACCCTACTACATAATTTAATAAGTATCAAAATCAGTATCTCCACCAAATCTTTAGCTTAGGTAGAGGACCACGCCGATTCTAATGAATTAGGAAATGGGATAATGCTAAGAAGAAGGAGAAGACATAATTTAATATGAGGATTCCTATGAAGAAATCAAAATTCAAACTGGAAAAATTTCAAAATTCTAACTGAAGTAAAAGTGGTTACTGCAAGTGTCTAACATGACTTCAATTTGTTGACTTAGTAGATGTGCATTGGACACATTTGTTGAATACTGCACTATAACATCCGAATAAAAATTGACAAACAAATCATAGTAAACAAAGTTGATAATTGTTATCATGCTAAAGTTTGTCACAAATACACAGTAACATCGGAACCATAAAAACGGTGTATGTAACTAATTTAAGAATGTGTTATCATACACATACTTCTTTTAGTTAAGTACAAACTTAATACAACTTAACTAACATTAGGATGTGTTATTTTAAGATTATAGGTGTTCTGTTTATAGCCTTAGAAACCGGCAAGTGTGCATGCGAAGAGCAATGAATGTTAAAGAAGCAAGTGAGATATGTAAGGATCGAGTCATTTGGCACTTGGTTCACTCTGCCTACCCTGCAAGGGATTTGGCGTGAAGTTATGGATAGATAAATATACTGTTTTTAGTATTCCAATGTTGATATCTAGGAATGTCTGACTCACTCTTATATCTTATCTCCAATACATACCTGCCAGTTGATAAGCACATACTTAGATATGCTTCCAATTGGAACATCTACTTTCAGGAAGGCGTACTGTATTTTGCCACTGTTGAAGTCATCAATCAGCTCCATCAGACCGCCATCTCCTTTAGTAACAAACTTCAAATCATTTGTAAGACCATCATATCCAAATAATGCCCTAAAACAATACATATGGGGTATAGATTAGGCAGTGTTCCTAATGGTGAATGCACTTCACACTGCTACAAATGTACACATATTTTCTCACATATCTAGAACAGTTATTGTCAACACGCTTCCTACACACAAAGTATCGCACACAACATGTCATCCATGAACTACAACATGTATCATAGTGCCACTTACATCGTATTAACCCGTGACGCATTGCGATACTAGAAACGAAAATGTAGCCGTAGATTCCCATACATTTGAAAATTTCCCATTTTGGTTAAAATTTTCCAATTTTCGAGTTGTTTTGAATTATTATATGTGACATATTATATATCACAATTGTTATCGACAAATTGGATACACATTACACTGTACAAAAACTATGTAAGTGACTTGATAATTTCAATAAAGTAGTTTTTTCCAAAATTGAAAGAACTAGTCTCTAGACTGAGGCCGGATATGGGATGCTGTGAGGATATTTTTCTTCTATATGCGTCATGGTTTAAACGGCAAATAAGTAAGTTACTGATAATCTCATTCATTCTCAGAAAAACAATCATGCTCTTTTAACGGGAAAAGTCAAGTTTTGAAAGGAGTTACTCTCACATATGCCGGCCTTCTCATTACATATTTTGATTACCTACCTCTCTTAACATGTACATAGAGTTCAAAACTTGGAAAAAGCTTGCAGATGAATGCAACCCCCAAGTGGACTTAATGTGTAATATCGTACTTAATTTTTTCTTACTAGGGCCCCTAAGTTTCCTATTGATTTACCCAGTAGGATTGGCAGGGTCTGCTACCTAAACCTAAGAATATGGCGAAGATACAGATTTTTACATGGAGCAACTGCTGTCATCATCCACAACCCTTAGGGAAAACCAGATGCTCTATTAGGTTAGGTCACATGGCATTCAAAATATAATTTCTGGGGGGTGTGAATTTCCATAGGAGCCTTAGAAACCGGCGAGTGTGCATGCGGAGAGCAATGGGTGTTGATGAAGCGCGTGAGGTGTGTAAGGATCGGGGTCACATGGCACTCGGTTTGCTCTGACTATACCGCAAGAGATTTGGTACGAAGTTATAGATAGTGAATTTCCTCATTGTCTTTTTACATCAAGTGATAATTACATCTATGTAGATAAATGGGAAAAGACAATTTTAGTGGTACATGTGGGCTATCACTGCTCAATTTTCATCATTGTACTTATTATCTATGCTTCAAAAATTGTCTGATGAAATAGTTTTAGTATACCAGTTTACATTTAGATAATTTGATGTGAACAAATAACACAGGAGCAGTACACAATAGTGCACACAGGCACTTTTGCTTGTGCACTATTGCCTTAAAAAAACATTAGAAGCACAATCAACAATTTAGATTGACTTCTCAAACAATTCACAGTAGCACAAGCATATAAAATACAAAAAACTGAAGTTGTCCATTGTTAGTAATAACAACACTATGACCTTAATCAACAGCTTCCTCAAATTAAGGTTCCATTGCTAATAAGATCACTCTCATTACAGAAAGTATATATAGACAATTGTGAAGAGTTTCAACATATTATACTGTAGTAATCGTAACATTATCAGTCTGGTAGACTGTTCTAGGCATTATTGGACGTTATTTTGATACATATTGGATCAACATTTTACTTTATAGTCAATGAATTTTATATACAACATAATTGCAATCCTCACAAGTGAAATTAATATGCATACAAGAATTCAGGACATATAAAAAAGAATTGGTATTTTGATTCAATAAGCAATATATACAAGTATTTTTAATAAAATCCTTCGTTCAGTCGCTTTAACTGCTAAGGACTAGTACATTCAGACATTATTCAATAATGCAGTACGGTGCATTGTAACTTATATGGTTACATAGCGCGTGCCAGACACACATTCAATTTATTATTTTAATCAGGAGCTGCTGTTTATTTAATTTCGCCCGCAAGTAGGTCGGCGGAACGAATGCATATACGCACCAGTTTGTTTCTGTTTTCTCGTCTAATACATCCTTCCACGCTGCAATTAGAGCATCTCTGTTCTTATCTAAGTTTATGGCCATTTTACATTATTTATTAGAGCACATTTAGGATAAAGCAGCAGAATTTTACAACAATTTACACGAAACAGAAACACCGACGTACAGAAAGAACAGACGAGCAATTTGACTCATAACAATTTACCACAGACTACATTATCAGTGTTGCTAGTAGCCGATAACAACAAACTAACAAAAGCAAAGCATTTTCTTAAATTATCAAGTACATAAGTATGCTCAGTTTTATCAACATTTTTCCGTTAAATAATGACATATTAGTACATTTCTATGACATACTTAAATTAATGAAACATCATCATCGCTTGTACTTACCTACTGCTGGATAGAGGCCATCCTATCCAACTGTATACATTTTTGATGAAATTATGACTTGACACAAACACCTGGAAGTCATTTGATACATGTAGCAGGGGATAGTATATTGATCGGCGCTAATTCTTTATTTGCCTTGGGGCCCTCACGGATACTTAGACACGTGTTACATTGCTTAAATATAATCTTGTTGTATCTTATTCAATTACATTACATTTCTTTTATAAACAGAGCGAATGGCTCTTTTTATAAGATAAACATTGCTTCGATATCAGCCACCGTTCCCCACAACAGTATACTGTACGACATAATGCTGTGAAAGTAGCTGAAATAGACTAAGCGCGTAGTGGCCACGTCCACGTCCACGTTACCAACATGTCGGACAAGTAAATCATTGTCGCTGACAATGATTTACTTGTCACAAACACCGCGATATGCTATTCGGAAAGTTCAGTTCTACTTTAACTCAAGAAATAAAAGCTGCGAAATGGAAGGAAATTGCGGAAGAACTAAATGCGACTGGTTTTTATTCGAAAGACTGGAAATACCTACGAGGCAAGATTGGAGGAAGCGCACAATGGGAAAAAAGACAACCGACTCCAAACAGGTTCTCCAAACACTTAACAGCTGTTGCACGGGTTGAAGAGCTTGATTTCTATTTGTTGGGTGTTGCAATTGACCTCCTATTTTTGCTAAAATACCGCCATTTTACTTATCAGGAATTTTTCGTTGAAAGTTAAGTCGGTTACTTCCAACGAAAAGTTTATTCTTTCTTTAAATTCTCTCTTTTGCCTATTTTCTTCCAAATAATTATCATCACTGTCACTACTATTATTACTGCTAGAATTTAACATTTTTACTTGAGTAGTATAATCCTGACACAGGCCAAGGGTGCCTATCAAAAATGTGCGACAATTCGACAAGTTTGTAATTGCGTATTGACAATTATGTGTTTCATAAACGACAATTGTCAGAAAATCCTCGACAATTTGTCGAATTTTCATTGTCGCTTGTAAATTTTTATAAAACGCTAAATTGTCGAATTGTCGCGACAAATTGACAAATATGTCGGCTTTTCCGATTACAAAATATGTCAGACCAAATGTTTTATGAAACGTACAATTGTCGAATTGTCGACTTGTCGCCTGTCACCTGTCGCTGACAATTGTAATCTTTATGAAATGGGCCCAGGCTGTATCTCATGAACCTCAGAGAAAGAAATGAACCGTGATAGTAAGACAGTTGAAATTTTCACAGATGATGTATTTCCGTTGCCTCTATAACAACAAATACTAAAAAACAGAATAAAATAAATGTTTAAGGGGACTCCCATACAACAAACGTGATTTTGGTGCTCGTTTTTGCTCGATATTGGTAAAGGCAACAGGTAGACGCTTGAAATATTCACAGAATATTTAGTTATATATTCACTTTATAAATAAATAATCAAATTCAAATAAACAAATATTTAAGGGGGGCTCAAATTGAAATTAAAAATATACAACAAACCTGATTTTTTTGCCGTTTTTATAGATAATGGTACGGAGCCCTTCGTGGGCGAGTCCGACTCGCACCTGGCCGGTTTTTCAGTACGTATCACTTTTTTATGTCTCTAGATCTATACTACCGTATACGTTTCTAGGCCTCCTCAGTACTTCCATACCATAATTCAGAGGATAATTATATATCACTGTGTCAGTTAACAGTAAGGTCGTTAGAAATTGCTATGTTCGCAGCGGGGGTAGCAACGCGAGAGTTATACGACAACCACTTTACAACAGCCAGGCCGTTTGCGGGTTTGTCTTCCAGCGTTCTATAAAACAAATCATACTAGACTAGACCATAATTTGTATGGACATATTTACTAGCTCCTACACCTACATTGGCATGCATCGTTTGTGTAATATTTCGGGGATTCCTACTTTCCTAGTAGATCCGCCGAATTGTTCAATTAATTTTGTAAGAATATAACTTAAATACATTGAACTAAAATACTTTTAATAACAAACTCACTATTATAATTCTGTACCTATTCTGAGCCAAATATATGCTAGTCGTCCAAATGTCAAACTACTCTCTTTGAGAGTAGTTTGTATGGCTTCAGTTTTGGGCGTGTTCGCGGTTTCTGGTTTATTCTGTATTCTGAGCTATTATAGTGACAAAAAATTATAGGTACCTAGTATTGTAACCCCTCCCCTGACCCTGGACTTTAACAAACCATAAATACTGATGCATGCTTTACAATGTAATGCCGAACTTGATCCAAATACAATTAATTCCCTTCGTTCGAACTAAGGAAGGAAATTGTAAGAACTGCGCGCGCATAAGTCAGCCCTCAGATATCGTACTTTCGTTTTTGCCGTCATTGTCACTTGCCGCCAGTCACGCTAACGGTTCCTTGGCGGGTAAACGCGCCAAACCACAAAATGTTTCTGTTTACGTAAACATAATACAAACATAAACACGTGTAAACAAAATGTGGGTAGACGTCAGTGGACGAGAGCGGCACGGATACATGACGCAAACAAACGGTTCCTTCATACCAGGGTAAGTACACTACACAATACACAAAGCCGGACATTCGATTGGGGTGAAAGCGACCGGGGTAAACAATAATTGACGGTATGATGATGACATTTTTTATCGATAATTCTGACCTAGCTTTCTTGCAAGTAACAGTAATAGCTAAATATTTAATTACTACTGAGGCGTATAGCATTAATGAATACTAGGTCGCCTTAAGGTCGAAATTGGATTTATTTAAAATTTGACGATTTTTTTTACACAACTAGATTGGCAAACAAGCATGCGGCCCCTCATCAGATGGTAAGCGGTCACCGCAGCCTATTGACGCTCGCAACACCACGGGGATGTTATTCGCGCGCTGGCAATCTTGTGACCTAAGGCTGTTTCGTCACAGTACCCAGTAAATTCTCTGCCATATATCACCCCACAAACCGGAACACAGCTATATAAATAATGCTGCTTGGCGGTACAAATAGGTGAGACAGAGATACTCATGCAGAAGACTTTTGTATTTTTGACTTTTGCCCTCTGGTAAAAATATAAATATGATAGCATATAATAATATGTATGATTGTAGATGTATTTTTATAATTTTATCCTACTGTTTCCAAATTATTTTTATTGATTATGCTTATGTGAATACATCCAGACAAACACGTACCATTGTTCATGCATTCGAAAGACAATAACCTGTACGAATATGTATGCTACCAACTTTTTTCCTAATGCTTGCAATTTTTTTTTATTATAATTAAGTATACACAAAACCCAGACCAGGACAAACAGACATGTTCAAGCACACAAATGTTTGTTGTCGTAAGGTTTTTACTTTTAAGTTTTTTTTATACTACGTCAAAGGATATACAAGCGCACGGCCCACCTGTAAATTATTATTAAGAGAGGTAGGAAGGATGCATCAAAGGAAGCCGTCTGGGGAAGTGCCTCCACCTCACAGAAAAAGCTCAGCCAAATAACAACTCTTTGGAAGGTTGTTGTGTTCCTATGGGTGAGTGAGGGAGGTCAAAAGGAAGGTCCTAAGAACTTGCTGTGATAGCACCAGAGATGGCATCGCGCGACTGTTATACTCAATGTATTACAAGTGTTCGTAGGCTACGATAACCGTTTTACATCAGGTCAGCCGTATGCTTGTGGGCCTCCCGAGGTTGTATAAAAAAAAGTAAAGCGGTTACCGCAACTAATGAACGCTAGTAATACATTGGGTATCACTCGCGCGATGTCACCTCTGGTGCTAACAGAATCTCCTTAGGAGGTTACTGGTGAGCTCACTCACTTGCAGCAGCCCTCCGGGGAGTTGGTACTTGACTGTGATTTTCTGTGAAATGGAGGTACTTTCCAAGAAGGGCTGCTTTGATGCACCCTACGTCTCTTAAAAAGGCAATCAAGATAAACAGACAGATATTTATACATGCAATGGTATGTCCTGTCTGGGAATCGAACCTCATCATTAACCGCTGCACCGCCAAGTTCGTCAAAATTCTTCCTCACCAGCTCCAATGTTCTCTTTGAGTTGATACCAGATCTTCTACTAGATTAAGACGTTATTAAAGACCTTTAATTTTTATCTTCTTACAACGTCGGCAGACATACATGCATACAGCCCACCCGATGTTATGTGGTTACTATATTCCATGAACGCTTGCAGTATACGAATTGTCGCATTATCAAAGCACGCTGGAACCGCAATGGTCGCGTACTGTGCAGTTCCAGAGAAGTTTTCTTCCGAGAACTCTCAAGCTGTGGAATGAGCTCCCAGCCGAGGTTTTTCCAAGGGACTACAGCGTGGAATTCTTCAAGAAATGCGTGAAGAGGTTTTTAGAGGGTTGGCACCGCATGAGTGACACCCCTGGTGTTGCAAATGTCCGTAGGCTACGGTGACTGTTTACTATCAGGTAGGCCGTATGCTTGATTGCCACCTTAGTAGTATAAAAAGCAACTCCTACGATAACCCCACCCACTAGCAAGAACATAACAACCCCCCAGGTAGTTATTATTTAGCTGCGGTTTTCTGTGAGGAAAAGAAAGATCCGGTCCCGGCTCGTGGAGTTCTGACGGCAGCCGCTTCATCTCACAATCAGTATCTTCGCCAAATCCTTAGACTTGGGTAGCGGGCCCCGACAACACTAACGGATTAGGAAACGGGATAACGCTAAGAAGAAGAAGATTACGCAGATAGAAAAAAAAAATGTTCGTGTTTTTGGACGTTTTTGCACTACAACTTTTTTACAGGTAGAGCAAAAGTAATAAAATTATAAAGGATGAAGTTAAAGATGCCTGTTGTTTAGGGTTCCGTACCCAAAGGGTAAAACTGACCCTATTACTGAGACTCCGCTGTCCGTCCGTCCGTCCGTCCGTCTGTCACCAGGCTGTATCTCATGAACCGTGATAGTTAGACGGTTGAAATTTTCCCACTTAATGTAATTCTGTTGCCGCTATAACAACAAATACTAAAAAATAGAATAAAATAAATATTTATGGGGGCTCCCATACAACAAACGTAATTTTTAGGGTTCCGTACCCAAAGGGTAAAACGGAACCCTATTACTGAGGCTCCGCTGTCCGTCCGTCCGTCCGTCCGTCCGTCCGTCCGTCCGTCCGTCCGTCCGTCCGTCCGTCCGTCCGTCCGTCTGTCACCAGGCTGTATCTCATGAACCGTGATAGTTAGACAGTTGAAATTTTCACAGATGATGTATTTCTGTTGCCGCTATAACAACAAATACTAAAAAATAGAATAAAATAAATATTTAAGGGGGCTCCCATACAACAAACGTGATTTTTTTTGCCGTTTTTAGAGATAATGGTACGGAACCCTTTGTGCGCGAGTCCGACTCGCACTTGGCCGATTTTTTTGCTCATTTTTGCTCGATATAGATAACGGCAACAGGTAGACGCTTGAAATATGCACAGAATATTTAGTTATATATTCACTTTAAGAATAAATAATTAAATTAAAATAAAACAAATGTTTAAGGGGGGCTCCCATACAATGTGATTTTTTTGCCGTTTTTATAGATAATGGTACGGAACCCTACATGCGCGAGTCCGACTCGCACTTGGCCGGTTTTTATTTTTTTTCTCTGACAAATTACCTACGCATCGCCTTCTAACCTCAAAGTAAGCCAAGCTTCCTTTATGGGTACAAGACAACTGATAAACATACGTAAAATCATTTTTTTTAATATGTACATTGAAAACCCCTCAAACTAACACAAACAGACATGTTCATGCACACAAATGTTTATCCTTTGAGAGAATCGAACCTACGAGCGTTGGTGTCAAAGTAGCGTTACTAATCGCCGCGTCACCGAGCTCTTCGAAATTGAGTTGTTTATCGTCTAAGCTTAGATAGTAACGGACTATAATCCACACGAAAACATATGCTGTGTAACAAGGAAGACGTGAGAATTAGGGAAGATAGTGATATCATAGTCAACAAATATCGTATTCCATATATTATGCGTTGGTTTATTTGGCTCTTGCTTGTTACGATTGCTAATAGATTCAGGCGTTATTTTGCGAAAGTCAAATTTACATTATAAACGTTAACAACGCCTGATGATGCCTCGTGGAGAGGCGAAACACGTGTCGCAGCAACGACCAGGCCAGTCGTGGCAGCGACGGTGGTGGTGGGGGGATTCTGTTCCAGATGGCGGACGACCGCAGCAGCCGAGGCAGAGACTACCGGAGCAGCCATGGCAGCGTCGGCATGTTGCACTTACTAACAGTAGTGGGTGGGTGCCGGCGCTAGGCCGCATGAACTAATTGGTGGCGGAAGCACACAAAGCAGGTTAGATCAAATTGCATGCTACGATTGCTTTGTTGCCGAACATCTGAAATAGAATCTGAGAGTATTTTCACCGCTTTTCACCAGGTGGGCCGTATGCTGGTACGCCCCAGATATCGTAAAAATAAAATTAGACTTGCATGCAGTAATTAACAAGAAGAAAATGGAGATACCTACATATATTTTCTTCTTTTTAATTACTGCATGCATGTTTAATTTTTTTTATACGACTTGGGGGGAGTGGGGCATATAAGCATACGGCCCACCTGGTGAAAAGCGATTGCCGTAGCCTATGAAAGATTGCAATACATTCAGGATCACTCGCTCGATGCCACCTCTGCTGCTAGCATAGCAACTCCTTAGGTCCTTACTGGTGACCTCACTCACACGCAGGAACACAACAATCCTCCATGAAATTGATATTTGGCTTCCTTTCGCAGTTCCGTACTTTGATGCGCTCTGCCTCTCTTAAAAGTACGGTATCTATTATTCCGTTATCTATCTGTCTATAACTTTCCGCCAAATTCCTTACTGGGTAGGCAGAGTGAACCGAGCGCCACATGACTCGATCCTGTTTTGGGTACTTTTGGTTTGGCCCTCAACACATCACCAATTTGATCTATATGTGTGGGTCTAGGGCGGCCCCTCCCGACATCACCATTCACTCTTGCTTGATACAATTCTTTCGTAACTCTTTTGTCATTCATTCTTTCTAAATGACCAAACCATCTCAGCATACTCTTTTCAATTTTTGTCACTACAATATAATATAAAAAATATAATAAAGAGAATCACATTTAACAGTACAAATAATAGTGTAAACATCCTGGAAATGATTCAGCGTGGGTATATCACATATCTCTATTTTACCACATGATATCATTGTTATTGTGCCAAGCCACTATGCTGATTTTTAGGGTTCCGTACCCAAAGGGTAAAACGGACCCTATTACTGAGACTCCGCTGTCCCTCCGTCCGTCCATCCGTCGATCCGTCCGTCTGTCACCAGGCTGTATCTCATGAACCGTGATAGTTAGACAGTTGAAATCTTCACAGATGATGTATTTCTGTTACCGCTATAACAACAAATACTAAAAAAATAGAATAAATAAATATTTAAGGGGCTCCCATACAAAAAGTGATTTTTTTTCTCGTTTTTGCTCGATATTGATAACGGCAACAGGTAGACGCTTGAAATATTCACAGAATATTTAGTTATATGTTCACTTTAAAAATAAATAATTAAATTAAAATGAAACAAATACTTAAGGGGGCTCCCATACAACAAAAGTGATTTTTTTTGGCGTTTTTATAGATAATGGTACGGAACCCTTAGTGCGCGAAGCGACTCGCACTTAGCCGGTTTTTTTTAAGATCTGTAAATATCTGTAAGCAAGTCATCCTCGTATATCTTCTTCACCCATATTCATTTCCAAATTGGTGGTGGATTAAAAAAAATAAGTTTCTTTGAAATAAAACTTCTTTACGCACGCTTGACTTGGGGAGTAAGCTGGTGAATGCGTGACGAAAGCGTTACGAAAAGTGTGATGGGGCGAGGCGAACGGAAGTTAAGAGGGAGATATAAGTTAGTGAAGATATAAAGAGAGAGAGAGAGTTACGTTTCCTATATTACTGTAGGGGCAAGAGAGAGAGGTGCGAGCACACATTTTCTTTCTCTCCTTCTATCATAGCGAGTTAAGTTTCAGATACAGACAATTAGGCCTGCACTGTGTCTTAGATATACTAAGACACAGTGCAGGCCTAATTGTCTGTATCACACTATGGAGCAAAAAAAGTTTTACTTCAGTCGAGTGATCTACACACACTCGTTTTTTTTATACCACCAAGGTGGCAAAAAAGCGTACGGCCTGCCTGATGGTAAGCAGTTAACGTAGCCTATGGACATTTGCAACAGCAGGGGTGTCACTCATGCGTTGCCGTTGTTTTTGTAGCACTATATACATAAAGGAAATAACCTATGGAGAACCGATGAGACCGATATTGGATAGTAACTCAATTCACCGCTACAGGTCGGGGAGTAAAGTAGAGCGCGCATCTTATTGGCTAAATCGCGGATCAACACCACGGCCATTATCGGCTTATTGGTTAAAATACTCTCGCACTGGTGAGTAGTCTCGCACTGGTGAGTAGATATTTAGGCGTTAAAACACAACGTTTTTGTGAGCGCAGGGTGTCTTCATACGCAGTCAAAAATGGGTATATGGTTAAAAGTGTGCAAACCATGATATTAATATATTTTTGTATAACGTCGGAACTTGACAAAGGCAACTACTTCAGATCGCTGATTCGTGTTATTTTTTTTTGTAGAATAATGCACATTATCATATGACAAATCAAATCATTTATTTGTGTAAGATAAATGGTTTGAAAGTTGCGGTTTTAGTTACTAATTATACAATTAAGGTACCACCACACAATACATATCTCGATAAATTCGTTGGCATACCAAAATAATCAGTAATGTTAGTAAGCATAGTAGAATTTACAGCATAATTATTTTTTCTCTTATATATAAAAATTGATGTGCGTAAAACGGCCGGACCGATTTTGATGAAACAAGTACAGCTTAGAGCAGATCACGTTTAACACTCGAAGTGCGATTGTAACTCTTATCGCAAACGAATAAGAACGGTACATAGGTCAAAGTGTAAAGCTTGAGCTGAACTTAGCTGTACATGTATTATGTCTTAGTCAGATTTAATCTTATATTATATTTTTCATTACAATGACTGTAAAATAATTATTACTAAATTAAAGTCAGATATTTATTTGACAGTAAATTTTATTCTTAGATTTATTTAAATTTATGCGCGATAATCTCTTTAAAACCGTATAAAACGTTTCAGCCAATAAAAAATTGCATAGCTGTTTACTGAATTTTTTTGAAGTAAAAAAAAATGTCTCTTCTGCCTAAGGATTTCGAAATACGTCTTTGGTAATAACTCTGTAAAAACGTAAACACGAAGTAATTTTGGCAGCTGACGTCATCTTTACGATACACGCAATTTATAAAGTAACTAAATATTTCCCATGGATACCCTGCACTGCAACACATAAGTTCACATAATAACAAGAGGTGACATAACCGAAAGTTGAGTGCTGCACGGAAGGCTTCCGTACTTCCTTGTAGGTATGTCGTAACGAGGGAAGATCTAAATATATACTTAGTACTAATAACCCGCTCTTTTATTCTTCCGTTCCCATAGCGGGTATAGGAATTTTTTGGTACTATTCTGTATCTATGCGTATTATATTATAATTTATTATTACTATACTTATATATTTATACTAGCTGATTATAAGCTATGTCACATCCCGGTATCTAGGTATTCTAATGTCTTATAAATGCACGTAAGCATATGTTGGATATTCAGAATATATATATTACAATGGTATCTGTGGGTCACCTTGTTCTCACAGCAGCGTTGTGGGAGAGAGTCTTCACAATAAATTGTACGACTGAACTGTGAAAATTTTTAACTATAATAATAACCGTATAAATGAACTCTTGACCCAAATGCTCGCCCTAACTATTGATATGCACGGGTGTGTTCACGTGTGCTGCATTATGTAAGAAAGAGGAGTGTAATAATGTGGATCATCAGTGAAATTGCGGCCATTTGTAACTTAAAAAGCCATAAAAGTCTGATATCTCTCTGTGATTTCCATTTGATGTACATCCTCGAGAGGCAAACAAGCATACGACGCACCTGATGTGAAAGGGCTATCGTAACCTATCACACTGGCAATACAAGAAGCTTACACTGCCACGCCGCTGATAACACAGTACCTAACACTGTTTTTATTATGTTACTGTGTATATTTATTATAAAACGTTACTATTCACCACCCACATTTTCGAAAAACTACGAAAATCAAAATTTTCTTACCTGTGATTGTAAAAAAATATTTTTTTACATTCAAGGAAAAAAATGTATTTGTTTTGTCATCCTTTTCATCTTTTAAAACCAAAATAAGAATGCCAATTTGTTGGAACACACTGATTGATTTCATAACCAATATAATGGTAAAATAACAAATCTTTCTTTAGTCGAGTTTATCTATGGAAGTGTACAACTGGAATACCCTACGAAGCTAAACTTACTTTCAATGTAACTAAATTCTTAGCCTAACTACATACAACGGCCTATTGTAAGAAAAGAGATGTTATCACAAAGTGTTCGACCACCTGCTAAATAATTGGAGAAAGCGACAAACCAAAGAAATATAATCTTCGGTCACGTACAAACAATAGAATGAATGATAGTGAAAACTAACTCTCACGATCACGACCGATCCATTGCTGCATTCTTTTTTTTTATTCTATTCTTTATTGTTTACTTAAAACACCTTAATGGCGAAATAAGTATATTATTATATTTAGCAGTTTGTTGGTGAATGTAATGTACTCACTTAATATTAGTGTATGTATAGCTACTCAAAATTCAAAATGTGATACGTACATAACAGAATAAATACTTACAATTATTTAATGCTCCGTCATTGTAAGTCATGTGGACACTTGTATAACATAATTTTTTTTCTTTTACACAGCGCCATCTAGACCCATAGTAAGTGCAGCTAGTGTTATGGGTACTAGACAACTGATAAACATAAGTAAATACATTTTCATTTTGTAATAGGTACATATGCGTTCCTAACTACTGAGCCACGGAACTCGTCATATGTATTAGACGTTAGACTAAATTTTTTTTCAAGTTTTATTTTGAACTTTGTTTACGGACGCAGTCCTCCTCCTGTGAAATATTATTATACCAGAGGGAGACTTTGTATAAAAGTCGTCTGCATGGGTACCTCTGTCTCACCTATTTCTACCGCCAAGCAGCTATATTTATATAGCTATCTATGTTCCGGTTTGAAAGGTGATATGGCAGTGAAATTACTGGGTACTGTGACGAAACAGCCTTAGGTCACAAGATGGCAGCGCGCGAGTAACATCACCGTGGTGTTGCGAGCGTCAATATGCTGCGGTGACCGCTTACCATCTAATACCGCATGCTTGTTTGCCAATCTAATTGTATTTAAAAAAGTATATATGACATTCTTGTGTTCTTTCTACTATATAATTATTAGCATTAACCTCGTCGACGTATAAAAATTTAATTTTAAGGTAATATTCTGTTGGTTGATCATCTTCTCGATGGGACCACACACAGATTGCTCCACCAACAGGAACCCACAGCTTAAACAACTGGAGATAAAACCTGTTTGAAATTAAACATACTTACCATATTTTTTTTGCAAAGCGCATTGTTTTTCTACGTTAGTAAATTCCATCCGTACAAATAAATAAAGTCTATGGGTGATTACTAAATAAATGCATGTTTAAGTTCAAATTGTAATTTTCGTGTTCTGAAAAGCCATACAAGGATTATTTATTTTATTTTTGGAGTTTACTCCTTAAGAAACGATTTTGAGTTATAAGGCCCGGTACGGAAATTTTATGAGGAGTAAAATCAAGTGAACGCGTTAAACACAAAAAAAACGCGTTACGCTCGTCCGCTTAAAAAGAGACGAACATATACACCTGTAGAATTTAACGTGCGAGAGAATGAGATAGACGTATCTAAAGGATTTAATTGAGTTTTTTTTATACAACGTCGGAAGGCACACGGCCCATCTGATGTAAAGCAGTTACCGTAACCTATGAACGCGTGTAATACATTAAGTATCATCACTCGAAAGAAAAATCAAAGATAAAGATGAAGGCGAAGGCGAACGCGAAAGCAAAGATACCGACCGAGCGTTGTACGCTTGTTAGTACGTGTGTGAGCGCGCCTGCGTATTACGAATCTTGGTACATTTTACGTATATTTTTAAGTATTATTAAACAAATCATCAATTGATTAAAGTTAAGAAACATTGAAAAATATGGAAGAAATTGATTCAAGTCGTAACGAAGAAGAATCCGAAAATCACGTAAATGCGATTAATTCGTAAGCCTGTAAGATATGAACTATTTCACATTTTTGAATAACTAGCTGTTCTCATTGAAATATTAATAGAACTTGGTGCAGAAGTCTGGTCGAGCAGCAACATTTACAGCACGCAAGACGAAGCTGCCGCGGCACTAGTAGATGTAGGAGTTCCTATTTATGCCTGGAAAGGAGAAACTAAAGAGGAATTCGTAGGGTGTATTTAACAAACTTTGACGTTCTCGAATGGAATGCCCCTAAACATGATTTTGGATGATGGCGATGACTTAACAAATTTGGTGCACAATAAGTATCCTCAACTATTGAAAGGTATCAAAGGTGTCTCTGAGGAAACTACGACAGGAGTGCACAACTTGCGCAGACTGTTCATAGAAGGCCATTTAAACGTACCTGCTATAAATGTGAACGATTCAGTTACAAAAAGCAAATTTGATAATTTGTATGGATGCAAAGAGTCATTGCTTGATGGAATCAAAAGAGCAACTGATGTGATGATTGCAGGAAAAGTATGTGTAGTCGCAGGTTATGGAACGTAGGAAAAGGGTGCGCCCAAGCTTTCAAAGGGTTTGGTGGAAGAGTTCTTGTAACTGAAATAGATCCTATAAATGCTCTCCCGGCTGCAATGGAAGGCTTTCAAGTGACCACTACGGAGGAAGCGTCAGAAATAGGGCAAATATTTGTGACAACTACAGGTAACATTGACATTGTTGGCAATGAACATTTCTGCAAAATGAAACATGATGCAATTGTTTGTAACATTGGCCACTATGACTGTGAAGTGGATGTTAAGTGGATTGATAAAAAATGCGAAGAAAGTGAATATTAAACCCCAAGTTGATCGTTATGAACTTAAAAACGGGAATCATATTATAGTGCTTGCGGCGGGCCGACTCGTAAACTTGGGATGCGCCGCTGGTAATCCATCCTTTGTTATGTCTACTTTATTTACTAATCAAGTATTAGCTCAAATTGAATTCTGGACAAGGCACGATGTTTATCCTATTAGTGTTCATAGACATCCAAAGAAATTAGATGAGGAAGTGGCTGCTCTTCACCTAGAACACCTTGGTGTGAAACTCACCAAGTTAACTGCTAAACAGGCTAAATACATCGGTGTCAGTGTTGAAGGTCCATTTAAACCAGAACATTACAGATATTGATTGATATACTCGTATTACTAACACCATATTATATGTACCACACATATGCTAAAATAATTACCTTAAAGCCAAAACACATTAGGATAAATGAAATTTGGACCTATAGTATACGAGTACAGCAAATCATTCAAACTGTTTCATGTTGTAGCTATATTAAATGTTTGTGATATAGATCTTAATTGATTCTGTGTTCTGTCTCTCTGTGTGAAAAAATAATTTGTATAGTTAAAGTTCAATACATAGAACAACAACTTTTAAATTCTTTTGTAATTTAAAACATTTGATTCCCTTTAATTTGTCCTGTGGAGAACTCGAAACCACGAGCTGTGGAGTCAAAATTGCGTTACTGCGACTAATAGGCCGCTTTTTTATCCATCAGGCTTAGATATCACTGCTTTTATCTATGATGTACAGTATTTTATTAGAGTAGATGATGAAGTGGTTAGGTATATGGAAAAGGAAGCGAATGAGGAAATGACGAGCGCAAAGGTGGAGGATGAGGATATTTTGGTAAGGAAGAGGATGCGGATGAGGATAAGAAGAGAATGAGAGCGGGACAGTGGAAGTGATATAATTTAGGTTTACTTTTAATGAAATTTATTTTTCCGATTTCTTATGTGGTCATATACCAATTCAGTGTCACTAGAAAGCTCGTTGGGGACATTTGACGGAGGGGAAGTGTATAATATGATGTACGTATACGATAACTATGACCAGTAGTGTCAAGTAAAGAAGAACGCAAGTGGCGTGAGTGAGCGGGTTACTATAGAAACGAGCGCCTACACAAAACTCCTCTTGCTCTCATATGAGGAAGTTTGCGTAGTCCCGTTCCCCTGGGGCGATCGCTCCCGATGAAGCCTTTAAAACCTTCCCAGCTAATTCAGTTCCAAGGTGGCGTTTAGTCAGTAAGAGTCTGACATAACTCGTGCGGGCTTCAGTAAGAATATCCATGTGGATTCACAACCCCAATTAAACAGTGGAACGCCTTGCCGGCATATGTGTTACCTCCTTCCTATAACATGGGATCCTTCAAACGAAGCGTGAAGGAACACTTTGCGGGCCAGCATGGCAGCGTCAACTGACAAGACACTGTAGTCTTTTGTTAGTTGGCGCTGCTATTTGGGCTCCTTTTTTCGCTTACCATCAGATGAAGCGGAGCCACTATGCTGAGCTGGTATAAAAAAATGCCTCCCTCCCATCATGTCCGGAGGGTACCCCCCTCAGAAGAATTACTAACGCACACTTGGGGTGGGTTAGTCCTACTTTTGTGGGTCAAGGTTTACGTCGAGCGTAAAAAAATATATGGTAGTGATAACGGACGAGGAACTTTTTTTATAGGGAAGCAGTAACGGCTAAGGAACTTCAAAAAATGGGGAACTTCCGCATTATACGGAATTCTCATCAACTTCATATACCATTCTTCCCCTTCAGCGTGTTATTTCTTTGATATTTACTGTTAAGTAATGCTCAACCTTTATTTCTGAAACTCAATCACTCTATAGGAAGAAGTTTTGCTGGTTTCTGGTTTCAGTGATAATCTATGTAGATTAGATACTCGTACATTATATTTGCAATGTCTTTGAACGAATAACTTATGGCGGTAAATATGAGCTGCCATGCAATTCTGTAAGAGCAAACATACTTACATCCTCGGAAACATCGGCTGTTACAGCCTTGAACACAAAATTGCAATTCTTTGGTGTCACTTTTCATGGTTGTGTGACACTAGCGCCGCAAGGCTGCGTTTGGAATTGGAATTCTACAAGGCAAACAGCCTCGCGTACGCTTACGCCTTATAGAATACCAAATAATTTAGCCGTGATCGCAGTAGACGATGTCAAAGCTGTGACATCTGTGATCACAGCGACGCACACAGCCATTACGAGTCGCTTAGAGAATTGCATGGCTGATGATGTGTTACCCACCGAATGATGTACTTACCTTCTGTAAGGTGGAAGTACTTCCCCAGTCGTTATGCTTTGATTCACCCTGCCTAATTTCGCCAGAGCCTTGTCTGTTAATAAGAAGGGAGCATCACCTGCAACTCAGGTTGACTTATCTGTCGAATACGTCTACAATAACTTTTTTTTTTATACAACGTCAGTCTTCAATTGTCAGTCAGTCAACAATTCAAGCATACGGACCACCTGATGTAAAACAGTTACGTAGCCTATTAACACTTGTGATATAGTAAGTATCACTCGCGCGATGCCTCCTCTGCTGCTTACACAGCAACTCCTTAGGAGCTTACTGGTGACCTCACTCACACGCAGGAACACAACAACCCTCTAGGGAGTTGTTATTTGGCTGCGGTTTTCTGTGAGGTGGAGGTACTTCCCCAGACGGACAGCTTTGATGCACCCTACTTCTCTTAAATGTGACAAAGTAGCGGTACTAACCACTATACCACCGAGCTCGTCAAAAGCTGTAAAATTATATACTGTACCTATGACGTATTTGCAGGTGGAATACTCGTCTTGCGTGCCCCATAAATCGATTTACAGCGAGGGGGTGCACATGCTTCATATCGTAGGAATTAACCGATTGTCATGATATTTGACATCAAGGTTACATCAGCTTTTTTTAACTTTCGAAGTTCTGTCTGAGGAAGTTACTATGTAATATCAATTTCGCATGATTTTTGTAAATTTTGCTTTTAAAGTATAAGGATGTAGGAACCGAGGATGGCCAAGACTTACCTACCATGGCCATATTGATCGTGTTTTATCAGAAGGTGATTCAGGAGCCTTAGAAACCGACGAGCGTGCATGATAATAATGAATGTTAAAGAAGCGAGTGAGGTGTGTAAGGATCGAGTTATTTGGCGCTCGGTTCTCTTTGCCTACTCCGAAAGGAATTTGGCGTGCAGTACTAACGTGAAGTAGAAGTGCAAGTCGACTACCAATAATAATGGCCTGTGATTTAGATGGGTTTACTAAGAGGCCAGAGCTGTCAGCCCATTTATGGACTGCGTACAGCTCCTCATTCATAGTCGCAACAGCACTAGATGCATAAGGTAGGCAAAAATGTCTACAAATTTGTAGATCATCTGCATATAGATGGTAGGGAGAAGTAATTACTTTGGATAATTCGTTGATGAAAATCGAGAAAAGTAATGGAGACAAAACACCACCTTGTGGCACACCAGCAGTTAGTGGAGTCCAATCAGATGAATGTTCATCAAGTTTTATACATTGCGAGCGTCCACGAAGATAAGAATCGAACCACGCGCTCACAGAGGAGGGTAAGTTCAAAGAGCGAAGAATTCGTAGGAGAATGTCAAAATCGACAGAATTGAATGCGTTACTGAAGTCCAACAGAATAACCAGGGAAAGATTTTTATTGTCCATAGCAAATCGTATATCATCTGTCACATTCAATAACGCACTCGTTGTGCTGTGTTGAGGATGAAACCCCGATTGAAAGGGACTAAGAAGATTGTGCTGATGTAGATATGAACTAAGTTGTTTGTGAACAACGCTTTCAAGAATTTTAGACAGCAGAGGAAGAATGGAGATTGGCCGATATTCGGAAAAGGCTGTGGGATTAGAAGTTTTAGGGATTGGGTTGACCTGAGCCGTTTTCCAAGCTTTTTGAAACACATTAGTGGACAGGGAAAAATTTATTATGTGTGTGATTGCTGAAATAATATAATCTAAAATTGGGATCAACATGTCGCGACTCAAGCCATCACTGCCCACAGCTTTCGTGGTAATGGATAAGATGCTCCTTTTAACTTCCTCCTCTGTAGTGCAGCGAAATTAGAATTCGTCACGTGCGGGTGGGACGGGTTGACAAATCGAAGATAATGTAGCATTTTTAGTTACCCGATTAACAGAAATGGGGGGAAATGTTTATTTAATGAGTTTAGATCTAAAGACCCACTGACATTCTCAGGAGGTTTTGCCCACCAGTGAACGTAAGAATTTCTAGGGAAAAACGGATATATTGGCGTTTTGCATTCCTACACATCCTATTGCAGATGTTCCGTAGTTTTTTATATTCCAGGAGATGATTCTCAGTCGGATTTTTTTTGAGTTTGGACTTTGCTTTATCCCGTTTCCGCATATAGTTTTTCATCGACGTAGTAAGCCAAGTTGCTGGTAGATGCTTTACTTTTACGAGTCTAATTGGGCCGTAAATATCATATAACAAAGTCACTATTAAAAATATCAACTTTCTCGTCAATGGAAGTGGCTGCATAAAACTTAGTCCAATCAATATTACAGAAGTCATCCCTCAAACATCCATCTTACTAAAGTTACGCTAAAATATTGTTTTGTTCATACGTTTGGGAGGACGCACCCTGTATGAGAGATATAGTAGGTCGTGATAGGAGAAAGGTGCTGTAAGTTGTCCATGACAAACCGCTGACTCAGCATCAGAGACGAGCATTAGGTCGATCAAAGAAGGCCTACAATTTGGGGCGTGGTGTGTTGCAGAAAGAGGAAGTACATTGAGGTGCAACGAGGTGACAATATTTTTGGTTTTGTTTGACCTACTATCCTCTTTTAAAAGGCAGGTATTAATGTCGCCCATTACAACAATGTGAGTATATGAGGGGCGAAGTTGTTCTAACACCGACTCAAAGGTCTGGAAATAGTTTGTTTTGTCACTGGGGCTATAAGTTACTGCTAGCAAGACTTTAGTATGATGGAGAATAATTTCTAGAAATAGATATTCTAGAGATGCAGAATATTAATTAGCAGACTGTGCAATAACAACACCAGGAATATGCTCACGGAGATAGATACATACACCACCCGAACCAGCTCCGATTCTATCATTACGAAAAAGTCGGAAGCCGGGGAGGGAACAAAACGTAGAAGGAAGTGAAGGCTTCAGCCAGGACTCAGAGACTAGATACAATCGACTGCGACACTGCTAAAAGATGCGAGAAAATCGGGATAATGAGCAACTATGCTCTGTGCATTAATGTGCACGAGGTTAAGGTTGTGGGAGTTATTGTGAAGCACGGACTGCAATTTCCTTTCAAGAGGATCAGCATCTGAAGAAGATGATATGTTACTGAGAGTACTCTCATACTCATCAGAAGAAGATACAAAATAGTCGTCATGTACATCAACTTACAATGACATAAATATATATGTAACACATTAATATCTAAATTTAAACAATTAGCTTTGCCTACTCCAAAAGGGAGTTGGCGTGAAGTTGTTGATAGACAGAAATTTAAACAATACAATTTAAATACGATACGTAAAAATACAAAAAAAAAATATGAGCAGCAATTATAAACATGCACTTACATCCTTTCCTTGGCATATATCACATTGCAAGAAACCAAAAAATATTTATTGTGACAAATTCATTTTTTAATTATGGTGGTATTAACACACCAGGTACGGACCGATTGCCACAGCCAAAAGAAAGACGGTATT
Organism: Pyralis farinalis; assembly: GCA_947507595.1. Classification (NCBI taxonomy): domain Eukaryota; kingdom Metazoa; phylum Arthropoda; class Insecta; order Lepidoptera; family Pyralidae; genus Pyralis; species Pyralis farinalis. The sequence goes on along the minus strand of OX382276.1, from coordinate 27,107,678 downwards.
CGGAAGACTCTCCTAGTGCTGAGCTCTATTTCTTTCTCTATTGCGCTTTAGGTGTTCATCTTTGTCATTTTCAGACTCCTGTGCTCGACGCTTTCCTGTAAGAGATGCACATAAGGAAGGCCTCCTCATCATGTACCACCTACTCTATGTTACATTCCTTTTTTATATTTACACCACAAAAAAAAAGACTGTATGCAATTTGATCTAACCTGCTTTGCGTGCTTCCGCCACCAATTAGTTCATGCGGCCTAGCGCCGGCCGGCACCCACCCACTACTGTTAGTACTTGGTACATGCCGACGCTGCCATGGCTGCTCCGGTAGTCTCTGCCTCGGCTGCTGCGGTCGTCCGTCATCTGGAACAGAATCCGCATGCCCCCACCACCACCGTCGCTGCCACGACTGGCCTGGTCGTCGCTGCGACACGTGTTTCGCCTCTCCACGAGGCATCATCAGGCGTTGTAGACGTTAATCGTAAGAATAACATGCTACAAGTGACAAATCCATCGCAGTGCCGTCCCTTATATTGAATTGAGGGTGGGGGTGGATGGTGTGAGCGAAAAGATATTTAATAGTGGGGAATGGTTTACGTCAGTCTGTTTGTTCATGAGAGTAATTTTAGAATTTTTATGTTTATTAATTTCTAATTGTTCCCTAATATTTAGTTTTAAACCTTTGTCTATGGTGTGTAAAATTTGATATGTATTAGTGGGGGATAAGTTATGTCCTTTGTCTATAAGATGCTCGGCGAAGTGTGACCTTTCTGGGCGATTGTTTTTATACGCCGATACGTGTTCGTGAAATCGTGTTATAAAGTTACGACCAGTTTGCCCGATATAAACGTGTTCACATTCATCGCAGAACAGCTTATAGACGCCGGATTTTTTATTGGGCGGGATTTTATCTTTAGTGTTACAAAGTGACCTGAGTGAATTATGGGATTTGAGAGCAACATGTATGTTATTTTTTCTAAATATGTGAACTATTTTGTCAGTGATTTTACCCAGGTATGACAAACTCGCAGTGTATTTATTTGTCGAAATATATGGAACCGCGTACAATAGTCTGTTAACGATACTACTCGTCTTTTTACGCAATAATTTATCGATGGTAGATTTGGAATAACCGTTTGACTTCGCGATCTGATATATTACATCAAGTTCTTTGTTGTAATTATCCTTACTTAATGGAACGCTCATCAAACGGTGTATCATAGTTTTATACGCTGCGAGCTTGTGTTGCCAAGGATGGCTGGATAACGCGGGAATCGTGGTATCGGTATGAGTTGGTTTACGATATATCGAAAATTGATGGAGGGATTGATTTTTAGTTATGGTTAAATCTAAAAAGTGAAGTGAACTATTTTGTTCTATTTCTAAAGTGAATTTAATTTTAGGGTGGATTTTATTTAATTTGGAAACAAAGAGATCCAATTGACGATTGGTACCTGTCCAGCATATGAGAATATCGTCGACATATCTATAGTAATAGAATATGTGTGGTTTACCGATTATGTGTTCGCGTTCGTAATTATCCATAAATAAGTCAGCCATCAATGGACTTAGAGGGGACCCCATTGCTAACCCTTCTTTTTGAAAATAGTATTTATTATCAAACTGAAAATAATTTTGAGACATGCAAAGTCTTGTCAGTCGTAATATGTCATCTGTCTCGCCAGGATGAATGAATTTACTTTCTAAAGAGGACTTGAGGATTTTTAGACAATCCTCGTAAGGTACGTTAGTAAATAAACTTTTCATTTAATTGATAGTATAAAAAACTTAACACTACCCCCTTCTTCCAAATTAATTTCACTCGATGTTGAAAGTTTATTTACTAACGTACCTTACGAGGATTGTCTAAAAATCCTCAAGTCCTCTTTAGAAAGTAAATTCATTCATCCTGGCGAGACAGATGACATATTACGACTGACAAGACTTTGCATGTCTCAAAATTATTTTCAGTTTGATAATAAATACTATTTTCCACCCCCACCCTCAATTCAATATAAGGGACGGCACTGCGATGGATTTGTCACTTGTAGCATGTTATTCTTACGATTAACGTCTACAACGCCTGATGATGCCTCGTGGAGAGGCGAAACACGTGTCGCAGCGACGACCAGGCCAGTCGTGGCAGCGACGGTGGTGGTGGGGGCATGCGGATTCTGTTCCAGATGACGGACGACCGCAGCAGCCGAGGCAGAGACTACCGGAGCAGCCATGGCAGCGTCGGCATGTACCAAGTACTAACAGTAGTGGGTGGGTGCCGGCCGGCGCTAGGCCGCATGAACTAATTGGTGGCGGAAGCACGCAAAGCAGGTTAGATCAAATTGCATATAGATTTGACTTTCGCAAAGTAACGCCTGAATCTATTAACTAAAAAAAAGACTGCCTACAAAAATCTAACTAGGTACTAAAAAGCGAAAAATAATTATGGTTACAATTAAATACTTAATAGGTTCAGGCGTTATTTTGGCAAAGTCAAATTTACATGCAATTTACAAGAAGAGGTGGCAGTGGGTGATTTATCGAAAGTGCACATGAATAGACCTACTAAACGTGCTGCACATATGAGACAGCGCCGCCGTTGAAATGAGATGAGAAAAGAAAAGAAAGGGAGAACGAAGAACTATCTCAAAGTACGAAATCTAGAGAGTAATTCACTACTGGAGGAAAGGTTGACGTTAAACCTGTGTCTAAAATTTGAGAATACTTTAACTAAAATACTTGACTACTTAGTTAAACTTAAACTCAGCTAAACTTAGTCCAAGCTAACCCCACGAAGACACAAGTTTGCGCGTTCACCGCTAAGAGAACCCCATTTGCGGTGGTTACTCAATTCCAGATCACTTCTTACCAACACCAATATCATTGGGTTTCGCAGTGTCGACATCTCCAGGGATATTCAATACCGAGGTCGCCTGGAGGAGAAGGTCAAACTGGCGTCTAAGAAACTGGGTGTGCTCTACAGAGCAAAGCAGTACTTCAGTGCGGGGCAAAGACATATTGTATAAGTCTCAAGTCAGACCGCACATGGAGTACTGTAGTCACCTTTGGGTGGGAGCACCTGGATACTGGCTAGGACCATGAGATTCGGTTCAGAGACGACCTGTGTGAATTATTACACACGGTATGGAACTCTCAAGTATAAGGAGAGATATTGCCTACGTTTGTGTGTTCCACCGATTGTAACAACGGGTTTTGTTCTGAAGAATTGCTCGATATGATGCCGACAGCTTGTTTTTACAACCGCGCGGCTTACCGACGGCAAGGAGTTCAAATTCACACACTGGAACCGCAATGGCTGCGTATTGTACAGTATCAGAGAAGTTTTCTTCCGAGAACTCTCAAGTTGTGAAATAAACTCTCAGCCGAGGGTTTCCCAAGGGCCTGCAGCATAGTGCTCTTCAAGAAGAAGTGATTAGTAGACTTGAAGTACATACATAGTGGGCGTAAAGAGGATTATACAGGATCGGCGATGCACATGAACCGTAACCTATGGGGATTTGCAACACCTCTGGTATTTCAAATTTCATACAGTACTTTTGATTTAAAAACCAAACTACTGAATAAATTTTGATAAAAATTCTATGGGATCAATCTGAAGATCCGTATATAAATAAAGGAGTTCTGAGGTAACATACACAAAACCAAAAAAAACAACCGAATATGATAAGCTACTCCTTTTTTTGAAATCGGTTAAAAATACCTATAATTAGCAAGTTTCTTTGGGTATTTCTTCTTCGCCAATGGTCAATTTCGAAATGCTGGTAAAAAAGAAAAACTAAAACTGTGAAAAATTAATAAACAAACAACAAGATTTCATTTTAAAAACGTAGGCCATATGTCCAAGAAGTTTAATCTTTTTTCTTTATTGATTTACGAATGTTACCGTTAAATATTTTAACGTGCAAATGCATTGCGCTACCTGCAAATATTTTAAAAGCTTGGCGACTTTTGAAAGCTTAAATTTAAATTGGTGCTTCTTTCGTGGGCGTTAACGGAAATTGTTTCTTCGAAAACTGCAGGCCATGGTATGTACTATCAATCTAATCGCGTGACACCATCACTGCATTATCACTGTATCTTTCCATTACCGACCAGAGTGAATGAAAATGATTTGTTTAACTTGCTGAACAGCAGAATACCAACTACAAGTTAAATCAATAGGTAATACTCATAAACGAAATTTGACGAGCTCGGTGTTAGAGGGTTGTTGTGTTCCTGCGTGTGAGTGAGGTCACCAGTAAGCTCCTATATACTTACTGGTGACCTCACTCACACGTAGCAACATCAAACCTCTAGGGAGTTGTTATTTGACTGCGGTTTTCTGTGAGGTGGAAGTACTTCCTAAAATGGGTTGGAATGATGCGCCCTACCTCTCTTAAAACATCTAGACCAAGACAAACAGTCATGTTCATGCACACAGATGTTTGCCTTCTGTGGGAATCGAACCCATGAGCGTTGGTGTCAAAGTCGCGTTATTCACGAGTGAGCCACCGAGCTCGTCAAAAATGGTGATTCATTTAGAAGAAAACATGACCAATTTGTCGAAAAGTATTGTTTTTTATCATTTTTTAAATTGGACTATTACAAAATTTGTTATTTATCAATACATTGATCATCTTAGATTAAATCAAACCATCATTCGCTATGGTTGGTACAGTTAGTTGAGGTCTAGTAAGCTCATGAGTATTATCAACGAGGGTGGCAATCCGCGTCCGATACTTCTTATATTATAGACGTTCATAAGCTACGGCAAGCACTGCACATCACGTAGGCTTGTTTGTTGTTTGCTTGTTTACCTCCCGGTGTTTTATAAAAAGAAAATAGTTACCTAAGACTGTTTAAATTGCCAGGAAAATACTTGAGAAATTATCAAACGATTTACAAAGCAATCAAGAGGTTAAATCAATTGTCTTCGAGGTCAAATGGTGCATGTTTCAAGTTCATAAAGCTCAAATTACGACACGGTATCAATGACAGTACAAGCCACTTCTAGAAATAGGTCGTACGCAAATAATAAATGTGAACATGTTTATTCGTCGGCAGCGTAGTAGTATAAACGGTAGAAGGCTGCTCGTTGGCAATTACTTTTACTTCGCTTAAAGCCTAAACTCACAGGGGTGAGAAAAGCGATCGCGCCTGATTTATGTGTGACAAGCTGCATACAAACACCGAACACGTATGTTATCTACAACAAATTCCGTCCCGTATCGCTTCCGTTTTCCCACGTTTTTCCGCCCCTGTGAGTTTTGGCTTTACGCGTTTAGGATTTTAGCTATTATTGCTAGCGAAATAATAAGATAGATCCTCAGATATAACAGAAGTTAACATTAAGTAATGTTTAGCAAACTCGTGAAAAAGTTAGATTTAAAAGTATGAATTAACGAATCTAATAATTAATTTATTTGCAATTTGATCTAACCTGCTTTGTGTGCTTTTTGAGGTTAGATCAAATTGCGTATAAATTTGACTTTCGCAAAATAACGCCTGAATCTGTTGAATGGTAGTCGAATGATAGCTATTTTATATCAGGTCGTGGGTTCTATTCCTACACAAGTCGAAAATTTGTGTGTGTGAATATGTCTGGTCGTCTTGGTGTATGTGTTTTTTTAATATAATAAGTGTATTTATAAATAAAGGAATTAACATGTATACATGCATATCAGAATCCATAACTTGTGCTACGAGTTCTGTGGGGGTATTCTCAGTGCCGTGGAAAGCCATTCTCGAAATGGATTCGAAAAGTTTTCACTCAGATTCCATACATTTTGACAGATAACTTTTCAATTCCGAGTCGGATATGGCTTTCCGAACCCTCATTGATATGCTTAGTTTATATTAGAACGTGCTGGGTAATTTTAAAGGAAATATTCATTGACAATGAAAGCCGATTTTCAAGAACACCGTTCCTATATGAATTTTATATGTTTGTCTGTGCGTTTATCTGTCGCTTTTTTTCGAATATTCCAATTTTGACTTCAGATTCGGATTCAGCATAAAAAAGTAGAATAGGAATGTTCAGAAACACCGTTCCTATCTCTTAAGTAACATGGTCAAAATGGCCGACAAATTAAAAAAAAAATTGAATTGTTATATAATTGACGAGCCAGGTGTTCTTCTGGCAATGCAAGCATTCTCAACTGGTTACTCTTTACCTCTAACTCAGATGAATTTGAATGATTTGATTGAATGTTGGATTGGTTGTACTTTAGATAATTGTGTGACAATATGTACGTACACAGGTTGTTTGGCATGGAAGTCGAAATACTAATGCATTAGATAGTGAAGAATGATAGATAAACAAAAAAACGTATGGAGACCCGATTACACGATTATGCATGGAAAATATACTCACCGCTACGGGTCCAGAGATAAAAAAGACCGCGCCAGGACATATTTGCTATTTCACAGATCGACATCCCTTATCGACTGATTGTTTTCATTGGTCAATAGCCTCGAATTGTTGAGATATTTTATAGAGTTTCGGTGCATGCGAAGCCAAGTGGTTTTTGGTTTAACAAAACATAAATCACACGACTTTTTTTGGACTCAAAGTGGTCCATCGTTATTTTAATACCTGAATTTGACCTTTAATGCATGTGGATGTGAGTGAACGTGTTTGCGGAATGGCATGTAAGTGTAGTAGTGTATAATGTATAGCATATCCATCATGCAATCCAGTCATTCAAATTCATGAAATTTGTGTTATAAGTAAAGAATAAATCGGCTTTCATAGTATATTTCCGAAATAATTACCCAGCACCTTCTAGTATAAACTAAGCATATCAATGAACCCTCATTAACCATTACACCCATTATACCAATTCACATTGCCTTGGAAAGCCATATTCGAAAAGTTATCTGTCATAATGTATGGAATCTGAATGAACTTTTTGAATCCATTTCGAGAATGGCTTTCTGAGGCAATGTGAATATCCCCACAGAACTCATAGTACAAGTTATGGGTTTTGATATGCATGTAATATGATAAACATACATGAATTCCTTTATTCATAAATACACTTATTGTATCTAGAAAACACATAGACCAAGACGACCAGACATATTCACACCGGCAAAATTTCGACTTGTGTAGGAATAGAACCCACGACCTGATATGAAAGTAGCCATCACTAGCCACTCGACGACCATCTCGTGTTGTTTTATACCTTTCGTGGAGTTTGAGTGCTTAAATTCATAGCTTTGAAGCTATGTCGTGGTATCAACTATCGACGACGGCGAATTTATACGAGTATGGCACGCTGCCATGCAACTTTCAGGAACTTGATAGGTCGCTGCTTCCGCTGAAATACCGCTCGCGATATTACAACTAGGGAACCTTCTTTAGAAAGTATCGTTCTACATTCAACAAATAGTATCTATTATAAATAAACTGGCGACCCGGACTAGTTTCGTACGGGCGATCGGATCGCTACCAAACTTCTCAAGAGCACCCGCTGGCATGAAGGAAATAACGTAACCAGCGACGTATTAAAAGGTAGACATGTTATACACCAATATTATTGTATTTTAAAATGGCACAACTAGTACTATATCTACGTACAGTTATTTGACACTTTCCTCTAACAAAGAGACAAAAATGACTGGGCATACCCGTCGTTAGAAAGAGATGAATATTACTTAAAACATTTATGCTTTGTGGCGAAACGCGAGAGTTTGGCCAAATGAATGCGAGTTGGGCAATTACCTTACTTTCGTATTGCCATTCTAGAGCGTGTACGACGTATCTATAACTATAAAAACATCTTAGAAGGAGACCCAATGACACGATTTTCGCGTAGTAAAAATACTCACAACCACTGGTCGGGGGTGAAATAGAACACGTAGCTCTAATTAGCTAATTCCACAATCAACATCGTGTCGTTTCGGTTGTGGTCGTGCCTGCAATGTTTTAGTACAGAACGACAGAAATATGTGACGATTATGAATATCGATAAAACTTGTAACAAATCAACATAAGGTACATTGAGATACTAGTATATATATATAGTATTAGTGATAATAAAACGTCGTGATATAAATTATAAATGATACATCTTTCGTGCCAATCGGTGGTGTTCACCACGCGCAGGTGATGTTAGCTTTAGCTCTGAGATAATAGTGTGTAAGTACAACGTAATATGACAATTATATGATCATATAAAAAATATTCTTGCGTAATATGTTATATTCTAATATTATATTAATTACCTACTAGCGACCTACTTTGCAGCGGCTTCGTACGGGTGCAGTGTAGATACCAATTTCTTTTCAGTGTGGATTGATTTTAAATGCACAACGTATGTAACGTATTTAGTTGAATAAGGAATAATAGTGTATTGTTTAATATAGCTGGTGTGGGGGTCAGACCCCACACCATTACAGACGTCAATCTCAAGAAGTCACAAAGCTTCATTTTAGTGAAAAAGGCGTGACGACTTCAGCCAAAGTGTATCAAGAGACTGTCTTGGATCGTGTTGTGAAACCTCTCAGCAATACACTTATTAAAAATGTACCGTGGACTTTCCACCAGGACTCTGCACTTGCTCACAAAGCACGATCTACCCAAGCTTGACTCAAAACCAACGTTCCGGACTTTATAAGATCTGAAGACTGGCCCTTGTCTACCCCAGATCTGAACCCCTTAGACAACAAATATGATCAGTTTTAGAGGACATGGCTCTCATACATACTCGAAACGGCATGCCGACATTGTGTCTTTGAAGAAATCTCTGGAGCAAGCAGGGGCTAAATTTCCCATGTGAACGCCCTATATCAAAGCCAAATGTGACCATTTTGTATAGTAAATTATTTTTTGAAGTGAAAACTTCTTTAGCTGCATTGTGCACATTGTGCACTCACAGATTTTGGTGAGAATTAGAACTTAAGTTCGCTGCAGCGTTAAAACATTAGTTACCTCTAATTAAACAATTAAAACATGAAGCACTAGATCATTCATAGGGCATTATTTTCTCGCGACCAAAACGTTGTAAGCGCCATGAAATTGTTGGCGTTTACGCGTTTCGTTCAACGTAGTTTATCAACATCGCTGTTTGGTTTCAGCGGCGCAGGGCGCTTGCGCGAGTGTGCGTGTGTGTTTTAGAGATTGGCGATGATGATGCTGGTAATGATGATGGTGAGAGTCGTTAAAATTATGGATTTTTCTGAGAGATAAACTTTTTAATGTAAAATAATTGTAATAGTTCTGAAGTGTTAAATTTTTAATGTAATATAAATTGTCATGTTTGTGTACGATAGCGCAATAAATGAATATTGTATTTTACCACATACACGATAGTACTTTTATACTGATAAATAAAGGAATTCGTGCGAAATTATTCCCTTACCATTCCAAAATATTCAAAAATGCACAACGTTAATGTTTAAGTTTTCACTTCTGCCGGCACTCCCGCAACACAAACGAGTGCAACACGTTTTTTTATTTTTTGCTGAGACTTCCATAAATATGTACATATAAGTTTTATTAACATTACATTACTTCATAAAAAAGAAATGCATATTGAATTAAACAATTTTTAACGGAAGTATCGCGTGTTTTATTTATTTTGTTGAATGACGTTTCGAATGCTTAGCAGCGTCCGTGGTCGCAGGAAGACTAAGGTGACATTTGTCTTACATTGGTTATTCAATTGTTACATCTACCGACATGGATGGATTTATTAGGTATGTATGTTCTGATTCACACAAAATACGCTCACGGTGTCCGAACGTTTTTGAGTAGATCTCTGGGTTTGTGACTTGATTGTTTTTAGAACTGGATCCCACGCAGGTGGTACTTGCCAACCATCTTCTATATTGAAATTGGGGTATTTTCTTATTTAATATATATTAAGTCGGGTTCGACTAGTTCGGTTCAAGTAGTTTTGAACCCACTTTTTAATATACCCGCTAACAGTAGAAAATAATAGACCTTATTGCCAGAACTTAATAGTTAAGATGAACACTAAAGACGTTCTTGAAATAAAATTTTATTGTACGTTATTTAAATCTTATAGTTTTTATCTTTCTTCTTCCGTCTACCAACATTTCGGAAATGACCACAATAACTGCAGTTCCGCAATTCCTAAAATTGTTAACATAATGGTTTAGCAAAGGTTTCCGGAGGTGTTAGTCAAAAATGTTTGCTATTAGGACATTTAACGACAAAACCACAGGAAAAAATATGTTGAATCAATAAGAGCAATCCGCAAACTAATAAAGCGATTAATTGAGTGTGAAGGCACACCGTGCTCAAAAAAATGTTATGTTTTAGCGCCTAAATATAACCAATGGAAGAATACTTTAACCAATAAACCGACAAGCGCCGCGATGTTGATCTGCGAACTAGCCAATAAGAGCTGCGCGTTCTACTTTGCGTTTTCATTAAAATCCTTTAAAATCGGTCAGCCTATTTAGAAGGAAGGCAATGACATATATGCGTACAGAAAAAATATACAAATTCACCTTTGTGGAATCGTATGACAAAGAAGCGAGCGTTTACTAATCCTTATTGTTGTAGACTGAAAGTATAAAGCATATTATGATGTTTTCACACTTAAGTTTGCCACTTTGAATTTTTGCCGGGTTACAATTGTTTTGAATTTTGAGCCCTTTCAAGTAGCAACATTATTGCCATATTAGGACCGTATGCAAACTTGAGTTTTTTTTTTTACCTTATTCTGCTTGAGGAAGAGCTTCTAACCAATTTAAGCCATGAAAAAGTATTACTTTATCATATATATTATATATTATTCTATCTGCACTGTTAGGGTAAGATAGTGGATTGAATTTATGTAATAAATAAGGTACGCCGTAAGGGATTTGGCGTGAAGTTATAGATAGATATAAGGTACGCCCTAGGATACTTCCTTGTGGAACTCCAAAACGTAGAGTACAGTACAGTACCATAGTTTTCTTGATAGAAATATAGAATTTACTTATTTCTACACTGCTCTAATTATGCACAAGTCCGGAAATGATTCATCAATGAATGTTGGAAGTGTTGACAAGAATCTCTATTGAACAAAAATGATAAATGCTGAAGTGCTGTGGAAGCTTACCAGAGGCATCCGATAAATTTACTTTTGATGCCTTTAAATCATCCTTTGGTAAATGTTTGGCATGTAGACTGATTTACGAGCGGCGGTCTGGACAAGGCGATAAGAAAATGTTTTGATTGAAGATAGTCTATTAACTGACGAGATTGCTTAACGCTGCGTGAAATTACTTGAAGAATTACGGGCATTTTTTTATAGAACGATTAAATGAGTATATACAATAAATCGTTTTACTTACCTACTTACTATAGTTCTTGGAGCTGGTGTGGCGGAGCGCCGGACCGTGTTTATGTTTACGTCGAAAGCGAGGTTCTCGCCGGGATTGTGGTACATTTATGAGGAGATCACGCTTGATACTCAGCGATTGTAACTCGTCTTACGTACGGAATAAGAACAGTACAAAGGTACACTTACTTGTCGTGCACTTAACTGAACATTCAGTTATTACACGCTTCTTCTTCTTAGCGTTATTCGTTTTTTAATCGATTAGGATTGACGGGGTCGTCTGCCTAAGCCTATTTTATTTGAATGGACTTTGAAATATTATGTTTTTAGTTAAGTGGCGCTAATGAACTTGTAGGAGCCCCATAATGAGGTTTTGTTTTGATATTTTTCTATACCTACCATATTTCACATGATAGTAAACAACGTCTGTACTGTGCGTACTGTGTGTACTGCGTGTGTACCCGACAGTAAAAACCTATTTTTTTAAAAACCTCATGAGCTGTACTCCGTAGTTAAAACGTCTATTAGTCGATAGGGTGTTTATTCCACAATTTAAGAGTTCTCTGTGTGTTCTCGGACTTCTCAATATGAAATGAAGTGAAAATAAATTTCCAGTCGTCGGTGAGCGGTGCGATTATAAAACGACTCTATTGCCAGAATATCGAACAACTCCTCGGAACACGACCCATTTTATAATTGGTAGAACACACTAAGGGAGGCCGAAATCGTTCCTTAATCTGGAAGGGCTACCGTGTGTGAGCTTAGAATCATCGACAATTCTTACAGCTCGTCTTTGCACCGAAACACAAGGTCCTAGCTGGTAGGTATGTTATTACGATCTACATATATCTTTCTCTTTCTTCACTCATGTACGTGGGTGTATCCTGTGGCATATACATTGTACGTTGTATTCAAAAACTATACTTAGGTATATAAATACTGTGTACATTGAATACAGTTACGTGTCCCATATTATTAAACAGGAGGATAATATTTGCTAACTCGACAAAGTGATTGATAACATTACAGACAGTTTCATAACAAGAGTAGACAGTGACGGGGATTCTAATGATTCAGATGAATAAACATATTGTTTGGATAGGTTGGATAATTTGGACTTACTACTCTACCATAGAGAATTAAATATTATTAAATTGTGACCTGTGAATTATTAAATTGTGTAACACAGCAAATGTCATTTTAGTGAATTGAATTAAAAGTCAGATTATGGGTTATTGTCCAAATCTGTCAACCACCTTGTCAATGAATTTAGTGTCCTCCTTTACTCTTTTCCTTTAAACACTTAAGCATGCCTTAGTCTAACGTTTCCCATCGGTGTCCTTCGCTGATCGATGCTGCATGTTGTTGCTAAAATGGTAAAACGTAAAACCAATTTTGATTGCCGTACATGCCGCTGAGCAATGCGGGGTAGCTGGACCAATCAAATCTGAGAATTCAATAACGAATTAGATTAAAGACGCATCACTTTCTTCATTTTTGTCTTAAACGCAGTAGCCTCGGCAATTAAATTAGATAGAAAACCTCCGTAAAGGTTCTGTATATCTTCTGCTATACAAAATAAAATAAAATTAAGATTTGTCTATTTTTCTCATATTTTCTGGGTAGAGTTGTATTGAAGAGAAAATGCATTTTTGTGCGTAGAAGAAAATCGAAGAAATAATAGTCTTAATGTGGGATTAAGATAGATTTCCTGAAAAATTTTACATTTTCGGATGGTTGGTTTGATCGGCAAATCTGCCGCTACAAGAGAACGCTTAAATTCAAGATACAGTTTGTTGCAATTTTTTTAGCTTTTTCGTCTATCTATTACTTCACGCCATATGCTTTTCATTTAAGGGCAAAGATGATACGTAGTCCAGCCACGCTTTCCTCTTTCTTGCTACGGAGGATTCAACCTCCGCATCCCATCAGACATCTCCTTTCGCTGTTTTACGACTCTTTGCTCATCCACAAGCTTCTTTTGCACTATCCACCACACTTTCTTTCAAAACTTTCCAACAATCATCCACATCTGAGTCGGAGAGGCTTGCATTTGCAAGTCTCTCACTTACTAGATGCACATACATTCTCCTTACACTTTCATCTTGCAATTTTTCGCTCATTATCCTTTCATGATCTCCAGCAATGGCATGATCGTCCCGGTCTACCCCAGACCATAGGGCCATCATCGCACCGGGCAGATCGTCGGTGTCGCTCCCCTTGCGCTTTGTCTCTGTCACACATAAAGCATCCAAACGTCTATCATTAATTACGTCTATCAATTCATTCGTCTTATCATTCAATCCACCTCTCACATTCCACATGCCTATGCGGCACTCGGCTCCCCTCGTCCCGCCGGAATTGGCACTGCGTGGTGGGTGGCGGCCCCCACTGCCGCATGCAGCTATATTCGCACCGACGGGGGCGGATCGGTGCGCGTCGCCTACGGGGGACGCCCTAATCCGCACTTCGGTGCGCTTTTGGTCGAGAATTGCAATCGACTGATTGGCAGGGGTCGCGAACGAGCACGAGCACATGACCCCCTATGTGCCAGAAGCGTGCTTGTTCGCGCTTTTTCGTAAATGACTGCAAACTCCCTCGAGGCGTTATCGTGATGAGTCTGAAGTATGACCGTTAATTTCAATAACAAAAAACGCATTTACCACCACCGGCACAAAAATATTTCATGAAATCATAATAAGTAGGTACTTAAACGAATTTTTGTGTTTTGTATTTATTAATTTGTAAAGCCTTTAATTTTAACGGGGCAAATACCCTTTGTTCAATACTTACAGGGATTAGCAGGGCTTCCCCGAATGATGCTCGTATTTATGTATTATATAATAACGCGAACTATCGACCACATAGTCATTTATTAATTAGACAGAGCCTCTGTGTTCGACGTGCGAGCGTCCAATCCGCGAAATATAACCCGCGCAATTTGAATTTGATATTAACTTCATTGACTACTTATAATATACTCGTATATAATTGCATAGTGTGTAGATACTTATTGATAATATATTGAGATGTAGGGTGCGAGCTGAAAAAGTTTTTGTTACCAACCTATTGATAGAAAGAACAGAATATTCTTGTAATAAAATAGATAGGTTCTCTCTTGTTTCGCCGAACAACATTTGATATATTTTTTATGTGTAACGTAGCTTCACATAAACTCAGTTACCATAATTATCCATATGACCTAATATTCATTGACAGAAACCCATTTGACATAAATTTTAAATTGGCATAAACAAATTTGAACAAATTTTCATTTCGAATAATATTATTTGAACGCCTGTATTTCCTTATTGAATATTAATCAAAGGCATGTCGAAGGTCTGGATGGGTTTTAATGGTCACAAGTCTAAACCAAATTATCCCAGCAATGTCGGACTGCTTATAATACTAAAGTACACTTGATTTAGTAATAATGAAGATTATGACAAATGAAAGTTATATAAAAGAGCATTAGGACAAGTGATAATTACGTGAAAAGAAATGTTAGAATGAAATTAAGTTATGCGTTTTATATAGGTAATTTGAAAATTATAGAATTTGAGCGTTATTGCAAGTAAAATTATATTATCTGTTATTATGTCGTATATATTATACGACATAATAACACTACCGTCTATCCAATATACAAAATGGTGCATGAGCAGTAAATATTCTACGGGGTGAGACGGAATTCGCCTGTCATTTCGTAGAAACAGCTTTGGTAATCGATACTATTGTTTCATAACGTTCTTATATTATTCACATGCAATTACATCTGCAGAGCATACTATCGATAAACTAGAACTAATTGTAGAACCAGACACGAATACCGCGTAGATAGCCAGCGCTCGCTGCCTGTTATGTTACTTATCTCGACATTCGACGTAGTGAGGCCGTACGCGGAAACTTCGGTGCCAGCTTGGTGCCAGGCACGTCTCGCTATCTCTACACTGCTTAACTACACAATTAGGTGACTCCTACCTATTTCACCTATATTTCTTACGCTAAATAGGCCGCACGTTTCGTGTTTGTTGCTCGTTTGCACTCGCTAACTATTGTCGCTCGCGATTTAGCGAACTTGCGAAATCGTGGCGTTTTATTAAGTAGTCAGTTTGGAAAATTGCTATCGAGCCTATTTCTGGATAATTTACATGTGATATTATTACGGAAACATGGCCCCGAACTTGCTTTTAACTGCTTTTGTTTTCGATTCTCGTTCAAAGTCCGAAGTGGTAATTTTTAAATACTTCCAAGGAAATTACACAGGGCCATCTATTCCTAAACTAAGCAAAGCTATTTCTGTGGGTAACTAGACATGCGTAAATGCATTTTTTTTGTACATACATACATAAAATATATATATCCTCGCCAAGCCAATCAGACATTTTCATGCACGCAAATGTTTGTCTTGCGCGGTAATCGAACACACAATCCTTGATATTAAAATGGCCATAGCTAAGCCCTGGCCAAGAGCTTTCGTATGATATGCATGACATGTATGATGTGAGAGGTGTGCAATAAACTCCCAGCCGAGGTTTACTCAAGGGACATGAGGTTCTTCCAGAAAGGCTTGAAGATTGTTTTACAGGGTCGGCAACGCATGAGTGATACCCATGGTGTTGCAAATGTACATAGTCCACGGTAACTGCTTACCATTAGGCAGGCCGTACGCTTGTTAGTGGGATAAAAAATACCTTGATATGAGAGGATTAGAATAACCGAAAGTCCTAACAATGTCCAGTGTATGTTTTCCGGTTGAAGGAAGACGTTCCTAAGTCAGCGTTCAAGAATGGGACCCTCATCAACCCATTCTCGTACCAATGGGATGCGGGTCTCCTTCAAAAGAAGGAGTTTGGAGCCCACTTCGACATTTGTTGACCAATCGAAACAGCTGAACCGACAGCACTATAGACGGAGCAGTTCGATAAATAGGTATACCCATTAGGACTGTAGTCAACGTGACTTAACTTGCATGCAGGAGTCGCTAATACTATTTTTATCTATTGCCAGAGGGAGACTTTGTACAAAAGTCCTCTGCGTGGGTACCTCTGTCTCACCTGTTTCTGCCGCCAAGCAGCTATATTTCTATAGCTGTGTTCCGGTTTGAAGGGTGAGATATGGCAGAGAAATGAATTACTGGGTACTGTGACAGCCTTTGGTCACAAGTTTGGCAGAGCGCGAGTAACATCCCCGTAGTGTTGCGAGCGTCAATAGGCTGCGGTGACCGCTTACAATCGAATGCGGGCCGCATGCTTGTTTGCCCATCTAGATGTATAAAAAAAATACATAATTGCTAATGACGCTATCGAGCTTCTCGGACTGCCATCTGAGATATATGATTGACCAACCACAGTCTGTATCTGCTCATAGCTGAATCCAACGCGTTCCATTTAGCCACTTCAGAGATCATTTTCGTTTCAGTACTTCTAGGATATTCTAGAGCGAGGAAGCCCAATGCTGCTACGTCCTACACATACACACAACAAGATATTGAAACGTACTATAACTATCTATCTATCTATAACTTCACGCCAAATCCCTTGCGGAGTAGGCAGAGAGAACCAAGCGCCACGTGACTCGATCCTTACATACCTCACTCGATTCTTTAACATTCATTGCTCTTATGTAAAAAACTGCAACTGCACTGCAGCGCAGCGTGTGTCAAAATGCGTACATTTTGACGTTTAGTTAAACGTCACTGCTGTCAGATCGCGCATTTTGACACACGCCACGCCGCAGGGCACTTGCAGTTTTTTAGTAGAATCGGCCTACTGATACTATAACTATAAACATATTAATCTAGTTTGCTGGTTCCTGAGGCTCCTAAGTCAAAGTCAAAATCTTTTTATTCCGTAAAAATGGCTACATTTGTTTGGAATCGTCACAATTTTTTCCCCTACCGTGCAGTTCATGACTAGGTGAGCACTGATAAAATACTGCCAAAAAACTCAGGCATCCCTCTTTCCCCCTAAGGATCAAGTTGATTTTATAAGATTAAATAATATTAATAAGATTATTATTGTGGGGTTATCAGTTAAGAACGCGAAGGAAGTAACCTATGGAGAGCCGGTGAGGCGGTTTTTTCCTTAGTAACTCAACCGCCTACGGGCCGGGAGGTAAAGCAGAACGCGCAACTCTTATTGGCTAATTCACGGACATCGCGTCACTTACCTATCGGGTTATTGAATAAAGTATCCTCCCGTTGGCGGCCGTTGGTCAATAGGTTTCAATTTATTAGATTAATCCCAAAAACACTACGTTTTATGAACACACCCCTTTATTCGCCGTCAAGTGGCACTGTAGGACCATATTTATGTTTTTTTGCGACATATTCTGTATTTCTTATTTATGTAGAATTGTAGATCATTATCATATCAGCCGAAAGACGTCCACTGCTGAACATAGGCCTCCCCCTTTATATTTTTATGTACAATTAGTCATAATTTTGATTATTGTTATATTATAAGTAACCACAATATAAAAATAATTAAAATTTTGGTTACTTGTACATAGATAATAAATACAAAATATGTTACAAAAAAAAACATAAATATAACCACGGTACCAGTATTGAGCGTTTTTTAGAAATTGGTCTTAAATTCAGCGTTATTAATAAAAACAAAATTACTTAGCACTATACGCCCTCTTAAGAACGTCTGAACGTCTAAAAAGAAACTTCCGTTTTTAAAAGCCAATATCTGACATCTATTTTGAAAACAAATCAACAAAAAGTACACATGGAAAATTATATATGCGCGTGTAAAATGAAGCGTGGGAACACTCCAGCGTGAATTCCGCATTATAATGGTGGTTGCTAAACAATGGACCAGAGTGTTACGGGCTTGCTTGTCATCGTACTCATAGTGTGCGGAGTTGTTGATTCGAGATGTCTGCTCCTCAATAAACAATGTAAGTACATCGACCGATATATATTTATCTATATATATATTCACGGCATGTCCTTTGCTGGGTAGGCAGAGAGAACCGAGGGCCACATGGCTCAGTCCTTGCACACAGTTTCAACGAGCTCGGTGGGTTCGATTCCCACACAGGACAAACATTTCTGTGCGTGAACATGTCTGTTTGTCTTGGTCTGGGTATTTTTAATAGAGGTAGGGTGTATCAAAGCAACCCGTCTGGAGAGTGTCTCCATCTCACAGAAAACCGCAGCCAAATGACAACTTCCTAGAGGGTTGTTGTGTTCCTGTTTCACTCACAACTGAGGTCACAAGTAAGCTCCTAAGGAGTTGCTGTGTTAGCAGCAGAGGTGGCATCGCGCGTGTGATACTTAATGTATTGCAAGCGTTCATAGGCTACGGTAACCACACATCAGGTGGGCCGTATCCTTGTATGCAAAAAAGTTGAGGTTGGTTTTGGCGTCTTTACATAGAGATGATAATACCACAAACACTCCAAGGGCTTAGAAACTTCTATGTCCTTGATGGCCCTGATGCAAACGTTTATATGCTATGGTAATTGCATCAGGCACTTACAATCCGTTGGCTTGAATTTAAAAAAAAGCTAAGGCCTTCAGTCAGTAAAAATGTGAGTGAAAGAAAATGGTTTCAGGCGTTAGCCATTGTCCGTTGAAGATGCACCCCTACAACACACGGTGTGACAGAGACACCATGTCGCAGCGGACGTGCAAGTCACCAATGGTGTACAACATGGGTGAGTGTACTAGAAACTCAATACAGACCTTTTTGTACAACGTCGGGACGAATATAAGCATACGACCCACCTGATGTAAAGCGTTTTTAGGGTTCCGTACCCAAAGGGTAAAACGGAACCCTATTACTGAGGCTCCACTGTCCGTCCGTCCGTCCGTCTGTCACCAGGCTGTATCTCCGTGATAACCTATAACAACAAATACTAAAAAATAGAATAAAATAAATATTTAAGGGGGCTCCCATACAACAAACGTGATTTTTTTTGCCGTTCTTATAGATAATGGTACGGAACCCTTCGTGTGCGAGTCCGACTCGCACTTGGCCGATTTTTTTATACAACGTCGGGAGGTATATAAGCATACAGCAACTCCTTAGGAGCTTACCAGTGACCTCACTCACACGCAGGAATACAACAACCCTCTAGGGAGTTGTTATTTGGCTGCGGTTTCCTGAGGTGGAGGTACTATCCCAGAAGGCTTAATCAATGCGCCCTACCTCTCTTAAAAACACCCAGTCCAAGTCAAACAGACATGTTCATGCACACAAATCATTGTCCTGTGTGAAAATTGAACGCTCGTGCGTTGGTGTCAAAGTAGTGTAAGAGCGTGTTTCACCACCGAGCTTGTCAAATTTCATATCTGATTAGTAATTGTCATTTCTGAATAAATTAACTTGTTTCCATAAATTTTCATCAGCATACTTCTTTAAAAGAATATATGGCTTACAATCATACTGAATAACATTATGTATGCGTAGTTACTTATTTTGCTTCTTTTAAACGAGCTATATGTTGGAAGTTAAAAAAGCGAGTGAGGTGTGTAAGGAGAGAGTCATGTAGCGCTCGTGCCTTCCTGCCAACCCTGCAAGGGATCTGTCGCGATTTCGTATATTTTGCAAACGGCGGAACAGATTTTGTAATTGGATAATGTTTTGTTGAAAATATGCTATTTTACACAATAAAGATATTAAAAACGCCGAGCAAATCACGGCTGCGTGGGTTCTTATATATTTTATTCGTAATAATAACTATGCAGAGAAAAGTTATGAATACGATAAAAAAAATATTAATTTATTTATTTAATAGGTGCATATAACAGAGAGTTAACTATATTAATTTTACAAATAAACATGTGTTAATGTTTCGTGCAAGCTAACCCTCCAAAAACACATGCACACATCATGATCGATACACATTGTAGTAAGTACAGTTATTATTATCAATGTTTATTATCAAACAAAGAATTGTGAACTATCAATTTAAGTAATAATATAAAAAATTGTACACAATGAAAGTATTAGACCTGATCATTTGACCATTTAACAGTCTATTTATGTAAATATTATGTATACTAATATAATATGTACTCGACATGGACGTTTGTTAAAGGTTTATGTTTCTCTCGCGACGTTATGCTCTTTAACTCTTCCACTCCTGGCGCATATCACCTGATAGAGCAATATGCTCCGTCGACTCCTTTCTGGACGGCCAACAAAGGCAAGCCAGAGCTGAGAGTCCTGCGAGCCTTCTTATGTTTCCACTCCGTCCAACGAAGACGCGCCGGAGACGAAGGCCCTGACCGACTCTCTGGAGCACTCGGGCACCCGTGGTGTCGTTACGCACCAACAGCTCGCCACAAGATTCCCTGCGGGGAACCCGACTTCAAAATGTATATACTTACTCAACATGGACGTTTGTTAAAGATTTATATGCTCTAGGCTACAGCTGCGGGTGGTCTCGTTGTGACTGTAATGGAGACCTGCTTCTGGACGAATTGCGCGGCATCTGCGTCTCTTTCACCGAGTGCCAACAGACCTACCGGGGCAAACCGCACCGCCGCCGGCAACTTAAGCCGTTTAGGTTATCGAAGAAGCTGCGTCTAAAAGAAGACGATGATTATGTATGGTAGTAATAAAGATGGAAGGGATCAAATGGCTGACACAGTAACATATAATAAATCTTTATTTTAAAAGCCTTTTTCATTTCACTCAACGCGGTGCTGACAGTAAAGCTAACATGGGAAAGATTGGCGACTGTATGTTTCATGCAGACTGTCGTTCTTCTTTCACAGCGCGAAAATGGAAAGGTGTACGAGCCAAGGAAGTCTAAGGACTTGACTACCACGACCAAATTGATGGTGTTTCATCAGAACAATTCAAAGAATTTGACTTAAAGATTGATGAATTATGGATAGATGTACCTATTCATAACAATTCCTATCCATATGGCTGCCTGTTTTTCTTTTCATGATCCCATTGACTGATTGGTTTCTTATTATTGTGATGAGCGGATGTCCACGCGACAGATATATATATTTCACAAAATTACTACTTACATATAGCAGTTTTCTGCGGTGGATTTACGTATCTTTTTATTTTTTACTTGGGTGGCAAACAAGTATAGCAAGCGTCGCTCGCGCATTGCCACTCCTCTGCCAACGCAGCAAATACGAAATTATCGCACTCATTTGCAGGAAATCAACAATTATTCACAATTATTGTTTTAACCGTCTGTAAGGTAGAACTGTCTCTTCAGTTGAGTTGACAAATACCTTGACGGTCTGCCGAAAAATGCGGCATTTTCGGCAGACCGTCACTTTCTTAGCATGACGTGCTGAAGAGGTTGACTAAACCGTAATGACAATAAATATTATGCAACATAAACTAAAAAAATGATCTATGTAGTTGTAGAATAGAATAATCATTTATTACTTACAATATGGTGGTAATATAGAGTCATGATGTAACAGGTGGGTATAGAGTAAACATACTGCCGTTATTAGCTTAAGAATTTTAAAATTAAATGGATAAGATAAATAAATATTGAATTTATACAATTGAAATTAATAACTTATACCACTAGGCATACAGACGTACACTTAAACTTTCGCTCTTTCGTTGAGATATTTCGCTGAGGTCATAATAACATTTATTTATGACCCAAGTAAACAATATACTTACATTTAATTTTATTAAAAACTCCAGCAAGAAGGCGGTAGGGTGTCAAAGCGTGGTTATACTCTGTGATACATCGGCTACATTTGTCTATAACTTCACGCCAAATCCCTTGCGTGGTCGGCAGAGAGAACGAGCGCCACAGTACTCGATCCTTACAAACCTCCATCGCTTCTTTGACATTCATTGCTCTTCTAATGCGCGCTCGCCGGTTTCTAAGACATCAACCTTCTGATAAAACACGATCAATTTGGCCATGGTAAAACATGGCCTTCCTCGGCTCCTACATCCTTCTACTTTCGCGTTGTATATCTGTTTCATAATTACTTCTTTCTGACTGCTTTCTTTATGTCTGTGCGATGCATACCTCTTCTTATTTTAACATCAACACTCTCTTTCAGACTATACGTACAAAGCTATATATATATATATATATAAATACCTATATAGTATACAGAAATTAAGTATCCTTCACTACGGAAATACAAAATCCATTTAGAATTATCCCTCCATCGATCTAATCGAATAGGAGTGAGTAATAATCCTTATACAATAGCAGGAAAGATAACATGTTTCACAAAACAATCGCTCAGACTTCGTGTGAACCAAAACGAACATTTAACCAACGGTCTGCGAAAGAACAGGACGTAATGCGGTCAGTTCTGCTGATGCTGTGCATTATGAAGGTCATAGGGGCGATATACTATGCGAAAATAGGCAAACCTGGCTGCCTACTATATAATGGATCGTGTAAGTAAAATTCGATATATGTTTCGGGTGTTATCGGCATCGGTCCTGATATAGGTCTCGGCTTAGTTTAGGCAACAGTCTCTCACCATCTTGTATTGTCACAGTACATCAATTTATACGTACTAACAACTATCTGTTAGGTATTTGTTACTGTTCTAATAGCACTGAGATTAGATTGCAGAAAGAGAAATAAAAAAATAGAATTTGTATTTGTGGTGAAATCTGTAGGCAATTCTAACCTACTTATATTGCTTTGTGTGCTTTCTATACACGCGTTCCTGCGATATAGCGCCCACTCACGATACATTCCAGCGCTGCCGCTGCCATGCCATAACTGTTCTGATAGTCTTTGCTCCAGTTGCTGCGGTCGTTTTTATGTCGTCGTACGAATATGCGCATCAGCCATAGCATGCATGGCAAATTATTGTCGTCTCAGCGCACCTGTGTTTGAGCAGCAGCGATACGTCTTTTTTAGATGGCAGGCACGGATGCACTTGCGTGCGTGGAAGGACAAACACCAACCATGGCAACGGCGGTGGTAGCTTGTTTCCTCTTGTAGTATCCTTCTACTAAGTTGACTACAAAACTAAAAATACCTCGCCGTATTTCGATGTTTCTTCTTAACGTTACCCCGTTTCATAATCCATTAGGATTAACAGGGCCTGCTGCTACCCAAGCCTGAAGATGTGGCAAAGATACTGATTTTGACATGGACTGACTATCCTTCACAAACCTGAGGGAAAACCAGACCTTTCTTAGACACACATCTTTTGAAATTTTATTTCTTACCAGCTCTTACCCGCGGCTTTGCTCGCGGTAAATTTGGAGAGATATAGATCTCGTTTGACCGAGCTAGGCAAACAAACAATATACTCATTTTTACATCTATCTATATATATAAAAGGAGAAGCTGACTGACTGACATATCAACGCAGGGCCTAAACTATAAGGGTTAGAAACTTGAAATTTTGCACAGGGGTTCCTTTTATAACGTAGGGGAGCACTAAGAAAGGATTTTTGGAAATTCATCCCCTAAGCGGGTAAAACGGGGGTGCAAATTTAGTATGAAACTTTGCCGTTTTTGAAGTTATTCGAATGAAATTCAGCATAAAGGTTCTTTACTGAAAGACATGAAACATGAGTAAAATATTTTTTTCAAAATTCATCCCTTAGGGGGTTAAACGGGGGCGCAAATTTAGTATGAAACTTTGCCGTTTTTGAAGTTATCGAATGAAATTCAGCATAAAGGTTCTTTATTGAAAGATATGAAACACGAGTAAAATATTTTTCTAAAAAATCATCCCTTAAGGGCGGTAAAACGGGGATGCAAAGTTAGTATGAAACTTTACGTTTTTGAAGTTATTCGATTGAAATTCAATATTAAGGTGTTTCATTGAAAGTCATGAACCAAATGTAAAAGTAATTTCAGCGTTTTCAAAAACTCCACCCCTTAATGTGTGTAATGGGGGGTCAAAAGTATTTCTTGAACTAAAATTTGAATTGTTAAGAAATTGTTTTTATTTAAAGTGAGTTGCTTTAGACTTTGTAAGTATACTCTCAATCAAGAAATGAAAAAAATAATTTCAGCGTTTTTCAAAATTCCACCTTTAGGGGGCTGAAAAGGGGTTGACAGTTTGTATGGAGCAGAAATATTTTTTGAACTTAGTGACTCGAAACTTTGTACAGATATTCTTTATTAGAATCAAAAAAATAATAATTTCCGCGTTTTCAAAAATTCTACCCCTTAAATGATGTAATAGGGGTCAAAAGTATTTCTTAAAATAAAAGTTGTACTGTTATTTTTTTTTTAAAGTGAACTACTTTAGGCTTTGTAAAACTATACTTTCAATCAAGACGTCAAAAAAGTAATTTCAGCGTTTTTCAAAATTCATCCTTAGGTAACTGAAAATGATGTTAATGCTTTGCATGGAATAGAAGTATTTTTTGAAGTTAGTAACTTGAAACTCTGTACAGATACTCTCTATTAGAATTAAAAAAAAATGATTTCTGCGTTTTCAAAAATTTCGCTCCTTAAAGTGTGTAATGGGAGTCAAAATTATTTCTTGATCTAAAGTTGAACTGTTTAAGAAATTGATTTTTTTAAAGTGAGCTTCTCGTACTTTAGACTTTGTAAATATACTTTCAATCAAGGCGTAAACAAAGTGATTTCAACGCTTTTCAAAATTCCACCCTTAAGGGCTGAAAAGGGGGTTGACAGTTTGTATGGAGTAGAAATATGTTTTGAAGTTCGTAACTTGAAACTTTGTACAAAGACTCTCTATTAGAATAAAAAAAAAGTGGTTTCAGCGTTTTAAAAAATTCCACGTCTTAAAGTGTATAATGGGGGTCAAAAGTATTTCTTGAATTAAAAGTTGAACTGTAAGGGATTGATTTTTTGTTAAGTGAGCTACTTTAGGTTTGGTAAATATATTCTCAACCAAAACACCAAAAAAGTAATTTCAGCATTTTTCAAACCCTTAGGTGGCTGAAAAGGGGGTTGACACTTTGTATGAAGTAAAAATATCTTTTGAAGTTAGTGACTTTGTACAGTTATGTGTTTAAAATAGGCAATGTTGTGTATTTAATGGAGAGGTGCTTTGAGTGTATTCAGTCAATATCAAATAGTTAATGAAAACCGAACAGATCGTGACATATCTTCATTACTACACAAATACTTGGTACTTTTACTAACTATACAATGCTGACTGTACCAAAAAATAAGAAGTAAAATAAAATAAGTAAAACTGTCGAAATTCCAAAAACTACGCGTGCGAAGCCGCGGGTACAAGCTAGTTGTAAATAAAAACAAATTTAAAAATGATCAGCGCTATCTATTGATATGTAATCGTACTAAGCGATAAGAATGAACTGAGTTGAAATAATTAGCTTTTATTTAATTTAATTATTTATCTTAACTAAGAGATTCAAAAATTATTTAAAAGCAGCTCACCTATAAAAACTTCTTTTTCCATGCACTTTCACATGAATAGTTAGGATTTGCGATTGCAGCGCCATCTATCTCAGTGGAAAAAATAGGCTATTTTTCGCTTTCCCGTTGGAATCAGATACTTTCACGGTATAAAAAGTAGCCTATATCCTTCTCTGTGCCCCTGACAAAGTGTATACAAATTTTCATGATGATCAGCTGCATAGTTAAGGCGTGAAGGAATAACCAGCAAACAAATATACTCACTTTCACATTTATGATATTACTAGCTGAGCCCGCGAGTTTATTTTTTATTATTTATTTATATATATTAATAAAAATAAATAAAATTTCTAAAATAAAAGTAGCCTAAGTTACTCCTTATTATATCAGCTATCTGCCAGTGAAAGTCCCGTCAAAATCGGTCCAGCCGTTTCAGAGATTAGCCGGAACAAACAGACAGACAGACAAAAATTGTAAAACAAAATATTTTGGTATATATACCGTGTACACATCCATATGCATTTAGTAAAAAGCGGTTATTTTAATATTACAAACAGATACTCCAATTTTATTTATCTATATAGATAAGTTAGGATTAGGATGCGTGCGAGTTTTCTGTACATAAAATCCGAAAACACTAATTTAGTGGTATTTAGTGGCTCCTATACACTGGGCTGTCACTGCTTACCATAATTCTATGAATTGATATAACTAATTTCATCATTATTGAACTGTAATTAAGCACAACTAACCTTTGTGCCTCACAATTTGATCCATGGATACTTTTTATCTATTTATATCTCCAAGTCACTTGCGGGGTAGACAGCGAGAACCAAGCGCCACGTGACTTGATCCTAACATACCTCACTCGCTTGTTTTATATTCAGTTCTTTCCTAGGACTCCTGATAACACCCGACCGATTTGGTCGTGTTTTTTTATACAACGTCTTGAGGCATACAAGCATACGGCCCGCTGATGTCAAGCGGTTACCGTGGAAGTACTTTCCCAAAGGGGCTGCTTTGATGCATTGAATTGTCCTACCTCTCTTCAAAACACCCAGACCTGATCATGCACACAAATGTTTGTCCTGTGTGGCAATCGAACTCACAAGAGTTGGTATCCATCCAAGTTACGTCACTAGCGACTGCGCCACCAAGCTCATCGTAATCGAGACTGGTATTAGGGTGTTTTGAGAATGGTATTAGTAGGTATGTATTGAGAATAGGCTTGGTGTAGTGGGCAATACAGTGGTGTATTGCCACCCTTGCTGCTAACACAGAAACGCCTTATGCGCTTACTGAGAACCTCACCCACTCTCAGGAACCTTCGACGACCTCGGTGGCTCAGTCGTGAATGACGCGACTTTGACACTTTGACTCGTGGGTTCGATTCCCACACAAGGCAAACATTTTTGTGTGCATGAACATGTCTGTTTGTCTTGGTCTGGATGTTTTAAGAGACGTAGGGCGCATCAAAGCAACCCATCTGGGGAAGTACCTCCACCTCACCGAAAACACAGCCAAATAACAACTCCCTAGAGGGTTGTTGTGTTCCTGCATGTGAGTGAGGTTACCAGTAAGCTCCCAAGGAGTTGCTGTGTAAGCAGCAGAGGAGACATCGCGCTAGTGATACTTAATATATCTCAAGCGTTAATAGGCTACGGTGTCCGCTTTACATCAGGTGGGCCGTATGATTGTACGCCTCCCGACGTAATATAAAAAAAAACCTGACAACCCTCAAGTGAGCTTTAATGATTCACTTATTTCCAGGTGTAGACGCATGTCCCGAGCACATGCACAGGGTTAACAGCGAATGCCGTCCAACGCCATCGCAACGCACTTGCGACGAACCGATCCCAACCTCGATGGGGATCATATGCGACTGGTCGAGATGCGATTGCGACTTTCCGTTCGTTTTACACCCACAGTCTGGTTACTGCTTCGCGTACGAAGATTGTCCGTGATTCGATGATGGATTTTTCCTGAACGAAATTTGATATAGTAGGGTAAGGTGTGCGAGACACGGTAATTTTATTTTCGGGGTAATAAATTGTGATATTGAATACGTCGTTTTATTTGCCTTGTACTCGAGGACTCTACTACTACTGTAACTTCACGCCAAATCCGTTGCGGGGTAGGCACCGAGCGCCACGTGACTCGATCCTTGCATACCTGACGAGCTCGGTGGCTCAGTCGCGAATGACGCATCTTTAACACCAATGCTCGTGGGTTCGATTACCACACAAGACAAACATTTGTGTGCATGAACATGTCTGTTTGTCTTGGTCTGGATAGAGAGGTAGGGCGCATTAAAGCAGCCTGTCTGGGGAAGTACCTCCACCTCACAGAAAATCGCAGCCAAACAACAACTCCCTAGAGGGTTGTTGTGGTCCTGCGTGTGAGTGATGGCACCAGTAAGCTCCCAAGGAGTTGCTGTGTGAGCAGCAGAGGAGGCATCGCGCGAGTGATACTTAATATATCGCAAGCGTTAATAGGCTACGGTACCCGCTTTACATCAGGTGGGCCCTATGCATGTATGCTTCCCGACGTAGTATAAAAAAACCTCACTCGCTTCTTTAACATTAATTACTCTTCTCATGCACGTCACTAGTTTCATCCCTCACGATGTCAAGCCAGCACTTATTAGGTCTACCCCTGCTACCGGGACACGGCTAAACATTTGTTCCCCACGTAACTTGCCGGTTTTCGTAAAACGCTAGTACGGCCACGTTTTACAAAAATGTCTAGCCATGGCATAAACAAATGTTTAGCCATGCCATCTTCAATGTTTAGCCATGG
Source organism: Pyralis farinalis (assembly GCA_947507595.1). Classification (NCBI taxonomy): domain Eukaryota; kingdom Metazoa; phylum Arthropoda; class Insecta; order Lepidoptera; family Pyralidae; genus Pyralis; species Pyralis farinalis. Next base: position 27,079,290 of record OX382276.1, on the reverse strand, counting down.
CATAAACAATTGTTTAGCCATGCCATCTTCAATGTTTAGCCATGACATAAACAAATGTTTAGCCATGCCATCTTCAATGTTTAGCCATGGCATAAACAATTGTTTAGCCATGCCATCTTCAATGTTTAGCCATGGCATAAACAAATGTTTAGCCATGCCACCTTCAATGTTTAGCCATGGCATGAACAAGTGTTTAGCGATGCCACTTTCGCCGGGCCTCGGTAGATGAGGTAGACCCAAGAAGTACCGGCTTGACGTCGTGAGGAATAACATGCATGCCAGTGGTCTTACTATAAGAAATGCCGAAGACCACGCGATATTGAGAAGTAAAAGCCAGAAAGCGGACCCTGGGCGAAAGCGTAGGACGCAACCGGGATTACCGCTCGGATGCTGATGATGAATGAAGATGGGAAACAATCGCCCAAAACCAGGAAGTCACTCGTTTTTTTTTTGTAGAACCTCATGTTGCATACCCAATTTTTTTTTTTTACATAACTTCGGGAGCCATACAAGCATAAAGCCCACCTGATGTAAAGCGGTTACCGTGACCTATGAACGCTTGCAATACATTAAGTATCAGTTGCGCGATGCCACCTCTGCTACTAATACGGCAACTCCTTAGGAACTTACTGGTGACCTCACTCACTCGTAGGAATACAACAACTTTTCAGGATGTTGTTATTTACCTGCGGTTTCCTGTAAGATGGAGGTATTTCTCTAGATGAACTGCCTTGATGTGCCCTACTTCCCTTAAAAACACCCAGATCAGATAGGGTTTCGGCGAATTGAATTCACCGAAACCCCAGTAGCAAACAAAAATCTTATCGCGAGAAATGAAGATTCCCGCTAGGACTCTGTCGCGTATAATAAAACAAGACCTGAACCTCAGCGCTTACCATTGATATACAGGACATGCCCTTAATCAACCCCTACAGTTAAAGAGGGTGAATCGATCAAAACGCCTTCTGTCCCGATACGCAGGTGAAGAATACAGAAATATTCACTTTAGTGATGAAAAAAATTTCACCATTGAAGAGCATTACAACAAGCAAAATGATAAAGTGTACGCACACAGTTCTAAAGAAGCGGCCCAAATGGTCGGAAAGGTACAACGTGGACATCATCCTGCGTCTATAATGGTTTGGTGCAATGAGGGGTATCTTATCAAGGAGTCACAGGGCTTTTTTGTGAAGAAGGAGTAAAGACTTCAGCCAAAGTGTATCAAAGAGACTGTCTTGGATCGTGTTGTGAAACCTTTCAGCAATATACTTTTTAAAAATGTACCGTGGACTTTCCACCAGATTCTGTACCTGATCACAAGACACAAACTACCGAAGCCGGGCTCGAAACCAACGTTCCGGACGTTACAAGAGCTGAAGACTGGCCCTCGTCTAGCCCAGATCTGAACCCCTTAGACTACAAATTATGGTCAGTTTCAGAAGAGAGAGTGGCCTGCTCGAAACGACACGACGATCTCTTAAGAAATCCCTGGAGCAAACAATAGCTAAATTTCCCATGGAAACAGTGCGTAAATCCATAGATTCCTGACCAGAGAGATTAAAAGCCTATATCAAAGTCAAATGTGGTCATTTCGAATAGAATCATTTTATTTAATTTTTTGCTGAGATTTCGATAAATATGTCCGTATACGTTTTATTATACAATTGAATATGCATTAATTAAATGCATATTCAATTGTAATGGAACTTATGGCCGGGCTAGGTATATAACGCGAATCGAAGGCGATTTTTGCGTTATTTCTAATTCAAATTGATATATTCTAAATTACATTGCACGGTGTAGAAAGTTTCATATACTTCCTCTTCTCAAGAAAAGAGGAATGGCTGACATTGCATACCTTCTTAAATTAGCCAATGGCTCTATGGATTGCTCTGATATATTAAGTTTGATACCTCTACGTGTACCTGCTAGACTCACAAAAAGAGTTACACTCTTGTCTCTTGGTCCATTAACGAAATGTACTTATAGGCAAAACTCATACATAATAAAATAAGAACTGTTAAAGAATGAATTGTCAAAGATTGTGAATTTCAACACTACTGGCTCTAATTTTAAAAAAGACATTGCTAAGTACTTTTTCGGTTAAGTGTTTGGTATAAAAAATATTGTCCTGGAGACTATTTATCCCGGTTATAACGTGTATTGTATGGGCGTATGCGTAGTGCATAACGTATGTTGTATATGAGACTAACCTACCATGACCAAATTGGTTGTGTTTTATCAGAAAAAGGTCTGGAGCCCCAGGAACCGGCGAGCGTGCATGAAAAGAGCTATGAATGTTATTGAAGCGAGTGAAGTGTGTAAGGACCGCGTCTTATGGCGCTCAGTCCTCTCTGCCTACCCCGCAAGGGACCTGCCGTGAAGATATACATAATACATGTTATACATGTCGCGTCGCATTCGTGTACACTTACTTTTTTTGTGAATGTATTTTTGTATACTTGCGGAAATTTATAATTGGCCTTCAGAGGCCATGTACTTACTATGCATTATTAGGTGTAACTTTTCCTTTGGAAAAATAAATTCTTGAGGAAGGCTGGCTATTTTATATCACGATACGAGCCTCAGAAGTCGCGCAAAAAGAAAGCAACAAAAAACATTTACCAAAGGACATTTCGGGTGGTACGAGTAGGTACCCGAACGGACGAATTTCCAGATCGCAATTTCAGCCGAAAGACGTACACTGGTGAACATAGGCCGCCCACTTAGATTTTCAAAGCGATCGGTCCTGAGCCGTTTGTATCCATCGGCTCCCTGAGATCTTCACATGATGTCGCGTCGGTCCATCATGTGGCGGGCCCGTTCTACACTGCGTTTTCCGGTTCGTGGTTGCCTTTCGAAAAGCTTTCTGCACCAACGGCCATCGGTTCTCTGAACTATATGGCTCGCCCACTGCCACTTCAGCTTGCTGATCCTTAGAGCCACGTCCGCAACTTCGTTCTGCTACCTGATTGCTGCTCATTTCTGAACCTATCTCGCAGGGAAACTCCGAGCATGGCTCTCTCCTTCGCACGCTGTGCAACCTTGAGTGTCCGTATGAGGCCCATAGTAAAGGGCCATGTTTCTGTGCCGTAAAGTCATCACTGGCAACACGCACTGGCCGAAAGTTTTCGGCATTGAGACATTGAGGTATTTTGGGCGAGTAAATCTTTCAAAATTCCCAAACGCTGTCCATCTGAGTTAAATTCCACGAGAGACCGCCTTCCCAAAGTTGGATCTACCTAGCTGGACCGTTTGTAGACACACTCTTCAACAACTTCGAGAACCGAGCTCCCAACTGAAACTGAAGTGTGTACAACATGTACATTCGAAATAATCTTCGTTTTATCCATATTAATTTTAAGACCCACTTGTTGGGATGCTCTGGCGAGATCTTAAGCACTGTGTTTAATCCTAGTCTAATCTAAAAATATTAATATAAAAATAAGCTAGTGCATCTAGTCTAATATAAAAAGATTTGAACACTGAGAATTGTTGTTATTTTGCTTACGCACTGTTATGTTTGTTACAGGTACACAGGACATTGCCCGATGCTGAAATTCCGATTCGGAAAGTGCTACGGCGATAATACGCGGCAGATTCTACGAGAAATTCGTTCGAAAGGATTGTTTAAGTATGACCCAAAATATTTTTTATTTATTAATTTAAACTTTATTAATCTACTTTAGAACGTTAACTTATTATGGAAGTGAAAGCTGGGTATGGCAGAGAGAGCACGAAAGTAGAATAAATGCGGTCGAGCTGAGAGCATTGCGCAAAATTTGTAGCGTAACGCTCGCTGACCGCGTTCATAATGATGACATAAGTAAGAGAATTGGTCTGAAAGAGAGTGTCGGTGTTAAGATAAGAAAAGGCATCCTCCGTTGGTTCGGACATGTAAAAAGAATGCGGGACGAAAAGGACGAAAACGAATGAAGATATACAATGTGAAAGTGGAAGGATGTAGGAGCCAAGGAAGACCAAGATTAACCTGTCGTGACCAAATTGGTCGTGTCTTATAAAAGTTGATGTCAGGAGCCATATGAACTGGCAAGCGTATATGAAAAGAGCTATGAATGTTACAGAAGCAAGTTAAGTGTCCCTCTCTGCCTACCCCGCAAGGGACCTGGCGTGAAGATACAACTTTATTACGACTGAAGGTTTCAAAGATGCCAAAAACATTCTGTGTTCAAGTAAAAAAAAATCAACTTTGTCATACAAAATATTTCACAAGCTCCTTTTTATATTTTTATATTTGTATAGGGATTTATTCTTTTTGGAAAAAAATCTAGAGAGGTAGGGCGCATCAAAGCAGCCCAACTAGGGGAATACCTTTATTTCTCAGAAAACCGCAGCCAAATAACAACTCCCGGGAGTGTTAGAGTGTTTCTGCGAGTGAGTGAGGGTGCCGGTAAGCTCCTAAGGAGCTATTATCAACCGGGCGCGCGAGTATACTTCCTGTATTGAAAGCGTTATAGGTTACGGTAGTTATTTTATGGTGGACCGTACGTTTGCATGCCTTCTGAGGTTGATAGAAATAAATAAAGATTAAATTAATAACGATTCTTTGATGGGACGACGAACATACGAGCCAAGACGTAAAACTTACAATGTTGTACATAAAGCCAGAATGACAAAATAGAATAATAAACTTATATAATAATAATAAACTTCTTTATTTTCTTCTCACACAGTTTGACACAAAAGATAAGAAATATATAGATATAAAATACAAAGGTGAATGATGTAAACTATGCGACCTTACAATTGTGTAAAATGAATGACATGTAGAAAGAATGCAGGATGAAAGAATGACGAAGCAGATATACAATGCAAAAGTGGAAGGATGAAGGAGCCGAGGAAGACCAAGACTTACCTACCATGACCAAATTGGTCGTTTTCTATCAGAAGGTGATGTCAGGAGCCCTAGAAACCGGCGAGCGTACATGAGAAGAGCAATGAATGTTAAAGAAACGTCACGTGGCGCTCGGACCTTTCTGCCTACCCCGTAAGGGATTTGGCGTGAAGTTATAGATAGATAGATAGACAAAATAGAATAGGGTAGGTAGGTATAAGAGAGGTAGGGCGCATCAAAGCAGCTCGTCTGGGGAAGTACTTCCACCTCACAGACAAAACCACAGCCAAATAAGAAATCCATAGAGAGTTATTGTGTTCCTGCGTGGGTGAGGTCACCAGTAAGCTCCCAAGGAGTTGCTGTATAAGCAACAGAGGAGGCATCGCGCGAGTGATACCTAATATATCGCAAGCGTTAATAGGCTACGGTACCCCCTTTTCATCAGGTGCGCCGTATGCTTGTATGCCTCCCGACGTAGTATAAAAAAAAGACTTTAGAACGAAATTGCTGCTCATGTTACATTCAACATTATAGCTGAAAGTTGTTAACCATAATGATGATGCCGACCGTATACATTTCAGCAAACCTATGGAATACCGGCCAGGCGACAACTATGAACTGGAGAACATGCCGAGACACGAGAAACCACAGCGCGATGTGTACGACGGCCTGCGTCACCGGCAACCTGCTTACATGACCGGGTACACTGGATACGTCCCCGGGATGAACTTCAGGTATCTCCGAAAGATATTTTTGATGCACCCCGGTGATTAACATTTGATGTTCTGCAGAAAGAATTGTGGGCCACAGCATTGAAGGGTCCCGACTGAAAAAGACCTCCTACAAAGAAACTTTATATGTATAGATCACTAAATATATCCTACTCCTCTAGCCCTAAACCATTTTCGCAGGCTGCGTAACGTGCAGGTCAGGTTATCTTCAGCTGCAGAAATGATAGTGAGCTTTCACATAGAATTTTTCTTCAGGTATGGGAAATCTTACGGTCGTTCAGCCGACGATTGTATGGCCGACTTCTCAGAACGACAACGGGTACTGAAGCGCAAGACTGACCTGAACAAGACATACTCCAGATCGAGGAGTGCGCCCAAAATGGAGACTATACATTCCAGGGACGAAATACGTCGAGATCTCAACAAGTTTAAAGAAATCAACAAGTACAAAGGTGGGTCACTTATTAAACAACCCATACTCATCTGATTTTTTACACGACGTCGAGAGGTATACATTGCGCGAGTGATACTTAATGCATTGCGAGCTATTATGTTGCAAGTTTTTAGGCTACAGTAACCCCCTTTACGCTGTATGTCTCCCGACGTTGAATAAAAAAATATATACCTGCGGCCTAACCTTCGATAGAGTTGTTATTTTGCTGCGGTTTTCTGTCCAAAAACATCTAGTCCAAGACAAACAAACATGTTCGTGCACACAAATGTTTGTTCTGTGTGGGAATCGAACCAACGAGCGTTGATGTCAAAGTAGCGTTATAAACCACTGCGCCATCGATCTCACCAGTGAGGTCACCAGTAAGCTCCTAAGGAGTTGCAGCAGAGGTGGCATCGCGCGAATGACACTTAATGTATTACGAGCGTTTATAGGCTGTAACCGCTTTACATCAAGTGAGCTTATGCTTGTATGCCTCCCGACGTTGTATAAATAATAATAATAACAAAGTCAAAGTCAAAATCTTTTTATTCCGTAAAAATGGCTACATTTGTTTGGAATCGTCACAATTTTTTTCCCTACCGTGCACTTTATGACTAGGTGAGCACTGATAAAAATACTGCCAAAAAACTCAGGCACCCCTCTTTTGGTATCCAAACAAATTTACATAATTTATTAATTACATTATAATTGGATCGACTCACTCCCAGGCATTTTTATCATTAATATAGTCAGATACTTTATAATATGCCCTGCTATACAATTTGGCTTTAATGGTAGTTTTAAATTTGTTTATTGACAATTCTCTTATATTGTTGGGAAGTTTGTTATAGAACCGTATACATTGCCCCATAAAAGAATTACTTATTTTGTGGAGACGGCTTGCATGTAACACAAGATTATGCTTATATCTAGTATTTATGCTATGAGTATCACTCTTTTTACAAAATGAGTCTACCGTAAATTCATTATTATCTCTTTCACGTCTCTGTTATCATAGTACTTACGGTGGATTCATTTATAAACAATGCAAGCAATTTCCTCAGTTCGTTATTACCTGCGATGTGCTGTCTGTTCCTTGAGGTCACGTCTACGTCCCGTCCATTGGGTTCGGTAACTACTTCATATCAGGCGGGTTGTATGACTCTTTGCCACCCCCGCATTAATGCTAATATCTACATATATATCAAATGACTTGCTTTCAGAAAACACAATTTCTCCAGAATTTCCACCAATAGCCGGATATACTGGTCACATTCCGCGTATCAAAGGATCGGAAGCATCACTCAGCCAAAGATACCACTGCGCTGCCAAACGAGGGCTTGAGTTAATAAAAATTGAAAAGGAAAAAAGGAAAGAACTACAAAACGCCAATACTAACGTCCGGGCCATCCTCAAGGACCACGACAAGAAGTATTCCTATTGGAACTGGGGATAGCATACAGGAAGAAGGATGTTCTTCACAAAATGTCGATGAGTATCCTTCTAGTGAAAAAATAGTATTACGTTGAGACGATAGTGTAATTAATACACGAAGGTAACGAGTGATAAAACAGCAATAAAAATTTCAGCACACAAGTTCGCGGAGATATTTGCTGTTTTGAAAGTAGCCAGGGCCAATAAAAAAAATTCGAAAGAGAACATTTTTGCCGATTATATGATATATTTTTCCGGTTCCTATTTATATGAAATAAAACCGGCCAAGTGCGAGTCGGACTCGCGCACGGAGGGTTCCGTACCATTATCTATAAAAATGGCAAAAACAATCACGTTTGTTGTATGGAAAGCCCCTTAAATATTTGTTTTATTTTAATTTTATTATATATTTTTAAAGTGAATATGTAATTAAATATTCTGTAAATATTTCAAGCGTCTACCTGTTGCCGTTATCAATATCGAGCAAAAACGAGCAAAAAAACCACGTTTGTTGTATGGGAGCCCCCTTAAATATTTATTTTATTCTGTTTTTTAGTATTTGTTGTTATAGCGGCAATATAAATACAATACCTGTGAAAATTTCAACTGTCTAACTATCACGGTTCATGAGATACAGCCTGGTGACAGACGGACGGATCGACGGATGGACGGACGGACGGACAGCGGAGTCTCAGTAATAAAGTCCGTTTTACCCTTTGGGTACGGAACCCTACAAATGAGCAACATATCTCCTACGCGTACGTGCCGAAGCATTTTAGGCCTTTATCAGTATTTGAAATTGTTATTACATGTTTACATAACTTTAGTATCACTGTAAAAGTAAAAAGCTGTTAGTACCTAATACTGTTCTTACAAATTTCACGCTATTTATAGCTCTGATACCGTTTAATGTATGCACTACATATTTCTAAATACGAGTACCTACTAAGTAACTAAGCCAGAATATTAGCAATACAGTAAGAGTTCATTTAAATCGGTCTAACCGTTTTCCTGTGTTATGCGTTTGATTAAAACTAGTAAATAACAGCAAGATGTGTAGGCAGAGCTGATATTTTTTAAATTTAAAAAATATTTAAATATTTTATTTTAAATTTTTTAAAAATATATGGAACCCTGTACGACATCTAGCGACGAGTGCTGTTACTTTTTCTGTTGATGGGAGTGCAGTGCAGACTCTGCACTGCAGAGTGGCCGGCCATACGTTTTCCCATATGTTTTTTTTTTCTAATTGGAACGATTTTGGACCGTTCTTCCTCACCAACGAACATTTAAATTTCAAATTAAAGGATACAAAACTACAATATGTTAGCTATTAGTGTGTCGATTTTGGAGTTTCTCACTATTACCGTCTAAACGCTAGCTGGATGACATCAGTCTACCCCAAACGGCAATTTTGAGGGTAATGTGGCTCCGCTGGCTATCGCAGCTCTGCCAAAAATACATTCAATGTACTTACTTCAAATTCATAGCACCCTTGAAGTCTCAAATATACAGTTTGATATATCCTTTTCCATTAGATTTCTCAAAAATAGCATTTTATTATCTGAAATTGTAACGTTATATACTTTTTTAGTAATAAAAATGAATTTAGCTTTAATAGGGTGGATTATAATCAAATATCCTTTACACGTAGGACCCTTACAGAAACCTTGAGCATAGCTCTCACTATCGCTTTAAAGCATCTCAACACCTTTATAAAGTAGTGGCTTATTTGCCATTGCTGCAAACATTCTGAAACAGGCTAAATTTTGATAGCCAAAGGTTTTTTTTCATCATAATCTGCCGCAATGACGAAATCCAGCCTGCTCCGGAGTCATTTTCATCACCTTTAAATAAAACATATACATAGTGGCTCAGGAGTGAGTCAACATCAGTCTGTAATTTTTCAACTGTATTTTATTAATGTACAGACTTTATCAATATTATTAGCGGTAATTTTATGAAAAAGTTGAAGAAATGTATACATTGTAATACTGATTTTACAAGGATAAGAAGTCATCAAACACACCTCATGGGAGATCAGATCGATCGATTTTAATGGTACTTTTGGCTAATATTAAATAAATGCTTAGCAAAGTTTTGCTTTGATCCGTCATTGGATCCACGAGAACAGCCGGATTACTCTATGTGAACCCTACAAAACTGATGGACGCGAGTGTAGTAGGCTTTGCTAATACGCAAATATAATTGCTTCTTATTTTCTCCGCGTCTGCTTGTAAATCTGTATATAAGTAGGGCAATATTGTTCAGTGTCTTGTTCTTCCCTCTATGTCAACTGATTATCTTTTTTTTTGTTTAGTAGCTACTGAAGAGCTTTAACAATAGAGAAAAATTTGGAATAATGCAACTTTATATATGTTTTACTCGATTTTTTTACAATGATTAGGTATGGTCGAAATTTGTTCATTGGGGCAAATAATATAAATCTCATAAAACAGAGCATAACGCAGCATCTTCAATGTAATGTTGCAACCGTGTATTATTCTTAGTTAGGGTGTACTACAGTTTAAAAATTACTGTTGTTTAGTGAGTAAAATATAGAAAAAAAATGTTATAGGCATTGCAAGAGTATTTAAACTATACTGCATATTTGTTAATGCTTTAATTTCCAAAATGATTGTAAAATGAGAATGGGCAAATGTATAAGTATGAATACCGCATTAATATATATTTGCTCTCGTACTACAAAAACTAATAATGTGTGTAATAATAAGCATAATAAAATATCATTACACTACTATTAATAATAACAACTAGGTACAGATTTATCGTTGCATTCTCCATGCTGTCACATCACTATAGAAATATATGCAGGGTAAAACAATTAATGTAAAAGTTTGTGAGGATGTAGGTATGTATATTTGTGGCTCTTTCACGCAAAAATGGTTCAAAATAGAGTATATCCTGGATTAATACATAAGCTACTTTTGTCCAGAAAATATTTAGGGTTTTTGAGTAAAACTGGAAAAACCGAATTCCACGCGAGTATATGGCCCACCTGATGTAAAGCATTTACCGTAGCCCATTAACGCTCGCGCAATGCCTACTCTGCTGCTTACACAGCAACTCCTTAGGAACTTACTCACATGCAGGAACACAACAACCCTCTAGGGATTTGTTATTTGGCTTCGGTTTTCTGTGAGGTGGAGGTACTTCCCCAGACAGAAGGAATACAAATTGTAATGATTTATAGTTGGTATTCACGACATTTTCATCTCTTTTTGTGCAGCATGCCGTGCAGACGTCAATTGGAGATCTTTTTTACTCTTGTTATAAATAACAAATATAAAGAATTTAAATGAAAATCTATGTGTGGAGTGGAGGAGTAGGCTTTACAAGTTTACAAGGAATAGTCGACAACTTATATCATATTTAGTTAGCACCGAGTTTCATATACGTTGAGTGCAATAGGAACTGCAAAACAAACTTTGTAACTCGCCATCCACATGCGAGTCAACAACAAATTGGCCATTCTGTATTGTGTGGACTCGCACTGCCTTTTATCCAGCTATGTATTTGCAAAATTTCAACAATTCTGTGTATGTGCAATTATACTGCGCGCGAATTACATTATCTTTTTTCATAGCGTTATCGTGTTCTAATCAATTAGGGTTGAATAGTTCCGCTACCTAAACCGAACTTATCGAAGACATTAATTTTGAGATGAAGCAATTACCGTCAGACTTACTCAGTCCTGATGGAAAACCAAGCCTTGCATACATCAGGTCACATGTTTTTTGAAATATAATTTCTAGGACGTGCTGGTGTCTTCACGAAGTTTTCCTTCACCGCCGAATACGTGATACCTCATTACGAATATGTATATTAATCCAAAAACTCGAATTTAATGGTACACGCCTCAAGCCCTACCTAGGCTTAAAAATATTACAATACAGTGCGATAAGACTCTTTTGGCTTTTGAGTGACATTGACAGAAGTATACCCCTCTCTTGCACACTTAGGTAATCTTCACGAGATGGACACATTATTCATATTTCGGCCACGCGCCTAAAAAGCCTTGTCGCACTGTATATACATATTTATTTAATCAACCACTGGCAGAGAGCTTGGTGGGATCCCACCACCTACTTTTGTTTATGAAATCAGATTAGCAAACAAGCATGCCGCCCGCATTAGACGGTAAGAGGTAACCTAAGCCTGTTTCGTCACAGTAACCAGTAACTTCTCTGCCATATCTCACCCTTCAAACCGGAACACAGCTATATCTATAAATATAGCTGCTTGGCGGTACAAATTGATAAGACAGAGGTAGATACCCACGCAGACGACTTTTGTACAAACAAAGTCTCCCTCTGGTAATTCTACTTAGTCATCCATTAGATGTAATGCTGCCGCGGTTTCGACAAACTCATCAATTAAGGTTTTTAGCGAAATTAACTTAATATAATATCCAAAATCAGGAAAACGAGATTTTTCTCAGTGACATTTCATGATTCCGTCACTAGAGCAAGTTTTTCAGTTTCATTAATGCATTAACTGAAACTGCGATTGCAATTTTACTAAATACTTATAATTATATATACGAATATATGATTATAAGTGTAATATAGTCGAATTCTTTATATTTGTGACAGCATTCTATTCGTTTTGTTACAACTTTCATGTTGGTATCTCGTATAGTTCTAGATAAAGCAAAAAAAAATAAACACGTTTTTACGAACCTAGGTAGTGCGTTTGTCGTAAGCACGGCAGAAAGAATGGCCAAATGGAACACAGCTCTAATATCAGTGTAAATACATTTTTCATTTGTAAACCGTGTATGTTTTAATGTAATAATGTTGTTATAGAAATTGAAAAAAATAAAAATAAATAGTTAAATAATAATTTCGTTGTTTTATTATCGGTTTGAGTAAATATTACATACTTAATTATATTAATTTTCAATTAGAAAATTGTAGCATATAAGAATATAATTATGACATGACATTCTATGTATATAACATAACTTAGTTTAAAGGAATTGACTTGCACTATGATCAGGAGTGAGGAAATTAATAACTATAGTCCATTCAATTGACAACGGTCAAAACTAAAACAGACATGAATAGACATTTGACAGACAAACCTAGAAGGATATAAGTTAACGCAAGCATGCATTTGTTTACATGATATACTTGGCCTTCAATTTATAAAATAAAAAACAATTACGTAACATTATTTTATTTATTAACGCATTCACTTCAGATTTTTTTTACACAACGTCGGGAGGTATACAAGCATAGGACCCACCTGATGTTAAGCGGTTACCGTAGCCTACAAACGCTTCCAATACTCGCGCGATGTCACCTCTGCTGCTAACATAGCAACTCCTTAGGAGCTTACTGGAGACCTCACTCATATGCAGGAACACAACAACCTTCCAGTGAATTGTTATTTGGCGGCGGTTTTCTGTGAGGTAAGAGGTACTTCCTCAGTCGCCTGCTTTGATGCGTTCTAGCTCTCCTTCAGCTCGAGAGCCTCGTTTCTTAATTAGCAGGGTGCACCATGAGCAGGTGAGGTTGGTTTGGTCTTTAGATGGTACAACTTACACCCCAAAACTTACTCGTTGTACAACAACGCCCGCCTACACAGCTTCTTCCTTCTCTGCCTGACCAAATACAATTGATATATTTAAGTCCTTTAGGATTTTTTTTATACCACTAAGGTGGCAATCAAGCATACGGCCTGCCTGATGTTAAACAGTCGCCGTAGCCTATGGACATTTGCCACACCAGGGGTGTCAGTCATGCGGGGCCGACCTTCTAAAAACCTCTTCACGCATTTCTTGAAGAACTCCATGTTGTAGTCCCTTGGAAAAAACTCGGCTGGGAGCTCATTCCACAGACACATTAATATTGCTTTAATATCAGGAATAAGAGATTAAGAGAGGTAGGGCGCATCAAAGCAGCCCGTCTGAGGAAGTAGCTCCACTACACAGAAAACCGCAGCCAAATAACAACTCTCTAGCTAGAGGGTTGTCGTGTTCCTGCGTGTGAGTGTCACCAGTAAACTTCTATGCAGTTGCTGTGTTAGCAGCAGAGTTGGCATCGCGCGAATGATACTCAATGTATTGTACGCGTTTATAGGCTACGGTATCCGCTTTACATCAGGTAGGCCGTACGCTTGCTGCATGCCTCCCGACGATGTATATATAAAAAAAAAAGTTTTTACGGCTTGTAGTTTACTATGCCCAATACCAATAAGAATTATTCAGATCGGTCGAGCCATTTCAAATTTACTAGACTAACACAAGGCAATTGTTTTTATGTATATAGATACAAAGGTTTTTGTTTAAGGTACTACTTGGGTGGCCGGCTAAGAACTATGTCACAATTATTCCTATAACAAAACCATATTCATATATTCCTTTCGGGAGTCAACTAAGCATAGGGACCACCTAATCTGAGTTACCGAAGCCTATGAACGCTTGCAATACAAAGTGATCCAAAGGCATTTCCTTCCGAATTTCCTACAGAGGCTTTCCCATTATTAGAGACCCGGTAGTGACAGAAAAAGAGGGTAGGTATTCGTCAAAATGGCCGTGAAGAGGTTTTTACAGAGTCGGCAATGGTCCTTGTGTTGCAAGTGTTCGTAAGCTATGGTAACAGTTTCTCGTCAGGCTGGAAGTACACTTTGTTTTCCACCTTAGTGGTATAAAAAAACTATCCGGTCTCTAAAGATGTGTCAGTCATTGGCTTCATACGTATTTAATAAAAGTATTCTAACTTATATATAACATTGTCATGTTGTACACAACTATAACCTTGTAATAATATAATAGTTACATAACAGATAAATAAATATTATAAGGCACATTTTAAAGCCATTTATAAATTAGAGGCGATTAAAAAAGGCTCAAACTCATTTGCACCACATTTTAGGTAAGTAAATTATCAGGCTGATTGCCTATAAAATAAAATAAAAAATTGTTAATATTAACTATCAGAAAAATATAGTGGCATTTTATAATGTTTATAACAAAATGTTTCCACCATTTTCCAGAATTAATTAAAATTTACAGTAGCACATATCCAAATTATTGTTTCAATGTATATATCCATTCAATTTTGTATGTAGTTGTCATACCCGACGAGTGATAAACTTGTATCAGTATAATAAGTTACATAACAGATGAATAAATATTATAAGGCACACTTTAAAGCCACTTATAAATTAGAGCCAATTTCATAGGCATTAAAATAATTTGCAGCGCATTTTAGGTAAGTAAATTATCAGCCAGCTTGCCTTTAAAATTAAAAAAAATATAATTTGTTTAAAGTAACTATTAAAAATATATAGTGGCATTTTTGAATGTTGATAACAAATTTCCACCATTTTTCAGAATTAATATAGATTTTGAATAGCACATATGCCACATTTATCCAAACTTTATATGTACTTGTCATACCTGACGAGTCTAAACTTGTTTTATAAGTAACTAGCTATCCGCCCCGGCTTTGCACGGGTTATCCGATCGCTATCAAACTTCACGGGATCACCCGCTGGGCTAAACTGAAGATTCCCTGAAAATTTCATTAAAATCTGCCCAGCCGTTTTTGAGTCCATAGAGGACATACAGACAAACATTCATTTTTATATATATATATATAGATCACACCTAGCTGAACACGCCTTCTACGCGTAACGCCTTCTAAACGGCGCTACTACAAAGTCACACTGCCAAACTAATTAGTGATACAAACAACAGAGTAACATATCCGTGTATTTGTTTTTTGTGCGACGGGTGCATAAACAATTTTTTCCCACTTTTAATATCAAAATTTTTAGATTCATTCAATCATTTCAATCTTGATACAATTGGAAAAATCGGTTATGAGTGATAAGTATTATTAATTATCAATGATTTCTTCAGAAGGTTTATTTGTAATATGTATTCCAAAAATATATGCTGGTAATGTTGAATTCAATAATTTTATAGTTATTTTGCTCTCTTGTAAAGTAAAACACTTTTGATTTACACACTGTTAGAACTTCACTAACTGTTTGGCTTATTTACTTTAGCAAATAAATTTAGTGTTGCATTTTGGTGCCATTTTATTGTAAAAGTTCTCTATCAACTAATGCTTAGATCTCTAGTAGTTAGAACATAAAGATCATTAATCGACAGTAAAGTATGGAGACGGA
The DNA here is from genome assembly GCA_947507595.1 of Pyralis farinalis. Classification (NCBI taxonomy): domain Eukaryota; kingdom Metazoa; phylum Arthropoda; class Insecta; order Lepidoptera; family Pyralidae; genus Pyralis; species Pyralis farinalis. Next base: position 27,063,671 of record OX382276.1, on the reverse strand, counting down.
GGCCACAATAGTATTTAACTAGTATGTGACATGGACAACAATATAATATACAACATAGGGTAACCACCAATACTAATATTCATACAATAGTGCCAAATTGTGTTTGTTTGTCCTTTTATCTCGTCGTAGCAGAAAAACGGATCGACATTCAACATTCAAGAAAACATATTCCTGACATATCTTCATTATTTCTGTACATGAGCATGGGAGTGAACCCACAGGAATAGCTAATTGTCTATATTTTTATGCACTTCGGTAAATAATAGTATCAAATTTAACAAACGTATGTGTTCTTAAATGTACTTTTAAGTAATAAACTTATAAGAGAAACACTTTCTTTTCCGCCAAATCAGAGAGACATTATGCCATAGTAATGTTTCTGCAATGATTTGGCGTTATAATTACTAAAAACTATAAAAAGTATTAAGTATATATCACACTGTTCTTACTAATAGTACTGAAACCAAATTTAGCAGTTCTCTTAAGAGCTTGGAAATATAATCTTAATATTCACATTTTTAGTAATAATCATACGAATTCTGGTAAATGGACGAAATTTGCTTTCTTCCATTGCTCTGAACATTCATATATAATTTCATCACAAACATTTCTTTGCTATTCAAATATTTACCACACCCACCACACGTCAAATGCAATTTTTTTTTCACTCAACAAATCACATCATCAAACGCCTACTTAATCATAGGTACACACACTTTTTCACATATAGTCACTTCTTATGACAATATAAAAATAAAATATCAGTAACATAAAATAATTAATCTTGCACTTTAAATTCAACCATCTTCCCAGATCTCTGATCAACACCATCAATTATTATGGGGTTATTATCATCATCTGTAGCTGAATGGTCCTGTGATTCTGGTGTTCTTACATTTGGTTCTGTTTTCACATCATTCACATCAGATTTAACATTATTCAATTCAGTTTTCTTATCACTGGCTAGTTCGAGCATCAATGTCTCAAGTTTCTGTGCTTTCCTCGTTTCATTATGCGTGATTAAAGCACATAAATGCTCTGTCAATAGTTCTTTCTTCTCTTTCTCCTTTTGAAGATTGATTTTAGCTTGTAAAAACTCCTTTTCAACTCTCAAATAATGTTTTCTGTAATGATTTATAAGTAAAAAAAAAATTATTAAAAAGGTGACCCAAAACCTAGTTAATGTTCTAAATGACAAAAAAAAAATTACATGCAATTTGATCTAACCTGCATTGTGTACTTCCGCCAACAATCTACCACCACCACACAAAGCAGATTAGATCAAATTACATGTAAATTTGACTTTCGCAAATAACACCTAACATTAACTAAAATAATATATTAAATAAGCTGAAATTAAATTATTTGATTACGAGTATGTCCACAGAGTGGACTCTAATATTTAATATGAAATGAAATTTCGCTTTTAAATTCGTATTCTATACTTACTCAGCTTCTGCATAGTTAAAACATGCTTGATCAATCTTCTTCCTAAGAACTGCAACATCTTGAGAAAATTGACTGTCTAATACTTGAAGCTCCTTCTTAATTTTCTCCAATCTCAGGACCTCTTCTTCTGTTTGTTTAGTCCTGTAAGTATTGACACGAAATATCCGTTTACTAATACTCAAATATTGTTTAACTACATAAATAAATTTGACTGTATATGTACCATATTGGTTTGGTAACAAGGTGGAAAAACTTAGAAAAATCAAACATGCCTTGTTTAAGTTTAGATTGACAACACAATCTAACCCAAGAAATTTAAACTGTACGTCAAATTTCAAGCATTAGAGATAAAACTGTATACTCCAATGACAAGATAACATTGATAGATAAGAAAAATGACAGATTCTTTATTTTGCAATGTTACATTGAATATCATGATGATCATGTTATAATCACACCTATTTTCATAGTATAGCTATTCATTATTAATCATTTCCTTATACATTTACATACAAATTTCGGATTACATATTTTTTATTTTACTTACAAGCCACTGGTGAGTTAGATAATTTTATGTTTTATAAGAGTAATAGACACTATCATCATGGAGCAGTGATAACCCAATTGATAAAGAACCGGTCCATGGACTAACTGGTCCTCGATTCGAAACCTGCCATGTGCCACTAAATTCGTGATTTCGGATTTATGACATATTTGTAATTATCCCTTGTTCGGCGGTGAAGGAAAACATCGTGAGAAAACCCACACGTCTAAGAAATATTTGGAAAGACGTGTGACATTACCTAAGAAAGGTCTGGTTTTTCCTCTGGGTTGAGGATGTCCGATGGCAGTCGTTTTATGTATAAATCAGTATCTTCGCCAAATCCTTAGGCTCAGGTAGCGGACCCCGTCAATCGTAATGGATTAGGAAACGGGATAACGCTAAGAAGTAGAAATGGATACTACGATCATGAAATTCGATAACTTAGATTTATGCATGGCGTAATTAATAAAGTAAAATTCAGTTCAACAGCAAATTCTCTGTAGGTATTGGTTATTATGTTTTTGCCACAGAGTTTAATAGCTGTAGTAGATTCTTCATTAATCAGTATTTTTTTTTATTTTACAAGATTAGCTGATAAATATTAATAATTCAGTACTGCTACCAAAGAAAAAGCTAGGAGAAGATAGATAGCTCATAGCTTATTTGTGAGATATTGTAACGGAATGTCCGCATACCAAATCCAAATCAGCGATCACGAGTAAGTTCTGTAAACTTTGCATACCACAAGGAATGTCTAAAGCATCGGCGAGCGTCTACTACTAAAAAAGACGACGATAGTATAGTACTATAGTGTAAATACCTTAGTGCTGGAACCGCAATTATTGCGTACTATGCGATTCCAGAGAACTTTTCTGCCGAGAACTCTCAAGTTGTGGAATGAACTCCCAGCCGAGGTTTTCCTAATGGGACTACAGCATGAGGTTCTTCAAGAAAGTTATAAAGAGGTTATAAGGGAGTTGACAACGCATTAGTGACACCCCTGGTCGTATGCATCAGGCAGGCGCTATGCTTGTTTGCCACCTTAGTGGTATATAGTGGTTATTTTGACGAACTCGGTGGCTCAGTCGTGAATGACGCGACTTTGACACCAACGCTCGTGGGTTCGACTCCCACACAAGAGACAAACATTTGTGTGCATGAACATGTCTGTTTGTCTTGGTCTGGATGTTTTAAGAGAAGTAGGGCGCACCCAGCTTCCGTCTGGGGAAGTCCTCCACCTCACAGAAAACCGCAGCCAAATAACAACTCCCTAGAGGGTTATTGTGTTCCTGCGTGTGAGTGAGGTCACCAGTAAGCTTTTAAGGAGTTGCTGTGTGCTGTGCAGCAGAGGAGGCATCGCGCGAGTGATATATGTTACAAGCGTTAATAGGCTACGGTAACTGCTTTACATCAGGTGGACCGTATGCCTCCCGACGTTGTATAAAAGAAAAACTACTTGGAACATACAGTGCGTAGTGTCTAAATGGGTCACACCCCTTTATACTCGTAATTAAAGGTTCATGATATTGTCCGGCCTCCTGAACGTGACTCATACTTGCAAATTGATATAAATACAATCAACAAATTAATCAGAAGATATGATTTATACAATCAACAGATTGACTCAATCATATCTTGTTTAAATACAATGAGCCTCTAGCATATAACAGATTTTGAAATTTACTTCCAATGCTACTATGTTCTTCTTCTTTGCGTTAGGTTAATCCTGTAAGCCCGTTTCCTAATCCATTAGGATTGGCGGAGTCCGCTACCTAAGTCTTGCCGGTTTCCTCACGACGTTTCCCTTCACCGCCGAGCAAATTTAAAGTGATTATTACAAATATGTACATAAATCCGAGAACACAAATTTAGTGCTACATGCCAGAATTCGAACCAGGCGCATGTTGCACAATAGTAGTAGTTTATTATTCTGTAATATTCTGGCGTTTAATCATAACAATTCGAAAATAAAATATTTTCAAGCTGTTAAACTGAAACTATGGAAAATTCCTTTCTCTCGATGACACAGTAGGTTCCAGATTATTAGGATGAATTCCCCGCATTTTACTGTCTGGCGTGGTAAAAAAAGAATTTGTAATAAGTATCATTATCAATAACTACAATTACTCTTTGTTTTAATCCTACAATACAATACTCGGTTAACCTACTATACATCAATTCCAATTTGTAAGTTGTGGCTCCGAACAAATGATTACTTTTTCTCCTTCCATAAAGTACCATTAGCAGTCAGAACCCGTTATATACGTTTTCCCATACATTTCGCGGTCGTATACGACCACCCGGGTTTCGAAGGGTTAAGTAATGTTACGATTAAAGTCCTGAGGAGTTACTACATTAGTTGCGGTCTGGCAATGTAAGGAATACTCACTGCATTGCAAGTGTACATAGGCTATGGTAACTGCTTCCGATGAGGCAGTGTGCTTGCTTGCATCACACTGTATTAAAAAATCTACACTTAATGACTAAAACTGATATTTAGATTTTGCTACAAAAAGAAAGTGTACCTATCTGCCAATGCTTTTGCCAACATCTCTTTTCTCTTCTTATTTTGTTCTTCCATCAACTTCTGTCTTAACTGTAACTCTTCTAATTTCACCCTGTGAGCTGCTAGTTCATCTTCTGTGTAATTGTCCACTCCTCTTACTATATCTGGAGTAACATCTAGACTATCCTTCCTTAGCTCCTGTCCAATGTCATTATTCCCTATGTCATTAGCTACCTCTTCACTATTTTCTGTATTTATACTATTATTGCTGACAGTATCAAAACATATCTCATCTTTCTCCAAATCATCATTAAGATTTTCTAAAGGTGATGATGATGAGGCACTTTTTAAGCTGAGCTTACATTTTGCAAAGTCTATGTTATCTATTGCATCGTCTGAAACTTGTTTCTGAAGTGCTGGCAATTTGAATTGACTTGTAAACCTTTTTGGTTTCACACCAATTTTGTCTACTTTTTTGAATTTTGTAGAGTTTTGTTGAACTGCTAAAAGAAAAAAAGAAATTATGAAAAAGAATATTCTGTGACGCAATCCATTATATCCATATTATATTATATATTCAACGAGCTCGGTGGCGCAGTGGAAAAACGCGTTGTTACGCTACTTTGACACCAACGCTCGTGGGTTCGATTCCCACACAGTACAAACATTTGTGTGCATGAACATGTCTGTTTGTCTTGGTCTGGGTATTTTCTATGTATAATAAGTATGTATTTACAAAAAAAAATGTATTTACGTATGTTTATCAGTTGTCTAGTATCCATAACACAAGCATCGCTTACTTTGGGGCTAGATGGCGTTGTGTAATTTGTCCGACAATATTTATTTATTTATTTATTATTATTATTAAACTACGAGCAGTCTGTCAGGCTGGTAATGTTTTCATAAGGTGGAAGTAATCCTGCAGTGATTTACTGGGGTACAGTGCTAATAAAACATCAGATCTCATCCTTTAATTAATACAATTTCATTACAAATATACCTGTGAGCACTTATTATGTCAGAAAAAACAGTATCAATCACACATTAGTGTCACATTTCAATTATGTCTGATAAATAGAGGATAGAAAATGTGCTCCTTATCAAGCTACAGTTTCCGGCACCATATAATGAATATCATGTTTGACACATATATTTGCATTGTTGCATCATTATTGAAAATTATTCTATATCTATATATATAGTACATCAAACAGATTTTAGTTGTTATTGGTATGTGATATAAAAAACATGTGTTTGCTTGTTCATTTAATCTTTAATTTTGGCAGGTGAAATTGGTTTGAATACCAACTACAATATCCATAAAATGTCACTGGGTGGAATTTACCTCCTGAGACAATACTCCTGACCTCCAATATTATGGTTTCTATTTATCAGTGATTAAATTCTATTATATTTTAACCATCTATCATCAAATTTGTCATTCAATTGTCCTTAAAATTATCCACATATTCTTTTTTTAATTGAATGAGCTGAATTATTGCCAACATCGGAAGCTTAGATGAGAATGTGGGAGAAGTGGTGATCAGGTTTTAAAATTCAAATTGAAAGTATTTTCAAATATTTATTTAAGGTTTTTACACACTTTTATAGGATAAATAAGTAAATAACACCACAAGTATAAAGTAAATAAACAGACTACAAACATATATTTACCCACTAAAGCTAAATTTCAGGGCTTAGGTTTACTTTAGTAAGTATAGTGCAAATACATGTTTATACAGTACTATCTATATCTTCACACCAGATCCCTTGCGGGGTTATACAGTTGTTGGTGAGAAATTAGCTATCAACAAATAACCATATTTTTGTGGTATATCTATTTTATCAAATTAGAATAATAAGTAAATAAATCCAGACATATCACAACAAACCATTAAAGCCAAAATTTTATGAAACTTAGGCTACAACATGGATTCCCAAAGGGGTTTATATCAATGCCAGGCTCAATAACAAGGAGTTTATAAATTTCATACATTAGTACGGCAGTTAAGCCATTACTAATTATGTGAAGCCAAATTATGTGTTAAGCCATTACTGTTATGTGACCACTGGGCCTTTAAACCAGATTGTAAGCATTCATCACAGGGAAGGGTGATCAAATTTGCATACAATTTACAATGCCCGCAAATGCCTAATTTTGCAGAAGTCTTAATATTTTCAATGATGTATGTATGTATGTCTTCATGCCAGGTAGACAGAGAGAACCGAGCGCCATAAGATGCGGTCCATAGATACTTCACTCGCTTCTCTAACATTCATAGCTCTTTTCATGCACGCTCGCCAGTTCCTGGGGCTCCTGACATCACCTTTATATTTTCAATGATAATAATATAAAACAAAACATGACATTTTTTCAAAACTATATGACTTATCTAATCGGCATTTTGTTACAAAACGCATGAATGCAATGTTTGTTGGTTTTGATCTTTGATAGGCAATTTCATAAATTATAAATATGAAAATAAATAAATAAAATTCGTAACATAATTGATGGAAATGGTCAGCTTGTACATAGGCCTGACAGGCCTATTTCGGAAGTCTTAAATCATAATTTTCCTTTTCACAAATAACCGATTACTTTTGTAACTTCTATCTTGTCTAATAAGTACCTACCATCATGCGCTTCCGTACCACCGGATTTAATCCGCTCTAAGTCCTCTTCACTAAAACCAGTAAAAGTATAGGACATTTTTTTTTTTATTTACTAATACTGGTCTATTAGCATAGAAATTTATTTGATGTTAGAAAATAACTTTAAATATATTTTACTGACGTGTTCGAGTTCGACACAACATTTTGACGTTGACATCAGGGTACGTCATGTTGACAAATGTCAAATAGACATTGCATTATTTTATTGGCATTGTAGACCAATTCTACTAAACACTGCCGCTGCACGTTTACGCTTGTCATTTGAGTCGTGTAGGAGTAATGCAGACGGACAATTCTGCTAAATAACTGCAACTGCACGTTTGTGCTTGCCACTTGAGTCTTGTAGGAACGGTGCAGTGTCAACGTACGTATTATATTAATATCGCCTGCACTACAACGTTTGCAAAGCTGCACTGCAAATGTACTGCAACTGTGCGTATACTGCAACAAAACTATATTCGTCAATATCTTTGCTACCGCCGATTGAACCCATATTTAAAGTCAATCATGGGCTAAAAAAATGTATTTAAAAAAATATAAGTGTTAAGATGTCGTCGTCACAATTATTAAAATGTCATTGGTCAAAGTTATTTTTTGTGTTCGACCGTAGGTAAACTCATCTTTCTGTAAAGCAAATCTTTGTAAATTTTATTTACCTACCACCAGCGAACTTTTTCGCTGCCTACCACTAATTCTTTATTTCTGATGGAGAAAAAGACTTGTTCCGTAGAACAATTTGAAATTATTGTTGCATTCATGGAGCGGCACACCGATTTGGCCCTGGGCAGGTGCAAATCTAAAGGAGGCCGAGTGCTTTCATTTAGATTGTGGTCAAAACTGGAGGGTATGCTCGATACTGTGCATACCTCTCAATCCTCGGAAAGGATGGCAAAGGAGTGGGCGAAAGTAAGTTCGTGAAAACTATCTTAATTATATATTATTTGCTATACCTTTTGCGAAGAGTTACGAAAAAAGTGTATCAGGCAAGAGTGAATAGAGATTTCGGGAGGGGCCGCCATAGACGCACACGTAGATCAAATTGGTGATGTGTGGAAAAAGGGCCAAATCAAAAGTACCCAAAACCGATGAACATGCAAGGTTCATGAGTGTGGAAGTAGCGAGAGGGATATGTTCGGATCGATGCACCTGGCGTTCCACTCTCTGCCTACCCCAGAGTAGTCTCTGCTTACCCCAATGGGCGACAGGCGTGATGATATATATGTATACGCCTTTTTCCTAATACCAGTGTTCGCCTTAATAGTTGAAATTCAACCACAATCCTTATTGATTTATTGTTTTGAATTATTTGTATATGAACTTACATGTACATCAATTGTATATGAATTTATAAGGTTTATCTATCTCGAGTTTCTCTGTGCTCGCAGGGCACTTTAAACCATGGTTGTTGGCGATAGATGACAGTCGTTAAGCTAAGTCAGTGGCTCTCGGCGACTGAAAACACTGGCATCCGCCAATTCTCAATTGAACAGCGTAGTGGAGTATGCTTTAAACCCCCATCATTTGACGGGAGGCCCGTATCCTTGCAGTGGGATGAGTAACAGTTGGTGTGGGGAACTTACATGTTTCCAATATTTTTTCAACTCTTTTATAATTTTTTCTTTTGATGAAACTGAAGCTTGTCAATAGCTACTTAACAAAAAAAAAAGAAATTCAGTTTACAAACAAAAAAGATATATAACTTTGATATTACTACAGTATTACACAGGTTATAAGGTCCGGCTTAATGTCAAAATAAGGGCCGGAAATGCGTCACGAATGCAGACAAATGATCTTGTCTGCTCTCAAGTTGAGGTTGGCGGCGGTGTTAGGACACCAAACTGTTGAAGAACCATCTCCTCTTCAGCAGACGAGACAGGATCCGATAGTAAGTGTTCCGTATTCATTAAAATAGGCTAATTATAATAAAATAATTAATAAACCCACACCAGTTGACAATACAGTTTTTTCTATCAGCACTAAGAAATGGGAGCACTCTACTGCTTATCTGTAATCACTTCTCTAATAACACTGATGAATTTCTAATTTAACAATAAGTTTTTGAGAGGTGCTGCTTCATATTACATAGACTGTATGCTTGTTGGTTAAGTAACTAAGTGGCACAAAAAGTATGTGTATTTGTATCATAGTACTTGGCAACTTGGGGTACCTTGTTTGTGGGTTTTAATACAGTTTTAATGCTTAAAGAATTTCTTGTTGTAGTTCATGTTCATTATAAAGGTCTTATAGATGCTAAAATAAAACTAATACACAAACATTTTATTTTCAGATCGATTTAGAACTTCAACAGTCAGTGCCACAGGAAAATAAGGAAGTATATTGTCATTTTAAAAATAGTGAATAATATATAGGATACCAGGAGTTTCTAAAATATTTTTTATTGTTTGACAGAGTTGTCTGTAACTATGAGGGCATATATAGAAAATCAAAATGAACAGTAACTATTTTAAAGTACATTAGTAATAGTAGGCACATTATATTATTATTTTTATTATTAATAAACAGAATGAAATCATTTCATCTTGCATAGCTTCTTCACAGCAGCTACTTCCTCTTTGATGTTTGTTAAAATTTACTTATAGTGTCGAAAGAAATTGATCATCAATCTTCGAACCAGAAGAAGACTGATAAATTTGTCTAAATAAAAGAATTGAATATTGAATCACAATTTTATTGTCTCAATAACCTGGGACCTTACAAATAGACATCAGGAAAACTCAACAACAGTTAATTTTTGATATTTTTTTAATATGCGACGTCGGAATACATACAAGCATAGGACCCACCTGATTTAAAGCATACCATAGCCTCTGAACGTTGGTAATACATTATGTATACCATTAAGGCAGGAACACATCAACTTTGTGAAGGGTTGATGTGTTCCTGCCTTAATGGTATTGCTGCGAGGTGGACTTCGTCCCCATACTTTGATGCGCCAAACCTCTTAATAATATAGATATGTATAAATGCTAGGGCTTTGGGTTCTATTTGATTGAAAATTTGATAATTAACAATAAATATCAGGATTATTACCGGAATCTAGATTTTTAAAACCCCGATACATCTATCGACTATGTTCCTTGCAGTAACTTGCATCTGGTAGTAGAAGGCTTCTGGTGTGTTTGGTGGCGCATTTGTGATAGGCGTCATCATAGTGCGTCGTAGGGGATACCACTTTCGCCTTAAATATGATATTATTATTAAAATGTTACATGCCAAATAAGCATCCGCATCTGATGTAAGGTGATAACTGTAGCCTATTAACATTTGCATGGAGCTATGAAGGAATATGTTGTCATCCCATGCTGCTAATGCAGGAACTCAAGAGCCCACTCGTAAACTCTGACTTATTTGGGTGTGATATTCTTTTTGATTCGAGGTATATAATCGTCGAGTTGCTCCCATTAAATTATTGTTGTGTCCCGCCCGACTCTCTTAAATAAATGTTTATTGATACATGTAAAGACCCATAAATCATTCCGAATAGTAAGTACGACATTATCAGTTTTTAATAAAATTGGTTTTATGGTAGTTATTAATAATAATATATATTTTTTATTACCCCGCAGGGCAGCTTGTGGCGAGCTGTTGGTGCGTAACGACACCACGGGTACCCGAGTGCTCCAGAGAGATGATCAGGGCCTTCGTCTACGGCGTGTCTTCGTCGGTCGGAGTGGAAAGTCAAGAAGATTCGCAGACTCTCAGCTCTGGCTTGCCTTCATTGGCCGCCCAGGGAGGAGTCGATAGAGCATATTGTTTTGTCAGGTGATATGCTCCAGGGATGGAAGTGTTAAAGGGCATAATGCCGCGAGTAAATTCCGAGAAAGCGCAGCACCCCTTTTAACACCCCTGAGTCACTCACACCGGCGTTGCCCCCCGGCCGACTTTCTCCACCCATTGAGTGGCCAGCCTGCCCGGAGTAACATCCAACATGATAGTTATGGCAGGCGTCCGTCCTTCTTCTGCAAATAGCCCAGTACTAATAATCCCTCCAGATCTCATTTTAATAGCCCACTTTTTTCCACATATTTCCAATAGTCCCAATACCTGCCCTGACGTGTTCATTGGTATATTGTCCCATTGATATATCCTGGAGCGGGTCACGGCGGGTGTACAACATTATATATATAGTCTTTCCCTTTATGCCTAGAATACTACGCGAGGCTATTGAAATAAGAAAACACCCCAATTTCAATAGAGAAGATGGTTGGCAAGTACCACCTGCTTGGGATCCAGTTCTAAAATTAATCAAGTCACACCCAGAGTTCTACCGTTCCTCATGTTCATGAGGTTTGACAAGAACCACATGGCTTCCGTCAATAAGTCCGTCCTAAAGAAATTCAAAGCAGAAGGCAAGGAGTTTAATAAATAATTGTATAGCTTCTACAGGTGGCGTGCTAAAAAATTAATTGACAACGAGTATAAGCAGCATTTAAGGAAAATACAAGCGGATATTATTAACGAACCAGTTAAGTTCTGGGAATATATAAAAGAAAAGAAGAGTAGCAGACAACGAATCGACATATATAATTACGACAACGATGAGGTTTCCGGACAAACCGCTGCCGATGCTTTTGCTCACTATTTTGCTTCTGTATTCCGGGCAGAGGAACCACGTCTAGATTCGGAGGAAGCCGAACGTTCTGCCGACGCGCATGCAAACGTGGCAGCTGTTACTGTCAAAACAGTAGATGAGCGAGATCTGGGCAGCTGTGAGACGTATAAAATCACAATCGTCAGTAGGCCCGGACGGCATCCCAGCATTTTTAGTAAAGGATTGTTTAACAGTCCTGAATACTCCGTTATTGTATCTTTACAATCTCTGCTTAGCTCAGTCTAAATATCCTGACTGTTGGAAACTATCCAAAGTAACGCCAGTTCCAAAGGGTGATCCCAGAGTAGATGTATCATCGTATATACCTATTGCAGTGCTTTCCATCTTTGCCAAGATATTTGAAGCGATCATTAGTGTCGATATTGGTAGGCAAATCGGTGTTAGGCTGCATAACGGCCAGCATGGTTTTCGTAAGGCTCGTTCAACAACTACTAACTTAATAACATTCGCGGACTACGTGCTGGCAGAGATGGATACTGGACATCAAGTCGATGCCGCATACTTTGATTTTAAAAAGGCATTTGACCTTGTAGACAGTGACATCCTTCTAAGAAAACTTGGCATGCTAGGTTTCACGCGACATTTACTTGACTTCTTTGCAAGTTATCTGCAAAATCGGCGCCAATACGTAAAAATGGATGGATTTGAGTCTCCTAACTATTATACAAGATCGGGAGTTAGCCAGGGCAGTACCTTAGGGCCTACACTCTTTTCAATCATGATTAATGACCTACCAGAAAGAGTACGGGCTGCGGAGTGTCTTCTTTTTGCGGACGATCTGAAGTTGTACCTCAGAATATGCAATAATGAGGATGCAAAAAAACTGCAATTGGATATCAATGCTGTGTCAGACTGGAGCCGAATCAATAACCTTCCATTCAATATAGCTAAGTGCAAATACATCACATTCACACGCAAGCGCTGTCCAGTTGAGACACTGTACACACTAGATTATTTTCCACTGGATAGAGTAAATGATATTCGTGACCTTGGTATAGTATTGGATAATAGGTTGGACTACCACAAACACGTGACAGAAATCTGAAAAGCAGCTAATAAAACATTAGGTTTTATAATGCGAACTGCTTCCGCGTTTGACAACATGACAGTGGCTAAAGTGTTATATAACGCCTACGTCCGTAGCAAATTGGAGTACGGAGCGATAATTTGGGATCCTTATGAAGATAAATATTGCCTGCTGGTAGAGAAAATATAGCGAAAGATTGCTCGTTGGGTTTATAAGAGAGCCTATGGTTACTACCCTTTCTTGTTTCCCTCTTTATTCGTCTCCGGTATGGTGGATCTCGAAACGCTTTCACTTAGGAGAAAACTAATTCTTATAAAGCATTACCTTTCAGTATTCCATCACAAAATTGACAATCCACTGATCATTGAAAAAATTGGTCTATTAGTACCTTCGCGCATCCCCCGATATTCCTCTGGGGCAGTACCACCACACCGCAGACCGCGTTTACTTCCCAAACCAGTCACGCGCACAGTGTACGCTGACCAAGCGCCCACGGTGCGCGCCATACGACTGATCGGCGACATGCTCACCCATTGTGAGGACTTGGATATGTTTGCTGACAGTATTGAAAGACTGCTCAGCGGAGCTGCTGGGTTCCTCAATAGTAATTGTTTTTGACATTACAATTTGTATTTGAATTTTATTTGTTAATTTTATTTTATTTTTTTACATAAATGATATGATGCTGACTTAGGATGTTGATAATTGAATTGGGACCTGATATTCTTATTCTATTGTAATTTGTGACACTATCGTAATTTAACATAATAATCTATCATAATTGTTTCGAGTAACGTGTGGTCGTTTGTAATCAACTTAATTTAATCTGCAACTATTGTATTAGTATGACTTGCTGGTGCGTTGGAGTTAGTATACTCTGTAAACTTGCATGTAATGTAATAAATAAATAAATTGCCCCTATTATGCCAGAGATTTTAAATTTTTGATAGAATCTGAAAATATGATAACATGAAATGCCCTTTATATGCATGTGATGATAGGACAAAATAAAAAGTACTTGTTTTAATGTTCTATCTTTCTTGTCTGTTTTGTGGGACTCGCACAAATTGTCGAAAACAGTACGAGCATTTAGAGCTTGAACCACTTACCTCACAGCCCTTGAGATACTGGGTTGGGAAATTTGGTGGAACTTGCTCTGTCCTACCAACGTGTGGCGTGATCCCACTGCAAAAAATGCTAACGCTGTCAGGATCTAGAAAAGTAAATAAGATAGTATTAAGTACCTTTAAGGAACTTCTGGTACATATCGTCCTGCAGTTGTGCATACTTTTATTTTTATTGACAAACCGTCAGATCTTGCTTCCTCCTATAAACGAGACTGCAAAACAATAATCAGTTCAGTCTATATGTTTTTATAAATGCTGTCTCCGAAAGGTAAATGAAAGGGTCAGGCATCACCGCCCTTCGCTGCCAGCGGAGCCATATTCCTCGTTCCCCTCCTCAAAATTCTCCCACAGAAGTCCAAACATCGTTTCATTATTTGCTTTCAAACAGTAACTTAGCATGCAAAAGTTGCTTAGTTATTTTTTTTTATCAGAATAGCGAATCGTTCACTGCAGCGCTCCTGCAACGCCGCTGCTGTCAGATCGCCTAACAGTAGACTAATTCTGCTAAAATCCTGCAGCTGCACGTTTACGCTTGTCATTCCAGTCTTGCAGTGCCAATACGTCTATTCCATTAAAATTTCTTGCACTGCAATGGCACTACAACTGTGCGTATCCTGCAAGTTAACTACTTAACACCTGTCATGTTACCATATTTCAATCTAATAAATTGGATTTTACTTAATTTTGACTGTTATAGTTTCAAGCCCCATTGCCGTAGGTTACCGGCGTAAAGGTATTTCTAACTGAAAATAAGCTTAACTGAGAAGAACAAATGTTTTGTGATATAAATTACCGCTTCAGAACATTAATTTCACTTCGCAGAAGTTGCTTAAGACTAACGTTAGCAAAACTGCAAATAAACTCCTTCAAAAATTTTGTCACCGCTATACAAATGTTAAAACAATTTATTAGAATACGATTATATTGCAGGAAACGTACAGGTGCAGTGTAAGAACCTTTTGTTTTTGAACTGAATAGCCAGTCACTTACTGCAGCGTTTTGCAACGTCGCTGCTGTCAGATCGCTTAACAGAATAACGAAACGTCAAAATGTACACATTTTGACACACACTGCGCAGCAGTGCAGTTACAGTGTTTTAGTAGAATTGGCCTACTGTACTTGCACTATAACTGTGCGTATGGGATGCCGACGACACTGCGAGGAAGCTTAAGTCCGACTCTGCACCAACGAGTAAATTCCTAATCTGTCTATATAGAATCTAGTCTACAATCCCACATTAGGTATTAGTCATTAGATACGAAGCTTGAAAAATGGAAAGTCAGCAGAAGTATGCAATGTTGCAAGATGTGGTTGTTTGTTGCTGAGATTATTAATCTAGGTTGCATTTACGCCCAGGACGCTGTCTGGTAATTCTGATTCGCGTTTAATTTATCCTAAAGAATCGGAAAGGTCCCTACGGATTGAAGAGGCGCAGACCTCGTACCCATGTTCAAAAGCAAGGGGTTCTGTTGGCCAATTCTACTGAAAAACTGCAACTGCACTGCTGCGTGTTTTAACATTTGTACAGCGGTGACAGAAATTTTGAAGGAGTTTATCTGCAGTTTTGCTAACGTTAGTCTCAACTTAAGCCACTTTTGCGAAATGAAATTAATATTCTGAAGCGGTGATTTATACTACAAAATATTTGTTTTGTTTTGGGAGATGTTTAGGTGATGTGAAAATATATGAATCAAGTAAAGCTTCTTTTCAGTAAGAAATACCTCCACTCCGGCAAACAAGAGCAATCGGGTGCGAAACTATAGGAGTCAACATTAAGTAAAATTACAATTTATGAGATTGAAAGATTGTAACATGACAGGTGTTAAGTAGTTCATTTGCAGTATACGCACAGTTGCATCTCAGTTGCAGTATAGGCACTGAACGACTCAAATGACAAGCGTAAATGTGTAGTTGCAGGTTTAGTAGAATTGGCCTACTGTATGGACTGCGCCTCTTTAACTACAGGGCAATCAATTTGATCAGCTTAGCGGCAAAGTGTATGATAAATTAATTGATAAGAAGATGAGAGAAAAAATCCGATGAAATGTTGTAGAGGTCATACGAGATTTCGATTAAGGTTGGATACCATTAGTGAAAAGTAAATGAGCGTTACCCGTAAAAAAACTGTTAACACAGCGTGTGTTAATGTAAAAGTTTATAAACTATAATACCCAGCGACGTATCAAAGGTAGACACGTTATACACGAACATTTTTGTATTTTAACTTACTTACTACTATATCCACGTACAGTTATTTATTATCACACTTTGCTCTAAAAAGAGACAAACGATAGGGAATACCTGTCGTTAGAAAGAGATGAATATACATCTTTAGATACGTATTGATTGCTGCTGAGCGCTCATTGGCGCGAGCACTGATTTACCGATATGGAGGAGACTGGGGAAAAAGCTCTGGATTTAATTAGTGTTTAAAATAATAAAACCAATTATGTACAAAACATCTATTTTCGTAATATGAATTGTGAACAATGAAATTATAAAATAATATCGAGTCAGTTTGTGAGTGAATAAAAAAATACGTATTTGATAAAATATTATTCCCTCAAATAAACTTAACTTATTCCTTTTTTGTCTTTTTTAATCAGTTTTCTAATCTAGACTATTTTAATGCGCGAAATATATTTTAACTTCACTATAATAGCGCGTATTAGGTGAAGCCTGTGATTATAACTCGGATATTGCTCTAGGAAATGAAAATTTAAAGAGGAAAATACATCATTGCGATATAGGAAACACTTTAAATGACGACTCGAAATTTGACGAGCTCGGTGGCTCAGTCGTGAATGACGCGACTTTGATACCAACGCTCGTGGGTTCGATTCCCACACAAGGCAAACATTTGTGTGCATGAACATGTCAGTTTGTCTTGGTCTGGATGTTTTAAGAAAGGTAGGGCGCATCAAAGCAGCCCATCTGGGGAAGTACCTCCACCTCACAGGAAACCGCAGCCAAATAACAACTCCCTAGAGGGTTGTTGTGTTCCTACGTATGAGTTTGGTCACCAGTAAGCTCCCAAGGAGTTGTTGTGTAAGCAGCAGAGGAGGCATCGCGCGAGTGATAATTAATATATCGCAAGCGTTAATAGGCTACGGTACCCGCTTTACATCAGGTGGGCCGTATGCTTATATGCCTCCCGACGTAGAATAAAAAAAATATTTAACCATTTTTTTTTCATCAAACCATCTACAGAATCTAAAATGGAAAGAAATAAATGATAAGTAATATTCTATTCGCTGCATTCTTTTCTAGAACGTCTAGTATTACTAGTATCTAATAATTGAAAATAAGGTAGGTAGGCGTATTACTTAATATAAAACAAAGTTAGGAATAAATTTAATTCACAATTCTGTGTTCATAACGTGATAGTTAAATTTTCCTCAACTTCCCCTAGCAACGGCTGTCACTAGACCCGCTTTAATATTGCTAAAAACTAAATACATTTACTATGTTTTTAATAAAATAAAACTGTACTTACAAATGAAATGACACGTTTTCCTTGTCTTTAACAGTTGCCGTGTAATTTGTGGACCATCTAAAAACACAGGAAGGCATTTTTGCCAGAAATAACTTATTTGGCGAAGTACGTATAGACGTGACGCGAGAGCGTGCCCAACTGAATGCGAGGTGGGCAATTACCTTACTTTCGTATTGCCATTCTAGAGCGTGTACAACGTATCTATGACTATAAAAACATCTTAGATAATACCTAATAAACTTTGTGTATTGTAATCTTTGTCTGAGAAACATTCAAGTATTTGTTATATTTTACTTTTATTCATAATATTATTAGTTCACTATCGTTTATATTACAAAATACTAACTATCAAGTTTATCACTTAAAACTAATATTATAGTGTAAAGAAGAAATCTCAATTATAACAACAATGTCCCTTGTTAAAAGTGCTATAAGAAGTCTATTTTGTGCTACGTTATAAACCATGGAATAAAAAGAAACTATCCGAGACAACTGGTGGTTTCAAAAATTATTATTCACTGTTTAAGTTAAACACACTATAAAAGTTTATAATAACTTATTTTTTCCGCTCCATTTCTACTCGTGTTATTTCAAGGATATTATTATATGCTAGTATTAGGATAAATATGCCGGTTCACGGACACGATATCTAGGAATATCCTAGAACTTGTTACTCGAGCGCGCATTAATATTATAAAGTTATATTTTCTTACTCGCAGTGTTTCCAGTTTGCGGTTTTTGTTAAGAAGTTTAAAATGTTCTGGTTAAATGTACGCATTCTAAATCAATATCTCTTCAGTTTAGCTTTCCCTTGCGGATTCGTTGTCATCGGGATAGAATTAACAAATTGATTATTTAAATCGGGCAATACTAGCTTAGTATACAGGGCCGTGAAACAATTTTTTAAAAAAGAAGAGAAAATCGACGCCACCGCCGCCGCAGCCGGGTGGGTATTCTTTCTTGACAGTTGTCAACTGTTCAGAATATTCTTACCTTTTCTCATCACGTTTTAACAAAATTACCATTTAAGTTTTTATTTTAAATAGTTACTAAAGGTAGGTAATGTTGTTTCTCCGTTTGTTGTATTATCTATCGCTATATCATCACTTCCACAAAGTCCTCTTAAGTGTATAGAGATCCGAAAATCCTACCGCCACATGACTTGGTTATTGTGCAAATCCATCGCTCTTTTCTTTGATATCTCTTTTCATGCACGCACTTTTAGGATTCCTGATATCCTTGTACTCAAATACAATTTTACCACATCCTAAGGCGACTCTCTGACTCATATTTTATTTCATTACAGGCATAAACAGCAAAATGACGGCGGCTATGCCAATCAACCCCAAACCTTACCTCCACAGCTTGACTGGAAAGTCAGTTATCGTTAAACTAAAGTGGGGTCATGAATACAAAGGTCTATTGGTCTCTACTGACAATTATATG
Source organism: Pyralis farinalis (assembly GCA_947507595.1). Lineage (NCBI taxonomy): Eukaryota > Metazoa > Arthropoda > Insecta > Lepidoptera > Pyralidae > Pyralis > Pyralis farinalis. Next base: position 27,044,770 of record OX382276.1, on the reverse strand, counting down.
AATTTGCAGCTAGCTAATACTGATGAAATGGTAGATGGAGCAAGTACAGGTTAGTTTAAACCTTTACACTTTGTAAATAACCTTGATTTTCAACAATGTATTTAAGTGGGAGAGTGTGCCTCACTATCATATAGTCAAAGCCGACCTCACTTGCTGTGCATCCTGTAGTTAACAACCAAAGCCCAGGTAGAGAGGGAGGTTAAAACAAAGCAGCCCTGCACATCCACCTTATAGAGGATTGCATTCATGTTTCACTACTTTTACTTTTTGTTTTACCCACTTCACTACAGTTGTATAGTATATAGACTTAATGTTTCTATGTTACCACCACCTGTACATAGTGTGTTGCAAACTGGATGCCATGTAAAGGTAGACATACTTCAGGGTCTGTAGTCTATATGGGTCTTAATGAAACTTAATACCCAGTGGGAGGTTGTGAAATTTCTAACTTAGATTTTTAAAGTCAAATATTGTTCAATTATATAATGAACAGGTGGATGAGGACCGAAATTGAAATCACAAATTATCTAACTGTTCAATATTTTACAATTTTAATGTTGGTTTGTAATTGTAATATTGTGTAGGTACCCTTTCATCCTTGATACAACCTGTACAAGACGAAGATCCAAAACTCACTTGGGTGGGAGAGCAACAGTGATTTAGGGTGGGATTTTGTGACCATTTATTACCTATACACAAAAAGCGATTGCGCTGGCTTTTTGTATGATAAATTTCATACTAACAAATGTTGCAAAAATCCCACCACAGATCGCTGCCGCTTTTCCCACTCCTGTAAGTTTTGATTTTAAATATAAAACATTTCATAGTCATGTGAAAAATTGTATGGATTGTAATTTTTCAGGTAATATTGGTGAGGTTTTGATCAGGTGTAACAATGTGCTATACGTGAGAGGTTCTGAGGAAGAAGATGAAGAAGGAGAAATGAAGGAATAGTTTCTAGATTGTCTAGTTTTAAGTACCTAAACTATAAGTTAATCTCCTACAGTGAGTGCAAACATTGTCAGCATTTTCTAGTGAAGTATGATCTTGGTGATAAGTATGTAATAAAACTATTTCACTATATTTGTTGTTTTCACTTTTACCTTTATAAACAGTATAGTACAACATATTCTATTCAATTAAGCCGTTATATACTATAACGAACACGGTTTGATCAAACCGCACGGCATGAAACGGGTTAATATATGAAAATACAAATCTAAGACTAAAACTTATTCAGGGTGTTAAAAGTACCATTTTGATTACCATACCATACTAAATTGCAGAATTCAGTCTAGTACTTGTCATAATGAAATATGACAAGTACTAGACTGGATTCTGAAACTGAAAGAATGAAATTATTGTAAGTTTAGAGGTAAAAAATTAGCAGTATTGAAAATATTTAGTTACAAAATTATACATATTCAAAAAAAAATATAAAAAATTGTGGCAACAGTACATTACATATTATTATGTATACCATTGTCGAAATCCAAAAAAAATCATAGCTGTGTCATAAAGATTGCTAGTTTCATACCTACTGAAATCTAAATGTATGCATGATTTGGCTTTCTCCCACCACCCTCTTGAGAATTGTTAAACTTGAGCTACATAAATTCATTCACTTGGAGGAGCCTCACACCTAGAGAGCTTGTCCCCAATTGGCAGATAGGGGATGCTTGATAGATCACCTCACAAGTTGCAATTTGTAGGGTAGGAGGGAAATAAAATATTGCCTGCGGAGACCAACAGGTCGGAGACGGTAAATTTTTTAAAAAATATTTGTAGGTTCCTCTGATATATTTAAAAAAGAGGATACAGCAGTGCTGTGTGCTTTGTCTGGATTACTCGGTAGAGAAGTACTCAGCCTAGATGTTACTCTGCTAGAAAACTGCTCTTTTTTGTCCTCATTTTTTTAAACCTCGACAATAATGGCGAAATGGAAAACAAAGGTACACGTACTACAGCAACCATCCCCTTCATAACGTAAGCGTACTTTTGCAACATCAGGGGCTTCACTCAAACATCAACACCTATCATCCTTTCGTTGAAACACAAAAATCATCACCGGTCGACATGTCTTCATTGCCCATGGTACTAACTCGTACGCATGTTCGTTCGGGAGGTTATTTGTTGTCGCCATCTGCACGGCCTAGAAGACGGGGATCTGTCGGTATTATGAATGCGCGTGGGTCATGGCATGCACACCCGAATCTATAGATCCATAGCACAGATACTTTGATTGAACTTTATTATTCGAGCACGTGCAAACGGCGACTGATAAAGTCATCAAACAGTATTCCTCCTCGGAGTTAGTGATTTTGGGAGACTAATGCCGGTCATACCAAGTGGCTTGGAGAATACCTGATATTGAGAAACATGTCACGTCCGAAGGATTTACATCTCACGACATCATCTTAGCTCATTGAATTACAAGTGCTAAGAAAACCATCATTTCTAGCCTCTCACATCCATAGATGATATGTGCTCGATATCTCCAGTGATGTTTAGTTCCTCAGTCACCTGAAGAAGGGTAAGCAGGCGTCCAAGAAACTTCGTGTGTGCTGAACAGCCCAAAAGAGTGCTTCAGTTCGAAACAAACACCTGAGTCTCAAGTCAGACCATACATGGACTGTTGTATGTCATCTATGGGGGTGAGTATCTGTATATCAACTAAGACCTTGTGATTCGGTGCAAAGAAGAGCTGTGAGAATTGACGATAATCCTAAGATCATACAAGGTAAGTTTAACGAGAGAGTGCCTCCCTTTGCGTTTTCTACCGATTGTAGAATGAATTGTGCGAGGAAATGTTGGATACGGTGCCAACAGCTACATTTCTAGGGAAGTTAACAGTTTTGCAATACGAATGTTGTTTACATTTCAAGGCCTGTCATTCTATACCTTTTTGAGAAGATGTGTAACAAAAAGTTTACGTTCAATTTTGTTCCAAACCACTAAAGCAATTGAGCTGATTTTCTTTTATAGAAGTGTGTCTTAACGTAACTGAATCGGACTAATAGTTTCTAGTACCTAATATTAAAATAATATGGTTTTAATGGAAAGTTCTTGAGAGATTTGAGAAGGCATTTGATAGGGTTGTGCGAAAGGAACTGTGGTGCATATTGCCGAGATATGGGATTGACGGCTCACTGCTGCGTGCTGTGCAGTCCACCTACAAAGATTGCTCAGCATGTGTGCGAATAGATGGCAACATGTCACCCTGGTTTGATGTCAAAATTGGTGTCAAACAGGGTTGCATGTTGTCTGCTAGGCTGTTTATTCTGTATCTCGATAGTTGTCTACAGAGAATAAGATCGACGAATGTAGGATTACGTATGGGTGACCTAGTGGTGAACTGTCTGCTGTATGCAGATGATGCCGTCCTGTTAGCAGAAACACCATCTGAGCTGCAAACACTAGTCACAATGATGAAAGACGAATGTATGAAGGAAGGCTTACTATTGAATGCAAAGAAAACAAAGATTATGGTATTTGAAAGAGAAGAAACCAGAACCAATGTAAGAATTACGGTAGATGATGAAGTGTTGGAACAAGTGAATGAGTTTGTATATCTTGGATGCGCTTTCAGCAGGGATGGAAGGTACACCGCAGATGTGGAAAGGCGAGTGAGTGCTGGGAATAGTGTGAATGGAGCGTTGGGAAAACTTCTTGGCAGTAAAAACCTGAGCCAGAAGGCGCAGCTGGCTATACACAATGCAGTGCTGGTCCCAACGCTTACTTATGGAAGCGAGAGCTGGGTATGGCAGAGAGAGCATGAAAGTAGGATAAACGCGATTGAAATGCGAGCGTTGCGCAAAATCTGTGGTGTAACGCTTGCAGACCGTATCCGCAATGATGAGGTTAGAAGCAGAGTTGGTCTGAAAGAGAGCGTCGGTGTTAAAATAAGAAGAGGCATGCTCCGTTGGTTCGGACATATAGAAAGAATGCAGGATGAAAGAATGACGAAGCAGATATACAATGCAAAAGTGGAAGGATGTAGGAGCCGAGGAAGGCGAAGACTTACCTATCATGATCAGATTGGTCGTGTTCTATCAGAAGGTGATGTCAGGAGCCCTAGAAACCGGCGAGCGTGCATGAAAAGAGCAATGAATGTGAAAGAAGCGAGTGAGGTATGTAAGGATCGAGTCGCATGGCGCTCGGTTCTCTCTGCCTACCCCGTAAGGGATTTGGCGTGAAGTTATAGACAGAATGGAAAGTTTTTGCCAATTGGCACAATGACCCTTGTTGCCAATGCCAGCCATTTTTTTATTTCATTCAGTCCTGTTAAGCGGACAGAGTGAAGGACTAAAAGCGCGGTGTCTTCCACCACAGCACAGTGTAGGTAGCGTGGTACTGGCGCTGGCGCGGCGGGCGGACGGGCCCCCTCTGCTGCAGCAGCCGGGCCCACCCGTCTTCACGGCACGACCACTGCAACAGGGACTTTACACAGGCTGGCGGTTCAGTCTCCCGGGGCTCAATTATTGATTACTAACCGAATTCGAGAACAACGGTTAACCGTTCACGTTTCCCTGAGCGCTCACCACCGGCGGTTCGACATCCCCGTGTTCCAGCTGTCCGTACGACCTCTCAGTTACCTGGCGACTGAGACCCCCCCCCCCCCCCGCGCTTTAAACTGCGGTCTTCTGTTCATTGGAGGCGCTTCCACTGACGTATATACGTATAGAGCAAGAATTCCTGCTCTAAAGCTCTTGGCCCCCTCCGATTATTTAGTAGCGGTGGGGTGCACCCCCATAAAAGACGAGACCGTTATCTCGATTTGGTATTAAATGTTGCCTCATAACAAAATTTGTAATTAAAAGTTAAATAAACAACATAAAAGTTCGTTCTTACATTTTTATTTTCATCAACAGATATTTACAGAGATCACAACAACAATACAGTCACACATTAGATCTATGTATAATTAACAACACATGCAGTTAGCTGGCATACTTATCTGTGCTACATTCAAATCCTGGACAACTAATCAACGTACATCAATGCAATCTGAACACGGTTTGCGTGCGCAGGCTATGTTCTTGCAGTTTAATAATGAACAGTGGCAAGAAACCCGAGTAGGAACCTACTTGTTTGTACTGGAGACAACCCCAAAAATATAACATCGATTTGCTCGGTGAAATAGAGATGCTTAACATCATATAGCTACCTTGAACTGATATTAAAAATAAAGCACTTTTACGTCACATGCGCAATATTAAAAATTTTCACAATAATTGTTTAGGAATTCTGTAAAAAAAATAGCTTATGAACGTAAAACTGATAAAATAGTTTTACGTTCATAAGCTGTAATTTTTTCCCGAGACGACGGAAAATCTTGAAACAACACAATAAATAAGGATAAATTAAGACAGCTACTGAAATCTCAGAAAATCACTGATTTTATATAAAACGAATGCGACGCTGGTGCTTCCAAATAAAAAAAATCATTTTCCCTTGACGGACATATGGTGTCCCTTTGGCCGCGTATGAAATTGGAGATTTGTAACCGATTACGGTACAAGAATAATTCCCCTTTGTAAGATACTAGTTATTGACGAAAGCATTTTTACCTTACACGTTATCAACTTTTTAATTTGCAATCAAATTTAGTGAATAATTGTTATTTGATCGGAAGCGTTCTCGAAGATCTGTTTGTGGAAAAATGAGATACTCATTTTGAATTTTCGATTCTTCAGAATTCAAGTTGAATTCTGAAGAATCGAAAATCGCTTTACAAATTTTCTTAATTCAATAATAAATTTAAAGATCTTAATGTTTTTGTTACATACATACATATCATCACACCTGTCTCCCATTGGGGTAGGCAGATACCATGGAACGCCATCGATTTAAACATACCTCTCTTGCTTCTTCCACACTCAACTATCTCTTGATGCATGCTCTATGTTTTTGTTATCATATATATTTCATTTTATAGTTAGAAATGAAGTGGTTGGTATCTTCTCTCATATCTCAGTTTTAGCAATTTCTTAATCTTCTTACGTGATACCACCATGTTCATGTGTACGTGGTCATTAATCTCCAGTTTCGTACGTGGACGAAAGGTAACATATCATACACACAACAAAAACACGTGAATAGACTGCACCGATTTTTGGAAATTACCATAGATTTAGATAATATAGAAAATAAATATATAGTAATAAATAATAAATGTATGTAAATAGTAAAAATAAATGTAAATTACCATAGTATTAAATGAATACTTATAAATTAATAGACATTTTGATAATATCGTTGAGGCCCAGACGGTTGAATTCCGCCATGCGCGTTACGGCAACAAGTATATAATGGGCCTCAATGAATTAATACTTTAGAACTTACGAACTGAAAGGATTAAAAATAATATATATATATATATATATGTCTTCACGCCAGGTCCCTTGCGGGGTAGGCAGAGAGAATAAATATATATATATATATAAATAATATGCAAGGTAAATTTGAAGAGCAGCGTTGTAGTGTCCGGACCACAGATAAGTGTGCTGTGCTTACTATGACAAGTGCGCCAGTGTGCAAGAACATGGATTTCAATGAGAATATTATAAATGCAACACTTGAACAGTGTGAGATAGATATAGTTCTTTAAACTTACTTTAGCTTATATGTCCTGTTTACAAAATCACCAATTTAATTACGAAATCCTTAAGAGATTTCGTTAGGTTAGGGCAGGGAAATGCTTACCATAAAAAAAGACATCACGAGATTTCTTATGACAGTGTTTATATTCGTATTTTATGTTACGAAAGAATACGTGTGCGCTTCTCAATTCCTGCCATTGCATCCAATTTTAAAATAAATCAATTTTGTTATAATAATCAAATAAACTCCCTCTCCAATATAGGTTGGACCTGATGATTTTACCATCCCGAGATAATGGTTCGAGTGCTCTTCTTGGGCTGCCAAATTTTAATAAATATTTTTAACTTTAAAAAATATTTAGTGACGTAAAGCAGCACTGTGGCGCCATCTACCTATTAATTACATGTATTACCGGTGGTAAATACCTACTAATTGGTAACATTCTTGGTTGACAGTCGAGTATTTTTCCAACTGAGGTCAGTTGGAAAAATACTCGACTGTCATCGACAATTCATGGGTTCAAGTTTCGCCTATATAGGGAAGTGACTTTTTTTTCATTAAAGTATTGAGACAATTTCAAATAAGTTTGTCGCAATCGAAGAGTAAATAATAAAATACTTTCTCATATTGTAATTTCAGGCTTCCGATATTGCTTACTTATTGACTGCCAGTGTATGACATTCGTGATCGCTTCAGGATCGCTGACCATCCCTAACATATAAGTAAACAGGTAATATTCTAATTTAGTCATATATAACAACCTCTTCTTAATGGATATATTGCATATTTTTATTGAAATTGGCACTACTGTAGGCATATAAGTATTACAAAAGAGGCATAAATGTAATAATCCTCATTGGATTTTGGTAAAAGTGAAGAAAAGTGATCCTAAAATATTTAGTTTTGAGCGTATGTACACTAATATTGTTCACAAAATAATATTATACACACTTTAATCTGTGCTATAAGTAAATTAACTTATTTCAATGATTTAACTACACGTAATTCCACATAGAGCAATGTTATCGGAGTTAATAACTCCATAGATTAGAACTTAGCAACGCCAGGTTATTATTAAAGCCAGTGTGAAATCAAGAGCACGGCAAGCTTGATTATTTGTAACTACAAGTGTACAGCCGCGTGATGCCGGAGTGCTCTTAATTGTACCTATTTGGTGGTAAATTGATGTTGATATGCAGCAGGTGTAAAGTTTTTTGGATTAGTTTAGTTAAAAAGACATCTAGACCACCTCTACTGTTATACGATTCATTTAGATCACACAAAGGACCAAATATCAGTATGGATACTTAAAAGAGCTAAAAGTAAATCTTTATAATATATATTGATATAGATTGTGTTTATGCTCCTTCGTCGAGATTGCGATGGCTTTGCCAAATATTCATGTGGTACGATCATGAGCTCGAGTAACGCTGCGAGCGTTAGACACAAATACTTCTTGTCAATATTTAGCAAGGAAGTAAAATTAAGAACACTGATTATGTTCTGCAAAAGTGAAATAAAACATGTAATTTATTCGAAATAAAATAAAAATATCTCCGGGCGCTAATTTTTGCCCGAAAACATTTAAGAAACCGTTTCATTATAGCTCGCAGCGTTACTCGAGCTCATGATCGTACCACATGAATATTCTTTGCCAAATATTCATGTGGTACGATCATGAGCTCGAGTAACGCTGCGAGCGTTAGACACAAATACTTCTTGTCAATATTTAGCAAGGAAGTAAAATTAAGAACACTGATTATGTTCTGCAAAAGTTAAATAAAACATGTAATTTCTTCGAAATAAAATAAAAATATCTCCGGGCGCTGATTTTTGCCCGAAAACATTTAAGAAACCGTTTCATTATAGCCGATCGTAAAAAAATAATATAATAAATCGTAGTAAATCGTCGGGCGTGCATTTATTTCCACCGACATTGTAACCATAGATATCTTAGAGCGTAAAAAAAATAATTAAACGCGGTCATTACGTATTTCGTTCGAAAACCGCCAAGGATTCTTAAGAAAACAATTATCTTTGATGGTAAAAAAAATAATTTATAATCATAAGCCGCAGCCCGCGACGTTCGCGCATATCTTGGTATCTCGTGAGAACCACCGCTTTTTCTTACTTTATTTCTTTTTGCTCACTTTTAAGGGTCGTACCATGATACCTTTCTCAAGAATTCAGCTATCAAATGCAAAATATTTTTTCACATTCGACTGCTAGTTCCATAGATTAGCGCATTCAAACAAACAAACATATTTGCTTTATGAATAGTACAGCTAGCAAAAATTTATATGAAAACTAATCATCGGGCAGGCATTACATTTTTTTATCCATTAGATGTCTTAAGAATTATATGTACGTCATACAGAACTCTTAAGAAATCATAATTATCTTAGATAGTAAAAAGTAATAGAAATTTAAATCCCCGAGGAGATATACAGATTTTTGTTAGAATCAAGACATAAGTCTCGTAGTTATCTCTGATTGTAAGACATTATTTTGAGTAACTACAGAACTTAACAGCGGTTTGACATTACTTTTATAATGAAATCCGGATATGAAGTTATGAATCGTAATAAAAGTATGCAGTTATTGCAACGAATCTTCTATCCAAGTAACTCTGTTCGATCTCCAACGAACCGCCGATGTCTTGAGCCAGTGATAATAACTAAAAAAAAAACAGTCAAAGTGAACTACAATTCGACAATAGTACATTCCCTTTAGTTAATTGTTTCCAATTAACATATCGCCAAACGGTTGCAAAATGTTCATTCTCCCTTCTTATCCTTCAATAGTTAAAAGTTAGGATCACAATGGTGTCGTTTAAGCAGTAATAGCCCAGTGGATAGACAACATTTTAGATGGTACAACATTTTAAAAATGGATTTAAATTAACCATAATAGATATGTATCACCATAAAATATATCTTTTAAATAAATAAACATTTAAATGATTCAAAACTATGTCTAAAGATTATATATTTAAAAATGCCTCAAAAATGGCGTATTATGTGATATTAAACAAACTACCAGCCGTAAAAGCTATAATTGTATTCCTGATATTAAAATCATTTATAAGTTTGTAGCAATAATAGCTTTTATGACTGGTAATTTGTTTACACACAAGTGACGTCACGTGGTCTCCGATATATATAGTTTCTAGTCAACGGTTTATTTAATAATATATCTTTATGGTGATAAATCCATCTAAAAATCAATTGATTAATATATATCACTTCTTGAAATGTTGTAGTGGCTATTGGATATGTCGAGAATGAGACTCAATGAATCTAAAGAGCTCCTTACCTGATCAGTTTTCGTGTTCCTCGGTAAGTATAACGCTATGTTCGTAGAGACATCACACGCCGCCACGATTAGTTCCGACGCCGGTTTTGGTTCTAACATTGTTTCTATATCATATTCGAAGTTCTGTAATAAATAATGTCTACTTTAGGCAATTCTGTTATCGAAGCGATTTAAAAAGTAATAATTTAAATATTTTAAATGATGCGTATAATTGGGATAAAAATATGTTTTTTAACTTAGAATCTGACATCCTATAAATACGGATTTTATTTATTTTTCGAGGTGCCAAAATAGCGTCTAGCGGTCGCGATATTGTATTCTAGATAATGACTTATAGGAATCGAGAGTGCGAGGCTCAATTGCAGCAAGAATCATCGTCAACGGACAACACGTTTCTATCTCAGACCGTGACAAAGTTATACAAACTCCTACATATATTGTAGATGTAGGTACATATTCACATATAATATATATATGTATATCCTGAATAGTAGTTTTATTTTCATTAATACGGTAATCCGCTCAGTAGGATAAAGTTTAATGCAAACTCGACAATACACTTATGTTGCGTCAAAACCTTGTTACTTACTAGAGTGCGCGCGCGTGTTTTAACTACTTTAAAACGAATCAGGTGCATACTTATATGAATAAAATATAATCAGAGTTGACAGACAGAGTTGGTCTGAAAGAGAGCGTCGGTGTTAAAATAAGAAGAGGCATGCTCCGATGGTTCGGACATGTAGAAAGAATGCAAGATGAAAGAATGACGAAGCAGATATACAATGCAAAAGTGGAAGGATGTAGGAGCCGGGGAAGGCCAAGACTTACCTACCGTGACCAAATTGGTCGTGTTCTATCAGAAGGTGATGTCAGGAGCCCTAGAAACCGGCGAGCGTGCATGAGAAGAGCAATGAATGTTAAAGAAGCGAGTGAGATATGTAAGGATCGAGTCACGTGGCGCTCGGTTCTCTCTGCCTACCCCGCAAGGGATTTGGCGTGAAGTTATAGATAGATAGATAGAAATATAATCAGGAACACCGTTCCTATATGAAATCTATATGTTTGTCTGTGCGTTTGCCTGTGTGTTTGTCTGTCGCTTTTTTTCGGAATATTCGAATTTTGATTTCAGATTCGGATTCAGCATAAAAAAGTAGAAAAGGGATGTTCAGGAACACCGTTCCTATCTCTTAAGGAACATGGTCAAAATGGCCGACAAATTAAAAAAAAAATGTTTTTGTTATATAATTGACGAGCCAGGTGTTCCTCTGGCAATGCAAGCTTGCGCATTCTCAACTGGTTTTTTTTTGATACTACGTCGGGAGGCATACAAGCATACGGCCCACCTGATGTAAAGCGGGTACCGTAACCTATTAATGTTTGTGATATATTAAGTATCACTCGCGCGATGTCTCCTCTTCTGCTTACACAGCAACTCCTTAGGAGCTTACTGGTGACCTCACTCACACGCAGGAACACAACAACCCTCTAGGGAGTTGTTATTTGGCTACGGTTTTCTGTGAGTTAGAGGTCTTTCCCCAGACGGACTGTTTTGATGCGCCGTACCTCTCTTTATACACCCAGACCAAGATAAACAGACACAGTTGACGAGCTCGGTGGCTCAGTCGTGAAAGACGCGACTTTGACACCAACGTTCGTGGGTTCGATTCCCACACAAGACAAACATTTGCATGCATGAACATGTCTGTTTGTCTTGGTCTGGATGTTTTAAGAGAGGTAGGGCGCATCAAAGCAGCCCGTCTGGGGAAGTACCTCCACCTCACAGAAAACCGCAGCCAAATAACAACTCCCTAGAGGGTTGTTGTGTTCCTGCGTGTAAGTGAGGTCACCAATAAGCTCCTAAAGAGTTGCTGTGTAAGCAGCAGAGTTGGCATCGCGCGAGTGATATATGTTACAAGCGTTAATAGGCTACGGTAACTGCTTTACATCAGTTGGACCGTATGTTTGTGTGCCTCCCGACGTTGTATAAAAATAACACCCATATTTATGCACACAAATGTTTGTCTTGTGTGGGAATCGAACCCATCAGCGTTGGTGTCAAAGTCGCGTCATTCACGACTGCGCCACCGAGCTCGTCAAAGATACATGGCGCTGTATTTATCCGACAATATTTATTATCTCGCAAACGGTTCTAACAATTTGGAACAAATATTTTATTTAGATAAGTTTCGCTCCTTAAGTTTACCGATATAGCTGTATTTCATAAACATATGTCCAGCGAAGTTCAGTCTCCAAGGTATTACTAATATTAAGATATTATATAGAAAACATAAACCAAAACATAGTCATGCACACAAATGTTTGAACTGAACCTGCAGCCCTCGGCATTAATATAGCAATCGCTAGCCGCTGGACCACTGCGATAGTTTATTATGATATAAAAATCACCGAGCACTTACTTCGGAATACTTAGGTCCACCCCAGGGAGGACTTAAAAAGACCATGTCAGCCTCGATGGTGGGCGCCAGTTCGAAGAAATCGCCCACTATGAACTCTATACGATCGACCACGCCATATACGGTCGCGTTGTGCCGGGCCATCTCGATTTTAACTGGATCTATGTCTATTGCGATTACTGAAAACATACACAGTTGTTAGTCAAATTATCATCATAGTTTCGAACGTCGAACGACGTCCTCTGCTGAACATAGACCTCCCCTTTACTCTTCCATGACGATCAACCTTGTGCTATTTGCACCCATCGGCTCCCAGCAATTTTTACCGTCATCCATTGTGCGAGGTGACGTCTTCGATTTCGCGTTTTCCGGTTCGGGGTGACCTTTCGGCCTCGGCGGCCATCGTTTTTTTTTATACAGCATCGAGAGGCTTACAATCATACGGCCCACGTGATTTGCCCCCTTACACAGCACAGCACAGCAACTCCTTAGGAGCTTACTGGAGATCTCACACACAGGAACACAACAACTCTATAGGGAGTTGTTATTAGGCTGCGGTTTTCTGTGTGGTACAGGTACTTCTCCAGACGGGCTGCTTTGATGCGCCCTATCTCTGTTAAAAATACCAAGGCATGTTTATGCACACAAACGTTTGTCTTATGTGGGAATCGAACTCACGAGCGCTGGTATCAAAGAAGCGTCGTCGTTCTTCGAGCCATGTGCCCACACAACGGGTACACTGCCACTTCTGTTTGCTGATCCTTAGAACCACATCGGTATCTCTAGTTTTATGGATGTATTTATACTGAATATATCACGTAGAGAAAATCTGAGTATGGCTCTTTCCGTACGATGTGCATCGTGAGTTTTCGTATGAAGCCCGTTGTCAGAGACCAAGTCCCTGCGCCGTTTACTGACACACTGGGCGAAGTCTTTTGTATTTGGACAATGAGGTATTTTGAGATTTTTTCGCCATTTACAAAAAAACATTAAATATGTTGCATTTCATTACTTGTAAGTCTAAATATGTCTCATCAAAAACTAATTTTATCTATTGCTTCTACTGCTACTATACTCCATAGCTCCACTAACGCAAAAAGCTGCATAATATGAACTTTTGGCACTTACGAGAACTGTAAAAGCGCTTATACAACCTTATTCTAGCTGTATATTCAGGCTGAATATCTTATACAGTCGCAGTTGTAGTATAAAAGTAGGTAATCCTTAAATACAGCACTAGTTGTAGCATAATTAACTTAAATACAGCTTGTTATGCCACTTGGCTATATACTTTAATGGTTTGAGGCCCTTTTTATTCGTTCTGCTTTCGGTGGCCGCGGTACCGCCATCGACGCCATCCTTTTTATGTAAAAAAGAAAGGAACAACGTCGTACCTTTTTGACATGTTCTAGCAAACTGAATGGTGTTGCCGCCAGCCCCGCAGAACCCGTCGAGAACTACATCGTACGCGAACTTCTCAGCTATGTGCGACGCTACGTTCTCTGGCGTCACGCTGAACCAACTCTCTCTGTCCAGTTTTATACCCTCGTCGAACCTGAAAATGCAGAATTAGGAACCTGCACTAGTTATATGAATAAAATGTTAGATAAATAAAAAATATGGTGACAAATTTAATGATATTTTATCTTTAAATTGAGCCTATATCTTTTCATACAAGTTCAGGAAGCCTGTAAGCATACGGCTCTGATAACACATTAATTCAGCAGTGCAAGATTTGTCCCAAACATACTAAAAGATGAATTAAATAAAAACTTATACAGTTGGTACAGTCGCTTTAAGGAGCAAATTGCACAATCATTTAATTAAAATCAAACTTTTGTTCAATCGTTGACCTAACTAACTAGTGATAGTCCAGTGGATAAGGAACCGGCCTATTGACCAACAGGTCCCCGGATTAAATCCTGGCATGTACCACTAAAATTCGAGTTTTGGAATTTATGTGCATATTTGTAATTATCACATATCGCAGTGATGGAAACCAAACCCACACCCCCAAAAGGTGTGGTTTAAAAACACAACTATAGTCCGACTTTTAATTCGATTCAGTAATATGACAGCACCAAATGTCAAACCATCAAATAATGATCCCATATAAAAATGACTAAGTTGTGTTGGATAAGTGAATTATTGTTTCATTCAAACAATTATTAATTCTCGATTTGTTCAATTTTATTACACATAAGCTATTTAATTGTACTTCCTAGTCCGAGAGAGAACGTGAATTTCATCCCTATATCGCTCGCGAGTGATTGATTGAGGTTTGATATTGACTACAAATTTAACGATGTTAAATACCGTTAATTATCATTACCTACACAAAAAGACGATGAAGTATGTACGATAATATTAAAAGAATGCACGTAAATAGTTAATTTAAGTGACCTGCATAAATCGGAATAGTTTCCCAGTGAAATGTTTTTCATAAGCATTGACACGGAACGTTATATTCGTAACGAATCGAAATCTTTTGGATGCAATTTAAATACGTGAAAATTACGACACAATTTCTTATGTTTCGTTCGTAAAGTTACGCCATGTTGACTCGATATATTCTCTAAAATTTTGTGTAAAAATTAAATTATGAAATGCCTAAATCTGACTCACTACGATTTACATATTATGGAAAATACAAGAGAAGTACTTCGAAACAAAAGGCTCTGTATTATTGCTTAGGAAACGTGTCTCCAGAGTTGAAGAGATCGAGGTACTAAGGCAGTTTTTCTTAAGATTGAATACCTGTGTTCGTGATATCTCAAATGCCTATGGAGACCCAGATTTCACGTTCACATATGAGCTTTCAGGATAGTATTCCGTAACATAATAGTGAACTTCTACAATAATGAAAAAATACAAATAAATATCATCAGGTATCAATATGTAAAAAGTTCATAATAGCTTTATAAAATTCATTCCCGTTTTAAGCTTCAATACCATTGAAACTTTAGGATTGGGTCTGGGAATCCTTCCCGAGTATTTTTCAGCAGAGTTTCTGAAGCTGAAGTAGGTAAAATTATGAAAATTTTGAAACGATTATAAACTTAAGACTTATACTGCATGGGCTAAGACCCTTTGCCCTTAACCTCTGGGGTAAAAAGGACTATAACTTATTTTAAACAGGAGGATAATATTTGCTAACTCGACAAAGTGATTGATAACATTACAGACAGTTTTATTATAAGAGTAGACAGTGACGGGGATTCTAATGATTCAGATGAACAAAAATATTATTTGGATGGGTTGAAGTATTTCGAATTAACCTCACTATAGAAAATTAAATATTATTAAATTGTAAACTCATTCATTCATTTGTCCCCGTCACTACCATTTTTCGCTCAAAAGTATGTATGTACATACATACATACTTTTGAGCGAAAAATGGTAGTGACGTGACGCCTGTCTCCCATTGGGATAGGCAGAGACTATAGAACGCCAGGTGCACCGATCCAAACATACTTCTTCTAGTTCTTCTACACTCATCAACCTCTTCATGCATGTTCTTCGGTTTTGGGTACTTTTGATTTGACCATTTTTCAACACATCACCAATTTAATCTATATGTGTGCGTCTAGGGCGGCCCCTCCCGACATCACCATTCACTCTTGCTTGATACATTTCTTTCGTAACTCTTTTGTCATTCATTCTTTCTAAATGACCAAACCATCTCAGCATACCCTTTTCAATTTTTGTCACAACATCAACTTTCATTCCACAAAGTTCTCGTATCGTGCTATTTTTTATTCTATCAACCATTCTCACTCCACACATACTCCTCAGCGCTCTCATTTCTACAGCGTTCACCTTGCTTTCATGCTTCTTCTGCCATACCCATGTTTCAGTACCGTACATCAATGTTGGCGTTAATACACCCTGAATAGAAATAGCAAGGCGAGCTTTGCTCGATATATTATCGCTTGTTACCACGGAGTACAACGCACCATTGATACGGTTTCCCGCTTTCACTCTTCTTTCAATATCGCTCTCAAATTTTCCATCTCTCGTAAACATAGAACCCAAGTACACAAATTCATTCACTTGTTCCACTTTTTCATCTTCGATCATTATCTGACAATCTGTAACACTTTCATTCCTTTCAAAGACCATCGCAAGTATGTATGTATATATATATATCTTTACGTCAGTTCCCTTGCGGGGTAGGCAGAGAGAACCTTTGAGTGAGTGTTACTATTTTTATGGCATGCAAGATGGACTCTCCTTACACCTGAATCGATGCAGGTATTCGGAGAATCCACCGTGCCCAGTCAGAGTCTGGGTTATCACACTGTCGAGTTGCACATCCTTCAGGATCCTATGCGCACTCACCACATCCGGTAGGAACACCTTGGTAACACCTGCAGTTTCACCATTCACGTACCTATGGTTCCACTCGTCAAGCGTCTCCTTGCGGATTTGTCGCCTGACGAATGAAACCGGGCGCAACAGATTAGCCTGGATGTTTTTAAGAGAGGTAGGGCACATTAAAGCAGCAAGTCTGGTGAAGTACCTCCACCTCACAGAAAACTGCAGCCAAATAACAACTATTTGGAGGGTTGTTGTGCTCGTGTAAGTGAGTGAGGTTACCAGTAAGCTCCTAAGGAGATCCTCTATTGGCAGTAGCGGTGGCATCGCGCGAGTGATATTTAATCTGTTGGAAGCGTTCACAGGCTGTGGTAATAACTTTACATCTCAGTGGACCGTATGCTTGTATGCCTTCGAAGTTGTATAAAAAAACTTACCTATGAAATAAGGAATGCCTCTTCTTCCAGTATTTATACATCTTGGGGTCGTCTTTCAATTCCTCTGGCATATCCATGGCATCCAAGTCGTCGTTACGTGTATATCGTTTATTACGTCTCCTGCGTTTTGTGGATTCCACTTGATTCACTACAATAATGCACATAAATTAGAATCCAAAAAGAATATTGCACAGTTCAGCTTGGCTTTCACTACTGGTAGAAAACATTGTTTTAATAAAGGTAACTCAAGCCGATAATGAGAGCATAAAAGGCGACAGACGTGAAAAATTAGAAAGGCAGTTGGCATGTTTGTTGCCTGTGTGTGCTACGGTGCGCTACGCTATTTATATAAATATAATGTATTATATCAAAAATTTACAGAAAAATTTTAAGGGATATTTTGAGCGGTACTCTAAAAAAGCTCAAGTGTACCAAAACGTAGAATATCGATAAACTCTCTTGTTATTCAAAATATTGCGGATGAGTCAATCATCTCTAAAAAAATCTAAATTGTGTCACGAATCAGTGATTCGTTACGAAACACCCTGATAAAACAGAGAACATAACAAGACAAACAAAAATGTTCATGCACAAGGACGAGGTTTGTGCGAAACTGAAGCTTCCCACAGACCCTTGGTGCCCATGTATTTTTGTATTAAGTACTAGATTCTCATCTTGGCAATTGTTTTGCTCCAGGCAGAAACTGACCTCTAGTCACGCCACATAGCCATAGGCCCTAAACACTGTAACTTCAGGATGTTCAAAGACTTTGAACTTTAATCACTCCATATATATTCCAATCATTAGACAGCAAATACATTTGGTTTTTAAGAATTTACCTGTATTATCTTTTCCCGACACAACATTATCATCCATATTAATATGTTCTTCGTTACTATCCAGCAAATCAAATGTATCTGCATCAGCTGGTAAATCCACTTCTGCTGCTTCTAAAAGAATATCTTTACTATCAGTCTCATCAACTTTTGGCCTATTTTGAACTTCAAAGCTTGTATTTGAAGGTTCTTCTTCTTCTAAAGCAGGTATCTGTGTGTCTATAACTTTCTCACTGTCTTCGTCGGTTTGCATTTCTCTTTCATCTTGTGATTGTTGTGCCTAGAAGTTTTATTGCAACGTAAGTTTGGAGTTGTAATAAGAGAGTTGAAGAAATTATATTATTTATGACCTCTTCTATTTTATATCATAGTTATATGTGACTGCGGGACTGTAAAGTTAAATTACACATACATCTTTAATTTTAACATAAATTAGGGGAATTCCCTGCCTTTATACACGTGAATGGCTGCATCCAAATAGGAAAGGAGACTTGAGATTTTCCATGGATCTACTGATCGAATCAACATGCAATAAATATCTAAGTCTAATGTAAGTGTAATGTTAAATATTATGAGCTATTATTATCCTCACATCGAAATATTAAACAAAAAGTAGTCACTTCTATGTATGGTACAAAAATTATGACGTGATAAAGATCATAGTCATTTTTTCACAGAGATTACTTATGTGTTTAAACAAATAAAGTATCAAATATTTAATCTACTACCTATAAAGGTAACATTAAGATAATTACATTGTTAATATAGTAGTTAAAAGCGCTAAGCATGAGCCAGGAGCAAGTAGTAAGTAAGAAATTAGTGTATTGTGAATTCATAACGCTTTAGTAGTGTATTAATAACATCATACAAGCTATCGCTATACTGTCGTTTTTTACATAATGGCGGTCAAGCGCGTAATATATATCTAAAGTTTCATCAACTGTAATTATCTTTGATCTTTCTCTCTGATCAACACAAGTTGATTTTACGAATTGTTAAACACTTGAACATAATGAAATAACATTTAATACTTACTATTTTCTCCCAAACAAACCAAAAGAAAAAGAGAAGTAATTTCTTTCTGCGGAACAATACTGCACCATTCAGCTATTTAAGGAATATTATACAGACCTGATAAGGATTCCCTTCATCATCAAAATAAGTTTTTCTGGTCACTCCATATTTCTTGGAGCGCGGCGGCCGAAGTTTTGCTAGGCGCTTTCTATATACAAGTTCCCCTCGCGGCATATTATCGTAATCCAGACAAAAACCCATCGTTTCAAACGTCGAGTTGATTTCCTCTGCTGCTACTTCATTGTCGTCTATTTCATGGCTAAAATGTTAATGAGCATTATATTGAAATTTAAATAAATAGGAATTCTTTTACATATACATATTTGTTAGAAAGACATTTTACAATATTTTTAAAAGTGGTCAAGTTTGTATTTAGTTTTCTATATTGAAATGCACTTACTATAAGATCTCATCATTTTTAACATTTAATTTACTTTGATGGTATTGAATAGCTGAGGCAATAAGTTTTCCTTTTTGACAATTTTTTCATGGAATAATAAGAAACAAGGATAAACACACGGCCTATACTACACACAGTGCAGTGCAGAAAAAAACATAAACTATATTTTCAATAAAGGGTCACCACACGAATAGAATACTCCTTTATCTTATGATTATGCTATTCGTAATATACATTATATAATTATTACCTTCTTTTCAAGGAAACTGGCTTTTCCTCAGGTGGGTCATCTTCACCATCATTATAACTATAAGGAATAAAATTACTATTTCTTACAGGTTGAGCACTTGTTTCCAATGTTAAGATATCATCAACATTACATGCCTCTGTGGATTCGACTCTCCCACCAGATTCTTCTCCTGCTTCTACTACTTCATTCGTGTCACTCTTCTTCTGTTCTTCCACGAATAATCTCTGTAGTAGTACACCTACAGATTTAAGGTACCTACCGCTTTGTTTTGCTTTTTTACTCCTCCTCTTTGGTTTACTTTCCTTATCATCTAATTTAATCTTATCTACTTTTATCTGCACTTCTTTTACTTCTATAACAGTTGGCATCTCTTGAGAATTTCCTTCGCTGTTCTCACATTCTATATCAACAACCTTATCTTCAATTATTTCTGTTACTTCTGCAACTGTTTCTACATGGATTGCAGGCAAATCTTTATTCAGTGCATCATGATATGTGATGTAATTTGCATAGTGTAAAGCATACTGTTCCCCAAAGTGTTTCTTCCATAAAAACTGCCAATATTGTTCTGTATCTAATTCCTCTGAGGGAACTTGGTCTATACTTTCATTCAGATTTGCAATTCGCGTTTGATCATTGGATTGATCATCAGAAGTCGATGAAGAAACACTGTAGTCTTCAGTAGGCGAAGATTCTGAAGTAACATGACTTGATGTTACATCGTAACTCGAAAGGGTTATTTTAGTTACATTAGTCATAGAATCTGTACCAGTCACTGTTCTGGGACTAAGTATCCTGTCATGTTCTGAGCAAGATCTTTTCCTGCTTAACGGCATCCATGACTCTAGTCTATTATTCTCGGTGTTTTTATCTCCTTTTTCTTCCTCAGTTTCACTGTGATGTTTTTTATATGGATTTACTTTAGAATCGTACGAGAACTTCCTTTCTCTTATAATATATGCATCATTGACATTGCTAAATTCCACTTTATCCTTATCATAGATTTGGTCAGCTGAATGTTGTTTTGGTATATTGTTTTCATCCATTACCAGTTCTTGGTTTTCACCTAAATATGCGGGATTTATGTAATCACTGTACTTCTTTATCCAAGATGCCCAGATTATTCTCTCACCATTGACAGCCCAGAACTTCTCCCAATTGTCTTCCGATAGATAGTTTTCATTTCCTTCTGTTTCAGTTTGTGGAGGAAAGTCTTGGCACATCTTATCGAGGTGATCATGTGTGGCATAATCGGAGTGGCAGTCTTGATAGGTGAGGTCTGCCCCACTGTCACTTGGCTGTAGGGCTGTGCCATGTGCTTGAGCCGGATCATGTTCATCAGTGGAGCAATAGTTATCAGTATGTGATGCACTACAGTAGCAACTAGCACCTTCATCTTTCTATAAAATAAAATATTCTTAAATCAATAACCACAATAAGTGTTATGTCTTGTAGCAAATAATTACTGAGAAAGGAATGGACTGCTCTTAGAGAAACAGGTGTTAGTATCACTGTTTACAATAAATATACAGCACAAGAGATGATCTCACAACATGTCATTTTTTCCAAACAACATTAAACAAATCATAGAAATGATTATAGTCATAAAATATTATATGTGCAACGAATTTATACACCGTCTTTGCTGGTTATTGAGGTAATTAACTAAAAGTACATCAGTTCTAAAAATCTGAAAAATAAAGAATATTGTGCAGAAATCCATGAACCAATGAAAAGCAAATTTAATAAATTAAATAACCAATGCGTATGGGCATCTTTTTGAGAGGTGAGGAGTGCAAGCTCGGCCACGTGTCTACATGATGGAGATTAATAAATATATCGGCGCTTCGTCGCTAATCACTAGTCACTGTGTGTCTCCGAAGAGAGCGGTCGTCTCGTGGAGTGGTGCGCTGGGCTGATTGTACGACGCGGAGCCCTACGCAACTTGGCTGCAACTATTCAGTTCTATGTTCCTCCCGTTTTTCAATCAGTTTACTAATCAGACAGTACCCTTAAAAATCTTACCTCGCACTTGACCTTGTATGAGGTGTCCAAAGAGAAGTGCACATGTGAGTGATCATCCCATTCTTGTGACTGTGAGTACCGCAGCACATCAACATCACTCTCACTGGCATCTTCCTTCTGCACGTATGTTCTTATACCATCTCTATAAAAACATACAACATAACTATTACTTACAGACAATTAACGAAATATTTTTTTATATCACTAAGGTGGCAAAAAAGCATATGGCCTGCCTAATGGTAAAACCACCATACTATAGCTAATGGACACTTGCAGTACCAGAGGCATCACTGATGTATTGCTGAACCTATGAAAATCACTTCACTCCTTTTATAAAGGATGGCATGTCTTGTCCTTGGAGAAAACCTTGAAGAAGCAGGGAGTTCATTTCACAACTTAAGAAACCAAACAGTACATGTAGCGGTGCACTATTTGTATACATGCGGCTACAATGAGTGGGGAAGAATTTAAACATAAAATCATATAAAAAAATCAACAAAAGCTATTGTTGAGGGGATTATTTGGTAGACGATGTCATATTTAAAATTAACGCAATGAAGAATGAATTGCTTAATAGTTTCAACGTCCTTATGTGGTTTCAGTGATATAACCCAAAGATCAAACATCAAAAGAAATTGTGACAAAAACATTTCAAGAAATAATTAACAGTAAAGAGACAAACATCTACAATTTCTACATAAAAAGAAAGCATGTGTGTTATCAGTTCTAATATATGTGCGATTGGATCTAACCCACTTTGTATGCTTCCGCCACCAAATTGGTGGTTAGGTTAGATCAATTACCATGTAAGTTTGACTTTTGCAAAATAACGCCTGAATCTATTGACTCCCAATATACAATTGGCAAAAATGGGCTGCTATCAACATTTACAGTAAAAGAAGTATGCTCAAAGTGTGCAAAAGCTCTATATATTAAAAAAAAATGTTTATCAGGATTAAAACAAAATTGAAGAACGTCATACACAATATATAAAACCAAACGGCCATAAACGTGACACATTGTGTGGAATAAACGAATGAAGCAAAACAATCTTAAATTGGTATCCGAGTAACAGAAAAAGAATGCTAAACACCAATTAAAAGATGGTCTAATGAATTAAAAATTGTAACAGGAGGGGTATGACGCAGCAAGCATTATCCAGAGAGCTGAAAGCATTAAATACAATGTAAAATGCCTTCTTTTAAACGGCGTTAAACGCCAAGGGTATCAAAGTGTACCATGATATTTTTTTCCGTTGAGTGCCAATGGTATCCATAAGCCCCATAGGTAGCGCTCGACGATTTTGCTGTTTTACGGAAGCTACAGCGACCGAAGCTTGTAAATACCATTGGTACTCAACGGAAAGAAATATCATGGGACACTGCGATACCATTGGTGTTTGAGCGATTTGGGATTCGACCAATAAAATAAGTCCTGTGAGTGAACCTGTGGAAAATTATGGTATAATCGCGTAGTATTCTGGTTTTTCAATACTACATACTTCGTATCTTAAAAATTGTACAACAAATAGTATAATTATAATACGAAATCGAACCCTGGACCACGGTAATAATATATTTATTTCTTTATAAACGTGGTACACGCGTTCTTGTATAGAGAAAGTTATGTGTTCAATCGGTATAAACTGTGTTACTCGGAAGAAAATAATCAGGTACATATAGGTTTCTACTTACTTCAAGAAAACTCTGCTACATAGACAGTACAAGAAGTCACTTTTTCTTTCACCAAGACTGAAATGGAACTCAGCTAGTGGTTCCCAGCGGTGGTAGTGATCGAAATATTCCGACATAATGAATGAAACTTCAACTGTATTTGAGTTCAAGTGGAACGTATTTTAAATTCTCCTAGATCAACAATGACTGTTTTACAAAACTTTAAACTGAAAATGTATGACGGTATGCATGTAAAACATTGATTGTGAGATTGGAATTGACATTATTGAACTGCCATGACAAGACTTGACATACGGTTTTTTTTTAATTTTTTTTTTCTCTTATGGCAATGTGTTACTTTTTTTTTTTTGGTTCTTTTTATCCCCGAGGGGAAAGGCAAAGGGATCTAGCCCATACAGCCAAGTCATCAGTTTAGAACCATTTGTAAATCTTAATTCTATGTTCCAGCTTCAGGAACTGTGCTCAAAAAATATTTGGGAAGGGTACTTCGACCCAATCAACCCAGTTTAAATACCACCCGTAAAACGATAGGAATTTTACAAGGTTTTCTTGATGAACTTATTCACGTCTTCCAAAAAGTGCATAAACCTGTTATATTTGAGTTTTTTCATTATTGTATAATTGCACTAGCACTTATGTTACAAAACACTATCGAAATTGTCACATAAAACTAATTTTACACTGAATTGTAAAAATTTCAAGTATAAGAACAATGTCACTCGTCAAAAGCGCGGGAAGAAGTCCGCAATGTGTTACTTTGCCAAAGTCATAATAGCTCTTCTACAGATTATGTAGGTATCCATTGTCAAAGTAGAGAAACAAAACAAGTATGTACACCGAAATAATTTTAATAATGAAATCATCATCATCATTTAAGGGGCATAATGTCCACTGCTGAACATGACATGACCGTCATCATTAGACTTCCACACCGATCGATGCTATGCTGCTAGTATCCATTGGCGTCTTGCGATCTTCGCCATATTGTGGATCCATCGGAGCATCGGGTGAGACGCCCTACGTTGCATTTTTCGAGTTCGTTTATGCCATTCAAGGGGGACAATATTCTTGTGCCGTAAGATGTCACTGGCAACACACACAGGTACAGTGTCTCAGACTTTCGTCTTGAGACATTGGACGATAAGATCTTTCGCAATTACCGAAATGCTGCCTATCCGAGTTGAATTCGAGAACGAGAAACCTCTTTCTAGAATTTAGACCTGCCTAGCTAGACTGTTTGTCCTAGATAGACATACTCATCATCAATTTCGAGAATCGAGATCCCATCTGCAATTGGAGTGAGTGCAACATGAACGTTCGACATAATCTTATTTTTTTTTATATACAACATCGGGAGGCATACACGCATATGGTCCACCTGATGTAAAGCGGTTGCCGTAACCTATAAACGCTTGTAATACATTAAGTATCACTCGAGTGATACCATCTTTGCTGCTAATACAGCAACTCCATAGGGCGCTTTAGCCAGTGGTAGGGTAAATACCCGACTGGTTGGCTACCACCGTATACACGGCGAAACACCCGTGAAGTGGCGTACCTGTGAGTAAGTCGCGTTTCGGGATCAGCTGGCGTATAACGAGTACTCGGGGGATTGTTGCCGCGATATTGTGGGAACAGTGGTGGATTCTGTCTACCCATTGTCAGAAGGACTGAGCTGACCCGTCGGCCAAGGAGGCCCGTTGAAATGGTTGTTCCGCTGGCCGCCCGCGTACAGTACTTCTTACAGGATACGTAGCGTACTTGCAGGATACGCACCGTTGCAGTGCAGCATACGCGCAGTTCCAGCGCAGTTGCAGTGCAGGAAATTTTAGTAGAATACACCTATCGGCACTGCACTATTCCTGCACGACTCAAGTGACAGGCGTAAACGTGCAGTTGCAGTTATTTAGCAGAATTGGCCCACTGGGCCTGGGTCCGCACCATCCGGTCACCAACCGGCATGAGGTTATGCGCGGTATGAAAGGGCAGCCTCTCAAGGTGGTTAGTCTTCATTGGCCTGTACTATACTGTGGGCCAATTCTGCTAAATAACTGCAACTGCACGTTTACGCCTGTCACTTGAGTCGTGCAGGAATAGTGCAGTGCCGATAGGTGTATTCTACTAAAATTTCCTGCACTGCAACTGCGCTGGAACTGCGCGTATGCTGCACTGCAACGGCACTGCAACTACCCTGCAACTGTGCGTATCCTGCAAGTAAACTACTTAAAACCTAAAATGTTGCCATATTTCAATCTAATAAAACTGAATTTTTATTTAATGTTGACTTCTATAGTTTCACTATTGTCCTTGGTTGCCGGAGTGGAGGTATTTCTAACCGAAAAGAAGCTTTACTTAATTATATTTATCCACAAACATCTCCCAAAACAAAGCAAATATAATTCACCGCCTCAGAATATTAATTTCACTTCGCAAAAGTTGCTCAAGAGTAACGTTAACAAAACTGCAAGTAAACTACTTCAAAACTGCTGTCAAAACAATTTATCACAATACGATTATATTGCAGGAAACGCGCAGTTGCAGTGCAGGTTTTTTAACAGAATAGCGATTCATTTACTGCAACATTCCTTCAACGTCGCTGCTGTCAGATCGTTTAACAGAATACCGAAACGTCAAAATGTACGCATTTTGACACACGCCGCGCTGCAGTGCAGTTGCAGTTTTTAGTAGAATCGGCCCACAGCACTCATTTCCACCACTGTGTCTCCTGTGTAGCCAGCTACGCTATTACGCTAACAAATTTTTTAGCTAATAATGTAGTTTGATTACAGCTATAAGTGTAAACCAGGAAATCAAAGACGTGTGGCAACTATGAGAAAGCTCTCTGGTGTTAAAATTAAGGAGATATATTGTTACTTCTTAACTACTTCTTCTAAATTTTACGAGTCGAGTTCAAATGTAATTCAAGTTTTTATGCAGATGGAAAACAATTAAGGTTTAATTTAGTTTAATAGACTTTGGCTTGTCCTAAAGAACAGTATTCACTAAGTCACTCTCATTGCACGTTCTAGATTTATAAGAATAAATCTATAGTTAAACAGACACACAAAACTTTTAGTAATCAGTGGACGCAGGGACGCAGCATCATTGGCAATATACCTAGTCAGGTCATAAGTTCTGTCAAAAACTTTTCATGTAATTAATAATACACTTTTTAATAATTATGTAAAAGTTATATATGAAATGAAAGGTAATTAACCTTTCATTTCATATATAAATTACGTACGTAGAGGCAGGTGCAGCTATTTATGTATAAGCATAAAATAATGCTTAAGTGTGTGTTTGTCATTGATCTCGAATCGGGTTACATGATTTTGTTTCTATTTTCGGGACAGGACAACGTCTGTCGGGTTCTCTTCTTTAATATACCTAGTCAGGTCATAAGTTCTGTCAAAAACTTTTGATGTAATTAATGATACACTTTTTGATAATTATGTAAAAGTTATATATTTGAAATGAAAGGTAATTAAATGTGCAATAAAATTTTCTTTACATTATTCGAAATGCTCTCCTCCATTTTGAATACATGCCCTTAATCGACGCGACTAGTCATCGATCGCAGCACGCACCACATTTATATCTATTTCTACCGCTGCTTTAACCAGAGATGCTCGGAGTGACTCCAAATTTAGATGAGGTTTAGCTCAGACTTTCTCCTCCAAATGTTGCCATATCTTGTAGTCCAGTGGGTTTAAATCTGGACTAGAAGAGGGCCAGTCTTCATGCCCGATGAAGTCAATTCCACGGGTGGTCAACCAGTTTTGAGTGCTTCGTGCCTTATGAGCTGGTGCAGAGTCCTGTTGGAATATCCAGTGTCTGTTTTTGAACATTGTTTGAGAAAGAGGTTCTACTATGTTTGTTAGGACGGTATTTTGGTAAACCACGGCACTGGTTTTCACACCTTTTTGACAGAAAAACACCTCAGTTAAGCCTGAATATGAGACTCCAAGCCAAACCATGATTGATGAAGGATAATGCCCTCGCTGGACCCTCGGAATACGCGTGTTCGTTTCTTCACAACTGTGGGCATACACCTTATCATTTTGTTTGTTGTAACTTTCTTCGATGGTAAAAACTTATTCTGCCGAAAACAAAATTTCCCGGTATTTTTTCTCCGCGTACCGCTGTAACAAAGCGCGGGATCTTTTTATCCTAATTTTTTTCAAAAACTCGTAAAAAAAATTACCGGTTTTTTACGATAAGCTCGTAGTCCGAGGTCTTCATTTAACACTCTTTTAAATAAATAAATATTGTCGAACAAATTATACAGCGCCATCTAGCCCCAAAGTAAGCGAAGCTTGTGTTATGGGTACTATACAACTGATAAACATACGTAAATACATTTTTTTTTTTTTGTAAATACATACTTTATACATAGAAAATACCCAGACCAAGACAAACAGACATGTTCATGCACACAAATGTTTGTACTGTGTGGGAATCGAACCCACGAGCGTTGGTGTCAAAGTAGCGTAACAACGCGTTTCACGACTGCGCCACCGAGCTCGTCAGTTTTTTTGACAATGGTTCTGCTTAATCGCATCTGAAGAGTTAAGATTTTTGTTCTCTGACATCTCTTCATAGTTTAGTTTTATTTCTTAAATAGCTCGTCTTAAAACATGT
Source organism: Pyralis farinalis (assembly GCA_947507595.1). Classification (NCBI taxonomy): domain Eukaryota; kingdom Metazoa; phylum Arthropoda; class Insecta; order Lepidoptera; family Pyralidae; genus Pyralis; species Pyralis farinalis. The sequence goes on along the minus strand of OX382276.1, from coordinate 27,016,764 downwards.
CGTCTTTCAGCTCGCGTGTACCATGTCGGTTGCAGACTGCCGCCGACATGACAAGACGGGTGTCACACGAGTCTGTAAACTAGTCGAATCATATTTTTTTATACCACCGTAGCCTATGGACACTTGCAACACCAGGGGTGTCACACATGCGTTGCCGACTCTCTAAAAACGTCTACACGCATTTCTTGAAGAATTCCATGCTGTAGTCCCTTGCAAAAACCACGGCTGGGAGCTCATTCCACAGCTTGATAGTTCTCGGAAGAAAACTTCTATAGAACCGCACAGAACGCGACCATTGCGGTTCCAGCGTGTGAGGGTGAACTCCCCGCCGTCGGCGAGCGGTGCGGTTATAAAAAAGTAGCTATCGACATCAATGCGAACAATTCTTCAGAACACAACGCGTTGTATAATCGGTAGAACAAACAATGGCAGGCAAAATCTCTCCATAAACGTAAGGGTTCAATACCGTGTGTAAGCTTAGGATTGTCAACAATTCTCACAGCTCGTCTCTGAATCGAATCACATGGTCCAAGCTGGTATCCTGGTGCCCCCGCCCAAAGTTGACAGCGGTACTCCAAGTGCAGTTTGACTTGAGACTTATATAACATAAGTCTTAGTTCCGCACTTGAAGTACTTGCTCTGTTGAGCACACCATGTTTTTTGGCGCTAGCTTGACCTTCTCCTTCAGGTGATTTCGATATTGCATTTCACTGGAGATATCGATGCCAAGCATTCTAATATTTTTGGTGACGGTAAGAGGTGACAATATGAGAAATAAATTAATCTACCAGGAAGTGTACGAATATGTATCGTCTCTGAGTTCCTTGATACTAGACTTACAAACACAATATGTGAGTTGTTTGTTGACATAAATATAGTCGCTCCATGAACATCGGTGGCCATTGTAAAGCACGTTGTCCGGCCTACTGGAGTAGCTCCACAGCAAGTTACCAAGTTAGTTAGTATACAAATATGTACAGTACAATAACTTCGAAGAAACGTCGCTAATAATCACACACACGTAGCTATGCTGTCGAGCTCCACGTCTCGTCGGAGGAGCAGTATGCGATACCTCCGACCTACAACGTGTCGAGCGACGAGGACGGGTTACCGCCGCCCTCGTTGCCGCCAAGAACTGCTCGACGAAGAGGGCAGCCGCCACTACCGGCCAGCTCGATACCTTCGGGGCACCCAAACATACGAAAGGCCTCCGCTATAGGTAGCGTAGAGCGACGCATGAGGTGGACTAATGCTATTAAAATAAATGTCATGCGCGCCTTTTTTGTGGCAATAGACGGGGAAACAAATCTCTGTGCGCACCGTGCTCGGATTATATATGATTTCGTCATGACCACAAAATATCCTTTTTGAGTTTTATGAACACTGAGTATATGGTTTATTATTATTATTTCATTTACAATTACATTATAATTTGCCTCGATTGTAACACTCCACATTCGACACTGTACCTGTTCAATATATTATCATAATTATGTATTATCTACTACAGTGGGCACATTAAGACTTTGATGATTTATTTAATTCACGTATTCATTTACCCTCTATTTTTCGCGGTTGGTCTGTGGCTGTAACAGAATAATCAGCGTTTTGTTCAACAGGACAAAACAAGTAGCTGAGTTACAACCATTTTATGTTACTGCGGCACACATATGATTTTTCCCCCTCTACAGTGAACATGTTTCTTTGTATTGCTTACATTTATAAGCATAATTTAACAAATTGTTATGTGTGTGTTGGAGATACAAATAAAGAATCTATCTATGCTTTCTCTGTTTCAGGTGCTTGTACCAATCGTCACCGTCTCTGTTCCACGTCTATCGGATCAAGAGAGGGCTATCCGACGGTGACGCTTGATGACCTACTTGAGCGGCTTTGTGAGGAAACGCTACCGTTCACACCCATCGAGGAAAGTCAAACTTTATCTCGGCTGCCGAACGCACTTCAGAGATGGTTTTGTCTTAATAATGGATTTTTAGAACCCACATCCACAAAAATAGAATCTTTAGCAATAGGTTTGCCGGGTAGGCAGAGAGAACTGACCACCACATGACTTGCTTCACTCGCTTCTTTAACATTCAACTTCTCATGCAAGCTCGGCGGCCTTTTGATAAACACAATGAATTTGGTCACGGTAAGTAGATTTTGGTTTTCCTCGGCTCCTACATCCTTGTACATTAGCGTTGTATATCTGTTTCGTAATTCTTTCTACATGTCCGAACCGACGGAGCATATTTGTTCTTATTTTAACACCGACACTCTCTTTCAGACCAACTCTGCTAACATCATCATTGTGAACGCGGTCTACAAGCGTTACGTAACAAATTTTCCACAAAGGTCGCATTTCTCCTACTTTCATGCTCTCTCTGCCATACCCAGTTCTCTATTCCATAAATTAATGTTGGGACCAGCACTGCATTGTGTATAGCGAGCACTGTATTCTGGCTCAAGCTTTTACTGCAAAGAACTTTTTCCGACGCTCCATTCACACTATTCCCAGCATTCACTCGTCTTTCCACGTCAGCGGTGCACCTTCCACCCCTGCTGAAAGTTCAGTTTCTTCGTTTTCAAATACCATTGTCTTTGTCTTCTTAGCATTCAGTAGCAAGCCTCTGCAAATTGCAACATTACAATATAACAATAATAATAAATTGTAAAGCGGCGACATAGTCATAATAATACGCAGCAATAACTGGTGCTTTAATTAGATTAAGGTTAACGTTAGTCGTTGTTAGTATATCTATTTGAGACTCAGATCCTAATTGGTATTTCTGAAGTGGCTCCGACGACGCGGCGTGTCCGTTGTCGTTCCATGCAGCGTATAAACTCTCTTTTTTATACAACGTCGGGAGGCATACGAACATACGGCCCACTTGATGCTAACACAGCAACTCCTTAGGAGCTCGCTGGTGACCTCACTCACACACACGAACACAACAACCCTCTAGGGAGCTGCGGTTTTCTGTGATGTGGTGGTACTTCCCCAGACGGGCTGCTTTGATGCGGCCTACCTCTCTTAAAAACACGTAGACAAAGACAAATAGACATGTTCATGACACAAATGTTTGTCCTGTGTGGAAATCGAACCCACGAGCGTTGGTCATGGAAAACTTTTCAAATATTCAGATTTTTGTATACCATGTCGGTAAGCAAACTAGCATACGGCCCACCTAACGTAAAGTGGTTATCGTAGCTTATGCAATACAAGGTGTATTGGTAACATTGCAAGTCCTCTGAAGCTTTATTTAAACCTCTAAGGTGGCAAGAAAGCGTACAGCCTGCCTGATGGGAAAAAGTTACCGTAGCCTGTATGGACATCTGCAAAACCAGGGATGTCACTTTTGCGCTGTAAAAACTTTCTCACGCAATTCTTTTTAGCTTATTCCAACACCTTTTCGTGCATATGTACAGAACTATGGCCAACACATACCAAAATTATTCCAAAATCGTCCTTAGCGAAATCTGATTTGTTAATAGATTCAGGCGTTATTTTGCGAAAGTCAAATTTACATGCAATTTGATCCAACCTGCTTTGTGTGCTTCCGCCACCAATTAGTTCATGCGGCCTAGCGCCGACCGGCACCCACCCACTACTGTTAGTACGTGCTACATGCCGACGCTGCCATGGCTGCTCCGGTAGTCGCTGCCTCGGCTGCTGCGGTCGTCCGCCATCTGGAACAGAATCCGCATGAACCCACCACCACCGTCGCTGCCACGACTGGCCTGGTCGTCGCTGCGACACGTGTTTCGCCTCTCCACGAGGCATCATCAGGCGTTGTAGACGTTAATCGTGACTTGTAGCATGTTATTCTTACGATTAACGTCTACAACGCCTGATGATGGAGAGGCGAAACACGTGTAGCAGCGACGACCAGGCCAGTCGTGGCAGCGACGGTGGTGGTGGTGGGGGCATGCGGATTCTGTTCCAGATGGCGGACGACCGCAGCAGCCGAGGCAGAGACTACCGGAGCAGCCATGGCAGCGTCGGCATGTAGCACGTACTAACAGTAGTGGTTGGGTGCCGGCCGGCGCTAGGCCGCATGAACTAATTGTTGGCGGAAGCACACAAAGCAGGTTGGATCAAATTGCATGTAAATCTGATTTGATTACATCAAAAGTCGCATTACATACATATAAATAAGACTGGCATAATTTAATACTGTAATGTAGGTAGTATATATACATCCTGCACACTCCGTGCCGCTCCCGGTATGCGAAGTGCTTAAAGTCGCCCTCTGAAAGGGAGCTATGTAGATAAGGGAATAACAACGAGCAATAAGACACTGTTATTATTGTGAAATGCTTGCTTAGAAACTATAACGCGCGTTCGATGTTTGAGATGTTAACCGTTTGAGTATTGTAACACTAATATCTACGGTTTTCATTTATGTTTATTGAAGTATTGTTGTTCTGTATCGGCACAAACATATGGATGACAGTGAGAGTCGTCTAAAGGTGGCAATGCAATAGTAGGTAGATACTTCTGGTATTTACTTGCTTTACATCAGGTGTACTAAATTATTGTTTGAATATCAGAGTAGGAAGTAAAATTAAAACACTTATTAATACTTATTTTTGTTATTTGATGATAATGTAACATTTAATGATTCTATTCACTGTTAGATGTCAGGTTTCAGTAATATTTTCACAATTAGCATTACCTATTTAATATTTAATCTGAGTTGTAGAAGTTATGATAAGAAAAGTAACAAAAAAATGGGTGCGTGTACTTATGTACGCGCGTGAGAAGTTATACTTCTCTGGCATCATTAAATAAATATTTAACATTAATAACTTAAATTCAAAATCGTCTATCAAGTAGTAACGGCGATGTTTATGGAATGTATTACATACAAGTCAAATGTAAAATACAAATGTTATACATTTTTAACTATAGCGCCATCTACCGGTAATACCGTGAAACATTTAGCAGCTTCAACCTGTACTTTTGTGTTCGAGTGCCACGCATTCACTCTCGCTCTGTCTCTTTCTATTCCCCCTCCATGGTAGCGTTAAACGTTTAACGCAACCTTTTTGCAAGTCGCATTAGAAGTATAACTTCAATATACAAAAAGAAGAAACAATACATACTGCGAAGTGAACTGAAAATGTTAGCCTCTTATTAAACGTAAGATTTTCACAAAGATGAGCTTTTTATGGTAATTTAGTGTATTATATTTTTAACTGTATTTTTTTTTATTACTTTTGTACACATCATTGACGCGGCTCTTCTCGCCGGGACTATCTCCCTTGTTTAATAAATATCGGAAAATGGCACCACATTCGCAACACTACAACGAAAACTGGTTAGTAGATACATAGCCACAAAAATCTGTCGGATTTAGCCTCGCCGCAGCTGCGTTCCACAAGTCACCTCGTGACAACAGATGGCGCCACTTCGATGCTACTCAATCTCTTGTTAGTTTGCCCTCAGGTTGTCGAGCTCAGGGGACTCTGGGGACCACCTTGATGTCATCGTACGACCTAAATAAGAGCAGTATATTTGGGGCGTCACCTAGTGGTGGAAAGGGACGTATGACAGGTGACTTTCATTGCTAAGTATGAATTAATAATTAATTAGTACTTAGCAATGAACGTCCCTCTCCACCACTAGGTGGCGCCCCTCACAATTCGTAACTCTCTATGATTTCGATTATCGTAGCCATCGCCTGTCGCCACCGTGACTCCGTGTATAGTGCCTTAAACCGCGTCCTGTAGCTGTAGTGTAGAGCCATGCGTTATCACTCAGAGGAAGTACGAGTATATACATCCTTCCTCTGAGCGTTATCATGTATTCCGTAGTGTAGTAGTTCGCAGCAGCAGCGCTCAGCGTCTGCGCTAACAGTACTCAACGAACGGATTGCATTACATCACTCTAATTTTTTAAAGCGGCAATTTCCAGTTGCCGGTTATTATAATTTAGTTTACTTTGTTGGAAAAACAAAATGAATAATTTAAAAACCTGATATAGTACAGAATAATAATATAGTTGTGATCCTATAATTGACCAAAAAAGAAGATACAAGTCTGCGCGCTCCGCCCAGGAAACCCCCATTTCCTGTAGTCCCTTTCCGTTTTCTGTAGTAGTCAGAAACAGTACGAGTACTTTTTGTACCTATTGTACAATGGATGGCGTTCCGAGGAGTTACTGGCAACTGTTCTGATGTCTAGGTTTGAAACAACACATCAGAGGATTCAATACCGCTGGGATCTTCACAGACCGACGTACGGGGTTTTAACAATCACGGTAAGCCTGAAAAACAACAAACGGGGCCTAAGGGCCCCGGAGAGGGATCGAACTTATCTTAGGGCGTAGCGGAGCTAAACAATCGAACACCTGGGCTCAAGCCTGAAAGGCATATTACGAGAGGTACCCAAGTACCTGGGCCTCGGTACCTGGTGTATCGCGAGGAGTCCTAACTCTCTGTACTCGGGTCCGCCGAGTGCGGTGTACATGTGGAGGGTCGGGGTCGGAGAGGTATAGGGCATTCGCAGCTGTAATGCGATCATCGGAATCAAAGAGTGAATTACGCGGTCTATGCCGGAATCCCCGGGCGCTCTATCTGCAGGGTGTAATTGGAAATTAATATATCAGAAGGTTATCGAACATTACGTTGGTAAGACTTGTGGGAACATTATTGTCTATTTATCATACTAATTGGTTTGATAATTGAAGTAATTTATCAATTATTCTACTTTACTACAAAAGTAGGTATTGTATGAGGACCAAATACCCGTCGTGTTGGTATGTTGTTTATACTTAATGGTCACATAATGTGGCAAACGTTTGAAGCAGTCAACAAATTAAGCAATATGTAATCGCTTCACACTGCGTTTGTTTGTCACCCGGCTTAGTAACATTTATCGCCGCCAGTAGTGCTAGGTATAACATTGATCATTTCAATGATTTACTTATTTTATTACTAGATGGCACAAATTTTGCGCTATGCTCGCATTTATTCTACTTGCATGCTCTCTCTGCCATGCCCAGTGTTCACCTCCATAAGTTAGCGTTGTTATTAGTTGACTGGTAGTTTCAGAGGTTAGCGCGTACAAACAAACAAACGAACTCTTCCGCTTTATGTATTAGAGCAGATATAACATGTACTATTGATTGGAAGACGTCCGTTTAGTCGCTCCGTATATGATCTCCTCAGCGGCGTAGCGTGGGTGTCGGCCGCCCGGGGCGGAAGACAATTTTGCCGCTCTCCTATTTAGATATTTCAATTTAATGTATACTATACATTACATACATTAATTCCAGAGAACTTTTCGGCAAGAACAATCATCATTATTTTGCATTATTCGGGTTAGATTTTAAATTAAAAAGTTACAGTTCACACTGTTGAATGTATAATGTTTCACAAAGCTCAATAATTTCACAACCACTACACGTACTTGTTTGCACAGAAATTACAGTTTTTAAAGCGTAACATAAATTACGATACGAGACAATGTGAAATGGACAACAGACGATCCATCAATAAAACTTTCTTTGAATTGTCAAAGCAACAAGTACCTACCCACTTCCTTGAAGGGACTTACCCGTACCTTTAGTTTTTAAAATAAAATACCTACGGGGAATCCCCGCAAGTCAGTATAGACACTGTTGTCAGCAGTTGCTACAAAATATTTAAAGAAAGGGGATTCCCCGAAGGCGTCACAGAATAAGTAATGAAAAATTCCGTGCTCTTTTCAATTGGTCCGAATTTGTAGTTGCGATAAAAATATGAAATGGTTCAAATATTTTTATTATTTATTGAGAAATTTTGCCGCCCCCTAAAAAGTGCCGCCCGGGGCGGGCCGCCCCTGCCGCCCCCACTACGCTACGCCACTGGCTCTCCTGATGGCCTGATCGCCCCCACTCTTCCACATGATCAACACATCAGAGGCGACAGGCTGCGAAACCCTGCAGGATCTTCCGTAGATGTAGGTACATTGTGCTCTCCGCTACCAAGAACTTGTTTACCTCGTTATTTGTCGATATCCAGGCGTCACGAGGGCACATAAAATGGGTCCTATTACGATTTTGTCGTGTATTGTTGTGTGTTGCGCCATACGAGCATCAAACTACAAGCTCTTTGGGCGAATCGTCCCCCAGTACTGTAATTTCCGTGATGATCACGGGTCTTACAACATGAAGTTGTGATACGGGCGTCGAACTGTGGTTCCTTGCCCGGGCCAGCTCGTAGGGGCGAACTGCCACTGAGTAGTTTGCTCCACTTTTCGTGTGGGGAATTAGGATTGAATTAGTAATAAAAGTGCAAGTAATAATATGTATGTAGATATGTATATCTTCACGCCAGGTCCCTTGCGGGGTAGGCAGAGAGAACCGAGCGCCATAAGACGCGGTCCTTCCTTACACACTTCACTCGCTTCTTCCACATGCATAGCTCTTTTCATGCACGCTCGCCGGTTTCTAAGGCTCCTGACATCACCTTTTGTTAAAACACGACCAATTTGGTCATGGTAGGTTAGACTTGGTCTTCCTCCTACATCCTTCAACTTTCGCATTGTATAATAATACGTGATGATGACAAATACACCACTGCGGGTGTGTGGTCCGTTTTTCTGATTGCCTGTGCCGTGCCAATACCGGTACAACTTTGTTTCGCAAAATGTTAGGGTAAATGCCACCGAGGGTATTTTTTTGTTTTTATGAAACCAGATTGGCAAACAAGCATGCTACCCGCATTAGATGGTAAGCGGTCACGGCAGCCTATTGACGCTCGCAACACTACGGGGGATGGATTACTCACGCGCTGCCAATCTTGTGACCTAAGGATGTTTCGTCACAGTACCCAGTAATTTCTCTGCCATATCTCACCTTTCAAACCGGAACAACAGCTATAAAAATATAGCTGCTTGGCGGTCGAAATAGATGAGACAGAGGTACCCACGCAGACAACTTTTGTACAAAGTCTACCTCTGGTAATCTGGGTAGAAGACTATGCATTGATGTTAACAACAATGACGAGTAGGGATAGGATGGGTGTTTGTGAGACCTGGGGATCGACCAGGACACAACAAGTCCGGAATTTTTTGTAAGAGTTTGTGTACATGGACGGATATATATCCCTTCAAAATATATGTCGTCTATGTAGAACACCTTACGTTACGATATTTAGGCCCTGTTTACCTTGTAGATAGGTTTTGTTGAATCTCTACTTAGTTTACTTTCCTACTGTCAGGAGACAGTGCCTTATGGTGGACTGCACTGTACCTTGCGCATTTTGTTTGCTTATATCCATCTCTTCCTCCTATACCAGGTGTTAGTTTGCCGATTAGTGCAACGTGTCCGTCGACGTTTTCAACAGCAGGTTTCAGGGTCGGCCGCGAATGTTTCCGTAGCGCCTCATATCGAACTAATCGGCGATTTGGTAGATAATCCTGTTATGATAAGATATATAAATTATATCAGTTTACATATGCTGTTTCGCTGACATACCTTCGCTCTGTCGCACACGAGATTTGTTGTGCTTTTATAAACCTTAAATAAACAGTTTGCTCAAGCCATTTTGCCAAACCGTAAGTGTTGTTACAAAACAAAACATTTTAGTTTAGTTAGGTTAGTATTATATTATGTAGAAACAAAGTAAACATGCGTTATATAGCAACTCGTGTTACACAATAATTCATTATATTTCACTATAAAGCCATAAATGATATGGATATTTAAAACATGTGCCAGCAGCATGCTGGTTCACGACCAACTAATCAGATTGCAGTTCTTGCCCAAAAGCCTGTCGATTAGGTGGATTAGAGCGCGTAGATCCCCCGGAGGTAACGCGTATTGATCCGCCCCCGTCGGTCCGAATATAGTTGCGTGCTGCTATGGGGACTGCCACCCACCACGCAGCGCTAATTCCGGCAAGTTGAGAAGAGCCGAGTGCTGCACTAAAATGAAAGGGATGTTCTGGATTTAGCTAAAGAGAATTGAAGAGTGATTATGTTATGTGATTAGTGATTAATTATGAGTGATAGAAGAAATGTACGGTGCAAGAATGAAACCAAAGCTTCGGTGAAAAAGAAGCTTGAAAGACTAATTATGAGGAAGAGAGGCTGACGAAAAACTGCGAGGCACCAAACACAGAAATGTTGAGATGAGAACACCAAAAATGTTTTGGAAAGAGATAAAGAGTAAAGGTAGTTCGTCAGCATTCATTCAAAATTGACAAGAAAGTACAGAGAACAAAGTACAGTCAGTGTATTCGGGAAGTGTTAGAACAGTGGAATGAATATTTCGAGGAAATGTATGCCTTCGAAGTTAAGACGCAGTATAAAGGCAGTAGATCACGCATTGACGTCAGCTATATGGCTATCAGTTTGATTAAAAGTGATAGAAGTATAGGGAAAGATAATTGTCAGGAGAATGAGGGTAAAATTCGACGCAATTCTGTGGGAGGCACAGGGTGGATTTCGAAATGAAAGGGAATGCACGGATCAAGTTTTCTCACTCCGCAATATCCTGGTGAAGCACCTGGTTATAGACCAGAAGGTATTCTGCAGTTTTGTTGATCTTGAGAAAGTATTTAACAGGGTGGTGGGAAAGGAACTATGGGACATACTGACGTAATATGGGATTGACAGCGCACTGTTCCGTACTGTGCGGTAGTAAATATTTTTTTTATGTTTTATGTATAGTTTGAGTAGATCTAATTATATAGTAATGATTCCAGTTGATGAGCTTAATAGATAAAAAGTTTTCCGCTGGCTGGAGGTTCTACTTAAAGGCCAATAACTCCGTGAATAGGCCGGATCCAATTCTATTACAATACTAATGGATAAATCCAATATCAAGCTTTAATCCTTGATAACGAGTATTATCCGCAGACAAGTGTTCCCGCTGAATGAAGACACACAGGTCCACCACACCACACCTCTCTTAAAAATAACATTTCCCGCTGAACATGTCATTAGTATTTGCTCCTTATTTAATTAATCTGTACTAACTTTAACCGTCGAAGTATACTTTAATATAGTCTATACTATATGGAAATAAAACGCTTGTAACTCCTCACAGATGCACGCCGTCCAGGTACTTAATTCCCTGGCCCTGCTGCGAAGAGACGGGACGCTCTGCGATGTGCTTCTACAGGTATGTATGACATAGTGAACGGGACGACTCAATACAGGCCTACAGCCATCCCTTTTGATTGAAACTTGTATTAAACCGAGTGTTATCTTCAGCCCGAGGCGAAAAGCGAGGCGGGAGCGACTGAGGCACGCGGTGTGTGGGCGCATCGGGCGGTACTGGCGGCCGCCTCGCCCTACTTCCTCGCTATGTTTACCAAGTTCTCGGAGCGCACAGAGTCCGTGGTTACAATAAAGGTCAGTGGTGCGTCAAATGAATACTTTGCGTCGTCCCGTTCCCCTGAGGCGATCGCTTCCGATGTCTGGAGGGTGCCTTCAGAAGAATTACTAACGCATACTCGGGGTGAGTTATAGTCCTGCTTTTGTGGGCCAACGTTTACGTCGGACGTAAAAAAAAACAAATTAATACTTCTTCTAATTGTGCCATATCGGGGCACGGAGGAAAAGCCTCGTCATCACCACGACACAGCCTGACGTAATATGCCAGGTCCATTGTGAGAGGAACGAGCGCCACAAGATCCTGACCTTCTTCCTTACAAACCCCGTTCGCTTTTTTAACAATGATAGCTCCTTTCATGCACGCATGCCGGTTCCTAAGGCTCTTGACAGCACCTCCGGATAAGACTCGACCAATTTTTTTTTATACAACGGCGGGAGGTGAACAATCATAAGGCCCACCTGATGAAAAGTGGTGACCGTAGCCTATGATCACTTGTAATACATTGAGTATCGCTCGCGCGTTGCCACCTCTGCTGCTAACACAGCAACTGCTTAGGACCTGCTGCTTACTGGTAACCTCACTCACTCACAAAAACATAACATGATTATAGCTACTGAAATAATTACTGACGAAATGGATTCTTATCCGTCGAATCAAGTTGACGTTGTCTACACTGATGGCTCTAAATGTTTCCACCAAATAAATCGCAGTGTACCTACTGATCTCTAAGTTGATCGTAGTCAGTATTCATGGAGATTTGTATCGGTGGTTCACATCACCTACTCAAAGTCGTACACAAGCTGTGGTATTACAAGAGTATTCATCTAACTGGGCATCCATATCAACCGGTGTGCCACAGGTCTCACCACCTTATAATTCAGGCACCTTATAATTTACTATCTTTATTGAAAACATTAATAAATGCTTTTTAAATTCTAAAATATTGTTGTTTGCTAATGACATGGAAATCCTAAAAGTTATTAATAATGCTTTAAACCAGCGCGATATACAGTCAGATCTGGATAGATTCGCCCAATACTGTCTCACAAATACACGTGATTTCAATATTGTCTAGTGTTCTTATGCTACTCGTACATATGTACAAAAAAAAATGTTATCATGGACTATAAATACCCATTATGTAATCAAAACTTATGTAGGGATAATACCGTTCATGATCTAGGAATAATATATGACGATCGACTTATGTTTGATAAACATATCGGTAGCATAGTTTGAAAAGCCAGCATAGTCCTAGGCTTTGTAAAGAAAACCTCCGCCAATTTCAATAATAAGATTAAAAATTTTATACTGTTCATTTGGCCATTATGCTGACTGGAAAGTGCTTACGCAGGGCTGTACTCAGGGTTCGGTGTTGGGGCCGTATCCTACGCCGATGACGGCCTCTTATTAACAAAAGCTAATTCCAGATCTTCCAGACGATGCTGCAAAGTCAGCGTCTCGCTTTAATATTTTTATGTAAATCGTACAGAAGTGTGAGCACCGAGGCACTACCAGTGCTGGCAGGCGTGTTACCAGTTGACATGAAATACAACGCCGCGCTTCAATGTACTACAACCTCTAAAAGCATGCACCCTGACTTTCTAAAACACCGCGATCATGACAAAATATTTATTGATATATATATTAGATTGATGAAACCAATTGACGAAGTACTTGAAACTTTGCTGTCTGAATGGCAAGAAAGATGGGAAACTTCTACTAAAAGACGCCACTTGTATCAAATCTTTCAATCATTGCGAGACATTAAATAAAGAGTGGTTAGAAGTCGATCATCCCGTTGTGCAATTTTTAACTGGGCATAGAAACTTTAGGGCTAAGCTCTTTTCGTTTAGACTTGTGTCATCGCCTTTATGTGAGTGTTCTACGACAAATCATGAATAAAAATAATCAAGAATTCATTCTCCTGGAATCTTATCTAAACATTTCGTCATACACACATCGCATTATTATCAGTAATATCACTAATAATCCTTCTTTACTGAATGTAATCTTCAGATACCAATTATAGACAAAACTAATTTTTCATAAGAACTTGCAAGAATTTTAATAAACTAATGTTAGATTTTGACCTATTTTGCTCATGTATCAACACGGTCAGAAATTGTTATACTACCTATATGATTTGTCTTCATTATTGTTTATTGAAGTTATACTTCTAATGCGACTTCCAACAAGGTTGCGTTAAACGTTTAACGCTACTATGGAGGGGGAATAGAAAGAGACAGAGCGAGAGTGAATGCGTGGCACTCGAACGCGTGCCACGCGATGCGCGTAGTATACTTATACGTTAGCAACGAGTAGCGTCCAATATTATAGCGGAGTAAATAGTGTGAAGTTTCACTTCTTCCGCGCGGTATTTAATACAATAATACTAAATATTAATAAATTATTAATGTTAAATATTTATTTAATGATGCCAAAGAAGTATAACTTCTCACGCGCGTACATAAGTACACGCACCCATTTTTTTTTTACTGCTTTGCATTTGTGGTCCGCATCCTTAATTAACGTATTATAAGCAGAAATTTGTAATCAGTATCAATTTAAATAAATATTGTTACACCACTATTGCACGAATCGGTTAATTTCCAGAAACTTTTTCCATTTATTTAATGAATAAGCTATGCTTGATATAACTTCAGAGCCGATTATAGGTCACCACTTATAAAACTAAATTGGATTAAGTTTATATATATATTAATAGATCTCATATGGTGCATACCGGTACATACAGATCTTACTATAATGTTATGCGATGTTATAATAATTGCGATGTCAACTCCGCACTCCAATCTTGTTTTACGATCTTCTAGGGCGTGGAGCCGGCGGCGCTGAGGGCGGTGGTGGAGTATATCTACTCTCCCGAGTCGTTGTCGGTGACGGAGGACAATGCGCAGTCGCTGTTGTCGGCGGCGTCGCTGTTGGCCGTGGACGGCGTGCGCGACGAAATCGGTGTGTTCTTGGAGCGCTCGTTGGCCGTCGACAACGCGCTGGGTATCCACGCTTTCGCCGAGCAGCACGCCTGCGCCGCGCTGGCCGCCGCCGCAGCGCGCTTCGTAAATGACCACTATGAGGAGGTGCTCAAAGCCGACGAATTTCTAGAGCTGTCGGCAGACGCGCTAGCCACGTTGCTGGACACCCTCACAGTGCCCGACGAGGAGCACGTGCTCGATGCCGTGTTGCGGTGGACGCAGCACCTCCCGGAGGTCAGTACCACCCTACACCAGCTGCAGATATTTTTTTATAAAATCTCTCGTAAACCCGCATTACTTTAATATTATGTATAAGCTAAACAGCCCGCCTGGTATAAAGTAGCTAATGCAGATTAAGCATACTTGGAACACAAATAGTACCGCTTACTCACAAAAATACAACTAGTTGCGATGGAAGAATATTTTTCCGTAATACGTTACGTATAACAAACATGCATGAACATGGTCTGGGTTTTATATGTATAATAAGTGTAATGTACCAAAATGTGTATACCAGCTGTCTAGTAGGTACCTATAGCACTAATTTAGTTCAATGATGGGTCTAGATGGCGATATAATTTATTTATATTTAATAGTCATCAAATTAAGTACATATATACATACCTTAACATGAGACTCTTGCGTAGTAGGCTGATACAACTAAGCACCACAAGGTGCGGCTCTCACACACTTCACTAGCTTTTATAACATTCATAGCTCATTTCATGCACGCCTGCTACTTCTCAAGGCAGGCCGAGCTCCTGATATCACTTTCTGATATAACACAACCGATTAGGTCATAATAGGTGAGTTTTGGCCTTCTTCGGCTACTACGTCCTCCGACTTTCGCTTTGTATATCTGTTTCATCAATCTATTATTTGTATAGGTTTCCTCTCTTATATAATACCATTATTATCATTGTTCTCTTCGCATTTAGTTGTAAGCCTTCCTCCATACGATCGTCGTACATAATTGTTCAGTTCAGGTAGTGTTTCTGCCAGTAACAACCCGTCCCCAATCCCACATTCATGATGTTATTTTCTGCTTACAAGTAGGTAAATTTATTCAATAAATGAATAAACTTACGCGGTCATCAGTTTAATCAGCTTAGCGACAAAAGTTAATGAAAAAGTAATTGAGAGGACAATGATGATGAAATCAGACGGGGAGAGATCAATGCCGTGGGAGGCCCAGTATAGATAGATAGGTTTATTGATAGAGCATTAGGCACTTTTTTCCTTATCATACTTATTCGTTGTAAGTCATAGAAGGTAACAATGTAAAAAAAGGTAAAGATTCTTGAAGAACGTATGCGACTCGTACGCTTAACGGCGAGGATTGTACTCTCATGCAGTCACACAGGCTCTGATGAGGGCAGCTTATTGCAGGAGCGGCGGCAACACTTGGCTGAGCTGCTACAGCGCGTGCGGCTGCCGATGGTGCCGCTGGAGGTGCTGTCGGAGTGCGCGCAGACCGAGCCGCTGGCGAGCGCCGAGCCGCCCGTGAAGGACCTTGTGATCAAGGCGTTCGCTTTCCACGGCCAACGGGTCGATCGCCGCGCAGATGTCGCCGCCGCTAGCACGTGGTATCACCCGCGGCAGACGCCCGCCTCTTTCGCACTGCTTGTAGTTGGCGGCCGCACCAGCACCGGGCCAATCAGTGAAGTAGTGTCCTGGAAACTGTCGTCCTGCAGTTGGCAGCCCACTGCCGCCCTGCCCGGTCCCCGCTACGCCGCCGGCACCGCGGTGATCGATGGCCGCGTATACGTGGTCGGCGGACATGACGGTGAGGACGCGGACTGAGTTAACTGTACACTAGATCGAATTGATTCTACAACGTGTTTAAGTATCCATAGTTCATTTCTTGAGCACACAAGTATAACATACTCGTACAACAAATGATACAAAGCTGGCTGTCGCGAGTTGGCAAGCGTAGCCGACCACTGCGGACACTGCGTTGTTGTGGAGCGTGTGCCGTTACAGTGAGCATTCCATTTTGCATATATTGTATATAACCCTTCCTCTCGGGAATCAAAGTCTACCTCCCTTGCTTGAGTTGCATCCTGCTTACTGGCAAAAAAGCTCTGACGAAAGAGAAGTAGGTTACATCGATATTTACAGAACGACCTTATAAAATACCGTAGCCAGTTGTTATGCTCATGCGAATGTCTCTAGCGCTCTAGTGTCATGAAATGGACTGAAATTATTGTTCAGTAAATCACTATAATAAATGGGTCTTATAGGTGGTTATAGAAGTCGTGATATTCTGCTATCTGCGTTCAACATGTTCCCTCATCTGGTGGTGATATCAAGGCGACAGCCGTGCACGGCAGGAGGACAATTGTCGTTAATTGTCAGGGTTCATCACGTGCGGGTGGGGATTGGCGTTGACTCGAAAGATAACAGTAACCTCTTATTTGTGATGTACGCGTCAATTGCTGTCTAAGCAGCGATACCACGGAATCGACCGACGTGTAAAAGCGGCGTTTTTCATCTCTTTCGCGGTATTCTAAACAACTTCCCGTCCAGTATTTCTCACCCTCCTCCCATCGTGTCGGTGACCGCCATGAGCACGCTCCCTGCGACTGCTCACTGCAATCTGGAATCACCGTTTGTTCAGAGACCGCCATCATCCGTTTGCAGGCCGCAGTACTCTAAGCACCGTGGCCGTGTACAACGTGGCTACGGACTCGTGGGCGGCGGGGCCAGCGCTGCGCACGGCACGCTACGACTTCGGTATGGCGGCACTGGGCGGCGTGATGTACGTGGCGGGCGGTTGGGACACTGCTGGCAGTGTTTTCAGGTCGGCGGAGGCGCTGGACCCGCGCGAGGGCATCTGGCGCTCCATCGCGGACATGTCCTCAGGCCGTGTCTGTGCCGGGGTCGCGGCGCTGGGCGGGCTGCTGTACTCCGCTGGCGGGTACAACGGCATTGAATATCTGGACACGGTCGAGAGGTAACATTATCACTACTATATAATAGTACTCTGCAACACTCGCATTTTGCTATCCGTGTGAGGAGCGTCACTGCAACTGACGACCGCAAGTTACCGGTTCTGTATGAATCCTTGTACTACTCTAATGACAAACAAGTATACCGTCTATTGTAAAATGATTCCGTGCCACATCAGCGTGAAGGATTATAAGGATGGAATCTACTATGGAGAATCGATGAGAGTGCTTTTACGTAGCAACACAATGCACCGCAACGGGTCGGGGGACAGAACGCTTGTAGGCTACTTCATGGATCAACATTGGGACACTATCGTCTTATTGGTTAAAATATTCTGCTATTGATCAGTAGACTCGAATCGCTGAGATATTTAAGCGCTAAAATACAACATTTTTGTCAGCGCAGGGTGCCTTCATACGCAGACAAATTATTTTTTTGTTTCGTGCCTATAAGCGATTGAGACGTAAACGCCAATCCCTGTTAGAGACTGAAGCTGACCTAATATGTAAGTTATGTGGTATGCACTCCGTCGGTCATTAAATGACGCTCTACTGGAAGGTATTCGGGGCTCTGCTATATCTAAAGGCAAACAGATCGACTCGCAAAGTACCTCCCTCGTACAGAAGACCATAAAATAAAAATTGTCGACTCTGGTCTGTGCTGATTCTTTCTGGTGTCCCGAATCGTGTTACCTATCCGCTATATATGGTCGAAGCGACTGTTTCGGCTGTTATGTCTGCAACGGGAAATGCTTCTGGCCAGGACGTACAACGGTCGATTATTGTAAATTAAAAATTATTATAAATCATTACTATAAATCTTTTCCCCCGCGAGGTCGGTAGCGGCCCGGTTATATCTGTATGTATATGGGAAAAGCGTTGAGCAGGCAAAAATTACCTGAGCAGTGATATAGTATGTCTAGTTACTTTAGCCATTTGGAATTGTAAGCATGACTCACCTCATTTGTTTATATCCGAGTTCATTGTAGGCCTGCTGTAGGCCAAATGTATTTTTGTGTTATTAATTTCCTGGTAGTTCGTTTTCATAGGTAGTTCGTTGACATGATTATACATGTTATCGAATATAGATTTTCTCATTAATTGGGGAATATAAGGTTGATTTTTTTACTGTAGAGGTCTCGCAATAAACTTTGTTTGGATAATTGTACGGCTGTATGTAGCAGTTTTGAGGGATTTGTTTCATTGGAGTGCATCAAGTTCCATGTCGGTCTTCTGTTTTTCCGCTAAGAGATCGTACTCTACTTGAGATGGGTATGAGATTTGTTGAGATCGACGATTCTCGACAGAGCCACTGACGTGTTGAATATCTGTACTGTATTGTTAGATGAAATAAGTATATAATAAGTAACGTCGCCTGCAGCTTGTGTGTGTAGGTTTGATGGCTTTATTTGTATTGAATTTCACCGAGCTTGAGGGCACGTTGAGTCGTCGGCCGATTGTTGTCGGCACTGCTACACATTGTTGTATGTGTGTAACGGTGTGCTCTAGAATCGCACGACTCTAGGGCATTACCATAGGTGAGAGAGGGTTGATTGCGTGGTCTTACCGTGACGAATTCCCTGCTAACGGCCAGCGAGACCACTATAGAAGAAGGCTGTAGGTATCGTTTTAAATAACTCCTCTGGGCACAACTTATATATAATCGAAAGAACAACACGCAAAGAGAGGCAAGATCCTTCTCTCCTTCTCTATTTCATAACTAAACATCGCTGGATACGTTTATAAAACATACGGGGTGCACGAAGTGTAGCTGCGGTGACTTTGTCTCTGAATATGACGGTGAGCAGTTGATATGCAAATTATCTTCTGTTTGTAACGATAATCCTATTGTGTACAAACGACTGTCGCAAAGCTTAAATGTAATAACATATGGTGTGTTCGGTGCGCAGGTACGACCCGGTGGCGGATCGCTGGCGGGTCGCGGAGTGCATGCCGGGGCGGCGGAGCGGTGCGGGCGCGGGGGTGGTAGACAACGTACTGTACATCGTGGGTGGACGGGACAGATTGACCAGATTCCGCTCGGTGGAGCGGTACCGCCCCGGCGCTGGCTGGCAGACCGCGCTGGACATGCCTGCGGTACGGAGTGCATCGGCTGTGGTGACGCACGCCGGCCGCCTTTACGCGGCGGGAGGCTGGGACGATAGTGGGAACCATCTCAACTCGGTGGCTGTGCTTGAGCCGGCGATGGCCACGTGGAGCGAGCTGCCCGCCGTCATGCCCGCAGGCCGTCGGTCCGCGGCCGCAGTAGTGATCGACTTGTCGCCGTCGGCGGCTCTCTGAACGTAGGCAGATTATTTTTCATGTAGAAACTTGTTGTTTTTGCTAGTGGCCATACTTCCTTGTAGGAGCACAAGTTGTGGAAAGTTGTGGCCTGCCGGAAGCACCTCCCGCCTGTGTCCCTAACGCGCAACCTTCTTATTGCAGGCCGAGAGTCCATGCATTGAAAACCTCCAAATTGCGCGCCGCGCGCCGTATAAGCGTTTTCCAATCTGTCGGTAGGTAGTGTCGAATTAGCGATCGCAAGTCAGCTCAATCGATCTACGCAAGTTACGAATACAGTGCACATACCGCAACGATCCTGGGAGCTCTCCGCGGTTGTCCACGGTTCGATTCGGACCCCAGAGTCCACTTTCCGACTTTTTCTTCGCCTTCATTTCGCGTGGTCTTCGGCATCCTTCATAGTGAGACCATTGGCACGCATATCATCCCTCACGACGTCAGCCAGCACTTCTTGGGTCTGCCCCTTCTGCCGAGACCTGGGATGACAGATCCCAAATACCTACACCGGTCCGTGTGCTCGACTGTGTCTTCACCAATGGGAACGGGTGTAGGATGTGAAATATTGCAGGCCAAGTACTCTGTCGTCGCCACTTTTAGTTTAAAACCGCTGTTCTCAAGCGTCTCTCTCCAAGCATTCACTCGTCGCACCAGGCACCCCCTGTCCGCGTCCGCCAGCGCAAAATCGTCAGCATACATGAGCAATCACGGAGGCTGCTCGTGTGTATCTCTGATGCTATCCGACACTACGTCTACGTTACTATATTACGCCGTATAAAAACTGACTAAGGACTAATCCCTGGTGTGGAGCCCGACGGTGATTGGAAAGGGATGTGTATCGCCAACGGCAGTCCTAACCATGAAATAGGTATCGAGATACATGTCCCGGCAAATATCAATATACGCTTCAGGCACCAGTTTGGACCTTTGTGCCTACGAGATCATCGCACGAGGAACACAGTCGAAGGCCTTTTCCAAGTCTAAAAACAGAAGATCTAGAGGCGTATTCTTCGTCCTGTATTTCTCCATGACGATCCTTAGAACAGAAACGTAGTCGTTCAACTCATCGTCAGCAAAACTTGAGTACTTAATTTTAAATATTCGCCTCTTTAATCCGACTATCTGTCATCATTATCCTACTTAATGTTACAAATGTGAAAGTATGGATGTTTGTGTGTTTGTTATGTTTTCACGCCTCAACGCATAACCGGATTTGGATGAAATTTGGCAGGTAAATAGATGTGGTACTGGATTAATACATAGGCTACTTTTTATCCCAGTGATTAGTTCCCATCGGAAAGTTACATGTTGAGTATTTTGAATAGTCTTAGTTACTTCGAAAAATATTTCGAACCCTGTTAGTAAAAAATGAAATTGAAAAGTTAACAATAGAAACGAGGACTATCAAAATAAAACCGGGCAAGTGCGAGTCGGACTCGCGCACCAAGGGTTCCGTACCATTATCTATAAAAACGTTAAATCACGTCTGTTGTATGGGAGCCCCTCTTAAATATTTGTTTTATTTTAATTTAATTATTTATTTTTAAAGTGAATATATAACTAAATATTCTGTGAATATTTCAAGCATCTACCTGTTGCCGTTATCAATATCGAGCAAAAAAATCACGTTTGTTGTATGGGAGCCCTCTTAAATATTAATTTTATTCTGTTTTTTAGTATTTGTTGTTATAGCGGCAACAGAAATACATCATCTGTGAAAATTTCAACTGTCTAACTATCACGGTTCATGAGATACAGCCTAGTGACAGACGGATGGACGGACAGCGGAGTCTCGGTAATAGGGTCCGTTTTACCCTTTGGTTACGGAACCCAAAAACGACCATCTACGACCACTACGACGACCTAGGACTTATTTATATTCTAAAGCAATTCGTCAGTTCTTTTTAGCATAATAAGATAAAACACTGTTTTTGTTTTGTTTTTGAAAGCGAAGATTCCTTCGACAGCAAAGAATCTGTTAGACAACAGTTTCATGAATTAATGCCATAACGAGCCAACGAACGACTATACGACTGTCGGTACAACACACAATACAAATTAAAACAACTCACTCACCACACTTCAGCACAAACAAATAAAATTCGACAAGTAATTGACAAAAAGCAAATTCAACAAAACTAAAGTTTCCCGCTACACACGCATGCGCAGTACGCACTACCCGCCATGTATAAAATCCAGGCAAATAAAATGTATTCCGCGCCTGTCATGATTTTATGCCGCTAAAATCATTCTTAATTTAGAATCATTACAATAAATCCTGCCAAATAATATTACTCGCCAGTAACAGTATTAAGGCGCTACATTCATTCATAATTTAGAATCTTTATAGGTACTATTACTTCTTAAACGATCTTTCTCGCTTACACTTGTACGTTGCTAATTACCTTACTCTGTCACAAGCCGCTATTCTCCGAGTTATTTCGCGTATTGTTTTCGCGTGTTAAAACGAGACGGAACGAGTAGCAGTAATAGGAGTCAGTTCATAGAAACGAAAGGAATAGATGCTCTGTATAAGATATTGTAATATGAAGAAGTAACCCGGTATTTTTCGGCTTGCAATTTGACCATTGCTATTTAAATTTTTTAAGGCGTTTAGTCAATTCAAACTATTCAAAGTGAGTGAATAATATAACAAACTAAAAATGTCATTGGCCCTTAAATTAGATTTTTTGTAAGGGAAGCCGATGGGAATCGGGTTATATGGACTCTTCGCCACTGGATACATTATATTCTCATAAATATACTGAGAGGTAACAGTGAGGATATTTATTTCCTTAAATAGTTCTCAAAGTGATTCGCTGGCGCCCATGTTGTAAATAGAGCGGATGGCTCTCTTTAGTAATATAAAAATATTTTCAATGTCAGCCGCTTTTCCCCACAACAGTATACCATACGACATAATGCTATGAAAGTAGCTGAAATAGGCTAAGCGCGCAGTACCCACATCCGTCAATTGTCTAATTCTCCTAACTGCATATGCGGCGGAGCTGAGCTTACTGGCCGGTTTGCTTATGTGGGGGCCCCACTGCAATTTGAAGTCTATTGTAATTCCAAGAAATACAGTATCATTAATAAATTCTATTAGGTACATTATTGTCAATGAGAACTTCAGTATTGGCAGAAGGCACATTTGCTAGTCAAATTTTTATACATTTGGATTTAGTTGAGTTTAATAAAAGATTATTACATGTGAACCAATTTATAATGGCAGATAGAACACTATTTACCTTGTCAATATTTTCGCACCGGCGAGTAACAATAGAAATTAAAGAAGTATCATCAGCAAACAGTAGTACATCCGCCATTTTCTGTACCATGTAGCGCAGATCATTTAGATTTGCTATTTAGCTGCGATCTTCTGTAAGGTGGAGGTGCTTCCCCAGACGGATACTTAGAGCAAGAGGTCTTGCCATGCCCCGCCGCTACAGAATGTCTGACAGGACGGAGCACGGCACGGCCCCTTGCTGGGTCCTACCTCTCTTTAGATAACAAAAGTATATTTTTTATATACCACGTCGGGTGATAAATAAGTATACGGCCGACGTGATTGTAAGCAGTTACCGTCGCCAATGGATGCCTGCAACACAAGGAGTGTCGCTCGCGCATTACCATTCCCGTTGCCAAAGGAATAGTTCCTTATTGACCTACCTCTCTTTCGCCAGAACCTCGTTTGCTGATCGGTATGCGCTACGTGCAGGTGATTTCACATTCAAATACACAAATAGGACAAGTAAAAATGCTACAACATTCATTTTAAGTCCAAATACGACGAGCGCGTGCACTTTCTCTGACGGGTGAGACTCTACTGTCGTATGTAAAAAAATGCTACGAGCACGCTGACGACAGTGACAGCGAAATAAAGGACCCTTCCCCCCGCCTACCCCACCTCAGTTGTGCCTCAGGTGTATAGCTAAGTAGGAGGCCTTTAAAACCAGTGTTTGTGGGTTAATAATAAATACCTTACATTGAATGTTGGCACGGTACTTGTTTATTAGGTACTTACTATTAATAAAACACACAAATAACCTCTAATCCCTTGATATTTTAGTAAATCCATAGTTCCGAATCAATTTATAAGACTTAACTAAAGAAAAAATATTTACTGCCGATTTTGGATAAAAACTCAGTAGAAACGGGTATTTATGAGTACTCACGATTGGATAAATTTTCATTATATACTTTTTTCCATTCATTTCGAGCCTCAAAGGAGGCTCGCGGCGTCTGACGAGTACCCATCTCTATTTCTGTTACGTGCGGAAGTATGGCCGGCCAGATCTTTTCATTACATTTACCACAAATCCAAAATGGAATGAAATAACACTAGAACTTTTGGCAGGTCAGGCATCTTATGATCGCCACGATGTTATTGCAAGAGTGTTTCACTTAAAGTTGAAATTGTTGATCGACCTGCTGACAAAAGAAAATGTTTTTGGCTCAGCATTTTGTTTCACGTACAGCGTCGAATGGCAAAAACGCAGTCTTCCACATGCACACATCCTACTTTGGTTGCAGGAAAAAATACGTCCTAATGATGTGGACACTTGATAAGCGCTGAATTTCCGAATTCCCACCGAAGACCCAGTACTTTATGACATTGTTAAAACGCATATGGTTCATGGTCCCTGTGGTATCATAAATAGAAGCTCTCCCTGCATGAAATATGGCCGCTGTACGAAAAGGTATCCCCGCGCACTCACAGAGCACACAGTAACAGGTGAGAATGGACACCCATTGTATCGGCGTCGTTTGCCACAACACAAATTTTAATCAATAACAGCTGGGTTGTCCCTTACTTACCTCTACTTTCCAAAACGTTTGATGCACACATTAATATTGAAATGTGCAATAGTGTATCAGCAATAAAATAGTATGTAAATATGTCAACAAAGGAAGCGACCAAGCGACATTTGCTCTGCAAGGAACCGCAACACGCACAAACAGCTAGTTTATATATATATAGTTCAATTTGAATTATTTTAAATATTACTATTTTAAATAATTCAAATAACATAAAACCTGACGAATAATAAAGAGAAACGCATTGTATATGTACACGTCGGAACACGAACAATTATTCGTACAAATGTAATTGACGATTATTAAATGTCTATATTTCTAATTGTTCATTTCAGTGACACACAGGCTCTGATACACACGAGTATCAGGAGCCCTAGGAAACGGCGAGCATGCATGAAAAGAGGTATGAATGTTAAAGAAGCGAGCGAGGTGTGCAAGGACAGCGTCTTATGGTGCTGGATTTTCTCTGCCTACCCGGCAAGGGTCCTCGTCTAAAGATATCGAAGACATAGGATTGGAAAATTAATTTTATACTGTAAAGTTCTAAACGAATAATTTCTATGAACTCCACCATTCTGGCCGTAAATTTCAATAGTCAGTAGACCTAGACGATAGCCAGTAGCCATTCGTCTTCTCCAAAGGGCTTAAAACCTAATACGACTATGAATAATGACATAAAGGGTTACCTACGTACCCAACGAATACTAGCAAAACGAGAAAAGTTAGAAAGACGGGTCAATTTAGCTCTAGCGTCAGGTGACGAACAAGAAGCGGGTACTGATGATTTGGTAACGTAACTTTTAATCAGAATATTTTTTTTGGTAGAGTTCCTGAAGCTAGGACTTTTATAAGGACATTTTAAAATGAATCTAAAAAGAGAACTAGTGCCTATGAGCTAGAACCCTTTGCTTATACCTTCGAAAATAGAGAAGAGCAACAAAGGACTTCTTCCCGCGCTTTTGACGAGTGACATTGTTGGTCTACTTGAATTTTTTACATTTCAGTATAAAATTAGTTTTATGTGACAATTTCGATAGTATTTTGTAACATAAGTACTAGTGAATTTATACAGTAATGAAAAAACTCAAATATAACACGTTTATGCACTTTTTTGGAGGCCGTGAATAAGTTCATCAAGAACACCTTGTAAAAATCACTATCGTTTTACGGGTGGTATTTAAACTGGGTTGATTGGGTCTAGGTACCCTTCCCAAGTATTTTTTCAGCACAGTTCCTGAAGCTGGAACATAGAATTAAGATTTTCAAATGGTTCTAAACTGAATACTTTGACACTGGCATAAAGTAGCAACACTATTGCCATATATTATATAAAAAATAAAAAGAGCAACAAACAACAAATAAAATAAGCTCTCTGGCCACTCTGGTCTGCCTGTCTGTCATTGTCACTGTCATGTAATCAGATGGGACCTTGTGGTTGTGGCCGTCTGTACTGTAAATTAATTTGTTTGTTTGTTAATTTAAGCACTGTTTTTTTTTTAAATAGAAGCATCCAATTCTTAATTATAGTAAATTTATTGGAAATCAACTGTATGCAATAAAATGGGGAAGAAACACAAGGATTCTCTAGGACGATCGCTCATTAAGGATAGATTTTCCAAAAATCGACACAAGAAACATGTTGAAGACAATACTTTGGTACGTACTTCTATTGTAAAGTGAAAGTTACCGTACATATTTAGAATATATTTTGGTAAATCTCATTTTAGGAGGTTTGCTAAAGTTTTAGCTAAGGCTTTGGCTATAAAACAACGTATGTTCGAATGCTATATTTGTAGGTTATTTACACACTAGATTTATTTCTTTCGATATAAAATATTGTTTTTGTCCATCGACAGCTTCACACAACTGAAATCAATGATGGGTATGATTGGGGTCGTTTGAACCTCCAGTCTGTGACAGCAGAATCTTCCTTACAAGAGTTCCTATCTACAGCAGAGCTTGCACAACGAGAATTTACTGCTGAGAAAATGAACTTGAAGTATGTTAAGTCAGTACCCAGTGAAGTACAGTTGGTGACTTCACAGCCAGATTTCGATGAACCTCTCACTGTGCCTAGGAGGTAAGATGTTTGTTAGGCTGTTCAAGCTTGTTATATTTCATACAACCATGGAAAGTGTTATTACGTAACTGTTTGTTTATTTTTTAACATCACAATGAATATAGTAGGTTTATAAGTTTTGAAATATCAGTAGTTAAACCTTAATTTTAATGTAACATAAATAGTTAAATTCATTACTGTCTGTAGGTGTACTAATTTGTCATAAAATTATGGGGTGAGTGGGGCGATATGTGAGGAAGGAGTGCATTCCACAACCTTCTCCCAAGAGAAAAAACTGATATGTGTAATCTAAAAAAAATTACAGGAAAATTTAAGATTCTTATTATGAGAATGAATTCCTTAAAAATCCTCAAACATACAGTGATTGAGAATGATCAATAGATAGTCAAGCCTTGCTCGCTCGGTTTTTGATATTCTTCATCAAACCAAATTTAATTCCCTAGTGAGCGCGATGTCTAAAATGCAAAATGCCTATATAGCAAAATTCCTGGACTATAATGCCTGGAATGTGAAATGTCTAAAATGCAAAATGCCTAAGTTGAATGTTAATTTTTGAAGTGCATAATACTGGTATCATTAATTGTCTAAGATCCAAAATTACTAAAACTCATAACATCTAAAATGAAAAATATCAAAGAACTAAAAACATCTAAAACTATGTTGTAAAATGGTTTTAATAAATTGATAAAAAAAATAACAGTTTCTTTAACTTAAAAAATGTGTACAAACAAATATATTTATCTAAAATTACTGTTATTTTATAGGTTTTCTAAACTATGTAATTAATAGATACTTAGATAATGTAAGTTTTAGGCATTCAAATATTTAGGTCAATTGCTTTTTTGATGTTGTGCATCAAGGAGTTTGAGTCTTAGGTATTTTGCTATTGAGGGAAATTGTTCTTTAGATATTGATTTTAGGCATTTTTCTACATGAGCATTTAGCATTGTAGACATCACACTAGAGGGGATTAATTTAGTAAATAAAGATATTTTTATGAAATTTCAATATAATACAATAGTTTAAAAATCATAATCAAAAAAAAAATTACTGAATCTCAATGTCAAATAATGAAAATCTGAACCTTAAAATTGGTTATGTTTAATGTTCTTTGGCATTAACCCGTCAAGGACCGTTATATACTGTTATCCATACATTTCGAGCCTCCTTTGAGGCCTTTTAGGACTTAAATTATGGATTCGGATTTTATGGCTCGAAATACGTGGAAATTAACACCATTTCAAGTTCAAGTTTAGATAAAAAGTTATATGAGAAGTATGAAGACTGCACCAAATTTGTGAATAACTTAAATTAGTGGATTTTTTGGAAAACCCCTTTTCAAATGATTTTTCAGTTTAATAAGCATAAATGTTTTGAGTCAGGATCATCATGTACTTCATCCACACCTCACACACACATATTATTGTATAACAGTGAAAAATGTATTTGGAATTAACATTAACTACTTTTAAAAATTATACCTACGAGTATGTTTTAGGCCCCTGTGGACACAGGAAGTAACTGCAGAAGAACAACTTGGCAGAGAACGAGAGTCTTTCTTGGAGTGGCGAAGACATCTTAATGAGCTGCAGGCCAAACTTGGTGCGGCTCTGACCCCTTATGAAAGGAACTTGGAATTCTGGAGACAGCTATGGAGGACTTTGGAGAAGGCAGACATAGTGCTTATACTGTTGGATGCTAGAAATCCACTATTATTCAGGTATTATATCTTGTTCATATTTCTTTCATCATATAGGTGTAGCTACTATCTATATATGTATGTGTGTAACAGCCCGATGATAAGGAATTACTACTCTACTCTTTGAGCCTGAGTAACTTTTTAGCTTGAACTATAATGCAGTAAGTTGGCTAGCACTTAGAGCTTGTTTAGCAATTTATCACTAAGGTTATTTACTCAGTAATTATTTAGAGGTTAAATACTTTCATTATTCCAATTTGTGTATCACAATCATCTGATCAGTAACCTATTGTAAAGATTTACTAATTATCACTTACTCGCTCTGTACTGCCAACAATTATGTTTTGTTTTCGTTTTAAGATGACAGTGATTCAATCATTATTTTACAGTGAGTAAATAACCAAATGTATATGCTCATAACAAACACCACTATGGCTATTCAAACTGGAATTCTTGTAACTTCATTAGCTAGCGGGAACATGACCATCTCCCTGAGAGCTTTTATTTGGCTTTTTTCTTCTGTAAGGTGGAAGTACTTTCTACACAACTATCACATTTATCATTATGTTGTAATATTAGTGGGATGAACATTATCAATATAATAAAATAATTATTAATATAATATAAAATAATTATCTGTATATGTAGATACAAATTGTGGGGCAATAAGCCCGCAATTAATTAATATCCATTGCTTTGTATTTTTTATAATATGAGTAAGTATTATCTTTTTAATGCATTGTATTTTTACATGCATTTTCAGATGTGAAGATTTAGAGAAATATGCAGCTGAACAAAACTGTAAATTTATATTACTATTGAACAAGGCTGATCTGACCAGTGAATATGCAAGGAAATGTTGGGCTGAGTACTTTGCCAAACAGGTAAATCTATTTAAACATTGAATTAGACAAAACAAGAACTTAACACAAGAACTAAAAACGAGATATAAACCAGTTGAGAATGCGCAAGCTTGTATTGCCAGAGGAACACCTGTCAATTATATAACAATTCAAAATTATTATTTTTTTAATTTGTCGGCCATTTTGACTATGCTCCTTAAGAGATAGGAATGGTGTTCCTGAACATTCCTATTCTACTTTTTTATGCTGAATCCGAATCTGAAGTCAAAATTCCAATATTCGAAAAAAACCCACATAGACAAACGCACACACAGACAAACATATAGATTTCATATAGGAACGGTGTTTCTGAAAATCTTACAAGGGTTTAGTTTTTTTCAGTATTAGTGGTATAAAAAAATGATTGTTTTGTCGTTAATAATGATAAGAACCACTAAGGTTGCAAACTAGCATACAGCCGGCATAATGGTATAAACCATATCTTACCTGTAGTGCAGGCATGTAAGTATTTTTAAAGTAAGTTACATAACTGCATATCACAAGCATTGTCTTAAAATATATTCAATTTCATAAATATTATATCATTACAGTACAAAAAAATTTATAACAAGGTCAATAATTAAAAAAAGTGTAATAATAAAAATAAAAGGAGAATGATGTCCTGTCAATATTGTCCACTAAGATATTTTTTTAAATAAATTATAATTTATCGTCAAGAAAATCTGAGATCGCATAATAACATTTATCTAATAATAATTTAGTTATTTTTTGTTTAAATATGTTGATCCGCAATTGTCTCATTAATTTTGACAGTTTATGATATGTTTTCGGTGCCATACAGTATATACTGTTGTGTAAAAGGTTCGTGTTAGATTTGTTTACGCAAATCCTATGATTATCTCGTCTGTTGCGCAGAACCATATCAGAAGGTCGAGAAAACAAGTGAGAATTACGCTTAACAAACACTCTTTTGAATATGTACAAGGACGGCATTGTAAGAATATTATACTTTTTGAAAAATGGCTTACAGCTATCTGTGGATTTTAAATTAAACATAGCCCTTATGCTCTTTTCTGTGCTCTAAAGACATAATCTTTATTCATTGAGTTCCCCCAAAAAATGATGCCGTATCTTAATTTTGATGCCGTAACACCATGATATGCGGTTAGCAATGCATAGTCATCTAAGACGGGTGAAAGTCTCGACAGCGCGTACGCTGATTTATATAATTTTTTGGCAAGATCAGCTGTATGAGCCTTCCAGTTTAACTTTTTATCAATAACTAAGCCTAAGAATTGGTTTCATCTATATCTTGAATACATTTATTTAAATAATTAGCCTTGACGTTACATTCTGTGTTTATTCTCTGATTAAAATGCATGATATTGCTTTTATTAAGATTAATTTTTAAATTATTATTATCCAACCATTCAATTATGTTAACTATGGCATCATTAATGTCATTTTCATAACAGTCATACTTTTGCATTCAATTGTGACAGTGATATCATCAGCAAAAAGGCACATTGGTTGTTTAGTCATTTTAGGCAAGTCGTTTACAGATATTATAAACAGCAAGGAACGCTTCCTTGCCGGGACACTATATAAAACTGTACATTCATTTGACAGATGGAGTTCTTCCATTTTAGTGGAGTGATTGATTTTTACGACTTCAGTACGTTGTCGCCTGTCCAGAAGATAAGATTTTATTAGTTTTAATATGTTGCCACGGATACCATACGCATCAAGTTTCTGTTCTAATATAGCATGATCCACATAATCAAACGCTTGCGTCATGTCACAGTAGACGGAACATACGGGAGTTCTTTTGTCTACGTTTCTGCAAACAGTATTCAAAAAGTCATAGACTGCCATGTTTATATTTTTTTGTGGTCTAAACCCTTTTTGTTCCGTGGCTAGTATATAACTTTTTTCTAAGTAGTCATTAAGCTGAGCCGACATATATTTTTCAAATATCTTAGATATACATACATCTTAGAAAATACTGATAATAATGCAATAGGTCTATAACTTTCCATTTTATTTTTTTTACCGTTTTTAAATAACGGTTTTTTCAATAGCTACTTTTAGTTTTTCCGGAAAAGTCCCGTTTGTAATATATAAAATAATAATATGAGAAAGATGGGTACAAATATGCTCTGCCACAAACTTCACAACTTTTGTTGATACACCGTCATATCCTACACTGGTGGTATTTTTTAGATTTTTTATTATGTGAAAAATATCATAGGGTAGGCTGGGGGCCATGAACATTGATTTATTGCTTTTTTTTATGTATTTTGTTACTTGATTGCCTTTACTAGGCAGTGGTGTAATTTTATCTACAAAGAAATCATTGAAAGCGTTTGAGATTCCTTCTGGATTCGTAAGGATTTCATTATCTTTAATTATTGCCTGTATGTTATCTTTTGGTATATTTTGTATTTGATTAATCATTTGCCATGTTGTTTTAGATTTGTTTGTGGAAGTACCAATTTTAAAGTTATTTTGTGCCCGTTATGGTAAACAGTTACCTATGGACACTTTCAAAACCAAGGTTGTCACTTGAGCGATGTGGATCATGTATACTTACCCTTTTCTTAAGAGCCTTATCTGGGATAAATTTTAGTAGGTACATCGGTTTGCGCCCTCATGTGGCTTTGGGGGAGCCACCGACGTCGCCGTAGCCTTTTAACATAAATCGTCGCTTTCTAAATATCATCAGTTCGGAATGCCTCGAGAATTCGCTGGTGAATTTACTCGCAGTAAGACTACAATCAATTTAATCAATCTGTATTTTTTTTTTCAGAATATACCTGTGATATTTTTCTCTGCTGCAGCTAAGCCCACAAATGAGAGAAAAATATCAGAAACAAGCACACATTCGTCAAAAACGGATACACTCCATGAATCTAACACTGAATCTGCAGATTCCGATATCGACGATGATACAAATTCTGATACAGAAATAGAAGCCTTAAAGTGTACAGAAGAGACGTACACAGATCTGTTAAGACAATTCAGAGGGATTTCCGATGCTGTATCAAGCACTAGTGATAAATTAAATATTATTCAAGTTGCGGTAGACAAACTTTTGGAAGACTTGCGTTTAGAGAAGAAGCCTACAAAATCAATACCAAACATTGTTGTACCGGAATCAGTTGAAAATACAAAAATAG
The DNA here is from genome assembly GCA_947507595.1 of Pyralis farinalis. NCBI lineage: Eukaryota > Metazoa > Arthropoda > Insecta > Lepidoptera > Pyralidae > Pyralis > Pyralis farinalis. The sequence goes on along the minus strand of OX382276.1, from coordinate 26,984,548 downwards.
TAAACTCTTATGAAGTCTATGACAGGAATAGATTAATAGAAGTTTTGAAGGCTCAGAAATTGAAAGTGTGTGAAAGCAATACCAGAATAACAGTGGGGATGATTGGTTACCCAAATGTGGGAAAGTCCAGCACAGTTAATGTTTTGATGCAAACTAAGAAGGTAAGACAATAAGGAAAATGCATTTTTATAGGTATTACAGGTTTTTATAGGTATTTTGACGAGCTTGGTGGCTCAGTCGTAAAAAAACGCGACTTTGACACCAACGATCGTGGGTTAATTTGAGTCCCCGTGAGTGAGGGAGGTCACCAGTATGCTTCTAAGGAGTAGCTGTGTTAACAGCAGAGGTGGCATCGCGCGAGTGATACTTAATGTATTGCAAGTGTTCATAGGCTACAGTAACTGCTTTACCTCAGGTGTGGCATATGCTTGTATAAACAAAGTAGCATAATTTTGTGAATAATATGGAACAAAGTCCTATCAAAAAAGGAGCAGGGCATAGCAAAATATTGCATTAAATTTAATGCAATATTAGAAGACAAATAACAGCACCTTAGTGGTTTTTATGTGCTTACTAGCGATTGTGCTTGTGATGAAAACCCGTGTGGTCATATATGACCGCGAAATGTATGGGAAAAGGTATATAACGGGTTCTGAAGGCTTATGTGTAACAGGATTAGCATCAGTTAAATGGAGTTTATGCTTATTTTCCACCTTAGTATAAATCTACTGTAGAGAAATTAAAATTGTAGTAATATTCTGATTACACTGTGGTAATCAGGACATTCCTGTGGAAATAGAACATTAGCGGCAAGGATTGCAAACTCACTATTAATATTTCTTGTATTTAAATTATTTAAACTTACTTACATAAACTTAAAATTAACAGAAATTAGATAGGGCAAAAGGAACTTAGATAGCTCAGCTTAAGCCACTAAAGGCCGTGGCCTTAGCCGGCTGGCTGGCCAAGAGTTCCAAGTCAGGGAGCGATTGCTTTATGAGCTACGATAACTTCTTCAAGCGGTAAAATAAAACCGGTCAAGCGAGTCGTACTTGCGCATTGAGGGTTCCATGCATTCTGTGTAGTGTGCAACTATGTTTATTAATTACATATTTTTAAGGATATTTGATGGTATGAAACTGTTTTGCTTAAACTAACATTAAATTTTACTTGTAATACATACTTTTAAACTTTTACTAAATGTAACTTTTTCCTTTACAAACTGGTGATATAGTGGTATGGAACGTTAAAATTACAAATCTGGATTCCACAGTCCAGTGTGCACTTATTATTATGGTGATTTTGCGGTCGTTTGTTACCTTACGTACAGTATTAGTTCTATAAATTTCCCTAATAGTAAAATTAAATGAATTTAAGGTGAGCGTGAGTGCAATGCCGGGCCACACGCGCCATGTCCAGTCTTTGATCCTGGACGACGACCTGGAGCTGCTCGACTGTCCTGGGCTGGTGTTACCTGCTTACGCCGTCGCCCCGGATTTGTTGCTGACCGCTGTGTTATCCATTGATCAGGTAATGACTTTTTACGGCCGCTTTGGGACCGCCCTGACGCCTATACCGAATTAGTCTTACTTAATTAATAGTACTGTTATGTCCACTATCTGAGTTCCATGCCGTCATTGCCCATGTAAGATAGTGATGAAAAATACATGTGTTATAAATGCCTCTTGCATTTGTCGGAAAAGTACAGTAAAAGTCCTGTGTTTTACATGGTATTTTTTATTTATTTATTTAATACTGTATTGTGATCAATAATCACAATACAGTTGGTTCAAAAGGCGGACTTAATGCTAATTGCATTCTCTACCAGCCAACCATCGGGAGTGGAGAAAAAACGCGATTGTGGTTTTTAAAATTAAAATAAAATATTAATTTTGTTTATTTTTGTTCCTTTCGTTAAAAACTTATCATTAACATTGTATATTAAGCACACGTCACATATTACTTTAACATTCGTAGCTCTTTTCATGTACATACGTTGACCGGTTAAGTATGAACCGAACTGTGAGTGTGGTGTGAAGATGTAGTAGTGGATACAGAAAAAAAGACAACTGAAACTTTTATGCCAAGTTTTGTTCATTGTGTCGTTCCTATTGGCGGACTATCCTATCACACATTATATATTGTTACCAGCTAATTGCATAAAAGGTGTCGATTAGGCATAAAATCTGAAACTGACGTTGAATCCCAAATGCGGTTGGGGTGTAAGAGTCGGGTATTACTAGAAATTAACAATAATGTAAAGATAAATAAAATACATAACATATTCAGATGTTATTTTGAGAAAATAAAATTTAATTTATACTACTTGGGTGCTTCCGCCGCCTGTGGACACTTGTAAAGCAAGGCGCGTGTCGCGCACGTTCTCAACGCTGTAAAGATCTTTTAAATTTCTTAAGAAAACTGGGTTAGGGAATTAATGCACAACATAAGGGTTTGAAAGAAAACTGCTCTAACATATCTGATTGTAAAATTGGTAGAACAAACAAAGAGAGGTGGTATTTTCTTATCAGGACTCAATATTAGTAATGTGTGTATCTTGGTATTGTCAACAATTCTTACAGCCTGTCTCTGAACCGGTACTCTCGTCCAGAAGTGATACGTCCAATGAGAGGGCATCCTTGGGCGTATTAGTTTAATTGAATTCTCGTAACAAATGTACAAAAGTAAAAAAAATAATCGGCCAAGTGCGAGTCGGACTCGCGCACGAAGGGTTCCGTACCATTATCTATTTCTAGCAACAGAAATACATCATCTGTGAAAATTTCAACTGTCTAACTATCACGGTTCGTGAGATACAGCCTGGTGACGGACGGACGGACGGACAGCGGAGTCTCAGTAATAGGGTTCCGTTTTAACCTTTGGGTACGGAGCCCTAAAAACGGCAAAAAAATCACGATTTTATAAAATATTTGTTTTATTTTAATTTAATTATTTATTTTTAAAGTGAATATATAACTACATATTCTGTGAATATTTCAAGCATCTACCTGTAGCCGTTATCAATATAAAGCAAAAACATGCAAAAAAACCCGTTTGTAGTATGGGAGTCCCTTAAATATTTATTTTATTCTATATTTTAGTATTTTAGATAGATCGATAACACTTTATTCATTTCACAAAAACACACACAATGAAAAAATACAGTACAACAGGATTACAATAAGGAACATTACAATATGAAGTGAAGAGCTGTGTCGGCACCACGCTCCGCATATTATCACTGCATTAAATTAATAAGTTTTGGAACTACAAAGGAATACTTAATTGACATATAGACAGATAAAACATACACAGGAAACATATACGTACCGACACAAATACACAATTAACATACACATGATGTATATACGAGTATAAGGTAATTGGTGTAACATCGTGTGTGTTGCAGAGAAACGAAAGGGCTACAGCTCAGTGAATTACTTGCGTTAACGCAAGTCACTGGTTTTCAGCTATCACCCAGGAAGAATCGCGGCGCGCGCATATTTGTTGTTATAGCGCCAACAGAAATACATCATCTGTGAAAATTTCAACTGTCTAACTATCACGGTTCATGAGATACAGCCTGGTGACCGACGGACGGACGGACAGCGGAGCCTCAGTAATAAGGTTCCGTTTTACCCTTTGGGTACGGAACCCTAAAAAACATGCGTGCAGTTCCCACGCGATGGAAGTGCAACCTTAAAAATGTGTATTTCAAGATAACGAGATGAATGTTGGTTGTTATAACGCCTTATCCCAAGCTTCGTAATACGCAGGCACGCACACGCACGTACGGACACACGTACAACGCTGGAACCCTGTAATAAACGCTGTATAATCCCTTCTATCTCATTCTCTCGCACGTTAAATCCTATAGATAGATACTTCAACGTTATTCTCTCGCTCGTTCGTTAAATTCTATAGATAATTGTACACATTTTCTCGCTCGTTATTTTTGCTGTCGTTTTTTCGTTTCATCGAGTTTCAAATAATAACGATGCTAAAGAAATTTTCACTTTAAAAATATTAAAAACTAATATATTGTAGAAACTGGTTACACATTTTTTTTCACATCCAACGATGTATTTAAGGTATATCCTTAGTTATGTATTATCTACAGTTGCCATTTTAAGACTGTGACAGAATAATCGCTCTGTTCTTCAGAACAAAGCTAGTATGTTACAACATCAAACTGTATCCCCCGATTTTGTTACCATCAGTTTTCTGCTAAATCGTAGGGACACAGGCTCTCTAAGCGTATTTTACCGCCTTTACCATGGCGAGTGCTCTGAAGAACTGTTTTCCCTTATCCCACCCTCACCCTTCCGTCATAGAACCACACGTGCGGGCTTGCGATGTCATAGTTCCACGGTTGAGAATATCTCTTCGCGTACCAAAAAGTTCGGCAACTCCTATCTTTGTCGTACCATTAAAAAGTGGAACGCCTTGCCTGCACATGTGTTCCCTCCTTCCTACAATATGGGATCCTTCAAACGAAGCGTGAAGAAGCATTTTGCGGGTCAGCATGGCAGCGTCAACTGACAGGATACGGGATGTAGTATGTTGTCAGTTGCAGTTGCGATTTGGGCTCCTCTTTCGCTTACCATCAGGCAAAGAGGGGCCACTATGCTGAACTAATATGTTAGCAGCGAAGGTGGTATTCCGCGAGTGATACTTAATGTATTACTAGCGTTCATAGGCTACATATACATGCGTACATAGTAAAAAAAGATACAAGAATCTACATATCTTTCCACAATAGATGCGTTCTTATGATGCAGCGATTTTTTTTCTATATTGTCTCAACATAGTGGCTCCGCTTCACTTGATGGTAATCAAAAGAGAAGAAAAAATTGCAGCGGCAACTGACAAGGGATTACAGTGTCCTGTCAGTTGACGCTACCACGCTGGTCCGCAAGGTGCTTCTTCACGCTTTGTTTGAAGGTTCCTATGTTGTAGGAAGGATGAAACACATGTGCATGCAAGGCGTTCCACTTTTCAATAGTACGACAGAGGTAGGAGTTGCCGAACTTTTTAGTACGAGAAGAAATGCCCTCAACAGTGGAATGGTGACATCGCAAGCCTGCACGTGTGTTTCTACGGAAGGCAGAGGAAGGAAGAGGTGGGATAAGGGAAAACAGTTCAGAACACTCGCCATGATACAGGCGATAAAATATGCTAAGCGAGCTAATGTCCCTACGAAGTTGCAGAGTTTCTAAGTTTTTGGTGACGTCTTTGTCGTCGATTATGCAGATAAACCGTCGCTGCAACCTATCGAGAGCCTCGAGAAGATACTGTGCGGAGCCGTCCCAGAGATGCGAGCAATACTCCACGCAGGCCCGAACTTGTGTCTTACAAAGCAGACAAAGCGGGTCCGACGCGAAGAACCGGCGTACCTTGTTCAGGACTCCCGGTTTTTTTGCAGCTGTTAAGATGAGGCTCTCGATGTAATTTCGTTGGTTGAGATCGCAACGAATATCCATGCCTAGCACATTCAGGCTATCTCGCATATTGAGGGAAACACCCTGAAGACTGGGAGTGGTGTGGAATGGGCAAATTTTTGTTGTAAACGCGTGTTTTTCATTTTTGTTGTATATCTTTCCACAACAGATGCGTTCTCACGATGCAGCGATGGCCCGTCTCTGCGAGCTGGTCGGCAAGCACACCTTCGAGGACAAGTACGGCCTGTTGCTGCCCGATAATGACGATGAACAACTGAGCTACAAGCAGATACTCACTGCGCATGCATGTAAGTGATTTATTTCTATGACACACGAACTTACCAGTAAGCTTCTAAGGAGTTGCTGTGCTCACTCACTCACTAATTGCAAGATGTTAAACGTAGTAATCATATCCATTGTTAATGGCCGCACTCGCTCTACTTGACTCACCGGTCTCCTCTTTCTGTTCAACAGATAACCATGGAATATGTATTTGCGATTATATTCCTGTTTAAAAACTCCCGACTATTTATTTGCGGCTCTGACCGGTCAGCCTAATCAGTCATGGTCATCTCGATTCGGGTGAAGTGAACGTCGTATATTAGAAGAAATACCTGCAATATACGACGATGCTACTATTGTTTTCTTATAAATATTTGTTGCTCTCCAGTCAACCGCGGCTTCATGACCGCAGCCGGTCAGCCTGACCAGTCGCGGTCAGCTCGCCTTCTGCTAAAAGATGCATCCAGCGGCCGCCTGCGGTGGGAACAGTTGCCCCCAGGGTGCGACCCTGCCCCTCTCGACGACATGATAGAGGAAAAGAAGGGGGATAAAAGGAAACCTACCCCTAGGGAGGCGAGAATGGTAGAGGTAAGAAAAACATAAAGATTGTTTACTTTGCTTGAATAGTTCTAAACGCTAAATACTTTTTAAATGACTAAAACGCCACCAACTTTTACCGCTTTCACGTGGGGTTTTGAGACTAAATTTAAACAAACCGTAAAAATGGTCATTTCATGTGTACCTTTTAAACTTTTATCAATCATAACATCAATTTAGTAAAATTTTTGATGTTACTTCCATGTAAATAAATATTATGAAGTTCCTACTAGAATTGCAATAACAATTTCCGACGTTTTTACACAAATACACATATAAGACGACAACAAACAAAACAACAACAAAAATAAGAAAAGTTGGCGATGTACAATGTTGTTAATAATATTAAAAAGTTTGTTTTTATTGCCTTTTTTTTACGTCCAACGTAAACGACGACCCACAAAATAGGAACCAACTCACTAAAATCGTGCGTTGGACATTCTTCTGACCAGGCGCATGAAAGTAGGGTGAACGCCGTTGAAATATTTATTTGATATAGTATTTATATTAAACTGATATAGTTAGAAAAAATTAGATAAAGAACAATTTGGAATGAAAGGTAATGTAGTGACCAAAATTTTAAATGATATGCTGAGATGGTTTGGAGGTTGATGAGTGTGGAAGAGGCGAGAGAGATATGTTTGGGTCTATAGTATATAGTATAGTCTCTGGTTCCCCAATGGGAGACATTTTAGTGTAGGAAATTAAAATGTTTCTCCTGGAGTCTTAACAAATAGATCATTTTCGACTAAATGTGAAATTGCTCTTTACCTCTTTGATAACCGCACAAGCCTCCCTCCCTACACCGATGATGACATCCACCGGTCCTCTCGCTATGAGCACAATGACTCTCTTATGACCTGAGTTAAACTTAGTCACTCGCAGGAATTCTCCAAGGATATAATACGGCGGTGTGTTAAGGCTTAGTCTGACACGCTCGCAGAGATCCGACTCCTTTTGTCTCTCCTGAAAACTGAGAAATTAATAAAATACAGTAAGAATTGCTTAAAAAATGTAAGACATGTCTAAGGACCCGCGAGGTCACAATGGTAAATAAAATTTTTAACATTTTATCTTTTAATAATTGGTTTATCTAACAGAATGCAAAACTTTATAATAAATAAATAAATATTGTCGGACAAATTACACATCGCCATTTAGTAGAGTTAAACATAAAATATCTAGTAGATACCTACAACGTAAGCAGTGCGTGAAAATAAAACTTTTATTACTTCACGACATTCATTTTGACGTCAAAACTAGTCTAGCCTAATGTCTGGATCATAAAATTAATACGTCCGAGGTAGAGGAGCACACATGAGCTGTCAAATTAAAACGGAATTGAATTGTAATAATGCGATGCGATAAATTTGTACATATTATGTTGTTTTTGTTTTATGCAGTACAGGAAATAGAGTAATATAGAGATTGTTATAGAAGCGAGGGACGCGTGTAAGGACCGAATCATGTGGCATACAATCTCTATATCGCAATGGACTTTGTGTGAAGATATAGATAAACATAGAAAAAACACGTTCTCACATGAAGTCTTCTTCTTACCGTTACCCCGTTTCCTAATCCATGAGAATCGGGTGCGCTACCTTAGTCTAAGCAGTATTAGGCGAAGATACTGATTTTTTACATGGAGCGACTGCCGTCAAACCTTCACGACCTAAAGGGAAAACCAGAGATATAGTTTCTTGGAAGCGCTTGTTTCCTCACGACGTTTACCATAACTATCAATTGCTCTCGCATGCAGTAACAGAAATATTTCAAAACGCCATAATTGTTGCAGGGCTGGCTCAACAAATCAGCGGAAATTGACAGTGCATTCTTCGCCATGAAAAACAGTAAAGCACATGTGAAAGGGAAACCAATTATGGGGTAAGTTTTTATGCCACGGCTCCATGAAATGTTGTAGTTACCCAAGAATTACACGTGCCAGGAATTAATTTACTCTCAAATCGATTATAGTACATTTTACAAATAAAATACAAATAAACAAAGTATAATTTTTAAATGAATCACGTGTAAATGTATTTAAAACATTGTCTCCATACTATTAACAGGCGTAGGAGAATAAGTGCCTTTAACTACCAAAATTAGTAGAATATGATTACTCCCAAGTAAAAATATTGTTTTTCATAAATAGATTGTAAAAGAAAATTTGGTTATTTGGAATAATTTATTGTATTGTTGTGTTCCTGCGTGTGACTGAGGTTATTAGTAAGGTTCTTATGGTCCTATGGCTACGAATCAATAATAAGTCAGGAAATGTAACTGCACCCAAAAAACGACCCAACGAAAATCGTTTACAAGTGGGCAGGGCTTAAAAGTCGTGTACAAGCGTCGCTTAGTCGAACATTTGGCACGCAAGCGAGCACATGTCAAATCTTTGTGTACGTTTTCATTTTTATCACTGTAAATCAACTAAAAATCATCATGATAGGTTGTGTTGTGAAGTGGCGCAGGAGCCATACAATACTTAAATGTCCTGGGATCACTTTTCACTAGTAATAATAGTTGCTCAAATATAATTATAATCAAAAATGTTCAAATACGCTATGAAATCGATATGGTCAATATTATGCCTAATGAAGTCAGTCAATTTTAGACTTTAGTAGGATCTTTTTCTCCTCTTGATAAAATATTTAAAACGATAAAATTATCAAATATATTTTTATAACTAATACATTTTGCTTATTTTGTTTACTTTTAATTTTCCTACCGATTGAATTCATCAAAATAACTGGATAGCTGCAGTTAGGCTAGAAAGACGTCAGCTACAGAGGTCAGACCATAGATAATAGAAGGGCCAGACGGTAGTCGCTTCAATATAAGCTGGACTCTCGTCACAACAATATGTAACCCACTCCAGGGACTCCAGCATAGTATAAACAAATAAGTAGGCCGACTCGAGCCCCGAGCGAACGATAATAGCCTAAACACGTAGGGATGTCGTTTATAGTTTATACAATCGTCATAAATGAATATTCTATCTATATACAAAACAATTTTCCCCTGTAGGTATCTGTATCTGTAGGTAGGTATCATCAGGAATCTATAATAGAAAGTTTTTCTTAATTATTTTTTGTACATAGACCAGGAGCTGACTACAATTTTTTCATTACCTACGTCATGTTACCTGTTTAGTGATTTAAAAATTTCAGTCGAAATAAGATTAATTCAAACGTCGCTTTACTGAATGTATTTATTCAAATAAAATTAAATGATTATGAAATTATAATAAAGTTATACTTCTTTAGGCGCGTTATGAAAAAATCGGCCAAGTGCGAGTCGGACTCGCGCACGAAGGGTTCCGTACCATTATCTATAAAAACGGCAAAAAAATCACGTTTGTTGTATGGGAGCCCCGTTAAATATTAATTTTATTCTAATTTTTAGTATTTGTTGTTATAGCGGCAACAGAAATACATCATCTGTGAAAATTTCAACTGTTTAACTATCACGGTTACAGCTACAGCCAGATACAGCCTGGTGACAGACGGGCGGACGGACGGACAGCGGAGCCTCAGTAATAGGGTTTCGTTTTACCCTTTGGGTACGGAACCCTAAAAATGATGAGTGAAATTTTAAGATACTGTAACACAAAAGTTTGAAGCAGCCCTGTAAAAAACAGGTTGAAGCTGCCCGCTAAAACGCTCATTAAGTCACGAAAAGTTTGCTCAAAACTGCAGCCAAATAACAATTCCCTGGAGGGTTGAACACAATAACCGTCCAGGAAATTGTTATTTGGCTGCAGATTTCTGTGCGGTGGTAACGTCACTCACTCGCATGAACAAATAAGCATACGATCCACCCAATTTAAAGCGGTCACTGTAGCTGTTTACGCTTGCAATACATTAAGTATGCCTCGCGTATTGCCACCTCTGCTGCTAACATGGCAACTCCTTAGGAGCTTACTCGTGACGTCACTCAGATGAACATACCATCCCTCCAGGGAATTGTTATATGACTGCAGTTTTCCGTGAGGTAGTAATGTCACTCACTTGCATGAACACAACAACCCTCCAGGGAATTGTTATTTGGCTGCAGTTGCCTGTGAGGTGGTAACGTCACTCACTTGCATGAACAAAACATCCCTCCAGGGATTTGTTATTTAATGATGCCAGAGAAGTATAACTTCTCACACGCGTACATAAGTACACGCACCCATTTTTTTTTACATTAAACTATTTTTTATAGGCATTAAAAGTACTTTTTTCTGTATGAAATTTGTGATTTTTTAACACAATTACACATTTGATACAGAAAAAAAAAATATTTTTACTTTTTAGCCATCTTTACGAATTTGTAGTTAAAATAGGTAGGTAGTTAAAAGTACAAATTATTACGAGCGGGAGCGCAGCGGTGGAGCGTCCGTGAGCGCGGGCGGTATTACGCACGGCGGCGTAGTTATGACTGGCGGCCTGGCGCTCTGTACCTTTAGCAGCGCTAAATTGTGTCAGTGTGTGCGTGCGACGACGCATACGTACGGGCGGGCACACATACAAAGTTCGGTACGTATCTATGAAGATATGATTTTACTATGACTCCAGGCTCCGTAGTGGATGCAACCGTGATTTACCGCTTGAAGAAGAAGGATATTTAAGCTCATCGTTCAAATAACTACTCAGCCGGGAATCAAACCCAGGGCCTATGCGCAGAAGATAGCTACACTGCTAACTAGGCTATATGGGTTGTCAAAATAATATTGTCATAAATAATTATTCGTAGTGGAATTCCTATCAACTATGTTATGTTATGGCTGGCATGTAGAGAGATAAGTCCGCCATTGCATTTAAATTATATTGTTTAATTAGTTCTGTTTATTTTGTGCAATAAATTGATTACATACATACATATTATGGCCTCATCATTTCACTTTTCTATTTAAATACCAATTTAGAATCCATTCGTATGTATAACAACTTAAAAAATAATTATAATTAAAACATAAAAAAAAATCTATTTTATAGCATAAAAAATATTATTTTATTATATATTTGTTCCTTTTCACTTATAGCATAACATCGTCCACGCCGCTATGACTCAACTGCTACCGTTGGTATTGCAGGCTGCGCGCGAACCAATCTGTTCTCTTGTTTTGAATTTAAACCAATCACTAGGCACGTGTATTAGTGTAACGTAATTGATTCGTAATTTGAACATACATCGTTTTGGTTTCACGTAGCGCCACTTTTTATGTGGAATTTGTTCTGAGTTACAGTTCCTGACTTATTATTTATTCGTAGTCCTATGGATACTTAATGTATTGCAATCAATAATAGGATATGGTAACCGCGTCGTTCTATAAAAAAATCTTACAATAAATCATATTAACCATACACATGGAAAGTACGGTAATGATCGCTAATTGGATATAATTCAACTGCAACTGATAAAATAAATTTGAACAACAGTTCAATGAAATTCAGAAGCGTCCAAGATAGGTTTATCTTAATACGAGTATGTTGTAGAGAAGTCTTGGGAGCAGTGATAGTAGTGGATAAAAAACCAACTTATTAACCGACTTGTCCCGGTTGAATCCAGATATAGGTATGTAACACTAAATTCGTGTTTTGGGATTTATTTGCATATTTTTAATCAACACATGCTCGGCGGTGAAAGAAAACATCGTGAGAGATTATAAGTCGAAAGACGTGTGCTAACCAAAGATGTCTACCACATCTTTGGTTAGCTATGAAAGGTCTGATTTCCCTTCTGGGTTGTGGAGGTTTGATGTCAGATGCGTCATGGCAAAATCAGTATCTTCGCCAAACCTTAGTCTTATTTATTAATAACTTCCTTTTCGTTCATAACGACTAAAATATTAAAGTGTGCATGTTATCAAAATGTCTATTTATAGTAAATGTCCATTTTATCTATGAATCAAAATTACCATAGCATTAAAGTGTATTGAAAATAAACGTAACAAATAAATATGCATGTTGATAATAAGGTCATTTTAATACTTTGGAACTTATGAACCGAAAAGGCTAATTCTAATGGATTAGGAAACGAGTTAACACTAGGAAAAATAGCAGTAAGTGAAAGTAAGGCTAATCTTTCTATAAGTTATGAAGGAATATTAATTTAGATGTACGAAATGCGTAATCCAACATGTATTAGTTTATACGAAGATATACTTCACTCCTATTTTCCTCTTCGATTTGTCAATATCTAAGTGCAGAATACAGTTACTATTTATAACTATTAAGATGAAAGACATATAGCCATATATTATCAATTAGATTTAAGGCAAACTTAAATAAACTAACCGGAGACGGAATGGGCACCCTGGCCGCCGGCCAAGTGTTAATTCATAAAGTTTTCTTTACGACGGCGGTTAACGATCGTGAAAATTGCTCTAAAACTACTAGTATATGATATGAACGTTATAAACATATCGTGGATTATGAAACCGATCACCAGAGACATCTTAACCTGTGTATTCATCGCTTAAAATACCTTGCCGTGCCGCTAATGGCGCAGGACCTTGTAGGTACAGTCTAGAAAGAAAAAATGTACACTGTGAAGAATGCCATCTAAAGCTGGTAATAGCCAAAGTGGCCGTAAAGTAAGATTAATTTTAATTTATATTAAGACCGCGGGTACTTAGATACGTGTTATATATTTTAAATAAACGTTTATTCTTATTAGTTTCTCATAGATTTTTTTTAATCTACTCGTACCATGATTGAATGAAATCTTTATTTGCTATGAAATCGATTTTTACAATTTAGCTTTGACATTCAACCAATGTTAATGTTTTTTTATGTTAATAATATTAAATTTCAGACATTAAATTAAATACTGTAATTATACTAAGTTATTGTCAAATTAGGTCAGTTTTATAATTAAAATATTAATTTATTGAGAAAAGACACTTGTCACCATCTTGATAATTACATTTTGAATGAATTTAAGTATAGCTCTGTTAAAGTATTTTGTAGTTTGTTCTAGATCTTTATGCAGTTGAGAACTTTTCTTGTTTAGCACATTTAGCATCCCATCAATTACGCATATATATAAATGCTTTAAGTGATTGTGCGCAATAAAAAAACCATAATTATCATTATATTTATTATATTGATATATAGAACAAAAGCTTGTTCCATTATTAAAATAATAGGGGTTAAAGTATGAAATTGCCGTTTTATTGAAATACCTATATACTTTGAATTGACATTAAACCTTCACGTGTGAGATTTTCCAGTGAAACTTTTTCCCATGATACCGATGAGGTTTTCTTTTAAAAAATGTGCAACATTTTCGAATTAGGTACCTTTGTTTTTTTTTTATTCAACTTAGACGTGAAAGATGAATACGAAAATCCGAGTAATTTTTGAATACGAGTCGGAACTCGTATTCAAAAATTACTCGGATTTTCGGAACGCGGAACTAACGCAGCAGAAACGGCTCGCAATATCAATGCTGCGTTTGGAGAGGAGACTGCTAATGGATTAGCACCGTGCGTTTTTAGTTTAAACGCTTTCGTAATGGAAACTTCTACTTGAAGAATGAACCATGTGGAAGACCGCCCACACAGGTGAATAACGCTGAATTGAAGGAGATGGTGGAAGCCGATCCGAGTCAAACTACCCAGGAATTAGTGGCATGGTTTAACGTTACCTTACCTACAATATTGACTCATTTGCATTGCAAATCAATTACACAAAAAAATATGAATAATGGGTGCCTCATGATTTGACTAATCTGAAGAAAGAAACGCGTGTTGAAACTTGGGTTGCCTTGTTGAAATGAAGGAATATTCGATCGAATTGTGACATGTTACGAAAAGTAGATTCTTTACGATAACCATAAGCGAAAAATTCAATGGCTGATCCAGGTCAAACTCCGCAACAGTGGCCAAGTAAGGGCCAGATAAAGCAAAGCTTACCAATAAAAAGTTAATGGTAACTGTTTAGTGGTCTCTTCATGGCATTATTCACTATAGTTTTCTCAGATCTGGTCTAGCAATAACAGCAGATGTTTACTGTGCCGAACTTCGTACAATGATGGCGAAACTGGCAGTGAAACAGCCCCGACTCGTGAATCGATCTTCACCATTATTGCTCCATGATAACGCAAGACCTTACACTGCACGAGAAGCCGTTGTAACTCTACAGGAGCTACAGTTAGAAACCATACGTCATCCTCCGTACTCGCCAGACCTTGCTCCAACGATCATTTTTTTCGTGATTTGGTCAATTTTCTACGTGTTAAAATGTTCTTCCCAGGAGACAGTACAAAATGCTTTCACATAGTTTGTCGAATCTAGATCTTCAGAATTATATCGCAAAGTCATAAATAAACCTCCGATTAGATGGCAACAATTTATAGATAATGAGGGTAAATATTTTGATTAAATAAATATGTTACATCTTAGAAAAAAACGAGTTTTAATTTTTAGTACAAATCGACAATTTCATACTTTAAGCCCTAACATAATTATTGTTATTTATCTTAATATATGTTTTTATTTCATAAACAGTGGACGAAATACTAGTGTTTTGTTGTATAAATCCATTTATTCGGAGTCTAATTTTGTTATTATAGTTATCATATATAAATTATTAATGTTGATGTAGCCGAAACTGACTGAAAATAAAAGCAGCCTTCTTTAAATATATTTTGCTGACTGTATTGTACAAGAGCGATATCTCTGCTGGCAGACATTCACGGACGAGACGTGGCAAGAGATGTTATGTCATTGACGAATACAGACGAATTTGATGGTTCAGCTACTAGGAGGGTCACGGAACTGTTGAAATTCCTGAACTCCATGGGTTTTTCTAGCAATCATACTCTTATAGTTTGCTAGACGAAGAAAACCCAGCGAGTTTGCGGAATTTTCATGGGCTATAGAAAATTCTTTGCTATGAAAGGCTTTTTCGAAATTCCTATAAAATGCCTGGATACACGTGAATATTCACTGTAATTCCTATAAAATGCGGGGATACCCGTGAATACCCGCTATGACTTAGACTATGAATAACTGTTTATTTGTGTTATGAATGGGTACATAACGAAATAAACCTCTATCCTAATCCTATACCTATATAGAATCCTAACTCTGTAGTAACAAATATTATATCTTTTCAGTTTAGTAGGAGCACAACCAGCCGGCGGACAGATCGGGAAGCCGTGGAAACAAGAAAAGAGACACGCAAATAAGAATAAAAGAGAGAAGTTAAGAAGAGTGTATGCACACCTAGACGAACACTGATGTATGAGACAGATATATTTATCTCAAAAGTGTGATAGAAAAAAAACGTGAAACGTGGATGCATTTAAATTTATAAAACATAAATTTTGTTGTAAAGTTTTTGCAAGAGCATTAAAGCTATGTTTAACCTATTATATATTTAATTTAATTCCTCATTATAACAGACTTAATTCTTGTGGCGCAGTACAGGGATATAAACAGTAGGTAAATTAGCGCACTTAGGACTTTTTTGATATAATCATTACCCTTATTATACGTTTTTTATACAACGTCGGGAGGTATACAAGCATACGGCCCCCCTGATGTAAAGCAGTTACCGTAGCCTATAAACGCTTGTAACACATTAAGTATCACTCGTGCGATGCCACCTCTGCCGCTAACTCAGTCCTCCTTAAGAGCTTATTGGTGACCTCACTCACACGCAGGAACACGAAAACCCTTTAGGGAGTTTTTATTTGGCTGTGCTTTTCTGTAATGTGGAGATACTTCCCCCGATGGGCTGCTTTGATGTGCCATATCTCTATTAATGATATAATTATATCACATCACTGTCGAGCCACTACACCGTATATTAAACGTGATCAGTCTTATCGAAAGACCACCAGCTACTGCTTTAACTGCGACTGACTGATTGCACTGTTATATTTTCGCGATAATGTCAAAACTTTTCTTCGTGTCTGTACAATTCAAAATATGCCATAATTCAACTGAAGCCCGGATAAGCTCGAATGGGCTTAGTTGAAGAAAGAGTCTAATAGTAGCTCGGCTTGGAAATGCTATAGGTAATGTTCAGCGAGTCCCCTGGAATAATTTCCAGCTTTTAGAAGGCTAAAAGGCCATCTTGTACTCGGTATGAACGATACTTTTTCTAAAGTAGTTTTATGCCTCTCTCGGGCCCTGCCACAATCTCCATACAAAAAATCACATCAAACGTTGTTCTGCTTTGACGTCAAAAAAGGACAAACAATTACACTTTTACATTAATATTAGTGAGTATAGACGAAGTGCACGTTAGTCTGCAGGCCGGCGCTAATACACATTATCATTCAGCAAACTACGGGAAACTTACCTCAAAAATAAAATATATATACATATCTTCATTTCCAGGTCCCTTGCAGGGTAGACAGAGAGAACCGATCACCATAATCACTTGCTTCTTTAACATTCATAACTCTTTTCATGCACGCTCGGTCCTTGGTCTCCTGATATCACCTTCTGATAAAACACAACCAATTTGGTCATAGTAGGAGAGGTCTTGGTCTTCCTCATCTACATCCTTCCACTTTCGCTTGTATCGTATAAGTGTTACGTCATTATTTCTTACATGTCCGAATCAACGAAGCATGCCTTTTCTTATCTTAACACCGACACTTTCTTTCAGACTAACTCTCTTTCTTACATTGTCATTGAGAACGCATCCAGCAAGCGTTACTTCCCAAATTTTGCGCAATGCTCGCATCTCGACTGCATTTATTCAACTTTCATGCTCTCTCTGCCACACCCAGCTTTCACTTCCATAAGTTAGCGTTGGGATTAGCACTGCGTTGTGTACTGCGGGTTGTACACAACGTGTGCCTTTTGACTTAGATTTCGGCTACCTAGAGGTTTACCCAATGCTCTGTACCCGCTGTTCCCTACACTCACTCGTCTCTCCACATCAGCAGTGTTCCTGCTATCCCTACTAAAAGCGCTTCCAAGATTTACAACCTCATCCATTTGCTCCAATACTACATCATCAACGGTAATCCTCGTGTTCGTTCTGATTGTCTCTCTTTCAAATGCCGTTTCTTCGCATTCAGTTGTAAGCATTTCTTCATACAATCATCTTCTATTGTTGTATTGTGTTTGCAGTTCGGGTAGTGATTCTGCTATTAATACGGCGGCGTCGCCTGCATAAAGCAGGCAGTTCAGCACCGAGTCACTCGGTCGCATTCCTACATTCATACGAGTATTTCTTATTCTCTGAAGACAACTGTCTAGATACAGGATGAATAGTCTAGTAATGTCTTCATGGTATACTGGCACTCAGCAGTTCAGCACCAAGTCACTCGGTCGCATTCCTACATTCATACGAGTATTTCTTATTCTCTGAAGACAACTGTCTAGATACAGGATGAATAGTCTAGTAATGTCTTCATGGTATACTGGCACTCAGCAGTTCAGCACCAAGTCACTCGGTCGCATTCCTACATTCATTTCTTATTCTCTGAAGACAACTGTCTAGATGAATAGTCTAGTAATGTCTTCATGGTATACTGGCACTGCTGAGTCAGTTACGGATTTAATAGTGGCATCATCCTGAACATGTATGTATGTATATCTTCACACCTGGTGCCTTGCGAGGTAGGCAGAGAAAGCCGAGCGCCATAAGACGCGGTCCTTACATACTTCACTCGCTTCTTTCACATTCATAGCTCTTTTCATGCACGCTCGCCGGTTCCTAGGGCTACCGACATCAGTTTGGTCATGGTAGGTTAGACTTGGTCTTCTTCGGCTCCTACATCCTTTCACTTTCGCATTGTATATCTGCTTCGTCTACATGTCCGAACCAATTTAACTTAACACCGACACTCTCTTTCAGACCAACTCTCTTTCTTACGTCATTAATACGAACGCGGTCAGCCAGCGTTATGCCACTAATTTTGCGCAGTGTTCGCATCTTGACCGCATTTATTCTACTTTCATGCTCTCTCTGCTATACCCAGCTTTTACTTCCATATTTCTTCTTCTATTTCATATCGTCACTCTGGTGCAAAGATGATCCAGCCACGCTTACCTCTTTTTTCCACGGATGATTCAACCTCTGCATCCCTCCAACTCCAACCAGGCATCTCCTCTGTGTTCTACATCTCTTTGCGCATCCACATGCTTCTTTCGTACTGTCCACCATACTTTCTTTCAGAACTTTCCAACATTCGTCTACATCTGAGCCGGAAAGACTCGCAGACGCAAGTCTTTAACTAACTAGATGTAAAATACATACTCCTTACACTTTCATCTGTCAATTTTTCATTTCTTATTCTTTCATGATCTCCGAAAGGGATACGCACTCTCCAGTGCCTCCACTTCTTGAAAAAGCCCACATACCGGCTTAGCCCCAGATAGTGGTCCGTTTCAAGAGTGGGACCACTGAAGGCTCTTGTATCCATTAATGAATTTCGGAGATGCCAATTGTTATGTTACTAGTTGAAGAAAAGGGAGTATTAAAAGCGATACTAATTTAATAGGTCTATTTTACAAAATATAATAAATATAAAAAAAGGGTTCACTTTAAGTTCGGCTAAATAAGGTCTTTAAGAACTCGCGCTTTAATTTGTCTAACCGGTATATCACTGATAGAATCACTGGTGGGTGTACTAAGTGGCCGCCGGCTATAGTGGTCGACGACTGTAGACGGCAGGTTAGCGTGCTAGCCAGCACGCAGATCCAGACGTAGAAGTTGTTGGTAATGGTGGGGACCGCCTTACGGACCAACACCGCAGCGCTATCTTTGTCAGCCGCCGTAGTGCACAACAGGGGCTGCAGGTATTATAATTTTTAGATTAGTTAGATGTCCGGAAATTATCGAGTTTGGAAAAGGTAGTAATATCCCGAGGGTTCACCACGTAGCCCTCAGCAGGAGGCTGGTGGTCTCAGACGTGGTGTACTGAATCTCTACTTCTCGAAAGCTTCCTCCAGACTGACTTGTTTTCTGTTTTCCGACACTAAAATGTAATATTTTAAAATTTTGAATTACAAATCAATATTTTTGACAAATTGTCATAGACTAAACAGAGCATGCAAAGAAAAGATTCTATATAAATCATTAAATAAGGTTGTAACATTACACCATCTCTCAAAATCAAGTCAATCACTTTCCCTTCATTCCGTCTCCATGTATAAGTGTGAATACCCTTGTGATGGAATAACGTGTTCGGCACAAGGAGGTATAGTTCCATACATACGTCTAAAAGTAATTTACCAACATCGTTTACTCTTTTATCTCCGTATAGACCAAGCACAGGCTCGTAACTGCTTCGCTTGGTCCCGATCCATCCATTCAAATCTTCACACATAATTATCTATTCATTCCCTTCAGCAGAATCCAGAAATCCCTTATGGTCTCTCAAAACTTCTCGAGTTCCTAGGGATTGGTTGAGTTTACAGGAGTATATGCTACAACCAAACAGACTCGCGTAATTCCAGTTTTATTCTGACCCAGAGAAATCTTGGACCTACTAAACTGTTATCTTTTATTCCAAAGCTCAAGCGATATGACAGCAAGACACCTACGCCAGCGCTGGCATGATCGTCATGGTTCACCTCGGAACGCTGGCCATCATGCCAACGGGAAGATATTCGTTTTCGCTTCCCTTTCCCTTAGTGTCTGGCACAAATAAAGCATCTAAACATCTCTCGTTCATTATCAATCAACTTAGTCATCCTGTCTTGCAATCCACCTCTTACATTCCATGTGCCTATACGACACTTAGCTTTTCTCGACCCGCCGGATTGAGCGTTGCGAGGTGGGTGGCGGTCTCACTGCCGCATGCATTTAAGCCGCGCGTCAGTGGGGTTGAGTCCAGAATTTCAATACACAGGTCTGTTGAACTGGCAGGGTTGCGACATGCAAGCTTCTCGTACCAGCCCCATCCTAAAAAGAACCTATCAGAATATAAAATGAAATTTACTTTACTTACTTCACTTTTTTTAGATCTATTCAACAGGAGCCATGCATTTGCCCGGAATAAAAGCAACATAGTGACTCCTATCAA
This sequence comes from Pyralis farinalis, assembly GCA_947507595.1. Lineage (NCBI taxonomy): Eukaryota > Metazoa > Arthropoda > Insecta > Lepidoptera > Pyralidae > Pyralis > Pyralis farinalis. Next base: position 26,964,242 of record OX382276.1, on the reverse strand, counting down.
TTTATGCGTCACATAAACAATCTCAATACAAAAATAGCTGTCCTAAATCGTTGCATCCCAATTAATGTCATCTTCCAGCAGCCCTAGTGCCTCGCACGCAGCCTAGATGTTTGCTGTTCGAACCCGTTCACTGTTTTCAGGACGCTAAAGCTGTTCGGGCCTCGCACTTGGTTGAGCTACATACTTAAGCAGTAGCATTCGAAATTATTTACATGCGCTGTATATATGCGTCCAAGTGCGTCGCCAGCCCTTACACCTGGTCAGTTTTACACAGGAGTATCTTGTACACGGCGTATCCACTGTTTTCTTGAAGCATTCCGCGTATATAGCGGAGAATCTCTGGGTAAAACAGAGTCTTCGCAAAGGGGTCATCTCACAGAAACACATCACCGGTATAAAAAGTACCTAGCCTTTCATCGGTGATGTGTTCCTGTGGGATAAAAGTAATAAAAAGCCGCTGAGACGTGAAAACGAAATAAGACATCCATATTTAGTAAGATTTAAACATCTAAATTAACCCACGGGATCATATCACCTGGATAAAGAGTAACCTACCAAATTTCATCCAAATCTGTTAAGCCGTTGAGGCGGGACAGTGAATCAAACATCAAAACATCCATACTTTCACATTTATAATATTAGTAGGATTATTGTATTTACGTCGGCAATTCTCACAGTCCGTCTTTAAACTGAACCAATGTTCCTAGCTAATATCCACGTGCCACGTCCAAAAATGACTGCAGTACTCCGTATGTGATCTGACTTGAGACCGGCACAATATGAGTCTGCCCGAACTGAAGTGCTTCGCTCTGTTGAGTACACCAAGTTTTAGACACTCAAGCGAATGTACGTACATACCAAATAACAGAAAAGTAAATAGTCATGTACTCTATATCCAATGGAAATCCCCAAAAAGAGAAATAGCAGTACGGCTGGCATGGAGAGAAACTATAGTTTCTCTCCATGCCAGCCGTACTGCCGTAGCCGTAGTATATAATTTGTTTATTGTTATACATGCTATTTTCAGGAACACCGTTCCTATATGAAATCTATATGTTTGTCTGTGTATGCGTTTTTTTCGAATATTCGAATTTAAGTTCAGATTCGGATTCAGCATAAAAAAGTAGAATAGGAATGTGTATTCTTAAGGAACATGGTCAAAATGGCTGACAAATAAAAAAAAAAAATATTGTTATATAATTGACGAGCCAGGTGTTCCTCTGGCAATGCAAGCGTGCGCATTCTCAACTGGTTTATTCTCACGTTCTCCTTTTCAAAATTCGAATCAATACACTGGCAACCCTTGCGATACAGGCAAGTTTTGGCGGGACGACGGCGAGAGCGGTCCTTCTGTAGCGCTTATCTATTTCGTGATATAACCCACCATTTCTCATTTGTGTACCAAAACACTGGCATGTTCTCTTTGTTTTGATGTTTTAAAACACGAGGATTAAACAGTCTGTAAAACATTAATGTATTAATAACACATTGACCAGATGCGACACAACAGAGCAGTAGCGTAACTATCATTTGCTACCTTAAAACTAGGGTTGGTCTTCTCGCTTTTGAATGACAACGTTATGTTTGGCATGCTTTTCAAAATAAGGTAGTGTTATCTAAATTAATCTTTTGTTCAGTGACGGTATTCACATTGCCTCGAAAAGCCATATTCGAATATGAATCGAAAAGTTATCTGTAAAAATGAATGGAATCTGAGTGAAAACTTTTCGAATCCGTTTCGAATATGACTTTCCGAGGCAATGTGAATGCCATTTGGTGGTTTGTCCGCCATTAGAAATTAAATTTGAAAAATCTTTTCGATATATTTCTGCCGCGACGGCGGTATCTGCACATATAGCTTAGAAATAACGATGCTCTAAAATGATTTTCGTATCTTGATTTATATGTCCTTAACAACGTTACCTTCTCGCGAATGAAAATACCATTTAGGGCTACACTTGCACAATGGGTCTTGTTATTTCATCCTCACACACTAGAGCCGCAATGGTCCCGTATTGCGCTGGTCCATAGAAGTTTTCTAGTGAGAACAGTTAAGTTGTGGAGAGAGCTCTATGCCGAAGTTTTTCCGAGGGAGTATAGTATGAGATTCTTCACAAAAGGCCTAAAGAGAATTGTGCACGGTCCGTAACGCACGAGTGACATTTCTGGTATTGCAAGTGCTCATAGCCTACGGTAACGAACTTGGTAGCGCAGTGGTTACTAATGCTACTTTGATACCAGAGCTCGTGGGTTCGATTCCCGGACAGTTAAACAAACATTTAAGAAAAGTAGAGCGCATAAAAGCCGCCCGTCTGAGGACGTACCCCCACATCACAGAAAACCGAAGCCAAAGAACACCTCCTGGAAGATTATTGTGTTCCAGCGTGTGAGCGAGGCTATCTCCAGTAATCTCCTAAGGAGTTCCTGTATCAGCCGCAGAGGTGGCATAGCGCGGGTGATACTTAAGATATGGCAAGCGTTTATAGGCTACGGTAACCGCTTTACATCAAATTAGGCCGTATGCTTCTTTGAAAATAAACCCATTTGTGGTTAACATCCATAATGACGAAGCTTTTTTTTATCAGCTGTTGATCACGAATACCTTTTGCTGAGAGACATAGGGGGTGATGCCACAGAATTCCTTATTTTTTGGAGGATCGTAAAGCTTTTCATGTACTTTTTATATACATTCTTTTATTATCCTGTATGTATATGTATATATATATATATATATTCATACCAGTTCCCTTGCAGGGTAGGCAGAGAGGACCGAGCGCCTTAAGACGCGCTGCTTAAACACCTCACTCGTATCTTTAATATTCATAGCTCTTTACATGCACGCTCGTCGGTTCCTAGCGCTCCTGACATCACCTTCGGATAAAAGACTACCAAGGTGTGTAGTATTCCTCTGCTCCTACATCCTTTCTCTTTCGGATTGTATACCTAATCCGGCCATAAGTTCTGTTACAAATGAATGTGCATTTATTTTTTTATAAGGTAATGTAATCTTAATAAAACTTACATATTTATGGAAGTCTCAACAAAAAAATAAAAAAATAGATTCTAATCGAAATGGCCACCTTTGGCTTTGATACAGGCTTTTAGTCTGTCTGGCCAGAAATCTATGGATTTACGTAGAGATCTCTTAAAAGACACAATGTCCGCGTGTCGTTTCGAGCAGGCCATGCCCTCTAAAACTGAACATAATTTGTAGTCTAAGGGGTTCAGATCTGGTGAGGTGCAGAGTACTGCTGGAAAATCCACTGTACATTTATAAAATGTGTATTGCTGAGAAGTTTCACAACGCGACCCAAGACATTCTCTTGATACACTTTGGCCTTTTTCACATAAAAGGCCAAAGCTTTAAGCTTTGTGACTCCTTGATTAGACACCCCTACCAAATCATTACAGATGCAGGATGATGAACACGTACCTTTTCGACTACTTGGGCAGGTTCTTAGAACTATGTTCGTACATTTTGTAATTTTGCTTGTTGTAGTGGTCTTCAAACGAAAAATTTTTTTCATCAGTAAAGAGGATATTTCTATGCCTTTCACCTGCGTATCAGGACAGAAGACGTTTTGATCGATCCACTCTCTTCAACTGTAGGAATTGATTTAGGGCATGTGTCGACGATAAGTACCGAGCTACAGGTCTTGTTTTATTATACGCGACAAAGTCCTAGCGGAAACCTTTATTTCACGCCATAAGATTTTTCTTATGGTCTTCAACAGAGGAGGTATTGGTATATCTGTCGATAGTACGATATGCGAACGTACGACTGATATCCAGCTTTTGAAGTGCCTTGAATATGACCGACGGCTCCATACCCACTTTGTGCGAGGCAATCACTGCACTCCTATTTTCTTTAACACCCCATTCCATATTGTTATTTGATAATAAACACGAAAAATACACAATAAACGCGTTCCAAATTCAAAATAATTAAAGAGTTTCTATGTAACAAACTAACAACAGTATTTATGGCCAGACTAGTTATATATTTTCGAACCGAGCATGTCTTTTGTTATCTTAACACCAATTTTTATTATCCTATTACTATTTTATTATCCTAATACTTTATATGAGCTATACTTGCATATGATATATAAATTCTTGTATCTCGGAAACGGCTGTAACAATTTGTTTCAAATTTTGTATTTAGAACAGGTCTATCTTTTTTGTTTATCTATTAACGTGTATTTCCTGAAAGATGCGATTTTACACAAAAAGCCTTGTGCCCGCCGCCCATGTGCTTTCTGTATTAAATTTTATATTACAAGAGTTTTCAACTGACTAGCACATTTTATTTTCAATCATACACAAAGTTAGTTACTCGGTGTACTCTCGATTTACTTGTCCTTAAAGTTTGGAATGCGTCACAAACTAAAAATAGTTCAGATGGCGAACAATCGTAAAGGAAGACCGCAGCAGCCGAGCCAGCGACGACCGGAGCAGCCATGGCAGCGGCGGCATGCATCTACTAACGGTAGTGGGTGGATGCTGACCGGTACTAGTTTGCATGAACTAATCGGTAGCGGAAGCCCACAAGTAGGTAGTTTAGATCAAATTGCCTAAAAAATATAATTGGCTAATATATTTGGATAATATTTGGGTCAAGTAACTTAAATAGTGATGTTTGGATAATGTTTGCATCAATCAAGGTCTGAGACGGATTTAGCTTAGGTTTGGGTTAAGTTGAATAGAAATATAATGCCTTTTCTAATTAGCACAGTATTTCAGAAAACATTGAACATCATCCACAAATAACCGTAGAAGCTAATAGATTCAGGCCTTATTTTGCGAAAGTCGAATGTACAAGCATTTTAACAGACTTAAATTCGACTTTAAGAGAGCGCATCTAAGCAGCCCGTATGAGGAAGTACCTCCACCTCACAGAAAACCGCAGCCAAATACAACTCCCTAGACGGTTGTTGTGTTCCTGCGTGTTAGTGAGGTCACCAGTAAGCTCCTATAGAGTTGCTGTGTTAGCAGGAGAGGTGGCATCGCGCGAGTGATACTCAATGGATTACAGGCGTTTATAGACTACGGTAACCGCTTTACATCAAGTGGGCCGTATGCTTGCGTGCCTCCCGGCTTTATATAAAAAAGAAATCAACTGTATTTTTTGGTATGTTTGTTACGCGATCATTCCGCCAATTATGAATTGAATTTGATGATTTTTTTTTGGTAGCTCACGCTTCAGAGGTGGTCCCATTAAAATTTTATCGAAATTCATTCAGCGCCTTTTGAGAAAATCAACAAATACAAAGACAGTTGTTTTGGTTTATGGTTTCCTTCACCAAAAGTTTTTGATGAGGACTTTCAATCTCTGTTTTTTTTGTATTTACACCACTAAAAAGCAAAAAATAAATTATTTTTAAAAATGAAATAATTTTTCACTTTTAGTTGTTTACAATTACTTACGATTTTTGGAATCGTTGCCAGCCGTATAATACAATTGATAATATCAGTATTTGTATACAAAATTGGTTTCGGGAGCACATAAAGTAGCACAAGTTACCTGTAGACGTAGAAGCCGTCAGACTTCCGTCAGATTTCAACTTTTTTATAGGTAGGTACTGTTTGGCGAACATGCGGCCTGCCTGATTCTAAGTCCTTAAAATCTTACTTTTTTTTTAGACAAGAAAAGCATAACCCACCTGTTGTAAAGCGATTACCGTAGCCTATGAACGCTTGTAATAATTTAAGCATCGCGTGGTACCAGCTCTGCTGCTAACACAGCAACTCCTTAGGAGCTTCCTGGTTACTTCACTCACAGGCAGGAACACAACATCTTTATTATTTAGCTTTCTGTGTGGTGGAGTACTTCCCCAGACGGGCTAATTTGACGTCCTACCTCTCTTAAAGACTGTACAACGAGTTTTGCGCGTCGTCACTGCTAATGATGCAACTGCTTAGTTATAGTTGCGATTTTCTGTAAGTAACTTAAGATTAGTTGTTCGTAATTCAGTATCAATCGCACTGATTCTTCAACCTTTGGGTGTACATTTTTTTGGCAAGTTAACCTAATTGTGTGTAAAAGTGTGATACAAAATAATCCCCTATCAAAGAAGTATGTCATAATAAATAACCGATGTATAAGTTTAACTACCGTTGTTGTTATTTTAACAGTGTTTAGGCGGGATTTAGCATTTCTTTTTCAATCATAAATATGATTTGTGTTGAACATAAACACGGTTGAATAAATATGTTTGGAATCTCATGGCGAGATGTTGGCCCAAATCCTTTGATTTATAACGGCGTTGCTAATTTTAGACAAGTGCCCGATTTTGTGTTCGCCGGTCGTATAAATCGACGACGTTAATGAGAGCATTAACGATATTAACGATAAAAAATAACTATGTTATTTTTTTTAATATAACATTAAGGAGACATTACAGCCTGCTTGATGGTATGTAGTTACTGTATATGTAGATTTGCACTATATTATTTTGTCGTTGTGTACTTATTCATGCCAATAGGTAATTTCTGTCATAATAATAGCCCCTACACTGGCGACTTTTACAAAATGGCGATAAAACATATACCTCTAATGCTTTAGGAAAGAAAGAAAGAAAATCGTTTATTTGGCATCACATAAAAAACTTATATTAATTTGATGAAATTTGAGGCTAAATTACAGTATATGTACCAAACAGGTCTCCACTCAGCATAATGTCTTGGCACGAAGTACCTCGACGGTGGTATTCTGTGGACACCATTAGTGAAAGAGGTATATGAGGATTATATATAGGAGGATTATGTACGCAAATAATATAGTACCTACTAGTGATTATATTCACTTCCTAAAGTGTTACAGGCGATAAAATCGTCAGCCTGTATATCAAACAATGTAGGTGGCAGTAAGGCCCTGTGTCGATGAAAGTTGGTACGTCTAAGTGTTTTTAACTACTTCTCACTTCATTGTACAATACGAATCAGGTAAGAGTAGAGCCTCTAATAGAGGGTGCTGCAGATTAACTGCGCGGTGTGGCAAGGACATGAAGGCAATAACCTATGTAGAGCCGATGAGACCGATATTACTTAGTGACTGAATTCACCGCTCTGGGTGTAGACAAATTAGAACGTGCCGCTTTCATTGGCTAGTCCGTGGATCAACATTGTGGCCCATTTTTCAATAGGCTCGAGATATTTAGGCGCTAGAACACAAGTTTTTATGAGCGCCGAGTTCATGCGCAGTCAAGTCATTTAATGGTTTGTGGGCAAAGGTGACAGACAACACATTTTTAGTGCACCGTGCAGCTCACTAACCCCTCATATAACGTGCAGCTCTTTCTCGATACGTTAAATAAACCTTACCTAGATATGTACAACAATGCGAAAATGTAAGGGCATAACGTCATATAACTGTCCCGTGACAACGTAACGTGTGGCTAATTTCATTTCTGTTAAAAAAGAAAGTTTCTCAAACTAACTTATAAAAGACAGTGATGAAGAATTTACGCACCCAAAAATACAATAGTTAATTATTGTTTCATACTTCTACGGGTGACACCCAGGTATCTTAATGTGAAGCCTGTGTCGATATAGAAGCATCGGCAGAGCAGAATGTATGTACGTATATACGAGTAGTACAATAAAAGCTGGTATAAAAGCTGGAAGGGGCAACCACACCCCCGCCTTTAGCGTATTTAATCAATTTGTATGTGCGACTAAGAGTTGCAAATGAAGACAACAAATATTTTTTTTTTATACAATGTCCAATAAACAAGCAAGGTGACACTAGATTACTGGATGGAAGGAAGACTTTGTACAAAGGTCGTCTGGATGGGTACCTCTGTCTCACTTATTTGTACCGCCAAGCAGCTATATTTAGCTTTGTTCCTGTTTGAAAGGTGAGATATGGCAGAAAAATTACTGGGTACTGTGACGAAACATCCTTAGGTCACAAGATTGGCAGCGCGCGAGTAACATCCCCGTGGTGTATCGAGCGTCAATAGGCTGCGGTGACCGCTTACCATCTGATACGGGACGCATGGTTGTTTGCCAATAAAAAAATCTTCATTTGCCATTGGGCCCTCGCGGGCACTTAGACACGTGTTACATTTCTTGAAATATAATGTTATTGTATCTTATTCAATTCTCTTATTTTACTTTTTCCTTTTTTTTAATCTACTAGCATTTCGGAAATGCTTGGCGAAGAAGAAATCTCCAATCCCCCATCCCATCCAATATACTCTTTTAAAATTGTCAATTAGATATTACAAAAAAAAACCATATAAGCATATTGGTATAATAATGATATCAAATGGTAAAATTAAAGATTATTAAGGACAGGTAGTCTGTGCTGATTTATTTCTACCCCTATCTCTAAATCTAGTTGTATAAAAAAACCTCGCCGTTTCTGCATGTAAACGCCGGACGTAAGGTTTCGTTATATCCCTCTCTCTATGTGTGTTTCTTATATATGTATTAAATAAAAATTATATAAAGTCCGTTCGATATCATAATATCGGTGTGAAAGAGAGAGCGCTATACTAATAGTCATTTCTAGTTTCTTTCACGCCGACATTATGATAGCGAACTGACTTTATTTATAGCTTTTCACACTATAGTGCAGGCAAAGTATGATAAATTTAACTCTGATTTATTTGGGAAAATTCAAAAACAAATTTAACTGTTAGTAGTTTAATTATTTCTTCCTTTTAATATACCACATTTCAGAAAAGGCCATTGGCAGAGGAGAAAAGAAAAAGAAGACGGTTAGTATAATAAATAAATCTAAGCATATTAGTACAATAACAATGATTCATGTACATAGTAAAGATATATGGTTGTCTTTTCTGAATCATATCTCTGTCGATTACATTTTTATCGCGACTCAATGAGCCTTTTTACATAAAGTAGTCTTAGTGTGGCTTTATATGCTATCATTACAATAAATAGCAGCGTAATGTGGTAGTGTGGTTATTTATTATAATGAAGTACATAATTCATAATGTGCTAAAAATATTTCTCAGATATCTGGTTCACTTTTTTAACTTACATATGGGTATATATATAACATACATTGTCATCTACATCCCACCCAGGGTGCGGCGAAGTCGGCGTATACAACCGTAACACCGTAGCGAGTATCGTTTGGTGATTTTAAGTCGGTACAACGTACGCTACCTGACAAGGTTGACACACTCCCAATCGACATGATGGTGTTACGGCAGCAACTCCTGACGATAAAACCAACACCAACTTGGAACTGTAGATCGCCTTCCCGAAAATAGAGTAGGTTGCCGGACTCAAGTGTTTTCCCCCGTCTTCGGATTTTCCAGTGCAACTTATCTATTTATCTTATGTATTTAATATCTACTTATATGTAGTAAAACTTACAGACAGTAGGCAATTTAATATCCTTCGCGCTCGCGACGGACGGACCGACGCACGCACGCACGCACGGAGAGTGTTGACTGGGAATTTCACTTGGTTCTTCTTCTTCTACATAAACTTTATTGAACTTTAGCGCCTACAAGCACTTTCTTCGCATTCACATTATTATAGTGGTTGCCAAAAGTCACTAACTTATATCTCCCTCTCAACTTCCTCGTGGAGAGGCGAAACACGTGTCGCAGCGACGACCAGGCCAGTCGTGGCAGCGACGGTGGTGGTGGGGGCATGCGGATTCTGTTCCAGATGGCGGACGACCGCAACAGCCGAGGCAGAGAGTACCGGAGCAGCCATGGCAGCGTCGGCATGTTGCACGTGCTAACAGTAGTGGGTGGGTGCCGGCCGGCTCTAGGCCGCATGAACTAATTGGTGGCGGAAGCACACAAAGCAGGTTAGATCAAATTGCATGTAAATTTGACTTTCGCAAAATAACGCCTGAATCTATTAACTAAAAAACTAATATCTGCTGATAGATTCGTAATCTTTCAATACGGTTACGACATGCATGTGATCAGTTTAATGTCGTCTAGTTATAGTATAATGACGCCTGGCCATGCGTAAACCGTGAAAAATAATTTACTGCTGTTCTCAAATCACTATACGAAATTTATATCCGACGTCAACGTAGAGGGCGGTAAAACTCTGCTGCAAAAAGAAAAGCGAGACCGGCTTCATTGCTAATTTGACGCCAGATCAAAACAACAATGTACCTAATTAATTTAATAAATTGTTAGTTAATCATCAAAGCACCGCGGCGGGTGCACAATATACTCGTTAAATACGAGTAATATTAAGAATATACAACGGCATTATGCCAAAACAAACAGAGTGTAAAGGTTTCTAAAATTTGTTTGGCTAATCATCAAATCTTCATCACCTTAGCTAACTAAAGGCAGCAATGTTAATTTCGGGGTACCCCAGAGTTCAATTTTAGGTCCCTTTTTAGTTTTAGTGTATGTGAATGATCTAGTCTACATGGCGCAGGAAATGGCGGATAGAACTATTTGTTAATGATACCCCTTTCAATTTTAATATTGCTCGCCGGAAATTGATTTTATGGATTTTTAAAAAATAACAAAAGTATTTGATTTCAATCCTAAATCTCCATTCATAATTAAATATATATAGAAAAACTACAAATAAACATACAATTGTGCCCACCCTCTGTCCTCGACCTTCTGTTACGTGAGCAGGAGATATTTTAAATGTTTTTTGAAAGACAATGTTGAACTTAGAGCTCTTAAGGACGGAGGAATGTTGTTCCAGCAGTAAGTGACAGTGTACTTAAAACTACCTCGAAAACTACCTCGCGCTCGTTCTATGGAAAGAGACATTCAGTGGTGTCATCGAACAACGAAGACTGAATATTGTGCAGTCACTTTTCCATACAAATAGACTGGTTTGCATTTTATAATCCCGAAAAATATGATTGCAAAGTTTAGTAAGATTAGAAGTGAAATTTGCGCCTTGCGTTCATTTTCAAGATATCATGTTGATTAAGAAAAAGCGGAATATGGCGTCGAGGTGGTACGTCAAATCAAAGCCGAGTAGGTACGTGCATTTTGAATGCGCTAAATCAGGCGCTCAGTTCGCGAAAGCAAACAAGGACGTAGACGATGTCTACGTTGTTTAGCTTTCATAGAACTAGAAAATCTGTTAATTTTATACGCAATTTAACACTGATATATTAACGCATTCGATACAAAATTTTTAATAAGTAGAAACAATTTGGTAATGCCATATTAATGTGTTTTTGGAAACGAAGCTCAGGATCCATAATTATACCTACCTAGTCTGGCCAAAGTTCTATTACAAATGAATATGCAATTATTTTTTTATGAAGTAATGTAATATTAATAAAACTTATGTACATATTTATGGAAGCTTCAGCAAAAAAATAAAAAATGTTTCTATTCAAAATGGAAGACTCCTTTGGTTTTGATACAGGCCTTTAATCTGTCTGGCCTCGACTCTATGGATCACTGTTTACATGGGCAATATAGCCACTGCTTGCTCCAGAGATTTCTTAAGAGATACAATATTGGCGAGTCGTTTCGAGCAGCCCATGTCCTAAGCAGTCCGCAAAAAAATAGTGCGATACGTACAAATTGCACTGAATACAATAGTTTGTTTATATAATATCTATAACTTTATGCCAAATCCCTTGCAGGGTAGGCAGAGAGAACCGAGCGCCACGAGACGCGGTCCTTACACACTTCACTCGTTTCTTTAACATTCATAATACTTTTCATGCACGCCCGCCAGTTTCCATGATTCTTGACGTCACCTTCTGATAAAACACGACCAATTTGATCATGGTGGGTTAGTCTTGGTCTTCCTCGGCTCTTACATCCTTCCACTTTCGCATTGTACATCTGTTTCGTCTTTCTTTCGTCCTGCATTCTTTCTACATGTCCGAACCAACGTAGCATGCCTTTTCTTATCGTAACACCGACACTCTCTTTATTTCGTCATCATTACGAACGCGGTCAGCAAGAGTTACGCCACAAATTTTGCGTAATGCTCTCATCTTGACAGCATTTATTCTACTTTCATGCTCTCTCTGCCATACCCAGCTTTCACTTCCACAAATTAGCGTTGGGATTAGCACCGCGTTGTGTACAGCGAGCTGTGTCTTCTGGCTTAGATTTCGGCTGCATAGAAGTTTACCCAATGCTCCATTCACGCTATTCTCTGCACTTACTCGTCTCTCCATATCAACGATGTATCTTCCATCGCTGCTAAAAGCGTTTCCCAGATATACAATCTCACCCACTTGCAACAACACTACATCATCAACCGTACCCCTAGTGTTCGTTCTGGTTGTCTCTCTTTCAAATAATAATTCATATAATATACTCGTATGTTGTTCAATATAAATGTTCGTATATAGTGTGACTACGTGATCGGAATAAAGTATAGTAATACACTTCCAAACTATAGTAAACTATGTTACAGGAGTCCACACAGATACCACTGTCACAGGCAACCGTCGTCATGTGTCACATTTTCAAATTTTAATATCTGCCTGAGCGGCGGTGTCCTACATAAATCTTAGTAAAGGGTCATATACGTGTTGGATCTATATCCTACACGTAGGTAGGCGTGCTTACCAAATAACTGGTTAACAACCCGTAGAAATGTATGGAGAGGACGAGTTCTTCATATCAGCAGTGATGGTGATGATAGCGTCAGCAATCTCTCGGCGCACGTTCTCATAAAGGAGACCTTTTCACTTTGCTGTTGACGGTACTGGAATTATCAGCAGCAAAGCGGAAAAAGACAAGTTTATGAAGAACTATTTCTTCTTTCTTCAATTCTGTTTCTGTCTTCATTCGTGTTCTTTCTTCAGTATCGTAATGTGAGTACCTACAACACGTGTGAAAAATTCATCCCATTGCCTGTACTTAAATAATGTCTCTGACTTAAAACGAAACCATTAAAAAAACACACTTAAGTTTATATCTAGAAATACTTAAACAAATATATGCACGTTATAATTGATTAACGAGTGAAAAAGTTTCTTCGTATTTTATAATCAAAACGTTGTAGTTAAATCTCTTTGGTTTTGCTGTTTGTATCTGGAATTTTTTATACTGATTTTGAAAATGTGGAGCAAGATCGACATATTAGTAGTTACGACATACCTGGGATAACCATAAAACAGTTTTGACCCATTTTAAGTCTAGATATACAAATAAGCCCGATATTTAGGTGCCACGCGAGCTCATTGAATTAAAGTTAATGAATCGTGTATTCATTTTCATTGCGATGGTCCGTTTGAGACCTCTGAAGGCTCTTTTATCCCAGCGAACTTTTATTCATTATAATATTTCAGACCTATCAAAATCAAATTATTCACTCTTTTTTGGTCATTCCGTCTCTATGTATACGAATATCCTTATGATGAAATAAAATATTCGACACGAGGGTTTCGTTCACAATATTCGTTTCATACATAAATCTAGAATGGACTTGCCTGCTTCGTTCGCTCTCTTATCTCATAACAGTTTCATAGCTATCTCATATGGTCTCAACCCGTTCATTCAAATCTACACATATAGTCACTCTTTCATTACATACCAGAATTCGCTAAATCCAGAACATCCCTCACAGACTGTCAAAATTTCTATAGTTCTTGAGCACACGCTGAACTTTTGAAATGCTGCCACTAGAAATACTCGCGTGATGCCCAGTTTTATGCGAACCCAGAGAAGTCGAGGCCCTATCAATCTCTTACACGAGAGGCTAAGCGGGAGGAGAGTACGACACCCATTACAAGGATACGGGTCGCAACGGGGCTCGCAAATCATACTCCGCCACGGTGCTCAACTGTAGATTGGCGGAGGTCAGTGTTTTCAAACCGCGCGAAGGCCACTGACTAAGCTTAACGACTGTCATCAATCGATAACAGCCGGGACTGACGGCTCTACGTGCCCTCCGAACCAGGGAGAAACTCGATATAGATAAAGCTACGGTTACTACAGTTTTTTTTATGCTTATTTATTATACAGACAGAGTGTTACCTAGTGAGTTGGCATATATTACTTGTACTTATTATACTTAGAAATAAAACATGTGCAATGAATCGTGATGATAAATAACCACAGATAGTCGGGCGAACGAGTAGGAGTGAGGGTATGCAGTAATAGCCCAGTGAATAAGGAACCAGCCTATTGAGCAACCGGTTCGAATTCTGGTATGTACCACTAAATTTGTGTATTCAGATTTACGTACATATTTTTATCATGGCAATTGGTAAGGTGAAGATAACCGCACGTCCAAGAAATTATACTTCGATTGACGTGTAACATAACCTAAGAAAGGTCTGCTTTTTCTTCTGGATTGTTGGGGTCAAACGGCAGTCGCTCCATGTCAAAATCAGTATCTTCGCCAAATCCTTCGACTTAGGTAGCGGACCCCGCCCTTCCTAATGGATTAGGAATAACAAGAGTGTACACAAACAATATAAATGTTGTCTTTTCTTCACATTTGCAAAAAAAAACAATGATTAATTTCACATGATGATGTTCAACATTATGGCAAAAATTGAGGGATGAGGTGGGTAAATATTTCCTTTAAATTGCCAACAAACGGCTCTTGGCAGCGTGCTGGTGCCTATTTAAAGTGCGTTGTATATCATTGCGCGGGAAATGTAAACAGCATGTATGTTTGTGCAAATAAACCGTGCAGTGGTAGTATGCGAAATATGCTCGCCGTTTGTGAAGGTCGTTGAAAAAGTAGGTATTACAGTTGTACTGTACTGCTCCGGGAATGTTCTAATCTTTCCAACAAAATTTAACGGTTTGTACGGAGAGCACTGGTTTTTTTTTATACTAAGTCGGGAGGCATGCAAGCATACGGCCCACCTGATGTAAAGCGAGTACCGTAGCCTATTAACGCTTGCGATATATTAATTATCACTCGCGCGATTCCTCCTCTGCTGCCTACACAGCAACTCCTTGTGACCTTACTGGTGACCTCACTCACACGCAGGAACACACTAGGGAGTTATTATTTGGCTGCAGTTTTCTATGAGGTGGAGGTACTTCCCCATTCTGGTATTGTATTTAAGACTGATAGAAAGTTTTGTCGGGGAATGTCATTCTGAACGGCAGCGCTCACTTGTTTGACTTTTTTTGGCATAAATACAACTTTACACATAGTCCAGTGGACAAGGAACCGGCATATTGAGCAACTGGTCCCCGGTTCAATTCGTGGTAGGTACCATTAAATTCGTGATTTCGAATTTATTGTACGAAATCACGAATTTATTGTACTTATTTGTAATTATGTGTTGCCATGCCATCTCCGCCGCGTCCCGGTGGAAGGGGTAGACCCATGAAGGCTTGACGTCGTGATGGTTAACATGCGTGCTAATGACCTCACTACAAGGGATGCCGAAGACCGAGCAAAATGGAGAAGTAAAAGCCGGAAAACTGACCCTGGCCTCCGAAGCGAAATCGTAGCATAGGACGGGACCGGGAGACGCTCTGATGATGATGATTCGTAATTTTCACTTGCTCGGCGGTGAAAACATCGTAAGGAAACGCGTACAAGAATATTTAGAAAGACGTGTAACATACAGGATGGTCCAAAGAGTGACGTCAATAAATTTTTTTTAGATTCCTCACGCATGGGTGCATCCGAAAATACCCCATGTATGTTAAGCGATTTTTCGTAGTTTAGAAGTTATGATTTTTTTTATAGTAATTACGAAATTTTCTACTAGAGCTACTTAAAAAAATCATAACTTGTTTAATAGTGATAATTTTTTCATTTTTTTTTCTGCAACATGAGTGCCTTGTATCACTCTTTCTTACGTTCTAATCAACTACAAGACTTTCTTTAGTAACAGTTATTGAAAAAAGGGTCGAAAGTGAAAATTTTAGGTTTGAGTTAGACGAAGTAAAATTTTCATGATTCTCTTAAAAATACAAAATGGATGTTTCGTAGGTTCAAAGTACCTTTAAAAAATTTACCAATTCATGAGCTTACCTAATAATAAAAAAAAAGTTATTCTTAATAGGCGATTTTACGATGAAATCGGCTTCTAAACCTAGTCAGGTAAAAAAACGTCAAAAAAATAATTGTCCATATTATTAATTGTTTTAGCTTTTTTTTCATACTTATGGCTGACATTACTGAGGCATCATGAAGAGCATTCACATAATCTGAATTTAAAGATCAGTGACACATTTAAAACATCGTTCTTTAAAAAAATTAAAACATGTAATTTAGAAAGCTAGAATCAAACCGAAATGTACTTCAAGGCCAGTCAAATCACTTATAAAGCAACAAATGAGTACCACGCCTACCATATTCAGCGCGTCCAGAAGCTACACGATTACCCTAGGAGAGTTGCTTTCTGCGAAACAAACCTAAAATTTTCACTTTCGACCCTTTTTTCAATAACTGTTACTAAAGAAAGTCTTGTAGTTGATTAGAACGTAAGAAAGAGTGATACAAGGCACTCATGTTGCAGAAAAAAAAATGAAAAAATTATCACTAAAACAAGTTATGATTTTTTTAAGTAGCTCTAGTAGAAAATTTCGTAATTACTATAAAAAAAATCATAACTTCTAAACTACGAAAAATCGCTTAACATACATGGGGTATTTTCGGATGCACCCATGCGTGAGGAATCTAAAAAAAAAATTATTGACGTCACTCTTTGGACCACCTGTATATACTCATATACAAACATGTACGCGAAATTACCCTCCTTTTTGGCTAGTGAGGTGCAGATACTTCTCCAAGGCCGCTTTAATGCACCCTGCCTCTCTTAAAACCATGACAAAAAGACATGTTCATGCACACAAACATTTATCATGTGAGCAAATCAAACCCACTAACGTTAGTATCAAAGTAACGTTACTAACTGCGCCAACGAGCTCGTCAAAATAGTGAGAATAGCCCAAATTCACAAAATATTAAATATCTACTTACAGTGTTGTAATTTTTTTCTTTCTTTTTCTACTCCAGAAAAACTACGAAATGTAAAAAAAAAAGAAAAGCAAAAGCGTCGTGCGATTTTCGTCAGTTCCCAAAAGATGTATGGTTACATTAATTGGATTAAATAGGTCGTGAAAGTCGACGTTATTCTTTGTAATGTGTTAGAATTTCCGTTCCATCCGAGTTTTTTTAAAAACATCATTTTAGTACCTCGTTAATGTGCTTCAGGCGTTGAAGACGACAGATTAAGATCGTTTTTCCAATTGTTTTGATGAAATGCACAAGAATAATAAATTTATTAATGGAAATGAAGTCTGTTTCGAAGTTACAGCTGGAAATAATTTTGTGAAATCCTTTATTAATGTGTCATGTTGACCAACTCGGTGGAGTAATGGTAAATAACGCTACTTTGACACCAACGCTCGTACGTTCGATTCCCACACAGGATAATCATTTGTGTGCATGAACATGTCTGTTTGTCTTGGTCAAAATGTACTTGGTAGTTCGCCTATCTGGGGAAAATCACCTCACAGAAAATCTCAGACAAATAACAACTCCCGAGGGGATTGTTGTGTTCCGGCGTGTGAGTGAGGTCATCAGTTGACTCCAAAGGAGTTGCTGCAGAGGCAGCAGAGGTGGTATAGCGCGAGTTATACCTACATATAGTATTGCACGCGTTTATAGCCGACAGTAACCGCTATACATCAGGTGGATCGTATGCTTGTATATGTCTCACGAGGTTAAAAAAAACAAAATAAATCTAATGTTTAAATTCCATGTAAGTGATTAGCTTCAGATGTTTGGGCTCGGCGATGATGACTCAGTCCATATAGTTTGTAGATGAATATGTATAGATGCAAACTAGACAAATATTATGATTAACTTATACTCGTATAATATGAAATAATATGAAAATGCAATTTGTAAAATTTATTATATACTTGTTTATCATCATCTGGTTGCCATCTACTTGTTAAGCAGCCCGGTTGTAGAGGTACTTAAATAAAAATAGATAAATAGATATTAAATAAATCACGCGCCCAACAACTCCCTAGAGAGTTATTGTGTACATGCTAGTATATGCCGTTACTGATAAATTCCTCCTTGCCTTAATTTTAAGGAGGAGACATACTATTAAAGGTTCAATCTAGAAATACATCGATACAATACTGTTTTATATCCACATTGTTTTAAGTAAATTAGTTTTTTTTAATTTCTGCGGTGTACCGCAATGCTAATCCGTTGTGCAAAGCTATCAGCTCTTTGGTCGCAAGTGACATCTATCAGATGTCAGAATTCTTCTTTGCCCACCTATCACAAACTAATTGGAAATTAATTTTAAACGAAGATTATGGAATAACTACAATTAAATGTAGAATAGTAATGTCTCAGGTTTTTACTTTTGAAACGTCAGGTTCAACAAAATAAATAAAACACGCGATACTTCCGTTAAAAATTGTTTAATTTAAATGTAGAATCTAGGTATTCAAAAATCCTTTACAACCAAATCTAGTCCTGAGCTCTTTCCACGGTACACTAAACGGCCTCAATCTTGGCAGGTGTTTGTTTCCAATTGTTTTCTTTTTAAGGAGACATCGTATCAAAGGTTCAGTCTAGAAATACGCCGATACAACACTGTTTTATATTCATATTGTTTTAATTTAATTTTCGTTAAAATTAATTTTATCTGATCCCTACAAAAAAATCCTCACAGTAAACGGCAGCCAAGTAACAACTCCCTGGAGGGTTGTTGTGTTCCTGCGAGTGAGTGAGTTCACAACAGAAGATGTGGAGTTGCTGTGTTGACCGCGGGGATGGCAACGTGCTACCGACATTATTTTGTTGCTAGCGTTCATAGGCTACGGTAACCTCTTTTCATCAGGCGGACCGATGCTTGTTTGCTATCCGTCGTAATAAAAAAAAACTCGTTTTAAATTGGTTTTGACTAAACAAATATTACAATGGCAATTATTATTTTTACAGTGGTACACATTATGTGATCCCATCACGATTCCCTTAGCGGATAAACCATGGCGGGTTTATGCTAATGGTCGAAATATAATTTTGTATGTATTGTTATTATTGTGTATAAATAAATTAAAAAAAAAATCCTAAATTATAATAATGTTCCATTTTGAAACCTTAAATATTATTACTTCTATACCCATAACAAACCTGCAATTAACTTTGTAAACAATTGAAAATAACAATGCAGTTAAACTTTGACGTCTCTTTGAGCTGTAGGCTAAACTGTAACATATTTTGACAGATAGAATAATTGATAGTATGACTGTTTACGTTGACAATGATAGCCTGTGAGATTGGCGGGCGCTGTCTCGCAAATGGACGTTGGTGAAATCTTGCACCGTTCAAACGTCGTGTAGGACAGACGTGTTGATAATTGCACTGGGTTTAGTAGTCTTCTCTCCGCTCTCGTCGTAATATTAGAACAGTAATCGTGCTTGATTTCAGCAGTAGTGTATCCGAAGGGTAAAACGAGAACGCTAATGCTTTCAATTCGCAGTATTTTCTGCGACCTCAAATTCGGAAATAAGATGCAAATTTGAAAGAATTAATTACGTTGCATGCAATGATATTGTATTTAAAGATGACGTATATTAAATTTATACGTACGTATAATTAATTTAAAGATACTGCGCGTCGTTTTGTTATTGTTCCACTACGACATTATAGTACTTACTTACTAAGGCGTATATAGATTACAACAATGAAGGGGATAGATAATACGGAACGCATGATATAGAGAGAGATAGCTATCTGTCAAGAGTTGCGCTTGAAATACGTCAAGCGCATCAAAGAATAGCGCATATTAGACCAATTGGGTTAATTTCATTGCCTCAGTTTTTACACGCTAGTGCGACATCTACCTCTTTTTAATACAATATCATTGGTTGCATGATGATCATAATAAAAAAACCGCAGCGAAATAAATACCTACAACTGCTTAGAGGGTTGTTCTGTGTGGTTGTTGGTTCCTGCATGTGAGAGAGGTCACCAGTAATCTCCTAAGAAGTTGCTGTGTTAGCAGCAGAGGTGGCATCGCGCGAGTAATATGGAATGGTAGAATAAAAAAGAGAAATCATATTAATAAGATACAATATTGACAACGTAAGACGTGTAGTCAAAGTGCCCGTGAGGGTCTAAAGGCAATTTTTATCTTTAAAAATACTTAATGTATTGCAAGCGTTCATAGGTTATGGTAACCGCTTTCCATCAGGTGAGCCGTATACTTGTATGCCTCCCGACGTTGAATAAAAAAATATGTCCCAGAAATGAAAATCAGGTTAATTGAAATTTATTTTGTTTTATTGGGAGATGAGGATACACATTGTAAACAGATTTAATTCGTACTTATAAAGTTAATACTTAATTGAAAATAGGTTTTGGTCACATAAAATATATTTCAATTTCATGAAATTCTTAATGGTATTTGCTCTAATTAGTAGGTGAAATTCTGGAAATTATTCAGTTTATAGCATTTGAAACATGTCATTAATATTGTGAAAAAATATGTACTTGTTAGTGCTTTCGAATTGACTATTCCAAGATTACGATGGAACGTTACAATAAAAATACAGACGGATTGAATCTCATCTATAGTTAGTTCGAATCATATGTGCTCCAAAAATATTTCTGACCTTAAGGTAAGGGAAAAAGTCTCGGGGTGGTTCGTTACCATCCTGAATGGATAAGTTAAAGTCTCAATTTGGTGGTAGTCGTGTAACACTCAAGAAGTGTTAGAATAGAGTGTATATATTTTTTTAATATTAAAAATTAGTAAAAAAAACGCTAGATCCTTAGGAAACAGCTGTCATTCCTGCTGTCGCTAGTTCCTAAATATTCAGGCCGGTGCAGGCCGGAAAACACCCTAAGCAAAAAATCACGCCTTAGTAAGAATACCGACCTACCCTTAGGACCTAACCTAAGAATGTCTAGTTTTCCACCCGGCTTGTAAAGGTCTGATAGTTTTTTTTTATACTACGTCGGGAGCCATACAAGCATACGGCCCACCTGATGTATAGCGGGTACCGTAGCCTATTAACGCTTACGATATATTAATTATCACACGCGCGATGCCTCCTCTGCTGCTTACACAGCAACTCTTTGGGAGCTTACTGCTGGTGAGCTCACTCACACGCAGGAACACAACAAGTACAACAACCCTCTATGGAGTTGTTATTTGGTTGCGGTTTTCTGTGAGGTACTTCCCCAGACGGGCTGCTTTGATGCGCGCTACGTTTCTTAAAAGTAGTCGCTCTATGTAAAAATCAGCATCTTCATCAAATCCTGAAGCTTAGGTTGGAGACTAATCTTAATGGATTAGGAAACAAGATAACACTAGGAAGGCTTATCTATACAAACCCCAAGTCGACCATAGTCAAAGTCAAAGTCAAAATCTTTTTATTCCGTAAAAATGGCTACATTTGTTTGGAATCGTCACAATTTTTTTCCCTACCGTGCAGTTCATGACTAGGTGAGCACTGATAAAAATACTGCCAAAAAACTCAGGCATCCCTCTTTTGGTATCCAAACAAATTTACATAATTTATTAATTACATTATAATTGGATCGACTCAATCCCAGGCATTTTTATCATTAATATAGTCAGATACTTTATAATATGCCCTGCTACACAATTTGGCTTTAATAGTAGTTTTAAACTTGTTTATTGACAATTCTCTTATATTGCTGGGACGTTTGTTATAGAACCGTATACATTGCCCCATAAAAGAATTACTTATTTTGTGGAGACGGCTTGCATGTAACACAAGATTATGCTTATATCTAGTATTTATGTTATGAGTATCACTCTTTTTACAAAATGAGTCTATGTTTTTATGGACATACAAAATATTTTCATAGATATATTGCGATGCGACTGTTAGAATATTTATTTCTTTGAATTTTTCTCTAAGGCTCTCACGGGGACCAAGTTTGTAGATAGCTCTTATGGCTCTCTTTTGCAATAAAAAGATGGTGTTAATGTCCGCGGAGTTACCCCAAAGAAGAATTCCGTATGACATAATACTATGAAAGTAGCTGAAATAAACTATTCTAGCCGTATCAACATCAGTGAGCCGTCTAATAGTTTTCACTGCATAGGCTGCAGAACTTAGTTTTCCTGATAATTTTTCAATTTGTGGGCCCCATTGTAGTTTGGAGTCAATTGTTATACCCAAAAACACAGTTGTCTCCACTGGGGCTAAATTAGTTCCATTAACATGTACATTGGTAGTCACCTGTCTTACATTAGGTGTTGAGAACTTAATTACTTTAGTCTTTTTATCATTTAAAAGCAGATTATTAACATTAAACCAATGCATAACTTTAGAGAGAGCATCGTTAACTTCGTCATAATTACCTAACTGTCTATTAATTTTGAATGTCAAAGAGGTATCATCCGCAAACAATACAATCTCATGTTTATCCTTTACATAATAAGGTAAGTCATTTATATATACTAAAAATAAGAATGGACCTAGAATTGACCCCTGTGGGACTCCCATGACTACAGGGGACCCCGAAGATCTTTTACCATTAACATCGACCTTCTGTATCCTATTGCCCAGATAAGAAGACAGAAGTTCGAGAGCCTTGTTCCTGATACCGTAGTGGTGTAATTTTCTGACAAGAGTGTCATGGTGCACGCAGTCAAACGCTTTAGACAGATCACAGAAAATTCCCAAGGCATCTTGCGAACCTTCCCATGCCGCGAATATACTTTTAAGCAAATGAATCCCTGCGTCTATAGTTGAACAACCTCTCGTAAATCCGAACTGTCTCCTATGAAGCAAATTATGTGTATTAAAATGTCTGAGCAACTGGCTAAGCATTAGTTTTTCAAAAATTTTACTGAGAATGGGCAGTATGGAAACAGGTCGAAAATTCGAAGGGTCCGAACTATCACCAGATTTAAATAATGGAATGATTTTACTATGTTTCATCAAGTCAGGAAATACACCAGATGCCACACAACAATTGAAAATTGTAGCTAAATGTGGAGCGATTGAAATAATAATAGAAGATATGGTTTTGACAGATAGACCCCACAGATCTTTAGTGTTTTTCATATTTATTGATTTAAAAGCGTTCAAAACATCTTTTGGGCTTACAGCTGAAAATTCAAATATTGTGTCGCATTCTACCACGCTCTGTTTGAGAACGAGTTCAGCAGCTATAGAAGAAGACCTAAGATTTCTCGTAGTAATAAGAGGAATGTTAGAAAAATATTTTTCAAACTCAGTCGCAATTTCTACATCATTTTTGATATCTATATCATTTATCTTTAACTGAAAGTCTCGACTACGTACTTTCGCTCTACCCGTCTCATTATTTATCATATTCCAAACAGATTTAATAATATTTGTTGAACCATTAATTTTATTTCTTAAATATATAGACTTAGCATTGGAACAGGCTCGTTTAAATATTTTAGCATAATTTTTTACAAGTTCTTGAAAAGTCGGATTGTGATTACAGGTCCTTTCTTCATAAAGTTCATACAATTTATTCCGACTTTTGTAAATACCAGGAGTTGCCCAATCACTGAATGTCATACGGTCACTTACAGACAGTTGTTTTGGAGTAAAGATTGCATTAAATTCACTAGTAATTAAGCTAAATAATGAACTGTACAAGTGGTCCGGAGTACCGTGATAGGGCAACAATACAATTTTTTCTGCTATATTAGACTTAAATCTTTCTAAGCGGCTTTTACTAAATGGTATATAATTTATTTGCTTTCTTTGTATTTTTGAAGAATTTGGAAATGAAACCAATTGACCTGAATGGTCTGACTGAACTTTATTAATTATAGATTGATATGAAGGTTTTACATTGCTAAATATATTGTCAATACATGTAGCACTTGTAGCAGTTACTCTTGTTGGCTCTGTAAAAATATGATGCAAATTATTTGATTTAAATAAATTTAAAAAGTTGTAGGTAACAGTATTTTTCTCCAAGATATTTATATTAAAGTCTCCACAAATTATAACAGTTTTATGGCTATTAGATAATTTATTTAAGGCATCCTCCATGATATTTGAAAATGTTTCAAAGGGCGCGCTAGGAGGTTTGTACAGGTTCATAACAATGAATCGTTCCAATTCAATGCATGAAATCTCTACAACTCGCTCAACAGAGAGGCTCACAATGTCACACCTTTCTTTAAATTTAAGCAACTTATTTAATAATATTAAGGAGCCACCATGTATACAGTTATCTCTGATGAATGAGCTTGCAACCTGGTGGTTATTGAAGCTGAAAATGAATTGATGGGGTTTTAGCCAGTGCTCAGTTAGACATAAAATATCAATATTGCTACAATTCATAAACAACTCCAATTCTAACTCCTTTCCTATCATCCCCTGAATGTTTTGGTGCACCAGGTTGATACAATTATTATTCTTTCTATATTCTTGACAATTTACAATTGATGGGGATATTGTATTATTATTACTTTTAGTTTCATTTTGAATATTGTTATTATTACTATTTACATTGCCAGAGTATAACTCTATTGTCTTGTAACCTAATTTAAAGAATTTGGAATACCTTCCAAGGTACCATTACATAATGTCAAATTATCTAACTGCTCAAAAGAAGCAGGGTTGTTAGCCAAACTTTTGGCTGGTTTCTTAAAACAATATGATAGCGAATCTGCTATTTGTCTTTTATAAAAATTGCTAAGATAAAATTTATCTTCTGTCAAATTATAATGTTTATTATTAAATATATTTATGTCAAGTATATGAAATTTGTCATCATATAATGTCAATGTATGCATTTTATCATTTAATCTATACCTAGATGCATTTTCCGCCTCGGGCAACAAAGTACTGTATGGAAAAGTAAATAAAAACACTTTTCCCACATTTAACTGCTGTAACATATTAAAATATTTAATCATTATATGTTTGTTTAAATTTCCTCTCCTCCCAATAAAAACAATTAAAGTTGTGTTGGGGTGGTAATCCCTCTTAACTATTTTATCAACTATTTGAGTGAAACTGGCTCCAGGCAAACAATAATTGGTAACCAGTTTTCCTGATTTTTGTAATAATAATTGGCCCATATTTTTACCTATTTCATCACTATACATTATTATTTTGGAGTTATTATCTTCACTATTATTATTTAATGATGATGACATCTGTTTAAAAGCACTACTATTAATGGCCTCACAAACAAAGAGTATCACTAATATTACCACCTCCGATGCTATAACCCATTATCGAAGGTTTCATATTGGTCATACGTTTACAAAATTTTCATTATTTTTTTATTACTTATTACAATCAACGGTTACAATATTCGAAGGTCTTAAAATGTTTCATACAATGTTATTTCAATAAATTCCTTGTGCCTACTTTGGCCGTTATCAAATTGGCATGCCTCCAGCCACAGTCTCCAACACGGCACAAGCGGTAGAGCAGTACAGGTGTGCGCTAAACCAATTTGACTGTTTTATTCGTGCGTTTTAAAATTGAGATGTATTTTTATACTTACTTGATCGGAGATGAAAATACTACAAGGTTGATCTCAAAATAATCACTAATTTCGAAGGAAAGCGTAGGTTTTGAGTGTTCGCACAAATTTATTCGCAATGCAGATATTTCAGCGAAGAATGTTCCTGCTAATAGATTTCTGTCAAGAGTTTGTATTTGCAGAAATCATATATCTTTAGAAAGGCATCGACATATGAAACATCTTGTAGCGATTAAGGTAATTATCAAATTCCCATATTGCTACCTCACAGATAAACCGAGCCAAATAACAACTCCGTTTATTGTATTCCTGCGGGTAACCGGGGTTACAGTCAGCGCCTAAACATTTATACTTAGCGGCAGTGGTGGAAAAACGCGAGCAATCCTATATCCTAAGCTTTCACAGGCTTCGCTAACCACTTTAGATCAGGTCGGCTGTATACTTGTGTATCCCACGACGTAGTATAAAAAAAGTTTATTTTAGGATTTTATCAATTGCTATGTAGTATTGTGAACATATAATTGTATTATATCTTTTTTTACAGCCAGACATACGAGCAGACAGTCGTGTAGGCAAAGCGACAGGGAGGACATGAACGCATGTCCGTCTGCCGTCCAGACTAATTTACCAGAGAAACAAGCAGACAGACAATCGCTGTCCGTTTGATGCTGAAGACGGACATGACACAATTTTTATTTGGCAAAAAAGCTACAAAAAGCTCAGTAAAATCTCAAAATTTAATGTTCCACGCATCTCCGTGCTGAGGGGCATGATATTGTCCAAGACTTTGCACGGAAGGCATTTCAAACGACCAGAAGTGAATTCATTCGGTCTATATAATGAATTTTCAGTCATGCCAACTTTTACACCAATACACGTTCCGCCTGCGCCTCACATTCTTTTTCGGGAAAGTCATTGAACGTCTGAGTTTGTTTTGTTGGTGTATGTTCGACGCATCGGCAGTGTTTGTAGCTCCTTGTGAGCTGTGTTTCTTTCAACACCTCGAGGCGCCCACGCACCCGTTAGGTCGAGAGAATACATTTAGTAAGACCTGAATTATTGACTCCCAATTACACAATATTTCTTCCTGTTTTTAAACATTCGTAGCTCTGAGTTTTTGAGAAAAATTCCATAGCATATCAAGAATCATACCACATCAAGTGAGAGTACTCTCTAAAATATGCCAAGTGATTATCTCCTTTAACCTAGTGACTATATATAAAGAGCTCAAGGCAATGGTTGACTGACAGATTCCTCAAACAAATAAGCCGACTTTTGCAAACCATATTCTCGTATGCAAAATATTTAAGGAATACAATTGTATAAAGAAACAAACAATTTTATTTTCTTAGTAACATCATTTTAGTTATGATTATATTTATCGTAATTTTTTTTTAACTCTGCTGGACTGCAGTTCCCTCCTTCCATTCACTTCTGATAATTATTCAATAAATACTTGTATCTAGTTTTCTGTAAATCTTTAAAGTTTTTTTTTATACACAACTAGATTGGTAAACAAGCATGCGGCCCGTATTAGATGGTAAGCGGTCACCGCAGCCTATTGACGCTCGCAACACCACGGCGATGTTACTCGCGCTCTGCCTATCTTGTGACCTAAGGCTGTTTCGTCACAGTGCCTATTAATTTCTCTGCTAAAATATTATATATAAAATAAGCTTCTAAATATGGCATGTATCTGGAGTAATCAGAGACTTGTTACTACTTACTTTGTTGAATTGTCTAAGGGAGTAATACATATTATCTGATATTTCACAGCACCTGAGACAATAACTATCGATTCTTCAAAATCTTAAACCAAAAATAATACATGTTAATAACTCCGAACCCAAAATTCTTCATCCATATATAATTAAAAAAAAATGAATTTGATTGACTTGATTGAAAGACTGTCCCCGCTTGAACGACGAAAGGAAATAAGTTTTTTTAAATATCTAGCGGAATATACGAATGTGTGAATGAAGCGACGGCCAATCCTATGTTATAACGATTTGATACAATGTGGTGCTATGTAAAATATGGCCTCGGCATGTCCCAAAAATAACAGATGTTACGTATAGGTGAGGTAACAGATTTTACGATGTTGTCTGGCCTATGGAATGAATATTATGGAGAAATCTGAACAATCGTTCTTAGAAACAAAGGCTATTCTAAAGGTAGATATGACAAAGATAAATAAACTAACGAATATATATATATATATATATATATACATATATTTATAGAAATATATACATATAATATATTTGTATGTGATCGTAAATAAGTAATTTCACCTTTGGGATCACATATAGAGGTAAAAGATTTTGAGAATATTCTGAAGAAACCTAAGTATAAAAAAAAAACGTACCTAGTCATTCCACGCCAATCCGTACACAATCACTGCAGGGATGCGGGCCTCCCCTCAACCGAAAGAGCCAAACCATGCCACGCTGCATAACTGCGGATTGGCAGAGACCAGTTTTTAAGCCGCCCGAAAGTCACTGCCGAGTTGGACCCTTCGAGACCCGGGTGGTCGAATACGACCGCGAAATGTATGGGAAAACGTATATAACGGGTTCTGACTGCTACGTGCCCTCGAGACACGAAGAAGCAAGATAAACCCATCCATAGACAGGTTGCAATCGACCCATCTTAAGCTGTATGCTGTATGCTCGATTGGAACGACACAAGCAACGAGCTCCTCAACATTAGGCATTAGAACACTTTTTTTATACTACATCGGAAGGCATACAAGCATACGGCTCACCTGATGTTAAGTGGTTACCGTAGCGTGTGAACGCTTGTAATACATTAAATATCACTCGTGCAATGCCTCCTCTGCTGCTAACAGAAACTCCTTAGGATCTCACTCACACGCAGCAAACACCGTTGTTGTTTTTGAGGTCCTAAGGAGTTTCTTCTTCCCCAGACGGACTGCTTTGATGCGCCCTACCTCTCTAAAACATCGAAACCAAGACAAACAGAAATGTTCATGCACACACAAGTCTGTCCTGTGTGGGAATCGAACCCACGAGCGTTTGTGTCAAAGTCGCGTTATCAACCGCCGCGCCACCGAGCTCGTCAAAAACAAATGTGTCTAGGAAAACTAATGCTAGAAGCAGTCAAAAGGTTAAAATTAATCTTGAAGTCAGGAGCTTCCATTTTAGTATGACACATTAAAATGCCCCACAAAATAAATTACTATAAATTTATTGTAACAAATCGGTTAATTACCCATGGCATCCGTCTCGTTCTATTCTGGCAATGATGCAAAGGAAGGCGAAATGACGCAAATGTGTGATCTTGCCCCCATACCTACTTGCGCTTTATAAATAGTTATCCGAACACGTTTCTAATAGCGAATATGCATAAAATTTATTTTTCGTTTTAAATCACACAATTATCATATAAGAAGTAAAACAAAAAACATTTTTTGGTAGTTTAGAGTTTGCAGTTTTTTAGGTGTTAAAAATCGTAAAAAATCAAACAGTTTCTATAACAAAAAAAACTTTATAATTTGAATCATAGTCATATTTTGAACATGTGTTACTACGATGGCATCAATGTGAATACTTGAATTGCGGAAATACAGCTAATATTTAGATGAAATCCATACATTTCTTCAGTTTTCATAGTTTGTGACGTCATCTACCGCGGTCTTTTAGTATGAAACATTTTCACATCACGTGATGAAATGCTACTTTCAAATAGCATTATCTCGAAAAAAACTAATTATCGAAGAAAAAATTACCTTGAGAGATCTACCTGTCTCTATCTCCTCTTTTAAAATCTGTACTAAAAAATTTTCATGCATGTTCCCTTAGAATAGTTCTCCTCAGTCTTATTAAATTAGGTGTAGTAAATACCTGAAAACTCTTGGTAATGAGATCCAATTTGGAAGCGATGAGATCCAAGTTTGACGAACTCGGTGGCGGCGGCGTGGTGATACGCGATGTTACATTACTTTGACATCAACGCTCATAGGTTCAATTCCCACACAGTACAAAAATTTGTGTGCATGAACATGTCTGTCTTGGTCTGGTTGTTTTAAAGACAGGTAAGGCGCATGAAAACAGCACGTCTAGGGGAGTAACTCCAGCTCACTAAAAACCTAACGCAATATGTTGAGTTCCTGTGAGTGAGGGAGGTCACCAGTCTAAGGAGTAGCTGTGTTAACAGCAGAGGTGGCATCGCGCGAGTGATACTTAATGTGTTGCAAGTGTTCATAGGCTACAGTAACTGACAGACAAAAATTTGTGTGCATAAACATGTCTGTTTGTCTTGGTCTGGTTGTTTTTAAGACAGGTAAGGCGCATTAAAACAGCACGTCTAGGGAAGTACCTCCACCTAACAGAAAAACACCGCCAAATAACAACTCCATGGAGGGTATTGATCTTTGATATATTTTAGAAAACTGCTAGTCAGGAACGTTATCCTCACAAGACCAACAAGCCACTTGACTACGCATGAAGGCACGCCGCGCTCACAAAACATGATAGCACCAAAATATCTCAGAGATTCGGATGTACTGACCAATGGGAGAATATTTTAACCAATAAGCCAATAAGTGGCGCGATGTTCATCCGCGAACCAGCCAATAAGAGCAGCGCGTTCTACTTTACCCCCCGTCTACGTCTACGTCCTAGACTTCTGTCAACCGTCCTTTTGAGCTTATTTTACCCATAGAAAATTACTTGACATCAACATTGTTATTTGGACATTGCCCTTGAGTTTGCTAAGCAGACAGATCAAACATTTTTATTTATTACTCATAAAATTTTGGTTTAAAAATAATTCTCGAGTGCATTTCTACTCATTGAAAGTTGGCACCCAGTGGGCTACTTTTTTGTCTAGCGTTTGTCTGGGATGTTAATTCTAATGGTAATCTATTTAGGCACAATCATCGGTGATCTAATTATGTTGTAGTGACATAAAGATTTATTTAATGGTCCTGGCATTGTTGTGTTATGTATTCATCTTTACTACTTTCTTTTATTCTATACTTTTATTTATTCGACTCTAATAGTTGCCTATGGAGGTCAAGATTGTAAACAATTGTAATCTTGTAGTTTTGTGTAATAAATATGTCATCTATTATATTTTTTCTTAATCTGGCCCTTTGTTTAAGGTTACAAAAAGAGAATATATTGTATCCGAAAGTACAGGAGAAGTCATACCAGTAGTAAGTATCTATAATTCATCCCAAGAACAAATTTAACATTGCAGTTGGAAGACGTGTTCTTCCATACATTTTAACAGCAATTGTACGTTTGGTACAATATCGAGAGATACACCATATTACATTTAAATCATAACTTACTTAACGATTTTCCGTAATGTATTTTTTTTATTCAATAATTTAGATTAAGGCCTAATTTCGAAGATGAGAGGGGACGGTGGTAAATTTTCTTTTATTCAGATGTACCAAAAATTACAATATTTTTCTTATGTAAGAACACAACTGCTTTCTGGTGAGAAACACACGCGACAGATAGCAGTGCAGTCTTCTTGTACTTCGGATGTCAACATCCACTTTCTGTTTGATTAAGTAGAGCATACATTTTTTTTGTTTTACACAACACCATCGGGCCTCAAAGTAAGCGAAGCTTGAGTTTTTTTTTTTTTTTGAAGAATGAATGTCTTTATTTACCGAATATGGGTACATAAATGATTGTTGTTATGATGTATATATGATGTTATGGCTACTAGACAACTGGTACACATACGTAAATACATTTTTTTTGTAAATACATACTTGAGAAACACCCAGACCAAGACAAACAGATATGTGCATGCATACAAATATATTATTATTCGTAGCTGACAATGCAATTATTGTCACAGAATTTCCAAAAACGACAGAGAGGGTGCATCTAAGGAGCTCGTCTGGGGAAGTACACCTTACAGAAAACCGCAGCCAAATAACAACTCTGCGTGTGAGTGAAGTCACCAGTAAGGTCCTAAATGTATTAGCAGATGAGGTGCGATGCCACCGCGACATGCGACTAATACTTAATGTATAACAAGTGTTCATAGTCTACGGTAACCGCTTTAAATCAGGTGGGGCATATGCTATGCCTTCCGACGTTTTATATATAAAACAGAAACGAATTTATATTTTTACGGACATTCGTTAGGTATGTTTTCATATACACACATCAAAAGTGTCTAGGGATCAAGCATTTTTATGCGGATTTCTTGATTTCTTTTCTGATGAGTCTCGTTTTGGTATGAGACCGGATACAAGACGTATACGACACTGGAGAACCCCTGGACGCCAACAGCGATTAAAATCCTGCCAGGAAGTCCATCCTCATAGTGGTGGAACCATCATGGTATGGGCGGGTATTTGGATCGGCGGAAGAACTGAGTTGATTTGGATCAGAGGCAACCTCAACGCTCAAATTTATGCTGAGACGATTGTATCAGACGTCATCGTTCCTCTACAAGTGCAAATCGGTCCCTTATTTCAGTAAATGCATGATAATGCACGACCACACACCGCAAGAGTTGTAAGACAGACTCTCGCCGCAGCTAACATCAATGTCATGCCCTGGCCTGCTCAGTCGCCAGACTTGAACCCGATTGAGCATGCATGGGATATGCTACAGAGAAGAGCTCTGCCGAATATGGAGGGTATCCAGTCGCAAGAAGACCTTTTTTTGTTGTTGCAACGAACATGGGCGGCCATTCCACAGCGTGATTTGGATGAACTCATTTTGAGTATGCCAAACCGATGTTCTTGTGTTGTTAGTGTTCGCGGTAGAAACACGGATTATTAATTGTTTAAGTTACCCAATAAAATTTTAAAGAAAACTGTTATTTCAGTCTTTTTTTCGAACTTTAATGTTAGTGGTTCAAATGTCAAAAATCCCTTTATTATGAAATTGGCAAATTTCTTTATTAATGCAAAGGTGACTTGGTTTATCGTTACTGTAGACAAACGAAAACACTTTATTTGATGAATCCTTAAAGAAAATTTTAATTAATATCAATCAGGAGAAAAGTTATTGCAAAAATATATGTTGATCCCTAGACACTTTTGATGTGTGTATATTCTGAGAGGTAAAATTGGATTTTTTTTTGATAGTTACGAGTACCTAAGTGATTCACTAGCGCAATATTATAAATAGAGCGAATGTCTTATTTGTACGATAAAAAAATGATTACATATCAACCGCTTTCTCTTTGTTAAATGACATATTTTTAACAGTTTTTTTTATTTTCAGTTTTAAACTCTCGCTCGAACAAAGGGCTTTTTGCAAAGCCGCTGATGGTATTCCTGATATGTTTGTCATATTCAATCGAAGAATGACATGCCTTCACTAGGCTACAAAGCCCAGTGTGGCCCAAAATGGCCTGTTTGCGCTGTCTTGACTGACTGAAACTGGCTTGCCTTATTTTAAGGATTGTGTTTTTCGACAGACAAGGGTTCCTCATTGGTTCATTGCTTTCAATTTTCCTGAAAAAGTTTTAAGTGCCTCGTAATGTTGTTCAAATAAAATGTCAGTACTGCCGTTTTAGCAACTTTATCTTCGGTAAAGCTTACACAAAAATTTTGTATCTTAGGCAAAGAATTGCAGGTATAGTATTAGTACAGTTGCGTGCTATATCGCGATTCTTAACAGATTTTGATAACTCTATTTTTAGCGAAAACTATCAAAATTATTTATAATACTTAATTATGAATTTATAGTTAACGCTTCTATTACGTTAAACCCTTTAATTGATCTATCTTAACTAAATTTAGCAATGGAATGAACCTATATAGCTGGACTTTTCGTTTTACCAATGATTTTAGATTCTAGGCTTACAACCCAAATCAAATGCTTGTTTGGAAAGTTAGACATTCATACCGTAGTGGTAAGTATTCAGCTAGCGATCGCTAGTTACCGTATCCCGAAAACAGAGGTAATTATGTTCCTAATATTCCCGTTTCAAGTACTTTCAATAAAAAAAAAAGTACGGGAAGTATTCTGTGTAACGCACAGAACTATAAAATTGTTTTTCTTTGTGATATAGGAAATATTTGGCCGTAACCACAGATTACTTAATAGTTACTTTCCGTAACCGCCAGACAGTATTGCATCGAGGGGCGCGTGCGCGGGTCAAGAGGTCGCTATAGCGCTGTGCGCAGTTCATGTGGAATTTATTTGTCTATGTGGAATTTATATTTATTAATATTCATTTAATAGGAAGATGTTGATTATGCCATTTAAATGAAAGTTTGTCTAAATGTAATTAATTTTATCCCATAGTTTACAAGATTTGAACTAATGTGAAGTTGAATTAAACAACTTTTAACGGAAGTATCGCGTGTTTTATTTATTTTGTTGGACCTGATGTTTCGAATGCTTTGCAGCATCAGTGGTCGCAGGAAGACTTCAACTTCAGGTTCAACAAAATAAATAAAATACGCGAAAAAAAAAATTAATAAAAATTGTTTAATTCAATGTGTAACAATCGCGAAAACCTAAGACAATACTAATGTGAAGTTATTTATGTTGCTGATTCATATTGATAAGTAAGTAAAAATGTTAAATGTTTTGTGAATTATTAATACGCATTGTATTATTATCGTATTATTTAAATATTTTTGTTGATAAACGATAAATAATTTTAGGTGGTTCGATTACGATAGAAAATATAATTTGATATTAATCGATCGTAATGAATATTTGCAATATTGTATCAAACCGTATGGAAATCGAACCACCTTAACAAAAAAGAAGTTACAATTATGTTATAATTTTTGTTAAAACAAAGGTACTGCAACTTTTTATGTTAATAATTGTACCTACTAAAAGTATTGCATTTCAATAAGTCAATATAAATCAATGTAATTTTTTTCTGTATACCGTGTATAGCATTATACACGTTCATGTGCAGCACGGAAAGTAAGTTCTCGTAAAATCAATTATTTTACAGAATGTTTCTACCTGTTTAAATATTATATAGATCCCAGGACGACCGTAACTGTGCATACACAAGGATAAGGAAGGATATATAGTCAATTAGTATGAAAATTTTGTTTATGCGATGGGGTTTCGGGTCTTTAAGGACCTTTGACGTTGGGACCTGATTCGAGAACATAAAGGTCTCTAAAGAAGTATGTCACTCGTCGTATAGGGAGTAAGTTCGGTTCTGACGCTGCCACAGTGAATGTGTTAAGGAAAATGTGTCGTGTAGTTTCTCAAACACATCTAAATATTATTCTGCATACATAAGTACGGGAAGTGCCCCGGCGAGGTTATGAATGAACGCATGTGCAATCTTAAAATACACATCTAATGACTTGAACACCTCTCTCAGTTTATTATTGTCAACAAGAATTCATTCATCATGTACTTAGCTTATAGATTAACTATCTTAGACTCCGGCGCGTTTAATATTAGTCTAACTCATACAAACAAATCATAAAACATATTATTATTTATGACCTGTTTAAGTATAGGTGATACGGGTGCTTTAGTAGCGTATGCTATAGCACCCTGTACTATGACCCACCTGACTGCAGCGGTTACCATACCATATAAGGGATAAATAAATATAATATTGTCTTTATTAACAAGAAATATCGTTTTAGAACTTTATTAGGTTAATAGTAGTCTCATTAAATATTTCAATAAGCTTATCGATTTTTAAAAATATAGAATCTAAAACCTCTACCTATGTCGTATCAAATGTGGAATGTCTAAATTCAGAAGAATGAGTAAGTATATGTCTCATTTTATTTTTAATAGTTATTATTGATGTCATCTTTCACCCATTGGAATCATCATATCAATACCAGTGAAAAGTTTTTGAAGTGAAAACTTCTTTAGCGGCGTTGTGCACTTTTTGGGATGAGTAAAAAATGTTAAACTCGCGTCAGGACACGTGACCCTGACCGTAAGATTTTTGTGAGAATTAGAACTTAAGTTCGCTGCAGTGCTAAAACATTAGTTGCCTCTAATTAAACAATTAAAACATGAAGCGCTAGATCGTTCATAGGGGATTATTTTCTCGCGACCAAAACGTTGTAAGCGCCATGAAATTGTTGGCGCTTACGCGTTTCGTTCAACGTAGTTTATCAACATCGCTGTTTGGTCCGCATGTTCAAGTTTTCACTTCTGTCGGCACTCCCGGAGTGCACGTTTTTTTTAACTTAACTTTTACAGTAAAAGAGAGAGAGAGAGAGTTACGTTTCGTATATTACTGTAGGGGCAAGAGACCGAGAGGCGCGAGCACACATTTTCTTTCTCTCTTTCTCTCATAGCGAGTTAAGTTTCGTATACCTAAGACACAGTGCAGGCCTATTGTCTGTATCACACTATGGAGCTAAAAAAGTTTTACTTCAGTCGTGTGGTCTAAAGCACACTCGTTTTTTTTATATTTATATTGAGAGAATTCGCTTACTTAAACATCGTGAGGAAACCCACGTGTCCAAGAAATTATATTTCCAAAGACATGTGATCTAAAAGGCCAAGACTTACCTACCATGACCAAATTGGTCGTGTTCTATCAGAAGGTGATGTCAGGAGCCCTAGAAACCGGCGAGCGTGCAGTCGAGTCGCGTGGCGCTCTGTTCTCTCTGCCTACCCCGTAAGGGATTTGGCGTGAAGTTATAGATGTGATCTAACTTAAGAAAGGTCCTGATGTTCCCTGTGCGATTTGGAGGCCCGATGGCAGCAGCATATCAAAATCAGCATCTTTGCCACTTCCTTAAGGTTATGTAGCGAATCTTGTCAATCCTTCTGGATTAGGAAACGAAGTAAGAAAAAGAAAATATTTATTTGACAATACGGATACTGAAATACAAAAGTCGATAAAATCGTGCTTTTAGTGAACTACGCAATTGTGCATAACTGAACGTCAAGCTTTGAATACACACCGTTCTTATACTATAAGTAATAAGCGCGATCTATTCTTTTCAGTACACAAGGCCTTGTGTTCTAGTGGATGTGATGCGCCATGTGCAGGCTAATTTAGCATTTAACAGTATGTTCATGAGTATCACGTAAACCAAACCAAGACCGATTCATCACTATTGATATTTTATATATTTCCGCTTTCATTATGTTGTGTACGATACTGTATGTTGTGATAGTTAGTTTCACCGGTCTTTCGGTGTTTTATATCATATCGTAATATGTCGAAATGAGCTTCACGAAATATGACGATAATATCAAATATGGCTGAATTCTGATGATGATTGTTGAAGATGTCGTACGTATTTGCTCTGCTACCCGTGTGAAGCCGAAGAAAGAATGATTTACTTATATTATACCTCAAATATATTATATTTACCAATTATAATATAACAGAGAAATGTAGGTGATGTATAACCTGTCAAAAAATAACCTAAAATGAAGAACAGAGACTGAGCTTATGCCGATCTGTACAATCTCTGCTGAGATAAAATAAATTATTCTATTTCTAACATCAAACACATTCGCATCGAATCATCTTCACACTTGAAATCTGTAAGCGGAAGGAGTACCAAATGTTGAATCTTTTTGTCGTCGATAGATATCATAAAGTTGCGATATCAAAGCATTTCATATCGCATCGGTAAATACTCGTCTCGAAAAATAAACGGAAAGGGAAACACATCGAGCTATTTGTGGAGGACGTACCGCGCTATACGCAAGAGTTAATTTCGGATATAAGGGTAACGCCCTTCTTTTCAGCTTCCCACTTCCCAGAATATCGGGTGGCCTTTACACTTCAGAAGAATAAAGTGGTTTGGGCGAGGATTCTGTCGACGTGCTGGTTGCAGATAAAAGTCGCATGGCTGGAAAACGTTTGAACAAGTTTTAAACTGAAGTCGAACAAAGATACTCTAGAGATTCTCTCCGTTTTTCTTTAGGTAAATAGATTGGTTTTATACATTACGGTTACCGGCTCCGTTGAATCGGGCATGTAGAAAGAATGCAGGATGAAAAAATAATGAAACAGATATACAATGCAAAAGAAGAAAGATATAGGAGTCGAGGAAGATTAAGACTCACCTACCATATCACATACATATATGGTATACATATATTGGTCGTGTTTTATCAGCAGCCATGCAATTCTGTAAGAGCAAACATACTTACATCCTCGGAAACATCGGCTGTTACAGCCTTGAACACAAAATTGCAATTCTTTGGTGTCGCTTTTCATGGTTGTGCGACACTAGCGCCGCAAGGCTGCGTTTTGAATTGGAATTCTACAAGGCAAACAGCCTCGCGTACGCTTACCGCCTTATAGAATACCAAATAATTTAGCCGTGATCGCAGTAGACGATGTCAAAGCTGTGACATCTGTGATCACAGCGACGCACACAGCCATTACGAGTCGCTTAGAGAATTGCATGGCAGGTCATTGATGTCTAGTTACCCTAGGAACCGGTGAGTGTGCTTGAAATGAGCTTTGCATGTTGAAAAAGCGAGTGAGGTGTATAAAGACCGCGTTTATTCAAGTCGCAAGGAGCCTGGCGTGACATGATATCATACCATAAATATAAATTGCAGATAAGGATTAAAACATAAAAATTCTTGCTTGTCATTGTGATCGTCGTATGTGTTGTAGCAGGGTTCACCGCGTGTAGGTGAGGTTAGCTTTGACTGTAAATATTATAGGTGGTGAGCCTTTTACACGCTGTTTTTTCTAATTTATATTTAGCCATATGACACTAGTACAGCACAGTACTAGTTTTAATATACTGTTACTTTAAAATCTAGAAATGTATTTGTACGAAAACATACAATTTACTTATTGTATGACAAATGCGATGAAGCCATTTCGTGTTCCGATTTGACCGTATGAAATACTCAGCGTCTACAAATTATTATTTTCTCGCTGACGTGTAATAAAAAAATCATAAAAAGTGTCACGACTGCTAAAGATGCGGTTATAAATTTTAGTTTTAAGAAAATCTCTCAAAACCGGCCATGACAGATAGTCCCTGCGACGCATCTCAAAAGCTTTTAGCATCATTTCGCTCTGAGGATTTATTCCTGTGTCTTTAATTGTGAAGTCTGCGGTTCCGTTTGTCTTTATAGAACGGTGGCAGTAGTATTTTTTACTATTTCATTCTTTAGGTGACATTAATGAGCTATATAAGCGGTGTTCTCGTGTCGTCGTTAGTTTTATTGTGGAGTGGATGAACACGTTCCCGAGGCGCGGTCTACGTTAAATACGATTAGTCTCAATGAAAGCACAAGATGAAAGAACATTGTATTGTATTGTACATTACCGCGTTTTTACGATAAACACGCACAGAAATAAGTACTGTGTACAATCATACATATATACTTGTAATATAACTGAAATGAAGCATTTTCTGTAAATTGAATATTTTTGAGAAATATAATTGCGGTGGTTTTTATAATCAAGTCAAAATCGCGTTAATCAAGTTTTTTAAGAGAGGTAGGGCGCATCAAAGCAGTCCGTCTGGGGAAGTATCTTCACCTCACAGAAAACCGCAGCCATATGACAACTTCTTGGAGGGTAATTACGAGTATGTTCCTGCGTGTGAGTGACGTCACCAGTTAGCTCCTAAGGATTTGCTCTGTTAGCAGCAGAGGTGACATCGCACGTGTGAATGCAAGCGTTTATAGGCTACGGTAACCGCTTTACATCAGGTTGGCCGTATGCTTGTATGCCTCCCGACGTTGTATGAAATAAATTCGATTTTGAAAAGTCTTGTATGTCTGCGCATGCGTCATTTAATGCTTGTATATTTTAACGGCTTTCTTATGTCACGTTCAGGCTAAGTTCATGTTACCCACCCGATCTAAATTCTATCTAAACAGTCTTAAGCCAATATGAACCTAACCCAAACTAGACGGGTTTGACTTTGAA
Source organism: Pyralis farinalis (assembly GCA_947507595.1). Classification (NCBI taxonomy): domain Eukaryota; kingdom Metazoa; phylum Arthropoda; class Insecta; order Lepidoptera; family Pyralidae; genus Pyralis; species Pyralis farinalis. The sequence continues at coordinate 26,925,041 of OX382276.1, read as the reverse complement.
CTTGACCCAAGCTCAGGTTCGCATAATGAAAACCACAGGGGGCGAGAAAGCAGCAGCGATCCGGAACGGGATTTTTTGTAGCAACGTGTCACACAAAAAGTGATCCGGTTGCATACAAACACGAATGTTACAACAATCCCGTTCTGGATCCCTGACGCTTTCCCGGTTTTCCCACCCCTGTGGGTTTTGGCGTTTAGAGTTTTTGTTTTTGTAAATAACATATATCAATCCTAAATTTCAGATTCTACGTTTCTCCGGTTTCGATGAAATCAATCATCTGAAACAGACACGAGTGTACTTAAAAGGGTTCTACTTTTTACATCACTAAGTATCAAATAAATACGCTTTTATTTGTACGCAAATTCAAAAATAGTGTGTAGATGTTCTCACTGAACCTCTACACACTATTTTTGAATTTACCGTGTTGTTAATTCTTCAATGCTCATAGAAAATTCACGGCAAGAAGCTCAAGTACAACTCTCTGTACATTCACAAAGGAACTCTAAAATGGTATATTGTTACGAAAAGTGTGATCGAGCGAAGCGAACGGAAGTTGAGAGGAAGATATAAGTTAGTGAAGATAGAAATTCTTTCTCTCTTTCTCCCATAGCGAGTTAAGTATCGTATATCTAAGACACAATGCAGGTCTATCTAAGACACAATGATATTGTCTGTATCACACTATGGAGCTAAATAAGTTTTAGTTCTAAAGTACAATTGTTTTTTTTTTTGACACTGACTACGTAGTTAGCCTGCGGGCCGTTACTACGTCACCGGAAGGGAGAGGCGGACGAGGCGAGGCGCCACAGCCAAGTATCATCGTCAAATCCTTGGGTTTGTATTAGATTTTGTACCTACCACTTGCCGTAGGTATTTCTAAAACACTAAAAGTGCGTACATACCTTTGGCATAGGATGGTCACGCAAAAATGAATACGTAAAGCATAATGTATAAAGCGAGTACTATATGAGATTGCCAACACGCGCATTTGTGGCCGTAAATGATGCTATCGAATATCTGCAGGCTGACTGCTGCAATGAGCACTAGGAAGAGACAAAACGATGCTGTGCATCTGCAACTATGAATATTGTACATTCATTCATCTTCACGTCAGGTCACTTGCGGTGTAGGCAGGGGGGACCGAGCACCATAAAACGCAGTTCTTGAACAATTCAACCGCTTCTTAGGACTCCTGACATCACCTTCTGATAACCCACGATTAATTTGATCATGGTAGGTTAGTCTTGGTCTTTCTCGGCTTCTACATCCTTCCTTTTTTTACTGCCAAGAAGTTTTCCCAACGCTCCATTCACACTATTCCCAGCACTCACTCGTCTTTCCACATCTGCGGTGTACCTTCCATCCCTGCTGAAAGCGCATCCAAGATATACAAACTCATCCACTTGTTCCAACACTTCATCATCAATCGTAATCCTTACATTAGTTCTGGATTCTTCTCTTTCAAATACCATTATCCTTGTTTTCTTCGCATTCAGTAGTAAGCCTTTCTCCATACATTCGTCTTTCATCGTTGTGACCAGTGTTTGCAGTACAGATGGTGTATCTAAACACCCAGACCAAAACAAACAGATATGTTCATGCACACAAATGTTTGTTCTGCGTGGGAATCGAACGTTGGTGTCAAAGTAGCATTACTCGCCACCGTGCCTCTGAGCTCGTCGAAATGTTTATATACGTTAAATTACAACATGCTACATGTTGTAATTTAACCTAAATAAATTAATAGAAGTAGGCTTCTTAGAAAACTATGTGCTTACCTATCACATCCGCCTATATTCTTCCCATCTCCTTGCGTGGCACGTGCTTGGATAGAACGTGAACAGGATAGAACGCAGATTAAAGCTTTAAAGGTACCTGAAAATTAAATAGATTTGGTTTAACGACAATCGTATGTTAGCACTAGCTTGATGTGCCTTCCAGACGGAGGACCTCGAGATATTTGTACTCTGATATGAAAAAGGACTGACTGTAGACTGCATTCAGGTAGATGAATCGTAAGGATTAATTCGTCTGAACGCAGTCTCATACCAAAATTAACCCTGTGATCATTTGGGATGTCCGTGTCACCTCACCACCAAATACTTACAGCACATACGTCTTCACGTGACATCCTTGGCACACAGGGTAGCCGACCTAACGAATTAATTTGTCGGTTTAGTGGATAAACCCAAATCACGTCTGAATCCACCCCCTACAACGGAACCCTGTGGCTTTTGCGAAATGCCAGTGCACCCAAATACGTACAGTGCCGGATTCCCACTTGACATCCCCTGACACACAAGGTGAGTACAATACATTCAAATACGACACTAAATACGTCCTCTTGATCATCGGATGTTGGAGGCATGAATGCACATGCCCATTATAGGCATATGCTGTTTATATTGACATCTTTATCTTTGACCTTTAGATTACCCCACAAATTATGTTTATATTATGTTAGGGATAAGATTTAGTTATCTTTTACAACCCCGGGAGGCACACAAGCTTACTTGCAATTCAGTTAGTCTCCATAAGCGCTTACTGTCAACCCCGCTTAGTCGCAGGAACACAACAACTCATCAGGGAGTTCTTATTTGTCTGCGGTTTTCTGTAAGGTACTTAGAGGAGGAGGTACTTTCCGAGGTGTTTACTGGACTCGTCATAATTTGCACTTAGCAACTAAGGCTGAAATTTTAACTATTTTTGCTCAATTTCGTATTACAAAGAAGGTTAGGGTAGGCAAGTTCTTGCATATATAAAGATATCCACTTGCAATCGTGTGATTGATGTTGAAAAATATTTAGACACCTAAATAGCAGCAGGAAGCGTTCGAGTTCCTTGTTTACTTTTGGAAGTTAAAATTATAGTGGCACGGTAACTGCACTGTTAACTAACGCTGGCAGTTAATTTAACTGGATTTAAGCGGCCCACAAATCTGCAGCAGTAAGTAGCTAATTATAGAAATAATGAGTAACAGCGTGATTGTTCACATGGACGTCTACACGAAACTGTTATGTGGGACGCTATTAACTACGCCGTTACTATTTCATTATTACAATGTGGACTTTTAATTAGAAAACGAAATTTTGAAAACGCAATTCAAAATTTTTCCCGATATTTAAATAATGTGCTCCCAGATTGTGATATAGCGAAAAATACTCGAAAAAAAGTTTTTAAAGAAACACTATATTTTAGAATAATCAATTTTCATATCATATTACATATAAGTACATACATGGCGTTTTTTATGTATGTAGGTATGTTTGACAATCTTGGAAGATATATTTTTTGAAGCATGCATACTTAGGAATGCATTTTAAGGTAAAATAAGAAACGTTAAAAGTAAGATAAAAGTTAAAGACTTCATTGTTATCCACTGGGTACGTACGTAAAATTACCAAAGCTCAGAACATCATTATGCCGTACATCCCTTGCTTACATATTTTCTGTTTTCCATGGATCTTAGCTTGTATTGTATACAGTTTGGGAAAGTATCTGTTTTAGATCTATTTAAATAGAGCTATATGCATCGGTAGCCCCTGACTTGGATCGATTTGAATAGATTCTGATTTAATTAGCTCGTTTTCAACCAGTAGTCTAAACAAAATGTCTCAAATCTGACTCTACGTAAGTCTAAAGAAACTCGGTATGCATCGGAATATTTTCTTTCAAAATACTTTAGACGAGAAAAGTTCTTAGACATTGACATTAAAATGGCATTAGTAATAAATCAAGTCAATTAAATTGAGGGAGATTCGTGAGACAGGGGAGTGTCGTGTTTCTCAACTCCTGACTGCACCAGCCCAAGGAGGCGGGCTATATTTAAATCGAACATTTTAATTCAGTCAGAATCGACTCGGGCATGGTGTTTACGGATTAATGCACAAAAGTAGACATGTAGCTCGAGAGATGTTTATAACCGCTGCTGGTGCTCCACTTTACCAAAATACACGTCTTAAAAATGAGCTGCTGAAAACTAGTGTGCAAGCGCCTCTGACGGATGTTTGTGTATGGATTAAGAAAAAATGTATTACACGTTGCTATGTATTATGCGCTAGATCTTTAGACTCTTTATCGCTATGCTCAGTAATTTTAAATTGTGATGAAATAATTTCCCGTTTATTGGGATCTATGCGTCTGAAAGTAGAGCGGGGTGAACGATGTTGCTTTTCTGTTTCTCTCTTTCAACGCTAGTGATTAAATTTGAATGTTTGTGTATTTCATTCTGGTGGTGTTGCCATGGACGAAATAAGCCTATATATAATTTTACATAAGGTGAATTGCTGTAATTGAAACTAAATAGATTTGTAGAAGTGGTACATACAAGATGAGTCAAAGTCAAAATCTTTTTATTCAGTAAAAATGGCTACATTTGTTTGGAATCGTCACAATTTTTTTCCCTACCGTACAGTTCATAACTAGGTGAGCACTGATAAAAATACTGCCAAAAAACTCAGGCGGGATTCTTTTGGTATCCAAACAAATTTACATAATTTATTAATTACATTATAGTTGATAATTATAATTAAGTTGATAGATGTATACGTAACAAACATTGTTCGTGTAATGCTGTTATAAAAGTACAATAGTAAAGGTTTTTTTTAACAATAGAAGAAAAGATCTCTATTATTTAGATATTATTGTTGTATAGATTTTTTTTTTCGATTTCGGTAAAGAAATCCCTATAACTATGTAATATAATATAAAAAAAAATAAGGGCCTCTTCCCGCGCTTTTGAGGTGTGACATTGTTGTTATACTTGAAATTTTTACAACTCAGTAAAAATTGTTTTATGTGACAATTTTGATAGTATTTTGTGCTAGTGAAATAATGCAGTAATGAAAAAACTCAAATATAACACGTTTATGCACTTTTTGGAAGACGTAATTAAGGTCATGAAGAAAATCTTGTAAACACAAATCACTATCGTTTTACGGGTGTTATTTAAAATGCATGATTGGATCTGGGTACCCTTCCCAAATATTTTTTCAGCACACTTCCTGAAGCTGGAACATCTAGAATTAAGATTTTGAAATGGTTCCGAACCGAAGACTTGGCTGTATGGGCTAGATCCGGCCTTTCCGCTCGGGGACAAAAAGAATTAGAAAAAAAATTGATAATGAGTACTGAGTAATTAAGTAACGACGAAATAGGTAAGTGAAATTACACATAAAAAAAAAAAAAATTAAATACTGTTTTTGCTATTGCAAAATACTCCTAAACGTAATTATTATATTATTTGTATTCTTCTCCTTCCTACTGATATCCCTATATCTAATCTACTAGGATTTTTATAGTAGGTACTGATTTTTGCATAGAGCGTTTGTCGTCAGACCTCCATAACCCTGAAGAAAACCAGGCCAGACCTAGGTTTTAGTAGGACACGTCTTCCGAAATAAATTTATTGGATTCCTTGCGGGTTACCGCGCGATGTTTTCCTTAACCTTTATTATTTGTATATATATTCTTCTTTATAATTTGTATTCTGTATTGTATTAATTTTCGCTGAATAAAAATATCGTGTTCCAAACAATCAGAACATTTTTATTTCCCGTACGAAAAACGGAGCCCTTTAAAGATCACTCGCGTGTCTGTCAGTCAATCACAGGCATGAATCACAGAAAGTGTTAGCAATACAAAATTAAAATTTGGTATTGTTACGTGACACATTTACCCGTAGAATAACCCCTATTCTGATATATATATTTAAATAATACAAAAAATAGAGGGTCAACATGGATAGTTTTTGGAAAATTTTTTTTTATTCAGAAACCGTTTTTCAAACTTTCATCAAATCGAGGTAAAAGAGATTAGTTTTATTTGCCTCCCTTTGTGTGTTCTTCCGATTGTACAATGGGTTGCATTCCGAGGAGATGTTTGATATGGTGCCATAAGTCCCGTTTTACAATCACCAGGCTGGCAAAACGTTTTACAATCAACAGCAGGCAGGCAAACATCCTCACGTGCTAGAGCCGCCAATGGTCGCGTACTGTGCAGTCTAAGAAACTTTTCCTATCAAGAACTCATAAGTTGTGGAATGAATTCCCTGACAAGGTTTTCCCAAGTGGTTACAAAGTTCCCCTAGAAAAGCGTGAAGAGGTTTTTATAGGATCGGTAAGGCACGAACGATGCCTCTGATGCGAGTGTTCATAGGTTACTGCTTACCATCACTAAAGCGGTAAACAAGCATACGCTTGTTTCCCACGTTAGTGATATATAAAAATAACATATTCATGTACAGTTCATGAGTTATATTGAAAAAGTTAAAATTTTGAGTAATTAAGTTTATTCCAGTAATTCTAGTGTAATATTAAACAAGCTAGGGATTTGGTATTTCTAAGAGGGGAAAGGCAAAGGTTCTTGGCACATACAGCACATAAGTCTTAAGTTTATAACCGTTTCAAAATTTTCTTAATAATAGATGAGCCAGCTTCAGATACTCTGCCGAAATTCACGCGAGGATTCCCAGGCAAAATACTGAAGTTTCAATGCGACTTGTAAAACGATATATAATTTTCTCTTCATTTAAAATTAACACACAATTCACGCACTCGAAATCCACAAATAATAGTGCTATATTTTTCGTTAAAATTACTTAAATATTCCGATTAAAATTACTTAATTTTACAGTTTACAGATAGTTAATATGTAGGTACAGCGGGAAAACTTCGCGAACCTACAAGCTCTTGAGAATACTACTTCGAGTCAAAATGGCGTAATTTTACGAATGAAGAAGAAGAAATCGTTTCGATCGTACAAAAAACATAATTTGGATGCATTCGTAGAAGACGAAAAGATTTCGACAAATATAGTGTTAAGTGTCAATATGGATGTAAATGACAAACAATTACTGAGAAACAATTCCGATTCCAAATTCCAACAACTTTTCGTTTCGATTGAGAATTTTCCATGACAATTTTGATACCCTTGCAGATAAAGCAAAACCCCGACGTACACTTGACCGGTTTTTATAAAAGTTTATTTACGTCTTGTTTACGACAAACATGTATTTTAAATACGATATAACGTAGGTACTGTTCGAAGATAGTTTCTGAGACGTCATTTTGATATGGATCCAAGTCTGACGCGAGAAGGGCAGTGTTCAGTACATTCGCGGCGAAATATTAATGATGCCTATTACATTCTGTTTTCTGCGCCGACTACCTATATCATTGTGGTAGGGCCCAAAGCCGCCGTTTGGCACCACGCCATGTAGAACTTTGAACCGAGATCCGTCATAGAGGCGACCACCTTTGGCGATTTAAGTGTGAGACCACAAATGCGTGTACGAGACACCAAGCAACCTAACAACTTACATCTTATGTACGAGGAACAATTCTTGTATATACATAAATATTCGTGTATCTCGAAAACGGCTCTATTATTTTTTTTGTTATTAGTTTAACTAAATATGAATCTTTCTCGAAAATACGCTACTTTACACAAGTACATAAAAACTGTAGATCGTGATAAACACTATAATACCAGCTTTTCAACATTATGATTATTACATACTTGGGGTTCGGCAAAGTTCGAAGTCCACTAACAGCACTCTCGTTTTGCACATTTTTTCCTATTACTTAAACGAGCAATTCTAGTAATAATTATTATTAGGAATTAAAGTATGAATATACTGAAAAATTAAACTCGTTTTTTTCTAAGATGTAACATATTTATATAATCAATAAATATTTACCCTCGTTATCTATACATTGCTGCCATCTAAACGGAAGTTTATTTATGCCTTTGCGATAGAACTCTGGGGATCTACATTTGACAAACTGTGTGAAAACATTTTGTACTGCCTCCTGGGAAGAAAAATTTTTACCAAGTAGAAAATTATCCAAATCACGGAAAAATGGTAGTCAGTTGGAGCAAGGTCTGGAGGATGACGTATAGTTGCTAACTGCAGCTCCTGTAGAGTTACAACGGTTTCTCGTGCAGTGAGGTCTTGCGTTATCTATCATGGAGCAATAACGGTGAAGATCGATTCACGAGTCGGGGCTGATTCACTGCCAGTTTCGCCATCATTGTTCAAAGTTCGTCACAGTAAGTATTTGCTGTTATTGCTTGACCAGATCTGCGAAAGCTATATTGAATAATGCCATGAAGATACCACTAAATAGTTACCATTACCTTTTTATTGGTAAGCTTTGCTTTTGGGCACTGTTGCGGCGTTGAACCTAGGATCAGTCATTGCATTTTTCGCTTACGGTTATCGTAAAGAATCCACTTTTCGTCACATGTCACAATATATTCCTTCATTACCGATTCAACAAGGCAACATAAGTTTCAACACGCGTTGCTTTCTGCTGATCAGTCAAATCATGAGACACCCATTTTTCATATTTGTTAATCTTATTGATTTGATGCAAATGAGTCAATATTGTAGGTAAGGTAACGTTAAACCATGCCGCTAATTCCTGGGTAGTTTGACTCGGATCGGCTTCCACCATCTCCTTCAATTCAGCGTTATACACCTGTGTGGACGGTCTGCTCTCATCAACAATGGCTGCACTCGCCGTAAGATCTTTCTCACTGAAACAGCGCTGCCCCCAGCAATGTAGGAAAAGGAAGAATCCTCTAGGCAGCGCAGACGGCGACAACCTACATCCGAGCGGAAAAACAAGAAGCGAGGAAATTCTCTTCAAGCACGTAACCGGGGTACTGGAGGTAGGACATGTCCGCTGGACACTGAATTTATATCTCCGTCAGGAAGAACATGGCGGATCATGCCGTCTCAAGGTGTTGGTGGATGGCATTAAGATTTGAGTGGAGACCGCGGATGTTAGCGAACTCTACCTTGAACATGGTGGTGAGGGAGTGCACCGCTATAAGACCATCTATTCCTATTTGCGCTGTCATGAGAAGAGTAGAGAACGGAAGCGTGAAGCGGGAGAGAATTGCCACGACATTGCAGAAGAAGCGCGGTAGCCTGTTTCTCCATTAGTTTGTCTACAGAGGAGCTGTACTTATCCGCCGGACGAAAGGGCCCTCGTATCCCCCGGAGGTACGGAGGTCGCCGGGTCCCTACCATCCGGTACGACGATCTACCCCGAGATTATGCGCGGTATGAAAGGGCAGCCTCTCAAGTTGGTTAGACTTGATTGAGCCCCTGTACTATATACCGCGGACGGCCAGCGGAACAACCGTTAAATCTTGTCTCCGTGGCCGACGGATCAACTCAGTCCTCCTGACAATGGATGGACAGAATCCACCACTGTTCCCGCAATATCGCATCAACAGCCCCCCGAGCACTTACCGAGGTTATACACCAGCTGATTCCGAAACGCGACGTACTCATAGGAAAGCCACTTCACGGGTGTTTCGCCATGTGTACGGTGGTAGCCAACCAGGCGGGTATTAACCCTACCACCGGCTGAAATGCTGGAATGTCAAGGAATCCCGTAGTCGCCTCTTACGACACCCACGGGAAGAGAGGGGTTTCTCCGTCACCGCACGAATAATTGTATGCCAACGTTCCATAAAAAACGCAAGGGATTTAGTGTATAGTTATAGATAGAGAGATAAATGTATCACACTGTATTAAACAGGAAAGGCTCCTGGGGCTGCCTTGAAGCATTATTATATTGGACTCGCAAGACGTTGTACTGTTTCTTGGTATAGTCCACCCATAAGCTACTCGCGTAGAAGGACAATGCTTGTTTGTACGCAAGTTACAAACTAAAACATTAATGGGTATTTTCAGTATAATAGTATAATATAATATTATAATAATAATGATAAATATTGTCGGACAAATTACACAGCGTCACCTAGCCCCAAAGTAAGCGAAGCTTGTGTTATGGGTACTAGACAACTGATAAACATACGTAAATACATATTTTTTTTTTGTAAATACATACTTATTATATATAGAAAATACCCAGACCAATACAAACAGACATGTTCATGCACACAAATGTTTGCACTGCGTGGGAATCGAACCCATGAGCGTTGGTGACAAAGTAGCGTAACAGCGCGTTTCACCACTGAACCACCGAGCTCGTCAAAATAGTTCAGCAGTTTCACGAAGTACCTATGGAGAACCAGTGAGACCGACATTACGTAGTAACTCAATTCACTCCTACGGGTCGGGGGGTAAAGTAACAAATAAGCGTTCATAGGCTACGGTAACCCCTTTACATCAAGAGGGCCGTATGCTTGCCTCCCGATGTAGTATAAAAAAGAAAACCTTGAGTGTAGGTAATCTTACTGACACAGACTTCTCAACATTGATGAAACCCTCTATGAAAGAATAAGTGAAGATTGTATTACGTATTTAGCGTGGCGTTCAAACTACCGCAAAACATCTGCGGAAAGAACTCCTTTATGTTTGATCTTCTAGACGAGGTGAGCAAGAATATGACATAGTTACGCAGCCAGGAAATAGCTCTGGCAAGTGGCAACCGATGGACTGTCTATTTTGACGCATTGTTTCCGAAACAAAGACATTCCTGTTGTGACATAGAGGAAAGTAAACTGAACTGAATTACTTTTACGATTTCCTAATGCTTTCTGCTGGCAATAATTGCTCTTTGAAGTAATCCTTGGAGCACGGTGGATGCTCTTCGGTATATATATGCGAATTCAGGTTTATGAGTGTCTGTCTGTTGCGCTAAGAATTTAATGTGTTGGCTTCAAGTATTTTAGTTATTTTATTCGGTGTTAAAACTAATGACTGAGACATAATGTGAATGTTACGAGTCGCTGGAACAGATTTTCGTTTAGTACCACAGACGAAACGTTTTCAAACAGTTAGAAATTAGTTTAAAAAAGTTTCGTAGGATATTCATGACGCATTTGTAATGAAACTCATTTCGTTCTTACTCAAAACACCTTTTGATTCTGTCAAAAGAACTTATACTCTACCAATACATACATATCAATACGCCTGTCTCCCATCTGGCTAGGTAGAGACTATGGAACGCCAGATGCACCGATCCAAACATACCTCTCATTTCTTACTACACTTATCAAATTATATATGATACTCTTGCGCTTTGAGTGCTTTTGATTCGGACCTTTATTAACACATTAGCAATTTGATCTAAATGTGAGCGACAAGCGCGGCCCCTGATGATATCTAATATACTCTTGTCCGATACAGTACATTCGTAACTATTTTGTCATTTAATCTTTCTAAATGGCCAAACCATCTCAGCATACCCTTTTCAATTTTGACACTACGTCGCCGTTTTTCATTCCACATAGTTCTTGTATCGTCCTGTTTCTACTCTACCAAAGAGACACTAAATAAATAAGTACATTGTTAGTGGAACTAAAAGTCTCCTATATAGATATGTATAAGTAGCAACATTCAGAAGCATTACGTCTATCAAAGGACAATTTCGGTCCGATTAGAATTATTATAATTAAAATAAGGTACGGAACCATAAAAACGGCGCGATTACTTCTTTTCAAAAAGAAACTAAGTACCTATTTGCAATGATTTCTTAACAAGTTCCATATCATATGCTTACCTACATCCATCCCTGAAATCTGAAGCTACAGCGTAAATTGAGCAGCCACTCTCTGGGAGTGGGCATGCATCAATGCCAATGGCGCACGAAATGGTTCGAGTCATAGTAGTTACTGATGTTCGTTGTTTAATGTCGAAGAATTTACTATATTCCTGTAATAAACTTCAATGATTACCTACCAGCTCCATCTCAGATAAGCTGGAACGTACTCTAATATTATCATTAAATCTATATATATTACAGCCCAATTAGAAAAGTGCGCCTTTAATTGACAAAAAGTAGCTGTTCGATTCACGATGTTCAGTGATGGTCCAGTGGATAAAAAACTGGTCTACCATCCAACGGTTCTAACCCTGGTGTAGACATATTCCTATGTACCACTAAATACGTGTTTTCGAATTTATGTACATTTTTTTATATACAACGTCGAGTAGCATACCTGATGTAAAGCGGTTAGCGTAGCCTATGAACGCTTGCAATAGGTACATTAAGTATCACTCGCCGCGATGCCACCTCTGCTGCAAACACCCTTTAGTTGAAATTGTTATTTGGCTGCAGTTTTCTGTGTGGCGTCAGTCAAATTGCTTGTTTATCTGCCTAGCGATATCCAATTTATTAAGATTGGTGGGGCCGCTACCTAAATCTAAGGATTTGGCGAAGATACTGATTTTTACATGGAGCGACTGCAGTCAAACCTCCACAACCCAGGGGGAAAACCAGACCTTTCTTAAGTCAGATCACATGTTTTTTGGGGGCTGTCTAAAAATTACGTTTAATTTTTAGACAGAATTTTTAAATTTTTCTAATTAATCTAATTATTAATTAATTAAATTATTAAAATCTTGTATTTACGAGATGTAGATCGCATTAAAGCAAGTCTGAAGAAGTAGCTCCACTTCGCAGAAAGCCAAATAACAAATTCCTGGAGGGTTGTTGTATTTCTACGAATGAGTGAGGTTACCAGTAAGCTCCTAAGGAATGTCACCAGTACCGATATTTAATATATTTATAGGTTACCTACGTAAACATTTATAGATTACGGTAACCATTTTATATCAGGTAGGCCGTATGCCTCGCGATGTTGTATATAAAAAAAAGTAAATTTCACCATGGCTACAACTACGATCGGTTAGTAAAATAAATAAACCACACTAACCCTTACTTATGCAACTGCAGGTATACCTACCGGTTTCCGTACAACCGAAGATGTCTAGACCATACTGCACCACGCTACTTAACTACAGATTGCAGAAGACCAGTGTGTTCAAGCCACCTGAAGTCCACTGACTAAGCTTAACGACTGTCATCTATCGACAGCAGCCGCGACAGCTTACAGTGCGGGGCAAAGACTTATAGAAGATTAGACTTATAGATATATTATCTTATAGAAGTCTCAAGTCAGACCGCACTTGGAGTACTGCAGTCACCTTTGGGCGGGAGCACCTGGATACCAGCTTGGACCGTGTGATTCGATTCAGAGACGAGCTGTGAGAATTGTCGACAATCCTAAGCTTACACACAGTATTGAACCCTTAAGTTATTGAGAGATTTTGCGTCCGATTGTACAACGGGTTGTGTTCTGAAGAGTCGTTCGAAATGATGCCGACAGCTACTTTTTATAACCGCACCGCTCGCCGACGGCGGGGAGTTCACCCTCACACGCTGGAACCGCAATGGTCGCGCGTGTGTGGTTCCAGAGAAGTTTTTTTCCGAGAACTCTCAAGCTGTGGAATGAGCTCCCAGCTAAGGTTTTTCCAAGGGACTACAGCATGGTGTTCTTCAAGAAATGCGTGAAGAGGTTTTTAGAGGGTCGGCAACGCATGAGTGACACCCCTGGTGTTGCAAATGTCCATAGGCTACGGTGACTGTTTACCATCAGGCAAGCCGTATGCTTGATTGCCACGTTAGTGGTATAAAAAAAGTTTAACGTACCCCTCAGAAGCACGGGAAGAAGCTCGAGATAAACCCATCCTTGCTTAATTTTGCGAAAATCAAATTTACAGGCAATTTGACGTAAACTACTTTGTGTGCCATTGATTAGTACATTCGAACGGCACCTACCCATTGCCGTTAGATGCATGCCGTTGCTGTCGTGGCTGCTCCGGTTGCGTCTGCCTTACCTAGTTACACAAACCAATAAATCCCTTGACTACCCAAGAACGCACCCCTCAATCACAAAACATGTTTTAGCGTCTAAGTATCAAAATGATTCGAGTCCAATGACCAATAGGACGATATTTTAATCAAAAGCGGATAAACGCCGCCATGTTGATTCGGTGAACCAGCCAATAAGAGCTGCGTGTGCTATTTTACCTGCCGATCCGTTGCGGTGATTCTCCATTGGCTATTGACTTTCTTTTTTAGGGTTCCGTACCCAAAGGGTAAAACGGAACCCTATTACTGAGGCTCCGCTGTCCGTCCGTCCGTCCGTCCGTCCGTCCGTCCGTCTGTCACCAGGCTGTATCTCATGAACCGTGATAGATAGACAGTTGAAATTTTCACAGATGATGTATTTCTGTTGCCGCTATAACAACAAATACTAAAAAATAGAATAAAATAAATATTTAAGGGGGCTCCCATACAACAAACGTGATTTATTTTGCCGTTTTTATAGATAATAGTACGGAACCCTTCATGTGCGAGTCCGACTCGTACTTGGCCGATTTTTTCTTCAGCGTTTATCTGTTCTATGTGCAAAGTACCGCCACTTCAGCTTGTTTTTTTTATACTACGTCGGGAGGCATACAAGCACACGACCCACCTGATGTAAAGCGGTTACCGTAGCCTATAAACGCTTGCAATACATTAAATATTACTCGTGTATATACAATAATGCTGTACAGTTAGTTTCGCCTTTGTGTGACTACTCAATCTAATACACTATCTTTTCCCTTTTTAGGGTTCCGTACCCAAAGGGTAAAACGGAACCCTATTACTGAGGCTCCGCTGTCCGTCCGTCCGTTTGTCACCAGGCTGTATCTCATGAACCGTGATAGTTAAACAGTTGAAATTTTCACAGATGATGTATTTCTGTTGCCGCTATAACAACAATTACTAAAAAATAGAATAAAATAAATATTTAAGGGGGCTCCCATACAACAAACGTGATTTTTTTGCTCATTTTGCTCGTTATTGATAACGGCAACAGGTAGACACTGGAAATATTCACAGAATATTTAGTTATATATTCACTTTAAGATTAAATAATTAAATTAAAATAAAACAAATATTTAAGGGGGGCTCCCATACAACAAACGTGTTTTTTTTTTGCTTTTTTAATAGATAATGGTACGGAACCCTTCGTGTGCGAGTCCGACTCGCACTTGGCCGATTTTTTTTATACAACGTCGGGAGGCATACAAGGATACGGCCCACCTGATGTAAAGCGGGTACCGTAGCCTATTAACGTTTGCTATATATTAAGTATCACTCGCGCGATGCCTCCTCTGCTGCTTACACAGCACCTCCTTGGGAGCTTACTGGTGACCTCACTCACACGCAGGAACATAACAACCCTCTAGGGAATTGTTATTTGGCTGCGGTTTTCTGTGAGGTGGAGCTACTTCATCAGACGGGCTGCTTTGATGCGCCCTACCTCTCTTAATATGTAGTTTAGGTACTTATAAGTGCAGGCAGCTTTACATCTCTTAAAACGCCCATACTAAGACAAACAGACATGTCCATTGATGATGATGACATCAGCTATTGATGACAATCATATACTACTACTTTTTGACGAGTTCGGTGGCTCAGTCGTGAATGACGCGACTGTGACACCAACGCTCGTGGGTTCGATTCCCACACAAGGCAAATATTTGTGTGCATGAACATGTCTGTTTGTCTTGGTCTGGATATTTTAAGAGAGGTAGAGCGCATCAAAGCAGCCCGTCTGATGAAGTACCTCCACTTCACAGAAAACCGCAGCCAAATAACAACTCCCTAGAGGGTTGTTGTGTTCCTGCGTGTGAGTGAGGTCACCAGTAAGCTCGTAAGGAGTTACTGTGTAAGCAGCAGAGGAGGCATCGCGCGAGTGATACTTATTATATTACAAGTTAATAGGCTACGGTAACTGCTTTACATCAGGTGGGCCGTATGCTTGTATGCCTCCCGACGTAGTATAAAAAAAAACTACTAAAAATACTAAAAACTAGTTGTTTGCAATCTCCTTTCTTATCACTCCTAGTAAGAAGATGTAAGGAATCTGTTAAACGATTAACAGGTCACAGCGGAGTTATATTTAGGCGGGGCTGTGCTAAATTAGCTAGTTACATGTATTTGGCCCTGCAATACTTGGACATTGAGTATGCGGCGTAGGTTTAACCACTCATTTGCTGCCTGTCAGTCATAACCGTGGGCAAGCGAGCGTAGGCCGGTACTATTTAAAAGCGGCGCTTTACTAATTTTGGGATAATTAAGAGCTCGTTTACGTGCGCAACGTATTTTAAATCTAGACACGAAATCACTGCACGAAGTTTTTCTTCTTCTTTGTGCTAACCCGTTTCCTGATCAATTAGGATTTCATGTACCTGACGGATGCTACGGTATAGTAGTCTAGATAAAATACCCGTAACTTATAATAAAACCAGTTGAGAATGCGCAAGCTTGCATTGCCAGAGGAACACCTGGCTCGTCAATTATATAACAATTTTTTTTTTTTTTAATTTGTCGCCCATTTGGACCATTTTCCTTAAGAGATAGGAACGGTGTTCCTGAACATTCCTATTCTACTTTTTTATGCTGAATCCGAATCTGAAGTCATAATTCGAATATTCGAAAAAAAACGCACACACAGACAAACATATAGATTTGATATAGGAACGGTGTTCCTGAAAATATAATAAAGGATTCTATCCTGTTCCATGTATCTCTTGTTAGTAGCGTTATTCCGTTTTATAATCCATTATGATTGGCAGGGTCCGCTACCTAAGCCTAAGGATTTGGCGAAGATACTGATTTTTACATGGAGCGACTGCCGTCAGACCTCCGCAATCCAGAAGAAAAATACCTTTTTTAGGTAAGGTCGTTGTTGCCGAATGCAACCTTTTTAGGGTTCCGTACCCAAAGGGTAAAACGGAACCCTATTACTGAGGCTCCGCTGTCCGTCCGTCCGTCCGTCCGTCCGTCCGTCTGTCACCAGGCTGTATCTCATGAACGGTGATAGTTAGACAGTTGAAATTTTCACAGATGATGTATTTCTGTTGCCGCTATAACAACAAATACTAAAAAATAGAATAAAATAAATATTTAAGGGGGCTCCCATACAACAAACGTGATTTTTTTGCTAATTTTTGCTCGATATTGATAACGGCAACAGGTAGACGCTTAAAATATTCACAGAATATTTAGTTATATATTCACTTTAATAATAAATAATTAAAATAAAATAAAACAAATATTTAAGGGGGGCTCCCATACAACAAACGTGATTTTTTTGCCGTTTTTATAGATAATGGTACGGAACCCTTCGTGCGCGAGTCCGACTCGCACTTGACCGATTTTTTTTAGTTATTTTACATCTTTCGTTTTAATTTGGACGTTAGTGACGTTTTGGTGTCTTGGAGAGATTCGCTTTTATGTTCGGGCACGGATTGACTGTATTTTACTCTATTTTATTATTATACCCTTTTACCTCAATGAACGTGTCTTGCTTTACCATTTCTCGACCCTTTTTAAAAATACAGTCCACTTGCTCATTCTGTAGCGCACAGTCGTCTTTTGAAATATAATTTCTTGTATTATATTTCAAAAGACGACTGTATATAATATGTTTTCCTTCACTGCCTAGCTACTGATATTTTTATTGCACGAAATGGTTACCTGTAGCCAAATAAAGGCAAAAAAGGACGTATCCTCTGAACTGAAAATACATGAATGTATTTTTTTTATATCACTAAAGTGACAAAGAAGCGTTGCCAGATGCTGATCAGTTATCGTAGCCTATGGACACTGATAGCATCAGGCAGCGCCCGGTGCGTTGCCGACCCTATAAAAACTTTCACACGCCTTTATTGAAGCTCATGCTGTAATCCCTTAAAAACTCCACGGGAGATCGTACCACAAAAAAAGAATGCTCGAAAAACATCTACAGAACCGCACAGTCCGCGACCATTGTGGTTCCAGTTTGGATGCATGAGTAATGCGCCGACACAGCGAGCGCTGTCGTTATTCTGAGTATAGTAGTAGCTGTCTAGAGATATTCCATGTATCAGAAAACCTATACATATAGTCATATTCACATAGTGCTATGTTCTTCATAATAATCCTTCTTCCTATTCCATTAGGATTGGCGGGGTCCGCTACCTTCGCAAAGGATTTGGTGAAATTACTGATTTTGACATGGAGCGACTGCCGTCTGACCTGCACAACCCACAGCGTATACCAGACCTTTCTTAGGTTAGGTTAGATTTTTGGGTTGTGGAAATCTGACGGCAGTCGCTATATATATATATATATAGCGTATCTTTCTAAATCTGTATCTTCGCCAAATCCTTACTCTTAGGTAGCGGACCCCGCCAATAATAATGCATTAAGACACGGAATACCTCTAGGAAGAATACATATAAGTATATCTTCTTTTTCCTAAATATATAAATATATTTAAATTTCGTGTATCTCAATGGCTCTAAAAATTTGAATATAATTTTGTAAATAAGCTCTCTCTTGAAAAAATATTACACAAAAAATGCCTAGCAAAGCTCGGTCAGGTACTACTCGTATATTCTAGAACAGGTAACCACATGAGCACTATTGGTTTTAGGGACTACTTTGTCGTTATCAACTAACGTGACATTCGTCTGTTTGTCGATGTTTACGAGTGAATCGTGATTCATGTGTTTTATTTATTTTGTTGAAACCTGACGTTACCTAAACTTATGTTTTCACTTGATCTATACCATCAGTCTGCTTCTGTGTCATCATTATTTTAAGTTGCGTGGTTAGAGAATGGAATTAAATACTGATGTACTATTTTTAAGAGAGGAGGGGCGCATGAAAGTAGACTGGGGAAAGCAGCCCGTCTGGGGAAGTACCTCCACCTCACTGAAAACCGCAGCCAAATAATAAGTCACTGGAGGGATGTTGTGTCCCTGCAAGTGAGTGAAGTTACCAATAAGCTCCTAAGGAGTTGCTGTGTTAGTAGTAGAGATGGCAACCGCTTTGCACCAGGTGGGCTGTATGGCTGTATGGCTGTATGCTTGAAAGCCTCACGACATGGTACAAAAAAAAAAACTAAACGGCTTACCTACAACCTTAGAGATACAATAAGTTGGTTGCGTTCCCGCTGCTCTATGGTCTCTATGTTTACTACCTAGTTACCATGAAGGATAGTGGTTTATTAGTTTGTGCTAGCTATAATTTATGAGTCACATGAATCACGATTCACTCGTAAACATCGACAAACAGACGAATGTCACGTTAGTTGATAACGACAAAGTAGTCGCTAAAACCAATAGTGCTCATGTGGTTACCTGTTCTAGAATATACGAGTAGTACCTGACCGAGCTTTGCTAGGCATTTTTTGTGTAATATTTTTTCAAGAGAGAGCTTATTTACAAAATTATATTCAAATTTTTAGAGCCATTGAGATACACGAAATTTAAATATATTTATATATTTAGGAAAAAGAAGATATACTTATATGTATTCTTCCTAGAGGTATTCCGTGTCTTAATGCATTATTATTGGCGGGGTCCGCTACCTAAGAGTAAGGATTTGGCGAAGATACAGATTTTTACATGTATATACATATATATATAGCGACTGCCGTCAGACTTCCACAACCCAAAAACCTAACCTAACCCAAGAAAGGTCTGGTATACGCTGTGGGTTGTGCAGGTCAGACGGCAGTCGCTCCATGTCAAAATCAGTAATTTCACCAAATCCTTTGCGAAGGTAGCGGACCCCGCCAATCCTAATGGAATAGGAAGCGGAGTACCGCTACGAAGAAGAAGGATTATTATGAAGAACATAGCACTATGTGAATATGACTATATGTATAGGTGTTCTGATACATGGAATATCTCTAGACAGCTACTACTATACTCAAAATAACGACAGCGCTCGCTGTGTCGGCGCATTACTCATGCATCCAAACTGGAACCACAATGGTCGCGGACTGTGCGGTTCTGTAGATGTTTTTCGAGCATTCTTTTTTTGTGGTACGATCTCCCGTGGAGTTTTTAAGGGATTACAGTATGAGCTTCAATAAAGGCGTGTGGAAGTTTTTATAGGGTCGGCAACGCACCGGGCGCTGCCTGATGCTATCAGTGTCCATAGGCTACGACCACTGATCAGCATCTGGCAACGCTTCTTTGTCTCTTCTGTGTTTTATTTATTTTGTTGAAACCTGTCTTTCCTGCGACCACGGACGCTGCAAAGCGTTCGAAACGTCAGGTTTCAACAAAATAAATAAAACACGCGATACTTCCGTTAAAATAGTTTAATTTCAATGTGTAACAATCGCGAAAACCTAAGACAATAATAGGTAATGATTCTTACATGGACTGCCGTCAGACTTCCACAACCCAGAGGGGTAACCAGACCTTTCTTGGGTTAAGTCACACGTCTATCGTAATATAATTTCATGAACGTGCAGGTTTCCTCACGATGTCTTCCTTCACCGACGAGCTAGTGATAATTACTTATGTGTACATAAATCCGAACATAAAACATGAATTTTGTGGTACATGCCAAGATTCGAACCGAGGACCAGTTGGTCAATCGATCGGTTCTTTATCCACTGGGCAATCATAACTGCTCATATTTTCTCTATCTAGTTTAAAAATTTAGAATGCACATAGTTTTGTTGTATGTATTTTTATTTCCAATTTTATATGTAGGATCCTTAACAACCGACGAGCGTGCATGAAAAAAGCTATGAAAGATAAAGTTGCGAGTGAGGTTTGAAAGAACTGCGTCTTCTGGTTCTCGATTCTCTCTGCCTAGTCCCTTCAGGGAACTGGTGTGAAGATATCACACACATCACATCAACCTCCGTCTCCCTTCAACCGAAGGGGTTTAGAGCATACTCCACCACGCTGCTTAATTGGGGATTGGCGGAAGATATAAATTAGATAAACAGGTGGCTTTGAAATGTCAATATCTGATTTGAAAGAACTGTATCAGAGGGCTCGAGTAAGTAGCTCAAAATAACGACACCCCCATTTAGCAAACGACAATCTGCCGAAAGAGGTTCAGGGCACTTTTCAAAATAACGATTCACTGGAAGTTCTGTGTTCCTGCAGTGAGCAATGGTACGAGACCTGAAAGCGTTTTCACATTGTCTCGAAACACTATATTCCACCTGGGATCGAAAAGTTTTCACTCAAAATGTATGGAATCTGAATGAAAACGTTTCGAATCAGTTTCGAATGTGGCTTTCCGAGGCAATGTGAATAACCCTACAGGCGAAGTTCTTCGTAATCTTCGGAATCAGGCACCTGCATTTAACCACTGTGTCAACTATGTTGGCAAATATTACCATATTGGCAAGTTTCGTTTGGCATTTCTTCTTCGGTAATGGTCATTTTCGAAATCTGGTAGATTAAAAAAGAGATATTAAAACTAAGAAAAAAAACCAGTTGAGAATGCGCACGTTTGCATTGCCAGAGGAACACCTGGCTCGTCAATTATATAACAATTCAATTTTTTTTTTAATTTGTCGGCCATTTTGACCATGTTCCTTACGAGATAGGAACGGTGTTCCTGAACATTCCTATTCTACTTTTTATGCTGAATCTGAAGTCAAAATTCAAGTATTCGAAAAAACACACACAGAGACAAACATATAGATTTCATATAGGAACGGTGTTCCTGAAAATCGAATATTATTAAGATACTATATGAACTAATTTAAAGAATGTAAGACGTGTTTAAGTGTCCATAATTTTTTTTTTCCTTTTATGTTAGCAGTTTGATTGATATATACGATTTTTTTTTATTATAGAGCGCAAATAAACATATTTTCATACAACGCACGGCGTGAGAATACAAGCATATGGCCTACCTACCGTAGCCTTTGTACGCTTGCAATATATTAAGTATTACTCACGCAATGCCACCTCTGTTGCTAATACAGCCACTCCTTGGGAGCTTATTGGCGACTTTACTCACACGCAGGAACACAACAACCCTCGAGGGAGTTGACATTTGGCTGCGGTTTTCTTTGATGTGGAGGCACTTCCCCAGACGAGGTGCTTTGAAGCGACCTAGTTCTCTTAAAAACACATAGACCAAGGCAAACAGGCATGTTCATGCACACAAATATTTGTCCTGTGCGGGAATCGAACGTTCCACGAGCGTTGGTGTCATGCAGCTTTACTGAGCACTGCGCCACCAAGCTCGTAATGCTTTTTTTAATAGACTTTTGGACCATGCTTATGAAGTCGTAATATTGTAGGTATATAAATTGTTTTTACAGTAATGCCCGAGTTATACAAGAACATACAACGACACCAACTCATACTCGTCCAACTGCTGGGATTTGGACGAATCAGGTGGCGAAGTAGTTAGCAATGCTATTTATTTTAATACCCACGTGGGTTCGATTCCCCGCACAGGACGAACATTTGCGCGCATTTAATAGTCTGTTTGTCTGGGTGTTTTCAAGAGAGGTAGAGCGCATCAATGCAGACCAATAGGTGAAATACCTCCACTTTACAGAAAACCAGAGACAAATAACAACTCCCTCAGGGTCAGTGTGTTCATAGTAAGCTCTTAAGGAGTTGTTTTGTTAGCAGCAGGGGTGACAACGCGTGAGCAATACTTTCTGTATTGCTTTCTAGGCTACGGCAACTTTACATTAGGTGGGTCGTATGCTTGTCTGCTTGCCATCGTCAGCATTTTCAAGGTTGATAATTTAATTTTGAAAATGTTAGTCACACGGTTTTGAATCTACTTATTTTCTATCGTAAGCCTTACGGATTCGCCCCTCTGGACTCGTCTTCCTATGAGAAAGGACCTCGTTAACAGAATCGAAAGGTTAGAAGTCCCTTTGGTTTTTTTCGTAAAGTGATTTAACTACGGTGTTGTGTGTTATGCGTAATATAAGAAGAGGCATGCTCCGTTGGTTCGGAAATGTAGAAAGAATGCAGGAGGAAAGAATTACGAAACAAGGATCTAGGAGCCGAGGAAGGCCAAGACTTACCTACCTTGACCAAATTGATCGTGTTTTATCAGAAGGTGATGTCTGGAACCTTAGAAACCGGCGAGCGTGCATGAGAAGAGCAATAAATGTTAAAGAACTGAGGAACTGAGTGAGGTGTGTAAGGATTGGGTCATATGGCGCTCGGTTCCACCCCGCCAGGGAATTGGTGTGATGTTATACATATATAGATAGATTAAAGTGATTTGTTGAGGAATTTACCTCATCCAACGAATTGTTAGTGCTTATAGCAGTTACTCAGGGTGTCTCATATAAGTCTGTAGTTGCTTCTGCTGCTAAACATATTGCTCATTGAGACATGTACGGATGTGATTCTTTGTACAGAATCTTAAAAGATAAGCATTGCATAAGCTTGTAGGAAATATATAGGAATATTGCATAAATATTTTACACCTTGCATAACGAAATCTCTCGACTTGGAAACGTAAACCAAAACTCACTCAACATTTCAGCTATTTGGGTTAATCAATACCACCAGAAAATATTCATAATGAAAATGTAGCTGTCAACAGAAGAAAATATCATGTTGTAGCATTTTCATCTGGAATATAATAAATCATGTGTGTATCTGTTTCGCGCGGCCGTCAGTGATTTACTGAGATCATATCGTCATAAAAGTTTATGGCTTGGCATACCTAAGAAAAGTGCTGAAACGTACAAAAATAACCGTTCGAAGCCGCACCGCCGTAGAAATATTATTTCTACTTCATCATTTTGAAGGATACCCTTGTTTATAACAGACGATAAATAGTGTTATTTATGCTTAAAGGAAACTGTAACGTTGTGTTGAATGTAACATTGTTAATAAGCACTTTATCTACACAAAATTATTCTATATAATGTGATTTGACAACAAAACAAAGTGTTTTACTTACGGTACGATCGGCACACAAAACACAATCCGTCACTGGGCGGCGCGCCCTACGCCCTGCGCCGGAGCCCTGCGCGGGCACGTCACAGCGCAATCCGCGTCCTATCCAACCCCGTTATATTTTTAATATAAAAATCTTGAGCAGCGTATCGAATCATAAAAATATAAATATGTAGAGAGCGCGCGCGCAGCGCTAACCACGCGTCGTCTGCCCATTGACGCATTCGTTTCGAACTAATTTCGGTGCAGCTACTATTCCGCGATTCTGTAAACACCACAGCGGTGGTAACACGCGGCCAGTCTACTCAGACACACCTCACACTTACTACTTCTTCGCTGCCGCCTTCTACTACTCTAAACGAGGGAAACGTCAGAGTTCCCTGTAAACTGGACAGATTGACGTCTTACAAGCTTATTAGTGCACTCTATGTGTACCTTAACACGAACGTGTAAAGTTTATATTTGCGGGTAGGTGGGAGTGTTAAAGTATGTACGTAATAAGTTCTGTTTTGGGCACGCCATGAGTCAGCCAGGATGAGGAAATGCGTGCAAGTTATAATTTCAGCACGGCCGACATTGTTGAATGATTTTATAAATCTTTACAAGTTACTTCTCTTCCGTCAGCTGCACTGCCAAACAACACAGAATAGCTTTCAACCGACAAACAACAGTACGAGTGCGGTAGGGTCGCTATAGTTTAGTTTTGGTACACCAGCGTGCCTTCCCCATCATCGTATGCGGTACAGATGAATTCTAGAATGCTACCACCACTTCGAACTTTTCCGTTACAATTCTCTAATTGACATCATCAGAATAGTTCTTACCAACTTCAATGTTGTTAGAGCCCTGGAATTTAAGAAGGTGAGAAGTTTAAAGGCGTTGGCGAAAAGCTGATCCCGGGATGGTAGTAGGTATATATTAATGAGGACAGTACATATGGAGAAACGCTAGCTGTCATCTCGCTGCGTGATGAATTAGGGCTGCAACTGATCTGACAGGTTAAAACAAAACAAACGTAACAATACTCTTGGACCATGAAACATGCGTGCGACGAACTTTATTTCAGAAATCTCTTTTTGTCCTTTTGTCATAAGCTGTTATCTGAAAACTCTTTGACGTATAAAATAAAGTCGGGCGTGATTACCTTTTTTTCATACAACGTCGGGAGGCATAGAAGCATACAGTCCACCTGATGTAAAGCGGTTACCGTAGCCTATGAACGCTGGTGATATGTTTTTTTTATACACCGTCGGGAGGCGTACAAGCATAGGTACCTGATGTGAAGCTGTTACCGTAGCCTATTACCGCTTGTAATATATTAAGTATTACTTGCGCGATGCCTCCTCTGCTGCTAACACAGCAACTCTCTTGCAGAGCTTACTGGTGACCTAACTCACACGCAGGAGTACAACAACCCTCTAGGGAGTTATTATTTCGTCTGCGGTTTTCTTTGAGGTGGAGATATTTACCCAGGCTGCTTTAATATGCCCTACCTCTCTTAAAAAAACGTTAAGTATCACTCGCGCGATGACACCTCTGCTTCTAACGCAGCAACTCCTTAGGAACTTGTTGGCGACCTCACTCACACGTAGGAACACAACAACCCCTGGGGGAGATATTTGCGGTTTTCTGTGAAGTGCTTTCCCAGATGGGGTCTTAAAAACACCCAGTCCAAGGCAAACAGACATCTTCATGCACACAAATGTTTGTCCTGTGTGGGAATCGAACCCACAAGCGTTGATGTCAAAGTCACGTTATTAACCACTGCGGCACCAAGCTAGTCAAGATAAAATACCTATATGAAATACTGATCGACATATAGTATATTTTCAACTGACGCCAATTCACAAAATCACAGTAGACATATCATAATCACATAGTAGGATCACTTCTAAGAAACGTTAAAACTTTTCTCACTCACACAGAAACAGGCAGTGATTTTCATTTTTTTTTATATACTACGTCGGGAGGTATACAAGCATACGGCCCACCTGATGTAAAACGGGTACCGTAGCCTATTAACGCTTGCGATATATTAAGTATCACTCGTGCGATGCCTCCTCTGCTGCTTATATAGCAACTCCTTGGGAGCTTACTGGTGACCTCACTCACACGTAGGAACACACCAACCCCTCTAGGGAGTTGGTGTGTTCCCAACTCCCAACACCATCAGAAACACCAACCCTCTAGGGAGTTGGTGTGTTCCCAACTCCCTAGAGGGTTGGTGTTTCTGATGGTGTTCAGTTCTTTGCTTTGTAAGCAGCAGAGGAGGCATCGCACGAGTGATACTTAATATATCGCAAGCGTTAATAGGCTACGGTACCCGCTTTACATCAGGTAGACCGTATGCTTGTATGCCTCCCGACCCGACGTAGTATAAAAAAAAAGTAGATTCAGGCGTTATTTTGCGAAAGTCAAATTTACATGCACCTTGATCTAAGCTGCTTGTGTGCCTCCGTCATCAATTACTTACTACAAGTCACTTCTAACGACTAACATCTACAGCGCCTGAGGATGCCTCGAGAGGCACGTGTCGCAGCGACGACCGGGGCAGTCCTGGCAGCAACGGTGGCGGGTGCATGCGGTTTCAGTTCCAGACGGCTGGCGGGCGATCGCGAGGAGACCGTAGCAGCCGAGGCAGAGACTACTAAAGGTAGTGGGTGGGTGCCGGCCGGCGCTAATTCGCATGAACTAATTAGTGGTGGAAGCATACAAAGCAGGTTAAATCAAATTGCATTTAATTGTATCCTAACAAAAGTACATGAACACGTAAATAAATCTATTTTTATGTCTGGACGATGAACCCATTGTTAATGATGGTATTCTTCCGATGCGACGACTGAAGTGAATTCACTTCTTTCACATTACTTATATTTGGAAACGAACGGTGGGTCGTGAGACACGTCCGGAACGTGTTATCCTGGGTTTTGGTAAGATGATCGTTTCTTGCTGACCTGACGTACTCGCACGTTCTTGTATTGCGGTGCGTTCTTGGATAGTTGACTCTTTCTCACGTATTTGAATTTCTTCCCGTTGTTAAAAAACGCTACCTTGAGACGATGTATACAGACGGTATTTTTTTATTATCACGTTTGATTGTAAAAACTTCGTCTCCTCGTCTTGTAACCAAATATGGGCCTTCATACGGCGGTTTAAGGCTTTGACATAGTCTATCACTGCCATATTTATTCCCAATAACTCTCTGTCGTATGTAGAATATTTCATTTGAGTTTCGGAAAGTGACTTCGAAAAATAAGCGATGGGTTTCCAATCGGGTCCAACGTTTTGATGAATGACTGCGCCTGCACATTTGAGACTAACGTCAGTTATTAATGCTATCTGTGCTTAGGAATCAGGAAAAATTACGGTTGTAGCGTCGGGCAAGTCCTGTTTACATTATTGAAAAGCTCGTTTTGTGGTAGCGTTCCATTTATACCTACAGTTATTTTTCGAATTTTTGAAATATGCATTGAGAGGCGCTTGATGCTTGGCGGCGTAGGCGATCAGATGTCTGTACAAATTGACCATGCCCTTGAAGCGACGAAGTTCCTTGACTGTCTTTGGTTTTGGGTAATCATTGATCCCTTGCGAGTTTCTTGTGTCAGCCAAGAGATGTACCGTTATATGACAATCAAGAAAATCTAACACTTGCTTGACAAACTCGCACTTGCTCAAATTAATTGTGGTCCCATTGCCGCTCAGTCGTTTGAATACTATCTCCAGATGCTTGAGATTCCTCCTTTGCTTCTGGATACAAGTAAAATATCGTCCACGAACACAAATGTAAAATCCAGATCTCAGATAATAGAATCCATAAACCTCTGGAATGTTTGTCCAGCGTTACGTAACCCAAATGGCATCTTCAGAAAACTGGTGAATTTTCTATGGCAAAGGGTAAAATCACAGCCATTTTTTCGGGATGAACAGGTAGGCTAAATTAAGCCTTCCTTATATCACTTTTACTAAATTCTCTTTTTCCGCTTGCAATATACGAAAAATCCAATATTCTCGGAAGTGGATACCTATCCGGAACTGTGATTGTATTCAATGCGCGCTAATCAACGCAGGGCCTCTATTCAGAGTTTTCTTCTTAACCATGCGTAGGGGACTAGCCCATGGACTGCTGGATGGTTCGCAAATACCCATATCCATCAATTCTTGGAACTCCTTTGTGGCGGCTTTATATTTCTCAGGCGGTAGTACGCGAGCTCGAGCGAATACTGGAGTTTCTTTCGTGATGATGATGCTGGATATTGTCTTTAACAGGCGTTTTCCGAGCCGTCGTCGGCTTGGTGATGGTTGCTTTAACGAATGTCGATATGTAATCCACTGTCGATGGAAAGATCGGTTACCCTGGCAGACGTTTGGAGTTCTGTGATCTTATCAACCAATTTCCTTCCGGCTATGTCTACTAATAACCGATAATGTCAAAATCAGCTCCTAAAAACGACAAAGTCGGTCACATTGAATGTATAAAGCCGTATAAAGCGTCGTCGTAAACCCAAATCTAACGTCTTTGTTTTTTTATATTAATCATGTTGACATTAAATGTGACCGCAGATGTTTTTTTTTTATACAGCGTCGGGAGGCACAAGCAAACGGTCCACCTGATGTAAAGCAGTTACCGTAGCCTATAATTGCTTGTAACATATATCCCTCGCGCAATGCCTCCTCTACTGCTTACACAGCAACTCCTTAGGAGCTTACTGGTGACCTCACTCACAAGCAGGAACACAACACCCTCTAGGGAATTGTTATTTGGCTGTAGTTTTCTGTGACGTGGAGGTATTTCCCCAGACTCAGAGCTCGTCAAAGAACAGGACAACCTAGAAAAGTTAGTCAATTGACAAAGTGGAAAAGACCTAGAGGCAGAAGTCCGACCCGTTGGTCTCACTCTCGGATACCACAGTTCACGATGCCCTCGGCTGCAGACAGATTTTTTTTTGTTATAAAACTAGATTGGCAATCAAGCATGCGGCCTGCAGTAGATGGTAAGCGGTCACCGCAGCCTATTGACGCTCGAAACACCAAGGGGATACTCGGGCGCTACCAATCTTGTGACCTAAGGCTATTTCGTCAAATTACCGAGTAAATTCCCTGCTATATCTCACCCTTCAAACCGAAACATAGCTATATACATATAACTGCTTGGCGGGAGAAATAGGTAAGACAGTGGTACCCATGCCGACGACTTTTGTATAGTCTCCCTCTGGTAAAAATGAAAGAAGAAAAAAAGAAGAAAAGAAATGGATGGCGCCAAGTAATTCGTAACAAACTTTACCAAGAGGTGATCACGATCCTCATCATTGAGGAATCCGATGCGGGGATGAGGAGGGCACTGCGATATTTAAAGCTTTTTCTCAGAGCTTTGAATAAAAACAATGCATTTTGACGAGCTCGATGGCTCAGTCGTGAATGACGTGACTTTGACACCAACGCTCGTGGGTTCAATTCCCACACTAGGCAAACATTTGTGTGCATGAACATGTCTATTTGTCTTGGTCTGGATGTTTTAAGAGAGGTCATAGCAGCCCGTCTGGGGAAGTACCTCCTCCACCTCATAGAAAACCGCAGCCAAATAACATCTCCCTAGATGGTTGTTGTGTTGCTACGTGTGAGTGAGGTCACCAGTAAGCTCCCAAGGAGTGGCTGTGTAAGCAGCAGAGGAGGCATGGCGCGAGTGATACTTAACATATCGCAAGCGTTAATAGGCTACGGTACCCGCTTTACATCAGGTGGGCCGTATGCTTGTATGCCTCCGGACGTAGTATAAAAAAAATTGGATTTAAACAAACACAAAAAAACCATGCAGACGTTTTAATGTTTCTTCTTACATCTACGTTTTAGCAACCGTCATTTAACACTCTTGAGAGCTTCACAAGCCTCGGCAAACTTGAGCCCTTCCATGATGTAGAGCAAATTCTCGACAGAAGCATCCTCGTCATCATCGCACCAAAGCTGCAGCATGTTCTTAGCTCGTAACGCGTCTGTTGCATTCTCTGTCTCGAAGTACTGTATTTCGTCAGCTTTATAACCGAGTTTTGCGGCCAGTTTCTTCCAGTCGGTCAGCTTGGCGGATACTGCTTCTATTTGCGATGGTGTAATTATGGTTAATCTGGATCGGGTGGCTTTGTCGTAATCTTCTTCGCCGGCGTGCGTTGAATCTGGTACCTGACAAAGAAAGATAGATTTGATAGAGCAAGCTATGCAATATATTTCTTTCAAACAATAATTTAGTTACATATAAGTCTTTTTGTACAATGTCGAGAGAGGCATGCAAGTATACGGCTCACCTGATCTAAAGTGGGTACTGTAGCATATGAACTCTGGCAATACAGGAAGCATTACTCACGCGCGACTACCCCTGTTGATAATACAGTAGCTTTTTTGGAGCTTACTGGCAACCCCAATGCCTAGCAGCTTACACAACAACTCCTTGGGAGCTTACTGGTGACCTCACTCACACGCAGGAACATAACTAGAGCTATCTACAAACTTGGTCCCCGGGAGAGCCTTAGAGAAAAATTCAAAGAAATAAATATTCTAATAGTCGCATCGCAATATATCTATGAAAATCATTTGTATGTCCATAAAAACATAGACTCATTTTGTAAAAAGTTCTTTTATGGGGCAATATACGGTTCTATAACAAACTTCCCAGCAATATTAGAGAATTGTCAATAAACAAATTTAAAACTACTATTAAAGCCAAATTGTGTAGCAGGGCATATTATAAAGTATCTGACTATATTAATGATAAAAATGCCTGGGATTGAGTCGATCCAATTATAATGTAATTAATAAATTATGTAAATTTGTTTGGATACCAAAAGAGGGAGGGATGAGTTTTTTGGCAGTATTTTTATCAGTGCTCACCTAGTCATGAACTGCACGGTAGGGAAAAAAATTGTGACGATTCCAAACAAATGTAGCCATTTTTACGGAATAAAAAGATTTTGACTTTGACTTTGACTAACAACCCTCCAGACAGTTGTTATTTGCCGCGGTTTTCCGTGAGGTAGAGGTACTTCTCTAGTCGGCCTGCTTTGAAGCACCCTACCTCTTGAAAATCCCAAACTAAGACAAATATCCACACATATATTTGTCCTGTGTGAGAATCGAACTTTCGAGCGTTGGTGATAAAATAGCATTGCTAACCATACCACCATTTAGGTATTATTTGCCGTGTTATGGTTACAAATGACAGTGAAGACGACCGCAGCGGCCCGAGCTGAGACAAGCGCAGTCATAACAGCCACGATGCTCGCATGCATTTATTAATGATAATGGAAAGGAGTAGGCCGGCGCAAGTTCGTATGACCTAATTGATGGCGGAAAGATATATGGAAATGTCTGTGATCTTTCCTTTTCTGCTACTCATGCTAACTATAAATTTGACTTTGACAAAATAACACCTAAGTACCATTTGAAAGGTTATTTCATAAATAGATACATTTATATTAATATATATTAATGCGAAAGTAATGGTATATGAAAGAGAGGAAACCAGAACCAATGTTAGGGTTACCGTTGATGGTGTAGTGTTGGTACAAGTGGATGAGATTGTATATTTTGGATGCGTTTTCAGCAGGTATAAGCGAAGCTACAGCGCTAATGTAGAAAGACGAGTGTTGGATATAATGTGAATGGAGCATTCGGAAAACTTCTTGGCAGTAAAAGCTCGAGTCAGAAAGCACAGCTCGCTATAGACAATGCAGTGCTTGTCCCAATGCTTACTTACCGTATGTTACCGCTTATATGTCACTCTTAAGTTGCCGACTCTGTAAGTCTCATAAAGCCTTTCTTGAAGAACTCCACAGACATATAGACGTGCTCGGTGGCTCAGTTGTGAATGACGCGACTTTGACACCAACGCTCGTGGGTTCGATTCCCACACAAGGCAAAAATTTGTGTGCATGAACATGTCTGTTTGTCTTGGTCTGGATGTTTTAAGAGAGGTAAGACGCAAAGCAGGCCGTCTGGGGAAGTATCACCACCTCCCAGAAAACCGCAGCCAAATAACAACTCCCTAGAGGGTTATTGTGTTCCTGCGAGTGAGTGAGGTTACCTGTAAGGTCCTAAGGAGTTGCTGTGTAAGCAGTAGAGGAAGCATCGCGTGAGTGATAATTAATATATTGCAAGCGTTAATCAACTACGGTACCCGCTTTACATCAGGTGAGCCGTATGGTTGTATGCCTCCTGACGTAGTATAAAAAAATCGGCCAAGTGCGAGTCGGACTCGCGCACGAAGGGTTCCGTACCACTATCTATAAAAACGGCAAAAAAATCACGATTGTTGTATGGGAGCCCCCCTTAAATATTTGTTTTTTTTTTAATTAAATATTTATTCTTAAAGTAAATATATAACTAAATATTCTGTGAATATTTCAAGCGTCTACCTGTTGCCGTTATCAATATCGAGCAAAAACGAGCAAAAAAAAAATCACGTTTATTGTATGGGAGCCCCCTTAAATATTTATGTTATTCTATTTTTTTAGTATTTGTTGTTATAGCGGCAACAGAAATACATCATCTGTGAAAATTTCAACTGTGTAACTATCACGGTTCGTGAGATACAGCCTGGTGACAGACGGACGGACAGCGAAGTCTCAGTAATAGGGTTCCGTTTTACCGTTTGGGTACGGAAACCTAAAAAGATGATAGGCTTGACTTTGTCAAGGTACATTTTTATTTTACTCTGTTGGTGACTTTGGTGTGCCTATAAGCGACTTACTATCATCTTTAAAGTCAAATGCAACCACAAGTATACGTGACGCGTCCCGCTAGTTACCAAACTGGCCATAGAGGTAAGGCGCATCGGAGCTATTCGACCAGGCAAGTACTTCCTACTAACTCATGGAAGCTTATATATATTATATATATATATATATATATATACTGCTAAAATAATTCCGTGGAGGGTAGTTGTAATCCTGCGGGTGAGTGAGTTTATTATTAAACTGCTGAACAGTTTCTTTGATAGTATTGCATGCGTACATAGGTTGCAATAACCGTGTTTGTTTGCCTCCCGACGTCGCAAAAAAACTTGACAACTATGCTATATTGTCAAACTGACGCCTATAGCATGTCTCTCCATACAAAGTTTGACGAGCTCGGTAGCGCAGTGGTTAGTAACACTACTTTGACACCAAGCCTCGTGTGTTCGATTCCCACACAGAACAAACATTTGTGTGCATGCACATGTCCGTTTGTCTTGGTCTGGGTGTTTTCTACGTATCATAAAGGTGTATTTACAAAAAAAAATGTATTTACGTATGTTTATCAGTTGTCTTGTATAGTCATAACACAAGGTTAACTTACTTTGGAGCTAGATGTCGCTGTGTAATTTGCTAGAGATTATTGATTTATTATTAAAAAAGTGACTAAAAATAGTTAAGCATCATTGATCATTGTCATTATCATTGATTGATCATCATAGTAAAGCTCATGTGCATTGTGGTACAGCTAACAGCAGATCATGACACTCGAAGTTCAATTGTAACTCTTACTACATACGATATAAGAACGGAACAGATGTGAAAATGTAAAGCTTGACGAGCACTTAATTGTACAAATACACAAAACTTTTCTAATTATTATTTTTGAAAAATGTAGTAATATTTTTGTTTTTCGGAATAGGTTCACCTTATACTTAAAAACCCTGTAGAGTTTGTCGTTGACTTTGTTATACCTTACATATAGTTAAAATACATAGACGAAAATGTTTTTTTGTATATACAACGTTAAACAACGACACACAGATAACCTACGGGCGTTAAAGTAGATAAATAAGTGATAATAAATAAATAATACCAATAATAAACTATAACAATCTACGGAAAATCCCACAATTTGTCAAACACTACAACGACCTTACCGATGACACATCCAGAATGGATGTACGCTTAGTGCATTTTACATCCGCGGTAGTATGGCGGGGTGCACCGGCCGCGGCGAAGACGTCACGCGACGCCACTATGTGATCGGTTGGCTAGCCGCAACTTTCTCCTGTGTACCCACCCGACTTAAGTTATATATACTAGCTGCACATCGTAACGTCGTCCGCGCGTTTGGCCGTGTCCCATAGGAACTGTTTTTTCTACTTTCTTTCATTTCCTTGGCTTCTAAATGTCATATTGTGATATTGAATACTTCCTCAAGAATTGGGCTATCAAATGCCAAAATAATTTTTCAAATCCGACTTGTAGTTCCAGAGATTAGCGCATTCAAACAAACGAACAAACTCTTCCCTTTTATATATCAGTATAGGTGGATAATGTATGCGTTGTTGAAAACTATTTTAATGTATGTTTTGTGTTAGTTTTAGAGAAGTTATAATGTAAATGAGTATGATATTCTCGACCTCTGGGCTCATCATCAAATAAAAAAATATATTAAATAAGTTATTTTTATATACCTGTTCTATGTCATTGGTGTCTGCCTCCTTTATGAGGTCCGCTTCCATCTGCTCTTCAGTAATCTCCTCATCAGCGGTCTCCTAAACCACAAACAAATTTCTTCATTGATATATTATTACTTCTAATTCCTAGCATTATCCCCGTTCCCTAAACCAAAAGGATTAGCGTGATCCACTAACCTAGGGATTTTGCAAAGACACAAATTTTCACATAGAGCAAGTTTAACATGCCAGCGAGTAATAGCCGTGTGCCAAGCCAATGCCGAGCCTTGACCGAAGCGCGCCAAACGGTCATAAGAAACCCGCCAATGCCTGCCGTTGACAAATCATGACATCACTACCTGCCTACCACTACCATACTAATTGAGGCGGGAAAGAGTGGAATAAATACACAAGAGAGCGCATTATAAGGTTGATTCAGACTGAGATACGACGAAACTCTGCACACGTTAAATATTTACATTGCATTTAACAAATAAATGATTTATCTTGAGCCCTTAATTTCTATTAGTTTTCAATTTATTGTTCTCACCTGTTTGAGACCCTTGTCGTTTCCGCCGGAAGACTCTCCGTTGGAGTTACTGGCTGCTGCATTGGCTGCCACCTCACGGGCGACGCGTTCCACCTAAAAGTAAAGAAATAATAAATGTGGCGATATAGCCAATATTGTGGGAATATGTAGAGAACTAAACTCTACTTATACTCGACGAATATATTTTTAATCTGATACTATAAACTAGACAACAGGGTATATACACACATCAAAAGTGTCTAGGGATCAACATATATTTTTGCAATAACTTTTCTCCTGATCGATATTAATTAAAATTTTCTTTAAGGATTCATCAAATAAAGTGTTTTCGTTTGTCTACAGTAACGATAAACCAAGTCACCTTTGCATAATAAAGAAATTTGCCATTTTCATAATAAAGGGATTTTTGACATTTGAACCACTAACATTAAAGGTCGAAAAAAAGACTGAAATAACAGTTTTCTTTAAAATTTTATTGGGTAACTTAAACAATTAATAATCCGTGTTTCTACCGCGAACACTAACAACACAAGAACATCGGTTTGGCATACTCAAAATGAGTTCATCCAAATCACGCTGTGGAATGGCCGCCACTCAGTTCTCGACTTTGGACACGTTACCGAAGCACTGGTACCGTGGCTGAGCGCCATGGAGGACGGTATCGCTGCACCACACGGAGACAAGACCGATACATTCAAATCACAACTCGAAGAGCTCCAACAATAACCGCCATGATGTTAGCCGTGACGCTTCATCACTCTTCAGGGAACTTAATTAGCGACCAAACAGTCAGGAACCGCTTGCATGAAGTGAACCTTCATTCCCGAAGACCGCTAAGGGTACCACCTATAGCAATGCACAATCGTAGGATTCGATATCAATGGGCTCTTGAACACAGAAATTGGGCAGAAGAACAATGGCGTTTCGTGTGCTTTTCTGATGAGTCTCGTTTTGGTATGAGACCGGATACAAGACGTATACGACACTGGAGAACCCCTGGACGCCAACAGCGATTAAAATCCTGCCAGGAAGTCCATCCTTATAGTGGTGGAACCATCATGGTATGGGCGGGTATTTGGATCGGCGGAAGAACTGAGTTGATTTGGATCAGAGGCAACCTCAACGCTCAAATTTATGCTGAGACGATTGTATCAGACGTCATCGTTCCTCTACAAGTGCAAATCGGTCCCTTATTACAGTTAATGCATGATAATGCACGACCGCACACCGCAAGAGTTGTAAGACAGACTCTCGCCGCAGCTAACATCAATGTCATGCCCTGGCCTGCTCAGTCGCCAGACTTGAACCCGATTGAGCATGCATGGGATATGCTACAGAGAAGAGCTCTGCCGAATATGGAGGGTATCCAGTCGCAAGACCTTTTTTTGTTGTTGCAACGAACATGGGCGGCCATTCCACAGCGTGATTTGGATGAACTCATTTTGAGTATGCCAAACCGATGTTCTTGTGTTGTTAGTGTTCGCGGTAGAAACACGGATTATTAATTGTTTAAGTTACCCAATAAAATTTTAAAGAAAACTGTTATTTCAGTCTTTTTTTCGAACTTTAATGTTAGTGGTTCAAATGTCAAAAATCCCTTTATTATGAAAATGGCAAATTTCTTTATTAATGCAAAGGTGACTTGGTTTATCGTTACTGTAGACAAACGAAAACACTTTATTTGATGAATCCTTAAAGAAAATTTTAATTAATATCAATCAGGAGAAAAGTTATTGCAAAAATATATGTTGATCCCTAGACACTTTTGATGTGTGTATATGAAAATATACAAAGGTATTCTAACTTACTATCTAGGAAGTGGATTTGAGACACGTTCTAAGAGAATGTGTGATGCTGATATTACTATTAAATCATAACATAATCAAGATATATTTCCTTATTGCTAACACGTCCCATCCAAAAAGTAGGTACCGATGTAAGTTTAAACCGATACCGATGTAGGTTTTTTTTTACAACTAGATTGGCAAACAAGCATGCGGCCCGCATTAGATGGAAAGCGGTCACCCCAGCTTATTGACGCTCGCAACACAACGGGGATGTTACTCGCGCGCTGCCAATCTTGTGACCTAAGGATGTTTCGTCACAGTACCCAGTAATTTCTCTGCCATATCTCACCCTTCAAACCGGAACACAGCTATAGCTGGTTGGCGGTAGAAATAGGTGAGACAGAGGTACCCACGCAGACGACTTTTGTACAAAGTCTCCCTCTGGTAAGTGTATATCCATAATTAGTGATCCCCATAATAAACAACATCAACATACATGATTTATATTGACTGACAAGCTCGGTGTAGATGTTAATAACGCTACTTTGACACCAACGCTCGTGGGATCGATTTACACACATAGAATAAGTATTTGTGTGCATGAACATATCTATTTCTCTTCGTCTGGATTTTTAAGAGAGGTACGCTTAAAAACAAGCCGTCTGGGAGAGTACCTCCCATTCACAGGAAACCGCATCATATAAAAGACAAATAACAACGTCCTAGAGGATTGTTGTGTTGCAGCGTGTGAATGAGGTTACGAGTAAACCCCCTAAGGACTTGCTGTGTTAGCAGCAGAGGTGGCATCGCACGAGCGTTACTTAATGTTTTTTTTATACTACGTCGGGAGGCATACAAGCATACGGCCCACCTGATATAAAGCGGGTACCGTAGCTTATTAACGCTTGCGATATATTAAGCATCACTCGCGCGACGCCTCCTCTACTGCTTACAGAGCAACTGCTTGGGAGCTTACTGACCTCACTCACACGCAGAAACAAAACAACCCTCTAGGGATTTGTTATTTGGCTGCGGTTTTCTGTGAGGTGGAGGTATTTCCCCAGACGGGCTGCTTTGATGCGCCCTACCTCTCTTAAAAACTATCTTAATGTCATAGGCTACGTTAACCACATTATATCAGGTATGCTTGCATGGCTCCCAACGTTGGATATTAAAAAAATATATATTATTTACGGCACAACTTGCCGGAATTTCTCTGAACATTTTACAATGGAAAAATATGCCATGTCAAGATGGGGTTCAAATCCACCTCTCGATTGCCAGCCGAGTGTTCTTTAAACTGAGCTACCAGGAAGGTTGGTGACGGTGGCGAATTTCTTCATTTCTAAAGTAAAGTCCCGCCATTTACCAACTAAATTATATATAACTTTAGTATATTCTATTCTATTATATATGTATATATATGTATATATATATATATATATATATATATATATATATATTCTATTTATAGCATATTCGACCGGTATTCGAGAGGTCGTGGTTTTGAGACGTGAGTGTCATACCCCTGGTGATGCAAACGTCCCTAAGCTGCGGTAATTGCCTACCGTCAGACAGGCCGCACGCAACTTTGCTATGACAGCGATCTCAAAATCATGAAAAAAAATTAAGATCACCCTCACATTGTTTTGCACAATTATTCACAAGAAAAAGTTGTTCATGCTTTGAGAAACATCTTCTTTTGGCTTAACATACCCTTTCTAACACATTCTGTATGTAAACGCCACATTCTGTTTTATTTTTTATACTACTAACGTGGTAACAAGCGTAGAACCTGCTTGACGGTAAGCAGTTACCGCACCCTATGGACATTTGCAATACCAAGGATGTGACTGTTGCGTTGCCAACCCTGTCAAAATCTCTTCGCGCCTTTCTTGAAGAACCTCACGCTGTAGTCCCTAGGGAAAACCTCGGCTGGGAGGTCATTTCACAACTTAAAAAGTTCTTCTCTGGAACCGCACAGTGAGCGACCATTGCCGTCCAGTGTAAGAGGATGAACTCCCAGCCATACACGAACGGTGCGATTGTAAAATGAGGCTGTCGGCATCATGTAGAATAACTCCTGGGAACACAATTCATTGTACACTCTCTCCTTAAACTCAAGAGCTCAATTCCATGTGTGAGTTTAGGATCATCGACGGTCTATACAGCTCAACTTTGCACCAAATTACAAGGTCCAAGATGATATCCAAGTGCCCCGGCTCAAAGGTGACAACTGTTCTCCATATGTGGTATGACTTGAGACCTGTATAACATAAGTCTTCGCCCCGAACTGAAGTATAGCTTTGCTCTGGTTTCTTGAACACCAGCTTGGCCTTCTCTTCCAGATGACTTACTGGTACTGAACATTGCTGAAGATCTCGACACCGAGAACTATATTGCTCTTAGCAATGACAAGTGGTGTCTTCTGGAATTGGTGAACCACATGAGTATTTTCTTGCATACAAGCAGAAAGAGAGCGGCAGGGGAATGACGAAACGAATGTTAGTTTTTAGGGCGTCGGCAACGCATAAGTGACACCCCTGGTGTTGCAAATGTCCATAGGCTACAGTGACTGTTTATCATCAGGCAGATCGTATGCCTGATTTACACCTTAGTGGTATTAAAAAAAAAGAATATGCAACGCTCGCAGAATGTAGGAGTTAAAGAAGACCGAGATTCATCTACTACGACTAAATTGATCGTGTTTTATCAGAAACCTAAAAATTGGTGAGCGTCAAAGGAAAGAAAGGAAAGATCTACGAATGTCACAAAACGAGGGAGGTGTGTAGAACTGGTAGAACTGAATAATGCAGCATTTGTTCTACGACGTACTATGAACTCAAACCTCTAAATCACTTGACTGCGCATGAAGGCACTGCGCGTTCAAATAAACCTTGTTTTAGAGCCTAAATATCTCAACGAAGTGAACCTACTTACTAATGGAAGAATATTTTAACCAATAAGCCGATAAGTGCTGCGGTGTTGATCCGCGAACTAGCTGCGTTTCATACTTTAGTACCGATCCGTAACGGTGAGTCACTACGTAAAATCGGTCTCATGGTTCTCCTTGAAATGTTGATAGAAATTGATAGATAAGTGTGTTACACTAACCATATCGTCTAGGTAGTCGGGCAAGCGGCCGATAGGATTGTTGGTGTGCACGAAGAAATGTGGTGATCGTCGAGCTAGGAGCCTCAACGCCCGCCACCCCCATCCCCCACACCCTGTACGCTTGCCGCCCCCACCTCCACCCGCCACACCAGTCAGCATGTATGATTCTATAATAAAGAAGCTAATTTTAATAAATACATACAAGTAATACACACACATAACAGGTTCAGGACGACTGGTATACAATTAAAGAACCAAAGATCTTATAAACTTAAGGCGACACCTCGATCGTGAAGCTTTAAAATGGCTCCGCCCAATCACCCCGCGCCCCTCAATTGACACTCGACGCTCGATTTGTAAAATTTGAAATTAGCGCCTAATAGGTAACCTGGGGTCAACGTATAGTCAATGCAAACGAACAGAAAAGCTACAGAGTCGCGTCACACTTAAATAAAATTTATAA
Organism: Pyralis farinalis; assembly: GCA_947507595.1. Taxonomy (NCBI): domain Eukaryota; kingdom Metazoa; phylum Arthropoda; class Insecta; order Lepidoptera; family Pyralidae; genus Pyralis; species Pyralis farinalis. Next base: position 26,885,210 of record OX382276.1, on the reverse strand, counting down.
TATCAATATTTAATAAAAATTATTGATTTAATTATTATTTAGCTTTATACATACTGAACCAAACATATTTATTTAAGCTAGACGGAAAACAATAGTAATAATAGTAATAAAAAACTACAGAAACGTATTCACTTTTAAAAGTTTATTGAAAGAGAAATCAATGACATCGTTTTATGTTTATATCTCTACAAGTCAACATGTCTTGGTATCTATGTTGTTCTTACTTAGGTCTCGTCCAGTGGCGCCCTCATTGAATAAAAAAACATATTATAGCATAGAAGATAAACATTATGAAATCTTATGTTGCATTTATTACGAAGATAGTAAAGTATTTTTACGTCATTAAACCAACACTCAAAATATTCCACTATCGTTGTTATAAGCAAAAGTGCTAAAAGAGGCCGTTTTTTGGCAATTATGCCTATAACAACGAAAGCAAAACATTTCAATTGTTGGTTGACTTTATAATGTTTATCTTCCACGCTAAGATACGATATTTTATTCCTTGAGGCGCCACTGGACGGCATGTATCCCCCTTAAGAAGAATGAAACACCAGCTACATAATACAACATTGTTTATCGAGAGGCTAAAGCGGGCCATTTGTTGATTCGGACACATATGTTTAGTTAGCAGATACACCATCTAAACTGCAAACACTGGTCACAGCGATGAAAGACGACTGTATGGAGAAAGGCTTACTACTGAATGCGAAGAAAACAAAGATAATGGTATTTGAAAGAGAAGAATCCAGAACTAATGTAAGGATTACGATTGATGATGAAGTGTTGGAACAAGTGGATGAGTTTGTATATCTTGGATGCGCTTTCAGCAGGGATGGAAGGTACACCGCAGATGTGGAAAGACGAGTGAGTGCTGGGAATAGTGTGAATGGAGCGTTGGGAAAACTTCTTGGCAGTAAAATCCTGAGCCAGAAGGCACAACTCGCTATACACAATGCAGTGTTGGTCCCAACGCTAACTTATGGAAGCGAGAGTTGGGTATGGCAGAAAGAGCATGAAAGTAGAATAAACGCGGTTGAAATGCGAGCGCTGCGCAAAATTTGTGGCGTAAGGCTTGTAGACCGTATTCGTAATGATGATGTTAGAAATAGAGTTGGTCTGAAAGAGAGCGTCGGTGTTAAAATAAGAAGAGGCATGCTCCGATGGTTCGGGCATGTAGAAAGAATGCAAGATGAAAGAATGACGAAGCAGATATACAATGCAAAAGTGGAAGGATGTAGGAGCCGGGGAAGGCCAAGACTTACCTACCATGACCAAATTGGTCATGTTCTATCAGAAGGTGATGTCAGGAGCCCTAGAAACCGGCGTGCGTGCATGAGAAGAGCAATGAATGTTAAAGAAGCGAGTGAGATATGTAAGGATCGAGTCACGTGGCGCTCGGCTCTCTCTGCCTACCCCGCAAGGGATTTGGCTTGAAGTTATAGATGTTCGAGTGTCATAATGGCTGATAGCGCCGAGTAAACACAGGATTTTTTTATTTCGAATAAATAAGAGAAATAAAATTATCAGATTGAATTAGATTGAAATTGAAATAGAAAATTGGAATTTTTTTGCAACTCCCTCCTGGTGAAGATTCACAAGTTATTTTACACAGGTATAGCTCTGGTAGGGATCCTAGCTTTTTCCCTAAATATAATACACTCTCGAATGACTAGGTATGCGCTTTCACTAACAGTCAATTTAACTTCGCGAATTTTATAAAAAAGTACAGGAAGAACTTGACGGTTAGATGGTAATTTTGCGCCTATTATTTGATAATTTACGTCTCCAACTAAGAAAATACTTGATTTATTGCTTCTCAATTCCACTGCCATCTTATAAAAGTTAAAACATTACGTATTAATCACGAGAATAACTGACATTCAAAATTAATAGACGGTTAGGTAATTATGACGAAGTTAACGATGCTCTCTCTAAAGTTATTCATTGGTTTAGTGTTAATAATCTGCTTTTAAATGATAAAAAGACTAAAGTAATTAAGTTCTCAACACCTAATGTAAGGCAGGTGGCTACCAATGTACATGTTAATGGAACTAATTTAGCCTCTGTGGAGACAACTGTGTTCTTGGGTATAACAATTGACTCCAGACTACAAAGGGGCCCACAAATTGAAAAATTATCAGGAAAACTAAGTTCTGCAGCTTATGCAGTGAAAACTATTAGACGGCTCACTGATATTGATACGGCTAGAATAGTTTATTTCAGCTACTTTCGTAGTATTATGTCATATGGAATTCTTCTTTGGGGTAACTCCGCGGATATTAACACCATCTTTTTATTGCAAAAGAGAGCCATAAGAGCTATCTACAAACTTGGTCCCCGGGAGAGCCTTAGAGAAAAATTCAAAGAAATAAATATTTTAACAGTCGCATCGCAATATATCTATGAAAATCTTTTGTATGTCCATAAAAACATAGACTCATTTTGTAAAAAGAGTGATACTCATAGCATAAATACTAGATATAAGCATAATCTTGTGTTATATGCAAGCCGTCTCCACAAAACAAGTAATTATTTTATGGGGCAATGTATACGGTTCTATAACAAACTTCCCAGCAATATAAGAGATTTGTCAATAAACAAATTTAAAACTACTATTAAAGCCAAATTGTGTAGCAGGGCATATTATAAAGTATCTGACTATATTAATGATAAAAATGCCTGGGAGTGAGTCGATCCAATTATAATGTAATTAACAAAATATGTAAATTTGTTTGGATACCAAAAGAGGGATGCCTGAGTTTTTTGGCAGTATTTTTATCAGTGCTCACCTAGTCATAAACTGCACGGTAGGGAAAAAAAATGTGACGATTCCAAACAAATGTAGCCATTTTTACGGAATAAAAAGATTTTGACTTTGAATTTGAACAAATGAATACCGCGAGTACGTGCGGCACTGCCGCGCAACTTGTATGAACATGTTTCGATGTATTTCGGCACGGATTATCGTAATCCAAATAAGTTAAAAATTAATTTCCGAGTGTTTTAAAAGCAAATGAACAAAACTAAGACATATGCGTAAGAAAATAAAAACTTTGAAAAATAAGGGACACCCTAATATACATATATACAAATAGATTTTATAATCTATTCATATTTAAAAAAAACATGTGACAAATGATTTTCTTGCTGTTTCATAACTTTAACTTCAGTATAATGACATTTATTGTATTTTACTTATGTATACTCTGTGTTTTGTATTGTTGTACGTTTCCTTGTTATTTATTAAACTCTCAAGAAGAAAGAACCAGGACCATCTCTGATGTTGCAAAATAAATCTAATCCGTACAATAGTTCAATACTAACCACAATGTATAGAATAGATGATTTTTTTGTGTTTTCAGTGTTGGTTCATAGTAAATATTATTTGTTTTCACGAGTACCATGGGTATAAGTATACTATCTATCTATATCTTCACGCTAAATCCCTCGTGAGCGCCACATGACTCGGTACTTACACACCTCGCTCGCTTCTTTAGCATGAAACATACCGAGTTTTTTTAAAAAATTATCAAAATATACTATTTTACTAGTAATTATTTTAATACAAAAAAAAAAAAAAACCTCCACTGGTTTTCTATCTTCTGATTGGATAAATTTCCAACGTAAACTAACCTTCACCTACGTACAATGTCTAAGTCGGAGTTCGGTGAGCTTATAATGGTTACTATGAGTTTGTCGTCCCGTATGACACTTACGTTAAAGTAGCATATAAATCGAGTAGTGATTCTTCTAGTGGAATATGTTTATTTAGTAAGTTTCTCCTAAAAAACAAAACAGCAAAAATATTCTATTTTATAAGTTTTTATTTTAATACAAAGAAATAAAGAGTCTCCACTGGTTGCTATGTGCTGAGAGCGCGAACCTTATTGGTATAAATTTCCAACGTAACCTGACCTCCACCGACGTACAACTTCTAAGTCGGAGTTCGGTCAGATTATAATGGACATAATAGGAGTTTGACGTCCTATATAGGTACGCGGTCAGCCTGTGGATAATGTATACCAATTATCAAATGTTACTGTTTATTCCTGCAAAAAATAACTCTTATTTAATTAATGCAGTTTTATATAGAGTTATTAAGTAAGCAAAATTAAAAAAAAGTTTGAAGAGGAATTAAATAGCTTGGGCCAACCATACTTAGGAACTGTTCTAAAAACTAGAAATATGTCTACACAATGTTATTATAATATGTTTAATGAATATAATAATTTAAAAAAATAAATACCTTGTCTTGTTCGCCTCCGCCATTCTACGAACATTTTCTTTGTATTTTTATTCTATATATTTTCTTTTTAGTGTTCCCCATTATTACAACAGTATAATAAATATATATAAACCTATAATATTATTTACTACTTATATCTAATAATAATACATTTACTACTTATATCTAATATAAATACTATAATATTGAATATTTACAACTATTAATTATAAAAACTTCGGTGTCGCGATGTAAATGGAGCGAGCTCGAGCAGATAGTCGACATAGGTCTCACCTCGAAGCGGGCTGCAGCCGGACTGGCTGGATGTAGTTAGTCAACGCGTTTATAATCCTCATTACCGCACAATAAGGTCGAAAACACGTAGCACCCAAGACGAATGTGATCGCTTAGAAATTGTCAGAAACTTAAAATATTTTTAAAAAATTTCATGTTTCACTTATCAAAATATGCAGCAACCATATTATAAACATAGATATTACTAATAGATTTAAGTAATTTTGAAGCGTATAAACAGAACAACTTCGTTGTAATTTCAAAAATAATGAATTTCAGGAGGTGTTTTCGAAAGTAATTATTATCGAATCAATTTTACACAATCGCGTATTTGAGCAAGCAAATTCAAGATAAAGAAATGAAGTTATTTATATTAAAATCTTAGATCCGTCAGTTTAGTCATTAGCCTATACTATTCGATGAAAGTTGGTCTAATTTTTCGATGTGTCGCCTTAAGAACTTTATTGATATATGACGAGCTCGACCGAGCAGTGGTTAGTAACGCTTTGACACCAACACTCGTGGGTTCGACTCCCATACATAACAAACATTTGTGTACCTGAAAAATGTTTTCCATGTATCATAAGTATATATATAAAAAAATATGTATTTACGTATGTTTATCAATTGTCCATAACACAATCTTCGCTTACTTTGGGGTCAGGTGGCGCTGTGTAATTTGTCTGACAATATTTAGTATAATATACCCTAGGAATACATATATTGAATTATATAGCAACGTGTTGTCGACACTTCTCGCTGATTTTGGTCGCAATTTGTGAATACAGCTGGCGATATACCACATGTTGACGTGTATCATAAGTGATCATGTACATGTATGTTCATAAAATCACTTTTCAGACATGTTTGAATTGGGCAACCAACCAAATGTAAATGAACGGGTTCACTTTCACCGTTTCGATTACTCGAATTCGATATTCCGTACTCAAGTAAGTACTATAATTATTACATCGGGTGCACGAATGCATGTAGTCGTTCTACTCCCCAGTACGAGTTAACGACCAAGTGTAATTGAGTCAGAAATCTTTTTTTAAGATGGAATTAAACAATTTTTAACGGAAGTATCGCGTGTTTTATTTATTTTGTTGAACCTGACGTTTCGAATGCTTTGCAGCGTCCGTGGTCGCAGGACGACTAAGGTGACATTTGTCTTACATTGGTTAATCAATTATTACATCTACCGGCATGGATGGATTAATTATATACGTTCCGATTCACACAAAAATCGCTCACGGTGTCCGAATGTTTTGGAGTAGATCTCTGGGTTTCTTTTTTAAGATTTTGGGTTGTCTGTTCAATTATTTAAATAGAGTAACGTCCATTCAATTGTGTATGCATTGATCACAACACGTAGTGTAGCCTCCAATACAATTACATGTAGACTAAATGTACTTATGTTAGGCTTGCCAGATGGTCGGGAAATCCGGGATTGTCCCGGAATTACATGTCTTGTGCCGTGTCCAGGAATCACACTTTATAGTCCCGGATTTCAGATCCTACCTGTGGCAAAATTCAGTGACAAATATTTTAAAAAAGTACTCGGTTTATCGTTTGATTTAATTACTGAGCCAAAATAATTGTGGTTTTTCATATTCAAGTTTAATCAATAAGCAAAACAAAGGTTTTTAATTTTGGTTTTAAAATTGGCTTTTATGTTTAATAGATATTATTATAATCTGGTGTTGATTTTCTACCAAAATTCTATTTAATTAATATGTAAAAGCGAAGTGCGATGCCCAATTTTTGATTTAGTTTTTGTGTTTTAATATTTAAAAAATAGCCTGCATTGCATTAGTAATGTAGGCAGGAAAGTTAGTTTTTTCCATTGATACAATAGTATGTTTGTAAAATATTACAAGTGATTTGATTACCTATTTTCGTATATTTTCCTAGCGAACATTGGAAGCCTAGTGGATAAAGAACTGACCCTATGACCAATAAGTTCATGGTTCGAATCCTAGCATATACCACTAAATTCGTGTTTTTGGATTTATGTACGTATTTGTGATTGTCGCTTGCTCGGCGGTGAAGGATAAAATCGTAAGGAAACCCGCACGTCCAAGAAATTATATTTCGAAATACGTGTCACCTTACCTACGATAGGTCTGGTTTTCCCTCTAGGTTGTAGAAGTCTGATGGCAGTCGCTCCATATAAAAATCAGTATGTTCGCCAAATCCTTAGGCTTAGGTAGCAAACCCCGCCTATCATAATGAAACAACGGAATAACGAGAGAAAGAAGAAGAATGATCTGTTTTCGTATATTTTCCTACCGACCGAAGTCGTAACCGTCTACTTGTTACGAAAATGAAATGCCTGTGTCTGGCAAACGAAACTTGAGTGGATGTTAGATTATATTTTAAAGAATTAAAGAGACGACAAAAAAATATGGAACTCACTTCAATTGATGTAAAAAAGGTACAAACGATTCATTCATTCATATTCAGCGTGATGAACTGATGAAGCACGTGGCCAGTTCTCCCAATATATTGTACATAATGTTACCTAGTAACATTATGTACCAATTTTGTCGATCTTAGTATCTACTCATATTGTTGCTAAAAAGTTTATAATTCCTTTCAGGTTCTCTATGGTTGACTGGAAGAGATCCCTAATGGGATAAGTCCGCCATTGTACAGTACTATTTTCAAATAAACCATGTAGTTACATATTATGTTAATTATTGTATAATAAAGCTTTCCACAACAACAAAAACTGTCTAAAAAATATTTATATTTTTTTTTATATACAACGTCGGGATGTACAAGCATACGGACCCAGGTGAAGTAAAGCGGGCACCGTAGCCTATTAACGCTTGAGATATATTAAGTATCACTCGCGCGATGCCTCCTCTGCTGCTGACACCGCTACTCCTCAGGAGCTTACTGGTAACCTCACTGACTCGCAGGAACACAACAACCCTCTAGAGAGTTGTTCTTTGGCTGCAGTTTTCTGAGGTGGAGGTACTTCCCCAAACGGGTTGTTGTAATGCGCCCTACCTATCTTAATTATATGATAACTTAATGGAAATAATTTAAAAGTAGTTGGTTTCAGACTGACATTTGCTCGGCGCGTATAAGCGCGTATGTAAAAACGCAGAAAAACGATGGTTTCACACTGCTATAAGAACGACACTAAAGATAGTAACATTAAATTGGTCGAAAGAGGGTCGAGAACCCACAACAGAAGACTGTATCCAAATAATTTTTTCTAGAAGTGTCACTAGCAATAGTCTCCTGACATGAGAGCCTGATCGTACGCTTGTTTGCCACGGTAAATGTATAAAAAAAAACTTATGAAAGCAGTAAAAAAATAATAGTGAAATAAGTATCGGATATATACAATTTACAAAACTCACCTAATGAAGGCATGAAATCTCTCTCCTTTGTGCGACAAGCGGTAAGATTATCTGGGCATAGATTCCACAATTTTGTTAGTTCATTGCTGAAACATGAAAGATATCTCTCAAATAATAAGTAGGTTATCGCTACAAAACGAAATTATTAAAAGCTAAGCTAGTGAAATTATAAATATTAAGCTCCTTTCAGACCAACTCTGCTTCTAAGACATCATTACGAACACGGTCTATATACGGTACGCTATAAATTTTGCGCAACGCTCGCATTTCGACCGCGGCCATACCCAGCTCTCGCTTTCAAAAGTAATTGTTATGACTAGCACTGCATTATAGTGTATAGCGAGTTGTATCTTATCGGTCACGGTTCTACCACCAAGAAGTTTTCTCAACGCTCCATTTACACTATTCCCAGCACTCACTCGTCTTTCCACATCCAGCGGTGTACCTTCCAACCCTGCTGAAAGCACATCCAATATATATAATCTCATCTACTTGTTCCAACACTTGATCACCAACCGTAATCCTTACATTAGTTCTGGTTTCTTCTCTTTCAAAACCATTATCTTTGTTTTTTTCCGCATTCTGTAGCAAGCCCTTCTCCATACAATCGTCTTTCATTATCGTGACCAGTGTTTGCAGTTCATCTGATGTTTCAGCTCATTACACGGCATCGTCTGCATAAACTAAACAGTCAGTTTACTACTAGGTTTCCCAGCGCAATCCTGCATTTGTTGACCTTATTCTCTGCAGAGAACTATCGAGATACAGGATGAACAGCAGAGCGGACAGCATGCAACCCAGTTTGACACTAATTTTGACATGAAACCAGGGCGACATGCCGCCATCTATCCGCACACATACTAAACAATCCTTGTAGGAGGACTGCACAGAACAATCCCATATATAGGCAATATGTCCCATAGTTCCTTTCGCACAACCCTGTCAAATGATTTCTCAAGATCCACAAAACTGCAGAAAACCTTCTGGTCTATGGCCAGATGCGTCTCCACGATACTACAGTGTAAGAAAACTTGATCCGTATATCTCCTTCCATTTCGGAATTCTCACTGTGCCTCCCACAGCATTCCATCGGATTTCACCCTAATTCTCCTTTCATTTATTTTTCTATACTCTCATATTTTTGTCCTCTTCGCATTCATTACTAACCCTTTTCTATTCAATCGTCTTTCATTATTGTAACCAGTGTTTGCAGTTCAGATGGTGTTTATGCTAATACACTTCACTGCCAGCATAAAGTAGACAGTTCACCACTAGGTCACTCATGCGCAATCCTGCATTTGTTGATATTATTCTCTGCAGACAACTATCAACTTGTTTTCTCCTTTTCCATAATCGGGTTTAGCTTTGTAACTTAAAAACGATTGCCATTTTATATTTTAGGTAATGAACGGTATGAGGCTCCCGTGCCTAAATGGAAATTACGCAGTCGTCGACAGATTCAACAAAATCAACTTCATAATTGACAAAGAAAAGTTTGGGGTGATCATAATAATTTAGCTTTGTCCTTCTTCTCTTCCTAGATGTGCCAATTCGTTAAAGTAATTATTACCATTCTTATCATTGTCTATAACAAACGGAGAAAAGAGTGTGTTACTCACTTGCCCATGTAATGTTTATTTTGACTCTCATACTCCTTGATAATGTCTCCTACTGGCCGCCTGCGCTTCCTTGATCTCTTTACGTCGTCCGTTGAATCCACTTGCACCGGTGGTTTAGGCTTCTGGAATTCTAAATATCACACACTTTGACATTATATACTACACGGATGTCAACATCAACCTATATCCTAATTAATATTAACGAGTCCGGTGGCGTAGTGGTTAGCTATGCTACTTTAACACAAGGTTTGTGGGTTCGATACACAGGGCAATTTGAGTGCATTGAGCAGTCAGAACCCGTTATATACGTTTTCCCATACATTTCGCGGTCATATACGACCACCCGGGTTTCGGAGGGTTAACATGTCTATTTGCCTTGGTCTGGGTGTTTTAAGAGAGGTGTGCATTAAAGCAGACTGAGGGCAACAGCTTAGAGGCAATCAAACTCACTCGCAGAAACACAACAATCCTTCAGTGAGCTGTTATTTGGCTGCGGTTTTCTATGATGGTAATTCCATCAATCAGCCTGCTTTGATGCCACCTACCTCTCCTGAAAATACCAAGACAAATAGACGTTCGTGCGCACAAATGTTTGCCCTGTTTGTCAATCAAACACACAAGCATTAATGTTAAAGTAGCATTGCTAACTACTACGCCACTGAGATCATCAAACTGCTGAAAAAAAACTACTACTTGGTATGAACTAATCGTTACCTGGGCAGCCATCATTTTTCCAGCTGTTCCAGTGCTCCTCTCTCTTCAAAATGTGTTTGACACACTCTGCAAACTTTTTACCATTTGGTGGTGTTTCCCCCAGCAGGCGATATACCAAGGATGTGGTCTCTTTCACCCAATCTGTTTGGTCTTGTTTCAATTCTTGTGCATCCCTAAACAAAAATCACATTAATTTACTTACATAGGGTAAAAACAAGGATATGGTCTGCCTGATGGGAAGTGGTTAACATCCCAATGAACGGTTGCAACCTAAGGGGTACCGCTCATGCGTTACTATTGCCGCTCCTAATGTGACAACTCAAGTGCTTACTTTATAATCTCACTAAAGTTCCAGGAACACAGCAATCTATATAAGATTTATGGTTGTTCATTTTACATGTTTATAGTCATAATAATCGTTCTTTATTGTGGTACATAGGTATAAATAAAGGTGTTACAGACTTACAATGGGATCAGCTATGTCCTGCCACATGGCTTACAATATTTCATAATTTTACACGACTACAAAAAAAAATGTCACAAGAGGCCATAATGAAAAAGGAATTAGTCAAATTACTTCACTTGAATTAAAATCTGTCATTAAACTATCTATAATAATTGAGTTAAATAATAACACCATGTCACAAATCTCTATCATTTAAAAAATCATCGACACGGTAGTAAACTTTGTCTGCCAACAATGCTTTAAGTCGATTTTTGAAAATTGGTAATGGTAGCTCCTTTATATAGTTTGGTATATGGTTGTAAATAAATACCGACATTTGGAAAACACTCTTATTAAGAAGCGTTGTGTGTGATGGACCTAGACATAACTTGTCCGGATTTCTCAAGCTGCGCGTTTGCACTTGTGACGATAATGTATATAAATGTGTATTCTTTTTTGTAAACACCGCTATCTCATATATATACACACAGGAAAGAGTTAGCATTTTCAAAGACTTAAAGTAAGATTTACAAGAATCAATTTGTCTTAATCCACATATTGCTCTTACGCATCTCTTCTGCGCTTTGAACACCATATCAGTGTTTGTAGACATACCCCAGAAAATAATTCCATAACGCAGAATAGATGCAATGTAACCATTATATGCGATAAGCGCTGTGTCTACACTGGATATTTTAGGTAGGGTTTTGAGCACATATATATATTGGTTTATTTTATTACATAGTGCAACTTACTTAACTTACTTACTTACTTAACGTTATGGCAAAATTCACCTTCCTGCTTCGGACTTAGTGATTTAGCAATTGCCAGAGTCTTCAAACTGAGCAAGCAAGAAAATATTGCAATGGAGTCAAATTCTTCCATGTGTATACAATATACTGTAAAGCCGCACCGGCGGCGCCACCTACCTACCTAGTTATGTACAACTTTAATAGGCATAGCAGCCCATTGTTACAGATGAGATTCAACTACGATTTGAAGACATCAAATTATAGGATGACATACAAGCCTATGGTCCACCTGATGTAAGGTCAAGATGGTAGTCTATGAGCAAGTGTAATACAAATCCGACAATCCGCATTTGAACAGCGTAGTGAAGTATGCTCTAAACCCCTTCAGTTGAAGGGAGACCCATATATCCCTACACCGGGATGAGTTAGCGTTGATGTGATGTAATGCTGATGATGAATGCAATACAAGGAGTTTAGCTCATTGCCACCCTCGCTGCCATCAGCGCAACTCGGGAGCTTATTGGTAACCTGACTAAGTCGTTGGAACCGGCTTGGGTATTGTTATTTGGCAGCAGTTAACAAAAGAAAAATAACTTACATTTTAAATTTGACAGTAGATGTCAAGTATTGAAACGAGATGAGGAACTGTATCAGTACACATCTACGGAAATTTGAATCTGATAACTGGAGCTCCAGTAACTTTTGGTTTGTGAGGAATTTGGCGAAGTAATGTTGCTCCTTGCTGGACTCGGGAGATGTCTGCGTCTCCACGTTAGTAATAGCCCTAAGTCTGTTTAGCTTAGATGTCTGTAGCTCCACAGCTTCCAATTTGTATGAAGAGAATGCTGATAGAACACTACCAGAATGCTAAAAACAAAGCAAACATCTAAATTAAATCACAATATAGAAGTACAGTAGCATTGCTTGCCATTAGCAAAGATTTAGTGCAGCAATCACACAAAAACATACATCAACTCCTCTGTTTTGAAAATGGAACACGTATTTCAGGCCTAAATAATTTTCTTTAGGAGCTAGTAAGCTGTTGCTTTGTACAAAATATTGGATCATTTTCACAATTCTCGTATGTATAAAGCATGTGTTTTACTGGATGTGAAGAGATACTGTATACCATTTGTATGAAAAGAATGCTGAACCTAATGTATACCATTTACTTGCAAACCAAGCGCCAGTTCATGGACACTGCCACTGCCCGTTGCCTATACTTGGCAATAGCAATGTAACGATCATACAGAATTATTTGGTTGCAGGTTTCTGTTATGTGTTCCGTTATGTTACTGTCAGGTGTCCCTTAAAACCACATGGATTCATCTGTTCCAGAGTATCATGGACTGTCTGGAGATTACATGCAAAGTCATCAAACTGATTATTATTTGGTAGGTTTCCTGATTGAAACTTCATATAGTGAGAAATTTGGCCTTAAAAATTACCCCATATGACTCAATAAATGAATTCAAAAAGTACTAATTTAAGAAATCCATTGAAGAACTAAATATAATCAATAGTGTTGGGAATATTCGGTAACTATATGGTATCCAGCCACTTTTTACTATTAGGCGGAAAACTGAATACCTAGTTTGCAAGAAATTTGTTCCATCTCGGGAATTGAATACAGGGCACCTGTAAATTAGACAAGTAGGGAGGTACATTATTTAGAAATTGAGAAGTAGGTAGTCGTGAGTGTGAGACTTAGGACTACCTACTTCTCAATTTCTGCTTTCTGCCTACAATAGGGCCAGTTAGGCAGGACAGCAAAAATTATTTAGTGGACAATTAGTATTTGTTTTCTCATCATATTCATCAGGCCGCAAATTCGGATATCCGGAAGGACGGCCGGATATATATCTCTAAACTTTGTTTCTATTTTAGAAGTTAATTTATGATTGGTACTATCTCAATTTATTTTTTAAATATAAAAAAAATTTACCATTGCCAAAGATCCCATTAAATAATGAACAAATGCAATGTCAAATACATACACTGACTTTTTGTAGCTTCCACAACTATGGGAGAATGAAGTTAAATTACTTTTATATACAACATTGGGAGGCAGACAAGCATTCAGCCCACCTAATGCAAAGTGGTTACATAGCCTATGAACGCTTATAACGCATTAAGTACAACCCATGTAATGCCACCTCTGCTGCCAATACAGTAACTCTTTAGGAACTTACTGGTAACTTCACTCGCTTGCAGGAACACAACAATCCTCCAGGGGGCTGTTATTTGGCTAAGGTTGTCTGTGAGTAGTGTTTCTTCCCTAGACAGGTTTAATTGCAGCCTACCTCTCTTTAAAAAAACTCTAAGATAGCGAGGAATGGGTAAAATTTGCAATGCATTCTTTATGGTGGATGTATTCACTAAAATCTAGTAAGGTATTTTATGTGTGAAATGTAAGATTCAAATGCGTAACTTAAAGTGCTGTTAGAGTTTTTCATGAATAAAAGAAGTACTTACAGCAACAAATGTTTTCCATTGCAGCTTGTTGTAACATGTGTTTGGATTCCTAAAAAAATCTTGTAAACTCCAAAACCTACAGTACAAATTATAATCTATGTTACATTTGACTTTTTCGTCACCGTCAATCACCATCTCTTCATCTAAGGAGTCCTTAAGTGTGCTTGAATTGTCTCCTCCAAACTCTGTGACATTCTCAAGATTAAATTCAGAGACTATGTTGAGACCAGAGCGTTCAGAAAATGGGAAAAACTTTGCCAAGAAAAGAAGAATCCTTCCGCAAAACACAGTGTTTTGAGACCTTGACAATCGTCTAAGGAGATCATTGCACATTCGTAGTAGGTTATTTTTACATGCCACAAAGAATAAATCCTCCTTCCAAATGCTTACACCATTTTCTACATACGTAAACATTTTCTCACATTTATTCAATGTTAGGGCATCAAATATGTCACCCAAAAGAACTACCGGCATGGTAGGAGTTACCATATGCCGTCTACATGACTCTATGCAAAAACAAACATAGGGCTCGAGAGTGTCTGGTTCTTCGACTAACAATTCCAGCAGTTTGTCCCTAAAAGCTTGATCCATGGCTGCTTTTCTGTCAGTCTCGTTGGTATTTTTGGAGAACGAATCCAGCAGGTCAATGTTGTTCGTAGCAAACGCTTTTGATAGAACATCCTGAAAGAATATCATTACAGCATTAGAAAATAACCTAGTAATCAATGCATCTGTATAGATTTCACGACTTTTATTAGCTCATACCTTAAATTTTGCTCGTAACTCTTCAAAACCAAGTTTGTCACACATTTTGGTATGGGGTTTTTTATCAACACTTTTCATTAAAGAAATTGTGACACTATGCAATAAATGCAGTTTCTGTATAGCTTGGAGGTATAATAGAGAATATAGGTAATTTATGGCAAGTTGCAACCATTAAATTACATATCATAAAAATATTTAACTACACTTTTCCAATACCGATACCGATTCGAACCTATAAACACATTGCAATTAAAAAAAAATTAACTACTATGTCTACTCTAAATTCTAACAGAGTACTAAGTTCTAATATAATATAGTATGTATTCAATAGGAAAGTTATATTATATTTATAGACGAACGTACATTTGTTGTTTCATTTCAGATATATGGCGGCAGTGCATAATGCATATGCATAACTGCACAATGGCCATAAAATATTTCAGGAAGATGCAATGCATGCAATACAAACAATTAGGGATCGAAGATGATCGTAATATATGGATGATCGAACGATACAGATCTGTAGGTACTGACTGAGACTGAGCAGGTATCGATAATTTTGTTCGCGATACTACATACTGCGTACTCGATAGTCACGATTAGGGATAAAACAGAGACATGTAACTAAAGGACCAGCTTCGTAGGATCATTCCCCTCTGTCATGGTACAAGATATTGTGATCCATTGCGCGTATAAATACTTCGTGCGTAATCGATTCTCTAACAGTCTTGTAATCGTTATCGCTCAGGTAACATCATAAAGTGTTACACTAAAAATGCCAAACTGTGCAGTTATGTCATGCAAAAAAAAAGGTCGAACACTTCTAGTTTGCAAAAATATTGAGTTACCTTTCACATGCAAGTATTATTTTATTGGCTTTCATATAAAACAAATTAAAATGGTGTGATAACGATTAATACATGAGAAATCGATTCAGTAATCGAGTACAGATGCAATCGAATCATATTCGCGACTTTGGTCGCATATCTCGTACCCCAAATTAGCGTAAATTATACAAACTGCAAAACAAAACAGTCCTTCACGCTGTATAATAGAGTTCATTTAGCTAAAGACAAAAAAAAGTATATAAGACGTTTCGTAATTTTGAATCTACCAGCTTCGATTTACGAAGAAGTTCAGCTATTCCACAACAGATGGCAGGCAGCGGTAAGAAAATAACTTTGACATTTCCTTAAAACATTATTTTCGTTTATATGTAGTAGTTACCTCGTCCCCCGTCAAAAATAGCAGAATTATTTACTAACAGAATCACGGGTATGGCGAGTCCTTTAGTAACATGTCTCTGGGATAAAACGATACGAGTAAATACAAGTACTTACTCGATACTTTCCTTCTGATACCAAGTACTTTTGGTATCGATACTTTGAAACTGAGTATCGAGTAGGTATCGTTCAAAATTTTGAAAAGTACTCGTATCGGTATGCCAATGTCATGATTTTATTTAAACAGGTTAAATAGCCTTCTGTGAGCCTGTGACCTGTCGATCTATGTTGACAGAAATGTGTTTTTAAGAATTTAATATTGACATTTTAAAACTCATCTTTTTCGTGTGAAAGTGTATTGAACTTTTAAACACTTCCTCACAGTTTTGCGCAGTTGGCAGTCTTGTTTGTGGATGCCATACTTGAATATTTCGTAAATTCGTAATTCCTTTAGGTGTTGTCTTAGTTAAAGTTTTATATTAATATAATTATTTGTGTTGATAGAGTATCCTTCCGCCAGCAATTAGTACAAGATCAAAACTTTTTGTTCTTATTTATCCTAAACCAAAAAAAAAGTGTCGATACGAGTAAGTATCGATACTTTTCAATAGATACCTAGTAGGTATCGATACTTTAACACCGATACTGTATCGAGTAAAAGTATCAATACCTTGGAGGTATCGTTGCATCCCTAGTCACGATACCACAGGCCAGAGACATGTTACTAAAGGACTCGCCATACGCGTGATTCTGTTAGTAAGTAATTCTGCCATTTTTGACGGGGGGGACGAGGTAAATACTACATATAAACGAAAATAATGTTTTAAGGAAATGTCAACCTTATATCGAGGCACCTACTGTTCAAAGTTATTTTCTTACCGCTGCCTGCCATCTGTTGTGGAATAGCTGAACTTCTTCGTAAATCGAAGCTGGTAGATTCAAAATTACGAAACGTCTTTTATACTTTTTTTTGTCTTTAGCTAAATGAAATCTATTATACATCATGAAGGACTGTTTTGTTTTGCAGTTTGTATAATTTATGCTAATTTGGGATAGGAGATATGCGACCAAAGTCGCGAATATGATTCGATTGCATAAGTACTCGATTACTGAATCGATTTCTCATGTATTAATCGTTATCACACCATTTTAATTTGTTTTATATGAAAGCAAATAAAATAATACTTGCATGTGAAAGGTAACTCAATATTTTTGCAAACTAGAAATGTTCGACCTTTTTTTGCATGACATAACTGCACAGTTTGGCATTTTTAGTGTAACACTTTATGATGTTACCTGAGCGATAACGATTACAAGACTGTTAGAGAATCGATAACGCACGAAGTATTTATGCGCGCAATGGATCACAATATCTTGTACCATGACAGAGAGGAACGATCCTACGAGGCTGGTCCTTTAGTAACATGTCTCTGCCACGGGCCGATTCTTTCTTTACTCACAATCACAACTCGCATGTACTCATGCAAATCGCCGGTGTCGATTTTCTACCTACTTTATGTTCCCATTAAAATTTTGCATTCAGCTACGGAACAAAAACGCGGAAGCATACGCTCAAGTGCTATAAGTAGTCTACGTAGCGTCATCGCAGTCGCGTTACCACAAATTTTGCGCAACGCTCGCATTTCGACTGCATTTATCGTACTTTCATGCTCTCTCTGGCATACTCAGTTTCCATAAGTAAGCGTTGGGACCAGCACTGCATTGTATATAGCGATCTGTGCCTTCTGACTCAAGTTTTTACTGCCAAGAAGTTTTCCCAATCCCAACGCTCCATTCACACTATTCCCAGCACTCACTCTTCTTTCCACATCTGCGGTGTACCTTCCATCCCTGCTGAAAGCGCATCCAAGATATACAAACTCATCCACTTGTTCCAACACTTCATCATCAATCGTAATCCTTACATTAGTTCTGGATTCTTCTCTTTCAAATACCATTATCTTTGTTTTCTTCGCATTCGGTAGTAAGCCTTTCTCCATACATTCGTCTTTCATCGTTGTGACCAGTGTTTGCAGTTCAGATGGTGTATCTGCTAATAGCACGGCATCGTCTGCATACAGCAGACAGTTCACCATTAAGTCACCCATGCGCAATCCCACATTCGTTGACCTTATTCTCTGCAAACAACTATCGAGATACAGGATAAACAGCCTAGCAGATAGTATGCAACCCTGATTGACACCAATTCTGACATCAAACCAGGGTGACATGCCACCATCTATCCGCACATATGCTGAGCAATCTTGGACTGCACAGCACGGAGCAGTGAACCGTCAATCCCTTATCTCGGCAATATGTCCCATAGTTCCTTTCGCACAACCCTATCAAATGCTATCTCAAGATCCACAAAACCGCAGAAAAACTTGTGCTCTATGCCCAGGCTTCTCCACAATATTGTGGAGCTAAAAAACTTGATCTGTACATCCCCTATCATTTAAAATTTCTCCGTGTGCCTCCCACAGCATTCCATCGGAGTTCACCCTCATTCTCCTTTCAATTATCTTTCCATATACTTTTGCTGCTAAGCTGATCAAACTGATGGCCCTATAGCTGGGGCAGTCCATGAGTGACCCCTTGCCTTTATACAAGGACATGATGACTGCGCGTCTCCAGTCCATTGGGACTCTTCCAGTTCTCCAGCATAGATTGCTTAAGAACTGTCCCCCACCCGGATTTTTGTAAGGAAAACATTAGTACATGCATGTCCTATTCGTAGACGACAAATGACTGACGTTGCCCGCTTACCTGCATCTCGGTATTTAAAGAACCATGGCTTAGATGGAATGTAGGTCTGGATAGATGCATAATATCTGCCTTTTTGAGCACTAGACTTTTTTCATAACCCATCCAAGTAGCAAATAGTTTGGTTCTGGAGAGTGGGGCTAGGTCCTGAGCGTAAGCTGTACATCGAGGAGACAGACATCCTCCATGTATTGCATTTCTTGCACAGCCATCGGCCGTTTCATTTCCCGGTATACCACTATGACCAGGTATCCATACAAGATGGACCTGACTACCTCTAATGTGGCATCTGTATAATGCTTGTTTAATAGCTAAAATTACTGGAGACCTAGATCTACTGCGGAACTGATTTGCAGTAATTGCTACCAGACAGCTTTTGGAGTCAGAAAATATATGTTACCACCACCATACCACGTTATGTGCTTCAATAAATAAAACCGCTTCTAGAATGGCAGTGGCTTCACCAGTGAAAATAGTACATTCTGCTGGGCATTTATAATTCAAAATAATTTTGTACCTAGGAATCCATGCAGCTGCCCCAACAGGACTTTGCTCATCAGTTTTGGAGGCATCAGTATATATGACCAGCCAGTCCCTCCAATACTTATCGATGGCCGAGTTTAGTTTTGCTGATGCCAATGGACAACTTTTTAGTATATCTAGGTTTAGGACTACCTTGGGAACGTAAAAAATAGCCTCAAATGGTGTATCAAATAGGGGGTTGACTTTACACTGGAATATGGGACATGAAAGACACAAGAATGATAGAAGACTTTTAAATAAGCATGGCGATTCTTTGTGTATCCAGTACCTACCTGCAGAGATATAATCTGCTAACTTATGCAGTTTAGCTATAAGATGGTTAGATAGCTGAAGTGTCTTGTGAAGGAATCTGTCTGACAGATACTAACTGCGCAACTGAAGTGGAGGATCAACACATTCAACGTGAAGGACATTAACTGGGGAGGACTTCATGGCGCCTGTAATGATACGACACTTGGCCTGGATCTTATCCAGGGAATAGAGAGCTGTCTTATTGCATGGTTCGAGGAGGAAAGATCCATAATCCAAGTGACTACGCACCAGAGCATTATAAATTAATTTTTGAGTGTATGGATGAGAGCCCCACCAAACACCTGAAAGTGAACGTAGGATGTTAATATTCGTTTCAGTTTTTTTGATCACATGATTGATATGGTGGGAGCCTGACATTTTAGCGTCAAGGATTACGCCGAGAAACTTAACACTATCTTTTATTGAAAAAGTTTGGCCATTATAGGCAATCGAAATATTTGGGATAATTCTTTGACGAGCAAAAACTACAACACTGCTTTTGGCGATAGAAATAGATAGCCCGTGCTCCAATAGCCAGTCCTGCAGGTAATAAATGGCTGAGTTCAGCCTTGAAGAGGCTTCTGTGACATTGCTTGAGGAGACATGTAGTGCCAGATCGTCAGCATATTGTAGAGTACTACAGAAGGAATTAGTTGAGAGCTCTAAGTCATGAGTGTAGATGTTAAACAATAGGAGACTAAGTACCGACCTTTGAGGTAGCCCTTTCCAAACGTGTCTTGTAGGGCCTGTGTAATTTTGAAACTCAATAACAATCGATCTAGCAGATAGATAGTTTGAGGTGTAATTGATTATCCTCACTGGGATGCTCAGATTATGCATTTTCTGCCTGAGCACAGGAAGTAATACGTTGTCGTATGCAGATGAAATATCCAGAAATGCTCCCACCAAGTAATTACGTTTGGAAAAGGCCACCCTAATGTCAGTAACCAGCACACTGAGGCTATCCATTGTGCTGATTTCCTTCCGGAACCCATATTGCGATTTAGGTAATATGCCCTTGTTTTCCATGAGCCACTCAAGTCTGTTTTTAACCAGATGTTCTAGGATCTTCGCCATGGTGCAGGAGAGAGCTATGGGACGATACCCAGAAGGATCAGAGCTGGGTTTACCAGGTTTTAGTATTGGAATAAAAATTTGAGTTTTCCATTCTTCTGGTGGAAAGCCAGACATGAAGAAATGATTGAGAATTTGAAGAAAATATCTTTTAGTAATTGGACCACTGTTTATAATAAACGAATAAGGGATACCATCCGCACCAGGCGAAGAGTCCCTCAAACCTTCGAGAACAGCTTCAAATTCTTCTCTAGAGAAAGGTGCTTCAAATGAATGAGAAGGAGGATCTAAGTTATGGCACCTTAGAACTTCCTCAGAAGAGGGAGCTGAAGGGGGAGCTAATGATTGCACAAATTCCTCAATCCATGTTGAAAAATCATTTGAGGAAATGTTACAATGGGATGTAGAACACCTATATTTCCTAACACCTCTCCACACCATAGAGGGTTGTGTGTTCGGAGATAAAGTCTCACAAAAATTATGCCATCCTAATTTCTTTTTTCCTACTAGAATCTTCGTCATTTCAGCAGCCAGTTTTTGATACTTTAAATAGTTTTCCAAAGACATATCAGCGGTATATTTTTGTTCTGCTAATTTTCTTTGCTTAACTGCCGCATAACACTCTTGGCCCACCATGGTGGAGGTGCTGTCTTCCTTTTGAAAGATTTTTTTAAAGGTATTGATTTATCAGCAGCCTCAATGAGAGCCTTCTTAAAAACGATGTACATTGACTGGGCATTGTTTTGGTCTACGGCTGGAAGTTGAGAAATCAGCTCATCAGTTCCGTCAGCAAACTTGGTCCAGTCTGCTCTGGCAACACTATACCTCAATCTGGTCTTAAATGGTATCAGAGGGGAACTATGAGGAGAAAGGATTGAGACACAGATAGGGTAATGATCACTACCATGGGAATTACCCAAGACTTCCCATGAAATTAGGGATGACAGTTCAGGAGAACAAGTGATAGGTCCACAGCACTCTTGACATTTTGGGATGGTTGGACACGGCGGGTAGGAGTGCCATCATTAAGCAAGCAGAGGTTTTGGTTGTCCATTAATTCCAAAAAAGATGTAGATAAAGTATCACAAGAATGTGAGCCCCATGATGTGTGGTGGATATTGAAGTCTCCAAGGATGACAACAGGAGGGGACAGAGAAGAAATGACACATGACAGTTCACTGAGGATAGAGGGATTAGGATTGGGTATGTATACAGATAGAAATGATATGTTCAGTGCACGAACAGCAACCACATTGATGCCATCCGTGTGAGCAGAAAGAGGAATTTGTGAAAATGTTATAGATCTAGAGACAAGAATCTATGCGCCAGCATGTCCATCATCCCTGTCATCCCGGAGACATGAATAGCCCGAGACCCTGAAGTGGGACCCAGGCCTGAGCCACATCTCCTGGATGGCAAAGATGATAGGGTTAAATTTACTTATCATATGTAACACATCAGCTTTCTTATGCCTGATACTCCGATAATTCCATTGTAGAATTGGAATGTTTGATGTTACACAAATCAGCTCAGTAAGTTTTTGATGTATTCCATGTGGAAGGTGGGTATCACTAAAACGGGTAAGGAGATTCATTAAAGTGGAAATCAGCAATTCGAAGAGGTTGTCATTTGGAGATTCATTCAGCGCGCACCCATTAGGGAGAACAGAAACTGGGGTTTCCGTAATCATCCCATGAGCACGTCTGTCATATCCTGGGCCTGAAGCTTGAGAAATGTGACGATGAGAGGGGGAAATAGTCTTACGATAGGAAGTTGACTGAGGGGAGTTTAGCTGTGTATTGACATGTGAAAACTGTTGAGAGGGACGAGGAGACTGGGGAGGGATTGGTGAAGGGGTAACTCTAGCAGCGTCTGCAAAGGACCGTCTTGACAGTGGAAACCTAGCTGAGGCCTCCAAATATGACACGTTTTCCTGAGACATTGTCAGTTTAATGGCTTTCTGACGTGAGTGTTCTGGGCATGAGGGATCCTTGGCCGTGTGATTTCCGGAACAAAACATACATGTCGGTGACTGCTTCGTACATGAAATCCCTTCATGACTCTGAGCGCAGACAAAGCATCGCGGTCTTGATCTGCACTGTGAAGTCACGTGTCCAAATCTACAGCATTTGAAACATTGGATTATGGGAAGGACATATGTCTCCACAGGCATTGAAGTATAAAAGCAAAAGACGTTGGTTGGTAGCTTTTGACCCCTAAATGTTTACATCACAGTCTGGGTTGGGATCCAGACTGTGTTACCATCCCTAACAGTTCGTCTATTAAGTCGTCGAGCTTTTATGACTGCACCATAGCCAGAAGGGACCTCTACGGCTGACACGAACTCCTCAAGTGACCACTCAACTGGAACGGCTCTGACTATGCCCATTCTCGTAACGTGAAAGGATGGAATCGACGCCTCATATTTGGATGGGAGTAACGTAGGATGTGTGAGGAATGAATTAGCATCTACTGCAGTTCTAAATTCAACAGATATACGGTTGCGGCCTACCCGTTTTACGCCATCCTTGTTGATATTTTTCATTTGATTACGGAATAAGAAGTGTCCAAATTGGATAGGTCTCAGTGCCGTACCGGGAGATGAATCCTCTAGCTTATGAACATGTACGATAAACGGGGCAACATCATTATTATCGTTGTAATTAGTCTTATTGCCCACATAATCGGGGTGCACAAATGTAACCTGCAGAGAAGGGGTAGATTGTGTTGGGTGGGTAATTATTTTCTTCGCGGATTGCGAGGTTTCATTACCATTACCTGGCGGTCTTTTACGATTGTTGACATCACTGGAATCTTGTACTGAATGCGACTTACTTTCTATAGATGTCAACGTTAAAAATGGCGGGGACGAACATCGCTGTTCGTTCGGCCCACCACCCGGGTCATGCGGCTCCTCATCCATTCACACTCGTTAAAACTAACTAACACAACACTAAACACTTACTAGACAGACGGCATTGTGTCTGTCTAGTAAGTGTTTAGTGTTGAGTACCACCAACACAGATAAGGTAAATCAACAGCTTTAACTTTACTTTTTCACAAATAGAAGCGTAACACGTATGTAACGCACTCAACCAAAAAAACAAAGTCCTGAATAATGTCTCCATCTCGTGAAGATTGAATTGAAGTGTGCAAGGGAACGGTATATTTCTGTCAAAGTCACTCAAAAGCCAAAAGAGTCTTGTCACATTGTATAGTGAATATTTTTAGTATGTTTTCGTGATTTTTTTTAATTTGTTTTTTATACAACTAGATTGGCAAACAAGTTGCGGCCCGCATTAGATGGTCAGCGGTCACCGCAGCCTATCGACGCTCGCAACTCCACGGGAAGTTTTCCGTCCAGGAAGTTTTCCTGCGACCACGGACGCTGCAAAGCGTTCGAAACGTCAGGTTCAACAAAATAAATAAAACACGCCATACTTCCGTTAAAAATTGTTTAATTCAATGTGTAACAATCGCGAAAACCTAAGACAATACTAGATAAAGTACATTATTAAATTTTTTATTCAGGGCGTCTTTAGATATATGCGTATATCATCACGTAAAACTGTTTATTATAAATTTTATTTTTATTAGGTGTTCAAATTGCGTACAGATTTTTCCACTTCCAGCTACAGAAAAATCTTAATACATCTGGCAACACTGACGTTTTCGAATTAAATAACCAGAGTAACCGGACAAAGAAACTGTCTATGTGTACTGTCTAGTAGTCTATTACGATTTACTTTCGTTCTGTTTGTTCTCGGACCTATGGTGTCTATTTTGTGTGGCGTCCTGTCTATTTATTTATCATAACATTAACAATAGTTTTAGAATTTTTACTTGTTTGCGACTTCTTGTGGTCATGTATTGAAACATCCAATACCAGTATTTTTGTGGTAACTAAATTATAATAGGCTTAGATTCATTTGTAAAGAAAAATATTTGCCTGTTTGGGAATATGGATCGCAACAATATGAGGTAAAGGTTTTCCTGAATCACTTTAAAAAGTATATTTAATGTTATGTAGACACTTTCGCGCTACTACATTAGTGTTTATGCGCTACCAAATATAGTGTTTATTTTAATATGAACGTCACCGTTAACAAATATTATTTTAGTTAAAATGAAAGCTGGCGTACATAATCGAGACGTTATCAATATTATGATTTAATTAGGTACTATTATCATGTCTAGATAACTTGTATATTGATTCCCGTTACTACTTTGTCGTTAATGATACCTAGTGTGTAGGTATGGGTAAGTTCCTGTGGTGATAAGTTTTCAAATGTTTACCATAGTAATAGTACACTGTATATTTTAATCTGTTTACAGCAGAGGCATATATAGGTACATTTTTAATCTGGAGATTATATTTGATTGATATATAAAAACCTCAGAAACTACATAACATTGACCATATCTTATAAAGGAAGTTTTCTCTCGCTTATGGCTTGTCCCTTAGAAAAATCTAATGATTGATGCGAAATTAGCCGTAGCATCAATTATTCCCCTTTAGAACTTATTTTTAAGGTTATAAGACAAATAATTTTCATGAAGTTAGTCAGTAAATATTCAAGCATGCCAATCATACACCTGTATCAACTAAGAGTTATCTAGATTGGTAGCGTTTCAGGGAAACAGATTCTTGAATGCCCTTTTGCTGTGTTTGATCTTGCTTATTTCACTGTACATAGTAGAAAATACTGAGTAGGTATGGTGATGGATGAAATTTCTGTTTATGCCAGTAGTTTGGTAGTGAAACTCGACTACTGCTATTTTTCTAAACACTTGCGTTTTTTATGAACTGTGTAGTGCATAAAGAACACAAACAGGATGTCTCTTCATGGGCTAACTGAAGCCATTTTGGTTTTGTATTTTGGGAACAATAAAGTTTTTAATGTGTAAAAGAACATGACAGACTTTGAACATGAAGAACATAGAAAAAAATGTAAGGAAAAGTTTTACAAACCATGAAATATTAAATAAAACTCATTTGACAGGTTTTATTGCTACTATCCAAGTCCAAAGGGTCATCACAATATTGGCACCATTATCAGTTGATGCTAAAATACAACTGTAGCTGTACTAATATAAGAAAAATGAAAACATATGAATGAATTATTATTAATTAAAGTACAAAAGTTAGTCTCTTTTGTATATTAAATTTCTACTGAAAAACCATTGTGTAGGGGAAAGGATATTAGAATTACATATGTATGGGCAAGATATGCATTTTTTAATATATTTGTCAATTTACACTATAGACCTAGCCATCAGAAACTTGTACCCTGACTATTCTTTCGATTTTTAAGAACGTGACTCCATCGTTGATTATTTCATCCGGCGAGATCCAACTGGTATAATTATACCATTCGCTTAGACATATATATGGAATAACGGTAAACCCGGGTCTTGACGGGTTAATGGTGATTTTGCCAATGTCGAGGTTGAAAAAGCCATGTTCCGGTTGGTATGAATATTGTGCAGCCATGCAATTCTATAAGAGCAAACATCCCTACATCCTCGGAAACATCGGCTGTTATAGCCTTGAACACAAAATTGCAATTCCTTAGTGTCGCTTTTCATGGTTGTGTGACACTAGCGCCGCAAGGCTGCGTATGGAATTGGAATCTACAAGGCAAAAAGCCTCGCGTACGCTTACAGCCTTATAGAATACCAAATAAAAAGCCGTGATCGCAGTAGACGATGTCAAAGCTGTGACATCTGTGATCACAGCGACGCACACAGCCATTACGAGCCGCATAGAGAATTGCATGGCTGGTCTTGAGGTGGAATGTCACATTGAACACTGGTGAGAATTAAGCTTGATGTTGCTCTTGGAATTAGATTCCTATTTAGAGAGTTAAATTAGGTGGCTTTAGTCCAAGATTTGGCTCAGACAGCCACCTTACAGATATTAAACTCAATGCATTTGATGTAGCATATAAATTCAGTATGCTAATGTGAGTGAGTGGATATCTTCAGAGCCATTGATGACAGATGTGGGGAGAAAAGTTTTAAAGTGGAGAATTCCAGCCTCAAACAGATATAGATTAAGATAATTGTTAATAAGCAGTCTATTGAAGTTGGGTGCAGATAACATATAGGCATCTCATCATCGGCTCATTCTAATTATGGGAAGCTTAGAGATGGGTTTATTTTCTATAGTGTGTACTTATAGGCTATACAAAGAAGAAACTATAATTATAACTATTAGAGAAATATTTATTTTTTTCATTTATGTTCCTGTTTAGTGTGAAGTGAGTGCAAATTATATTGGCCTTAATGGTTCTGATAAGTACAGGTACTACTTTCATGTGTTCGTTTTTTTTTATATAGTCTTTTGGTGGAATAAAGTGTATTGTATTATCAGAATTTGGTTAAGGTATAAGTTAAACCTGATTACTACTTTTACCACTACATGCTCATGCCAAGTCCGTTGCATGGTAGGCAGAGGGAACTAAATATCACAAACACGCTCCTTACACACTTATTATTGATTAGTATAACCAAATTATTATTTTCAGTATCAAAAATGTTGATCTAAATCATCTTCAGCTTCAGCCCTCCAGAGAGTTGTTTGATTGGATTTGGATTCGGCTAAAAGCAAATGCATCAAGTTTAGTCTCCCGAATGTGACTTCAGCCAATACAGAAGTTCTCATTGGGAATAATAAATTATAATGCTGTGTTTCTTGGAATTATAGTAGACTCCAAAATACAATGGGGCCGCTAACATAAATAATCTTGCCTGTAAGCTCAGCTCTGTTGCTGGTTAGGAGAATCAGACAATTGACGGATTATAGGTTACTGTGCGCTTAGTCTATTTCATATTTACTTTCACAGCATTATGTCATATGGTTACTGTTGGGGGGAATGGCGGCTGATATTACCATAATTTTTATCTTACAAAAAAGAGCCATTCGCTCTATTTATAACTTGGGCTCCGGAAAATACCTCAGGGAACTGTTCAAAGAAATAACTATCCTTACTGTTACATCTCAATATATTTATGAAAATATGTTGTAAGTCCATAAAAATTTAAAGTCATTTTCAAACTTCAGCAAAAAACTTAGAAGTAGAAATAACTTTTGTATGCCAGTACACTGGCTGGGACTGGTAGGACTGGCAGATCTTTGAAAATGTATTCAAAAACACAATAAAAATACTCTCTGTAAAAGGGCCTATTATAGACTTGATGAATATGTAACTGACAAAGATGTCTGGAAATAATTCAGCACAGATGACCTGTCCTTAACAATCTTTAATTCCACAATTTGATATCATTATTGTACCAATATGCTAATGTGAGTTTATTGTAATATCTTATTGACAATTTTAAAAGATACCTATATTGGCCAGTTTCTTTCGGCATTCCTTCTTCATCAATGGTCATTTCTGAGCAGATTAAAAAAAAAAGTATGATAAGAATTGAATAAGATACAATAATACAATAGACGATGACAATGGTCAGGTTTTCCTTGTACTTAAAGCTCAATGCCATATATAAGCTTAGGATCATCAACAATTCTCACAGCTCATCTCTGAACGGAATCACAAGACCTAATGGCAAACGAGAGGCCTATAAAGAAGTAGGACACAGATGTTTGATAAGTGGATCTACTTGAAAAGTATGGCTTCGGTTGAAGGGAAACCTGTATCCCTGAGGTGGGATGAGTAATGAGGGGTGTGTGTACTTTCGCAATTATGATATTACGATTATTATTAGTTGTCTGTCTCATGCAGAAATGTTTCCATACTTACAGATCAACCTATGTAAACAGTGGCCCTCGGTCTCTGCCGCACATGGGGGGTAACAAGCGACACAGCAGCAACGGGCACAACGGGGCGCGGCTGAGTCCCCCGATGCAGGCCCCGCCGGTTACACACACCAACAACAATCACAACAGTCAGCATGACGATCTCATCAATTACATCTTTGAATCTTGGAACAAGGTAATTATTTATAAAGCCAGTTGCAGCGGCTTTACCTCTGTGGAGTTTATTTTTGGCATTATACCGTTTCTTAATATATTAGGATTGATGGGATCCGCTACCTGAGCATAAGGATTTGGCGAAGATATGATTTTGACATGAAACGACTGCCGCCAGACCTTCATTACCTAAATAACATAAATAATAAATAAACATTGTCGGACAAATTACACAGCGAAACCTAGTCCTAAAGTAAGCGAAGCTTATGTTATGGGTGCTAGAAAACTGATAAACATAGGTAAATACATTTTTTTTAAAATACTTATTATACATAGAAAATACCCAGACCAAGACAAACAGATATGTTCACGCACACAAATGTTTGTCCTGTGTAGGATTCGAACCCACGAGCGTTGGTGCAAAAGTAGTGTAACAGCGCGTTTCACCACTGCCATAGTAAAATCAAACAAGTAGGCCGACTCGACCCCTGCACGAAGGATAATAGCCTAAACACGTAGGGATGTCGCTTATAGTTTATATAATCGTTAAAAATGCATAGTCTATCTATATACAAAACAATTTACCCCAGTAGGTGAATCATCAGGGATCTATAATACAAAGTTTTTCTTAATTATTTTTTGTACATAGACCAGGAGCTGACTATTGTATTGAAGTTATATACTCCTTTAGGCGCGTTATGAAAAAATGATGAGTGAAATTTTAAGATACTGTAACACAAAAGTAACAGGTTGAAGCTGCCCGCTAAACCGCTCATTAAGTCATGAAAAATATGCTCAAAGCTGCAACCAAATAACAATTCCCTGGAGGATTATTGTGTTCATGCAAGTGAGTGACGTTATTACCTCACGGAAAACTGCAGCCAAATAACAATTCCCTGGACGGTTATTGTGTTCAGGCGAGTGAGTGACGTTACTACTCCATCCATGCCCATTGATTTATTTCAACTTTCCATCTTATATCTGCAGCTCATAATAAAACTTTGACTTTATATTAGGGATTCCTATTTTGGTCAAGAGACCCGTTTCCCATTTTTTAAAGGTACAACAATGATACTTCCTACTAAAATATTTGTCATTCTTTTGGTATACGTAACACAACTTATACAGTATCTTGAAAGTTTCAAATATGAACTTGTGTTAATTAATAGTGGTCGATTTTTAGACCTCGTTGACCCCCAAAATCAGGTTTCGTTTATGTCGACCCCTGGGAAACCGATATCGAACCATGGTAAACCAATATCGACTACTTTGGTAGGGTACTTACTGCTTTATATAACACTAGCTACCCGCCCCCGCCTCGCATGGGTAGATAGATGGAGATAGGGAGATACAATAGTACTTTATTTCGACAAATTGAATATACATTCTGTGTACTAAGTATCGGGAATTTGTCAATAAAACAAAAAATACAAATTATTCATCTAAATTTATTTTATCGCCTTCAAAGTAGGCCCCATCGCTTGCAATACAACATCTCCACCGCTTCACCCAGTCTTCCATACATTTTTCATAGGCTATTTGCGGTATGGCCTTTAGCTCATTCAGCGAATTTTCTTTTATGGCTTCTATCGACTCAAAACGTTTTCCTCGAAGTGGTAATTTTAACTTGGGAAATAAAAAAAAGTCAGACGGGGCCATATCAGGTGAATACGGTGCTTGGTCGAGAACTTTTGTTGAATTTTTCGCTAAAAACTCTTTCACTATAATGGCTGTGTGTGATGGTGCATTATCATGGTGCAGCATCCATGAGTTGTGTTGCCACAAATCTGGACGTTTTCGGCGGATACTCTCACGCAAACGCTTCATGACGCCTAAATAATATTCTTTATTCACTGTTTCTCCCTCTGGAAGGAATTCGGAGTGAACCACACCACGGTAGTCAAAAAAAACTGTCAGCATCACCTTGATTTTGGAGCGACTTTGCCGCGGTTTTTTGGGTTTCGGCTCGTTTTCGAGACGCCATTCTGAAGACTGTTGGCTTGTTTGCATGTCGTACTCATAAACCCATGTCTCGTCGCCAGTTATTATACGTTTCATAAAGGTCGGATCCGTAGAAGCTCGGGAAACCATGTCTTCAGCGACATGCTTTCGCTGCGCTTTTTGAACAAAATTGAGCTCTTTTGGAACTAGTCGAGCGGCGACGCGTTTCATGCCTAAAATGTCAATGAGAATGTTGTGGACGGACTTAAAAGATATGTTCACCTCACTAGCCAACTCTCTCAGACTCATACGTCGATTTTCGAGCACTAGCTTCTTGATTCTGTCGATGTTTTCTCTGGTCGTAGCGGTTGAAGGTCTACCAGAACGAGGCAAGTCTACTACTACTTCTCGGCCTTCTTTAAAAGCCTTATACCATTCATAAGCCCTTGTTTTCGATATACACGATTCGCCGTAGGTATTTCGCAACATTTTTAGTGATTCACCACATGAAATATCATTTGAAACACAAAATTTAAGGCACACTCTTTGTTCAACAATATTTTCCATTGTAAAAATCGCCGAGGACTCAAAACTATGACCAACAAAAAGTGTAGTTTAAAACAAATTAAATGACAGATCCCGCTCAAATTTTGCGCGCTAAATCAGTACAGTGCTACCAACATGCAGTAAAAAAATTAGAACGACCTCTTTTACGCGGGTCTTTTTATTGACATATTCCCGATACTTTTTACACAGAGTAGTATATGGTATTACAAACAAATACTCAATTGTTTCTAAGTTAAAAAAAAAAGTAATGTGTAGGTAGGTAACTAAGCGTAGAGCTGTTCGCTCACATCGCGGCATTTTTCTATTTTTTGTTATTTCGTGCGTTAGTTACAATCGCAGTTTGAATGTCCAGCGTGATCTGGTCTTAGCTGTACTGCTCACATAAAGTTAGTAATAGTTTATCAGAAATTATCGAGAACAAATTTGTAGAACGGGAGCGATCCAACAAAAAACGCACTGTGCGTTCACATGTCCAACTCTGTTCATAGGCGTCGTTGATATTGCGTGGCGTCTGTGTTGCCACAACGAATCGTTTCTGAAAATATCGTGCATTTCGATTTCTTCATGGTCATAGAAACAACTATATACTATCAATGATAAATATAACGGCGTGAAAACAACTGTAAATTATTTTTTTCAAGGCAACAGCATAGATATCTTTAAGCTTTCTACTACTATTACAGACATTCATCCATTTATTATTTTCTAGTCTGTCCTAATCTACAAAGAATTTCTATTACACAATTACAGGTGACACGTGAATTGGAACGTGGTAACGAAGATGCGAAGTACTACCAAGAGGTACACGCGCCACGCCAACTGGCCAATTTTCGACCCTTCGACCTGGACGAGCTTTGGGCTCGCCGTCTGATGCAAAGCATAAACCGGAACAAGCATCGCTCTTAGTTCCAGACGTTCCCCATCTGCTGTAATAATCTCTCATTGTATCTCATCGCCCTCTGTTTCGTTCTCCTCCTGGTGTTTCTGTGCTATATCACCATATGCATCAAAGTAAGCTTTGACGAGGACGAAGAAGAGTGCGACTATGAAACACATTTCTCACATTCCCAAGTGTGTGGTAAGAATGCATCGTATCAGTTTTTGCATTTAAACACCTAAACACATCATGATCGTGTTTACTTTTCGAAAGTAAGTATTTTGGAAGGTAGTTTTACAATGAGACGTTATTATCGCCAACTGATTCAAATTCTCCTATAAAATTAGTTTCCCTTCTTTATGTGAACTCGCCCCGAATTATGGCATCGGCTATCATCTACAACTTTTTAAATAAACGTAATGATAATGTAGTTTTGGCACACGAGACTTTGTATTATTCATTTTAATTAGATAGACAGTGACGAAATGTATTATACATGTAATATTTAAACTACAACATCTAAATATTTGGTTACCAAAATTATTTATTTGTCTAATTGTCGAGTTAAGATCTTTTAAAAATTTGAATTAGATATACAATCATCGTAAAAAATAACAATAGCCGATTTTTCTTTGGCGTCAATCAATCTATTCTTATATGGATTACATGATCATTTGTCTTATGGTACATTGTTGTGGGGGAAAATTGAATCAATTTTTATTTTACAATTGATTATCTGTTTCGCTGTGTTGTTTATTGTTTCTATTAGGTAGTGCAGTAGATCTGTTTCATATGCTACCAAATGGAAATCTTTAAGAATATCTGCGATAAACAGACACTGAAGGGTCGTATTCCCAATTTTATACCTCTTTTAAAACTTTAAATTTAACAACACATTAAGTCTCCGCTAAATGGTATCCCCATTTAGCGCATCATTGAGTAATGTCTCCTGATCAAAAAATTCTTCGGCATTATTTTCAGATATATAATATCGCGATACGTACGTCGCTTTTCTTTATATTTGAGTATATACAGATTGCTTACAATAATTGAATATTTGTGTACGGTACGATGAAATGTAAGTGTTTCACTTAATTTCGTCGTACCGTTGTGTACCTTTGATACCATGGAAATCAAGTATCAAACTACTACATAAACATATTCAAATGTTATTGTACTCGTCGAGTTGATATAATATAACCGTCAATGACGTGAAAATAGTTCAGCACCAACATATTTGTATCTAAGGGAGACGGGGATTCAAAAGTAGCCAATTATTTAATCGTTGAGCATTAAGGCTCAATGCTCAGTTAATCGAAATACATTTAAAAAGGCTTATAATTTTCTAGAGTAAAACACAAAATACTTTGTGTAATTCTACTATGGGCAAAGTAAGAAATATTGCTATAAATTAAAAAATGCCGATTAGCTGCGTAACATCGATATTTTAAATTGAGAAAATAAATACGGAGTCATCAATATCAATTCTATTAATCGAAAGGTCGACGTTAATCACGTTATAAGGTTGGCAGTACTGACTAATCGACAGTTGTGGTAGAAAAACCAGAATATTACTATGTTAAAACATAACCTCGCTTGTACGTTAATTAAATAGTCTTCGTGCTTGCGGGGTAGGCAGAGAGTACTAATAATATTTTTATACTAATTGATATGCTCATATTTATTTAATGTATCTTCTAAATGACGATCTGAAAAAAGGAGATTATTATATATGATGGTATTGGAAAGTTAGTTTCGGTATTTCTTCCATAATTGTAAGTTCCGAAATGCTGATTAAAAAGCATGTTAAAATATAAAAACATAACAGTAAAATTTTATTTAATAAATTAAGACGAAAATGCATGCAAGACTCCATGTCGATTCGGGCGATTATTTAATTTAATTTTGTATTTTTTTTTTAAATGACTTGTGTATATTTTTCATACATTAAGTAAGTAGTATCTTTCTTATCTGTATATAATTATTGTTAAAATAGAGACTCGTATTAGGCTTGCTATACACATGAGCGGGTCGGTACTGACGGTTCGGCAGTATTTGTTGATTAACAAAGCCGACTCGAAACAAATACTGCACTTGTTCGGCTTCATTCGGCTTGTGCCGATCGGATAGTTCATTCGGGTCAGCATATCATTCGATTCGACAGCATTTGTGGAACGACAAAGCCGACCCGCAGCAACTACTACAGTTACTTCTGTATGTAAAACTTAGAAGTTTAACACACATCGTAGTCGTCTTCATCTGTTAAGAAAATCTTCATTGTCACGATTTTCATCCAAGACCACTTCGCACCCTAAATCTTCAGGGTTTTCGTATTAAAGGAGAGCCGGCAATAACAACAAAAGCGGCGGAAATTTAATAACACGTCTTCGTCCCACATACTAAAATTGTTCGTCAAAAGCCGATCGGCATAAGTAGGCTGTTGCTGAGCCGAGTGATTATGTACGTTTGTGATTCCCGTTCACTTGTGATTCACATTCATCTGCATATATTCGATTTTACCGCCTGACTTTGCCGATTAATGCCATCCCGCTGTTGACCGGCCTAGTGTATATGTGCGGCAAAGCCGAGTTTTGGGTTTTTCCCCGAACATTAATTTACATACATTCGATTTTATCGCCCGGCTGTGCCGATTAATGCCGGCCCGCCTATGTGTATAGCAGCAACCCTTACTACAATCGATATGTGTAAAAGGAAGTATTTTATTTTATTTGTGTTGTTGTACCTAAAGTTTAGTACAACGGTAATACTATGTATCAAAATTGGCACAACAATCAAAATAAAATATTTTCTTTACTGTCTTATATAATAACAGTATTTAACTCGCATGAAAAGGCTTCATTTACTAATTTCATTACTTGAAAGTAACTTCCAGTTGGCATAAGGTTGGGAAACAATAAAATATTTTAAAAATGTTTTCGAGATTTAGGAGATCAATAGGTAGTGTAAATAAGATAGTGTGAATTTTAATTTATAACGTAAGAGGAACATTTTTGATCCCCGCTAGAATCAGCTAGAGATATTATTTTAATCATGACTTTATGCTTTTAGAATTACATATGTACATCATAAAGATATCTGGCACAATGATCGGCATATGGTTTGATTCGGAATGGCGTTGATTATATATCATTGTTCATATGTTTGGCGCCATTCCGCAGTTCGAATGACGTCAAGGGAGATTCAAGTTACGTGCCGCACATTGTATCCATTTGTGTGAATACCTTTTGCGATGCTAATATCATATCGTGTGTGACGTATTTTGTAAATGTAGTAATGAAGTAAAGTTAGTATCAGCGTTACGTTGTCCTGTACATGCAGGTTTATATTTTAAAAATGAATTCAATTATCTACATTCCATATTCTATCTGTACTTAGAACTTGAAATTATTGTAAAATAGATAGAGTTAAGTGACGCAGCGCTGCCTGATTATGGATTTGAATAAAACATTTTTACGGTATGTGGTTTTATATTATATTGTCTAGTTGTTGTAGAATAAGTTATGGGATTCGTGCTGTAATTTTTAAAGTAATCTGTATGGCGCCGCTCTCTCCGTTTGTCCGCAATATATATAAAATCGAGCCTCATAATGTATACAAAGTTATATTTTATAAGGCTTGTGGAAGTGGAAATGTTATACATGTTTCTAACTAACATAGTTTTAAGTTAAAAATGATAAAAAAGATACCATTTACCCCGTGTTATTTTCGAAGTTTGAAGCGTATAATAATAATTACAGTTTACAAATCTTTACGTATATTATAGCAAAACAGTCACAAAAAAAAATACACCTTATCGTAAAAATAAATAAATATCGCATAAATAACACAATTCCTTCTAGTACTAAAGTAAGCAAAGCTGTGTTATGGGTACTAGACATTTGATAAACACGCGTACATACATTTTTTTAGTAATTACTTATGATATATAGAAAACACACATACTGCCGAAGTCGCATGGGGTCTGAACCCGTGGGTAAACCTGTTTTTTTTTTTATATTGGCTCAGCATAATGGCTCCGCTTTGCCTGTTGGTAAGCGAAAAAAGGAGCCCAAATTGCAGCGGCGACTGACAAAGGGCTACATTGTCTGTCAGTTGACGCTACCATGCTGGCCCGCAAGGTTCTTCTTTTTCACGCTTCGTTTGAAGGATCCCATTTTGTAGGAAGGAGGAAACACATGTGCAGGCAAGGCGTTCCACTTTTTAATAGTACGACAGAGATAGGAGTTGCCGAACTTTTTAGTGCGAGAAGAAATTTACTCAACAGTGGAATGATGACATCGCAACCCTGCACGTGTGGTTTTATGACGGAAGGGAGAGAGTGGAAACGGTGGGATAAAGGAACATAGTTCTTCAGAGCACTCACCATGGTACAGGCAATAAAATATATTTAGCGAGCCAATGCCCCTACGAAGTTGCAGAGGTTCTAGCTTTTTTTAGGACCTCTTCGTCGTCGATTATGCGTATAGCCCGTCGCTGCAACCCATCGAGAGCCTTAATAAGATACTGTGCGGAGCCATCCCAGAGATGCGAGCAATACTCCACGCAGGCCCGAACTTGAGTCCTATAAAAGCAGACAAAGCTGATACGGCGTGAAGAACCGGCGCGCCCTGTTCAGTACTCGAGTTTTTTTTTGAAGCTGTTAAGATGAGGCTCTCGGATGTAATTTCGTTAGTTTACCTGATCACAGAGGTCAGAGACTTCTCAATGAGTGACAGTTAGTCCGTCAAGTTTGGGCTAGGATAGAAAACTACCATACGGCAGCCTTATGTAAAGCATGTACACTGCCCTACAGACGTTTGTGAGTATTGTTTGCACGTTGATACCCCTGCTTTTAATGCAGCGACTTCTCACAAGCTCTCTGGTTACCCCGCTCTCGAAACCGATGCGCGAGTCTGACACGCATTTGTACGACCTATTTGACAAGCTTTGAGATTGATCGTATTCAGATGTCACCATTTATTAATTTTATTTATATACATACATATCATCACGCCTGTCTCCCATTGGGGTAGGCAGAGACTATAGAACGCCAGGTGCACCGATCCAAACACCGCTTTCGCTTCTTCCACATTCATCAACCTCTTCATGCACGCTCTTCGGTTTTGGGTACTTTTGATTTAGCCCTGTTTCAACACATCACCAATTTGATCTATATGTGTGCGTATAGGGCGGCCCCTCCCGACATCATCATTCACTCTTGCTTGATACACTTCTTTTGTAACTCTTTTTTGTCATTCATTCTTTCTAAATTAATTCATTCATTCATTTTATTTTATTTCAATCACTGTTATCTTATATGATATATCTATGAAACTTTGCAATTGAAGTTAAAAATAATAACTATTAGCCTTAACAGAAAATTTCCCGCACCCCGCTTGCGGGCCACACCGACCAATGAAAATGGTTCCTGTATGCGGTTCCTAAGACATGCGTTAACAGAAAATCTCCCATACAACGATTGCGGTTCCTATGGCATGCGAGGGCGGAAAATGACCAATGAAAATGAACCTAGAATGTGCCCCAGCTAGACTGCCTGTTAATAATTTGCCCTGTCAGTTTTCACCAGAGCCTAGCAATCTTATGAACAAGATAACTTGTATGTAGAAGCCACAAGTCTGTGTGTTCACCACTAAGAAACCTCTATATGCTGTGGATGTAGAGGACGAATCTCTATTCTAGAACATGGCTCTCACCCAGTATCAGTATTCTGTATGTAAGTATGTTATCTTCACGCCAGGTCTGTTGCGATATAGGCAGATAGACCGAACGCCATAATACTCATCCTTACATACCTCACGCGCTTCTTTAATATTCATAGCTCTTTTGGTGCACGCTCGCAGGTTCCTAGGGATCCTGAGATAACCATCTGATGTAGGATGAATTTTAGGTGTCTATAGTTCTGAAGCCACCTGTTGGATAAGATCTTACTCTGTGGTCGGTGGCAAAGTCAATACAAGTCAAAAAGTCCCAGACTTTTTTTTATAGAACGTAGGGAGGCATACAAGCATACGGTCTACGTGATGTGAAGCGGTTGCCGTAGCCTATGAACACAACATATTAAGTACTTACCACTCGCGCGATGCACCTCTGCTGCTAACACAGCAACTCGTTAGGAGCTTATTGGTAATTTCGCTTACACGCAGGAACACAATAACTGTGAGGTGGAGGTATTTCCCCAGACGGACTGCTTTGATGCGCCCTACCTCTCTTAAAAACACCCATACCAAGACAAACATACATGTTCATGCACACAAATGTTTATCCTGTGTGGGAATCGAACCCACGAGCGTTGGTGTCAAAGTAGT
This sequence comes from Pyralis farinalis, assembly GCA_947507595.1. Classification (NCBI taxonomy): domain Eukaryota; kingdom Metazoa; phylum Arthropoda; class Insecta; order Lepidoptera; family Pyralidae; genus Pyralis; species Pyralis farinalis. The sequence goes on along the minus strand of OX382276.1, from coordinate 26,847,000 downwards.
GTAACAGCGCGTTTCACCACTGCGCCACCGAGCCCGTCAAAATGTCGTCTAGGCAGGTATTGGTGATCCACCCCAAAGATAATTTCATATTACATATTATTATTCTGTCCATTCTGTGATATCTAGGATAGAATTTTTGGTGTCTAGATTTCTGAAGCCACCTATCGGATAAGATCTTGCAAAGTCAATACAAGTTTACAAGTCCGACTTTTTTTTTATAGAATGTAAGGATACAGACCACGTGATTTAAAGTGGTTGCCGTAACCTAAGAACGCTTGCAAAACATTAGTACCACTCGCGCGATGCCACATATGCTGCTTACACAGCAACTCCTTAAGAGCTTACTGGTGACCTCACTCACTCGCAGGAATACAACAATCCTCCAGGGAGTTGTTATTTGGCTACGGTTTTCTGTGAGGTGGGGGTTCTTCGATGCGCCCTACCACTATTAAAACACCCAGACCAAGACAAACAGATATGTTCTTGCACACAAATATTTGTGCTGTGTGAGAATTGAATCCACGAGCGTTTGTGTTAAAGTAGCGTTATTAATCGTTGCACCACCGAGCTCGACGAAAGTACTGCGTGGTTCCAGGAACGGTTTCTACCGCGTACCTTTAGCATGTGGAATGAACTAGTCAGCCGAGGATATCAAAGAGGCTGCAGCACGTCGATCTTAAAAAGGCGCAAAGAGGTTCATACAAGGTCGGCGGTCAAGGTCGTCGGTAGGCGCGAGTGATGTCTCTACCCGCGGTAGCTCTTCAAATCAGTCAATATAGTCGCTATGTACATTTGATTTTATTTTTGATTCAGCGATGAGCTGTAGGAATGTTCACGATCTCACGATACGTGTTGAGGCCTGAATTCTAAGCAAAGACTTTGTGTCCCGTTCTGTGCTTTACCGATGATGGTACATTGGGTACTGTTTAATGGAATTCGTTCTATGTGCGTGGTTCCCTATCTTGAGCTGGGAGTGTTATGGGCAAATATGTTCACCCTCATTCATGATACGCCTTTGTCTCCCTCAAGGTTCTACCCTATCATCAGCAAATGATTTGGCTTGTAGTACCCCCGCTAGATAAATATACCTACATGTGGTATATACCCGTATTTTCAACCTTGGTTTGGTATTTTTAAAAGATCTTTTTTAGTTTTTATGAAGTTTATTTGTTTAAAGAACCGAGCGAAGTGTACCTATAAGGACCGCATCTTGTGGCACCCAGTTCTCTGTGCCAACCATGCTAAGGACCTGGCGTGATGATATAGTAGTAGTTCTACTACTACATACTTCTTCGCGCTCCTTGCGGGGTAAGCGTAGTCCATTGAAGTCGTGACGTAACTTTTAGTCATCAACTTAAGGTAGCTTAAAGTTAGTGTCACTACTTTTTATATCACAGATTTAAATGCCTAAGATGGGGGTATCAAGGACAACAAAAATGTATTTAATTACAGGATTATTCGGGGGTTAACATACAAAATTATTCGCTCTTGGCAGGTAGTTGTCTTTTTTTTTGTATGGCTAATATAATGTAACCAAAATACTTATATGCTATGAAATTATAGAGATTGTCTCAGTCATTTCATAGGCGAGCGCGACATAGAATTCGCAGAGTTCAATACGTTGCCCTTAGAGGAGCATCTACCGCGCACGGCTCGCTTTGTCAATCATTTTTTTTTTATTTAGTAGAAACAATAGAAAAAGAAAAAACATGCATGTTTCTCACAAATTTTCAATATAGATTATGATCGATCATAATCTATATTGAAAATTTCGAGCATTTGGGAGAATACTAATCTACATAAACCATTTATTTATTTAATATAATAATGATTTAATGAATTGACACATAAAAGGAGAGTGCTATTTTACCGCTACCTATATGACGTATCAAATTATCTGATACGTCATATAGGTAGCGGTAATGTAACTTAAAGTAACGCTTTTACGCTTAGAATTGTAGAAACCTACGAGAACACGCCACCGGCATATAAATGAAAAACATAATTCATACAACATTACGATATCAATCAAGCGCGCTGTAAACCTCATAGTTGCCTGCGTCACAGTTATCAGAGATTCATATCGCGTACTATGGTCGTATGTCAAATAAAGTGTTCTGTTCAAACCGTACTTATGTCGCGACCGCGCCTCGGGGCTTAGGCAAGTTACAACATCTAATGAGTTCGTGAACTTCTCATTTTGCTAACAACAAGCAGATTATACGGATGCTTTGTTTTTATCGCGTTTTCGCGTTCGTGACGGGGCTTTGTTGTTATTTAGCTAGCTTAATTAGGCGAATATGTTTTATGTCTTAAAAAAATAATACCTGCTTTTTAATGATCACAATGTGTTTTTTTTTTTACATCAGATACAAGCACAAATTAATAAAGGACTTGACAACTCATAAAAGCACTCACAAAAACGTAGTGTATTTGCGGCTCAAGTTCTCACCGATTTGCGCCTACTGATTAATGGGAGGATATTTAAACCAATAAGCCTAAAGTGACGCGATGTCGAACCGTGAACTATCCAACCAGAGCTGCGCGTTCAACTTTACTCCTCGACCCGTAGCGATGATTTGAGTTACTATAGCAAAATTTGTCTCATCGGTTCTTCGTAGGTTATTTGCTCTATAGGTAGAATTCAAGATGGTAGGTCTACCTGGTGTTGCAGTCACCTAGCCTATGAGATCCTGAGAAAACCTTTCTGTGATCGCATAAAATGGCCGGTATTTTTGCCTGTTAGTCGTCGGTTTAAACAAACGTACAATCAAACAAACAGCTCGTTGGATGATACGCGGCTACTTCTGCAGAATGTCATTTGCGGTAAGGTAGAAAGGTTGCTGCATTGGCAACCCGCCGAGGATATAATTTCAAGCCTCTATAGGGTATCGTAACCGATTTATTATTAGGCCTAGGTAGGCAGGTTAGTAGGTTATCTATCCGATATGTTGGCAAGAATACACGTACAAGTACAGGGATAACAAAAAATAAAAATGCCAGTTTGAAGCATGAGACAAACATGAGGAACGGCACTGCAATGAATTTGTCATTGGTAATATGTTATTTTAATGACTAACATCGACAGCGCCTGAGGTTGTCTCGTAGAGAGGAGAAATATGCGTCGCAGAAACAACCAGAGTATCAACAGCGGCGGATGCTTGCGGGTACTGTTCCAGAGAGCGGATCGCAGAGAGAGGAGTTTGTTGAACTAATTGGTGGGGAAAGCAGATTATACGTAGGTCACATTACAAGTTTTGCGTAACTTAAAAAAACAACATGTTATAACCAAAATATTATGTTTATTGCTTTTCAAAATACTCTCCTTTACATTTTAAACATTTTTTCATGCGATCGAACCATTTTTTAAAACAGGAGGACCACAGATCTGAAGGCATGTTTTCTACGTGCTGATTGAACGCTATCACTGCCTCTTCGGAGTTGGTAAAAGTGAAACCTCTCATCAAATCTTTGATTTTGGGGAAAATACAGAAAACACAGAGTGCTAGGTCTAGTCTAGTGCTAGGTATGTGCAGGATGGGTAACGAGTTGTACTTTTTCTGAAGTTAAAAATGACTTTGTTTTGTTGGCCGTGTGTGAAGTAGCGTTGCCATGATGTAGGAGAACGCGGCTTTTTGATCGTCTTTCGCGAACTTTTTCTAACACCCTGGGTAAACAAATGGTAGAATACCACTCGGCATTAACACTCTTTTGATCTTCAAGTGGAATTGTGCAGATGGGACCCGTAGCTGAGAAAAAAACGCGATCATTTTTTTACCAACGTTTCTCGTCTGCCTCACTTTTGTTGGCCTGTTCTCATTTTCAAACACCCATTCACAAGATTGCTGTTTTTTTTCGGGTTCAAAACAATAAATCCACGTTTCGTCTCCTGTGACAATGTAATAAACAGCATTAGAATATCCGTGGTCGTACTTCAGTAGCATCTGAGCCACGCGAGCCCGCTTCCGCTCCGCTATCAGTTCATGAGGGATCCAACGACAACAAAGTTTCCGAACTTTCAATTCTTCGTGTAAAATTTTCTGAAATTGGCTCATACCAATCCCCAATAGTTCTCGAATTTTCTCACAGGTAATCCGCGGGTTTTCTTCAATTAGCCGCTTAACAGTAGCCACATTATTTACGTTGACGGCAGTTGAAGGCCGCCCTTCACGAAATTCGTCATGTAAAGAAACTCGACCTCTCTCAAATTCAGCAAACCATCGCCTCACGGTGCTCAAAGAAGGTGCTTCTCTCCCAAAAGCATTTCGAAGACGAGCAGCACAGTCTTGCAGAGAGAGAGAACTTTTAAAATCATAAAAAATCATCGCTCTAAAATCTTTTCGACTCAATTCCATTTTCGTTGCGTACGTAGAACTTTGATATGTGATAAAAAACAATTGACAAATGATTTCCCGCCAATTGTTTTTTTTTATTACTAATTAGGTTGCAACGTTTCAAAAAATATAACATTGTGAAGTCCTACAAATTATTTAAATCTACATACTTGTCCGCCTTCTGGGGCGGCGACACTCCCATCGACCTCTTCGCTGATGTCCATATGCGCCCTGCTATCTGTCGTTTCTGCCTATTGTTCGACACTTCTACGTGCGTGCCATTCATAGGCGAACCCACGTAAAGCTGTGAAGTCCGCCGCAGACGATACAAGACCGTTGAAATACACAGGTTCCAGTTGCCTCTCGTTGCGCTTAACCGCGTTCAGCATTCTGCTACGTTGAACATGAGCACAACATGTGGTCTCTGTCCTGCTAGTCTCTCCACACACATACTAGATTCATACCGTCCCATGAAAAAGAAACAAAGCCGAAACTGTAAAATGCAATAAAAAAATATATTCGAAATTCAAACAGTTAAGGAACCAGGAGCGCAAAACTTTCGGTGTGGCCGATGTAGTTTTTCTGATGGAGAGTTTTAATTACATATCCCACAAACCGTCTCAATCCACATGCTTAAACCTGTCTTAAATACATACATATCATCACGCCTGTCTCCCATTGGGGTAGGCAGAGACCATAGAACGCCAGGTGCACTGATTCAAACATACCTCTCTCGCTTCTTCCAGTCATCAACCTTAAATCAATAATAAAATAATAAATAACGTCTTAAATGTAATAAAAACTTAAATGAAACAGTTTAACAACTAACGTAACGTACATGTATTTTATATGTTGGCACTTATACAAAGAAGGACTGTTACCTTCAACATAAACTCTCAAATTTGGAATGTGCATCAGTTTGAGGACAATCGTCGATGCCCCATACTGGCCAATTACTACAAAACTAGAAATCATCTCATTTTCCTTCGGGTGCTATCAACTCCAATCCTAAGTATTGTTATTATCGTAACAGAGCCAACGTTCTTCAGAGAAAGCAGCAAAATGCATATTTAATCATAAATCAGCAAAATAATGAGTGAAAAGAAAAGGAGCTTACACTTGGAGCCTTTTTATCGAGAGCGAGCAACCATTGGGTCACTAATGAACAGAAAACTCGCCGATATACATTTTTATGAGCCATTTTGCTTTAAGATTTTCTTTTAGCATCAACGTACATAAAGCATTCAAACTGAAAATTCATTGTTAACAACAAAAATGGATAAAGAATAATAAATAAGTGGATACGAGTATTTATCACACTTTCTTATTCTTGGATTTTCGTTATCATTATTAAGCTCGCTTGCGCAGTGGTAATTTGATACAAACGCTCGTGGGTTCCATTTCCACACAAGACAAACATTTGCATGCATGAACATGTCTGTTTGTCCTGGTCAGGGCGGTTTTAAGTGAGGTAGGGCGCATTATAGCAGCCCGTCTGGGAACAGCTCCCTGGAGAGTTGCTATGTTCCTGCTCACCACCAGGTAGGTCCTGAGGAGATGCTGTGTTAGCAGCAGGGATAGCATCGCGTGATTGATACTTATCAGGCAGGCAGGCGTTCATAGGCTACGGTAACCGGTAGTTTATATCAAGAGGCCCGTATGTATGTCCCCGACGTTGTATTAAGAAAATGATTTTCCGTGGGTTATCCAATCATCAAAAATCCATCCAAATCATCACGAATATATACAAGAATAATTACGAGAATATAAGATAAAGATCTATTTAATAATCTCCTTTCAAGACTCTACACTCAAAGATTTAGACTGTGTGTTGTCTGTCAGATGTAATGGACGTAAACTTTTTCCAATACAAGTTATGTGTATTAATATTTATAATTCAATCGAAGAGTTCTAACTTTACAGACAGCTTGTATAGAAAGAAACTTTTAACAATATTTCATACAAAATAACATACTTATATTGGGTTATATTTATAAATAACCCGCGATTACAAAGAAAATAAAGAAGTAAAAGTTGCACAAGGTCTTCTAGGTCGTCTCTCAAGAATAACTCCAAAAGTATGTTTACTTCTAAAACTATTATAATCTAGAAAAAATATTGTTATTTATTCAAATTTTTGTTTTTACACCCGTTTTTTACGTAAACATCCTTAAAAGTAGGACTAAGCTAAGGAAAACTTCTTCTGGGAGAGGTACCCTCCAGATGGTGAACTCTCCACGAGTATCACAGCCGTATGGGTTATGTCGGACTGTCGGTTGCCACTAACCGCTTAAAGATTTCATCGGTCGCGATCACCCCAATGAAAACGTGGCGAGGCAAATTCAAATCGAATAAAAACTTAACCTAAATACTTGCTTGCGAATTTTTGAGCCTGCGATTACACTGCAAATATTTCTTTATTTGAGCGGGTAGATCTAAATTGCTCTTCCCGCCGATTTGTATTAAAATTAAAGTCTGTAATGTCATGAAAATGCGTTTTTCTCTTTAAATTATAGGAGCGATCAATTAAGGGCGTCGGGTCGGCAGGGCGGCGGGCTGCAACCACCGGTTCAATTTATCACGACTCCCCGTCCACAGTTGTTAACGGTTAATTAAATTTGAACTCGACATCAAGAATATAACTGTTGGGATTTAAGGCTCATTTACACAAGGTCGATAGGTTGAATTCGCTTGTTCGAACTCGGCGTCAACAAAGTGATAACTAGTCGACTACAGTGTTCGGAAAGCTACTTTAATTCTTGTACCTAGTCCGGCAATAAATTCTGTAACAAATGAATACCTATGCATTTACGTTTTTATAAAATAATGTAATCTCAATAAAACTTATTATTACACTTTATTTTTAATCACGGGTATTATCCTGGTCATTTGATAGGCGTGCGCGGGGATATGGATTTTGAGAAGATTCATACATGTTGTACACCCACCGAGACCCGCTTCTAAAAATATCGATAGAACCATATATCTATGCGCAGGTCACGGCAGGTAATGGGACTATTGCGAATGTGTAGGAAATTATTAGTCTATTGTAATGAGGTCTGGAGGGATTATTGGTACTGGTTTATTGCAGAAGAGGGACGGACGCCTGCCATAACTATCATATCTGATGTTACTTTCGGCAGGCGGTGGCTCGCCACTCACTAGATGGACCCCCGAAATGCCAGAGAAAGTCGGCCGGGGGCAACACCGATGTGAGTGACTCAGGGGTGTCGAGAGGTGTGCTACGCTTTCTCCGAAGTTACACGCGGCGTTATGCCCTTAACACTTCCACCCCTGGAGCATATCACCTGCTAGAGCAATATACTCTATCGACTCCTCTCTGGACGGCCAATGAAGGCAAACCAGAGCTGAGAGTCCTGCGGGCCTTCTTTACTTTCCACTCCGACCGATGAAGACACGCCGGAGACGAATACCCTGATCTAGTCTCTGGAGCACTCGGGTACCTGTGGTGTCGTTACGTACCAACAGCTCGCCACAAGCTGCCCTGCAGGGATACTATTATTAGGGGTCGGTACTAGAGGCGTGCACGCGCATAGATATATGGTACAACACTGTGATTTGCAATTCTGAACGAAAACGTAAACTGCACAGACGCGCGGATTAAGGCGTCCACTGGAGGCGATGTGCACGCGCACCGATCCGCCCTCGTCGGTGCACGTTTAAGTGAATGCGGCAGTGCATGGGGATCGCCACCCACCACGTCCAACCCGGCAAGTCGATGAGAGCTGAGTGTCGTATAGGCACATGGTGAGAGGTAGATTACAAGATAAGATGAATGAGTTGATAAATATAATGAACGAGAGATGCGTTGTGTGTCAGAGACCAAGCGAAGGGAAGCGACACCGAAGATCTGCCCGGAGGCATGATGGCTCTGTAATCCGGGGTGAACCAAGACGATCTCGTTGGTGGCGTTGGGTCAAAGTAGCGTAACAGCGCGTTTCACCACTGCGCCACGTCCGTCTTGAATATGACCGACGACGGCTCCATACACACTTTGTGCAAGGCAATCACTACAATCCTATTTTCTTTAACGCTCCATTCCATAGTGTAATTTGATAATAAACACGAAAAACAGAATGTAAAACGGCGGGAAATCGAAAGAAGTTTTTAACATAATAAACGCGTTCCAAATTCAAAATAATTAAAGAGTTGAAAAAAATAAAAGTTTTTATGTATTTATGGCCAGACTACTTATTTGTTCCCATATGGTGTTTCCGCTTTGTTTTTTTTTTGTATTATTCTACACAAAACTATATTTTAATTAGTTTTAACAATCAAAGTAAACCTTACGTACACGTGGTTCTTAGTGTTAATTATTAAAGATAAAAAAACTTTATTTGCCATTGGGCCCTCGCAGGCACTTAGACACTAGGATGCTTTTTCTAAATAAGCTTACATATGCCGGAGGTTTGTTTTTACATATTCCCGGGAGTGGACAAGATTACCATAAAGCTTATCAACAGTTTTTTAACAGCAGTGTTAGCAGCCACATTCGCACAACATCAACCTACTCATCCCACTACTGGGATGTGAGATGCGCTTAGACAAAGGCAGGAGTCAACTAGATGTAAAAAAAGCAAGCAGTATCGTGTAAATGGGCCATTACGCTAATCGTTTCATTTATAATCTCAATAACATCAATAGCATATGGAATCGAATAGCGTCGCTGATATTTTCCCTATTGTTTGCAAATTGGATTTTTCATGTTCATCGTATTGTAGGCAATTTGATACATGGGGCACACTAAAAGTTTTGCACTTCTAGCTAATCGGAACTATTTGAATTTCGAATGTATAAGTGAAGAAATGCCCACGGCACGGAACAGAGCCTCACAGCAGCAAGTGCCGTGCTGCACCTCCCGCGTTTCGGTTCAAATGATCGCAAGGTCGGTCGGTGGAGCCATGGGCTGTGGTGGGTTTGTTTCTTTTTCAAAGATTGTCGGGAATTCGTTTGTCAATTGTTTTATAACATACGTATATGAAAGTTCGCATATGTATGTTAGAAATCATGTGCATATTTTGTTTCTGTACGAAAAAGGCTTTAAAATGTAAAATTGTTTTATGACTTATGCAAAACTTAAAAATTAAAGCCCTACACGTTACATATTATGATACTTTGAAATAAAACAAATTGTATTTTTGCAAAAACTTTATTATCATTAACAAGTTAAGTGGGCCGATTCTACTAAAAACTGCAACTGCACTGCAGCGCGGCGTGTGTCAAAATGCGTACATTTTGACGTTTCGTCAAGCGATCTGACAGCAGCGACGTTTAACGAAACGTCAAATGTCCGTATTATGACACACGCCGCGCTGCAGTGCAGTTGCAGTTTTTTAGTAGAATCGACCTAAAGATGCTTTTGTCGTTGGATTCGGTCATTATTTTTTTATTTTTTACAGTTTGCTTGGTAAAAAAAGTACTATTCGGCTAAATCGGTACCATTAAATACATTGCCTAGGTCGATATTGAGATATTTTACAATTATGGAACAGACGGGCGTAGTTTACTGGTTGTTTCAATGAAATAATGAGCGCTTTTATATTTTTTTCCGTTGACCTCCACGGCACAACGGCAGCACAGAGAAAAAAAGACGATCGAAGACTAAACACAAGCCGAATAGAAATATGCATATAATTTTCTCGTCATGCAAATTATAAATGCGACTTTACCGCAGCCGCGATTTATCGTGGTCGTCGATGGTCACGACAACATGACAAGAGAAATATAAAAACGCACAACAGTTAGAACTCATAGTAATATTCCATGGCATTTATATCGAGAATGGGACACACGAGTTTAATATTATTTTCATGTAATATAATTTGCTGAAAATGTCCTCGGGTAACTTTTCGCCCACTATTTTATTATTCAAATAAATGGAACTTTAATTGAGTCGCTTGTCTTGTCGAGATAATTTAAACACATAAAGCGTAGTTACTTTGATGTTCTTTAGATGTTCATTATACCATTGAATATTGACTACGCTCAAAAAATATGTTAGAAAAATATATATGAAGGGTTATAGTGGTTAAATTTTAATGAATAGTTTCTGATCACCGATAATATTAGCCATTATTTGCGACATTAGTAAGCTAATGTTAGCTGGTCCTAAATGAATTTTTATTACACCAGTTCCATATTTGGGAGACCAATGGACGGAATCCACATCAGATTTCTTTCATTGATCAAAGGTTGGTCTACGCCTCGGCCGGTTGGTTGGCCGGTTGTCCCGTGGATTGAGCCGTGGCCATGGTGGTGGTTGTTGATACGCTGTCAGGGTCTTTTTCACGGACACCCATCCATGGAAGACGCTTCTCGAGTTCAGCCCTGAGGATTAAGCAGAAATATTTGGTAACATAATTTTTGACGATTACAGTGGTTGAGTGGTAAGCAATGGATACTTTAACACCAAGGGTGCGATGGCTACACAGTACAAGCATTTGTGTGTATGAACATGTCTGTTTGTCTTGGTCTGGATGTTTTCAAGAGAGGTAGGGTGTATCAAAGCAGCTCGCCTGGAAAAGCAAGTACCTCATAGAAAACCGCAGTCAAAAACTCCACGGTTGTGTTCCTGCGAGTGAGTGTGGTTACCGGTAAGCTCGTAAGGAGTTGTCTTGTTGTTGCGGATGATACACGAGCGATACTTCATGTATTGCAAGCGTTTATAGGCGACAGTCTTCTTCTTTTTATCGTTATCCCGATTCCTAATTCATTAACATTGGGGGGGTCCGCTACCTAAGTCTAAGAATTTGACGAAGGTACTGATTTCTGTATGGAGCGACTGCCGTCAGCTCTCCACAACCCAGAGAGAAAACGAGATCTTTCTACAGACTTAACTGGACTGAACACGTCTTTCGAAATATAATTTCTTGGTCGTGCTGATTTCCTTCACCGCCGAGCAAGTGATAATTACAAATATGTACGTAAATCCGAGTTCAGTGGTACATGCCCACTCCAGCTCTCGAACCAGGTGCGTGTTGATCAATAGGAATCGTTATTTGTTAAATTTTGCCGTTTTCCGTCCTCATATACGTATATCTTTTCTATGTATTTGGAATAGATCCCCCTCTCCTCCCACTTTTTTTAGAACAATGTCGGGCGACATACAAGCATACGGCCCACCTATAAATGATAGCGTTTTTTTCTTGAATACATTTACTAAGAAGTACAATGTGTGTGGCTAAAATAAAAATTGGAAGATTATATTTAAATTTATTATGGAATCCCTTGCTTGGAATCCCATCATACTCAATGTACAATTCTATTGTTTATTGTGCGTTTTAAAATATATGCTAAAACATACATAATATACCCACTGTACCGTGCCGTAAGTGTAAATATACCTGTATCTTGGGTGATTAATGGCGTACACCCACGGGTCTATGCAGGAGACGACCTTGCAGCACACCGCTGGGATCATGGTGGCTACGGGCGTCAGGAGGTTTCTAAATACACACACATAAATAATATTTAGTAAATCTTTGGATATTCATATGATAATTCCTATTTTGTAAATAATAAAACAAGGGAGGCAGTAATCGAGCATATTGGTAACACGATGGAAAGCATAATATCAGATATCAGAGACACCAAAGCTTCATCGATACGTTGCTAGCCTTTTTAGGGAAATATAGCTTTTATGTAATTTTTTTTGGGCGTATCGATTATTGTTTTCTTTTTGTTGTGAGAAACTAAATTAAATACCACATCTTGATCATACGTTGTAGGCAACTCCTATCAACACGTACAGACAACGACAGATCAAGTTCTACACCCACAAATCTTAGCAGTAAAGGTGAGATTTGCATAACTTTGACTTTAACGTTGAGTTTATATAACTTGAACAGTCGTCGTGTATTTTGATAGTACGCCGATTACGTGGTACGTTACGTTTATGTTTTTAACAATATATCATGATTTCAATCACAATAAATTGTTAGTAACTAACGCTTTAGACACGGTACCGATTAGACGTCAAATAAAACATATATCAAATACCAACCTAACTTAAAATTGTTGGCTAGATAGATAATTAATATTATTTGCGTTTTTCTTTTGCAATACGTTGTTGGCATTTTTGGTAAGACGGTATCTAAGAAGGACGACATACATCGAGATTCCCTTACTGCCGCCGATGTGCGAATCTTCACACGAATGTCATTGGGTTATGATTATGACGGATCAACATCACGGTCGCTTATCGTCTTATTGGTTAAAATATGTTATTTGGGCACTAAAACACTACGTTTTGGCGAATGAGGGGAGGCCTTCATGCGTTAGCACTGGGAGCCGTCCATAAGTCCTTGGTGAGTGATTGTATTACAATTTCTTTCGCGTTAGAAATCCTCATATTATAAAGTTAATGTAACATTGGAACTTAAAATTCAAGGGTAACAACGTCTTACGTGGGGATTTTATTTTCATGGTAGGGGAACTCCTGATAGCTGTCAATATGCGAGAGATGTTTTTGTCAATTTTCAAGACCTTTTAAATTAACCAAAATTGAGATTCTGGTCATCGCACCAGATAAAATTTAGCGTGATACAAAATTATGGAACGCAACACAACTTGATAACCAGCAATAGAAAAAGAGTGCGTCGTTATTCGAGATACTGGGTGTAAGGCTTGGTCAATTGGACGCATTGATGTTAAAGGTCTAGAAAAGAACTGGCTGAAAAGAACAATATGCTTCAAAGTCTGACCTGTCCCCAAAAGCACCCGTCATAGCGACGAAGGCATAAGGTGTCCAAGCACACACGAACAAAAAGAAAATCGTGAAGGCAACTTTGGCGATGCGGATCTCGACGCTTCTACTCGCATCCTCCTTGTTGGCAGCTAGAGACTTAACGTTCATCTTTTTGGCTTGCTCTTGCAGCATGCGCTCGTGTAGACGAACCTATAAGAAACAAAAATTTACGTAATTAATCCACTGCTTTTGCATATATAAGAGCGATTTTAGTGTAGTACAGATTAGTACGCGGAATTTTCATAATTTTTCCTGCATGCCGAAGATATACTTTTTGAATTAATCCGCAGGATACCGAAAACACACTAACCTTTATGTATATAATGTATTCTTAGTAGTTGGTTGGTTGGTAGTAAAGGCGTTGACGGACATATAGATAGAAGAACTGCAAAGAGGCTTCAACCTCAAACATACTTCTGCGCTGCGCCAAGAAATAAAAGATTCTAAAATCATTGTTGACAATGTTAACCATTTTTGTTGATGTCATGAAGTGTTAATTTGTATATAGTCAAGTAACATAAAAAGCCATATAAATTATCTATCTATTCCTGACGCAAAATCCCTTGTGGGGTAGGCAATGTAAACAGACCGCTACATGACGGTCTTGTAAAACATAAAAGCAGCTCTATTCATAAGTACGGTAGGTATTGCAATTTAAACAATTACAGGTTTATCCTGTTTCTAATCTCAGATTCTAAAAGGTCTAAGGTAAAAGGTCTAAAGAAGCCACTTCTTTAGACCTGTGTGCGTACCCTTTACCATTTTGCTTGTTGTAGTGCTCTTCAATCGTGATTTTTTTTTTCTTCAGTAAAAGGGATATTTCTGTGCCTTTCATCTGCGTATCGAAACAGAAGGCATATTGATTGATACACTCTCTTCAACTGTAGGGATTGATTTAGGGCATGTCCTATATTTCGGCGATAAGCGCCAAGCTTCAGGTCTTGTTTTATTATACGCGACAGAGTCCTAGTGGAAAGTCCCAGGAAAAAAAAGATTTTTTCCTTCCTAATGGAGTTTTAACGAATTCTGGCTTTAACAGCATTAACAACACGCGGTTGCCCCTATCTTTTATGGTCTTCAACAGAGGAAGTGTTGGTATGTCTGTCGATAGTACGATACACGAACATACGTCTGGCTCCATACCCACTTTATACCAGGCATCCACTGCAATTCTAATTTCTTTAACACCCCATTCCATATGGAAATTGATAATAAACACAAAAAAAATATGTTAAACGGCGGGAAATCGTAAGAAGTTTTTAATATAATAAACGCGTTCTCACTCAAACTCAAAATAATTAAAGAGTTGAAAAAAATATAAGTTTCATACGTAACAGTATTTATGGTCAGAATAGTTATATAATGTGAATAATGTAGACAGCCACCATTCACCCACAAATAGGGGATCTACCTCGGCCTGATCGCCGTTCTTCAAGCCGCTCGACTAGTTCGGTATGTGTTTAGTATTTTTATGTGACAGGTACTTATAAACGTATAACTTAGACCTTAGAAGTTCTAAGACATATGAAGACATTTTTTTAATATTTGCCTGTAGGTATATGTACAGTAAAATCTTGCTTCTTGCTATTTCGATATTCTAAACCAAACAAACAATAGTATGATCCATTATTTACACACATATACGTAATGCGTGTACGAAGAACAAGAAAGGAGATTCTGCAGTTTTTGTGAATACTTAACTCAAGTAAAATTTACCAGTGTTATGAAACTGCACAAAGATCTTCAGAAGAAGATAAACGGGCACTTAAGAGGGTGCACAAGCTAAGTGGCGCCCTCATTTTGTTTTTATTAATAACGCTGAATTTAAGACCAATTCCAAAAAAAACGCTCTATAGGGCACGGAAGAACCATATTTATGTTTTTTTGAGACATATTCTGTTTTTATTATTTATGTAGAATTAGTCATACTTTTGATTATTGCTATAAGTGGCCACAATAAGCAATAATAAAAATTTTGGTTACTTGTCATAGATAATAAATACAAGGTACATTTCAAAAAAAACGTAAATATGGTTCTTCAGTGCCCTATAGAGCGTTTTTTTAGAATTGGTCTTAAAATCAGCGTTATTAAAAAAAACAAAATGAGGGCGCCACTTAGCTTTGTGCACCCTCTTAAGACACGTCCTACATTTTTGAAATATAATCTTATTGTAATTTATTTAATTCTCTTATTAAAGTTTTTTTTAATCTACTTAGCAAGTTAAAAGTTGATAATGTATCAACGAGCAGCACAACATTACGCTGAGCGATGGCTGTATTCTCTTCATCATTGTTTAATAATGTACCTACTATAAATTCACTGATATTATACTGGTAGCTACTAATAAACAGTTTTTCTTTTTTCCCAAATCTAGGTCAAATAGTTTATTAATATTCAATTTCAAGTTATGATGAAAATGTATTAACTTCATGACAATATTACTTTCAATTAAATATACCCATTCTTCTGTCATGAGATCAATCTTTAGAATGTGTAAATCAGACGAGATTTACACATTCTAAAGATTATATATCATAAAAACCTAGAACGAATAACAAATTCAACGAAATCGAATTAGCAGTTTAGCATCATATATAGAGTTGTTTTCTCATTAATTAATACATACAATATTAGTGCGAATTAAGTGCGAGTGTATACACAAATATTATAAATACAGAACTATGTACGTAACTTTGTAACTACTATATAAAAGCAATTTCATTGTGCACAGAATTTTTCGCCCCTTCCGTATTTCGTTTTGATAAATACGTTGGATTGCGAAACGCTTTGATGTTTCAAATAAATTAATTTCTAAGCGAAACCTCAGCGATCCAAAGAGATGCCACAATTGGGTACCTACCTATCAGAAATTGTAGGGCTATATTTCGGACAATGAACACTTCAAATTAAAGCTATTAAATTAAATTGAAATCTACTCAAACAAGTAGAAGCGGTTAATCCACTGGGTGTCTAAGTTATAACTAGTGATTTCTCGCAGCTTCGTACGTGTTCTAGCAATTCTTTTCTGGTTACGATATATTGATAAGGAATATTGTCATTAAATTTAAAGACGCACAGTTTATAACGTAGGTCTTCTGGTCTCAATCCCGCCGTTTAGGCTGTACTTTGCGCAGGCAACTAGTTAACAAGTCAGAGTGTTGTTTTATAACAATAGATTTTGATGAAAAGACAAGTCAAAGGAGCAAATTACACGGACCATCTGTTAGCCATCGATGACACCATATTTTTTATTGTTATCAAAACTACACTCAATTGGAAAGTTTAACAATGACACAATTAGATGTAATTGAAATTCTATTGCTTAGGTTACAAACAGCCAAGACAGAAACCATCTCCCATGGTCCTGTCCTATGTGTGATGATCTGAAGAGCAAGATGATGTATAGGATACAGCGCAAAGAGTTTGAAGTGGGGCCGGTACATTTCAGATCTCGTGTCGTTGGCGGCGAACTTAGCGGTTCTTTGCAGGTTCGTCTACCACGTGTGGCAGAAGGGCGGAGGAGGCTAGTCAAGCGGGTAGCAGAGTGTGCAAGGACAAGGCTGTGATTGGACTGTGACTATCACTGCCCCATTAAATGTAAAAAGCGTCATGAAACATTGTGGCCGAGAGCTAAATAAATTTTAAATATATAAAATATAGAGTATCAAGCGTTGTCCACGGAATGGAACAGAACCTTTTATACTTAGATTACAGTACATAGTACCTGGTCAACCTAATAGGTGCCAGATGTTCGCTAGTTAGTATAGTCGGTTTTAAAGTCGATAATATTGATAAGTATGTGTGGCTGAAAAAAGGTTTAACAGAAATAAATCTCATTTCAAAGAGGCAGAGTGCCTAGCAAACAGTTTGTTGGAACGCGGCGGTCAATCGTATGCCTTTTTCCATGTTATTGGAACCGTTGTGCGCCCGCTCTGTACACTCGGCTACAAAACTTTTTGAATTTCTTTGTATAGCTGTAAATAGCATCGCGGAATATATGCATTTTTATTTTGTTTATACAAAAGCATAGACCTGGTCTTTTCTTCCTGTCAAATAGCGTACATAGCATAGCGACATGGAACATGTCTTCAGTCAGGTAGGGGAGAGTCATTAAAGGATAAGAGAGCGCACAAAATATTTAAGAATATTGACGTACTGCCAAAGCTACAGCATCGGACCTATTAGAAGATAATATAATGGCGTTCTATACTTATACATGAGTGATTAGGTACAGCTAAGAGCAGATCATACTTGACACTTGAAGTACGATAATAACTTATATTAGTTACGGCGGCGTAAGGACGGTACATAGGTCAAGGTGACAAGGTTGACGTACACTTAGTTCTACAAAAGGTTGTATGTGTCACCAGTTATACTTTTATAATAGTAGTTTGATACGAATACCATGACAGAAAACATTACCGTGTAAAAATGAGCGAATTTCGCTTATAAATAAATACATATTGTTGTTTATTGTACTTGCAAAGTTCCTAGGTTGAATTGGTCAAAATTATTTTGTTACAACAAAGCGCTCGCAAGCAAAGAGCTCGACTGCAATAAATTAAGGCTTATTTGAATTTACAACTTAGTTTTTGTTGTAAAATATTATAGGATAATATTAATTAGCTCATTTTGGCCAATCGACAAAAATAATACAAAAATTGAAATTAATAACAATCGCCTTTGACAACCGCCTTTGTGTACCTAGGAGAGGGGAACTTTTTATTATATATACTGCAAGATTTATATAAGTACGAAATTAGGATGGATCTAAGAATAACAAGACTCGGAGGATGACGTAATCACTTCTAAACTTCTGAAAGCGAGGGGAATATCGGTACTTTTAGTCCTTCGGAAGCATTTCAAATCCATCACAGTCGAGGTAAACGCGCCGCAGAAATGGGACAGAAACAAGAAAGTTCTCGAATAGCGACCACGAGCCGGAAAACGCAGCGTAGGACGGCCCGCCACACTATACACCGACGATCTAGTGATGATCGCAGGGAGTCGATGCATGCAAGCTTATGTTCAGTAGTGGACGTCCTTGGGATGAAATCATGATGATGCTAGAAAAGAAATATGGGAAAGTATTTACTATTCAATTGTACACTACACAAAGAATAAACCTGGCTAGCTAAGACCGGCCGATACGATCCCCGCACCCCCCTACATAGCATTCCGGAGTCGTTCAGTCTGACGATTAGGAATTTGGGCATTGGTAACAAATAACGCGAATTTTTACACTTTTTTTATAAATCTGAAGCGCGGATTGCCTAGAACGGTATTCGTTGATGAAAGAAAATGTTATATTTGAATACACTGTGTTATGAGATGCGGATTTATCTATGTATTATAGATTAAGAAATTCCTTAAAACGCTCTCTTGTTTACATGCAATTTAATCTAACCTGCTTTGAGTGCTTCCGCCACCAATTAGTTCATGTGGACTAGCGCCGGCCGGCACCCACCCACTACCGTTAGTAGATGCAACATGCTATCGTTGCCATGGCTGCTCCGGTAGTCTCTGCCCTGCATTTGCATGGACTAATTGGTGGCGGAGGCATACAAAACAGGTTATATAAAATTGCATGTAAATTTGACTTTCACAAAATAACACCTGAATCTACTACCTTTCTTGTTTGTCAGTTACCTGACCTCTATCAAGGTTTATTATAGCTTGCACCACTAATGTTACAATTACTATTCCGTCATTTAAAATTCCGTGATTACGAGTTGTTACCAACGCCGATAAAATATATTCTTTGTCGACTACACATTGTCATTTCTATTGTTCCTATTTTACTGTACAGTAAACTGTGGTATATAACCTCGGTAATATTGTTTCTACTAGCGGTGATGGGGATTTGTATTTTAAATAAACCATTTCCATTCCGGTCGTAAAACGTACATCAGTGTAAAAATTGACGCCGATTAGTTTCTCCTTAAAAATAAAGGTGTAAAAACAAATGTGATGTATGTATTAATATTATTAATTAAAGCAAATTTAACAAAGGGAAATACATACTTAAACGTAATAATAGCATAATAATGTGGTCAGAAATTCTGCTTTCATATCCCACTGGTTATGCCCAAATTACTGTCGGTCTGAAAATGTTATACCTGTGTATAAGGCGACGTCGATTAGTTGTAAAATATAAACGTAAAAACAAAGAAGAAACAAGTATGATTATAAATATTTAATTATACTAATATATTTAAAAAGAGTGAATAAATTAAATATTACTTGTCCTCACAGGACAGCTTGTGGCGAGCTATTGGTGCGAAACGACACCACGGTAACCCGAGTGCTCCAGAGAGTCGTGATTGAAGAGATATTAATTACGTTCAATCAGACGATTAGGAATTTGCGCGTAGGGTGCAATAACGTGAATTTTTACACTTGCTTTGAACCTTATGAATTTTTTATATGCAAAGCTGAACGGCGCTTGCTTAGAAGGGTATAACTAAATTTTATATTTGCACAATTAATGCTCGGTTCTCTCTGCCTACCCCGCAAGGGACCTGGCGTGAAGATATACATACATACACAATTAATGTTGTTGTGCAAAACACTCTGTTTTGTAATGCTGATTTATATAATATGTATTATCAACCAAGAATCTAATAAATAATTACAATTCCTTTAAAAAGACAAATTACTTAATCAAATGTAAGTAATGTAATATGTCAAGTTTGGGCATAAATACGTGAGCAGGACCTTTACCAACCTTGCGAATAATGTATGCCCAAATTACTTTATCAGATTTAAGCAATCAGCAAAAAAAAAATAGAAAATTTCGTAAACGTTTGTTGTTAAACAACCTAACCCTCTTCCGCGTTAATTTAATAAAGCCACAACCAGTTTTGCCTGTGTAAAATTAATAATTTAAAGCAAAACAGGACATTTAAATGTGCACATCTGGGGAAATAGGAAAAAAATATGATAACTTACAGCTGAAGTAGAAGTGGGCAGGCTATATAAGAATAGCTGCTTCTTCAGAAGTGATACTATGGGAACAAAACGTTTCTGAATTATTGAACAAAATCATGAAATGCACGTGCGACGTATTACCGAGTGGAGATGGGTCTAGAAAAAACCGCAAAGAAGCAAATGAATGCAAACAGCACAAAATTGGGCGTTGTGCAAGTCTAAAAGGAAGATTATCTAAGTTCAGCAATGGATATCCTGGGGCAGAAAGACAATGACGGTGACGACGCTACTTTGCAATATTTTTATTTGCCGCTTGTTTTTCGTAATTTTGTCTACGTATATGAAACTCCTTACAGAAGGGAAAAACCCACATGTTCCTAGACCCAACGCAGTGACTCTCGCTGTGCGTTAATTTGTCAACGTTAGGACGTTTTACTGATGTTACTAAAGTGACAGAAGACATAACGCTCTGCACTAAATCAATTCAAAGCATCTCATGGCGCTCGGTTCTCTCCGCTTACCCCGCAAAGAACCTGGCGTGAAGACATACATACATTACACATATACATCAATACATACAGATTTACATACTAAATCCATATATTATGTACGATAGTGTACGTATATAAAACAAAAAACAAATTTTATAATAGGCCTCGCTGTGGCATTAACGTAGATACGTTGTCGACTACACACTGTGATATGTCTGACTTAAAGGATATAAATAGTGAATTGAATGCCACCTTCGGGGCCGTCCATCGAAACAGGGGGGAGGGGGTTAGGCAAAAATCACGAAATATCACAAGAGGGGAGGGGGGTGTAGTAAGATATCACGTGTATTTATTTTTTATAACCTAATCCGAGCAATAATAGTCTAGAGGTGCACAATGTTCTTCCTTCGCGCATCCTCACGAGACCATCGATCGGCAGATCGAGAGAGATTCTCTGCGTAGTGCGCGAAAATGACGCCGAGTGGCTTGATGAAACCGACGTTGATCTTCAACAAAGCACAGTGCCAACAACTGACTTGCAAGATGTTGACCGAGAACATTAAATATGTTCATGTACTAGTACAATATATGTTTTTGATTACACCATTCCTTTAATATTATTTTTATGCCAGTCAAAAACAACCTGCAACCTTTCTGTCTAGACTAGAAAAGTAGATTATACTGTATACCTGTATTTAAAGATAATATTCTAAAATTTTTAAGATTCTTTGTAGGTAGGTACTAAAAATACACGTGAATTGGGGGGGGGGGGGGTTAGTTTTAAACCTCACCACGTATCACCAAGGGGGAGGGGGGAGTTAAAAAATGCTAAAAAAACATCACGTGATTAATGGACGGCCCCTTCACTACTGAAATAAGTAAATATTAGGGGTCTAAGTATGAAATTGCCGATTTGTACTGAAAAATCTAAAACGTTACTCATCATATTTACATATTTACTCTCATTATCTATACATTGCTCCCATCTAATCGAAAGATTTTTATGCCTTTGCGATAGAACTCTGGGGATCTAGATTCGTCAAATTGTGTGAAAGCATTTTGTACTGCCAAGAGGCAGTACAAAGGGGAAGAAAGAGGGAAGAAAATTTTTTACTACGCTGAAAATTGTCCAAATCACGAAAAAAATTGTAGTCAGTTGGAGCAAGGTCTGGCGAGTAGAGTTACAACGGTTTCTCGTGCAGTGTGAGGTCTTGCGTTATCATGAAACAATAATGGTGAAGATCAATTTACGAGTCGTGTCTGTTCCACTGCTAGTTTCACCATCATTGCTCGAAGTTCGGCACAGTAAATATCTGCTGTTATTGCTTGACCAGACCTGAAAAGCTATAGTGAATAACGCCATGAAGAAACCACCGAACAGTTACCACTACCCTTTTATTGGTAAGTTTTGCTTTAGGACACTGTTGCGGCGTTTGACCTGGGGTCAGCCATTGCATTTTTCGCTTACAGTTATCGTAAAGAATGCACGTTTCGCCACATGTCACGGTTCAACAAGGCAACACGTGTTTCTTTCCGCAGATCAGTCAAATCATGAGGCCCCCATTTTTCATATTTTTTATCTTATCGAATTGATGCAAATGAGTCAATATTGTAGATAAGGTAGCGTTAAACTATGCCACTAATTCCTGGGTAGTTTGACTCGGATCGGCTTGCACCATCTCCTTCAATTCAACGTTATTTACATGTGTTGGCGGTCTTGGTTCGTTCTTCAAGTAGAATTTTCCATTACGAAAGCGTTTAAACCAAAAATGTTTGTGCATTCATTTGTGCATTAGCAGTCTCCTCTCCAAACGCAGCATTGATATTGCGAGCCGTTTCTGCCGCAATAGTTCCGCGTCGTAAGTCGTATTCAAAAATTACTCGGATTTTCGAAGTATCTATCTTTCTCGGCATAAAAAATAAGCTGAATAAAAAAAACTATTGAAATTCGGAAATCAAATGTTGCACATTTTTTAAAAGAAAAACCTCATAGGTATCATGTGAAAAAAGTTTCACTCGAAATCTCACACTATGACGTCAATTCAAAGTATCTATTACTATAAAATGGCAATTTCATACTGTTACCCTTATTAATTCTGGGAAAAATTGTGCCATTTAAATTGGCTGGTATCGTAATGCGTGTTCGCGGCTAGGGCGGACTTGTTCCTCCCTCCGCCCGACACAGTTTACAGTTTACAGAGTTTATCTCGAAACAATTCGGAGGTGACGAACTTTAAAAACGATTTTCATTTAGCCCTCGAAGTTCGTCGGGCTTTTAGAAATCCTTTTCAAGGATCAAATTCTTCCTCGATCGAGTACTATGTCCATTCATCGTAACAGTGCATAACAGTGTATTCTATGTGAATAAGCAATGCGATAAAGTTTGATTCGGAGTTTACTTATAAATCTCAGCTTTGATGTACCTACAAAACATATATATATATATCATCATAACATATCGGCGTACTAACATAATAAACAGACACTGAGACTGAGACACGACATACATTTATTTAAATAAAATCATTTTTTGTTAGTTTCTTTTTTATCTACCTGAGATGTATTTTTAATTAACATTTAAGCGATGAAATGAGTCCATGCCTAGGTCTACCCAAGAGACTACAGCGTGGGGTTCCAAAAGGGTTTAATTGCGTCAGCAACGAGTTGGTGTTGCAAAGTTGATATTGGTGTTTGTTGACAGTAATGTTATGTAATGGTATGAATAACACTGGTCTGGAAAACTCTGGATCGACAAGATCCGGCAAGCCAGTCTAGAAATCTCCATCTCTCATCTCTTATCTTGTTTGCCGACGAAACCGCCAAATTCAATTAAAATTCTTACATCCATATGTTTTCTTGTTATGACAGGAAAACTATGAACTGCTGAGACATCGGCACATTCGTATAACTCTCGACAGAACCCTGTTAGATAATCCAACACACACTTCATCGGTTTAGTTTCTTTTTGTTCGTAATGTTTGCAAATGCGAAGGCCGATCTATATAAACACAAACGCCCCGATTTTCCGGCAAATGATTCAGCGGAAAGTTTGCAAACATTATGTTCGGCGTTGTTGCTGAATTTCAAGTAAAGTTAGCTGGTTCTCAAAACTCAACAATGTACAAGTGCGATAAGTCATGTTTCAAAAAGTACCTTTAGGAAGGTATTCTGTCCATGAAACGGTATTTTGAATCTTTGTTTGTGTAAATATTCCATTGCTTACAAAGACTTGTATACTACTAGATGAGCTGAGGTCATTAAGAAATTGAGCTATGGTCCAATTGATCTTAACTTTTTGTAGTCAACATATATTTGGATAGATTTGAGGGTTAGGTCTGTTTTATCTATCTCACATATATAGATAGCCTCTCTTGAATATCTTCTCTATCTCGCCTATTTGGTTATCTTGCCCGTCTTTCCTATTTTCACATTTCAGTTTTATCTATCTGGCTTATCTCGCCTAATATGCCTATCTGGCCTCTATACTATCACCTATCGCTTCAATCTTGTTTATGTGGCCTATCTATTTCCAACTCGTATTTGACTAATTTGCTTAAGTATTATCTCACTTACCTATTTCGATCTTGCTTTAATGACTTTGATATTTTGATATTACTGAAAAACATATCTATTTTTTTAATCGCCTTACATAAAATTTGACGTTGAGGTAAGAAGTGAGGCAGGTAACTGGATATAAAAACAAATATGATGGAGACTCTTTTTATTAAAAGCGTTCATAGAGTACAGACTTCACATGAGGTGAGCCGTATGTTTGCTTATCTCCCGACGTAGTATAAAATCATCTCGTTTATTCTACACCAGAAACACGTCAGAGCACCCAAACCAGTTCCTTCTACCCCAGCTGTCGCCATACCGAGCTATGACGTACGAAGTAATAAAGTACATCCGTGGATATGACACAATTTTAATTTTGCCTGTCTAGCAATACACATATCCTTGTTTACCTGCCGTTCAAAATAATACGGCGGGATTTTTGTTACTTCTTGCTATTACAGTAAAAGCAAGAATGTAGTATATACAGTCATAGCATGAATGTGGTATACACTGTAACAGCAAGATGTACAATACTTCTACACCTTGCATGTATTTATTAACATTCATATTATTGTTTTTTTTTATTCAATGTCCGTAGTTTTATAAATATACAGCCTACTGGAGGTAAAGTAGTTACCATCATATATAAACTCTTGTAATACGGGAAGTACGTTTGCGCGTTGCCACCCCTGCTACTAGCACAACAGCTCCTTACGAGCTTACTGGTAACCTCACTCATTACCAGGAACACAATAACTTTCAATAGAGCTGTTATTTGACTGCGGTTTTCTATGAGGTGCGGGTACTTCCGAAGTCGGGCTTTGATTGTGGCATGCGTGGGAGTGAGGTCGCCAGTGAGCTCCTAAGGAGTTATTATAGCAGAAATGGCATCGCGTTAGTGATAGTTAAGGTATTGCAAGCGTTCATAGTCTACGGTGACCGCTTTACATCAGGTGGGCCGTATGATTGAATGCGTCCTGATGTTATATATATAAATTGGCGGGGTCCGCTACTTAAGCCTAATGATTTGGCGAAGATACTGATTTTGACATGGAGAGACTGCTGTCAGAACTCTATAAATCATGGAGATAACCAGACCTTTCATAGGTTAATTAACTTCGTTCGAAATTAATTTCTTGAATGTATGGGTATCCTCAAGATATTTTTCCTTCACCGATGAGCAAGTGATAAATGTAAATATATATATATATATATTGTAAATATATATATATATATTGTAAATATATATATATATATATATATATTGTAAATATATATATATAACCTGCTTTGTGTGCTTCCGCCACCAATTAGTTCATGCGGCCTAGCGCCGGCCGGCGCCCACCCACTACTGTTAGTTGATGCAACATGCCGCTGCTGCTGCAGCGACGACCAGGCCAGTCGTGGCAGCGACGGTGGTGGTGGGGGCATGCGGATTCTGTTCCAGATGGCGGACGACCGCAGCAGCCGAGGCAGAGACTACCGGAGCAGCCATGGCAGCGTCGGCATGTTGCATTAACTAACAGTAGTGGGTGGGTGTCGGCCGGCGCTAGGCCGCATGAACTAATTGGTGGCGGAAGCACACAAAGCAGGTTAGATCAAATTGCATGTAACTTTCACTTTCGCAAAATAACGCTTGAATCTATTAACTATGTAAATATATATACATAGTGTTGGTCTAAAAGAGAGTGTCGGTGTTAAGATAAGAAAGGGCATGCTCCGTTGGTTCGGACATGTAGAAAGAATGCGGGACGAAAGAATGACGAAACAGATATACAATGCAAAAGTGGAAGGATGTAGGAGCCGAGGAAGGCCGAGACTAACCTACCATGACCAAATTGGTCGTGTTTTATCAGAAGGTGATGTCAGAAGCCCCAGGAACCGGCGAGCGTGCATGAAAAGAGCTATGAATGTCACAGAAGCGAGTGAAGTATGCAAGGACCGCGTCTTATGGCGCTCGGTTCTCTCTGCCTACCCCGCAAGGGACTTGGCGTGAAGATATACATACATACATATACATACATATATATACATAAATCCATGAACGTGCACATATATACATGCATATACCAGGTTTTGAACTAACGGAGGTTAATAGGTTGGTTCTTTATCCACTGGGCTATAACTGCTCATGATCTTTGAAGAATTATTTATCACTCGCGCGTAGCTACCCCCACTGTTAATGTATAATCTCCTTAATCGGACTCTTCTTAGCGTTATCCCGTTTTCAAATCTATTAGGATAGGCGGTGTCCACTACCTAAGCTTAAGGATTCGGCAAAAATACTGGTTTTTACTTGGTGCGACTGTCTCCACAACCCAGAGGGAAAATCATACCTTTTTTTGGTTAGGTCACATAGTTGTCTTTCGAAATAGAATTTCTTGGACTAGAGAGTTTCCTCGCTATGTTTTCCTTCACCGCCTAGCTAGTGATAATTACAAATATGTACATAAATTCGAAAACACGAATTTAGTGGTACATGCCAGGATTCAAACCGGGGACCAGTCGATCAATAGGCCGGTACTATCCATTGGGCTATCACGGCTTTCGTTAATCGAACTGTGCCTCTTTAAAAAATACTGTCCTAAGTCATATTTGCCTCGTTTTCGACAGCTAAGGCGCATCAAAGCAGCCCGTATAGAGAAGTACCACCACTTCACCGAAAACCGCAGCCAAATAACAACTCCTTTGACGGTTGTTGTGTTCCTGTGAGAGAGGGCACCAGTAAGCTCCTAAAGGAGTGGCTGTGTTAGCAGCAGAGGTGGCATCGCGCGAGTTCATAGGCTACGGAAGTCATATTTGCCTCGTTTTTTAAGACAGCTAAGGCGCATCAAAGCAGCCCGTATAGAGAAGTACCACCACTTCACCGAAAACCGCAGCCAAATAACAACTCCTTTGACGGTTGTTGTGTTCCTGTGAGAGAGGGCACCAGTAAGCTCCTAAAGGAGTGGCTGTGTTAGCAGCAGAGGTGGCATCGCGCGAGTTCATAGGCTACGGTAAACACATCGCATGCTTGTCTGTTGTATAAAAAATAAAGTCTACTCACGTGCGGAGTGTGTTACGTAGAGTGGAGAGTTTTTTTTTATACAACCTCGGGAGGCATACAAGCATATGGGCCGCCTGATGTAAGGCAGTTATCGTAGCCTATTAACGCTTGTAATTATGTTAAGTATCACTTGTACGAGGCCTCCTCTGCTGCTTACACAGCAACTCCTTAGGAGCTTACTGGTGACCTCACTCACGCGCAGGAACACAACAACCCTCTAGGCAGTTGTTATTTGGCTGCGGTGTATTATTGTGTTCCAGTTACCAGTAAGCTCGTAAGGAGCTGTTGTGCTCGTAGCGGGGGTGGCAACGCGCAAACGTACTTTCTATGAGGTGGAGGTACTTCCCCAGACGGGCTGCTTTGATGCGCCTTACCTCTCTTTTGCGCTAACAAGATGGTTTGGTTAACATCTTTAAAACCTTTTTAGGATTCCGTGCCCAAAGGGTAAAACGGAACCCTATTACTGAGACTACGCTGTCCGTCCGTCCGTCCGTCCGTCCGTCTGTCACCAGGCTGTATCTCATGAACCACGATAGTTAGACAGTTGAAATTTTCACAGATGATGTATTTCTGTTGCCGCTATAACAACAAATACTAAAAAATAGAATAACATAAATATTTAAGGGGGCTCCCATACAACAAACGTGATTTTTTTGCTCATTTTTGCTCGATATTGATAACGGCAACAGGTAGACGCTTGAAATATTCACAGAATATTTAGTTATATATTCACTTTAAGAATAAATAATTAAATTAAAATAAAACAAATATTTAAGGGGGGCTCCCAAACAACAAACGTGATTTTTTTGCCGTTTTTATAGATAATGGTACGGAACCCTTCGTGCGCGAGTCCGACTCGCACTTGGCCGATTTTTTTCAATAGTGGCACTCGTTACTTGTTACAACCACCTTGTGGCAAGCGATTTGTTTTCAAATCGTAAAAAATTTCGCCATGAAGGTTAATTGAAAATGAAATGGAACATTGAACTAATAATCTTGGTCGCATTCGCGGCGTCGACTCGGACCGCCGCCGTATTAAATAGGGCGTAAAACGGTCCTTTCGCTCGGCCAGCACAATTGGATCGCCCATAGGCATTTGGGAAACCTTTGCGCCACATGTCATCATGAAATGTTTTGTGATAGACTAATGTCTTAGGATGGAAACCTGTGCAGAATTATTTTTCCGTTATGATTTGTGTTTTTTTATATCTAGTAAGTTGGTATTTGTTATCTTTTTTTTTTATGTACGAAAGTTAGTACAGGCGACAAATAAACATCACTATTCAATTTAGCAATGTACGGTAATCCGTCCTAACGTTGGCACTCTTACGTTTATAGACACATAATAATATTCCAATACTTTGAATAAAATGTGGCAATAATAGGGTTGTGCATAGCATGTGGATAGATACCGTAAATATATTTAATACATATAAACTATTAAGACTGAAAATTATGGATTAATAAAAAGTTTAAGAGACTTATCCTCATTAATTATCTGTAATTTTAATCGTATTAGAATCTATTAGTATTATATGTTTATAATTATTTCAAGATTTCTACGTACAGTGCCGATAATTGGATGGATTACCCTATTTAATTCTATATTCTTCTCGGATTTAATTCCAGTCGTTCGACTTCACCCCCCCCCCCCCCCCCCCCTTACCTACACTGTAAGAATGAACAACTACAGAGGAGGGATTTCAGAATGTTTGGAAATGAAAGTAGACGCCAGCGATTCATCAATCATCAAGTTTCATTTCGTCAATTGTTGCGAAGTGGTATATTCAATATTACAAAGCGAAATTAATCTTTTTATACGACTACCCTAAAGAAATGTTTTCATGTTTATGTACGTAAATATATTTGTTATTGCACCATAACTACTAAACGTTAGGCATTAGGTGAAATATGTAGATACATGAGGTATCGTTATCCCCTCCCGGGTAACATAGGATTATGTGACGTTATAATAAAAGTAATATGGCGGATTATACCTAGCCCGGCCATAAGTTCTGTTACAAATGAATACGTATTTATTTTTTTATGAAATAATGTAAACTTAATAAAACGTATATGTACATATTTATGGAAGTCTCAGCAAAAAAACAAAATAATCATTCTATTCGAAATGGCGACCTGTGGCTTTAATACATGCCTTTAATCTGTTTGGCCACGAATCTATGGATTTACGCACTGTTTCCATCGGGAATTTAGCCACGGCTTGCTCCAGAGATTTCTTAAAAGTCACAATGTCGGCGTGTCGCTTCGAGCAGGCAATGTCCTCTAAAACTAACCATAATTTGTAGTCTAAGTGGTTCAGATCTAGGCTAGACGAGGACCAGTCTTCAGCTCTTATAAAGTCCGGAACGTTGGTTTCGAGTCAGGCTTGGGTAGTTCGTACCTTGTGACCAGGTGCAGAGTCCTGCTGGAAAAACCACGGTGCATTTTTTAAAAGTGTATTGACGGGAGATTTCACAACACGATCTAAGACCGTCACTTGTTACACTTTAGCTAAAGTCGTCCCTCCTTTTTCACAAAAATGAAGCTTTGTGACTCCTTGATAAGACCCCCCACCAAACCATTACAGACGCAGGATGATGACCACGTTGTACCTTTCCGATCACTTGGACGGCTTCTTCAGAACTGTGTGTTGCATGTTGTAGTGGTCTTCATCGTGAATTTTTTTTCTTGTGTTAAGAAGATATTTCAACTGCGTATCGGGACAGAAGCCGTTTTGATCGAACCACTCTCTTCAACTATAGGGATTGATTTAGAACTTGTCCTGTATATCGACGATAAGCGTCGAGCTGCAGGTCTTGTTTTATTATACGCGACAGAGTCCTAGCGGGAATCTTCATTTCTCGACATAAGATTTTTAGTTTCCTAATAGCGTTTCGGCGAATTCTGGCTTTAACAGCATTTTCCCTTTGTAGTTGTAACAGCACGCGGTTGCCCTGATCGTTTATGGTCTTCAGCAGAGGAAGTGTTGGTATATCTGTCGATAGTGTGATATACGAGCATACGGCTGATACCAAGCTTTTGAAGTGTCATGTATATGATCCGTACCCACTTTGTGCAAGGCAATCACTGCAATCCTATTTTCTTTAACACCTCATTCCATATTGTAATTTGAGAATAAATACGAAAAAAATATGTAAAACGGGGGGGAAACCGAAAGAAGTTTTTAACACAATAAACACGTTCTAAAATCAAAGTAACAGTATTTATGGCCAGAGTAGTTATATACATACCTACATATACTTAATTATCTGCAAACTGAAAAAAAAAATCATAACTATCGAGCGTTTTATCAAGACAACATAGCAATATGCATAAAGCTACTTTTCAGAAAAAATAATAATTATAGCCAATTAAATGTATACTTCTTTATTTTTATGTGTTTCCGGAAATAATTGTCGGCGTGTTTTTAAATATTATTTTATGAAAAATTTTATGAAAAAAAGTTATTCAAGTTTTATATCTTTGTACCCTGTGTAGGATCAAAAAATAACTTTCATAAGTGATATTAAAAGAAATAAAATGCGTTACAAATTTTTTGTTACATATATATCGAATATTTTACATGTCAGGAGTTTAGGAACCGACGAGCCTGCATAAAAAGAGCTATGAATGTTAAAGACGAAGAGTGAGGTATATAAGGACCGCGTTATATGGTGCACAGCTCTCTCTGCCCACTTCACAAGGGACCTGGCGTGAATATATTCATTATGCTAAACATGTTCATTGTTTGATAAATACTTACGGCACCAAATAGCTGTGAATAGAAGTAGCAGATGAGTGACATAGGGATGCAGTAGCTCCATACGAAGATACACGCGACGAACACCTTTGTATCCTGGTCATCGGTGAAGTAGTCGAACGAACACGTTGTTAGGAAGCCCTCTGTGAACAATGTGTTATTATTTCATGCTGCCTCCTGGACATGGAACCTGAACATACTAGAGGAATTTAAGTAAGTAGGTAGAATAATAATAATTATATCAAGCTTCTCAAAGGGGCCTCTACGCGTTGGATGTACATCCCCGCGCACGCCTATCAAATGACCGGGATAAAGCCGTGATATAAGAACTATAATAATAAATATTTATTTCTATTAAATAATGTTTGTTTATTTGTTATATCTTTATCGTACAGTAAATAAAAATATAAATAATTAAAATGCAACACATAAATAAATGTACAAAGGCGGACTTAATCCTATAACGACTCTTTTCCAGAGATCTCTTCCCACCTTTGAGTGTTTAATTGGAACTTTGTAGGCGAGTGATTTTGATGAGCTCGGTGGCGCAGCGGTAACGCGAGCTTGTCACCGACACTCGTGGATTCGATTCCCACACAGAACAAACATTTGTGTTCATGAACATGTATGTTTGCCTTGGTGTGGTTGTTTTTAAGAGAGGTAGGGTGCATCAAAGCAGCCCGTCTGGTAAAGTAACGCCCACCTTACAGAAAACTGCAGCCAAATAACAACTCTCTGAAGGGTTGTTGTGTTCCTGCGTGTGAGTGAGGTCACCAGTAAGCTCCTAAGGAGTTGCTGTGTTAGTAGGAGATGTGGCATCGTGCAGGTGATACTTAGTGTATTACAAGTGTTCATAGGCTACGATAATCACTTTACATCAGGTGGGCCGATGCTTCTATGCCTCCCGACGTTGTATAACACCAAAAGGTAGTACAACATAAATGAAATAAATTATTTTTATAATAAACAAATAATAGGAGTTAAAGTATGAAATTGCCGTTTTATAGTACTTAATAGATACTTTGAATTGACATTAAACCTTCACGGTGTGAGATTTTCGAGTGAAACTTTTTGACATGATACCTATGAGGTTTTTCTTTTATAACATTTGAATTTCGAATTTCAATTTATTTCATTTTCAATTTTAAATGATTTTTTTTTTATTCTGCTTAGACGGAAAAGATAGATACTTCGAAAATCCGAGTAATTTTTGAATACGTGTGCCGACGCGGAACTAACGGGGCAGAAACGTCTCGCAATATCAATGCTGCGTTTGGAGAGATGACTTCTAATGAACGCACCATGCGTTCAACTTGAAGAACGAACCACGAGGAAGACCGCTCACACAGGCGAGTAACGCTGAATTGAAGGAGATGGTGGAAGTCGATCCGAGTCAAACTACCCAGGAATTAGCGGCATGCTTTAACGTTACCTTATCTACAATATTAACTTATTTGCATCAAATCAATAAGATAAAAAGAATATGAAATATGGATGTCTCATGATTTGACTGATCTGCAGAAAGAAACGCGTGTTGAAACTTGTGTTACCTTGTTCAATCGGTATAGAAATGAAGGAATATTGTATCGAATTATGACATGTGGATAAAAAGTAGATTCTTTACGATAACTGACTACCATTTGTTTCGTGATTTGGACAATTTTCTACGTGGTAATTTTTTTTTTTCCCGGGTGGTAGTACAAAATGCTTTCATACAGTTTGTTGAATCTAGATCCCCAGAGTTCTATCGCAAAGACATAAATAAACTTCCGATTAGATGGCAGCAATGTATATTGTATGATGTTAGGTACATCATACAATATACATTGCTGCCATGTATTGTAGATGTGTACTGTATGATGATGAAGTTCAATATTTTGATTAAATAAATATGTTACATCTTAGACAAAAACGAGTCACACGAGTAACGAGTACAAATCGGCAATATCATACTTTAACCGTAATATAAATAGTAATAAATATCATAAGAAATAATATAATAGAAAATAATGAGATAGCTCAAGGTCGCTCAGCTGCTATGGAAATAGCTGAGCTCGAGGTTTCTGTGCGTGATAAAATAAGAAATGAGGATATCCGCAGTAGAACTAAGGTAACCGACATAGCCCAAATAATAGTATGTAAGCTGAAGTGACAATTTACCGGCCACATAGTTCGTAGAACCGCTGGGGTATACAGGTTCCCGAATGGCGTCCTCGTACTGGTATACGCAGTGTGGGACGACCCCCACTACATGAAGCGACGACCTCTAGAGGTTTTCTTTTTTTAATCTTGCACCCTTGCCGTGGGCAAGGCTCTTTTCACTACAATATTTATTTATTATACTGTTTTTAAAAATGATTCCATCAAATATACATATACACAGTCATCCATCATATTCTTTCATACCACAATTCATTCTTTCATTCATCATATTTCAGTTTTTTGCCCATTTTAGAACGCCGGTGAAACGATAATGGCTGATTTCAAACTTCCGTCCCCATACTGCGTGAGTCCATACATGGGCGACAGCGAGCTTCACAGCTACACCTAGCCAAGTCCTTAGTCCTAGGTGGAGCTGCTTTGCTTATTAGGTGCAATGACTGCAATGGCTAGACTGACGCAGTATTTTTAAAATATTGGTCCATTTTTCCCCACCAGTATTTCTGAGACCGTTGCTTCGGTACCTCTAGAGGTTTATAGGAAGTCAATGGATGCAGGTGGCACAGGATCGAGTGGCACTCTAAAGGGGAGCAGCAGTGAACGAATACGGGTTGAGATGGTGATGATCAATTGAAAACAGCCAGGATCGACGGTTTAACGCAGCAACGAACTCCAAGGAAATCGATATAAATGGGTCTACGCATTTCAGCTAACTCATCAAAGCTACAGCGTAGATACAAACGGATCTTTTACTGGGTAAATCCATACACTTAAAAAACAAATATTCGGAGACAGTTTGAGATTTAACGAGTTGAAATATTATACATTGTCGGTTTATTAACTTTAATTTCATCCACTGCAAGTGAATGAAATTAAAGTTTTTGTGTTGTCCTATATTATTTCCTATATTTTTTCTGTCATCTCAGGTATTTTTGCTGTTTCAATCATTCGACATATCTCCATAAGATTACTCAAATATCGATGTGTTTTCCTCTCCATCGCTATCTATAAAACACCTTTAGAATCCCGTCCCAATTTTTGAGGGATCAATGGTTCACCTAAATATAAAAAGGGATATAAAGAATTTCCTCGCAATCTTCACTCCTGCTGTGTGGGGAAATGTTATTTTATTTGAAACTTTACAGCTCATAAAATACAGCTCTAACATAGAACGACGGTCATAATAAAACTGATAATCGTCGATTACTCATCGAATTACAAGTCTTGGCAATTTATTTGACAAGATATTAGCGTACTATTTCATTATACAATTACCTACCTTCATTAAATATAGCAATACCTCAATATCCGAAATACTTTGAACGCCCGTTGTATAATCTTATATATACTCTTCGTATGACAACAATAATATATATGTCGTATATAATGACGTAAATCAGAACGTGAGAGCTTGAAGTACTTAAAAACTGTTAACAGTTTAAGTACTTGAAACTGCTGTATGTATTAAGTAGTACTGTACATTGATGGTGAAATACCTCTACGTCTATATATCATTTTGAAATAAATACAGATGTACCGCGGCGGCGGTGTACAATGAGTTTTCTTCTAGCCGATGTGTTAATTTCATTGTAATGTATACTAGTTTATTTGTACAGATAATATTAATAGGCTTTGAACGGATGCAAACAATTTCGTTACACAATTGCGGCAAATAATCGGTCGTTTAGCTGGTATTAAGTTCTCAATGGAGCGTGTCAACTGTTGTCTTGTATTTGTTTCACAGTTCATTGGCTGCGTCAGTTTCGCACATATTGAGTTATATTATGCAGTAATACATTTATTATGATTTTTTTTTATTTTCTTTCCACCTATAACCTCATACGTGATTGACTTTTTTCAGCGATCATGACAAAATATATATATTATTCAATAATAATGACGAGCTACAATTACTGCTTTCTGAATGGCACGACAGGTAGGTATATGTTCCAGACGCTAAAGACCACATTATTTGGCATCTGGATGCTAATTATTTTGCACGTTACATTGTGGATGGTGACAGCACTATTCAGATGATCACAATTACAGCAGCAATTGCATCATTCAGCTAGAGAAAAGCTCTTCATCAATTTTTCAATTCTAATAATTATCAAGCTTTCAAGGAATGGCAAAGAACACTTTCTTATTGTAGGCATCAGTTAGGTCAACAGGATAAATCATAATATTAAATTCGTATGAAAATGCAAATGTGGCAATAAAGTTTTGCGAGACCTTAACTGGTCATATTAGAAGGAAGGTGTTAATTCTAAAAAGGTCACGCCATTTCTTCCATTTCTTTTTCGCAACGCTCATTGTAATATTACATTATATTTAATATTATTTTATTCTTATTCGCGGGTATTATCCCGGTCATTTGATAGGCGTGCGCGGGTATATGGATCCAACGTGTAGAGGCCCTTTAGAAAAGATTCATGTACACCCACCGAGACCCGCTCCTAAAAATATCGATAGAACCATATATCTATGCGCAGGTCAAGGCAGGTATTGGGACTATTGCGAATGTGTAGGAAATTATTAGTCTATTGTAATGAGGTCTGGAGGGATTATTGGTACTGGGTTATTGCAGAAGAGGGACGGACATTATTATTATTATTTTGTATGTCTCCCTGTGTGTATATTTATGGGCGCTTAAATATAAGTTTCGCCGTTGAAGTATTAACTACCTTGGTGGCGCAGTGGTTAGTACAGAGGTAGGAGATATCAAATTAGCCCGCCTGCGAGAGTACCGCCACCTCACAGAAAACCGCAGTCAAATAACAACTCCCTGGAGAGTCGTTGTGTTCCTGCGAGCGAGTGACATCACCAGTAAGCTTCTAAGGAGTTCCTGTGCTAGCATCAGAGATGGCATCACGCGAGTAATACTTAATATATAAGCGTTCATAGGCTACGGTAATCGCTTTACATCAGGTGAACCATATGCTTATATGCCTCCCGACATTGTATAAAAAAAAAGTATATAGCAGCTTTCACAGTCTTTTTTAGTTTAATTGAAGCAGTGCCTATATTTGTATGTATATCTTCACGCCAAGTACCTTGCGGGGTAGGCAGAGAAAACCGAGCGCCATAAGACGCGGTCCTTTTTAATAATTTAATTTATCCACATCGCAAAATGGGCTTTGCAACTTGTTGTATTGGGCAAAATGTACATTGCATGAGTTGTTATTTTTGGGATTGCCCTAACTCCTATCTAGGCTATCATCGACATTCTAAAAGCCTCTTCCTTTCGCATCTTTTTTATAACACCTACTCGATCGCTACATATCGAGTGCTTTCTGATTTTTTACTACTCTTAACCTTAGCCTGAAATCGAAAGCAATGTGCTTATGACTTAAAGCTAAGGGTTCCTTAGAATAAATTTACATTAGAATTAAAACATACCTGGAACAAATCTTCCCCATATCCTCAAGGCAGGTAATATGGTGAATGGCATGGCCCAAAACCACGTGAAAGCGATCAGCAGACCTGCCTGTACTCTGTTAATCCTGCCGTCGAGAGGGCAGGATATGGTCCTGAATCAATTCATATAGAAGGGTAAGAGAAATATATTTTGGGCAGTAGTGAAGTAGGATTTATGAGTTTATATTATCTGCACTAAATAATCTAAGTAGATGAAGCAGTGGCGTAGCGTAGTGGCAGGGGCGGCCCGCCCCGGGCGGCACTTTTTAGGGGGCGGCAATTTCTTAATAAATAATAAAAATATTTGAACCATTTCATATTTTTATCGCAACTACAAATTCGGACCAATAGAAAAGAGCACGGAAGTTTTCATTACTTATTCTGTGACGGCTTCGGGGAATCCCCTTTCTTTAAATATTTTGTAGCAACTGTTGACAACAGTGTCTATACTGACTTGCGGGGATTCCCCGTAGTTATTTTATTTTAAAAACTAAAGGTACGGGTAAGTCCCTTCAAGGAAGTGGGTACTTGTTGCTTTGAGAATTCAAAGAAAGTTTTATTGATGGATCGTCTGTTGTCCATTTCACATTGTCTTGTATCGTAATTTATGTTACGTTTTAAAAACTGTATTTTCTGTGTAAAAAAGTACGTGTAGTGGTTGCGAAATTATTGAATTTTGTGAAAAATTGAATTTTTCCGCTACGTGTCCTACATTCAACAGTGTGAACTGGAACTTTTTAATTTATCTTTTTAATTTATAAATCTAACCCGAATAATGCAAAATAATGATGATTGTTCTTGCCGAAAAGTTCTCTGGAATTAATATATGTAATGTATAGTATACATTAAATTGAAATATCTAAATAAGAGGGCAAAATTGTCTTCCGCCCCGGGCGGCCGACACCCACGCTACGCCGCTGAGATGAAGTCTAATTAAACATCTTGTATTTACAAAATATGTATTTTTTGGTTAGTTCATTGAATATTTATATGTCATCCCTATCCCGATTTTTATCACGGGCCCCTGTACAATTATAAACTTATCTACCTTGAAATTTGGGACTATAGAACAATTAGATGAACGCTATTATTGAAAAACGTTAAAAATGCTACAATATGACAACAATTTTAAAATACTGTAGATTTAAAGGTAATGTATAGATTTGGATATGTTGGATGGATAAATAATATATGATATCTCCTTGAGTATTAAAAATATTTTTTATATAGCGACATATAATTTGTGATCATAATTATTGCTTTCTAATAATTTGGTTTTCTAAAGTCGAAGTGGTGAACTATGTTACCTGTATATGTAATCAACTTATAAAACCCTTTCATTTCATAGCATATCTGAAATAAAAAAGTCTTTGTTTCACCATCTTTGTGACATCACACATTTTATTTCAGGAATCCGAGAGCTTGGGATTGGTTTCCACTGAATGCATTGATGATCCAACATGATTTCCCTGGATAATTGAGAAAATGGCATTTATCAAATCTGCATATCATCTACTATCGTTTATTTTATTTGATTGAAATTAAGTCAAATTTCAGTACTTTCTACTCATATTATTTTTTCAAAGGATCTAGGCTGTAGTAGCATTAGTAGATTTTTATATTTAAATTCGCGCTTTGCTATATTTAAAGAAAATATTTTTTACGATGCTTTGAAAAATAAGTATACTTTAGAAAAGTAGAATAAAACCAATTGACTTTTTTACAAAATTATAACTTATTTCAATAGAATATAAAGTATTATCTATTATTATTCTTTCAAAAGAATTAAATGACAATTTAGAAGAAATAAACGAGTCCATTCTTGTTGGAAAATTCTGCTCGCAATCCTGATGAATGGCTTCATCTAGAGTCTACGACATAGAATAATTTATATAATGGTAATTCTACATCTAGACTGATAGAGAGAAATAAGGTATAACGACGAGTCCAGGTCATTGTGGTTTGCCTGATTTTATGTTATGTTTTACAAGTACTTGTAAGTAATAAAAAAGAGGTCCCATTGCGATATTCCTTAGTTTATTAATTGGTGATAAAAGCTCAGATGACGAAAACAATGACAATATTTTTTTATCAGATTAATGTACCTATATGATAAAACTCTGGTGTACATACGTTTTCCCATAAGAAATTAACATGGAACAGTCAAAGAAAAAGTACTATCATTTGTTTTTATAGTTACGTCATATAAAATTATTTTATATTACAAATCAAGTCGCAAACTTTCGTCAATTTTACAAATAGTATCTTCAAAGTATGGACTACGCAATACCGACTATCCACTTAAGTGAGCTTTATTTTTATCAAGAGGGTTATTAAACGATATTTTTGTGATAAATGGAAACTTTCAGGTGGAAACAAAAGTATGGTGAATCAGTATGGTCCCGACTATATGTCTGTCTATGTATCTATGACTTCACACCAAATCCCTTGCTGGGTAGGCAGACAGAACCGAGCACCACATGACACGGTTCATACATTTTCCCGGGAAATCGTTGGGCTTTGTTCCCGGGAAATCAAGCTCGAGAAAAGTAGAGAACTCGAGAAATCATGTACCTATATAGAATATTTTCTAAAGGCATATTTCATCAGACAGAGTAAGCTGACCTAATTGTTATGTATCTGTCTGTCTGTATGTTCAGCTCCTCAGCATGAGATGTTCCATTGATCTTGCAAAGTGTTCATTTGTTTTTATTCTAATTAACATGCCATAAATGGTGCTGTGATTGTAATTTAATTATAATTTACATTTATTTTCTACCTGAATTTAAGATATTAACGTTTTCTTTCATGTTATTTTTTTTTGTTTTATAGAAGCTATTTTTGTTTACAAGTTATAAGCTGATTTTTTCTAAATAACCAGCCAAAAATGGTGCTGTGATTGTAATTTGATTATAAGTTAAGATATTAACGTTTTCTTTCCTGTTGATTATTTGTTTAGTTTAATAGAAGCTACTTGTGTTTATAAGTTCTAAATAACCAGCCAAAAATGGTGCTCTCATTATAATTATGAGTCTGAATAATATTATTTCAGTATTTAAAAAAAATATAATTAGCTTATTCATAAGATTAATGTTTTTGAATATAATCAATAAAAGTTTTATAATTAATTTGAAACTTTTATTTGAGAGGAAAATCATTGAATTTGTTGTCGTCATTGGAAAATGTAAATTTCTCGACAACCCGAGAAGCCTCGAGAATTCTCGAGACCCGAGAAATTGAAAAGCTCGAGAAATCATGAACCCTACTACTACTCATGCACACTCGCTGGATTCTAAGACCCCTAACATCACTTTTTGATTAAACACGATCAATTTGGTTATGGTAGGTAAGCTTTGGCCTTCCTCGTCTACTACATCTTTCTACTGTCGCGTTGTATATCTATTTCGTAATTCTATCCTCCTAAATACCAGACTAATTTGCCTAAATTTTATTACCGCATACCTGTCTTTTAATTTATCCATAATAAATAATCAACGCGGGTTTATCGCAGGGCTGTCTTTACTATGAAAATTTTAAATGACCAACAATATAATATAGCGGTCCAGGCTGAGGTAAGTCGCTATCTATTATCGAAATGCTACGAGTACTAGAACAAGTATGAAATGTATGTAATTGACTAAAATTTAAATTAGCTAATGACGCACCGACAATCATGTTTATTATATAGTAACGGTTCTAAAACAGAAAGAGTTATATGATCCTATAGGAGGGCGCTTGACTTATATTCATCTTTAACACTAAGTGAACATCCAAACTGTAAACGAAGCTTAAACAACGTACTCAGTCCTGAACCTCGGCATACAAACGTGCGCTGAATTATAATTCAAAGAAACGTTACTGCGGCGAACGTTAGTGCGAAAATAATTCCAGAACGAAGATGTATTACTCGTATGATGCAATTTCTTTCTAAAGTAATTGCGCATGTTAGGATATGACTCCTACTTACTTCTTCTTCTTAGCGTCATTCCGTTACCCAATCCATTAAGATTGGCGGATTCCCCTATCTAAGCCTAAGGCCGGTTACAGTGCTCGACCGACAGTCAGTGCGTATCGTCCGTCCTGATGATACGCATTAACCGACCGTCAGTTTGTATCATTCAGTGCCCTCCTGACCAACAAACTGACCGTGCCTTTACGAGTTGTTTAATTGCTGCTTATTATCTTTGTAGACGTTGTAGGAACAGAAGACGTAGGTACGAGTATCACGTACACCCGATCCTCGCCCAAAGAGCATTTCAAGGGGTCCACCGTTCGGTGCAGCACTGAACGCGTTCATTTGTTTCCATAGCGCGTCGGTCGACCGACGGTACGCATGCGCACGCGCTCGACCGACGGTACGCATGCGCACGCGCTCGACCGACGGTCCTCGTACGCAGTGCGTTGCAATATGCGCGTGTGTCGGTCCTCGTACGCAGTGCGTTGCAATATGCGCGTGCGTACGCTCGGTCCAGCACTGTACGGTTTATGATTTTTCATACAAATGACAAGCGCGACTAACGTACGCACCGACGGTCGGTCGAGCACTGTAGCCGGCCTAAGGATTTGGCGAAGATACTGATTTTTACACGAAGGGACTGCCGTCAGATTTTCACAACCCAGAGGGAAAACCAGATCATTCTTAGGTAAGGTCACACGTCGTTCGAATTAATATTTCTTGGCCGTGAGTTTTTCCTTCACCGCCGAGCAAGTGGTAATTACAAACATGTACATAAATACGAAAAAGCAAATTTAGTCGTACACGCCAGGATTTGATCTACTGGGCTATCATAGCTGTTTGACTCCCACTTACTTGTATCTGTCAAATGCAATAACAGCATTAGTTATTGCACCGCCTATGCCCGAAAGAGATCCTAGTACAGCATACACGTCGCAGCCGAGCTGGTAGCCAACCAGTCTCTGGTAGAAGGAGTTCATGATGAGAAGCGGCATCTCCAACATCATCATGAGGTCGAACACTGCCAGGTTGATGACGAACATGTTGCTCGCGCTCCGGAGGGATTTGGAACTAGAATAAAAAAAATCGTAAAACAGGGAGGCAATTTATCAGTGCAGTAATTTTGACGACGAATGTACTCATCAATTTAACATAGAAACATGACCGAATAAAAAAACCGACTTCTCCAATCAGACTCTTGGAGTTCTTCATATTGTATCGTGATATCGTGTGACGAGCTCGGTGGCGCAGTGGTGGAACGCGCTCTTACGCTACTTTGACACAAACGCTCGTGGGTTCGATTCCCACACAATACAAACATTTGTGTGCATGAACATGTCTGTTTGTCTTGGTCTGGGTATTTTCTATGTATAATAAGTATGTATTTACAAAAAAAAATGTATGTATTTACGTATGTTTATCAGTTGTCTAGTACCCATAACACAAGCTTCGCTTACTTTGGGGCTAGATGATGACAAAGGCGATATTTTTAGGATTTTGATGTAAGTTACACAGTAAAATTTGTTAGTATTTACAAGTACATTCACCACCTAAGTTATTGCAGATAAAAATAATTAGCCTCCAATACAGTACATGATTTCAAAAATATATAAATAATCATATATTATTTTATGTATTTATTACATTTTCATTTATACGCTGATGATCTTTTTCGTTAGTTGTATAATTCTCGGGTATTTTAAGTCCACTTAAGCTTTCACAGCAATTTTATTAGATATAGGTACCTTCTTCTGTGTGATTCTGCAAATGTGTAGGGTTACTAGTAGTCTCGCGAGGAGTGCTAAATTAACAGTGACGATGGCAAGGCGCGGGGGTTTTTGAAGAGGTGGGCTGAATGTTTGCTATTATTCCACTATATTTACATTTACAGAAAAGCTATAAAATAATCATTTTACCGGATTTGTGAAGATTTATTGTGTAGACATGCCTATTATTTGTGATTGACATTTGCTTTGATGCGGGCAACCCTGGCGATAAACGAACTAATAACAGATTTCTACAGATTCGTTGTTCAGCGATTTAGCTTTCTATTTATTTGTTAAGGACATTCGCTTTGATGACGGCAAGCCTTTCTAATCTCCGTCGACATCGCACTCCGGCACCGTTTAGTTTCATCATGTCTATGTTTTAGATTGACCCTTAGTTGGTATGCAGGGGTCGGCTGCCGGTCTAATTTATAACGTGGAATGTAAACTGGCTAATGGCATTTCTCACTACGGTAATAACTTTTCCTGGGCAATTTTCGCAGTAAATGACCTTTATAATTTGCCTCTTGTAAAATATGTGCTACGTGATTTGCTACGTTGGTAACTTTTCCGTACTACGTTGGATGGTCGCTGAATTGAGCTAGGTTATATCTTCAAATACGGCGGGTGGATGGAAATATTACTTTGTTTTTTGCAACGTCGGGAGACATACAAGCATATGGCCCACGTGATGTAAAGCGGTTAGCGTAGCCTATGAACGCTTGCAACACAATAAGTATCACTCGGGCGATGCCACCTCTGCTGCTTACACAGCTACTCCTTAGGAGCTTATTGGTGATCTCACTCACACGCAGGAACACAACTACCCTCTAGGGAGTTGTTATTGGCTGCGATTTTCTGTGAGGTGGAGGTATTTCCTGTTCCTGAGGGCTGTTTTGATGCGCTCTTCCTCTCTTAAAAACTACCAGACCAAGACAAACATACATGTTCATGCGCACAAATCTCGTCAATATAACATTATTTGTATCTTGCGCATGGAGTCTCTCTTCACGAGCTACTCCTAAATTAAGCGTTCATCCATATCTTTTACCTCTTTTGGTCGATAGATAATGTATTTTATGATATTATTAATGTAATGTGCATATAATATCAGGGAGAGGCAGCTTCCTTGTGGTATACTGGTAAATATAGGCCGAGAAAGTTGACACATCTTTTTCAACTGTACCGTGAAAACATCTATCTCCAGGTTTTATTACGGTTAACGTTTATAGCAAAGGTGACAAAATGCTCTAACCATACTCTTGTTTAGTCTTGGCGCATTGTCGTCATGTGGGATGCCCACAATGCGCCGGAATATTTTTTTTTTGTTTTTACGCCTGACTTAAATGACACCCCACAAAAGAAGGACTAACTCACTAAAATCGCGCGTTAGTCAGTTCTGAGGGGGGACCCTCCGGGCTAATCGAGGGAGGGAGGTGATGAATCCTCGTGGATACCCTTTCGGCCGGCTTAACGGGTAATGTCAAACTCGTGCCTACTGACTAAACATCACCTAGGAACGC
Source organism: Pyralis farinalis (assembly GCA_947507595.1). NCBI lineage: Eukaryota > Metazoa > Arthropoda > Insecta > Lepidoptera > Pyralidae > Pyralis > Pyralis farinalis. The sequence goes on along the minus strand of OX382276.1, from coordinate 26,803,292 downwards.
CCCAGAGGAAGCGGGCGACGCAAACGCCAAAATAAACACCGTGTGTCCTTTCTTCTTCGTTTTTATTCCTTTTTTCGGCACTCCCTCCTTTCATCATGAACGGAAAGAGGGAGTGCGCGTGTAGGAAACATCATAAGGGAATAACTTTCTTATTTCGGTACATATTTGCTTAGATAGTAGTAAGTAAGTAAGTAGTAGGTAAGTATTCTTAAATACTATACATTTAAGAATACTTAATTAATGGAGTATCCTGTGAATCACAAAAAATACCCTTTGCATAAAGGCTTATACAGAATTGATGAATATCTAACAGACAGAGATGTCTGGAAATGATTCAGTAGATGCATATCTTTAATTTTACTACTTGACATCGATATATTTAATATATTATATATATGTATATTATATTATTATATAATTTTTCAACTCTTTAATTATTCTGAATTTGGAACGCGATTATTATCTTAAAAACTTCTTTTGATTTCCCGCCGTTCTACATATTTTTTTCGTGTTTATTATCTTATTTATTTAAATTACAATATGGAATGATGTATTGAAGCAAATAGGATTGCAGTGATTGCCTTGCACAAAGTGGGTATGGAGCCGTCTGTCACAGTCAAGGCATTTTAAAAGTTCGGTATCAGCCTTATGCTCGTATATCGTACTATCGACAGATATACCAACTCTTCCTCTGCTGAAGACCATAAAAAATCGGGGAGACTGCGTGCTGTTAGAACTACAAAGGCTGTTAAAGCCAGAATTCGCCGAAATCCCATTAGGAAACAAAAATCTTATCCCGACAAATGAAGATTCCCACAAGGTCTGTCGCATACAATTAAACAAGACCTGAAACTTGTTCCTGAATACAGCACATGCTCTAAATCAATCCCTCCAGTTAAGAGAGTGGACCGATCAAAACGTATTCTGTCCCGATACGCTCTTTACTGATGAAAACATTTTCACGTTTCAAGAACACTACAACAAGATACAAACTTTTGGTGTACGAGTTCATCTCGCCTTGCCCGGCCTTTGTTTAATATGTTTATTCGGGTTTGTGTCCTTTCGTCATCTGCGTAATTATCTCATGTTATTATCATTTAGTTGTGTTTATACGAGTATGCGTTTAAGTATTTGATCGAATTATTTAAAGATGCAAAAGCAGTTTGCGACCTATATAAATATCGGTTCAGAACATCACTGGTGCGGGCGTGTGTTCCCCCAAACGGTTCTAACGACGACGTGCTAATGACTTCATTGGCGAGAGTGGGACCAAATAAATATTTACCGTGGGCGCTTCCACATTACTCGAAACATCATATTTAAATCAGAATCTAAAACTTTTGACTCAAAATTTATTAATATACAATTACTGACTATTTATGTGATATACATTTAAGCGCAATTTGACTTGATTATACGAAGTGAACGAAAATCCAATGACATTTTGAAATGAACAATAATTCTGTTAATATTTTAGTTTGAGATATATAAAATTATAATGTTTAACAGTTTCGACCACGTATTTGCATGCCCTAATGGTAGAATATGGCCTAGAACTGTTATTATGTATTGTGTAATCCAACTACTTGACTTGTATTTATGCAAATAAACAATTTGATTGATTGTTTGATTGAATTGTTAGTTAGTTCTTTTTAAGAGAGGTACGGCGCATCAATTCTGCTCGTCCTCTTCCTCACAAAAAAAGACACCCTAATAACATCTCTCTAGAGGGTGTTGTATTCCTGCGTCTGATGGTTACCAGTAGGTATGCTCTAAGGAGTTGCTGTGTTAGCAGCAGAGGTGGTGTCGCGTGAGTGATACTTAATATATTGCAAGCGTTCATTGGCTACGTTAACTGCTTTATCAGGTGGGTCTTATGTACGCCTCCCGACGTAGTATAAAAAAAATCAAAAAATGTGTGGAGTCTCAGTGAAAACTTTTCGAATCACACAAAACACAAATCAATAAACCACTTGAGTGCGCGTGAAGGCACGCCGCACAATAACGTTGTGTTTTAGCGCCTAAATATCTTAGCGATTCGACCCTGCTGACCAATGGGAAGACATTTTAAGCAATAAGCCAATAAGTGACGCGATGTTATCGCTGAACTAGCCGAGCTGCCCATTCTACTTTACCGCCCGACCCGTAGCGGTGATTTTATTTACTATGCATAAACCTGTCATTGGGTCTCTATACAAATATGGCTTTCCGAGGTAATGTAAATATCCCTACTGAACTGCCTTTTTATGCTTCGCGCGTTTCGATGCGGTTACCGTAGCCTATGCTCTGCCAACGCAACAACTCCACAGGTTTATTGTAACCTGATTTGTCATCTTTTCATCTTTTTTGTCTTTCAAGACAAACATACATGTTTATGCACACAAATGGGAATCGAACCCACGAGTCATGGCATTAAAGTAGCCATTGCTAATCACTTAATCACCGGGGTCCTTAAAAGATACAAAAGGTAATGGTGAGCGACGTACACCCCAAAGTTACTTAATATTGATAGAAAAAAGCATTTGCAGGACTATAAAAAGACAAATCAAGTAATAATACAAATGGCTGCAAAGACGCTCCGGGCGGCAGTTTCCATAAAGCAACCCGATAACCACAAGAGAATCTCATTGGGGTGAATTTACAGCAGACATAAAGTACAGTTCGGTCCGCGGCATAAGATAAAATGTAAATTTATTCTAAGTCGCGAAACTACTTGTGGGCAGTTTGCGCCCCAAGTCACACAATCAGTGTAGTGCTCTGAAGTTGCCAGTTTGAAAGTTCATGCAATTTTTATAACGAACGAACGGTTACTGCGATCGATCCGCTGCAATTTATAGCGCTAGATCTAGTTGGCGTTTAATGGTCACCGTTACAGAATGATGTTCCTTTTTCATCGACTTTAGACAGCGTTGTCAACGTTGAGACTTCAACCCTCTTGGTTGAAGTCTCAACGTTTTTAGTGTTCCATAACATTGTAGGGTCGGCAACGCAAGAGTGACACTCCTGGTCCACGGCTACGGTAACTGCTTATCGTCAGGCAGGCCGTACGCTTGTTGGAAAATAAAGGAGGTGATAGGAACCCCTATAGCTCGGTTGTTATCCACCGTAACGCCTTTCCACGTTTCGTCACTTGATTAAAATGTTTCCAAAAGCGAAAATCTGTAATAATTACACACTAAAAATTAAATTATAAATAAAAAGAAACTTTATGGAAACAACCTTTTATTCAAAAATTTTGTTACGCTAAAACGAAAATAATAATTTTATTAGTGAGAAATAATTTCAAATGCGCGCAAGAAATTTATTTAGTTTAAATTCCTCTTTCTCTGTTTTCTGTGTGCGCTACAAGCTTTTGAAATTATTTGTGCGTAATAAAAATATTATTTTCGTTTTAGTAAACACAATTTTCGATTATGTACAAAGCTTTAAAAAGTTTTTGGAGTTTACTCCTTAAGAAACGATTTTGATTTATAAGGCCCGGTACGGAAACTTTATGAGGAGTAAAATGAAGTGAACGCGTTTACAAAAACCATTAACCAACGAACGCGAACGCCAACGCAAACGCGAAGACGAATGCAATGGCGAACGCGAACGTGAAGGCGTACGCGAAGGCGAACGCGAAGACAAAGATACCGACCGAGCGTTGTACGTGTGTTAGTACATGAGTGTGCGTGCCTGCATATTACGAAGCTTGATACATTTTACGTACACTTCTATGTACCTACTATAAAACAAATCACTCGAAGAACAATCCGAAAAACACGTAAATGCTAATTCGTAAGTCTTGTAGGATATGAACTATAGTTCACATTTATGAATAATATAAGTTTTATTTTGACGAGCTCGGTGGCTCAGTCGTGAATGACGCGACTTTGACACCAACGCTCGTGGGTTCGATTCCCACACAAGGCAAACATTTGTGTGCATGAACATGTCTGTTTGTCTTGGTCTGGGTATTTTCTATGTATAATAAGTATGTATTTACAAAAAAAAATGTATTTACGTATGTTTATCAGTTGTCTAGTAGCCATAACACAAGCTTCGCTTACTTTGGGCTAGATGGCGCTGTGTAATTTGTCCGACAATATTTATTTATTTATTTATTATTCGTATTATTTCAGATGCATTTATTTATCCTCTTTTTCTATTCGATATATATCATAAATTATCGTATCGTAATATTCGTAAGGAGTAAACTCCAGTTGTGCGTCTGAGTTGACACACACACACACACACTTTTTTTTGTATTACCAATATTATTCTCAACTTTTTAGTTTTGTATTAATCTATGTATTTCTAATCATAAATTTTGCAACATATTTTTCCTGTAATTTCAAACTGTCTAATTCGTCGTAGTACCACGTCGTAGACCCTACATACATGCATACATATCATCACGTCTGTCTCCCATTGGGGTAGGCAGAGACTACGGTACGCCAGGTGCACCGATCCAAATTGGCCCTTTTTCAACACATCACCAAGCACGCAGCCATGGAGGCGAAGGTATACATCAAATAATGGCAGTGCGTGGTTGCCGGCCTGAGCTAGTTCGCACAAACTAAATGCACGCTCAAAGCAAGATAAATAAAATTGGGTTAATACTAAACGCTTTTCATACACTTCAAAACTGACACGAATCAATAAAGGCAACATCTCAATCCAAACATGAGCGTTGAAACGGGCGAAACGCGTCATATCTGGAGTCCCGACGGCACACATTCTGTAGAGTAAATAAAATTCGTACATAAACGGAGCGGGACATCGGAAATGTTTTTCGAACTCTCGAAGTGCTCGGTAGAGACGGGCGGTTTAGAACTTTGCCTGACACTTGGTTGAAGCGCGTCGCGGATGTGGATATGGAATTTAATTATTCTATTTTATGTATATATGTACATATTCACGCCAGGTCCCTTGCGGAGTAGGCAGAGAAAAACGAGCGCCATAAGACTCGGTCCTTACACACTTCACTCGCTTCTTTAACGTTCATAGGCCTTCTCATGCACGCTCGCCGGTTCCTGGGGCTTCTGACATCACTTTCTGATAAAAAATGACCAATTTGGCTCCTACATCCGTCCGTCGCATAGTATATCTGCTTCGTCATTCTTTCATCCTGCATTCTTTCTACATGTCCGAACCAACGGAGCATGCCTCTTCTTATTTTCACCGACACTCTCAATCAGATTAACTCTGTTTCTAACATCATCATTGCGAATACGGTCTACAAGCCTTATGCCACAAATTTTACGCAGCGCTCGCATTTCGACCGCGTTTATCCTACTTTCATACTCTCTCTGCCACCCAGCTCTCGCTTCCATACGTTAGCGTTGGGACCAGCAATGCATTGTGTATAGCGAGCTGAGCCTTCTGGCTCAAGTTTTTGTTGCCAAGAAGTTTTCCCAACGCTCCATTCACACTATTCCCAGCACCGAAGGAGTGCGAGTCTTTCCACATCTGCTGTGTACTTTCCATCCCTGCTGAAAGCGCATCCAAGATATACACTCTTATGCACTTGTTTCAACACTTCATCATCATCCTTACATTAGTTCTGGATTCTTCTCTTTCGTTTTTACTGTGACACGACATAGTGTTAAGAAAGAAACTACTGTAAGCAGTGGTTTGTAGAGTTTTAATTGCGGTAAAGCAATAGTAATTTTAAGCCCATATCTTGTAGATGCGATTCCCACACAAGAAAAATATTTATATACAAGGACAATATGAACTTGCCTGTTTGTCTCAATCTGGATGTTTTTAGGAGAGGTAGGGAGGATCAAAGCATTTTTGAAGAGCTCGGTGCCTCAGTTGTGAGTGACGTGATTTTGACACAAAAACATAGATATGGTTCTTCACAAATACGCTCCTGGTATTAGTGAAGAACCATATTTATGTTTTTTTGAAACGTATCTTGAATTTATTATCTATGTGCATGTAACCAAAATTTTAATTATTGCTTAATGTGGCCACTAATAGGAATAATCAAAATTGTGACTAATTGTGCATAAATAATAAATACAGAATATGTCTCAAAACGTGCCTGTATTGAGCGTTTTTTGGAATTGATCTTAAATTCAGCGTTACTAATAAAAACAAAATGAGGGCGCCACTTAGCCCCCTCTTAATGGCTGATTCCTTATTCACTGGGCTGCTATATTAGGTGAATATTCCTTTAAACACAATGCACATTAGAAACGAATCCGAATAGGACAACCTTTTTATTAAAGTTATAGATTCATCAGCAGTGGAGTGTTCGTTTCATTTGAATATTATTTTATCTTGTTTAAAGATCGTCGTTTATCTAATGTAATCGGGCTCCTTCGCTGCTCTCGGTCTCCACTCAAGCCGTCTCATCCTATCTCGGTACGTTTAGAAACTTAATTAAATCACCGCCGAGTGACGCAGTCAACGCCACTCGATCCTATCGTCAAATTGTTCCACATTATTAACCCGACCCCGGGGATAAAACGATTTTCTAACGTTTTTCTTAGCCCGGTTATTTTTTATGTGTGTACGGAAGGTAACGTTAGGGATACAATAGCTGTATAGTCCAGATCTCTACTCGAAATTTGGTCTTACGATTACATCAAGATTTTAATGGTTTAGTGTTAGAAAATTGCGATTAGATCTGTACAAAAGACGAGCATAGTATAAAAACAAAAAAAATGTGTATTTCCCGCTAATTTTATAAATGTAAAAATTTCTGAAGAGGTATGAATGTCTGTGTTTTTTACAACGTCGAAAGCATATAAGCATACAACCCACCTGATGTAAAGTATGAAGTATGGACCCTATGAACCTATTTGATACTTTATAACATATTACGAGTATATATGATATTATAGTATATTTGATAACTTATGAACACTTCCAAATTAATAACCTTCAGGGTAAGCGATGAGACGAGACTTTTTTTAAGAGAGATAGAGCTCATCAAAGCAGCCCATCTGGGGAAGTTCCTCCATCTCATAGAAAGCCAAATAACAAGTCCCTGGAGGTTCGTTGTGTTCTTGCGAATGAGTAAGGACACCAGTGAGCTCCCAAAGAGTTGCTGTGTTAGCAGCAGAGGTGGCATCGCACGAGTAATATTTAATGTGTTGCAAGCGTAAAGCTACGGTAATTGCTTTGCATTAGGTGGGTACGTATAGCGTATGGCTTGTATGTCTCCCGACGTTGTATAGATGAAACGATACTGATACGTTTTTCAATTGGAAAGATAAAAGCTCAGAAAGAGGGTGCCGAATGTACTCGCCGATAAACGTCAAAATCAAGTCGAAGCTTGCGTTGTTGAATGGGTAGGCAAATGATGAAATTTTGTATAAGATTCCTTAATCATGAAAAATGGATCTTGTTTGAACAACGAAAACGTGCGTCGCATTGATTTGGAGCAGTCAAAACATGACAGAAAGGCAAATTGAGTCCAATGAAGCTACTTGTGAGTGTACGGAGAAAGTGTTTGGGCATCGTTCATAGCAGGCTCTTGAGGCCACGCGCAACAATTACTAGAGTGAAGGATTGTAAATTATGATGCTTTTTAGTTTTCAATTCGCGCCATTCAATTAGGAGTATCTTGTTAATGTCTATCTATCTATCTATAACTTCACGCCAAATCCCTTGCGGGGTAGGCAGAGAGAACCGAGCGCCACGTGACTCGATCCTTACATATCTCACTCGCTTCTTTAACATTCATTGCTCTTCTCATGCACGCACGCCGGTTTCTAGGGCTCCTGACATCACCTTCTGATAGAACATGACCAATTTGGTCATGGTAGGTAAGTCTTGGCCTTCCCCGGCTCCTACATCCTTCCACTTTTGCATTGTATATCTGCTTCGTCATTCTTTCATCTTGCATTCTTTCTACATGCCCGAACCATCGGAGCATGCCTCTTCTTATTTTAACACCGACGCTCTCTTTCAGACCAACTCTATTTCTAACATCATCATTGCGAATACGGTCTACGAGCCTTACGCCACAAATTTTGCGCAGCGCTCGCATTTCAACCGCGTTTATTCTACTTTCATGCTCTTTCTGCCATACCCAACTCTCGCTTCCATAAGTTAGCGTTGGGACCAACACTGCATTGTGTATAGCGAGTTGTGCCTTCTGGCTCAGGATTTTACTGCCAAGAAGTTTTCCCAACGCTCCATTCACACTATTCCCAGCACTCACTCGTCTTTCCACATCTGCGGTGTACCTTCCATCCCTGCTGAAAGCGCATCCAAGATATACAAACTCATCCACTTGTTCCAACACTTCATCATCAATCGTAATCCTTACATTAGTTCTGGATTCTTCTCTTTCAAATACCATTATCTTTGTTTTCTTCGCATTCAGTAGTAAGCCTTTCTCCATACAGTCGTCTTTCATCGCTGTGACCAGTGTTTGCAGTTTAGATGGTGTATCTGCTAATAGCACGGCATCGTCTGCATACAGCAGACAGTTCACCACTTGGTCACCCATGCGCAATCCCACATTCGTTGACCTTATTCTCTGCAGACAACTATCGAGATACAGGATAAACAGCCTAGCAGATAGCATGCAACCCTGTTTGACACCAATTTTGACATCAAACCAGGGTGACATGCCACCGTCTATCCGCACACATGCTGAGCAATCCTTGTAAGTGGACTGCACAGCACGGAGCAGTGAACCGTCAATCCCATATCTCGGCAATATGTCCCACAGTTCCTTTCGCACAACCCTATCAAAGGCTTTCTCAAGATCCACAAAACCGCAGAAAACCTTCCGGTCTATGGCCAGATGCTTCTCTACGATATTGCGGAGCGAGAAAACTTGATCCGTACATCCCCTTCCATTTCGGAAACCTCCTTGTGCGTCCCACAGCATTTCATCGGATTTCACCCTCATTCTCCTTTCAATCACCTTTCCATATACTTTTGCTGCTAAGCTGATCAAACTGATGGCCCTATAGTTGGCGCAGTCCATGCGTGATCCCTTGCCTTTATACAAGGGCACGATGACTGCGCGTCTCCAGTCCATTGGGACCCTTCCAGTTCTCCAGCATAGGTTGCATAGGTACCAGAAGGCGTCCCGGACGTAAGTGCCACCTAATTTGATCATCTCAGCTGTGATCAGATCAATTCCCGCTGATTTTCCATTTTTCAAGCTTCGTATCGACCATTCGATCTCATCCATAGTTATGCCTTCGTCGGACGCCGTCAACGTGGAGTAAGCATCCGACTCACTCTCATTGCCAGCGTCCGAGGCATACTCATACATTTCCTCAAAATATTCACTCCACCGTTCTAACACTTCCTGAGTGTTGGCAAGAATGACACCAGCTTTAGACTTTATCTTATCCATTCTGGATGCCGACGAACCACTCCGAGACTTCTTTACCTCTCTCCAAAAGAGTTTGGTATTTGCCTCGAAGTTTTTCGTCAGCCTCTCTTCCTCATTCATAATTTGTCTTTCACGCTTCTCTTTCACTAAAGCCTTGGTTTCATTCTTGCATAGACGGTACATTTCTTTCTTCTTTTCTCTCATATTTTCATTTAAAGGCAAAGATGATACGTAATCCAGCCATGCTTTCCTCTTTCTTGCTACGGAGGATTCAACCTCCGCATCCCACCAGGCATCTCCTTTCGCTGTTTTACGTCTCTTTGCGCATCCACAAGCTTCTTTTGCACTATTCACCATACTTTCTTTCAAAACTTTCCAACAATCATCCACATCTGAGTCGGAGAGGCTTGCATTTGCAAGTCTCTCACTTACCAGATGCACATACATTCTCCTTACACTTTCATCTTGCAATTTTTCGCTCATTATCCTTTCATGATCTCCGAAAGGGATACGCACTCGCCAGTGCCTCCACTTCCTAAAAAGGCCCACAAACCGGCTTACCACCAGGTAGTGGTCCGTCTCAAGAGTGGGGCCTCTAAAGGCTCTTGTATCCATTAAAACATTTCGGAGACGTCTATCTATTAAAATCAAATCAATCACACTTTTTTGATCATTCCTTCTCCATGTATACGTGTGAATATCCTTATGATGAAATAAAGTATTCGACACGAGGAGGCCTCGTTCCATACATAAATCTAGTATAGACTTACCTGCTTCGTTCACTCTCTTATCTCCATACGGACCAAGAACAGCTTCATAGCTGTATCGCTTGGTCCCAACCCATCCATTCAAGTCTCCACACATAATCACTCTTTCGTTCCCTTCAACTAAGTCCAGAACATCCCTCACAGACTCCCAAAACTTCTCCAGTTCTTGAGCACACGCTGAGCTTACGGGAGCGTATGCTGCAACCAAAAATACTCGCGTGATGCCCAGTTTAATACGAACCCAGAGAAGTCTAGGCCCTACCAAACAGTAATCTCTTACACCAGTGGCTAAGCGAGAGGAGAGTACGACACCTACACCAGCACTGGCATGATCGTCACGGTCTACCCCAGACCATAGGGCCATCATACCACCGGGCAGATCATCGGTGTCGCTCCCCTTGCGCTTAGTCTCTGTCACACATAAAGCATCCAAACGTCTATCATTCATTACGTCTATCAGTTCATTCGTCTTATCTTTCAATCCACCTCTCACATTCCACGTGCCTATGCGGCACTCGGCTCCCCTCGTCCCGCCGGAATTGGCGCTGCGTGGTGGGTGGCGGCCCCCACCGCCGCATGCAGCTGTATTCGCACCGACGGGGGCGGATCGGTGCGCGTCGCCTACGGGGGACGCCCTAATCCGCACGTCGGTGCGCTCTTGGTCCAGAATTGCAATCGACTGATTGGCAGGGGTCGCGAACGAGCACGCTTCTGGCACATGACCCCCAACTAATGTTTGCTGTCATTACTGTTGTCATTGTTACCTGTATGTGATTTTTCTTTTTTCTTGTGTTTCTCTATTTGTGTGTGTTTCTATGTGATAACAAATAAAACTAATTATCTATCTGTCTTTTTCATTGGATTGAACCATGAAGAGAATAACCTATGAAGAAACGATCAGATAGCTATTACGTAGAAACTACGTAACATCGGTTATCAATTCATTGTTACGTAGCGGGGGCTAAAACGGGACAGGTCCGTCACTCATACCCACCACTGTGTCTCCTGTATAGCCAGAATTAACAGCGGGGACCACCAAAAAGGCAATGAAGAGTGAAGTCCATTGCTGTCCCGGGGGTTAAACTACAGCTGCCTTGGAACTCACAATGAATTAAATCAGAAGAAATTTGTAGGAGTAGGAAGCTTTGGAATCGACTTCCCCTCTTGGCAAAGTGAGAGACAGCAATATGACAAATAAGGCATTTAAAAACCTCAAAGAGATGGCTAATCAAGTGAAGCTCAACTGCCGTGCACCACGGTTTATCAAATATCTAACACTATCGGGACCTAAATTGTGAGTTGTTAGTTGTTACCTAACTCATCAATTCCAATAATATAGATTGCGGGGGCTAAAGTAGAAAGCGCAGTTCTTATTGGTTTGTTCGCGGATCAACATGGCGGTACCTAAGGGCTTATTGGTTAAAATATTCTTCTATTGGTCCGTAGGCTCGAATCACTGAAATATTCAAGCGCTAAAATACAACGCTTTTGTGAGCTCGGGGTGCCTTCATACGCAGTTAAATTGTTTATTGTTTTAAGAGTTAAATACACACTTTTCAATAAAAATTATTTTTTTCTATATAAAACGGTGTTCACCGATAATATGAAGGGTAAGTGTAACTCACGTGCTAAATATCCAAATGACAATGCCATTGCCTGTGACGGAGGTCACCATCAGCATGGTGTAGATGAGCGCCAAGCAGTAGTGCCAGTACTTGCTCACTGCTGGGAAACTACGCCAGTGGTCGTGGACTAAGTCTTGGTGTTCTTCCGGGATGTTCCATCCGAGCATGTGCTCTATGACTTCCTTAGATACCCTGTAAGAAATAATTAAGAAATTTTGTATGCTTATATTATAGTTACACATTCAAAATCATTAAAATGATAATGTATCCTCAAATACCATAAAAGCCAAAACCCACAAAAGCGGGAAAATGAGAGCGATCTGTAATAACAATCCTGATTGTATGCAATCTGTCACACAAAAAAAGGGTGGACCCGCGCGTTGCGATCGCTTATTGACACATCTTTCGAAATTTAATTTCTTGGACGTATGGGTTTCCTTACGATGTTTTTCTTCACCGTCGAATAAGTGTTAATTACAAATATGTGGCGAAATGTGAAAACGCGAATTTAGTGGTACATGGTAGGGTTTGCACTGGGAACCAGTTGGCCAATAGCTTTTTATCCACTGTGCTATTATCCGTAGCCATGTTATAATCATAGCATCAAAAATAATTTGCTGAAGCAGATTTTATTATAAACGATTTAGATAGAACAGTTTAAGGTCTGCCCGAACTTCAGTTTATATTGTAATCAACAAAGTGTATATAAGTGTATATAACTTATTCGAATTACGAAAATTGACTACTAACATTTTCAAAGTGTAAGCCATAGGCCCGATTTCGTAGTCCGAGTCGTTGGTCGCCATTTTGCGCGCCAATTTACAAAATGGCGACTATGATTTCTATTGATTTAAATTAGATAGAGTAACATTGGTTAACTAAATACTGGAAACTTAGAGTGTGTAAAAAAAACTATGTAGGCAGGTAATGAAGTGAGTAGTCCGACAAATGACTGCCGCTTCTCACTTGTGTGTGGCACATTGTGGGCTACACTTTTATATGCGTCCAAATAGTGCGTGCAGGTTAATTCCTTAATTCAATAAAATAGTAAAGCTTCTTATTTATTTAGTCAACCGTGATTCCAATCGATCGCTACTTCTCCATCCGTAACTGTGATACTTTTTGTAATTTCCTATTTTTTTACACGTTTTGCGTATTTATTTTATGTTCTACATCATCATCATCTCATGTATTCGTCCACTGCTGAACACAGGCCTCCCCTCTGGAGTGGCATTCATTTCGATCCTGTGCCACCTACATCCATCGATTCACTATAGACCTCTTTAGGTCGCTCCATCTAGTGAGGGGTTGTCCCACACTGCGTTTACCAGTACGGGGATGCCATTCGAGAACCTTTCTTCCCCAGCGGTTGTCGGTTCTACGAACTATATGGCCGACCCACTGCCACTTCAGCTTATTTATCATTTATATGGCGGCTATATATATTGCATAACATTATACACAGAGTTAGTTACATCGAAAATCGTATACAATTGTTTTTCTCTTTAAGAAGCTATGTCGGTTACCCTGGCTCTACTGCGGATATCCTCATTACTGATGACGAAACCCCGAGCATAGCTCTTTCCATAGCACGCTAAGCGACCTAAGCTTCCTCATACGGCCCGCAGGGAAGGGCCACGTCTCAGTTCCGTATGTCATCACTGGCAACACACACTGTTGGAAAACTTTGCTCTTCAAGCGTTGCGGTATTTTGGACGAACAATATGTGTCGAAGTTTCCCGAACGCTGCCCAGCCGAGTTGGACCCGTCTGTTGACCTCTCGGTAGAAGTTAGACTTACCTAACTGAATAACCTGCCCTAGGTAGACATATTCGTCAACAACTTCGAGCTTAGTGCTTCCAACCGCGACCGGTATAGGCGTACCATGGACATTCGACATGATCTTAGTCTTGTCCATGTTCATCTTGAGACCTACCTGGTTAGAAGCACTATTGAGGTCATTGAGTATAGCGCTAAATCTCCAGCGATTTAGCCATAAGAACTATACCGTCGACAAATCAAAGGTGAATGCTCTACATCAAAAAGTATTTTACAAGTGTGATGTGACGCGGTTATTGTAGCCTACGTACGTTTGTGTATAAGTGCAGCTCACATATTCCCATTACCTTCAGTCTTCCACTAAGGTGGCAAATAATGATACAGCCCACCTGCATCATTATCATTTCACTTCAACAACCCTCCAGGAAGTAGTTGTTAACCTGCGGTCTTCTGAGAGGTGGAGGCTCTTTCCCAGTCTATCTGCTTTGATGCGGCCTACACTAGCGATGGGCGATTCCGAGATGTTTTAACAATCGAAAGAATCGCAGTCGTCAAAATATACAATCGAGTCAACAATCGACTCGCCGTTTTACAAAACAATCGAGAGGTTTTTCGATTGTTTCGATTGTTGCATCAGTCAGTCATTCATCGGTCACCGGTCAGTTTAGCCGGACGGATTCGACTCGCTGCTATTTGTTTACAAGCATCGAGCCGAGGTGTATATGTCGCGATTGTTTGTCGAGCCGCTGTGGCTTTTTGTATTAAAACTAAAAAACTATGTTGCATACATTGCACAAGTTTATTTAAGTCATTAAAAATAGATGATTCGTTATAAACTTCGATTATTTTATTTATTTTCGTGATTCCTTTCTCCTATAATACGTACGTAAGTTGGGTAAGTTTGCTACTTTACATGCTTAGTTTGAACTCGCAAATCGCAATCACAAGACAAGGCCAAGTCCGGCCATCGAGATGTTCTAATATAACTCAAAACAATTGACTGAAATCTCTCGCCATCGTGCATACTCGCAATTCGCAACCACAAATTCGAGTTGAAATCGCGCCGAAGACGAACACAACAACAATCGAGATGTTCGACGAAACAATCGAAAACAATCGAGATGTTCGAACAATCGAGACAATCGAAAGAAACCTCTCGCAATCGCCCATCGCTAGCCTACACTCTTTTATCGATCACATATATATCATGTAATCGGTCAAACCATAGATTTCACAAACAAAATCTCAATCACAGATATAAGCCCGCATACATTTTAGATGCATGTATAGATAAACCGGACCGGAGTTATTATGTTTACTTCCCAAAAAATATATTGACTGAATCGCTACCAGATTTATTTCCAAGTATTGACAAGATTTTCGGCTTACAACCATTGTCGTGGTAGTAAACCCCTTTTGGGATCCTAAAAAAACATTATACACAAATATTCAACCCTAATCGAAGAGCGGCTTTGTATTCAAAGGTCTGTATAATGTCGACGAGGAGATTGCGGGGTCTCCCGACGTCACGAGGAATCTGCGCATCATGGCCGACGACGTGCTTGGAATGTATACCTATTATGGGTTAATTCGACTCCGGATGAAGGGAACGGGACGAAACGACGCGAGTCACAATAAAAGTGACGCTTTACAGACACCCTTCATGTTGTATGATAGCGAAATGTGAGAAAGAAGTGAGGGCAATGAGTTAATGTTACCAGCAATTGTAGCTGCCTTCCATTAGAGTCTGTAGCCCTCCTTTTTAATTTTGTTTTAATTAAAATATTTGCATATATGCATATCACTAGTATAAGGTACAGATATTTTCAGGAACATCGTTCCTATATGAAATCTATGTTTCTGTGTGTGCGTTTTTTCGAATATTCGAATTTTGACTTCAGATTCGGATTCAGCATAAAAGTAGAATAGGAATGTTCAAGAACACCGTTCCTATCTCCGGAACATGGCGACAAATTAAAAAAAAAAATGAATTGTTATATAATTGACGAGCCAGGTGTTCCTCTGGCAATGCAAGCTTGCGCATTCTCAACTGGTTTTTATATACAACGCCGAGAGGCATACAAACATACGGCCTACCTGATGTAAAGCGGCTACCGAAGTCTATGAACGCTTGCAATACATTAAGCATCACTCTCGCGATGCCACCTCTGCTGCTAATACAGCAACGCCTTAGGAGCTTACTGGTGAGCTCATTCACATGCAGGAACCCAACAACCCTCTAGGGAGTTGTTATTTGGCTGCGATTTTTCTGTAAGGTGGAGGGTACTTCCCCAGACGGCGGCTTCGATGCGCCCTACCTCTCTTAAAAACACCCGAATCAAGACGTGTTCATGCACATAAATGTTTGTCCTGTGTGGGAATCGAACCAACGAGCATTGGTGCCAAAGAAACGTAGCAGCGTGTTTAACCACTGCGCCACCGAGCTCGTCAAGATATATATGCTAATATTGTTGCATTGCGACGACGCATCCAATAACTCCAGTAGGGGATTCACGGTTCTAAGAAGAATGCAGCTTACGGTATACGAGTATGTATGAGCTGGCAATGCAGCTTACGGTATATCACGAGCAGGCAAAGATTCTCTAAGCCTACTTACACAAATAGTTCTCTTTTGTTTGTCTGACCCTAATAGCCAGATTGCATGATGCGTCCCACCGTTAGTTTATATATTACACATTTAACATTATATTCATTATATACCAAAGTTTATATAGCCGCTTGGTTCCTGTTTCCGAAATGATGAGTTTTTTAACTATTTAACCTGGATATTAAAGATAGTTCTGGTATATGAAATAAAAAAACATGTACACATTAATAAAATAGATACAAAATTTATTTACAATAACAATGATATAGTAGGGTGTTAACGTGGTTAAAGCATCTTTAATCTATTTAAAAATAAAGAAAACGCTGGCTATTAATATTTGCAATTTTGAAATAGAACAGGAATATTTCGAATTACAAATTTAAAGCCTTTTCAGGAACACAGTTCCTATAGGAAATCTACATGTTTGTCTGTGTGTGCGTTTGACTGTGTGTGCGTTTCACTGTGTGTCTGTCGCTTTTTTTTGAATATTCGAAAGTTGACTTCAGATTCGGATTCAACATAAACCAGGTCAATTATATAACAATTCAATATTTTTTTTTATTTGTCGGCCATTTTGACCATGTTCCGGAGATAGGAACGGTGTTCCTGAACATTCCTATTCTACTTTTTTTATGCTGAATCCGAATCTGAAGTAAAAATTCGAATATTCGAAAAAATGCGACAGACAAACATATAGATTTCATATAGAAACAGTGATCCTGAACAGTAGAATAGGAATGTCTGAAAAACCAACCTCAATGGCCCAATGGCAAATGAAAATTTTTTATCTTTTAATATGAAAAGTGAAATTTACAGAATATGACTTTCAATGCTTTTTAGTTAAAAAAAAGGAATAATAGCATGGAATAAGGAATAAAAAATTCGCAAAAGATACGTTTGATCACGTTTTTCATCACCTCTGAACAACTAATAATTACAAATATTAGTGGTTAAAGTATGAAATTGCCATTTTTTTCGTTTCGTTTTTTTCTAAGATGTAATATATTTATTTAATCAAAATATTTACCCTCATTATCTATACATTGTTACCACCTAATCGGAAGGTTATTTATGTCTTTGCGATAGAACTCTGGGGTTCTAGATTCGACAAACTGTGTGAAAGCAATTTGTACAGCCTCCTGGGGAAAAAAGATTACCACGTAGAAAATTGTTCAAATCACGAAAACAATGGTAGTCAGTTGGAGCAAGGTCTCGCGAGTACGGAGGATGACGTATGGTTTCTAATTGCAGCTCCTGTAGAGTTACAACGGTTTCTCATGCAGTATCAGGTTTTGCGTTATAATGGAGCAATAATGGAGAAAATCGATTCACGAGTCGGGGCTGTTTCACTGCCAGTTTCGCCATCATTGTCCGAAGTTCGGCACAGTAAACATCTGTTGTTATTGTTTGACTATACCTGAAAGCTATAATGAATAATGCCATGAAGCGACCACCAAACAGTTACCATTACGTTTTTATTGGTTACCATTACCTTATTATTTAGGGCACTGTTGCGGCGTTTGACCTGGAGTCAGCCATTGCATTTTCGCTTACGGTTATCCTAAAGAATCCTCTTTTCATCACATGTCACATTTCGATAAAATATTCCTTCTGTACCGATTCAACAAGGCAACACAAGTTGCAACACGCGTTTCTTCATCATGTTTCATATATTTTTATTTCATTGATTTGATGCAAATGAGTCAATATTGTAGGAGAGGTAACGTTAAACCATGCCGCTAATTCCTGGGTAGTTTGACTCGGATCGGCTTCCACCATCTCCTTCAATTCAGCGTTATTCACCTGTGTGGGCGGTATTCCACGTGGTTCGTTCTTCAAGTCGAAGTTTCCGTGACGCAAGCGTTTAAACCAAAAACGCACGGTGCCTTCATTAGCAGTCTGCTCTCCAAACGCAGCATTGTTTTTGCGAGCCGTTTCTACCACGTTAGTTCCATATCGGAATTCGTATTCAAAAATTACTTCGAAGTATCTATCTTTCCCGTCTAAGCTGAATAAAAAAAAACAATTGAAATTCGAAAATCAAATGTTGCACATTTTTTAAAAGAATAACCTCACAGGTCATGTCAAACACCGAGAAAGTTTAATGTCAATTCAAAGTATCTATTACCATAAAACGGCAATTTCAAACTTTAACCCCTATTGTGTACATAAATCCGAATACACCTAATACCAATTTCAGGAGCCTTAGGAACCGGCGAGCGTGCATGAAAAGAGCTATGAATGTGAAAGAAGCGAGTGAAGTGTGTAAGGACCGCGTCTTATGGCGCTCGGTTCTCTCTGCCTACCCCGCAAGGGACCTGGCGTGAAGATATACATACATACATACAAATCCGAATACACTAATTTAGCGATACAGGATTCGAACCGGGGACCTTAATGTTTATTAATGTTTATCCGCTAGGTTATCATTGCTCTTTCTTATTAAGTTTTTTTTTTAATTATAAAACCTTCCTTTGGGAAAATCAGGTGGGATTTCACTACGTAACATCACGTAAAAATGAAAAATGAAGAGCAATAAATATACAATACAATAAATTCATCAAATGAATAAGCAGTAGCTATGTATTCAGATGAAATTATTTACTGAAGTAGACGTTCTATTAAGAAAATTGATGGCTTCGGAAAACCTCTGATCAGATGCGCAACTCTACGGATCAGAGCTCTAAACTTTTATAAAACATTTTTATGATTTTCCTTTAATTTATGTTCGTAGGGCCGCCTTAGTTAGCCTCGCAAATTTAACTGTTTAATGATCTCAAATCTCTAACTTGTAATCTCTAATTTGCGACTTCTCATGAATAAAAATTGAAAGTTTTACGGTGAAACTATTCTAACTATACTGGTTGAGAGGTAATAATTGATGAATAAAATGCTTATATCCTGTCTTGCAAACACAATTTGTATCCTGTCTATATCTTCACTTCAGAGTCCCTTGCGGCATAGGCAAAGGCTTTTTATTACACACCTCACTCGCTTCTTCAACGTTCATAGCTGTTTTCTTGCATGCTGGCTGAATCTTAGGGGTCTTGGCCCCCATTCTGATAACACAAGATCGATTTAGTCTTGGCCTTCCTTGACTCCTGCAACCTTCCTACCTTGGCGTTGTATACCTCTTGCATTCTTTATATATGACCGAAACAACGGGGCATGCCTTCTCTTTTGATTCTTTACTGATATTATTTTTCAGACCACCTCTATTTCTTACATTGTCATTGTGAACTCGTTCTACAAGCGTTCGTAGACTTCGCGGAACGCTCGCATCTCGATGTCGTTAATTCTACTTTCATGCTCTCTCTACCAAACTCAGCTCTCGTTTCCGTACCTATATAAGCGCTGGGGTTAGCACTGCGTGATGTACAGCGAGCTGTGCTTTTTTTTTAAATCAGTTAAAAATACAATACTAAAACTGGTCAGGTTACAAGAAGCAATTATTGCAGCACGGCGCGCTGTTAATATACAAGCAGTTACAGCAGATGAACTGGCCGGCGCGATCCAAGCGAGTGATGTATACAGTGGAACTGGCAGCTATCCAAGTGAACAAGTCCGCACTGGCTTCTCTCCTTATGCTCATGGCAGGCTTTGTGATATCGAGTAGGGATGAAACCGTAAATCCTTCCGTCGGGAGGCATTCAATCATACGGCCCACTTGATGTAATACGGTTACCGTACCCTATGAATGCTTGTAGTACATTGAGTGTCACTCACGCGATGCCACCTCTGCTGCTAACACAGCAAACCCTTAGGAGCTTACTGCCATGCAATTCTCTAAGCGACTCGTAATGGCTGTGTGCGTCGCTGTGATCACAGATGTCACAGCTTTGACATCGTCTACTGCGATCACGGCTAAATTATTTGGTATTCTATAAGGCTGTAAGCGTACGCGAGGCTGTTTGCCTTATAGAATTCCAATTCCAAACGCAGCGACACTAATGAATGGCAATTTTGTGTTCAAGGCTATAACAGCCGATGTTTCCGAGGATGTAAGGATGTTTGCTCTTACAGAATTGCATGGCTGGTAACCTCACTCACACGCAGCAAACACAATAACCCTCTAGTGAGTTACTATTAGGCTGCGGTTTTTCTGTTAGGGTACTTCCACACTTTTGATGCCCCGACCTCTCTTAAAAACATCGAGGATACAGGAAAGAATTCGGGCACTTCGGATATTAAACGGCAGAGCATTCCAGAGGCGCACTGCTTGAACTGAAAAAGATTTAGCGTAGAATATGAAACATATATTACCATCTCAAATCCGGCCTGCGCCGAGCTTCGTTGAATCGATTTCCGCTGCAAAGGCTCAACTTAGAGTAGAACATACAGGCATCGTGTTAAAGGATATGCGGTCCTTTATAACTCAGCAACAAATGAACCCGACACTATCTATCTTTCTATATCTTCACGCCAAATCCCGTGCGGGATAGATAGAGAGAACCGAGCGCAACATGATTCGCTCCTTACACACCTCACTCTCTTCTTTAACATTCATAGCTCTTTTCAAGCACGCTCGCCGGTTTCTAGAGCCCCTGACATTACCTTGTAACTAAACATGATCAATTTAACCCTGGTAAGTAAGTCTTGGCCTTCCTCGCCTCCTGCATCCTTATACTTTCGCATTGTATATCTGTTTCATATTTTTTTAATGCCGACACTCTCTTGAGACCCCGTTATATACGTTTTCCCATACATTTCTTGGCGGAAAAGCGGCCCGCGGGTAATGAGAGATTAAGAGAAGACTCTCTACTCTATAACCAACTCTGTTAAGAGCAATACCCCAACAATTTCCAAATAATTATTCATAGCATATTCTGTACCAAAACTCTGTCTTTGTAGTACACGTTGCAAGGTGAAATATCGAAGCAATAACAGATACCGCTGAATACAGCTTAACAGAGAGCAAAAACCATAAACAGCAATCATTGTTATTACACAGAGCGCATTGGCTAGCAGATCATTCTCGTCGGACGAATTCAGGGACATGTAAGTGAACGACAAATCAGTATAGTATAGTATTGAAAGATACTTTTTCCTAATGGTATCCTGTTATCTAATTCATAAGATAACCCGACACTATCTATCTATCTATATCTTCACGCCAAATGCCGTGCGGCATAGATACATAGATAGAGAGAACGAGCGCAACATGATTCGGTTCTTACACACATCACTCGCTCCTTTAACATTCATAGCTTTTTTCATGCATGCTCGCCGGTTTCGATGATCATCTAAATCATCATTTTCATGATGGTTTAGATGCGAGCACTGCGAAAAATTTGTGGCATAACGCTTGCTAACCGCGTTCGAAATGTTGACGTACGAAAGAGAGTGTCGGTGTTAAGATAAGAAAGGGCATGCTCCGTTGATTCGGACATGTAGAAAGAATGCAAGATGAAAGAATGACGAAGCAGATATACAATGCGAAAGTGGAAGGATGTAGAAGCCGAGGAAGACCAAGACTAACCTACCATGACCAAATTGGTCGTGTTTTATCAGAAGGTGATGTCAGGAGCCTTAGGAAACGGCGAGCGTGCATGAAAAGAGCTATGAATGTGAAAGAAGCGAGCGAAGTGTGTAAGGACCGCGTCTTATGGCGCTCGGTTCTCTCTGCCTACCCCGCAAGGGACCCGGCGTGAAGATATACATACATTATTCATAAGAATTGGCGGAATCCGCTACCAAAGCTTAAGTGAAGCAGATTTTTACATAGAGCGTCTGACGTCAGACATCCAAAATCCAGATGAAAAATGAGACTTATTTGGAAGATTATAGGTAATTCGAAATATATTGGCACGTGTTGGTTTCCTCACGTTATTACCTGTCACCGCTGAGCAAATGATAATTATAAATGTAGTAGTTGTTGTAGGTGGAGACGTCAAGAATTGACGAAAAATTTCATGTTTTTCGTGTTTTCCCCATTTTTTTACGTGACCATTTCCGAAATGCAAAAGCAAGTGATAATTATAAATGTGCACATAAATATGAAAACACGAATTTAGTGGTTACATGCCCAGGCATTCGAATAGGGGACTAGCCGATTAATAAGTTGATTCTTTATCCACTGAGCTATCATTGCTTCAAATAGAAAACTACTGCCTTCCTTTGAACCTTGATTTAGAAGTCAAAGTCCTTTGAGTTCTCAATCAAAGTTTACCTACCTATCTATGACTTTAGAGTGCTTTACAAATTTAGGTAAACATTTACTGTATGCAATTCGATCTAACCTGCTTTGTATGCTTCCGCCACCAATTAGTTCATGCGGCCTAGCGCCGGCTGGCACCCACCCACAACTGTTAGTTGATGCAACATGTCGACGCTGCTATGGCTGCTCCGGTAGTCTCTGCCTCGGCTGCTGCGGTCGTCCGCCATCTGAAACAGAATCCGCATGCGCACCACCACCGTCGCTGCCACTGGCCTGGTTGTCGCTGCGACACGTGTTTCGCCTCTCCACGAGGCATCATCAGGCGTTGTAGACGTTAATCGTAAGAATAATATGCTACTAGTCTTTGTTGTGTACTGTAGCATGCTATTAGCTGTACAGTAATGGGTGGGTGCCGGCCGGCGCTAGGCCGCATGAACTAATTGGTAGCGGAAGCACACAAAGCAGGTTAGATCAAATTGCATGTAAATTTGACTTTCGCAAAATAACGCCTGAATCTATTAACTATCTACTGTATAGCCTACAGCAATGTTTAAGTAAATATTATTTATACTTACTAAGTTTTGTTCAAGTTATTCTATAACAACGGGTGCAGCGGTCGATTGGAAATAATATCCATATCGGAAATTACGTGATTCTGAAGATACAAAAAGGTCGAATAAAAAGTGCCAATGGAACAATGAAACCGACTACATTAAAATCGGCCCAGTAAATAAAAAGCAACCATGTAACACCATGGGTGTCGACTCCAATGAATTTGAATGAACGTGATACACGTTTTTGTTAAAAGAACATTGTTTCTTAACTTTTTAGTTAGCAATCTTCATCTCATTCAAATCAAATTTTCATTAAAATACATACGATTATCAAAATACTAGTCTAGCATAAGTAGACTTCATGATGTCTGCTACGCACCGAGGGTTCCGTAAAAAAGTTCCGTAAGGGTTCTTACCAAATTTCATAATTCTACGTCAACGGGAAGTACCCTATAGGTTTTGTTTCCCTTGCGAGTGTCAAAATATACGCATAAAAGAGGGATAAATTGCCATTACCCTTTCAGAGATTAGTTAGAACAAACAGACAGACAGACAAAAATTGTAAAAAAAATATTTTGGTATATGTACCGTGTATACATGTATATGCATTTATTAAAAAGCGGTTATTTTAATATTACAAACAGACACTCCAATTTTATTTATCTGTATAGATAAAGCTTGTCAATAGCTACAAAACAAATCATTGATGTAAAGGATAAACATTCTTTATTTACTATTGAGCTCTCACAGTTACTAAAATTATATTAATCTTTTGCATTTCGGAAATGACCACGTAAGGAAACTGGAAACATCAAATTTTTCTTGATTCTTTACGTCTCCCTTCAGAGTTCTTACTCACTAGTAA
Source organism: Pyralis farinalis (assembly GCA_947507595.1). Lineage (NCBI taxonomy): Eukaryota > Metazoa > Arthropoda > Insecta > Lepidoptera > Pyralidae > Pyralis > Pyralis farinalis. Next base: position 26,779,642 of record OX382276.1, on the reverse strand, counting down.
GAGCATAATAACTTTCAAGAGGTTTATATTCAAGGAGTTTATTACTAAATCATTAGACACAACGCGGTACTCATTACAACGCTAACACATAGAAGTGAGGGCTAGATTTGGCAGAGATAGCACGAATTTAGAACAAACGCGGTTGAAATGCGAGCGTTGCGCAAAATCTACGGCATAACGCTTGTAGAACGAGTTAGCAATGAAGACGTAAGAGAGAGAGTCGGTCTGAAAGAGAGTGCCAGTTCTCGTAATGGTTGATGTAAGAAAAAGAAACTGCCATGAAACAGGAGACTCCACGTATGTCCTATTTCATAGCAGTTTTGTGTGATAAGAAAATGCATCTCCATTGGTTTGGAGATGTAGATAAAATGATGGACTAACGGTCAAGTTTTCATCAGAAGGCAGTGTCAAGACCTCATGAGCACTTGATATTGGGGAGAGTGCATGAAATAAGCTATGAGTGACCAACCAAGTGATCTCGCTCTTCAACACTGCGTGAATGCAAGGACTGGCATACCCCACTAGTGACTTAGCGTGAATACATGAGACATAGACAACTAAAGCGAATCACGTATTAGTCTAATATTGTGCTTAAAAGTATACTAGTATGTAGTAGTTCTGAACAGCATAATATAAATTATATTTAACAATCTCGAATGTATTCTACACGGGCTGTATATAGCCTGTGCCGACATTTATGCCAAGCCACATTGTCCAACACCAATTACGCAGATGGTTTGGCACACAATATGAATGACGCCATATTTGGTTAAAAGGAATTTATGGTTTTTTCACTACACATATTTTACGCTTATCTAAAGACAAATACTAGCAATATTTTTAGTGCTAGCCATGAGCTTGATAATTCCCACTTCTCATATTATAATTGTTTTCCGCAATTTTTCTTTTTCATACTACGTCAGGAGGCATACAAGCATGCGGTCCACCTGATGTAAGTTGGTTACCGTAGCCTATGAACGCTCGTAATACATTAAGTACTCGCACGATGCTATCTTTGCTACTAACACAGCAACACCTTAGGAGTTTACTGGTGACCTCACTCACACGCAGGAACACAACAACTCTACAGAAAGTTGTTATTTGGCTGCAGTTTTCTGTAAGGTAGAGGTATTTCCTCAGACTTTGGTGCGCCCTACCTCTGTTAAATTTTTGAATCCCCAGTAGGGACAAGTTTTTAGAAAATCTTTCTTAGTGCTTATTTCTATAAATAATACTTAAGAAACACGTATGCAAATGTACCAAATCCACCACCTGCTTGGGATCCAGTTCTAAAAATAAACAAGTCACAAACACAGAGATCTACTCAAAAACGCTCGGACACCGTGAGCGATTTTTGTGTGAATCGGAACATATATAAATAATTAATCCATCCATGTCGGCAGATGTAATAATTGAATACCCAATGTAAGACAAATGTCACCTTAGTCTTCCTGCGACCACGGATGCTGCAAAGCATTCGAAACGTCAGGTTCAACAAAATAAATAAAACACGCGATACTTCCGTTAAAAATTGTTTAATTCAATGTGTAACAATCGCGAAAACCTAAGACAAATCAAAACAGACCTAACCTTTCCTCATAGGTATCATGTGAAAAAAGTTTCACTCGAAAATCTCACACCATGAAGGTTTAATGTCAATTCTTATTATACAATATTGTGTACAAATAAATGTTTTTCTTTCTTTTTTCATTCAATTCAAAGTATTTATTACTATAAAATGGCAATTTCATACTTTAACCCTTATTATATCGTATCGTGATCTGACACATTTCGATATCTTATCACGACTCGGATTAGGATTCTGTGGCATAATACTTTTCTCTTATATGATTTCTTCAAGGGGAGATATCAAGTCGCCAAGTTGTCAAGAGAATAGGCATGATGACAGATTTTGAATTTTCCTTCTATAATGTAGGACGACGGCTACTATTTTCGAAAAATAAATATTTCAACAAAAAAAGATAGTTTTAATACTAATTAATGTATTTTATGCTATCTAATTTGAAATAACCGTGGAAATGCTCAAAAGTGTCATGGCGTTGATTGTGACGTAATGACTACGTAAATGCGGCATTGTGTCTATGCCGAATTCAGAAAGTGAACTAAATATTATTATTTTTGTTTGTTAAAATTAATTCTAAAGTTTACAAATGGTGTGCGATCCCCCTGTGCAAAAACAAATCAATAGCAACACCGAACAAACTGTTTGTTTATGTTCCAAACAAGAAAATAATAAGAGATAAGTGGCTAAAGCTCGCAAGGCGAAACCCATCAGACGTTGTTACTAATTCGCCACTTTATTTTTGTGAGGACCACTTTGGGTAAATTAGAGCTGTTTGCTTTAGTAAAACCTTGTTCCATTGTTAATGTGTATCGGATTAAGTATTTTTATTATAAAACCACGAATAAACAACAAAATTAACTGATTAAATGATGCAAAAATTAATCGAAACGCGTAATCACAACAAAAATTCAAGCAACACGGCTATATGTACGTAGTTGTGACGTCATTCGCTCTGATTGGTGTTCAGTTAACATGGCTGCTTCCCGTATTTTATAGTTTTATTTTCTTGAAAATCTTATTAATCTCAATGTTTATTTTATAACTGGGTCATTGTATGGAATTATTTTGACATATATTTTTTCTAAAACCATATTCTTTGATTCTTTAATACTGTCATTATGCCTATTATAGAAAAAAAATAAGCGAAAAGGAGGAAGATATGTAGCGTGATTAAGATAGCGTATATTTGAACTCTGAAGAATACAACATCGATTAAGTTTAGACAATACCATACGATCGGAATAGGCGATGTTCAAATATTTGATACGAAATATTTGAACGTGATACATAATTAGTTTACAGATAGTATGTAATTATTCTATAAATATATCGATATTGCTCGGCAGGTTAACGCAAATGGATGGATTCAGAAGCCATCTCTAGTTTCTTAAATCATTTTAGACGATAGACGGACACGATAATTATATGCATTATATTTATCGTGTCCACCGATAAATTCACGAAACTACCAAGACTTAATGAATCTGAAAGTGATGCTCATTGACTTGCAAATTCAAAGCAAGTTTGGAAGCTGCTCAAGAGTATAGATAGCGTCGCGAACATAAGGACATGAGGTAGTCACGCCGATTGATGATCGATATCATAAGTAAAACGTTTATCGGGTACCCAAGTGACCAGCCATGCAATTCTCTAAGCGACTCGTAATGGCTGTGTGCGTCGCTGTGATCACAGATGTCACAGCTTTGACATCGTCTACTGCGATCACGGCTAAATTATTTGATATTCTATAAGGCTGTAAGCGTACGCGAGGCTGTTTGCCTTGTAGAATTCCAATTCCAAACGCAGCCTTGCGGCGCTAGAGTCGCACAACCATGACACCAAAGAATTGCAATTTTGTGTTCAAGGCTGTAACAGCCGATGTTTCCGAGGATGTAAGAACGTTTGCTCTTACAGAATTGCATGGCAGTATTATTAGTAGCGCGGTGTCGCATGGCGTTGCGAATAGTAATCAAGAGAGCGGTAATGAGTAATGGCGACCATTATTTCTGGATCGCGATCCTTGCTTCGAAATTTACGGAGCGTGGAATGATGGGGGAGAGGGGGAGTATATAGATCAACTACGCCATATACGACCATTTCTAATTTCATAGAAACGATCGTTTCAATTTTTTGAATTTACATAAATAAGACGAGGATAGGAGATATAAGCACTGATAGCATAGTGGATAAGGAACCAGTCTATTGACTTACTGGTCCCCCGGTTCAAATCTCGGCATGTACCACTAAATATGTGGTTTCGGATTTACTTATGCATATTTGTGATTATCACTTGGTCTGCGGTGATGGAAAACATTGTGAGGAAATTCGCACGTCCAAGAAATAATATTTCGAAAGACGTGTGCCTTAACCTAAGAAAGGTTTGGTTTCCCTCTCGGTCGTGGAGATCTGACGGCAGTCGCTGTATAAAAGACAAGACGTTAGTAGTACTTAGTAGTAGTTAGTTAGTAGTTAGTCGCGTATTGTACGGTTCCAGAGAAGTTTTCTTCCGAGAACTGTCAAGCTGTGGAATGAGCTTCTTTAAGGATTCTTCAAGAAATACGCGAAAAGATTTTATTGAGGGTCGGCAACGCATGAGTGACACCCCTGGCGTTGCAAATGTGTATAGGCTTCGGTGACTGTTTGCCATCCACATGCCACCTTAGTGGTATAAAAAAAAGTAGGTAAGACGTAGTATAAAAAAAATATATCAAAATCAGTAACATCGCTAAATCCTTAGGCTTAGGTAGTGGAACCGACCAATCCTAATGGATTAGGATACGGGATTACGCTAAGATGAAAAAGAATAGAGGGTCAATGACTTTTCGTATTCATTGTAAAGAGTAGGCAGTAGCTTATCATGGAATATATGAGCCTCATCAGCATCTTAGGAGTCTAAGATAATTTCACGTGTACGTAGTGCACCCTGCCCGATTAGCATACGAGGCTTTGGTGATAGCTTAAATATTAGGTGATAGTACTGCGCGCGTGGAATGGATTTTCAAAGGAAGATTATTTAGGAATCCTAAATATTTCGAAAGGTTTATACGAAAGAGAGCTACTACGGGAAGTGCTAGACGAATAACATCTAGGTTAATTCCGCCAGTCAGGTCTCGTGTGAGGCAGCAATAGGTTACCTAAAGAAGGAAGGGAAGAGCAATTGATAAATAACGGTTGTTTGACTTGACAGCAAGGTAGTCCGGTATCAGTTATTAATTATCATTCAAGGTCATAAGGAAGTTGGTAGCAATGCTGTCTCTGCCCCACCATATACTCATAATTAAACAACCTCTGTGGACTCCATTCGCTTCTGGAACATAATTTGGCTGCCACTCCTGTGTCCACCAATCCAGATTCAGAATCTTATTTACATGTATGCCTTTCCAATACGTCAAGGTTTCAGGACGTAATTTTGTAATTGTTTTTATGAGTTTGATTATCGAGTTTCCTATTTTTTTGACTTAAATTTATCGTTAGTTACTCAGTATCGTGTAATCTCGAATGTTGAAGGCTGCTACTAATTTCGATCTGTTTTCAGACAAATTTGCTTCCGCTATAGCTTTCAGTTCATTATAATCGACTTTCTCTGGTCGGCCACGGAGCTATTGAGATGTTAGAACTAAATTTCTAGAGCGGAACCAATTAAATCGGAAAGGCATCATGCGTTTACTTACTGAGTACATGGATCGTACACGTCGTTGGTAGTGCTATCTGTGCAACGTCGGTGATACATCGGAACTTCAAAAACATAACATACTATATTGCTTTTTAAATTCATTAGTATAATAGTTAAAAGTATAATATATAATTAAACTGAATGTGGTATTTTAAGTGGAATGTAAAATATCGAACATCGCATGGTATTATAAATCGATAATTTAATAGTCAAGGACCTTATAATAATACGATGTATTTATAACAATAATACAGTATGTTCATAATACTAATACGCTATCTAATAATAATGATGCGTATTATCCATATATATAAAAATCAATGTAAGTACGTTTGTCCTCTTTCCAGTCTTGAACTATTCATACGATTATGATGAAGCTTTGGTGAGTTATTATGCATGCGCACGCGAAGGTTCCTGGTCCAAAAAATAAAAAGAACTCGCTAGATGTCGCTGCAGAACATCAACTTCCAAGCATTTTCTTACTTTATGTGGCATCGCATGACCGGTAAGGTTAGTCATCAATAAATTAAACATATTTATCAGATTCAGCTCGGCCAAGTTTAATACAACAATCTTGAAGTCCAAGATTGTTGTATTAAACTTGGCCTTAAAGGGATAAAAAAATACTTTAAATAAAAAATCTTAAGTATAAAACATCATAAAGTAAGTCAAATTAATTAAAAAAGTCTTACTGGATCTTGTTTAACTGCAAAATAATAGCTCCTTTGTATAAGATATCCCATTCATTTGCCACTGCGAGTGCACAATGGAACAGCGAAGCTGCAATTACTTACGTGTTGTTACATTTAGCTGTTATTGAAATAATTTAATAGTAAAGTTTACCTACTTCCTCAAGAATTTTCACGTTTAAACAGAAGATTGCGCGATATTAAACATTCAAACTGTTATGCTAATTTAATCCGTAGGCAGATTATTTAGCATTAATTAAATAATACAATTTGTACAATATGGACACAACTATCAAAATTAGTCAAAAGCATGGATCAATAAACAAAAATCTTGCCTTTGGGATAAATATCATATATGAGCAAGTATGAGTTGATCCATGTTTTTGAGTAACATGGATTGGTATCACTCACTGGTAGCAGTGGACATAGATGCGCTATTACCACTGCTAACACAGCTACTCCTTAGAAGGTTGCCGGTTACCTCATACGCAGGAACACAGCAACCCTTCAAAGAGTCGTCATTTGGCTGCGGTTTTTCTCTGAGATGGAGGTACTTCTCCAGATGAGTTTCTTTAATGCGCCCTACCTCTCTTAAAACACCCAGACCGTGATAAACAGACATGTTCACGCACACAAATATTTGTCCTTTGTGGGAATCGAACTCACGAGTTGGTGACAAAGTAGCATTACTAACCACTATGCCACCGAGCACATATATTTTTTTTAAATAGGTCTAGCCAGGTAATTGATAAATGATTTATTTTATTTGTAACGCTTGCGATACATTAAGTATCGCCCCCGCGATGCCACCTCTGCTGCTAACACAGTAACTCCTTAGAAGCCTTGGTAACCTCATTGACTGGTATGAAATAGTTAATAGATTCAGGCGTTATTTTGTGAAAGTGAAATTTGCATGCAATTAGTTCATGAGGCCTAGCGCCGGCCGGCACCCACCCACTACAATATTGTAGTACTTGTAGCATGTTATTCTTACGATTAAAGTCTACAACGCCTGATGATGCCTCGTGGAGAGGCGAAACACGTGTCGCAGCGACGACCAGGCCAGTCGTGGCAGCGAAGGCGGTGGTGGGGGCATGCGGATTCTGTTCCAGATGGCGGACGACCGCAGCAGCCGAAGCAGAGACTACCGGAGCAGCTATGGCAGCGTCGGCATGTTGCACTTACTTACAGTAGTGGGTGGGTGCCGGCCGGCGCTAGGCCGCATGAACTAATTGGTGGCGGAAGCACACAAAGCAGGTTAGATCAAATTAAATGGTATGAAATAACGACAGGGAGTTTTTGTGTGTGTTATGGGTACTAGTAAACTGATAAAGATACGTAAATACATTTTTTTTGTAAATACTCGTATATAAGGTGTTTTTTTTCTATATGCCCGAACTTCAATGGGAGAAAGAATATAGTTTATTTGTTACGATAGACAAGAAACTTCGTGTCCCGGCATCGTTAAAAAAGTTTGAGAAATCAAATAAATAAAGTGCCTACTTGGTTCATGGTGCATAATGATTGCCCCGTCATCATCATCAGTTAATAATTCAGTTTGACGGGGTCGATGCACGGGTCGCGGGTCTAATCGAACACGCCATTTACGCAGCGACCACCACACACACACACAGCCTGTCCCGAGTTCCTGACAGTTGCCAGTCGGAAGGCTCAGTGAAGAGAGGTAGGACGCGTCAAAGCAGTCTGTCTGGAGAAGTACCTTCACCTCACAGAAAACTGCAGCCAAAGAACTAATCCTGCGAGTGAGTAAGGTTACGAGTGAGCTCCTGAAGAGTTTCTGTATCAGTAGCGGGGTTGGCAACGCGCAAGCGATACTTCCTGTGTTGCAAGCGTTTATAGGCTATGGTAACCACTTTACATCAGGTCGACCGTACGCCTCCCAACGTTGTATACAAAAAAGAAATACCTTTGACGGCTGTGACTATGCCAGCTGATACATCACCTAACAATGTTTTTTACATAGGTAGGTAGGGCACATCAAAGCAGTCCGACAGGGGAAGTCCGCAGCAAAATAACCTTACTGGAGGGTTGTTGATTTTATGTGAGTGAGTGATGTTACCAGAAGGCAGTGAGAGGAGTTGTTGTGTGAGCAACGGGGGTGGCAACCCGCGTGCGATAAACGCTTAGTTCGAGCGTTCATAGGCTACGGTAGCCACTTTACATCAAGTGGGCCGTATGTTTATTTGTCTCCCGACGTAGTAAAAAACAAAGATGCGCCTGATCCAAAGTATGAAACAGATGAAACAGCTGATTTGCTTCATATGACAAACATCCATCACTAAGTCTGATTAGTTTACACTTAGATACATTTTCAACGAATTAGGTAGGTATTTCATGAGTGGTTTGTTTACTTAGAATATTATTCTAAGTTTGTTTATGGGAACGATAAAAAAATGATATGTCTATTGTTGGTAATTGTGTACGAGGTTCGATATAGGAAAAGGTACACTTGCACCACTAAGGTGGCAAACAAGCTTAGGTGCTGTCTTCCTGATTGTAAGCAGTTATCGTAGCATTTAGACATTTTTAACACCAGAGACGTCGCTTATGTGCGTTCACATTCGCTACCTATCTAGTTAAATAAAATGGAAATTTATAGAACACTTACCGGATATAACAGCTGATCCACTTAAACTTAACTTAAAAAAGGTCACAAACTTTCCATCACACTTTCACACAACCTCATAAAAAAATCCATCGGCGTTATATCAGGGGAACGGGGAGCCCATTGGACTGGCCCTCCCCTTCCTATCTACCTCATGGCGTACGTAACGTCCAGATACTCGCGAACACGCAAGGCGTAATGGGCTGGTGCTCCATCGTGCTGGAAGTATAAACCCCTTAGATGTTCAAGTGGAACATTTTCCAGCATACTGTCCACTTGTGTTTGCAGTAGGTGAAGATAGGTATCCGCATTCAGTTTCTCTAAAAAAACTGGTCCTAACACTGTCACCGAGTGTTGTATTGTAAATCTGTGTTGGAAATGATCGGGCCGCACTGCGTGTGAAAGCCAACGAAAGAAATCAACACGAGGCGCATGATCTTGTGGCATGAGTTCTTGTACCCTAGTGAAGTGGTATGGATGTAAGCCTTCATCGTTAAGTAACTGCCATGTTCACGAAACCTGTACACTGTGCCGAGGATTGTGTGATGGCTCACTCGTATTCCGAACTTTTGCAGTGATGTTATTGCACCCGCGATAACAAAGTACCATGTGGAGATACTCCTGATTAGAGTAACAAGGTCCAGACATGATTACGGTCACGCGTAGTAGTGTAGTGTGCGACACTCGGAACAGACTGACCACGCGTGCGCCATCTACTACGCAGCGCGGTGGGTACATGGATGGCGCATGCGCGGTTAGCATTTCTACGAAAGCCCGCTAAGCGCGCCTGCGTACCTGCGTACCGTGTCGCGTGACATACTTGTATTTTCCTAGGTGGTTGGATTCATACAACAGATAGCTATTTTTTATGATGGTTTTTTTTGTATGAAAGAATTTGTAACGCGTGGGACATAAAATATATTTACTATCATAATCAGCATACATAATACTATTTCCCATTTCAATTTGGGCATATACTTTAAGAACACCATATATATACATCGTATATTACACTAAAAGTTTTGCACTTCTAGCTAATCGGAACTATTTGAATTTCGAATGTTATATTTTTTGAAACGTTGCAACCTACTTAGTAATAAAAAAAAACAATTGGCGGGAAATCATTTGTCAATTGTTTTTTATCACACATGAAAGTTCTACGTACGCAACGAAAATGGAATTGAGTCGAAAAGATTTTAGAGCGATGATTTTTTATGATTTTAAAAGTTCTCTCTCTCCGCAAGACTGTGCTGCTCGTCTTCGAAATGCTTTTAGGAGAGAAGCACCTTCTTTGAGCACCGTGAGGCGATGGTTTGCTGAATTTGAGAGAGGTCGAGTTTCTTTACATGACGAATTTCGTGAAGGGCGGCCTTCAACTGCCGTCAACGTAAATAATGTGGCTACTGTTAAGCGGCTAATTGAAGAAAACCCGCGGATTACCTATGAGACAATTCGAGAACTATTGGGGAACTATCCCCAAAATCAAAGATTTGATGAGAGGTTTCACTTTTACCAACTCCGAAGAGGCAGTGATAGCGTTCAATCAGCACGTAGAAAACATGCCTTCAGATCTGTGGTCCATCTGTTTTAAAAAATGGTTCGATCGCATGAATAAATGTTTAAAATATAAAGGAGAGTATTTTGAAACGCAATAAACATAATATTTTGGTTATAACATGTTGTTTTTTAGGGTTCCGTACCCAAAGGGTAAAACGGAACCCTATTACTGAGGCTCCGCTGTCCGTCCGTCCGTCCGTCCGTCCGTCCGTCCGTCTGTCACCAGGCTGTATCTCATGAACCGTGATAGTTAGACAGTTGAAATTTTCACAGATGATGTATTTCTATTGCCGCTATAACAACAAATACTAAAAAATAGAATAAAAGAAATATTCAAGGGGGCTCCCATACAACAAACGTGATTTTTTGGCGTTTTTATAGATAATGGTACGGAACCCTTCGTGCGCGAGTCCGACTCGCACTTGGCCGATTTTTTAAGTTACGCAAAACTTATAGTGTGACCTACGTATAACATATGATACGTGGAAAACACCCAGACCAAAACAAATAGACATGTGCATGTACTATGTTTGTCCTGTGTGGGTATCAAACTCACGAGCGTGGGTCTCAAAGCTGTGTAACTTACCACTGCGCCACCGAATCTTGAGTGAGTTCAGTAACATACATACGTACAGAAGAACTATATTGGGTGCATTGATAGCCCAGTGAATAAAGAACTAACTTACTCGTATTACAGGCTTGATACGGGACTGTTTCATGGCATCCTAGCAGAACCGTGTTCGGATGCGGCTAGAAGGTTGTGTGGACTCCTGATGTGGTTATTGTAACTATACTCGTAGCATCTTGATAGTAGTTTGTACATTGTACGTTAGTATGCTTAATATTGTTAGGCGTTAGATGTAGTGCTATACTTTATTGTTATTTTATTTGTACAAGTACTATAGGATTGACATTGTCACAAAGTGTACAAAAATTACCAACCGGTCTCTAGTTCGAATTCTGTGAATGTTCCACTAAGTTCTTTCTTAACTTCTGACACGGTGAAGGAAAACATCTGGAGAAATCCTGCAATTACAAGAAATTATATTCTAAAAAATTTGAACTAACCTAAGAAAAATTTGGTTTTTTCTCTAGGTTTTTTTTATACTACGTCGGGACACATACAAGCACCTGATGTAAAGCTGGTACCGTAGTCTATTAACGCTTGCGATATATTAAGTGTCACTCGCGCGATGCCTCCTCTGCTGCTTACACAGCAACTCCTTGGGAGTTTATTGGTGACCTCACTCACACGCAGGAATACAACAACAACAACTCTAGGGAGTTGTTATTTGGCTGCAGTTTTCTGTGAGGTGGAGGTACTCCCCCAGACGGGCTGCTTTGGTGCGCCCTACCTCTCTTAAAAGTTTCTGGAGATCTGATGGCAATTGGTCCGCATCAAAATTAGTTTTTTTTTTTACAACGTCGGGAGTCATGCAAGCATACGGTCCACCTGATGTAAAGCAAGTTTTCTGTGAGGTGGATGTACTTCCCCAGACGGGCTGCTTTGATGCGCCCTACCTCTCTTAAAACATCCAGACCAAGACAAACATACACGTTCATGCACACAAATGTTTGTCTTGTATGGGAATCGAACCCACGAGCGTTGGTGTCAAAGTCGCGTCTTTCACGACTGAGCCACCGAGCTCGTCACGTAGTATCTTCGTTAAATCGTTAGGCTTAGGTAGCAGACCCTGCCAATCCTAATAAATTAGGAAACGGGATAACAAGAAGAAGAATTAAATATCGTAAATTACTAGATTTATTTCTGTATTCCCAAACTTTGCCTTAAGTTTAACTTCCAAGCTATGTCCTCGGTTCGAAGTTCCTTTCAATTAGACGTCGCCACAAGCCTGTTGACGCTATAAATAACAAAGCTATTAAAACAGCGGTACAACCCCCACACATTGTTTTATACCCCCGCCAGGTATACGTGATGGTAATATTCGCCGAGCAGCGGAGTGTTAAATCATACCTCTATGAAGCCCCGCTCCATTTACAAATTGCTGCGAGCGGGTACCCTCAATGAGAACTTTACAAGAATTCGTGCGGTTGTATAAATTTGAATAAATGGCGCTTCTAGGCGGTGTGTAGTGCCGCTTTTATTCGGTCACTCTCCATTTTTCCTTTATTTAAGGTGGTTATACACGAGACGGTTGACATTCCAGTTTCGACTCCTAAATGAAGTATGCTCCTTTTAGGACCCTTTTTTAATTTTAATACAACCTCGGAAGGCATTTAAACAGACGGTCCACCTGATGTAAAGCGGTTACCGTAGCCTGTGAACGCTTATAATTACATAACTCCGAATACATTAAATATCATTCAACCTCTGCTGCTAACACAACAACTCATTAGGAGCACACTGCGGACCTCATTGACGCGCAGGAATTCAACAACTTTTAAGGGAGTTGTTGGTATTCTGGGAGGTGGAGGTACTTCTCCAGACGAGCTGCTTTGATGCGCCGTACGTTTTTATTGTGAATCATTGTTATGGATCGCCTGATTGTTGTAACATATAGTATAAACGTACTATAATAAAGCACTAGGTTAATAACGTACTTACAAGGTTTAAAAAACGTAAAAATCGATTTCAAAGAAGTTCTGAATTATTTTTGAAATAAGTTTGTAATTGATGAAGATAACGTGATCACAGCCCAAAAAAAACTTCGCGTTGAATTGAGGACCTCAACTTTTTGTTGTCGGTTGAAAAGTGCGTTAAACTCAGAAGCTTTCTCCGAAACCAACGCTACCCGTCTGATATTTTGGATCACCGGTACCCTTGGGCGAGACACAAGCTGACCATCAGCGCCTTTCCCTCAATGTAATAGTGGAAAAAGGATTTATCTTTTTAACTAAAACTACTCTCACACACACGTTCCTGTTTCGAATCCTGGCGTGTACCACTAAATTATTTTTTTTGGATTTATGTACACATTTACATTTATATTGAACACTTGCTTGGCGTTGAAGGAAAATATCGCACGCACGTCTGTTAACAGCAGCGATGGTCAGCAATGGATTAGGAAACGTGATAACGCTAAGCCGACGAAGACTCTTGCCTATATGTGGCGTAAACCAACCGATTAGTAAACAAGGCGAAAGAACGAAATACTCGATTAATAAAGTGGCGAAGGAAAGATAGGGTATAGCGTTCAATGGGGCGTTTACATTTTAACAGATAACTTTTAGATTCCGATTCGGATATAGCTTTCCGAGGCAATGTGAATATTCCCACTGTACGAGTTCAGAAACAGTAGGAAACTCGTGTGTAAGACCTTTGTGTGATAGCGGGCCTCACCCCTTTTGAAGATGCATATGAATTTCGCTCTTCCGCTCTTTGTGGGGGAAATTTTTCCGAGTACTTTTTCTTAAAATAAATACGGTGAATAAGCAAAACGAGTATCATTGTTTACACGCACTTATGGAGTGCGATGCTTATTGTACAATTTGCCAAATGAGCGTAATTTGTACTGCGTCTAAAATCTATGGTTTTGCGTACAATTCCCTTCTTCTTCGTCATTAAATTTAGGGTGTAAGTGACTCATTATCATCTTCATAGATCTCCTTACCTGTACTCGGTGTATCCTGATAAGTAACAAACTAGGCCTTGTACCAAATGTACTGTCATACCTTACACGTAATTTTGATGCATTGGATGCATCAAAGCTACCCGACTGAGGGAGTAACACGTCACAGAAAACAGCAGTTAATAACAACTTCCTAGAGGATTGTGTTACTGGATGAACGCGAGGTCGTCATTAAGCTCGTGTAGAGTTATCTTGTTTGCAGCCGAAGTGGCAACGCACGAGACATACTTCCAGTTTTGGAAGTATTTATAGGCCACTGCAACCATTTTACCGGTATGCCGTACGCTTCTTTCTTCTTTTTCTCATGACGGTATATAGAAAATGAAAAAAAGAAACAAGAGTATAACTGTGCTGCTGCCTCACGAGCCACCGCATCATTACATCTCCTATACAATTCTCTTCTTCCCCCTTTAAATCCATGCCTACTTACTGGACAATTTGCCAAAACCATAATCATATTAATCATCGTCAGATTGATACTATGTGTATACATGCGTGTGTATGCTATGCATACTACCGTATGATTTTTAAAACAACGTCGTGACTCATACAAACATTCGCCCCTCCTGATGTAAAGCAGTTACCGTAGCCTATGAACGCTTATAATACATTAAGTATTACTCACGCTACCTCTGCTGCTAACACAGATATTTATGTAGCCTATGAAAGTTGGTAATACTTTAAGTATAACCTACCTTTGCCTCTAATACAGCAATCCCTTGGGAGCTTACCTGTGACCTCACTCACACGAATAGAACACACCGACCCTCCAGAGACTTGCTATTTGGCTACGGTTTACTGTGTGGTGGAGGTGCTTCCCTAGACGGGCTGCTTTGATACACCCTATCTCTCTTAAAATGTACTGGACATTAATTATTTACTAGCTTTTACCCGCGGCTTCGCTCGCATTGATAAAAAATATATTTTTTTAAATAAAAAGTATCCTATGTTACTTCTGATACCTCCTAAAATATGTGTACAAAGTTTCATGATGATCGATTCAGTAGTTTTCGCGTGAAAGCGTAACAAACAAACGGACATTCACATTTATAATATTAGTAGGATGTAATGTGTATATGTATATTCACTGTGTGCTGTAATTTTAACAAAGTATATTTAATTGGTTTGTTTTCTTACATTGTGTACCAATGTTTGCAAAAGGTTGTCTGGTAGAGAATGCTATTAGCATTAAGTCCGCCTTTCTATCCCACGTATGTGGTAAATAAAGTTTAAATAAATAATACTTACCCTATTATCCCACCGCTGGGGTATGAAATCTCTTTGTTCGAAGGGGCGTATACTGTATTGACGTATTCTGTGAAAGAGCTTACTCGATAAGGAGCCAAATGACTTTATTATACGAGTCAAACGAGATATGTATCTTAAGCGACTTTGATCGTGGTCCCTCTAGGGATGGGTCAGGTACCTAACCCGAGCAAGCCAGTGTTTCGACTCCGACCACGAGATCTAACTGCGACAAACTATTTTGAGTTCACCAAACAGCGTTAACAAGAAAGCCATTGGAAACAGCCCTCGGCTCGGAATTTCGCACTCTACTCAAACTTATAATGACATTTAGATATCCTTGTCATCGGTAGTCGAGGCGAGGGTGCCCGCCAGAGGCGACCCTGCTCTCGCAAATTATCGGCGAATATTTCTGGATTTTCATCCATTTGACATGTAATTTACTCGGCTTCGTCTTCGAAATGATTCAAGGGTGTTATTGTCTGACGATTTAATGTTATTAGGAAGTCCTTCGACAATTTTCCTTCGGTTTAGATTGAAAGCGAACGTCATTAGAGTGGATATTTAATTTGAATGTTTTACCGATAAGAGGATTTTTGTGGGAAGAATTGCGTTTCGCTTCTATTTCATTATATAAATTGTCCGCATCTAAATCATGACAACCGCGGTCGGTAATGGGAGTTTAAACTCCATTCTGTGGAAAGATAAGATGTGAAAGCGTACTCGCGTATTGTTGTAATGTGATGTAGGGGTGTCGCTTCGTGCGTACACAAGGGCGCTCCTTAGAGCCGCGCCGGCTGCGTGACGGGTAGCTGACACCCGCAGCGGGCGCGACATCCTGTTTGTCATACAGCTGTGACATAACTTCTCACCCTAAGTATATCTTCTATACACAAACAAAACCTAAATTGTATCGGGACACGGGCAATTAATTAATCCATAGTTTAAAGGGCTTCGATACGAAAAATGATAGTTAATGATAGATAGACGTCGCGAGGGTCTAATGTAAATAAATAATTTTGGTTTTTTCTTTTTTTGCAAAGTCAAATTCCTAATCATTTAACTTGCGAACACTTACTCGTCTTACATTTTTAAATAAATTATAATAACAATATATTTAATACATATGGTTGTATGCATATATTAGTACCTATATATAAATGAATAGTTGCTTATCCTGGAACGTTGTGTGTACATGAATTTTGAGATCATCAGTATAGAAATTTTAAGGATAGATCAGCGACAAAGAAAAAAATAATAATAAAGAAAGACCAGGGCGACAAGATTCCACACTGCGTACGCCAGAAGTGATTACGGTCTACTTGTATTGCTCACTGCTTGTTTTGGGTATTAGGTTAGATCATATGATATAACCTAACAGCTAAAATAAGCAATAATTTAGAAAATAAGTATACAATACAGATTTTTGTTAATATATTTCTGAATAAATGTTCGATTTATGTAGACATTGCAGTTAAACGAAGAACTTACCATTACGATTTGAAATGGAATTGGAAATAAAATATATGTCCATGAAATATCTTTCTAGTATTATGGAGATATGGGTTGTAAAATTGCATAAATTGTTAAGTGTTACAAACGACGCGGACCGGCGCGGCGGCGCTCACAAAGCGCGGCCTAGCGAGGGAGTGCACTCCAGCTAAACGCATCTGCATTGTTCCATCACACTGCGCCGCGAGAATCGACTACCGAATCATAGTCTCTAGCTATCATACCGATCTTTTATTTTTACTACTCTATCTACTACGATTTCAAATTCGAATATTTAGGATGTAATGTATACTTACGCCGGAAAAAGAGCTCCATTGAGCGTGAAAATTTGCAATTGTAGAGCAAAATGGACAGCCAATTTAAATTGCACTCTACTATAACAGATGGCACTCACGATGCCTTCAGTAAAAATGAATGGAGACACATAGCCTACGCCGGCATTCGTGGCCACTGTCCTATAAACAAGACCAGAGTAATAAATAATATACACGCATATGATGTCTGCCAGTACCAAGTTTGCCAGGAATAGCCGATTGAGAAGGCGGATTTACGTTTCAACATGTATACACATCGGCTTGCTAAGACTGGTGGATCTTTTCTTGGAAATTGTATTCGAATGAATAATAAATTGCTTGAAACAGTTCTGCTCTTTTCTGCCAAAATGTTCAAAAAGAAGATCAAAAATACTCTCTGTAAAAAGGCTTTTTATAGAATTGATGAATATGTAACTGACAAAGATGTCGGAAAAAAAATTAGCACAGACAACCTATCTAAATATAAGCTTTAATTTAAAAAAAATGGCTTCATTATTGTAAAAATATACTGACATGAATTTTTTGAATATGAGTGGTATTTATTATCTAATTGTCAATTTCTTTCGGCATTTCTTCTTCGTTAATTGTAATTTCCGAAATGCTAGCAGATTAATAGTAACATGAGAGAATGGAATAAGATACAATAAGACAATATAAAAAAAAATAAGACGTGTCTAAGTGCCCGCGAGACCAATAGCATTTTTATTATATTTTTCTATACTTACCTATTGCAAAGCGGCTACCCTAGCAAATACTTCACCACGAAGGCAAACGTACGCGCGTTGCGGCTCCTCAGCCAAAGCAGCGTCCACTCCTAAGCTCCCTAGGTACTTGTGAGTCAGGGAGACATTCCTGCGGGAATATAACAAACCTCTCGGTTATTGGTTATGTAGAAGTAGGTACCTACTTCTACATAGGAGACGACCGCTTCAAATTCCCATAATAGTACATTCCCATTTCGGCGGTTAATAACTCACGAACTGCCAGTTGCTATATCCCTTTCACAACAATCTCGTTCGTTGATTAGCTTGGTGCACTACACGCAAATAAGATTGGCTGCGGCTTCTAAAGATGACGCTAGCTGAAAGTTATCAAAAGAGTTCCTATAGCTTTGCCGCTATCGGAGAGTATACCGTGGTAGTTTAGCAGGTATGTTTGCCACTCCGGCAGCTAGTGCTGTGTGCGATGTCCATGATTTGGCTCCTATGACGGCGAGGTCGGTGGAGAAATGGAAATGCAGAGAGACACAGTACTATTCCGGCAGATGACCACGTTGTCCTCCCAGGTGACGTACAAGCATAAGGCTGCCTGATGGTAAGCAGTTACACCAGGTCTTTCACTTCTGCCTTGCCGACCTTGTAAAAACTTCTTTATATTTTCCCTAGAAATTACAGCATGAGCTATAATCTCTAGGGAAAATACAGCATGAGCTGTAAATCTCTAGGGAAAATATCGGTAGAGAATTCATTCAGCAACTTCTCGATAGAAAACTTCTTTGGAATCTCATAGCTTGTTTTTATACAACGTCGGGAGGCATACAAGCGTTACACCTGATGTAAAGCGGTTATCGTAGCCTATGAAGTATGTAGGTTGTAATACATTAAGTACGACATGCCACATCCACTTTTAACATAGCAAATCTTTAGGAGCTTACTTGTGACCTCATTCACACGCACACGACAACCCTCCGGGGTGTTGTTAATTAGCTGCGATTTTCTGCGAGGTGGAGGTACTTTCCCAGATGAATTGCATTGACGCTCAATACATCCATTAAAAATACCCAAACCCAGACAAGCAGACATGTTAATACACACAAATGTTTGTCCTGTGAATCGAACCCGAGCGTTGGTGACAAAGTCGCGTTATTAACCGCGGCGTCACCGAGCACCTTCCTTTTATTTGTCTATCTCTCTGTACATACCCAGTTCCACTAGCGAAGATTGTTTCTTAAAATTTGTATTATCTTGGCGCTACCAGCAGGTGTCAGATAACATTTAAATCCGTCTGCGCCATTATAATCTCGTCAATATCAGAAGCTTTGATTTGATAAGGCTGTCAACTTACACTGTTAAACACATAAATCAAATACATAATTGGTAATATATCTATATAATATCTTCTATTGCTTGGCGTTATCCCGTTTACGATGTTCGGGTTTTCTTCAACGCCGAGCTAATAATAATTATAAATATGTACATAACGCCGGAAACACGAATTTCGTGGTGTATGTCAGGATTCGAACTGAGGACCAGTTAGTCAATATGGCTGTTCTTTATCCACTGGGCTATCTTTCATATCTCTATATAACATCGTTTACCGTTAAGTAAAAAGAAAAGTATTCCAAATTCTGTTATCCCATTTTTTTTAAATATGTACTACCTACATAGTATCACATGACGTTAAAATGGCATGATTTATTTTCTTAAAAAATACTTCATTATTTTGTTTAAACTTCCGTATAACTAAGGAAAGAAAAGTTATATTATGTATGAAGGAACATCTAAGCACACTTCAAGCTTTACAGTTTGATATTTGTGCTGTTATTATTCCCTACGTAATAAGAGTTACAATCGCACTTTGAGTGTTAAGCGTGATCTGCATCTCAACTGTACGTATCATGGTGCCGATATGATGGTGCGATGTATGTATTGAAAGCGATTCAAAGTAATATTTAAATTATTGATAAACAGATAACTAAAAGCACAAAAAGATCACTGAACAATATTTAACAACTTCTTCAAATCTTCTTATTACCTAAGCATAATAAGAATGTTTGAGGAGATTCGAATTATATTGCGAAATCAGATAAAAAATGTCAGCGGATAGGTAATAAATAAGGAGTACGGCTCATTATAATATCTACAGACGTCGCATGATTGTGGAGCTGAGCGGGAAAAGTGGAATTCGAAGATCGGATCGTCCGCCATTTTGTTTGGTTGTGGTTTGTATTCTAACTAATTTGTCTCGCGGTTTTCCTTCCCGTAAATTTTGATAAAGACGTGCATAGCCGAAGTATCTCGCTAAGGGCAAAATATTAGACATAATTATGTAATCTTTCAATAATAACGGCACAATTATGTTACCATTTTATTTCATACATGAAACAAAAATCTGCGCGGTTATTGACGTAAACACTTGAGAAATATGTACCCCGGTAACATCATCAGATTACATAATTATCTCTAATCTTTCGCCCTTCGCAAATAATTTTGCATATAAAATCTCGTAAAATGTTACGAGGTCTATCCGTCAAGTTTTTACTTCCGCGTATATGTGACAACTAGAACGAACGCTAGAATTAAGTTTTGGAGCAAGTGGATGAGATTGTATATCTTGGAAGCTCTTTTAGCAGCGATGGAAGGTACACCGCTGATGTGAAAAGATGAGTGACTGCAGTGAATGGCGTGAATGGAGCGTTGGGTAAACTACTAGATAGCAGAAATCTAAACCAGAAGGCACAGCTCGCTGTTCACAATGCGATGCTAATCTCAACTTATGGAAGTGAAAGCTGGGTATGGTAGAGAGAGCATGACAGTAGACTAAATGCGGTTGAGATGCGAGCATTGCGCAAAATTTATAACATAACGCTTGCTGACCGCGTTCGTAATGATGACGTAAGATGGTCTGATAGAGAGTGTCGGTGTTAAGATAAGAAAATGGAAAAAGAATGCTGTATGAAAGAATGACGAAACAGATATACAATGCCAAAGTGGAAGGATGTAGGAGCCGAGGAAGACCAAGACTAACCTACCATGACCAAATTGGTCATGTTTTATCAGAAGGTGATGTCAGGAGCCATAGGAACCAGCGAGCGTGCACGAAAAGAGCTATGAACACTAAAGAAGCGAGGGAGGTGTGTAAGGACCGAGTCTTATGGCGCTCGGTTCTCTCTGCCTACCCCGCAAGGGACCTGGCGTGAATATACCTATACTGTGCACATACGTGTATGTATATGCATAGTATATATGAAAAACAGAGAAAAAGCCCGAATAAGACCACTCAGTATCTTTCTGTCTATTAGTCCGTCATACAAATTAAATTATTTATTACACAATATAACACGCAAATTAGAGGGGGGTAAAAGCTACATTGAACTTATTGTAGAACTAGGTATAATATGAAATTTCTCATACAGAGAACATTACGTAACTGTTGACTGTTTGTTTATTTGTTATATCTTTATTGTACGTAAAAAAAGCAATGAAAAACATTAAAATGCATCGCAAAAATAAACATACAAAGAGCGGACTTATTTCTATAAGGAATCTCTTGCAGTGGCTAGGTAGTACAAGACAAACGAACGAATAATAATAGTAGTAAATGTCAAAATAAATAATTAATCGAAAGTAGTTCAAATAGAGAATATTATTATTAATTGGAAATTAAGATAAAAAATTAAAGAAAATAAAAATAAAATCAGTCTGATGCACCAAGGTCATCATGAGTGTTTCTCAAAGCCATTTTCAATGATTCAATAGTGGAGGACAACTTAATGTGCAAAGAGAGACTCTAATAATATATATTGTATAGGTATTATGTAGGTACTATAACAGTTGAGAACTTAACTGTGTTTAAACGTGGAATAGAAGAAAAATGAAGCATAAAAATGGCACATGTTTTAAGGATAATGACTCACATTAAACAATATAATGTCACTAGGAACCTCTTGAAGGGATTTTGCATTTGCAGCGAGGATAGCAACGTGTGATTGATGCTTTTTGTATCGCAAGCTTATCGGCGACTGTTTCACTTCAGGCGGGTAGTAGGTTGTTTTCCACCCGACGCTGTATAAAAAAGCGAATCAACGCGTCGGAATTTCCCAAAACATTCTCCATTACGGTACGGAGTAGGAAATTGCTATTTATCTGAAAGCTGGGAAACAAGTCTGTATTGGACGGCTCCTTGTAGATAAGACGAGATCGGAATCTACTCATTTATCTTACAAAGCGGGCGAACTGCTTCCAACAAATTCACTGCTATAACACAGTGCGTTTCACTCACTAATGTCACGTTTGTTAATTAATTAATTAGTGCTAGTAGACACAAGCGTAGACAAGTCGTCGAAATTAGACAGCAATTCCTAAAACCTTTCACTTTCACTCATATACACACATAAGTACTAGCTGTATCCTACGACTTTTCTTCTTACGTAACGCGGTATCTCGTAGAAACCGCTTTTCCTACTTTCTTTCTTTTCCTCGGTTTCCAAGGGTCGTATCGTGATGTCAAATAGCCTGTAGGATTGTAGTAAATGCCTTGCACAAAGTAGGTAAGGAGCCGTCGGTCATATTCAAGACACTTTAAAAGTTTAGTATTAACCGTATGTTCGTATATCATACTATCAACAGATATAACAACACTTCCTCTGTAAAAGACCATAAAAGATCGGGGCGACCGCGTGTTGTTAGAACTACAAAGGATGTTAATGCTGTTAAAGCCAGAATTCGCCGAAACCCATGTAGGAAACAAAAAAATTATCGCGAGAAATGAAGATTCCCGCTAGGATTCTGTCGCATATAATAAAACAGTACCTAAAGCTCGACGCTTGTCGTCGATATACAGGACATACCTTAAATCAATCCCTACAGTCGAAGAGAGTGGGTCGATCAAAACACCTTCTGTACTCAGGTGAAAGGCACAGAAATATCCTCTTTACTGATGACAAAATTTTTACTATTGCCGAGCACTACAACAAGCAAAATCACAAAGTGTACGCACACAGTTCTAAGGAAGCCGCCCAAGTGGTCGGAAAGGTACAACGTAGTCATCATCATCCTGCCCCAGCAATACACTTTTTAAAATTGTATCGTGGACTTTCCAGCAGGACCCTGCACCTGATCACAAGACACGAACTACTCAAGCCTTGCTCGGAACCAACGTTCCGGTCTTTATAAGATCTGAAGACTGGCCCAGATTTGAACCCCTCTACAAGTTATGGCCAGTAACTTTAAATACATTTTATAATAATAAAGCTAAAGAAATTTCCTAAAAAAACTTAAAACCTTGGCTGGCACCGACTCCAAAAACAACAGCAAATGTATGTTATTGTCCTCATACATTGACTTCTAAGCAGTCTAAAAATATATTTCTAATCTCTGTTTACGTAAAAATCTATCTATCTATAACTTCACGCCAAATCCCTTGCGGGGTAGGCAGAGAGAACCGAGCGCCACATGACTCGATCCTTACATATCTCACTCGCTTCTTTAACATTCATTGCTCTTCTCATGCACGCTCGCCGGTTTCTAGGGCTCCTGACATCACCTTCTGATAGAACACGACCAATTTGATCATGGTAGGTAAGTCTTACGTAAAAACAGACACTATAATATGTGTTTATAGTCATTTAAAAATAATAAAGCATAAAAAAAAAATTGTACATTTTAGTGCATTTTTTCGTAGCAGTAATTTTTGAAGTAGGTGTTTCTTTTTTTAAAATAAATATTTATATCACACATTTCACTGTTATTTAGAGCTCCTCACCCTCCCGCAAATTATACAGTCACACATGTCTTAGTTGGTTTCATTTAGTGTTATAGAACTACCTATAGTTTGACTTTCGATAATTGACCCCATGGGATCATTATCGATATTCATGGGATTATTATTGTAATATACAACAAATCCAACGAATTAAGCTTCTTAGTTTGTGGAACCATCTCTCGAAGATAAAAAAGTACTGTGCAAATATTATTCCATTATTATGAACTGTTTTTGTTTGTTGTATGTCTCACATACCTGGAGGTATTCATCAGACAGCTTTCAGTCCGTTCCATGTCTCTGTACTATTAACCAATAATACGCTCTACGTCAACAGTTAATAGAATTTGGTTAGGTACAAAAAATAACTGCGTTCGACAAATTACATGAAATATATAGGATATTCATGTAATTTGTCGAACGTATGCCATTAAAATATATCCTCTAAAATCGAATGACCTCTTCAAATATGGTTCATTCAATTCAAAAATGGTCAGAAGAGAAGAGAGAAGGTCAAGCTGGCGTCCAACAAACTCAGTCTGCTGGATAGAGCTAAACAGTACTTCAGCTTGGGGCAAAGACTTATGTTATATAAGTCTCAAGTCAGTCCGCATATGGAGTACTGTAGCCACCTTTGGGTTAGAGCACCTGGATACCAGCTAGGACCTTGTGACTCGGTGCAGAGACGAGCTGTGAGGATTGTCGATGATCCTGGACTCACACACGGTATTGAGCCCTTGAGTTTGAGAAGAGATTTTGCCTCTCTTTGCGTGTCCTACCGCTTGTGTAATGGGTTGTGTTCTGAGGAGTTGTTCGACATTATGCCAACAGCCTCGTTTTACAATCGCACAGCTCGCCGACGACTGAGAGTTCATCCTCATACACTGGAATCGCAATGGTCGCGCACTGTGCGGTTCACGAGAAATTGTGTACCGAGAACTATTAAGTTGTAGAATGAGCTTCCTGCCGAGGTTTTCCCAAGCGACTACAGTATGGGGTTCTTCAAGAAAGGCGTAAAAAGGTTCTTACAGGGTCGGTAACGCAAAAATGTCACCCCTGGTCTTGCAAATGCCCATAGGATAACTCCTTACCATCAGGCAGGCCGTACGCTTGTTCGCTAACTTAGTGGTATAAAACATAAAATAAAAAAGTGATGTAGTCTGTTACTACATCACTTCACTAAACACATAAAAATATTATGAAATCTCAATTCAAGCATCTGACATAGCATTTCAGTTTCTAGCAGTAAAAATATAGTTTTTTCTCAATATTAGACACTAAACTTGATGCAATGTTAAGAAACAATGTAAATGCAATAGGATGGGATGTATTAATGTTGATGAATGTTGAATGGGTAATTTAAATAAAAAATAAGTAGTGTCACTGATCCAATCACCTGTCTGCACTAATCAACTGTTTTTTCTGCAAGGGAACATACTGACGGAAAGTGCTATCGCTGGTATCGGTATCGATAATAATCGTATAAACACGTAGCGATACGTGAATGAAACTTATTCATTAGTTGTGTTCACTAGAGAATCTTCAGGAGGTCAACTTCAGATGTGTAGGAAACATAATAGCATGTCTGCTATTATGTTTCCTACACATCTGAAGTGGATGGAACTTGCCATACATGTAAATCACCAATTAAAGGACATTCTCAACATGAAGTTGACTCTGTATATCTCATGATAAAAAAGAAAAGCAAGTATTAAAATTCACTCCAATTTGTGGTCCTCAAGAAGATGTTACTCTCATGAAACTACTAAGAAAAAATTGCCATAAAATATCATGAAGTGATAAAGATGAACAAGTCGTAAAGTCTATATGAACATTTGTTGCTGAAACAAAAAAGAAATTGGATTTTTTTTTCGAAAACAACGGAAAATGTTACCATTAACATGTGAGATGAATATTTTGAAATTCCAGAAAAATAATTCATGTGTTTTTTTTGTGTCAAGTCTTTTTACGATTCGGCCTATGATTATATCCTTTAAGCGGATTGAAACTTACCTTGAGGAATATAGCATGTTGCCTGAAAATTTGAGTAAATCTTATAAATATAAAATTAACTTAGTAAAAAAAGAAAGGAAATCCTGCAAATATCGATATTTTTATAACTTTAAAACCGATAGATATCTCGAAACAACATTTTTCGAAATATGATGATTGTACTGTAACCACGTTGTATACTAGCTTATTGTATTACCGCGTCAAACTTCATTATAATTTATGAAATTTGTTTATACAGACATACATTTGTTATGCTGAATATGCACGCATCGTAACTTTAATTGTTTACTTTTTCCCCATTTTCGTACCGCTTATTTATTAAGTCGAGTCGATTTCTTTAGTGATTGCACCTCAAGATTGATATGACCTTATTCCATTTTAATTGGACTAGTAATTTCTTAGATTTCTTTGATGTAATGTAATATACTTTTTTTTTCTAGAAATAACAATTTATGATGGTACAACTGATCTTAATTCAATATCACTAGTACCATCGACAGTACTAAAGATACAATGTTAATTGTACCGTCAATGGCACTAGTCAATCATCATGCCGGTCCCATGGCCCGTCGTCCACCAGATGACGACGGACATTCGGAATACTAGCAAAAGCTGACCGGGGTCAAAACCGGGCACGTAGAAAAGTATGCTACCCTTTCTCCTCTTTTACCCTTTAACGATTCCACCCCTGAACATCATTTCTCTTACTACTCTCAAGAACTCTCAGAGAGTTCCGATGATCTTTTTGATTTTCATTGCGGCTGACGTAGACATTTCGGAGACGAAAGTCTTGA